>CM066619.1:11282500-12678366 GCA_033884665.1 Argynnis bischoffii washingtonia | reverse complement strand
TTTATATTTATATATTATATATATTTAGTATTTCGTATTTCATATTTAATATTCTATGCTTATTTATACTACTTCTATCTTTTTTTTATATATCAGCCATTGTTCGCTTACATCACTACTTCTGCATGCAATGAATAACATTGTAATTCAGTATTGTAGTAATTTTCAATCTAAGCTTTCAATATATGAAAATATCGTTTCTATTTTTAAACCATCTCAATACAGAGTTGCAATATTATTCCTTGTAGATGTCGGTACTGCAGTGTCATGATTTCACTTTTGCCTATTAGGGGTGGAGCAATATATACATATATTATTATATTGAAGATTGTATCTTTTACGTTTATCATCTTTCCGAGGAAAAAGAATCTATACTCACAACCTTCCATCATACTAATATTATAAAGAGGTAGTTTGTTTGTAGGAAGTAATCTCTGGAACTACTAAACCGATTTAGATAAAATTTGGTAAGAAGATTGTTTGAGACCCTGAAAAGGACATAGAAAAGTTTTTATCCCGGAAATCATCCCTTAAGGGTTAAGAGGGTGGTGGAATGGAGGATGAAAGTTTGACGAACCCGAGCGAAGCCAGAGTCGCTAGTAATCAATATAAAGGAACATTGTGTTGTTAGTTAGTGATACCCTTTCGTTTAATAAAATCTTAATTTATATAGTAATGTAAATATGATGACGTCATTTGCTTTACAGAGCGATGGTAAATAAATTGGATAAATCAAACATTATGTAAGTTAAATTTTGTAAGTGGGCGTGAATGGGAAAATCCGATATTATCAGGGATAGCGAAAATGCTTAGATGTTACGGAGCCGATATTAATAAAAATAAAATTGCGTTAATGAGTAGAGTTTTAAAAAATGAACAGAATATTTTAAAAGTTCACGTTAAGTTAAATTTTCTATAATTTCGGATTTTAATATCCATATCTATTTAATAATCTATACAGATAAATAATAATGAAGTGTCTGTTTGTAATTTCAAACTAACAGCTTTTTAATAAATGTATATGAACGTATATATGGTACTTAAAATGAAAAATAAAAAATTGTCTGTCTGTCTCTTCGTTCCGACTAATCTCCAAAACTGCTTGAATAATTTTGACGGGACTTTTACTGGCATATAGCTGATGGTATAAGAAGTAACTTAGGCTACTTTTATTTAAGGTAAAGATTAGGGTTCCGCGCAAAAAAAATAAAGACCATGAAGTTTCGAACAAAATTCGCGTACCCAGGGACGCACCCGAGCGAAGCGAGGGTAAGTCGCTAGTAATTTATTTGAATAAACATCATAATTCTAAGATAAAACAAAACATGAACACAAAGCATAAACATTTCTATATCAAATATTTTTCTATTTGGTATATTCCGATTAAATATTTACAACAAATGTCGTAAATACAATAAATATTTACCAACTCTATCTGTCTTTTATTTATATAAGGAAACTAAAAAAAGTTTTACGTATGATGAAACTATTTCTATGCAAGATGAAATTAATTTCACCATCCATAAAATACTAAAATTGCCATAAATAGATAAGGTTTTTTTATATTATCCTAAAACATAAAATCATGAACATAGTGTAACATTATAAACGACGACATAAAGGACATACACCTTTATATACTATGCCTTTCCAGGACATCCATTAATTACGTGAGCTCAAAATGGAGGAGAGGGACCAGTAAAATCTCATGAAATCTCATTTAAACATAACTGAAAATCTCACGTAAATTGTAAAATAATATATGTACAGATAATTAAAACATATTATTTTTTCTTCCTTTTCTTTTGGTGTGTCCCATTTTGCTCGCTGAATAAATCTCATGGCAATCTCATGTAGCGTAAATCTCACGTGACGTCCAGAAGGAAGAGGGGCAATCAAATCTCACTTAATCTCACCAAAGGGAGGAGAAAAATGAAATGAATGAAAAGAAAAACACCTCACGTAATTAATGAGTGCCCTTAGCGATAATATAGGTACTAGTCACAAAGCGAGTTTAAACAAAACAATGTTTTCGACGTAACAAACAAATATGCGACATAGAGAATCCCATAAATTCTCCCACAAGATTACTTACAGAAACGCATTTAACGAAATCAAATAACATGTTCCCTTCCGGCTTCTTCATGACGTAACTATTCTTCGCACTGACGAAAATTACTACAAAATAAAATATTTAGATAATTATCATGAATTTCATACAAACAATTTATTTCACTATTAGTTTCTAAATGAAACAATAATTAAACAGTGGGTACATTGAAAATACATTGGCCTTAATAAGCTATACTACGCCATTTATATCATTCATGTTATATAGCAATTTGTTTTTGTTTACATGCACTATCTGGATAGAGCAGCATAATAATAATAATAATAATTTATATTAGCATTTTACCGTTGTTACGTTTTAACATTTAGTATAAATTTCTCAGAGATAAGTTATTTTCCCGCAGTAAAATGTATTCCATATGTTGACCTGGATAACCAGCTAACATCATACCACATTTCATCAAAATCTATCCAGTGGTTTTTTCCTGATGCGTTTCCAGATAGACAGATAAAAATGCTAAAAAGTATAAATTCCGCCTCTGTATCGATTATAATGACTGTTTCAATAAGATTTTTCAAAAAATATTTAGTGTACAGATTCGACTCAGAATTTTATTATTTATATAGGTAGATTTATTGTAAAATGTTTTAGATTTTACTAAACTGCATAAAGTAATTACTCGATTGGAGCTGGGGGCAATTAAATCAATAAATATTCTAAAAGTTTTGTTTTTAAAATTGCCCTAATGTAGAATCGAATATTTATTTAGCAGATTTTTTGCCTACACTACTAAACCGCCACCGGGGCCACTTATAAGATAACCGTACAATGTATGAAAAGGGTGTCAGACCCTTTGCACTTAACTTCACTCTTAATCTAAAGATATGAGAAAGATATTATTATTTTGACCTATTTGAAAAAAAAACATTACTTTTTTGTGGTTATTTTATACATATGTTACACGATATCTTCCCTATCGTGAACCTTTTTACATTTTTTTTTATAAATTAGAATATAGGCAATGGAAAAGAAGTTCACTAGTTTAAAGACGAAAATATTAATTTTAAAATGATTAAGAAGTTCGTATACGCTTTTAGTTAAATATAAATTACATTAAACATATTTAATAACATTGAACTATATAATTTAAACCATTGATACTAACTTCCCTTGACTTAGGTTTCAAGATCAGATGGTAAAGCAAATAAGCATAAATAATAATCTTTATTTAGCATGTCTATCAATAAATGACAACGCGTTTGGTTCAGTTTATAGTGACTCTACTTGCTGTGCCAACGATCGCGGGTTCGAGTCCCGCTGGTAGCATTCATTCGTGTGATAAGCACTAATGTTTGTACTTCAGTCATGGGTGTTTATATTTATAATATGTACATATTATGTATTTAAAGTTATATATGTGTAGTGTATCAACTATTTGGTATCCATGACACACGACTCATAGCTTACCATGGAACTAGATGGTGCTGTGTGTTAATGTCCCAATATATTTATTATTTATTTATAAATGATAGACAACATACACCCTGAACCATGAAGTACATAATAGTACATTACAAATATACATACAGTAGTATGTATTGTGTAGTGCTTATTGAAAATTTCTAAGCTTCTTCCAAAATATTTAACTTTGAAAATGTTATCTTACAAAGGCAAGTCTAAAATGCACTGCATTCTAAATAGAGCCAGTGAAAATATTTAAAGGAAAATTTAGAAAATTTTGCCGTAGCTTAGCTTGTGGAAAACAACTTCTTGACATTAAGACCATATTACACAGATAAAATACAAACAAAATATTTCTTAAAAAATGAAAAACTAAGTTGAATAACTTTTATTGTATAGGATGACACTTCAAGATAAAATAAAAGTGTCTATTTTTTATATGAAGTACTTTTGAAATATCATTAGTCTATCATTCATTTGTCTAGGACTTTAACTTGTCAGCGAGGTAGCTACCTCCTCGAATGCGCAAGCGATTCCATGGCCTTTTGCGAACGGGATCACCGTGGTGGTTTTAGTGGGTAGTCTGTCGCGATTCATGTGACAAGAGTCCTACATACCCCGCGCGCCCCACGCGCTCGAGCACTCATAAAGGGGTTTCCCCACGAATCAAAAAAAAAAGCTACCTCTGGCTCAGAAAGCAGTACTGCTGAGAAGAACCGGCGAAAAACTCAACAGTGGCTCTTTTAAAAAAAGAAAATTACAGTATTACAATCATGACTAGTCACTACAAGATTATATGTACCAAAATTTCCAATTTTCACCAATATCGCGGAAAAGATAACAATAATACCCCGCTTTTTTTAAATTTGTTTAGTAACATCCTATCTGCCGAAGTTATGTAACAATTAATGTTTTATACAAATTCTAAATCTATACATATAATAAAATTGTAACTAAGCCGAATCAGTACATTAAATATTTTTTGGAAAATCTTATTGAAATAGACATTATTATAGATATAGAGGCCGAATATATAGTTTTTAGAATTTTTGTCTGTCTGTCTGTCTCTCTATCTGTCTGTCTGCTACCGCATTACGGAAAAACCACTGGAGGGATTTTGATGAAATTCGGTATGATGATAGCCGGGTCCACATATAGGATACTTTTTATTGTGGGAAAATATCTCATCTCTAAGAAATCTATACTAAATGTTAAAACGTAAGTGGGGACGAACCCGAGCAGAGCGAGGGTGAGTCGCTAGTATATATATAAAAATTAAACTTTACAAACACTATACCAACTCGTAATTCCGCAAATCTCCTTGAAAAATAACCTGGCAAATATAGAATTTATATCTGACACTGACCCTGATAAAATGAGGCGGAAAAAAATAGGTAAAAGTAAACAAAACCTCTTTATGTATATTTAACAAATAAACACAAAAAAAATAATACTTTGTAGTACCGAAATAGACGCCCTCTTAGATAACGGTGAGGCTGTCGTGTTAAATAAAGAAACGATCACTTGTTTATTTTATATTGCGATAAACACGACAAAGTAAATAAACGTAACTGAATATTTATCATTCATTAATGTTTTATTGTGTAATGTGTAGTTATAAATTAATTTGAATAAATATTTTTGGGCATATGGAATATAATATGGTAATCATAAAGAGAGTAGGGAAAGTGGATTGATAAAAAAAATATTAATCACTAGTGAAAAAACTAAAATAAAGCAGTCCCACGGGAACCGTACAGTTTTCCGGGATAAAAAGTAGCGTATGTGCTATTCCAGACTATGATCTATCTCTGTGCCAAATTTCATCCAGATCCGTTCAGCCGTTCTGGCGTGATTGAAAAACAAACATCCAAACATCTAATCTTTCGCATTTACAATATTAGTAAGATTCCTAAAAGAAAAACTTTTGTAAATTATCTCTTTAATCTAAAATCTTAATGAATTTAAAAGTCACAATTCATTATTTCATCAGTCATTAAAAACAAATACATTAAAATTATTGTATCTGAAATCTCAAAAATATAAATGAATATCCTGGGACATTAACACACAGTACCATCTAGTTCCATGGTAAGTTACGAGGCCTGGTAATACACTACACGTATATAACTTTATTAAATACATACATATTATAAATATAAATACCCATGAATGGAGTACAAACATTAACGCTCATCACGCAAATTTATGCACAAAGCGGGACTCGAATTCACGACCGCTGGCACAGCAAGTAGGGTCACTACAAACTGAGCCAAACGTGTCGTCAAATATAAATAGGTAGAACACGATGAAAATTCGCTAGACATAGTTTTTCAAAACAAAAATTTTAACGAGATACGAGGTATGTATATAGATTACAGATGACATTCTTATTTGCAATATGTATGAATAAATTTAACTGAAACAGTGAAGAAAGAAAACTCACCTATAGACATCAACACGACCAGTCCCGGAGCGCCAAAAGCCAACGAGTAACAGTCTTTATCCCCAAAGCAATGCACTTCAGATCTCAATATTGGCGATATCGTCTTCGCAATGAGACTTCCTGTGCATATATTGAAGTATAATATACTAAAATATAGAGCTAATTGCTTCTCCTGTCGCGGAAGAACGAATTGGTCCCCACCAAATGATGTAACGCAAGGCTTGATACCACCAGTACCCACGGTTATCAAAAATAGACCTATTATTGTCCATATTCTAAAGGAAAAGAGAAAATTTGTAATTATTAAACAACATATAAAAATGAACATGCGAATAAATCTCCGAACATATAATAATTACTAGCGACTCACGCTCGCTTCGCTCGCGTTCGTCCCTAGGTACGTTTTCACGGTTGGCTATGTTTCGGTATACATAAATAGTAGCTTGCTACTTCTAAGATATTCATTTAAATTATATAGCGATTTTCCCTCGTTTTACTCGGGTACGTACGGCGTACGCGGATTTTGTTCACAATTTCATGGGTTCTAATTTTTTTTCGCGGAACCCTGATTCTTTTTCTAAAATAAAAGTAGCCTAAGTTACTCCTTATAACATCAGCTATCAGCCAGTGAAAGTCCCGTCAAAATCGGTCCAGCCGTTTCGGAGATTAGCCGGAACAAACTGACAGACAGATAGACAAAAATTGTAAATAATGTTGTTTTGGTATATGTACCGTGTATACATCCATATGCATTTAGTAAAAAGCGGTTATTTTAATATTACAAACAGACACACCAATTTTATTATCTATATAGATTTATATTATAGAATTTACAATTTAATAATGTGCTTAATATTATAATAAATGGCTTGTTAACAAAATTGCCTATAAGCGATATAATTTCAAGAAGCAAAGAAATATACCGTAACAACGATGAACTAAATATTAGTATTATATATATTATTATTATTATGGTAGTGGTAACACGCTCTCTCGGGAAGCCTAGTGAAGTGTGTTCAAATCTCGAATTTCGGGCTCTGATCTTTTCATAAGCGAATCATTTCCAACGTGATTACCAATTACCTTACGGTGAAGAAAAACATCATGAGAAAATGCCTTCATGATGTGAGCCTGCATGTCTGAGAGTACCTAGCAAGTTTTCGAAAGACAAATGAAGTCCGCCCGCACTTGACCAGCGTGGTGGAGATTATGGCCTGACCCCGTCGTATTGAAGAAAGGCCCGTGCCCAGCAGTGGGACGTTAAAAAGGGCGGAATTCATTATTATCAAAATTTAAATAAAAGCAAGTTTTTCTCTCCGAATCACGGAGGTGAAACACTTCCAACTCCGTCTTGTACTGCGACTTTCTTAACAAAAAGACCCAATAACTAAACTTGACTCGACTCATAACCTGAAGCCAGAACCTTCGGACAAGCAGCCGTGCATATTAGCCACTACACCACCGGGCAGAAAAAAATACAGGAAGCCTACCATAAAGATATTTCTAACTAACATTTAGGTACCTACATTTTAAGCCGTTTTGACCGTAATTAATCATGTCATAATTACTTCAGACCGAAATGTTGCAATTTGCCCAAACTAATTAGTAACTTTTGTACAACTTCATTTAGAGATATAATCTGATTTAACTCTGGCATGTTTATTAACTTCTAAATAATAACTGGTAAATTTGATGATTATGCTGATTATGAGATTTCAAGTACATATGTACATACATAGATAGGTACATTGCAGAATTCGAAATGAAAAAAAAATTACAAGTCTAAGCCAATTTATCAACAACAACGTAACATTGATGTATTTAATTAATAAATATCTCTTGTCTGGAATCATTCTCGCCGATTTTTTTTAAGCGACAAGCCTCTGGTGAACTCAGTCATTGAATGAATATTGGTACTTTACGTTGATATTCAATGAGAGGTCGTTCATGCTAATACTAGAAAAGCTCTCCTATACAAGTCATACATCTAAACTAATATTATTATAAAGAGGTAAGTTTGTGAGTTTGCGGGATTTTGTGTGTGAGATCTCCTGAATCGATTTAGATGAAATTTTATAAGAAGATAGTTTGAGACGAGGGTGAATCGCTAGTACATCAATAATCTAGTAGCTAACATGTGCGACTCCAGATCCGAGGGTCCTGGGTTCGAGTCCCAGTTCGGGTCAAGTATAATTATTTGTTCAGGTAGAAGTTGGGAAATTTGCGATGTTATACATCTGTCTTCGAGAGCCATCATTTCTGCGCGTGTCTTACCGCAATTGTCGAATTGACGTCCCACCGAAAAGATGTTTTATTTAAAATATCAAATATTTGTGAAAACTAAGAAAGTATTCAATCCACTTATGTATGCGCAAATACACAACATCTCCTGCGTAAATGTCTAGTCTCATTACTTTGGCCACCGCGGCCGAAAACGGCCAGGGAGAAAAATAATATATTTTATGTAATAATAAGTAGTTATTCTACTCACCGCTTAGGCATATCAAGAACAGGTATCGCTGTTACAGCAACAAGCATATTTCCGACCGCATAAATAAACATTAGGTATAAAATTGTCCTGAAATAAATAATGAAATAAGACATATTAACAATCATATAATTAATAAGACAAAGTATTATTAGTATAGTATTAAATTGTTAAGTATTATTAGTAAAGTATTATAGTAGTATTAGTATTATAATAGTTTTTCTCAAATATCTTCCATGTACATATGTATAGATATTTACATATATATTTTCAAAATTATATTGTCTGTTGTAGTAGTTGTACTAAAAATAAATACTTACCTAAATTTCCCAAGATAATTGTCTGCAAGGATTCCACCCAAGATTGGGAAAAAGTAACAAAACGTACTGAACACATGATATATTTCTGTTGCTCCTTCGTCGGTAAAGTTTAACTTACTACGCAGATAGAGCGTTAGAAATGCTAAAAAGTATTTGGTTTATGATTAGAAAGTTAATTAATTGACGATATTACAAGCCTTTAATTTACTTTTACAATTCGTTTAATTTTTTTGTTAATCTAATACCTTTACACGAGCAATACCTACTCGAAATCTCGGCAATCTCGGAAACGGCTCTAACGATTTCGCAGAAATTTGGTACGTGGAGGTATTCGGGGGCGAAATATCGATCTAGATTAGTCTTATATCTGGAAAAACGCGTGTTTTTGAGTTTTCATGCGGTTTTCTTTCGCACTTTTCCACGCAAAATATAGTCTCTAATTTCGCACGTTTGGGCATAAGCATCGTAGTTAAGTAGCCAATTCGCTAGATTGACACTCAAAGGTGTCCGAGTTCGAATCCCAGTCGGAAATAAAGTTTTACTTTTTTTTTTGGCATTAAAGCGTATTAGTTGAGCACTGATTACTTCAATAATAATGTCACGTTTATAGGCATATATAGAATGGGAGGCCGGGTTGTCCGTGCCAAACCCAGGATGTTGGTTTATCTTGATTGTTGGATATTTTACGGTGGACACTAAGACACCTAAGAAATATCTCACGAAAATCATTGAAATCTAATAATAGCCGAGATATCTATGTAACTTAGTTTTTATTACATACTACCATACAGTACACTCCGTTTAGTTACTTTTGAATACACAACGTACATATATACTTTAAGACCATAGACTTTTGAGTTATAAATTATCCTGTAATCTTTAAGAAATCTTTTTTTTATGTTTTCAAAATTTTTGGCTCAGTTAAATAAAAAAATACGAAACGAGAGCTTTCAATCTGTTATTGTTTGATGTTTTTTTGTAAGAGAGGCGCAGGGGCCAGGCTACCCCTGAAAAATAACTCTAGATACGCCAATGGTCACGTACAGTGGAAAAGACACAAGGAAGATTCAATTTACACAACACGCGCTAGATACTCGTAGATATATAATTTGAAGTAACATAGGTGGTGATTTTTCTTTCAACTCAGAAAACTCTGGGAAAAATATTTGAGACTAGCGATTCACCCTCGCTTCGCTCGGGTTCGTCCATATGTATACTTATATAATATGTATAGTTTTACAATGATGTATAGAAGTCTGTCAGATTTGTTGACATTTATGATTACTGTTCCGCTCCCTTGAGTTGTAACCTGATTATATATATAGCCTATATAACCTTCCTAAAAAAATTGGCTATATGATGCAAAAAAAATCAAAACAAACAAACAAATACATAAATAAACAAACAAACAAACAAACAAACCAACAACCCAACAAACCAACCAACCGACCAACTTACAATCAAAAAACTCTTTATAATATTAGTATGTAGCGGCATTAAACTTATGTATAGTTACGTTGGATTATCGACATTGAAACGTTAATAGACGAGAACTCCATAATATATACTTTCATCGATTTTTTTTATTTGACTTTTACAAAGTTTTTTTATGTTGAGATATATGTTTAAAAAACTTTAAAATAAAATATAGAGATTTTCCTTATTATGAGTTAGTATAGTCCAGGGAAAAGTTACTATGTTAACAAAGTAATTACTTTTTTGCAAAAGAGTTTGTCTTGCTTTAAAGCTGCAGCAGAAATAAATTAGTTATTTACTTACACACATTTAGTATTGAACTAAACATCAAACATTGTAGAGCAAGCTCACGTTGCAACTTTATGAATGTAAACAAAAATAGTGTCCTGGCTATATTGTAATTATTCTGCATACTAAAGTTTTTTTTTTACATTCGACTTGTCAAAGGGTTATTCGTTTAATGTTTAATATTTTAATCTGTTTGTGCCAGGGCTTGAAACTTTGTTTCAAATAGTATTTACTATCATTTTTGTCAAAGGATGGTAAATATTGTATTTTCGTTTATAAGATACATACGCACTTCTTACTTTAGCTTGGCAGAGATGTGTCCCAGTGCTCAGCAATAAGATCAGTTAAACGAATCTAAACCAATCTCCACCACCTCTGAGCTCCATCATCTAACCTTCGGACCAAGCATGTTATACTACTACACTTATCAAAACAAACTAAACGAGTCCAAGCTCGAGAGGCTTACTAGAAGCTATTGTAAAATTTCAAGTTCCAGATCAAGCTCTATCTTCCAGTTTAAACATCAAATCAAACATTATATACTTTACTCGTCAAAATAAACTAAATAAACTTAACATTTCAGTGGTTGCTGTTGAAAATTTCAACTATCCAAGCTCCATCTTCAAAGCCTCGTCCCCGAGTACGCTATGTAAACCTCGTCCGAAAAAAAAACAAATGAGGTCGAAGTTAAGGCTTATTAACCTGCCGGTTCTATCATTAAACCAGCTTGGCAATGGCGAATATATATTTATATAATATATATTTTTATATTGTATTATCAGGCTAAAGTTGGTTTTCTACATTTGCTTTATGACATTACTAGCGGCTCATCCTTGCTTCGCTCGGGTTCGTCTCTAGACAAACAAAATCAAATCTATCCCACGGGAACCGTACATTTTTCCGGGATAAAAAGTAGCCTATTGTTTATTCTGATGTATGAACTACATTACTGCAAAGTTTTCTTAAAATCCAATCAATAGTTTTTGTGAACTAAGCTGTATAAGTTACTATAGTTTTTAACTATCCCACGGGAACTTTTTAATTTTTCAGGATAAAAAGTATCTAAGGTGTTGCCCGGGGAAATAAGGTACCACCACGCAAATTTTCATTTAAATCGGTTTAACAGATTCGGAGATTAGCCCGTACAAACAGACAAATACACAGAGAAACAAAAAAAAATAAAAAAAATCTGTATTTGTTCTATTTCTCTTCTTACATCCCCCTGACTCGGTTTTTAGCATTTTATTTCTATATACAGACATTCGACCTCTACAGTTTAATTATATATATAGATAGAAGATAGATATATCGTTTTTTTTTTTTGAAAGGGTTGTTATTATTTAAAAAAATTGAAAAAAATATAATATGGTTTCAAAGGTTACCTAAAACTTCCCCTTACTTTTAAGTTTCTAGGTTTGAAGGTTTTCGAGATATGCCCTTTTGAACGAAAGTCATAGTTACGCTCATTTTCTTCATATCTCAAGGTCAAAGCGGAGTACGACAGTGAAACTCATGTAAATCGCTTTTCTACATCAAGCCCTTATGGACACATAAGTTTCGATATAAATTGCCATTAGGGAGCTGGTTCGCTATACTTATCCGACTAAACCCTTTCATCTAAATCGGTACAAACAAATAAACAAACAAAAAAGTCTTTCCTTTTTATAATATTATAGCGACTCATCCTCGCTTTGTTTGGGTTCGCCTCTGAACAAACAAAAACAGGAATATCCCAAGCACCTTACCCGTCCAACGCAAACTACCCGCCCTACGCACTTTACCCGCCTTACGCATTTTGACCTAACTACGTACTTTACCCGCCCTGCGCGCTTTGATCACCGTACGCACATTACCCGCCCTACGCACTTTACCCACCTTATGCACTTTTCTTTACCCGGCCTACACACTTTACCCACCCTACGCACGCTGACCGCTCTATGCTCTTTTACCGCCCTGCACACTTTTACCGTCCTATTCACATTAACACAACACATTACCCGCCCTACGCACTGTATCCTCACTACGCACTTTTACCGCCTTACGCACTTTATCCAAACTACGCATGTTACCCGCCCTACGCACTTTAATCGCCTTACACACTATGATCGCCAAACGCCCTTTGACCTCCGTACACACTCTGACTGCCCCACGCACTTAAGCCCTCCCTCCTCCCCCACTCCGCAACCACAACTGCTCTACCCGCGTAGCCCGCCTTACCCACTAAGCCTGCCCTACGCACATTACCCGCTCTACGCTCATTACCCGCCCTATGCCCTTTACTCACTCTACGCACTTTAACCGCCCTACGCACTTTTCCCGCCCTAGCACTTTACCCGCCCTACGCACGTTACCCGCATTACACATATTACCCGCCCTACGCACATTACTCGCACTACGCACATACCCAGGAGTATATATAATCTCACCGGCTCGGATTGGCCTCTAAACAAAAACAAATCTATCCCACGGGAACCGTACATTTTTCCGGAATAAAAAGTCGCTTATTTGTTATTCCGATGTATGAACTTTATATTGTAAAGTTTCATTAAAATCCAATCAGCAATTTTTGTGAACTAAGCTGTATAAGTTACTATAGTTTTTTAACTATCCCACGGGGACTCTTTAATTAAAAAGTAAAAGAAAAGTATCTAAAAGCTTGATCAGGGGTATAAGGTATCACCATACGAAATTTCATTTAAATCAGTTCAACAGTTTCGGAGATTAGCCCGCACAAACAAACAAACAAACAGACAGAGTAACAATAAAATTGAAAAAATCTGAATATGTTCTATTGCTCTTCTTACACCCCCCTGACTTGGTTTTTAGCATTTTTATTCTATGTACAGACATTCGACCTCTACAGTTTTATTATAGTACTAGCGACTCACGCTCGCTTCGCTCGCGTTCGTCCCTAGGTACTTTTTCACGGTTAGCTTTGTTTAGGTATACATAAATAGTAGCTTGCTACTCCTAAGATATTCATTTAAATTATATAATGATTTAACCTCGTTTTGCTCGGGCGCGTACTCCGTGCGCGGATTTTGTTCACAATTTCGTGGGTTTTAATTTTTTTCGCGGAACCCTGATTCTTTTTCTAAAATAAAAGTAGCCTAAGTTACTCCCTATAACATCAGCTATCTGCCAGTCAAAGTCCCGTCAAAATCGGTCCAGCCGTTTCGCAGATTAGCCGGAACAAACAGACAGACAGACAGACAGACCGACAGACAGACAGACAGACAGACAGACAAAAATTGTGAAAAATGTTGTTTTGGTATATGTACCGTGTATACATCCATATGCATTTAGTAAAAAGCGGTTATTTTAATATTACAAACAGACACACCAATTTTATTATCTGTATAGATTTAAAACAAGATCGAATAAAATCTGACGTACGTCTGAATCTTAGGCATATATTTTTTTACTTAATTTTAAAATATTTATTTAAACTATAAAAGTCTTCATTTTATTTTCTCACATTACAATTTTGTTTGATTTCCACTTAAACTACTCTGGGAACAAAATAATAAATTATAATAATGTTTAATCATTTTCACATGAACGATACGATTGAAATAAATGAGATTAACAAATGAAAATGATACAAATAAATAGCTATTTCAAAACGAATTAAATTTAAAACACGAGCAGAACGTTTATACGTGCATACTTTAACAAAGAGTCAAGTGATCCGAGAGGGACTAAATTTTAAATGATTAAATTCTGAATTAATCTTTCTCAATTTTCTGTTAAAATTAAAAAAAAAATAGTTTTTATAACACTATTAACATTGCCCGCGGCTTCGCCCGCATTCAGATGACCAAAAACCTTATATTATATATACCAATTTCATTGCGCACTGTATGATTGGTAAATATTGCGGTGATTGACAATGCCACAAAGGTCCCTCCGTTAATCTCATATTTGATTTAGTAATACTGCACTTTTTGTTGTAACAATAATATTTATATATGTCTTTACTTCTGTTTTGTTTGTTTATTTAGTTTTAAACAGCTATTGATTAATTTAATATTTAGCTGATTATTTAAATTACATAATAATAACTTTTCTTAGTGTTAATTTGTCGCTAGTGATGGGTTAGCACTAGTTTGTAATATTTTCCAAAACCACTTTCAAAAGAAAGTGTTTGGGAAAGTGATAATAGTGCCAGAAGTACATAATTAAGGCAAATCTATACATAGATAAATAACATTGGAGTGTTTGTTTGTAATAATAAAATAATCGCTTTTTACTAAATGCACGGTATACAACTATACACGGTACATATACCAAAACAACATTTTTTTAATTTTTTGTCTGTCTGTTTGTCTGTTTGTTCTGGCTAATCTCCGAATATATTTATAAACATTAACATTATTTACTAAGCAATAAAAATTTACAAATATTTTCATTTGAAAATTGTTTCGGCCAACAAAATATAACTAATATGTTACTAATTTATAAAGCCTAAAAGTTTGTTTTATTGGTAATTTAGTAGTAATTATAATAAGTCATAAAAAGGTCATATCTGCACATTAATTTTTTTGGAATTAAAACTACATATTTTAAAACACCTGGCGACATCTATTGACGAATGTCTAAGTAACACATACATAAATATTCATAAAAATAACTATTGTAATGAATAAAATAGCGCTATTGACAATATTTTGATTTTCAAGATAAGCTATTTTTAATAGTTTTTACCATATTTAATAAGTTACCTTGCTAACATGTTAAACTTATAGTATCATCTTGGTTTTATTCTAACCAGTTTTTGTATTTTTTATTAGAAATTAGTATAGATTTAAACAACATTTTCAAATTAACTACTTAGTACAAATAGAATTATCCCTTTCAAGAGAGAGAAGAGTGTACCATATTTAGTATGAACAAACAAATTGAACTAAGTACATATTTGGGTGCCATGTGTTATCATAATAACGCATACACAAACGAATAAAGAAGATATTATATTCATATTAATTAAAACGGCAGGGCGCCTCTAGAGATATACCAAGATCTTTGTTAACAGTTACTAACTTTAAAACAAAATAGCAAAACATATACAAAATTATTAGGACCTGAACATAATATACGTAAATAAAATAAAAATTAACTCACCTCTCATACCAGAATAAGAAAATCTCTCGCAAAATTCCGCAAGGATTATTATTATTACAATCCTTGGGAAACGCTCTTTTACCTAGAAAAATATTTGAATATGAAAAACGAAAATTCAAATTTTAATTTTTTAATAAGTAGTTTTAAAAAGGTATTCAGTCTAATTGATCGGAATTATTTTTGGAAAAAAATTTATTAAAAAATTAAAAATATGCGAACTTCTTTCTTTTTTTTCTAGATAGCTTTTGAATAATAGGATACTTGTATGTAAGTCGAAAAGTATAGTGTACAAAATTAAAACTTCTTCACTACTGAAAATTTCTTAAGAACACTTTTCTTAACTTCACTCTTTGTCTTTGTTTTGTGCATTAATTATTTTTATTTGTATAGTTTAATGCCGCTTTTCTAGAAAATGACAAGAGTTTAAAAAAGAACGAAAAAGTTTATATACTTTTTAAAAATATCGATATTAGCATTCAGAATTATAGAATATGAGCAAAAAATAGATAAGCTTAGAATCAACTGGATAATAAACCCAAATAAACAATTGTAATTCTCGATACAAATAATAAAAATACTCAAAAACTTTTTAATAGAAGATTTGCACTTTTACGATCACTTAAAACATACACTGAAATATATAAAAATAATAAAACCTAGTATTCTATTATATGATCTGTGATAAAACCAACCGAACTTGACGTCTCCCCATTAAAACTTTTAAGATCCTTACTAACTGTCATCTTACTCGTAAGTACGAAATATATTTATATAATGATTTACTTGTGAATTTATATCTTTTGCTAAACAAATAAGACGACATTATGACATATTATATCTTATTTAACGCAAAAGTGAAATTAGTCAAGTTCGAGTCTGACTTATTCACCGAGGGTTTCCAACATTAAATGTTTTTGTATGAGTTTTGGAAGCATTATATTTCGGAATCCAGTGAAGTGTCATTTCTATCTTTATATTTATCGTACTTCGACTCATCATGCAACATTCGACCCTTTCGTTCCTCATCTATACGTATAAGAAAATTCTAAGTCGAATCTGTACATTAAATATTTTTTTGAAAATGTTATTGAAATAAACATTACCTATTATCGATACAGAGGCCGAATCTATGGTTTTTAGAATTTTTGTCTGTCTGTCTGTCTGTTACCGCATCACAGAAAAACCACTGGAGGGATTATGATGAAATTTGGTATGGTGATAGCTGGTTATCCGGGTCAACATATAGGACTTTTTACCGCGAGAAAATATCTCATTTCTGAGAAAAAATACAAAACCTGCAATGTAAGAGTATACTAATATGTAAACCCTAAGAATTTGGTTTTTGGTCATCTGAACGCGGGCGGAGCCGCGGGCAATGCTAGTAATATAATAAATATGTAACTAAGACGAATCTGTACATTGAATATTTTTTGGAAAATCTTATTGAAATAGACATTATTATCGATACAGAGGCCGAAAGTATAGTTTTTAGAATTTTTGTCTGTCTATGTCTGATACTGCATCACGGAAAACCCACTGACTGAACAGATTTTGATGAAATTTATAATTGATGATAGCTGGTTATCCGGATCAACACATAGGATACTTTTTATTGCGGAAAAAAAGGCATCTCTAAGCTAAAAGTTAAAACGTATTTAATATAAATTATATTGAGATAATATTGAGATAGGTATAAAGTACCAATAGTCTCTGAGTAAATCGGCAAAATATATGGAGATTACGAAGTTATAAGTAATCTGGGTTTACCAACGAAACCCTAATGAATCAATTAAACTAGCATCCGTCCCCTTCTTTATCTGATTTATGTTCATAATAAATAAGATTTTCTAATAACTGGTACTACATACATATATAATTAATATTACATTGTATAAAAAAATGCAAAACGTTTGAACCCAGTTACTATATATATATATATATATATATATATATATATATATATATATATATATATATATATATATATATATATATCCCGTATATACTAATATACTTCCCAAAATGCGTTCCTTATTAGCAACACTATCGAATGGTGTAATTATACAGTATATGTTTTTTTTTTCAAAATCAACAGGTTCGATTCCTGGCTAGGAAAATTGATTTTCCAAAAATCCAATGATGCAGTTTTAGTTTTCAGAAAAATCGGGCCCTAGACTACTTTGAGTACTTTTCGCTATTCCTCATAGTTTAGGATTTAGCCATGCACGCCCACTTGAAAAATTCATTCTGTATATATATAGGTATATCTAATCATTATATACAAGCTTTATATGTTTTTAAATAATCAATTTTTATAAAATTTACAAACAAAGTTTAAAACATACTATTATATTATATACATACTTAACATTTCAATATTTATTATTACGCTACACGTTATACAAGTTTGCTGAACAAAACACCTTAGTGTTTAATTAGTCTGAGATCGTCAACATTACCGTAACCTTCACTCATGGTTATTGTTCGTGTGTCATTCTTTCATTATGCTACTGCCTCAGATTAAAAGAAATAGAGCGCATTTACACGAAGTGCATTTCTCGATTCGTAAATACGAATATTAGAAAAGTATAGAATATATATATACTCGACTGCTTAAAAGGTGAACTAAAAAATATAATGGCATCAGAGACATTTTATTTTCATTCTTTTATCCTCCTTACTGCTACATGCTAATATAGCTACAAGCACCGATGACATAAAACTATACTTTAGGCTAGCAGTAAGTGTGTCTTTGTAATATGTAATATTTAAAATTGTAACGGAGTCAAATCTGTACAATAAATATTTTTGGAAAATCTTATTGAAATAGTCATTATTATCGATATAGAGGCCGAATCTAGGTATAGTTTTTAGAATTTTTGTCTGTCTGTCTGTCTGGGAACGTATCACGAGAAAACTACTGGATAGATTTTGATAAAATTTGGTATGATAATAGCTAGTTAGACCTGGATAACTATCCAGGTCAACATAAAGGATACGTTTTACTGCAGGAAAATATCTCATCTCTGAAAAATCTATACTAAACGTTAATTTACGAAATCCATATTAAACATTAATCTAATACCTTTAAACGAGCAATTTCTGTTTATTTATACCGACGATCGCGAAGTTAGCTGCATTAGCTTTTACAAACAGAGAGTTATGACATACCGCATACGGGATAAAATCTTAGCTTTTTTTTTATACACTAGTTAATACACGCGTTTTTTTTTTTGTTTTATAATTGGTGCGTTCAAAACTTCGATCAACAGTAGAATTGTTGATCATAGGTTTAAAAGAACGCACCAATAATAAAGCGTTTCATTTCAGCCTATTTTCTGGATAACGAAATATTAAATATTTTGATGACTAGTGAAACCGTCTAAGCCACATTTACATATAAAAAAAAAAATTTTTTTCTAATAACTCACATATAAATGAACAAAACGTAAATAATAACAAATTTATAAGTTCATACATTTTTATTAATCACTATAATAGTAGGTATTATAGCTTTACCTATGCATGAAACGGAACGTCTCAATTTTAAATAAGAAACGGTTACGTCAAATCCACCCAAGTTTGTTTGGTTTCATACCGTTCAGTCTTATTATTTAAAAATTATGTTAAATCATATAATATAATGACATACTATATATTACAAATTATAATTATTAATACTTGTATCAATCTGCTCGGTAAATATTTGTTTTAGTGGATTTTTTTTTGTGGCAAACGAAATCAGGAATATTTAATTATCTGATCTGATTACTAAAGTATTATGTTGTTGTGTGGTACCTACTTATTATAGATTTTCAAGATGCCAAGTTCAAGAATACCCTCGCCTGCTAGATCCCAGGGTGTAATATCGACGCCGCGTAAAGACAAGTTGCGACGACGTACACGCAGTGTTTGTTCACCAACACAATCTAATGTCTCAGTTCGTCTATCTACTCTAGTGTCTTACTCTTATAAAATCTCGCCTATGCCCAACAGACAATCAGTACTTACTGATGAAACTGATATTGAAATAGTACCTGGCCGTAAGTACTTTGTTTTGATTCGTTATAACTGCTTTCACTAAGCAACTAAAAAAATATATTAAAATAACATCTTGCAGTAAAGGAACTTTGATATAATTATATTGTTGTTAAAATAACAATATGCTATATAATATAATATTATATATAATGGACTCATATGACTAGAGATATAAACTGAGATCTCTTAAGTAGATAATTTCTATTTAATGAATATAATTATAAAATACATACTTTATTTTACACTTTCTATGGTTTATGGGAATATTTGATATTTAATATATCTATCTTTGAGAATAATAATATAACTACCTTTTCAGATCTTTTGTGCAGATTTTTGGTTTCAAATGTTTCAAATGTTTAAAACTCTTTATCAATAACTCAAATTTTAGATCTGTAAATCTAATGTATTTGCAGATAATTACCCATTGAATTTTAAAACTTTATACATTATATTTTATTTAGTGATATAGCTAACTCAATATAGGGTAAAACATTGGTCATTTTCTCTCGACCGTTGGTTTTATGTAAAGTTTGAACTTTATGACATTATTATATTATACCCTTTACAATTTTTTTTTTTTCCTACAATATCATAGTCTCATCTATGATATTAATAATCTCATTCCATGTTATAGTTATATCCCTACGAAAATAGTAACAGAGTGGTTTTATATATGTATATGCTAATTTTGTTTAATCATAGAAACAGAAAACAAATAAAGAAATGACAACTAACTTATTAATTGCTAAAATATCATTTTAAATTTGCTATCCAGTTATATATGTACACAACATTATAATTATATTACTAGCTTTTATCTACTTTGTGCTTTAAACTTATTGACACTTATATGTAATCTTTGATTTAAAGTATAATTGTTAATTAATTCTCTTTAAGAAATAGACCATTTGTTCATCTTCAACAAGTATATATATAAAAAAAATTTAAGTAAATGAACATTTGTTTATACAATTTGTAGTATTGAGCAATGAGCATGTTTTTTTTTAACTCCATTGTGGTTTTTGTTTAATAGATATGACTTATGAGTGTCTAAATACAAAATTATACTCCACATGACACAGTCATGGCCTCACTGTTTTGTTCAGATTTCATTAGTAAATGGAATATCAATTGTCTCATTTTAGGTCAGAGTTGGTGGAAAAAATTGGGCGATAATTCTAGAGATGTAATGGATGTTCTTGAAACCGAAAATATGGCAGAGATAAAAAATGTGGCCGATGAATTTGATGTAGAAGTTTTGAGGTATCATTTTATATAATATTTTGTACTTATTTACCCACAAATATTTAAAAGACAGACTTGAATGTACTCACATAACTCACCCCTATTTAAAGAACAGGCTACGTTGAGTTTATGTTAGATAAATTCTAGTTATAAGGAAAGAAGGAAATTGATCTAAGATGAAGTAACAACTTCATTTTCAATCAATTTCTTACTTGAATTAAATTTAATTCAATTTTCCCTGTAAAAAAATTAAGAAAAATTATTTCAGTATGTTTTAATAGTGAGTATGGAAGAGTTACTTTACTTTTATAATATTAGTATGGATAACACATCAAGTGTAAAAAAAAAGTTCTGCTTATTTTAAATTCTGTACATAAAATTTATATACCAACTTTTTTTTTAAAACATACTTTAAAAAAAAAGTAAACTTTTTAATATTGCAGCCAAGAGAAACAAAACTACACATTAGACTTACCCGAAAGCAGTGATGGAGAATCCATTAGCAGCATAGTAATCCCACAACGAAAACTCTTCACCCAAAAAGAGCATAATCCTCAAAAGAAATTTGCTCAAATCCTAAATAATAGAGACAGTCAATCAAAACATAAGAGTCACATTGATCAACAGATAGACAAAGATATAGAAGTAGCTCCGAAGAATTTATTCAGTCAACCATCTAAACCAAGAAATAAGCCTGTGTTTCCAGCTGCTTTACTTAACATATCATCAGATAAAACAATGAATAAAACTAAAGAAATGCCTGTAGCTGAAGTTAAAGGTCAAGTTCGTAGTCTCTTTGGTAATAGGCCTGGTACAAAACGTAAAAACATGTTTGCTGATTTTATTGTATCAGACAGTGAAGATGACATTCCGGATATACAGCCTAAAGTGTTTGGATTTCAAAAGAATGTAGAAAAGAAACGTCGAGAAAGTTCCAATTCGCAAGCATTGCACCATTCACCTACATCTAGTATAGACTTGGAATTGGATGACTGGAAACTATTACCTTCCTCAACTATGGTTGGGAATCAACTGGAAGACACAACACCTGTAAAACGAGCAAGACTCAGTAAACTATCAGAAGTTAAAGAAACTTTGTCAACTATAAATACAAGCTTGAACAAAACTAAACAATCTAACAAATCAAATATCACCAAAAATAAATCGAAGATATCCTCAAATTCCAAATTAAACGTTGAAAGTTCGAAATTGCAAGATGATAATATAAATGTTAATGGTCAGTCAGACGATCAAGCTATAAATAATTCTAACAGTCGCCTAACTAGAAACAAAAGCAAATCAATTCGCGAAACTTCTTTGATAGAAGCTAATCGCTCTAAAACTATAAATAAATCTAAAAATATTACAAGTAAAGATCAAAGTATAGTAAATAAAGTTAATAATAATCAAGAAAACATTAATTTGTTACAAGATGAAGAGAATATACAAAATGAACTACTTCAAGATGAAGGTGAAAATGATGAAGATTTTACTTTAGAATATGAAAATGATGATGAACAAAATAATGAATGTATTCATAATAATGCTAACGACCGGAGACAATCTAAAGATAATAATGATACAATGAAACAAACAAGTAATAAAAAGACTTTGGATAAAGAAAAACAAAGTGTTCATGAAGTTACAAATAAAAGTTCTTATAATAAACAAGAAAACACAAACAAAAGTCGACAAAATAATGTCAATATGGACATTGATATGCTCGATGGTAATGCCGCTGAAAAGCCAGTTCAACTGAACAATGAACAAGAAATCCAAAATATTAGTAATGAAAACCTGAACGAGAGTGAAAATGTTAAAAATGAAACAAATGTATCAACTCATAACACAAGTAAGAAGCACAATAAAAGTAAGAATAAGCAAGATGAAATAGTGGAAGTTGAAAATGAAGTTAATCAAGAAAATCATAATAATACAAGACAAAATAAAAATTCCCAAAGTGAATCTAACCAAGAGATGGAACATGAAGATGATAATCAAGATAAAAGTAAACCCATAAGCGAAGAAAACGAAGAAGAAAATGATAATAACGAACAAATTAATACAGAGGAAAATGAAGAAGAAATTGAGAGTAATGAAAAAGATAACGCAAAGGATAATGAGGAAAATGAAAGTAATGAGCAAAGCAATATAGAGAGAAATGAAGAAGAAAATGTGAGCAATAAACAAAATACTACAGAGCAAAATGAAGTACTTGCGTCTGATATTAAAGAACAAAATGAAAGTCAGGAAATTCAAAATGAATCCCAAGAAGATGAAACAGATCAAATCGATTCAGAACAAGAGCAAAATGAAAGTGATATACAAAATGAAACTGAAGAAATGAAAGAGAACCAAGAATTAAATCAAAGTGATGAAGATGAGGATTCCGACAATGTTAAACAAGATGATGAGGGTGTCACTTCTAGTCACGAAGAAGAAGAAAATGAATCAACCGTAAATAAAACCGATGAACAACATAATGAAAGTGTCGAAATTGACGAAAATGAAGAGGAAGATGAAAAAAATGCACAACGAAGTATTGAAAATGAAGACCAAGACGTTGAAAATGACGAACAAGATATAGAAAATGAAGAACAAGAAATGGAAAATGAAGACCAGGATGTGGAAAATGATGAACAAGAGATAGAAAATGAAGACCAGGATGTGGAAAGTGACGAAGAGGAAGATATAGAACAAGAAATAGAAAATGATGATCAAGAATCAAACGAAAGTGAAGTTGAAGAAAATGAAGATGAGAATGATCAAGTCGATCACGATGGTCCAATTGAAGAAGAAAATGACAACGAAGATGAAGAACAAACCGGAAATGAAAATGATGAATCACCGAACATCACCCACGATACAACCGGAAGGCATCGAAATATACAAAAAGTGACATCACCTGAAGCCATTCTTCACGACAAAACAAACCAAATTGATTCATTCATGGCGGAGGGACGAAACACAAGTGTGCGAAAAACTAAAAGCATTTTGGTTAAAACGCTAAATATTCGTCCGAGCTTGGCCCCAGTGAGAGAGAGTACGGGGTTTTCAGACGGAACAAGGAATTCAAGTGCGGATAACTCTGGCTGGGATTCCCATAGAACGACAAGAAAAACTATACGAGAAACTTTCGGCAAAGAATTCACAAATCGAAAGTCCCTTCGAGCTCTAGTTATGGAGAAATCGGCGAAACGACATACAAATTTCATGGAAAAACAAGCAGATCTAACAGAAAACTTGGATAACACGAAAACACCGCAAGCTAATTCGACGGAATTGCCTCATTTTGATTCGTATGAAGACCCTGAACCGGTGCATGTCGATGAAACCACTGAAGAGTCTGATCGCGACCAACATGAGATGTCGAAGAGAACGCGACAGACGACACTAGAAATGTACTTGCAAAAGATCAAACAAGATAATTTGGAGCGAAAACGTAAAATTGTAAGTTTTATTTTATTACCAATCTATTAGTATTTTTACATATTATGTAGTATTGTTTTTATTCTTTTTTTATTTTCTTAGATTTACGCGAATATTTATTTTTTTTTTCGATACGACATTTCGAACACGCTTTGCGAAAACTAAGCAGTCTCTTTCATGGCCATGTTTATTCGTATAGGATTCGGAACATTGGTTGTTCTAAAATGGGAAATGGGGAATATATTAATGACAATGTACGTTCTTTTTTTTTACGCATTCTCTTAATTTGAATACAATTTTTTTTTAAATATACAAACTATTTTGAATTTTTAACAGTTGAGTGAAAACATCAAAATAAAACTGCGATAAAATCCGAAAAGATAGCTTCAAATTACGTATTATTTTACAATTACTAAGTATTTTTGATAAATGTTTACTTCTACAGGAAGAGCAAGTAAGAAACTCACTAAAAACAACAACGCAAACCTACAATCCGTTCAAAGTTCCACGAAAACCGGTCCACCGTGTGAAACCAGCGGAGAGCAAGCCCAGGACCAAACAAAATAGACCCCTCGCGTTTTTGGACATGTTGCCTGCTGAAGTTATAGAGGACATGAAATATAAACCACCGAAGAGATTCAAACCGAATAATGCGTCGTGGATTACTAAACGCCTGTACAAGTTCTTGGAAACTAAGTTAGAGCCTAAGTAAGTTGTTTTTGACTGTTCCAAAATGTATGAAATAACTTTTATTTAAATATTACCACATTTCTAACTTAATGAATGAAGAATAATGAAATTTCAACCAAAATTGAGCTCTGTAAAACCCTTAAAATGGATGAATATTTAAAAAATATAATAATAATATATTAAATTTAATCCAAAACCCTCCGACCGTTTCAGCTAAAAGGTTTTAGTTTACATTTGTAATATTAATCTATACTAATATTATAAAGAGGCAGAGTTTGTTTGTTTGTTTGTTTGAACGCGCTAATCACAAGAACTACTAATCCGATTTGAAAAATTATTTTTGCATTAAATAGCCCGTTTATTGAGGAAGGCTATAGACTATAGTATACAGTCTCTATTTCATACGAACCGCTAAAACAAACCCGAGCGAAACGAGGGTGAGTCGCTAGTCAGATATAAATATCAATAAAAAAATAATAATTTTGTCATAACTTTCATCCATTAGCATAATATAATAATAATAAAAAATATTTAACGACACGTTTGGCTCAGTTTATAGTGACCCTACCTGCTGTGCCAGTGGTTGCGGGTTCGAATCCCGCTGGGGACATTCATGTGTGAGCACGAATGATTGTACTCCAGTCATTAGTGTTTATATTTTTAATATATATGTATTTAAAATTATATATGTGTAGTGTATCAACTATCTGGCATCCATGACACAAGCCTCGTAGCTTACCATGGAACTATATGATGCTGAGTGTTAATGTCCCGACATATTTATTTATTATTTATTTAAAATATCAAATGTTGGCGTAAATTTAAGAAAATATACATAACTAAAAAAAAATCCAGATACGACTACAAAGCAAGGGTACGGGCAGAGAAGCTGGTGGAGACAATTTACAACTTCACAAAAGACGTGGGAAAGCACCACGTAGCGCCATTGCAAATGGTGGACGCTCTCAAACACGAAATGGCGCGTCTGAATATTGTCAAAACACACTTTGATTTCTACGAGTTCTTCCAGGAGTACATGCCGCGGGAGATTAGGATTAAGGTATGTTGGGTATTTTTTGGTAATGTGATATTGATGCTTAAGGGGCCGTTCATCCCCTATTGTACTGCCTTATGGGATGAATTTAATTATATTGGAGAGTATTAATATCAAGTTTTAAGTAATTTTGACCATTAATTTTTTTTTTTGAATTGTATTATAACGTGTTTTTCCATGGGAATGAGATAATATCCCGCGGTAAAAAGTAGCCTGTGTCACTCTCCAACCCTCCGACTATCTCCACACAAAAAAGCACGCCAATTCGTTACTCTGTTTCGAAGTGAAAGAAGAACAAACAAACAAACACTTTCACATATTTTATAATATTAAGTATGGATTGCTCGCTTGGGAAACTGAGTGATGCGGGTTGAAATTCCGGGTCTCACATCTCTGATATTTTCATGTGAAAATGCAAATCATTTCTAACATGATTACCATTTGTCTTACGGTGAAGGAAAACATCGTGAGGAAATCTGCATGTGTGAGAAAACCTAGCAAGTTTTCGAAAGACATGCTCAGTCCGCCCGCACTTGGCGAGCGTGGTGGACTATGGCCTGATCCCCCTCGTATTGAAGGGGACCCACCCCCAGCTATGGGACGTTAAAAAGGGCTGAATACAAAGTATGAATATGTATGTATTTAAAGCTATACATATATATGTAGTGTATCAACTATCTGGTGTCCATAACACAAGCCTCGTAGCTTACCATGGAACTAGATGGTGCTGCGTGTCAAAGTCCAATCAATTGTTGAAAGTAATAATTTTCCTTTCAGGTGATTCCGGACGTCGTGAACAACATATCGCTGCCAAAGCACGGCGTGTTTGCGGATATCATAAGATAGCTTTCAAGTAATTTGTCTTTTAAATTCTGGTTTAAGTTTTCATTTAAATGACTGTTAATTTGTATTAAATAATGTATTTTTATATAAAGTTTAATTTTTCATACATACAAAATCTTAAAAAATAAGCGATTTGTATCGGCTGGCACCAACTTCGAAAATATCTGATTAGGTATCTATAGTAAATGGAAACTACCAATCAGATATTTTAAACTTTTTTTTTTCTGAAGTCGGTTTTTTTTAAATTGTTATTTCATTTTTAGTTTAGACTTTAGACGTAGTATTTCAATAAAATATTCGCTTAAGCCGTTTAAGTTAATTTGATGCAAATTTTTATATAAAGACTGGAAAACAAAAATTCGCTTTAATTAGTAACACTAAAGGATTTGGCTCTAAAATCCAATTCTAACGTATTGGAATAACAGCTTTTTACAAAATACATATGGAAAATTGTATATGGTATTATAACAAAAACACATTGTTTTAATTTTTGTCTGTCTGTTCCAGCTAATCTCAAATAGCTAAGACCGATTTTGACTTGACTTTCACTGGCAGATTGCTGATGTTACAAATATTAACTTAGACTACTTTTATTTAAGAAAAATAATTAGGATTCTGCTCAAAAAAATTAAAACGTACCTAGGGACGAACCCGAGCAAAGCGAGGGTATGTCGCTAGTCTATATATATAAAATTCTCGTGTCACAGTTTTCGTTGCCATACTCCTCCGAAACGGCTTGACCGATTTTGATGAAATTTTTTGTGCTTATCCGGTATCTATGAGAATCGGCCAACATCTATTTTTCATCCCCCCAAATGTTAAGGGTGGACCACCCCTAAATTTTTTTTTTTATTTTTCAGACAAAATTTTTTGTTTTAATTTTTTTATGATACAGCATACAAAAATACCTACAACCCTAAATTTTCACCCCTCTACGATCAACCCTTATTTTTTAATAGCAATTTTAGTTATTTAATCATAATAGGATACTTTTTACTGTGGGAAAAACTCTCCTCTGAGAAATCTATACTAAACGTTAAAACGTAACTAGGGACGAACCCGAGCGGAGCGAGGGTGAGTCGCTAGTAATAAATAAAAGTCGGCTAATGCTAGAATTTGTTTATTTGAAAATAGGATACGAATGTTACATTTAACGGAGCACCCAACACGAACTGCTACTTAATACAATACTTCATGATTATTTTATTTAAAAAAAACTTTAAATTATTTTAAAGCTATATAAATATTTATTACTTTACCTTTCGAATGATATAGAGCATAAGTAAAAAGCTTATTCTATACTTTGTTTTAACCAGAACTTACTATTGGAATATAATTTAAATTTCAAACTGTATTTAATGTTTTGAATGTACTGAATTATCATACTTAATTATAATAACGCCATATTCAACGAACTAAAGCGACCTTCACGTACAATATAACAATAACATTCTATATATGAATAAGTCACAAATAAGTACCTATTACAATTAAATGAAAAACATATCAAATTTAAAACAAATAATTATAGCCTGTTTTTTTGAATCCACTTCATCTTTCTGTTATTGCCAGAAACATACTTATTGAAAGGGTATCGATAAGATTTCACCGAATACCTAACGAAAAAAACATTACAGGATTTGATCTTTTCTTTACATAGTAAGTAAACTGTACCTGATAAGAAAATATATTTATAATAGAAAAAAAAAACTACAATGAATACTAGACACTTGTGAGACACCAAACTTTGGTCTAACTCGAGTTTTCGTTCAAAATGAGGCATTTTCAGTAACATTTCAACTTTTTTTTGTATAGAGCGCATGTAAAAGCATTATTTTTATTTATATTTCCCCAATTGCCTGTTTGTTCGTTGTTTACTGTATCAATAAGGCCTCATTTTCGCCCTTTGAAAATTTTATCAGTTCTAAGAAGTAGTAAAAGAATATTAACTAATTATTTAAATAATTGTCAATCTCGAAAAGATCAGGGACCTTTATAGCAAAGTATAGTCAATATTTACCTCTAAACAAAACGATCTAAGTCACCATCCCTTGTAAGCACAAGGTCTATTCAAACGTTAAAGTCATGTTTTCCAAATCTATACTAATATTATAAAGCTGAAGAGTTTGTTTGTTTGGTTGGTTGAACGCCCTAATCTCAGGAACTACTAATCCGATTTGAAAAATTCTTTTTGCATTAGACAGCCTGTTAACTGAGGAAGGCTATAGGCTATATATCATCCCGGAAAAATGTACGGTTCCCGTGGGATAGATTTGTTTTTGTCTAGGGACGAACCCGAAGCGAAGCGAGGGTGAGTCGCTAGTTATATATATATATATATGTTAACCGACTTCTAAAAATACAAGTAAATTTTAATTTAGTACATATTGTTACGCGCCGCTCAGTCTTCAGTCGAAGATATCAAACGCCTTCGTACAACCTATGTGCTGTTCAACAAGTTCCAGGCAGGCAGGAAAAGTATGACGACGAATATATATGACGTATGGGCGTGATATATGATTTTCTGTTGTGTATATAAAATTTATTAATTACTGACAATAAAACGATTAAAACGGGAAAGCTGTTTCACCTTTTTTCAATATATTATCTAGATATTTTCACCTATTATTGTAAATCGATTTTCAACATTATTCTTTGAATGAACTATTCATTAAAAATATAATATGGATTATATGGATAAAAGTAATTAAATGAGTTTTTAATAATTCAAGACGGTACACGTCAAAAAATATAAGAACTTAGACAATAGAAGGGCATCGAGGAATAGAGTAAAATGTGAAACTACATCAAAATCTGCTCAGTAGATTTATTAATATCAATTATACATACATATAATATGACGAATATACCAAAGCGGAATCTATGTATAGTTGAATACGCGTTTGAATGAATATTTCATACAAAATACATTCGAATATCACAAATTGTGAGAAAAAATAAACAATCTGTACTACGAGTAGGGAAAGTCTAATAAAAATTCTTTCAAATACTGTACATTCAGAAATGCTATATCAGTTAAAGCTATGTTTTATTTAAGCGAAATATCAACTATTAAGATTCAAAGCGAATATATTTGTGATCCCGAACAGTGAATGAGGGCTATCGTTTTTGATGCCACCAGTTGGTGCCACTGGAGAGTAAGGTCCTAAGGGTGTTGTTGAAAAATATAATAATAATTGTTAGCGCGGGGCCATTATACTAGAATTTTATTTTAAATCTAATATATAAAAAATTCGTGTCACGGTGTTTGTGGTCGCACTCCTCCGAAACAGGTCGACCGATGTTTTTTTTTGTATATTTGGTAGGTATGAGAATAGGTATTTTTGTATGAACAATATTATATATAGGTATTTTTGTACGAACAATATTATAAAAATACACTAAAATTAAAACGAACCCTAGCGAAGCAGGGGTGGGTTGTATAACATAAAGCCAGAGTTTTTTTTTGTATATTGAACGCGGGCATAGTCGCGGGTTCTGCTAGTATTTCATAATAACCAAATAAATAAATATTGACTATCTTAGCTCTTCTTTTAAAACACTAACACAAAAATATCAGGAACGGCACAATAATTATGAATGTAAATTAGTGAAAATTCGCGATGAAAAGCTTACAAACTAAACATTTAGTACCATTTGACATTACTAGACCTCTCTCTACACTAGCGCCCTCTCGCGAATTCAAGCACGGTAGCCCCCATTGCACTAAATTATTTCTTATAAAATATATATAGAAAAGATAAGACTATCAACTCTGTACTTTGAACGACATGAAAAATCATCACAAAATGTAAATCCAACCGATATAATTAGCTTCATTAGGATTCTTACCAATAAGAATAAGAATATTTGTGTCTCACCATACATATTATTTTCACTCTAGACCGATTTCAAAATGGAGAAAGTACTGAATTTAGTTGTGATTCTTCATTCTCGATATTTTTTACGATTTGATTTTGAATTTCATCAGAAACAAATACTTAGTTATTTTGAAACCGGTATGCCATTTTAGTTGAACATTAATCAACGATACATGCAATTAATTAAACTAAGCAATAGGTCTTTAAAAATGAGCATTAAATTCAAAAAAATCTAATTCTAATAAAACGAAAACTAACTAAGAATTAAAGCGCGATAAAAAATTGCGAGAGGTTATAATATTAAAATTTATTAAATTTTGATTTGGACTTGATTACAATTCCTACATTATAATCGCAGATATAAAACGCCTACAAAACGCTATCCTAATAATCGTAGGGATGCGCCAATAATACACGATTACATACATTTTCATACAAAATGGTACAAAATTGGGTAAAAATGACTTGGCACTACTAAGACACAATTTCCGAGGGTAAGTTGGTTAAATGCCTAAAATTTTTAATACTTCGGTTGTTAATAGAGACAACCAAAGTTTCTAAATAATCTCAGGCAACCGAATATTCGTTTACCGTCGTCAACCGTCGTCAACCGAACTAAGATATTTAGCGCCAGCACTAAAATTGTTTAGAATATAATACAAATATTACTCATTATATTATACATACTTATTTACTTTATAAAATAATTCGGTTGATTCGGACAACCGAAACAGAATCAATTCGGTTAACTGAATAACTGACACTAAATAATAAAATACAATAATAAAATGGGGATTCTAATCAAACAAATAAGATCACGCAATATTTCCACTATAAATAAGTTGTATTAAAAAATAGTAAATGTAATATTTTAAAAGCTACATTTGACTAAAGCAAAAGCCTTGATATAAATCAACAAATTAATCTAAGTCCAGTTTAGATGCAATTATTAGGCGCTAGCATAACAAAAAATCTAGAAAAATCCCTTAAAAAAATGTCTAGAAACCGAATTATTTCTCGCTAAGTTAATATAATAATTATCTCATCATTACAATATTGCAGCTATATTTGAAAATTCCCCAATATTTCTGAAACACTTGAGATCGGTTCAATAATTTTACCAACGTATGGTTAGTTATTTACAATATCGCCTAATAATTACATATCAAACTATATAAGAGGGACAATAGAGGCAGTATATTAAACTTAAATAATTTTTTATTCTAACACTTAAGTAGTTACATTATAACGTTAACTAATTATGCACAATTTTAACTAAAAACCTAACTATATTATTTATCAGTCAAATAAATTTTAAGCCAAATATTCTTCGTACATCAATTACAGTATAATTATAGATCATTTACACATTATTAGAATAATTTTGATTATAAGAACAATAAATTATATATTCTCTAAAAATGAATAAAAAAAAGGACGTTTAAAAAGTTCACAATTAATTCTTACAATAATATATAATATAACATTATAAAGCGAAGAAAAACATACAATTTTCTTAACATTGCTGTGTCTATGATAAGAATATTTTAAAATAAGACATTTTTGAAAAACCTGCATTCATATATATTTTTTTTAATGTTTAAGGATTTTTAAGTAAATTGAAGATATACATATTTGCAAATGGACGCAAATAATTTATAAACAAAAATACATTCAAAGTATTTGCACGTTCGATACACATATAATGTATAAGTTGATTTACTATAAAAAAAAACAAAATAATTATAATATACAAACTTCATATGTCTTACGAAAACTTGCTAGGTTTTCTCAGACATGCAGGTTTCCTCACGATGTTCTCCTTCACCGTAAGGCAAGTGGTAATCAAGTTAGAAATGATTCGCACATGAAAATATCAGAGGTGCGAGACCCGGGATTTGAACCCGCTTCATTGGGCTTCCAAAGCAAGCGCGTTACCACTGGGCAATATAAGTATTTAATTAAATCATAACTATTTAAGTTGTAATATAATAAAATGTGTATAAACCTTATTAAGTATGCTGTAGCAGATTATAAATGCATTATTAGGATGAAAAATTAAATCAAAATCGCTTAGAAAGAGATCATTCATTGTCTTAAGGAAAGCTGTTAAGAAAATATTGTGAATTATAATATTAAATGTCATCAGTATTATAATTGATGTTTAAAATAAGTCATTATTAATATACATTGACAATATCAATAGGGAATATGCGTGTGATTTAAATAGAGGTGAAATATTTTTTTCTTATAAACTTTATTGCTTTTGAATTAAGCCTATATCAATATTTTTTAATTTCTTTTCGATTACGAGAATAATTATTGAAAAGTGCAAATATAGTTGGGTAATTCAAAGTAGTTGAAACGCAACGCCATTGGTCAGGCCGAATGTGACGTCAAAGTCTATTATAATAGAGCGTTGTTGTTTAGTGTTTGCAATTGGTACTAACAATCTAGATCTGTTCTTTTTAATCGCAATATTGTCATAGGCTATCCCTGTTGGAAAACTCCAATAGGATCCCATCAAAAGCGACAAAAGCCACATAGATACCAATAAATATTTCTATTAATTGGCTTGGGATCCTATTGGAGTTTTTCAACAGGGATGACGTCACGCCAAACGCGGCAAAATGGTGGGCGTTTAAAGTATCCGTAACTGCATGACATTCTATTTTTTTACAATTATATAACGATGTAAGCTATTATATAAAAAAATAAAAAGACACGCGTACTCCCTATTGATTAAATGTTTTTTTGATAATCATTTTTATAAAACTGTTACTTTCTGAAGATTATAATCTTTTAGTAATTAAATGGCATAAGTTAATTATTTAATAATAATTATACAATATTGAATATACGTCAGAATAAATATGTCTCGAAGCGATCCTGTCTACTTAAGTCTAAAATAAATCCCAATATTATGCCGTGATTGTTTTTTTTTTATAAAAGAACAATAATTTGTCTAAAGCTCAATTTTGAGAAACACGTCAAACTAAAAAAACGTTTTTTTTTTTTATTATATTAAACTTAAAAAAGAAAAAAATACAATATAACTGTATCACAATACACATATAAAATTGTTCTCAGTAACACTCTCCATTATTCATTTACTTATATACATAGATTAAAAAAAAACATGACAGTATAATTCACATATTATATAACACGAGTTTAAAAATCTCGATACAATTGATTGATTTTATAAAATATTATTATTGTGACAATACTACCGTCATAATAAAGAAGGCCGTGACTAACGATTTGGTCAAAAATAACTTAAAAGCAGAGTCGGAATCGGCAAAAAAATGCTACTTGATAGTCTTTACTCGTAAACTTCCAAATCTTATGGAACCGGAGATGCCATAACCGTTTTCATCGTAACTACGTCAAAAGTACTACTAAGTACTAGCCAAAACTTCAAATATCTGGAAATCATCCTTGACAAAGTTGCGGCCTTCTTTTTTATGACGACAGAATATTAAAAAAGTATATTTAACTAAAAACAAGAATACATCGCAGCAAAATAACGACAGCTTCAAAAAAATACATTAAGTTCTATTTATAGAATTAAAATAACATCAAGGTTGCAATTCATTTCGTTTTTTTATAAACCTTCACTTTTTAATTATAACTTTGTGCACAAGAGAAATGGCTATAAAGCCAAGTGCATTTTATTTTGTGAAAATAATCTGTTACGAATATGTAATGATATTGGAATGTTATTTCTATTTATTTAGTTGTATACAAAGTACATTTTTAAATATAGTATTTGCCCAAGTTTAAAATTAATTAAATATGTTTAAATATATATTATTTAATTAATTTATATTGGATAACATTAAATTGTTATATTATTAAGTTCATTAAATTATCAAAATAATTTTAAATCATTATTTCATTATATATCTTAAATTAAATAATTTCGAAATTAAGACAAACCGCTCAAAGTTACCCAAGTTTAAAATAAAATTCAGATAACTCAAACCAAAACAGTGTCAGTATCTTTTACAAGTAAAAAATAACAAACCATGATTACCATGGTCATTTGTTTCAAATTATACGACAAATATACATTGACACCTCAAAGTAACAACATTGCAACTGGAAAATGAGACAAATTTAAAAATAGAACACACTTTTCATAAATAAAATAAACATATTCAAACTAGCACCGAGTTACAATGTTGTTCTTTGCATGTTTCGATAGTATAAATAGACATTCAACGCGGGTGACACGGCAGTAGCTCCACATAGTTGGCAGGGAACAGTCCGAAGACTCCATGCGGGCCGAGACCCTGCCACCAGCCGGCGTCGATTTGCTCTATGTGGGTTATTATATCACCCGGATCGAATGTTATTTCTGATTCGTCGGCTGGAATAAACATGGAGTTTTAATTATTATAAAAGTATAAGAAATAAAACTATAGATGTAAAAAAAAATACTTTTAATGGTGGATACCGTGGAGTCTTCATCGAGGTATATATCATATCCAAATAAAAAATTGACACGTTTATATATGTCTTTAACAAAGAAATTTAACAGCGCTAATTCTATATAAAAATAAATTTGGGCTAATTATTTAGACAATAGATGTTTGATCCGCACACAGTTGCAGTGTTTTATTTTATAAATATGTACAAACTAACGTATGGTTCATCCTGCCTTCGAATAAAAAGTTAAAACGCCATCTATGAATATTGCACTACAATCTGATTGCTGATTTTTCTATGATCAAAAAAAAATGCAAATTTAACATAATTTTTCCCCCCTTTACTTTTTTTTTATTCCTGATGAAGCCCTAAGGATACAGCATGAGGAAATGTTAAAAAACACAAGCACACATACATTTATAATATTAATAATAATAATATCCTTTTTCAATTTACAAACTAATTAAATCCTTTATTATACATCCAGTACACCTTTTTATATCTTATAAAAAAAGGTGTAGAAAATAGCACTACTATACTAACTCCTAACCTATAAATATATATGTATATAAATAAAATAAATATAAGCTTATAAACTACAACGATAACAACATAATACCATGGATGAATTTGGATGGATGTTTGTTACTCAATCACGCTAGAACAATATTAGTTTGAGTAGATAATGAAATCGTTACCAGCTTGATAGTCGTAGAGCGCCCTGGCCACGAGGCCGGGGTCGTCGTCCAGGTCCTCGTATATCGTGCCTTCCTCCTCCAAACCCTCCGGAGACACGTCTGGAATACAGAAACAATATCTCAATTTTAAACAAATTCGACTTTTTTTTCAATAATAGATGGCGCTGTACTGAAATATATCGTTACATTAAGCAAAAGTGTAATCATTATAGCTTATATTTTTTATCTTTCTTTAAAAAAATATAAATAGATTAAATTATGATATTTTAAATCAAACATTTCACCGACTGTAATAAATGTAACTTTTGCTTCTTATAATCAACAAATAGACTTAAAAAAAATCCATCTAAAAAAAGAGGAAAGCGTCAACGAAAGCAGCAGCTATTATAGCTATTGCAGCTATTATATACTCAAACTAGTTACTTGTTGTTGTTTTTAGTATCGACATTCTACCATTATTGTTATTGTAAATTGGGTAAAACATAAATGAATAGAATTTACCTATGTACCTATACATATATTTATATTAAAAACAAACGTTCCCAATTTTTTCACTGATAACACTAAAGCTAGGCAAGATGAAAACCAGAAAAAAATGGTTGCCAAACAGACGAGAAAAAGGTACTGAACTGTTTCTTTTTTGCCTCCGCCCGAGTTCGTCCCTAGTTACGTTTTAACGTTTAGCTCAGAGATGAGATATTTTCCTGTAGTAAAAAGTATCATATATGTTGACCCGGATAACCAGCTATTATCATACCAAGTTTTATCAAAATCTGTCCAGTGGCTTTCCCGTGATGCGGTAACAGACAGACAGACAGATAAAATTCTAAAAACTATAGATTTGGCGTCTGTATCGATAACAAAGTCTATTTCAATAAGATTTTCTGAAAAATATTTAATGTACAGATTCGGCTTAGTTACAATTTTATTATATGTATAGATAACGTAAAACCTACCTTCAAGCGTAGTAGTACCATTTTCCTTCTTATAATTAACATTCTCGATGACCGTGTTCTGTCGACTGAGTTCTTCATTGTTCTTACTATAGGGCGACCGCTTAATTGTACTGAACTTATTATCGCTGTCGTCATCATCATTTTCATTGGAACTCGAATACGATGCATCGAACATATCGTTTTCCAGAATATTCTGTTTGATCATCGGCTCGCTTTGCTTCAAATCGATATCTCGATAGTTCTCGTATTCGTTAAAAGGCACCGGCTCTGTTTCAGTGCTGGGACTGAGATCGGATGGATCTATAATGGGCTCGTATTGTATTTGGGAAGGACTTTCTAAACTCATTTTTATTTTATCTATGTTTTTGAGGGGACTTGTTTTTGTTTGCTCTTCTGTTGGTGGTTCAACTGATGTGGTTAGAGTGTTTGGGGTTGTGGGGGTGTTTGTTGTCGTGGGGGTGTTTGTTGTCGTGGGGGTGTTGGGGGTGTTTGTGGTATTGGAGATGTTTGTTGGGGACGTGGGTGTGATGTTTGTGGGGGATTTGAGATGGCTGGGTGAGTTCGGTTGTGAGGTGTTTTGTGAGAACGTGTTTATTCTTTGCGCGATCACTGAACTGCGAACTGGTTTTTCTGGTATGGAGTTTGACCTGCAATAAATAATAAAATAATAATTACGAATGAAAAGTAATAATACAATAAAACAGATATGCAATTTACATTTTTTAAATAATTATAACAAATAACACAGACAAAAAATCAATTTCAATTTAGTCTAGTAGTTAATATATATAGATCAGGATCTGGAGGTCCTGGGTTCGAATCTAGCTAGTTAGTTATATGTCCCGGGCAATAATTTATATAGGGGATACCAAATCGTAGCGTATTATTTGTTAATTATTTGATTTCGAATCACGTCCCATTTGGTTTTTAAACACATCTTAAGTTGATTTTTGTATTTTTAAATAATTTATCTCAATTGCTGAAGATGAGGGGGCACCACTATCAAGTTTTTGTCCAGTCGTAGGTAGAATAAGAGGTCATTTAAATAATACGTAAGCACCAAAGGGGGGCGGTTGGGTCTTTGCTTTGCTTACTTTTGATGACTTAAGGGAGGGGAGGGGGGGGGGGGGATCTCGATGGTGATAACGTCAGCAATATTTATTTAGCGGAACCATCGGGGCATCACTCGACGTAAGTGTAAGGCCGCGCGCACTTTGGACACGAATTTGTGTTGTACTTAAACGTATGAACGTGGTTGTGCGAATTAAGTGCGCACATTGAATACGTTTTTCTCCGTCACTAAGTAGTTCCATCCATTTTTAATTTTCAACGCACAAAAGTGTTTTAAAATCCCATCAAGTCCAGATTGTTTTCTGACGTCGGAACTACGCGTACGTACACGTGCGACTAATTCACACAAGTCTGCGCGCCCCTACAGTACTTGAAAGGTCGGAATCACTCATGCGTGTTCGCACGAGTAAAATCCGGACGAAAACGTATCCTAACCCGCACGGATTAGTCAGTGGGTATGGGTGAGTGTGGGGCGTGGGGTGTGGGGTGTGGGGTGTGGGGTGTGGGGTGTGGGGTGTGGGGTGTGGGGTGTGGGGCGTGGGGTGCGGAGGTGTAGGCACCTGTCGGCGCGCTGGCCCTGCGCCAGGTTGCGCTGGAACAGCTGGCGCGCGGCGCTGGTGCGCGCGCCGATCAGCTCGCGCGCCTCCGCCGAGCGCTGCCGCCGCAGCTCCTCCGCGCCCGCGCCCGCGCCCGCGCCCCTGCAAGCGGGAGGGACACGAATTATATAGTTATACTAGCGACTCGCGTTCGTCCCTAGGTACGTTTTCACGTTTAGCTATGTTTATACATAAATAGTAACTTGCTACTAGATATTCATTTAAATTACATATATAGCGATTTACGTTACGTTGTGTACGCCGTACACGGATTTTGTTCACAATTTTATGGGTTTTAATTTTTTTTTCGCGGAACCCTGATTCTTTTTCTAAAATAAAAGTAGCCTAAGTTACTCCTTATAACAGCAGCTATCTGCCAGTGAAAGTCCCGTCAAAATAGGTCCAGCCGTTTCGGAGATTAGCCGGAACAAACAGACAGACAGATAAATTTTTGAAAAATGTGTTTTTTTTTTATAAGTACCATATATAATTTCATATACAATTAATAAAAAACTGTTATTTTGACATCACAAACAAACATTTCAATTTTGTTTATCTGTATCGACATAATTTTTGAAAAAAGTTGACATGTTTTGGAACACCCGTTAGGAATGAAGATCATTTCGCTGTCCGCCCTCGACTCATACATTACCTCATACACATCGTCACAAGTACCAGTGTAGCGTAGACACCAAGCAACGTACTGCGTACATGTTGAAGCTCAAAGCTTAGTATTCAAAATAGAAGAAAAAAAGCTCACTGCTATAGAGTACAAAAAGTATTGGTCGTTTCAACAAATAAGCACTAATCTCATTTAAATATTTTAACAAATACCTAAATAAAATATGCTGTTACATCAACACGCAGCACCATTTAGTTCCATGGTAAGCTACGAGGCTTGTGTTATGGATACCAGATAATTGATACACTACACATATATAACTATAAATACGTACATATCATAAATATAAACACCCATGACTGGAGTACAAACATTCGTGCTCATAACACAAATGAATGCCCCCAGCGGGACTCGAACCCGCGACCGCTGGCACAGCAAATAATTAAAATCAATTATAAAGTAAGTGATATTAACGTAGTAATTACTTTGGTTGTTCAACACTAGCTCTCTTTGCCGCCTCCAACGCGTCTCTTCTTCTAACTTCTTCCTCAGCTTTTTTCTTCTCCTGAAAATAATATTCCTTATTAAAAACTAGCAAAATAATTAATTTAATTTTTTTTAATATAAATAGCTACTTGCAGTAAATTATGGACCTACAGTATAATATAATTAAGCTTCCACTGATTGCCAAACGTTTTCTATTCCCACAATACAAAATATATCCTCCTGTAAATTTTCTATTCGCCAGTTAAAATGATATTAAAAGTTTAAACTACGCTTAAAAACTAACACTGACATACATATCTTTATAGCCTGACGCTTTTAATATCCTTATAAAATCAGTTTTAAAGTCAAGAAAAATAATAAAAATATGTATGTAGATAATATCATTATAAAACATAAACTATACTTTCTTAAGATTTACGCCAATATTTGACATTTTAAATAAAACTATCTTCACGGATTTATTCGCGGATTGATTTTGATTTTTGATTCCCGACGTTTCCAATGCTTTACAGCAATCATGGTCACGGGAGAGATGAGTCTGAGATGAGATGAGATGAATTTCCAAAAATGCGGAAAAATAGTTTTATTTAATCATTTCATATTATCTCTACATTTTAACTAATATCAGAAAAAAATCTAAGAAAAAATGTCTTTTGTACAACACAAACCTCTTCTCTCCGTTTCCTTTCGGCTTCGACCCGTTTCTTCTCTTCTTGTTCTTCTTTCAACCAAAATTGGTCCCGTTCTTTTGAATTTATTTCTTGGACTGAAAAGAAAAATATTACTATAATTAAATTAATTTATAACTTATATATATATATATATATATATATATATATATATATATACCTATATATATATATATATATATATATATATTTCTAAAATAAAGCACTATACATTTCTTTTTTATTTAGAAGAGAGAAATAATATTAAAATATATCATCAAATACCCACCCTTCTACGTCAAATACTTGTGTATTTCCCATACAAACTAAAATTAGACAATTTATAATGGTAGCTCAATATTATCGTGCTTACTTGGAAAGCCAAGTAAGAGAACGAAATTCATATCACAACTTTGAGATTTTCATAAATGTACTATTTACAATATAGAGCGAAAACATCCTTAGGGTACCTGCTACCTCTAAGAGCTTCACTAGTTTTTCAAAGACATAGAAACTAGGCCAACTTGCATCTGGCCAGTGAAGTGAAATACGTTTTTAAAAACTACGAGATGGATATTTTTCAGTATAATATATAATAGCAGTATATTTGTTATGGCACTTTAAGCCACAAAATGAAAATACTTTTGAGGAAAAGGAGATTTTTTTTTAGATATTCTGTTCTTATGCCGAAAATAACTTAGAGAGCTTCAAGGATTTTGCTATAAATTCACACCTACGCATTAAAATATTTCCCCTTTCTCATTTACACGTATGGTATTCAGCCCTTTTTTACGTCCCACTGCTGGGGATGGGCCTCTCTTCAATGCGAGGGGGATCAGGCCATAGTCCACCACGCTGGCCAAGTACGGATTGGCGGACTTCACATGTCTTTCGAAAACTTGTTGGTTTTCTCAGACATGCAGGTTTCCTCACGATGTTTTCCTTCACCGTAAGGCAAGTGGTAATCAAGTTAAAAATAATTCGCACATGAAAATATCAGAGGTGCGAGACCCGAGATTCAAACCCGCTTCACTCGGTTTCCGAAGCGAGCGCGTTACCACTGGGCTACCACTGCCTTACACGTATGGAGTCAAACTTAATTTTCTTATACAGTCATATTATTACACCATTGTTTTATTTAGCATTTCACATGAGACACATACCTTCCAAATTTCACCTGAACGGTACCAACGGTACCAGTCAACAGAAAAATATGGCTGTGACATACGAGTACATTCGGATACAATGAAATTATAAAAAAAAAGTCATATAGAATAATACAATATTAGCTTATCTATACATATAAAACGAAGTCGGATTAGTTACATCATTTACAACTTTAGAAAGGCTGGACCGACGTTTATGATCTTTAATTTGTTGGATTTGTCTCCGCCCGAATAATAAAACATCGGAAAATTACAAGAAAAAAAACTTACATGGCTAACGCTGGCTAATAACTATTAATATCTATTTAAAACGTACCTAGAGACGATCCCGAGCCAAGCGAGGGTGAGCTGGTAGTATTATTTATAAATTTAAGAAACTCTACAAAACGGGGAAAACAAGAAAAATAATTGGAATCAAACAATATGTTTAACACTGTTTTTAGATATACGAACTACAATTTTAGCACAACAAAATATCATAAAAGTATAAGAGCCTACCTCTCCTTAGGCTTTCCTTCCTCTGTTTAATCTCGTCACCCACAACCCCCTGCACTACACACGGACGCAACACGTTGGTCATTTCAATGGACAAACGAACAAAATATAAACTGTATCAAGTCTGGTACACAAATGTTGTTGGAACGGAGAAATGTTTACATTCTCGATTAGCACACAATGCATTTTACGTTTAACACTTGTGTGGTCATTGCATTGTTATTCTAGGAATGGTAAACAATGGGACTATATTAGCTAATCTTAATTTTACTTTAAAATAGTATGGGACTATGGTTTGGTGCTTCAGAAATACTAATACAAGGCTTTAGATGGTCAGGCTGAAATATCGATTGAATGCAACAGACCGATTATATCGTAAAATTCAACATTTACATAGCAATTCGAAAGGCCAATTATATACTCGTATGTATATATATATATATATATATATATATATATATATATATATATATATGTATATGTGTGTGTGTGTGTGTGTGTATATGTATATATAAACATTTGTCCTAACACATTTGTCAAATCCGTATACACTAAATTTAACGTGTCCGTATAGATACGCGGAATTTTATCAATTCATACCTTAAAACAAAGTTTACTTACATTATATGAAATATCTATATTTACCTTTACAAGACAGTTGAAACTCTTAGATACAACGAAAAACACTTTTATATTTTCGAAAAATATTAAAAAATCAACGGGTTACCAGAAATGATTGCTATATATATGTACTGCTGTTGCTAATGTTGTATGTACTCATATATATATATATATATATATATATATATATATATATATATATGATGATATTCTATGATTTTTCTTGTAGATTAGTCTTTGCCTGCTGATACCAGACAGCCTCATATTTATGCAACATAATAAGATACTAATAAAGCTCTATTGTTTAACTGTGTGTCTAGTCGTTGTACGTACTTACTTCAAAAATTTAAGGGCTTTCATAAAATACAGTGATGCTAAAAATTTGTTTCCAGTGAAGGATATTTGTTTATAAAACGTTCATGCTATATGATCTGTGTAAACACTATAGATATAATATGTAGGTTAAGTATCCCGATATATTTATTTTCTTTATGCCCTTTTCTCCGGCGATTTACGAAACAGCTGTGCGATATAAATATTTATAAGCACGCCCTTGTTTTAGTTATATGGGCAAGTTTTAAAATAGGTATAAAGTTGGTATAAACTAAATACAAGAGTTAAAAATCTCATAAACCAATCTACTGAGTCTAAAGATTATAAAATTAATATAAATTTTAATATTAACGTCAATGTTTACAACTGTGGAAGCATATAATTGGAAATAAAGAAATCACTTAGAAATTTCTATTACAATTTTAAAGACCATGCCAGATACTGGTACCGCAAACGCTTATATGGACTACAAAAACATCGTTTGTACATACATAACAGGTATGGAGTGACAAGCTTAGAAACTATATGGGTTCCGTTTTTGCGTTGTGGTTACGGAACCCAAAAGAAAAGTAACTCATACTAATATTATGAATGTGAAAATTTGTGGGTAAGCACTATCTATATCAAGTATATAACGCCATTGAAACGTCTAAAACCTTAGCCTCTCCCGTGACCATGATTGCTGTAAAGCATTGGAAACGTTGGGAACCAAAAATCAAAATAAATTCGCGAAATAATCCGAAAAGATAGTTTTTTGTAAAATATCAAATATTCGCGTAAATCTAAGAAAGTATAATCTGAAAAGTAAGAACATCGATTGCATCATGGGGCAGAACATGGACTACTTGTCATTCCCGTCTCTTTGATCATGCGAGTGAAACAGCGGGCAAAAACTATCGCTGCGTGCGGTCTTTGAAGACATGTAATATTAAAGTTTCGCACTACACTATATAATATACTGCTTATAGCCTGTTTTCTTAGTCAATATTTGACCCCACAAACGCCAGTTCCAAAAAGCGAGCTAAGATTTTATGGAAACAAACATTTACATCGGAACAATGAAATCACTTAAAATAGAATTTATTGAAAAAAGTCAAATAATAATAATGCTGAGAAAAATCGTCGGATAGACAATTGAAACAAATTCCTAGTAAAATGTAGTTAAAAATAAGCACAATGCTTGATAAAATTAGAACTCAATACAATTTAATTCATAGTAGCTTCGATGCAATAATCAATTAGCTGCGAGAAACGATAAATACACAACGATATCAAACATGGACAAATTAGAAAGTTTATAATTGAAAACTACAATATTTGATTCGGGTGTAATTCTACAGTGGATAGTTACGTCATAGACACCGTATTCAATACTTCTTATCTATAGGTACATATATATTACAATAAAATAGGAACAAAGCAAAATCTGTACATGAAATATTTTTTTAAAAACAATGACTGTTACGTATTGTGTACAGTATATAGACCACAAAACAATAGTTATTGAAAATTTTCTGTTTGTTTTTTATCTGTAAATCTGTGAGTATTTCATGCAATAGGTACTTAACCAATTTTAACTATATGTAGTGATAACTTATTACTCCGATCAACATATAGGATACCTTTTACAACAGAAATTTTTTTCATTTTCTCGTGAAAACACAATAACTGGTACAATCGAGTCATCCTTAGAAATTTATATAGCTAACGCTGGTTAAACCTTATGAAATACATCAAAACAAAAAGGCCTACAGAAAACGCCGCAATAGCATAATACCTATTTCTATCTCCTAGGGTACACTCGCAATAACCCTTTTATCTATTTAAAACGTACGTAGGGACGCACCCGACGACGCGTGGTAATGTATGTATAGATATTACCAGCAGTTATTTTACAATACAAACCATTTATAACTACAATACAAATCAATACCATACAATACAAATCTCATAATCGGACAACTAGTGTAAATGCGAAAGTTTATGTGTTTGTTACTTCATGTTGAAATGGCTGGACTGGATTTGGATGAAAAGTACATAGCTGTAGTAGCACATAAGCTACTGTTTGGGCATCTAAGGGTACAAGAGAAACGATGGCAAGTCACTGGTCTGTATAAATATTATAAATGTGAGTTTGTGAGTATGGATGTTCGTTACTCTTTCACACCAGAGCGGCTGAACGGATCTGGATGATATTTGATACAGAGATAGATTATAGTCTGGAATAACACATAGGCTACTTTTTATCCCGGAAAAATGTACAGTTCCCGTTGGCTAGGTTTGTTTTTGTTTTCCTAGAGGCGAACCTGAGTGAAGCGAGGGTATGCCGCTAGTATTAAATAAGTGCATAATTACCTGGATTAACTTTCTTATACGACGTGCCTACTGGTCCACTTGGCGGGAGTTCTTCGTGTCTACTCGACTTGAAGTTGAATGCTGAACCAGTTTTAGCCAATTTATCCAAAAGAAGTCTCTCATCTAAGTCATCCTCGGTCCTCGCATGCATTGTCATGTGAAAACCGGTAAAGAACTGTGACACTTGCTTGATATGGTTCGCACATGTGCCTTTTCGCACTGTTGGGGCACCCTCACCCTGTTTAAAAAAAATAAATAAATAAATATATTGGGACATTAACTCACAGCACTATCTAGATCCATGGTAAGCTACGAGGCTTCTGTAATGAATACCAGATAGTTGATACACTACACATATATTATAACTTTTAATACAGACATATTATAAATATAAACACCCATGACTGGAGTACAAATATTCGTGCTCATCCCACAAATGTATGGGCACCAGTGGGACTCGAACCGGCGACCGCTAGCACAGCATGTAGGGTCACTACAAACTGGGCCAAGTGTGTCGTTTAAAGGAGATGTATTGATATATTCCTTACTAATGTAATGTTATAATTGTAATAAAATATCCTTGTCTATTTTTTGACTGACTGTAAATAGGAGGATGTTCAACTAGTAATTTTTTATGGGTAAGTTACTGGAAATCTTTATCAACTAACTGTTCATGGGTAAAGTTGTTAATTGTGGAAGTTTTTCAGGGATGGAATTTTTCTACCCCTTCGGTGTTTTTTTTTTTTTCGAAAATTAGTATAGCTAAGTACAATTATTATTCTTGGACATATTGTCGATAATAATAGTGACAATCAGTGTTAGCTAAACAATATATAAAAAAATTGCTTCATTTGTATGAGAATCAAACCTATTATTAATAAATATAACATCAGAAAACCGAATGATTTTCACAGATTCAGACTTCATACTCAAATACAAAATAATTAAATATTTACAATAGCTTAGAAATACACAGAATGTCTTAAAAACATTATCTTATCACTTACTTGCCAGTTGATAAGCACATATTTAGATATACTGCCATCTGGTAAGTCAACCTTTATAAAGGCATATTGAATTTTGCCACTGTTGAATTCATCTATAAGCTCGATAAGTCCTCCATCACCTTTGCTGATGTATTTCAGATCATTTGTCAGCCCGTCATAACCAAATAAAGCCCTAAAAAAATTAAAAGTTTGTAGCAATAGATAAGTAAATATTCTTTTTTTTTTTATTGATTTACCACTTTAATATTATTGTAATCATCTAGAATAATTTTTTCTATTATATTTTTATATTTTACTATAAGGTTAAAATGTGTTGTTTAAATATTGAAAAGACTTCAAAGGCTACTTGTAAGTTTGTGTATGAATTGTTCAATTAAATGAAATATAAATATTAATCTATACAGATAAATTAAATTGAAGTGTCTGTTTGTAATGTCAAACTAACAGCTTTTTACTAAATGTATATGGAATTATATATGGTATTTATAATAAAAACACAATTTTTAAAATTTTTGTTTCTCTCTGTTTGTTTCTGCTAATTTCCGAAACGGCTGCGGCGATTTTGACGAGACTTTCACTGGCACGTAGTTGGTGTTATAAGGAGTAACTTAGGCTACTTTTATTTCAGTAAAAGAATTAGGATTCAGTTCAAAAAAAATAAAATGTACATATCGACGAAACCGAGAGAAGCGAGGGTGAGTCACTAGTTATCAATAATTTTTATATTTCACATCAGCTAATTTCCTAATAACAAGCTTATCTTTTTAATTTTTACTCTTATAGTATTATGATACACTAGCCACTCACCCTTGCTTCTCTTGGGTTCGTCCTTAGCTTGTTTCCCATACAAACTTTCATCCCTATTTTCACCCTCATATTAAGATGATTTCCAGAATAAAAAAATATCCGATGTCCTTTCCAGGGTCTCAAACTATCTTCTTACAAAATTTTATCTAAATCGGTCCAGTAATTTTTGAGTTATTCATTACAAACATACAAAAACACACATTTTTCCTCTTTATAATAGTAGTGTAGATGAAAGTTAATAACAACCAAGTCATTTATGATATGATAAATACTTCATAAATTACACAATAATTGTTATGTATAAACAATAAGATTATTATACCAGAAATAGCAATAGTTGGCTGACAGAAATAGAAACAGTAATTTATAATGATATCTGTTAAAGTTCAAGTGAAAGTAATTGTTTTAACATGAAAAGTGCTTTGCATTTATTTTAAAATATCTTATACTTGACTAGTTAATTTTTTTATTTAATTGATATTAATTATTAAGCACAATTTATTATAATATATAATTACGTTGTTTAAAATTTTTGTATAGGAACTAAATTATTGCGGCATTAATTATGTCACATGCAAATCTTTTTGTATATTACCTATACTAACTATAATTCTTTTGATTGAAAGGCATGAAATACGCGTGACTATCGCAATGATAAATATTTGACATGCACACAGGAGAAAGCTTATTGTACTTAGAGCTATTACTACGCAAGGAATATTAATTATGCCACGTAATACAATACATCCATAACTATAATAAGGGATGTTTATTTAATTTTACTATTATGTAGGCCGAAATTGTGAAGCACATACTTACCAATTAGTCTCCGATTTTTCATCTAAAACATCTTTCCACGCGGCTACAAGGTCTTGTTTATGTTTTTCTAAATTTATAGCCATTTTTCATGCTTTGTACCAATCTGCAAAGTACTTAAACGGCGGAATTCCCAGTAAAATGTAAAACGCCGATGGGCAGACTGACTCACAACAATCCTTCACACAGATAATAATTATGAAGTTCATTCAACTGTCAAAGGAAGAGACAACTTGAACTTGTAGAGTATTTGTAATGATAGACAATAGAATTTTTATGTGAAAGATGTTTATTCATTTGAAATAATAAGTATTAACAATTTTAAAAATTCCGGTTATAGAAGTGTTACGTTTCAAAAGTTGATCAGATTAAAATACCAAAGTAAGGGGAGACAGGGGAGTTAGAAAGTTAGAAGTTTTATTTGTCATCCATGGTTAGAAGCGCCTGTCAAAATAACAGAGCAGCAATAATCACAGCGCATAAAAATTATTGCTCTACTACTTTTACTAATATTTATAAATATAATATTATTGATGTTGCACCAACATTTTAAAGAGTATAACATAAAGTAGTAATTTAACATAACTAATAATGAAAAACATTTATTTTTAAATTAGTTTCATATATCGTTTTCATGCGTGCGCAAACTTTTTAACGCATGCCCTAAGCCTTCTTTCTGCCTAAGGCGCTATTTGTTCACGCTCTAGTCACAACAAACATCTCCTAGCGAGTTAACGCCGCGAACTCCGCTATGTACCTATTGTTTACGATCATAAAATATAAACAAAGTTATTAAAAATATGTGGGTGGACGTTACAACACGAGAGAGACAAAATTATACTTCACAAGCAAACGGTTGTTTTATCCCTGGGTAAGTGGGTAGCTAAATATTAAAACTATCTTGAAAACCCGGAAAACACATAGCGTGCATGATTTTATTATACCATTTACAAGATAAATATTTATGATAAGTGATTTGAATAAGCTTTCAGATTTTATTGCATACCTCGTATTTAATTTCGAGTGTAATCAAAATAGATCATCGTTTACATTATGTTAATGAGTTTGTTGCTTAAAAGTAAGTATTTTTTTTTCTCATTAAGTTTAATTTAAAAACATTAACGATTTTAAAATCATAAAACATTGAATGAATTTAAAATAAACAAAGCAAACATTTTATACTATTATTACTTTGACGCTTATTCCAAAAAAAAGAATAAGATAAGATAAAATGAGTTCACAATAAGCGAAGTTAAATAAAATAAATTGAACACAACTACTTTTTGAGTCGGTCAATTGTTATTGAAGCGTCTCTGCTTCAAATCTGGCAAAATTTGCTTTACTCTGTCAGTTTATTGGTAGGTACTCCTCTACAAGTCATATTTTACAAACGATCTGGACGAAATGACACCGGGGATTTTTGATTGGAAGTGTACTTCCTGCAAAAAGAGATAAAAAGGGACAAAAAGACTACTGGATATCTCCGCCTTATCAGATCCGATTTCGATGTTTTTTTTTTATTTGAAAGGTAGTAAACTTTAAGTTGGTGTCATAAAAATTTGGTGAAGATCTTCGGTGTGATGCAGGCAGGCAGGCTACTAAAAATGCAGTAAATTGGTCTCATAACTTTAGTGTTATATTAATTATTGCAAAAAAGTTTGTGCTCGCAGGATCTCGCAGTCGCAAAACTACTATTTATATTATAGTGGTTAACTAAAAATTTCTTTATTTAACGCCCTTATAAGCCTTATAAGCCCTTGTAGGCTTTAAAGTAGGCCAGTAATTTTAAAAGGCACCATTAGTTCAAGGTTTGTAATGAAAAGTATACTTTGAAGTTGCCCTTTTGTCAGCTATCTAATAGATTAAACTTATTAATTCAATGTTCTTATTATTAGAGGATTTTTCATTATAAATCCTCTAATTTATACCTACCTGATTAATAAACTGCAATTACTACCTTTTTCGTAAGTAATTATTATCTATACATAGACGATAACAATGATTAAAATATTTTCTTAATTTTACAGACAACTATTAAATCAATATAAATCGATAGTTAGATACTTTATTTTTTAATCTTCTTACCAAATATTATTTAAATCGGTTCAGTAGTTTCGGAGCCTATTCGGTACAAACAAACAAACAAAAAAATCTTTCCTCTTTACAATATTAGCATAGATTAAAATAGCCACAGTATGACATTGAATTGAATATATAATTATATTATTGAATTGAACATATAATTTGTCACAGTCTTCGATTAAGGACCCTGATCTTTATCTATTTTTTCTTAGTCTTCTGCAAATCTTATAACTGTAATGAAACTTTTTTCTATTTTATTATCAGCTAAAAAGAAAAATGTAATATTTTTCTTTAAAATTTTGCTCTTAAAAGTGCTTTTATAAAATACTAGCGACTCACCCTCGCTTCGCTTCGGGTTCGTCCCTAGACAAAAACAAATCTATCCCACGTTAACTGTACATTTTTCTGGAATGACATACTTACATATAACCTATAGCCTTCCTCAGTTAAAGGGCTATCTAATGCAAAAAGAATTTTTCATACTGGATTTGTAGTTCTTGAGATTAGCGCGTTCAACCAAACAAACAAACAAATAATCAAACAAACAAACTCTTCAGCTTTATAATATTAGTATAGATTACTTCAAAATACTAAAAAGTACACCTTTATCATTAACACTGTAAAACTAAAAAACTAGCTACTACTAAACTACTAAAAAACGCTAGCCAAGTGCGTGTTGGCGGACTTTACATGTCTTTCTAAAACTTGCTAGGTTCTCTTAGCGTACAGGTCTCCTTACGATGTTTTCCTTCACCGTAAGGCAAGTGGTAATCATGTTGGAAACCGGGATTTGAACCCGCTTCACTCGGTTTCCCAAGCGAGTGCGTTACCACTGTGCCTAAGAAACTCATCTCACTGATCCTTCATATATATTACACTAGCGACTCACCCTCGCTTCGCTTCGGGTTCGTCCCTAGATAAAAACAAATCTATTCCACGGGAACCGTACATTTTTCCGGGATGTTATATAGCCTATAGCCTTCCTTAGTTAACGGGCTATCTAATGCAAAAAGAATTTTTCAAATTGGATAAGTAGTTGCTGAGATTAGCACGTTCAACCAAACAAACAAACAAAGAAACAAACTCTTCAGCTTTATAATTTTAGTATAGATTTTATATTAATTATAACTCTAACAATGCTTCATTCGATGCTTCTATTAAGTAAAAAAAGTTGAACCGTTACAGTGTATCTATTCTGTTGGGTCTTTTTGGCCCAAGCCGAAATCATGGCCGTAGCGAGAGGGATTGCATGCTTCACAACATATACAATATAATATAGATAGATTTTCCCGTCCATTAAATTTCCGTTAGACCTAGGTGTGCTCGTAACACCACCAAATAACATTAGGCATACGATTTTTTACGAAATAACATTGTAATCGTGACTATATCGATTCCCTAACAATGTTTGCTTACTCAGCGAGAATAAATTTATACTTAATACCTACTTATATAAGAAAGTTGTATCGGAGGCGTTGTTATATATATTTTTTTATTTCTATAACGAATTTTATATATATATATATATATATATATATATATATATATATATATATATATATATATATATATATATATATATATATACAATAATTTATAATACTTAATTGTATAATATAAATATATATTATACAAGAATTGCTCGTCATAATAAAAATAGATCAAAGTGTGCACAGACGATAAAGTAAATAGAAATAAGAACCATCAATATTAATTTTTAGTGAGTAGGTAGTAGGTATTGTAGCCACTAGGGAAATATACCTACACTGCAAACATCTTCCGATGTGATTATGGAATAAAATGAAACTTCTGTCTTCTTTTTGAAACAGATAGAAAGATTAAAATATTATAAAAACTGTTTAACTACTTGATTTCTTAAGTTTTATTACACTCTAAAAATCCGCAGTTGACAGTTCTCAGTATTATAAAAGAAAGGAACTTTTACCGACATACTTAAATACTAAGTATATTTTAAATACTTAACAATCAAATTGCACACTTATTAAAATTTATGCAACAAGATCGTTGTTATAAACTCATACTTGTAGAATGATAAATATTAACTTACGATATATTAACTTCTGTAAAACATTAAAATAACACTTTATAGTTTTAACTCGTGACTTACCCTCGCTCCGCTTGGGTTCCTCCCGCAGTGAAAAGTATCCTATATGTTGACCTGGACAACCAGCTATCATCATACTAAATTTCATCAAAATCTGTCCAGCGATTCCCAGACATATATCATACGATCCCATACAGACAAACAAAAATTCTAAAAACTATAGATTCGGCCTCTGTATCGATAATAATGACTATCTCAATAAGATTTTCCAAAAAATATTTACTGTACAGATTCGACTCAATTATTATATGTATAGACTAGCGGCTCACCCTCGCTTCGCTCGGGTTCGCTTCTAGACAAACGAAAACAAATCTATCCCACGGAAACCGTACATTTTTTCGGGATTAAAAGTAGCCTATTTGTTATTCTGATGTATGAACTATATTATTGTAAAGTTTCATTAAATCCCAATCAGTAGTTTTTGTGTACTAATCTGTATAAGTTACTATAGTTTTTTAACTATACCACGGGAACTCTTTAATTTTCCAGGATGAAAAGTGTCTAAAATTTTGACCAGGAATATAAGGTACCACGATGCAAAATTTCATTTAAATCGGTCAACAGTTTCGGAGATTAGCCCGTCCAAACAGACAAACAGAAAGAGAGAGAAAAATGAAAAAAATCTGGATTTGTTCTATTTCTTAAGAATACTAAAAACCGGGTTTTTAGTATTCTTTTTTCTATGTACAGATATTCGACCCCTACAGCTTTATTATATGTACTAGCGACTCACGCTCGCTTCGCTCGTGTTCGTCCCTAGGTACGTTTTCGCGGTTAGCTGCTTGCTACTCCTATGATATTCATTTAAATTATATAGCAATTTACCCTCGCATCCATCGGGTTCGTATGCCGTACACGGATTTTGTTCACAATTTCATGGCTTTTAATTTTTTTTCGCGGAACCCTGATTCTTTTTCTAAAATAAAAGTAGCCGAAGTTACTTCTTATAATAGCAGCTATCTGCCAGTGAAAGTCCCGCCAAAATCGGTCAAGCCGTTTCGGAGATTAGCCGGAACAAACCGACAGACAGACAGACAAAAATTGTAAAAAATGTTTTGGTATATGTACCGTGTATACATCCATATGCATTTCGTAAAAAGCGGTTATTTTAATATTACAAACAGACACTCCAATTTTATTTATCTGTATAGATACATTACACGGAGGTAGGTACAATATCATATATCTGTTACTTTATTATTTAGTATATATAATTTACTTTATTATTTAGTTACATAATGGAAATGATTTGAAATTAAGACATGATCAAAAGATTTATCAAAAATACATTTGAAAGGAGAAAGTGCCTACAGAAAGACAAACAAAGGCGGCTCTATAACTATTCTTATAGATAGTGAAACTAAATTGTGTTTTATTCCCACGATCTCGATTCGCTTCGATTATTGTCCAGGTAAAGAAATACATTAGATTTGATTTCAAGTTACATAAGCGTGACCAATTGATATAAAGCATTCTTAGCTAAAAGATAATTTTTTTTTTATATTTCCATACACATTTGATGTTTCTTACTTATAAGAAAAAACAAAAAGTGCAAATAACACGTAAAGTCCTCTTAATTGAATGTCGGTCATGGCAGCCAATATCACTGAGAGTAGTCATTAACACGGGAGATATTATAGTGCACGAGTGTGTCGCTAACTTTCAAATGATTTTAATTTCATGTGGCATATCAAATTCAAAATAAAGTTTATTAAAGAGACTTAAAAGAAATTTGAATCTGTGAATTAAAATCGGTTATTTTATATCGAACTCAAACACCAAAGGTTCCGTACCACTCAACATACCTAAATTTTGTGTTACGTGTTTGTTAATCAAATATGATTTTATATTAAATTGTGATTTAAGTTCTAATATAAGGCAACAGTATAGTGTATACAGCAGATGTGCAGACCGCGTAGTATTAGTATAGATTTCCTAGCCGTCCCTAGAAAGGTAGGAAAACGTTTAATTTTATTTATAGCTTCTAATTTGAACTTAATTAGTATTTTAATTAGAACATGCAGAATAAGATAATAAAAGTACATATTATTATAGTCAATTTTGGATGGATCATATGAATATTTTTTCAATCATCTCAATTCCCTTGCGAAAGCGCAGTGACAGGAGACAAGATGTGCCACACTGTGCCTTGACACAATGTTCATTGAAAATTTACTCTGGCTAAAAATCACTGGCCATATTATTAACACTCTTAGTAATTAGGTGTTAAAAGCTACTTAAAAAGTTATTTTTTTTTTTATTTTACATATAAAAGTTTTGATTAAAAATATACGTTCTTACCAATAAATCTGTAATTTATAAGCAACATGCACACATAATTATCTGCCTGTATGCATATGACTATATATTTTGTGTTATGTTAATACTATTAAGTCATTAAAATCATCTCTTACATGGCCGCGCCTAAGTGGAGTGAGGGTAAGTCAATAGTCTAATTTATATTTAAATAAAAATAAAAACGAAAGGCTTCCGTACCATTATCTATAAAAACGGCAAAAAAATCATGTCTGTTGTTTGGGAGCCCACCTTAAATATTTGTTTTATTTTAATTTAATTATTTATTTTTAAAGTGAATATATAATTAAATATTCTGTGAATATTTCAAGCGTCTCACAGGTAAACCGACCGTTATCAATATCGAGCAAAAATGTCCAAATAAATCACGTTTGTTGTATAGGAGCCCCCTTAAATATTTATTTTATTCTGTTTTTTTAGTATATGTTGTTATAGCGGCAACAGAAATACATCATCTGTGAAAATTTCAACCGTCTAACTATCACGGTTCGTGAGATACAGCCTGTTGACAGACAGACAGACGGACAGCGAAGTCTTAGTTAGTTATAGGATCCCGTTTTACCCATTGGTTACGAAAACCTAAAAACATCGTTCAACAGCGTTTATTGACAAGTTAGCTAGGGTTCGTCACAATTGCAAATATTCATTGAACAAAGCCGTAGGCAGTTGTTAGTACAAAAGTATTTTAACATTGAAAATGTTTTCGCGGATTTATTTTGATTTTTGTTTCCCGACGTTTCGATTGCTTTACAGCAATCATGGTCACGGGAGAGACTAAGGTGTTAGATGTCTCAATGGCATTATACAGTTGTTACAGACAGCCTACCTACTATTTTACAAAAATGATTTTAAAAATTCAAAAATGGCATCAAAGTACCTTACAATATTGGTTGATTTTAATTCTAAACATTTTAAAGTTTAAGTTTTTAATAAGTATTATAATTAAATATAGCAATATTATTTACTTAATTTTTGCTAGTATAATAAATATTACAATTTTCTTTATTAATTACTAATCTTAATTAGTGTTGCTATTATTATATTATCTGTAACCATAAAGATTATTAAACATTTTTTAAAATATCAATTATTTATTTAAGCAATATAATTGTTTTATATGTAGTTTAAAAAGAAGTTTAATATTAATTTAGATTGTTATTATTTAAAGTTAAAATATTAAGCAACACTATTGTTAACTTTATAGATAAAAAATGTTAATTAGAATTACTACTATTAATATTTATTATACTAGCAAAAATTAAGTAAATAATATTGCTATATTTAATTATAATACTTATTAAAAACTTAAACTTTAAAATGTTTAGAATTAAAATCAACCAATATTGTAAGGTACTTTGATGCCATTTTTGAATTTTTAAAATCATTTTTGTAAAATAGTAGGTAGGCTGTCTGTAACAACTGTATAATGCCATTGAGACATCTAACACCTTAGTCTCTCCCGTGACCATGATTGCTGTAAAGCAATCGAAACGTCGGGAAACAAAAATCAAAATAAATCCGCGAAAAAATCCGAAAAGATAGTTTTATTTAAATGTCAAATATTCGCGTAAATCTAAGAAAGTATTATTGAAAATGTTTTTTATTAGTCCAAGTATGTCACATGATTAGTAAATGTGTTCTCATTTGTTACGTATCACTGCTTATGAGCTAAAAGGTACTCGCTGACCGTGACACCTGCAATAAAGACCTAAGTAAGTTAATGAAATCATTGTAATATCTACTAATTACATCGTCGTGACATTGTCCTATTTATATTTTATAGCTTTTCAGAGATGCATGCAAAAAACTTAGTACGTTTTTTTTTGTAATATCTACATATATCTGAATAATATACTTATTTATGAATTCACTAATGACCCACTTTACCCAGATTTAAAAGTTACCGGGAATGTATAATAAAATTTCATTTTTAGTTACATATTTGCTAAACATAGTTTTAATTCCATACATAAGTATGCTAAATGTTTATATAAGTTAGGATTTTTATATAGGATGCTATATAAAAATCCTAACTTATACATATTTCTATACAAGATATGTAATATGTATTTCTTAAAACACAAATGAAAAGTACGAAAAATTTCTTATAATAACTTTCTTAACTATGCCATTAAATTAATAAACAATTTGGCAAGCTGTGAGATTCTAAATGGAGTTTACTTTATACCTTTGATGTTCTGAAGATTTTCATTTGTAAGAGGAAAAATACAGATGAGATCACTTAAAACATTTTTATCATAACACTTTTTACCCGACTGCAGCGAAGCCCAAAGCAGGGTTGTGTATTTGATCTGTATGCCTGTATTTAATGTATATATACATATATGTATACGACCTTACGTTCCCTCGTAATTACTAAACCACTCAACCGATTTAATGATTCATACGTCGTTCGATTCGTCTTAATAACGCGAGTATCATAGATTATATAAATATCATTAAAAATCAAAATGGCGGCTCTGAGGCGCCAATTTGTGTCTCAAAAAAACATTTTCGTCTGAATCAATCGAGTGGAGTATCAAAATACGAATTTTAAAAGTTCATTACAAAAATATGTATATAACTTATATGTTTATAAATATATTAGGATAAGGAATTGTTAAATAAAATAAAATTAAAAAATGTCTAACTGACCAAAACTAAAACGTACATATTCGTATTAGGTATGTTTTATAATAGCTGCGTGTGTGTATATCTCCAACAGCATAATACTACGTTCCTTTGTCAACTTATTATCATCTTTTTAGTTTGCTTTTTATGACATCGCCTTTTTTTTATTTTCCACAAAGGAGGAGATTTTTAATTCGATCGAATATATGTTATTTTTTATGTATGTTCGCGGATTTCTTTGTCATTCTTTTTTTTGTCATTATGAACCGATTTTGTAGATTCTTTTTTGTTGGAAAGGAGATATTCCAAGGGTGGTACCATGATGGAGTCCCAGAGAAATCGAGGGGAACCTTCGAAAATCGTAGTGGCGACTAGTGCGTTTGTTAATTTTTTCTTTTTTTCTTCATACAAATTACCTGCTTATATCTAACGTTTACACTAAAAATGGAAAAATAAAAACTTAAAAAAAAATTAAAAACCGACTTCCAGGCACTGAAAAGTAAAAACTAACTAAACGGGGGTGTTCATTTACAATAGATACCTAAGCAGATATTTTCGAAGTCGGTGCCAGCCAATACAAATCAAAGTACACCGATTTCGAAAATATTTGATTAGGTATCTATTCTAAATGAAAACCCCCGTTTAGTTATTTTTTACTTTTAAGTGCCTGGAAGTCGGATTTTTAGCAGAACTTTATTCTGTAGTTACTGTCAGACAAGTTACTGAGTGGCGGTAATTGCCGCAACCCCCTTAACTAAGTTGACAACTACAATCGATGTAGCAATTAAGAACTAATAAATATATGGAAGTAACCTATTTTGAGCCCGTGGTATAATGATATATTATGACTTAGGCTGAATAAGTTGCGATCGTAGTTAATGTATCATGGTTAAAATTTATAATAATAATAACATCAGGAGAAAAGTTACGTACAATTTGGCCTATCCCTCAAATGTATTTCAAAAATTTTGAAAATATTTAAAATACAAGAATGTCCTAACCCACATTTATTTTTGAAAAATAATTATTAGATGTTATAACGAATTTATTTCAAAAGAAAAAAGACTAAAAAACGCGAAAAAGCCTTTGAAAGTTGAAACTCAAGTTAACGCTAAATGAAAAATTATAAATAAGTTTTAAAATATATGAAAATGTTTAACGGCCATTTTCTCCAAATTAGCCATCAGTGGATTAGGCTACTTTTGCGCTATGAAATATATGAAAGTGTGAACAACAACATATTCACACGAAAGTCGAACCAGTGACCTCCAGTGAAAAATGATTTATTTGATAACCAAATAACCTTTATAGTACAAGATTGAGCCTACTAGTAAGTTAAAAATAACCTGTGACAGGAAGCCTCTTACTTCCACAACAAATATTAATATAATAATATGGTTAAAGTACAATATGCCTCGGTGGTGTAGTGGCTAGCATGTACGGCCGCACATCCTGAGGCCCTGGGTTCGAGTCCCGGGTCGGGCCAAGTCTAGTTATTGAGTCTTTCTGTATAATAAGCCTCAGTAACAGCCCGGAGTTGGGAAGTTGGCGGTGTTACACCCCCGTGCCTCAGAGAGCACGTAAAGCCGTCGGTCCTGCGCCTTAACTCTCACCGGTCGTGTCGAGTAGTCGTCCCACCGGAGTATGAGAGTGACAGGAGTAGAGAGTGCACTTGTGTCTGCGCGTACACTTGTGCACTATAATATCTCCTGCGCAGTTGGCTAGTCTCAATGAGATTGGCCGCCGTGGCCGGCATCGGTCAGGAGAACATCATCATCACAATATATTATGAGTTAAGTTACGTCAGTAAATCTAAAACAACATGTGCACTGTACATTCAAACTTTATATATCTATTGAAATTCCCGCAAAACATAAAACCTCCTTCTTTCAACGTAACCTTGATTCAAATCCTCGTAATATTTTTAACATTACCTTGAAAGAGTAGCAATCGATTAAACTGTGGCTACGCATTTATTATCAAAGAATGTGAAATTCCGCGATTTCGAAACTGTATACATAATGAATGCTTGCATCTAACTAGTTAATTAAAATGTTTTACTATGATTGTTTAATCTATCTAAATATTTGCTACAAACAGACTATAGAACCCCTTTTCCTTTGAGTACTTGTAGTACTTCTTCACATTACGATTGTTTTAATATATTAAAATGAATCTTAAATATACTATGTAACTAGCGGCTCACTCTCGCTTCGCTCAGGTTCTTCTATATAAAGACAGAAACTAATTTATCCCACGCGAACCGTACGTTTTTTCCGGGATTAAAAAGTAGCCTATGTGCTTTTCCAGACTACATCTCTGTGCCAAGTTTCATCCAGATCCGTTCAGCCGTTCTGGCGTGATTGAGTAATAAACATCCATCCAAACACCCAACATCCAAACATCTAATCTTTCACATTTATATTAATACACAAGAAGATAAAGGGCATAATGAAATAAGAAGATAAAGGGCAATACACTGAATCGCGAATTTGATTCTTATTATACATATTAATTAGTATAATATATATGTATACCTACATAAAATTAGGTTGTTTATAATAATCTATACCTACATATAATAAAATTCTAACCTAGTCGAATCTGTACCTCAAATATTTTTTTGAAAAATCTTATTAAAATAGACTTTATTATCGATACTGAGACCGAATCTATAGTTTTAGAATTTTTGTCTGTCTATCTGTCTGTCTGTCTGTTACCGCATCACAGAAAAACCGCTGGAGGGATTTTGATGAAATTTGGTATGATGATAGCTGGATATCCGGGTCAACATATAGGATACTTTTTACTGCGGGAGATTATCTCATTCCCATGGAATTACACGTTATAACACAACCCAAAAAATTAGCTAGATTAGCTTAGATTTTGATGAAATTTTTAGGCATTCTTTAGGCGCTCAGGGGGTGATCCTGTATAGTTTGGTACCGATTGAATGATAGAATGCTATAAAATGCGGTGAAACTGGTAGTTCCAGACCATGGGACGTTCCTCGCGTAGTTTATCCCTTCCCTTAAGGGTCATAGCATAATGTTACATAGCCTTTAACTCTCCTCAATCAATAGGCTATTACATGCATGCATTTAAGGCCGGCAACGCATTTGCAAGCCTTGCGGTGTTGCAGATGTCCATGGGCGGCGGTAATCGCTTTCCATCAAGTGAGCCTCCTGCTCGTTTGCCCCCTTGTTGACATAAAAAAAAAATGCAAAAAGATTTTTTTAAATCATACGCGGAGTTCTAGAGATTATCGCGTTCAGACAAACAGACTCTTCAGTTTATGAAATATTTCAATTCACATTACACATATTAAAATAATTATACATTTACCCCTAACAATGGTTTCCGTGTAAGTAATCTCGTATCGTACCTAGCTGTTATCACACATTCGACGCAGCAAGGCCGCTCTATTCGTTCCTGGCACCAAATACCATAGTCTGTCTATTCACAGCTGTGACTATTATATATAAATTGTATGTTAGTATTTTTGTTTGCTAAATAATACCTAATTAGGCAATTTTCACACGAATAAAATGAATCAGGTAGAATCTGTTAATAAATTCCTTTTTAACCATAGTTAACTTATATTTTAATTCATTAATATCTTATATCCATAATCTACATAACGGATTAAGTTTCATTAAAATAGTGACTTTCTAACGAACAATAAATAATAGTGAAGGCAAAACCGTGCTTTCCGTTCCTGGCACATTCGTCGCACTGTCGTGTACACTCAGGAATATTAAAAAATTAAATAGGTATATTTTAAACCTTAAATTTGCTTTAGAGTTGGACTACGACTCTACTTACATCTTATCTTAAATAATAAAAAACCTATCTCGTCTAGCCGCCATTTTAAGTCTCGTTTAAGCCATGATCATTCTTTTCTCTATCCATTCTAAAACAAAGCTAAGATCCCTTTGCTACCTCGCGATAAAAAGAAGCTCTCTCGCAAATCCTTTATCCGCCACCAAAAAATTAATAAAATCAGTTATAATTTGACTTCGCGCAAATAACGTGCAGTAAACTTAATATGAGTAATGAAGTAGAATTTTAATAATCATATGAATTTAAAAATAATAGATATTAGAATTTATTTATTTCTTCTTTTCGTTAATATAATATTTCGTTAAAAGATCTTTTAACTATATATAGTGACTGGTGACGGGTCACCCTTTCTTCACTCGGGTTCGCCTCTACATATACAAAAACAAATTTATCCCACGCGATTCGTACATTTTTTTGGGATAAAAGTAATCTATTTGTTATTCTGATGTATAAACTATATTATTGTAAAGTTTCATTAAAATCCAATCAGTAGTTTTTAAATACTAAACTGTGTAAATTACTATAGTTTTTTAACTATCCCACGGGAACTCTTTAATTCTCCGGGATGTATCTAAAATATTGCCCGGGGATATAAAGTACCACCAGGCAAAATTTCATTTAAATCGGTTCTACAGTTTCGGAGATTAGCCCGTACAAACAGGCAAAAAGACAGAGAAACAAGAAAATTGAAAAAAATCTAGATTTTTTCTATTTCTCTTCTTACATCCCCCTGACTCGGTTTTTAGATTATTTTTCCATGTACAGACATTTGACCTGTACAATTTTATTATATGTATAGATCTAGGTATATAGTATGTACTACATCTTCCGTGCCATATTCGGATAAAAATAAAATTAAAAATCTTAAATAAGCCTCGACACAAAAAAAAAAACTCTAAAAAGTAAAAAAAATAAATTTCTTCTTGACCTTTTACCTTCATTAAAAGTACCTATTAACGTTTTGGTGATGAGCCTCGCCGCGTCAGGGAACCGCTATTTCTTTTTATTTGTTTTCCGGATTTTATTTTATTTTCTTAGCTAAATTAAAAAATTAAATAAAGAAATTAAAAAGCAAAACTTTTGCAAAAATCCAAAACGCTTTACATTTCGTTGGTAAGGTTATTATGAAAGATATTCGTGATACAAGTCCATTTCTAAGCTTTCGCGAGCAAGCAATTACGGAATAAAGTTTTATATAAGCTCAATAACTTTGAAACTTAAAATTAGTAGGTCTAGTTTGTAATCAAAACTTTTATACACATAAAAGTAAAATAACACAAACTATCTTAATGAGGAACGGAAACTAGGTGTTGATTAATTAGAGGTATTTTATTGAACGCCAAATTAAAAAGTTAAACAATTTTGTAAAAGTAGAATTTTTTTGCAGTGAATTTATTTTTTTTACTTGCATTTATAAATTTCGTCAATTTCCACTTTAATTCTTTATGAACACATCTAAAAGATTATCACAGATTAACTAATAGTTCCTTACGGTATTATCTACATATAATAAAATTCTAACTGAGTCGAATCTGTACCTTAAATATTTTTTGGAAAATCTTATTGAAATAGACATTATTATCGATACAGAGACCGAATCTATAGTTTTTAGAATTTTTGTCTGCTTCTCTGTCTGTCTATCCGTCTGTTACCGCGTCACAGAAAAACCACTGGAGGGATTTTGATGAAATTTGGTATGATAATAGTTGGATATCCGGATCAACATATAGGATACTTTTTACCGCAGGAGATTATCTCATTCCCACGGGAATACACGTTATAACACAACCCAAAAAATATTTATGATCAGAATTTCTTGAAACTTGGTATTAATGCTATTCAATATAGGTTCATATATAAAGAGATAAAATAAGGGATGAAAAATTGTTTGAAACCTACCTTCTTAAAGTTTTTTTGTTGTAGTTTTAGCGCGAGCGAAGCCGCGGGTTTTGCTAGTCACTAAATCCGCGTATGTAACAAGAGTTCCAGTTGTAGGCAATCAAAAGGAAAAAAGAAATTTCCTTAAATAATACTAAGTGAAAACCTTGTAATTATACATCGTATACCTACTCTAGAAAAAATAAATTCACAGACAAATAGATACGAATAAACTTTCTTTTGTGCCAACTAATATTTAAATACTTGAAAATAGTTCAAGCGCCAATGTGAATACTACAGTTAGTATTATAATTTATAGTTTGAATTAGGTAATCTAAGTTTGTTTGTCTTACAAAGTATCTACTCACGAGCATACATATGTATGTATGTATGTCGCTCGTTGAATTAGGTCACCTATCTATACAGATAAATAAAATTGGAGTGTCTGTTTGTAATATTAAAATAACCGCTTTTTACTAAATGCATATGGATGTATTCACGGTACATATATCAAAACAACATTTTTTATAATTTTTGTCTGTCTGTTTGTTCTGGCTAATCGCCGAAACAGCTGGACCGATTTCGACGGGACTTTAACTGGCAGATAGCTGATGTTATAAGGAGTAACTTAGGCTACTTTTATTTTAGAAAAAGAATCAGAGTTCCGCGAAAAAAAATTAAAACCCATGAAATTGTGAACAAAATCCGAGTACGGCATACGCACCCGAGCGAAGCGAGGGTAAATCGGATCGAAGTAGCAAGCTACTATTTATGTATAAAAATAACAAACCGTGAAAACGTACCTAGGGACGAACGCGAGCGAAGCGAGCGTGAATCGCTAGTATAAAATAAAAAAGAACATTGGTAAGTATAGTTTATTATCAAAAACTACCTTTAAAAGAGAACATAGAAAGATCGGAAGGTAAAATTAACAAGTGTGTCAATCAATTGCGAGGCCTTGACCAAACTCGCGTGATATTTGCCCCTATGTAGATACAATTGTACACAGATTTCAATGTCATCGTTACAGTATAACAGCTCCCAGCAATAAGCTAAGTTTAACGCTTCACCACATTGGATAAGATTTCCTTTTAAGGATCAGGTTTCAAATTGTGTCATATTATTTAGTAGCTTAGCATTTTTTAACCGACTTCCAAAAAAAGGAGGAGGTTCTCAATTCGACCGTATATATATATTTTTTTTTTTATGTTTGTTCGGGCATTTTATCGTCGTTTATGAACCGATTTTGATAATTCTTTTTTTGTTGGAAAGGAGATATCCCAAGAGTAGTACCATGATAAGGAAACCAGGATCTGATGATGGGATCCCAGAGAAATCGAGGGGAACTTTCGAAAATTGTAGCGGCGACTAGTGCGTTTGTTAACATTTTCATTAGGTATTTTAAAACACTACTATTTAATGAAGGTCTGGAGTCGATCTGATGATGGACCCGAAAGATAGTCGAGGGAACTCCTCAACGATTTACAGCAATTACCTGGTGTTTGGGCTTGATTAATTTGTATTGATGATACGTTTACACTAAAAATGGAAAAATAAAAACTTTTTAAAAAAAAATAAAAACCGACTTCCAGCACTGAAAAGTAAAAATTAACTAAACGGGGGTTTTCATTTAGAATAGATACTTAATCAGATTTTTTCGAAGTCGGTGCCAGCCAATACAAAGCAAAGCACACCGACTTCGAAAAAATCTGATTAAGTATCTATTCTAAATGAAAACCCCCGTTTAGTTATTTTTTACTTTTCAGTGCTGGAAGTCGGTTTTTTGTTTTTTTTTTTAAAGTTTTTATTAAGTCTTTAGTATATTAATCTAGTCTAGATTTAATGTACGCGAATGAGATGTTGAATATTTTTTATTGAAGATTTACAAACCACAGATGATATTCTACAATCGTTAGCGTCAAAAAATATTGTATAGGAATGACATATCCTAACCACGTAACATAACACTCAGTCTATTCTATACATATAATAAAATTCTAATTAAGTGGAATCTGTACATTACATATTTACTGGAAAATCTTATTGAAATAGTCATTATTATCGATACAGAGGCCGAATCTATAGTTCATATAATTTTTGTCTGTCTGTCTGTTTGTCTGTCTGGAAACGCATCACGAGAAAACCACAAACACAAATTTGGTATGATAATAGTTGGTTATCCGGGTCAACGTATAGGATACTTTTTACTGCGGGAAAATATCTCATCTCTGAGAAATCTAATACTAAACGTCATATTTCCATGTTTTATTTTTCTATTAGTGACACCTATTGTATTGTTATATTATCAAGAGCTCTTCTTCCATGGAAATAATTATAGGTGACATTTTAACAATAGTTTGGGCTTTGGTGTCATTGAAATGACCATACGATCTTAAATTTTAAAAAAAGACAGAAATACATAAATTGTATTTATTATAATTAAAGGTACATAAAAGGGCTTATGTAATTAATATTCTTTTCGATATTATAAATCCAGTATTGATATATAAGGTAAAACTTCGAGTGTTTCATCGTAGTCTTTAAGTAAACAATAACATAATAGACATTTTCTACCGTGAGATACGCCCCATTTCCGCGTTTCATTCGCGAAAGAACAATGCTCCGTTTCGTAATATTACTTTCTTTGCTTTCCTCATTTTATACGTTCGATAGACGATGTCTCCTACATAAAGGCGCATGTGAGTATGAAATATTAAAATTTTAATTTTAAGTAATGTCTAATAGATAACTTAGAATTAATTTTAATTCTTAGTTATCTATTAGACATATTAATTATTTAACAATAGCATAATACAATAATTCTTGTAGTGTACATGTTATTAGTTTGAAATATTCCGACCTTCACGGTATTAAAGATTCATGTGGCTTAAGTGGCAATTTTTAATCCCATACTTTTGCTATCACGCCCTACCTACATTCGTTTGACGAAAATGGGTAATTATACCGCCTCTTATATTGTAACATTACATAAATAATAAATAGATAATAAATAATATTAAAATATTCCTTACTTATTTTAAAAAACTGCTTTTAATTTGCTGTGCTATTTCCCAATACCCCAGGTGTACCATACTGTCCGCGCAACATGCACGCTTACCACACGCGATGCGATGGGCAAACAATGTCACAAAGAACGTGCGAGTCGCCATTTGTGTACGTCATAGGTACGAAATGCGATACTTAACTATTTTAAAGTTACATAAATTATGTGTCCTTATGAAAATCCAATATGTGCTCAAATATTTGACTTCAAAACTGCGTTTCTCCAAATAGGAAAGGTGAACTTATGAATCTTTTCCATTTACACGATAAGGAGTGCGACCAGATTTATTTTTAAATTAAAAGTACCTAAAGATATAATTTTATATTGATTCCGTTAAACTCGAAATATTAATAGCTATGAGCAAAAGACGCAATTTTAAAAAGATCTTTAAAAGACATAGCTAATACATTTTTTTAGCTATTTCAAAGTGATACTATTATAATGTACCATTTGTTTTTAGGATATACCTGTGGCTGGTCTCGATGTGACTGTAACGGAGATCTGCTTTATGATGAACAAAGTGGATATTGCGTGAAGGAGATGGACTGTCCATTGTTCCCAACTAGAAAACCTAAACCGAGAAGCCCCTCGGGTCGCAGGAAAGGTGGAAAACGAAAATATCATTTATCTAAGAGGATAAGGATAAAAGAAGAAGAATTGCCTGAGTCACAGTGATTTGTACTCTATATAATATATATCGCGAATAATTATCATTATTATACTCGTAAATATGTTTATTTAACTTAATTACTACTAGTTAATAAAGAAATATTTCTTGAAAATAATTAAGTCTTTTATTTATTTTAAAAGGAATTATCATATTTTCGCTAGACTGCCTTGCCAAGAAAACTTCTACATTAAACTATGCTATAAACCATCTAATTTTAACTCATACGTAGATATTACACCAAACACAAGCCAAAATAGTAACTAAATATGTAAGTGTATTTTTCTACATTGTGTAATTCTTATATACCAGTTTTTTATTAGTGTGTATTAGTTTGTACCTATATGGTGGTATTTACCTACTGTGTACTGGTTTTTTTTTATATAGTAGACAGTGGTAACTCAGTGGTAACGTGCTCGTTTGGGAAATCGAGTAAAGCGGGTTCAAATCCCGGGTCTCGCACTTCTGACATTTCCATGTGCGAATCATTTCTAACATGATTACCACTTGCCTTACGGTAAAGGAAAACATCGTGAGGAAACCTGCATGTCTAAGAAAACTTAGCTAGTTTTCGAAAGACATGTGAAGTTCGCCAATCCGCACTTGGCCAGCATGGTGGACTATAGCCTGATTCCCCTGGTATTGAAGGGAGGCCCGTGCCCAGCAGTAGGAGATTAAAAAGGGCTGAGTTAGTTTGTATGGATAGAAATTTAGACACTATCTCAAAAGTGAAAAACGTTCTTTCTATTTTATATGTACCTAATTAATAAAAATTGCCTTTCAAAAGTCATACGACTAAGCGATTTCGCCTAACCGTTTGAACAGTCATACAAGAAGCATTAATTATTATTATATAAATAATATATTAGGAGATTTTTAACAATACAACTTCTTCAACGTACAATGTGCTTTCTCCAAAAGGCAAATAACTAAACATAATTTAATAAAGAAGATACATATAAAGCTTTGACTAATACGTAGTCATCTTCCCTTTGTGGAAGAATTCACATAAAATTGCCTAACTTTTAAACAAATATAGATATACATAAAATGTATTGTCCAATTCAAATGACTCAAACTAGAATTGAATCGATGAACTACTATTACTACTACTCTACACGATGTCTCATACAAATAAAGATATTTTTTCCTGTTTATTTTGTCGCATCCGTTCATGAACAGTCAACAGGCTACCATTGTACGTTGGCAAAAGCCAATAAAAGGCAGACATGATTCAGCTCCTTCTTTTTCTAATGGGGTGTTTTAAATTTAATAATGCAATATATTATGCAAAGATTGGGACTCCAGGATGCTTGATATATAATAATACTTGTAAGTATTTTAAATTTACATTTACTTAGTATAGCTATATAGTATATATATTATTATATACTCCCAAGTTTAGTTATTGAGTCTTTCTGTATAGTAAGCCTCAGTAACAGCCCGGAGTTGGGAAGTTGGCGGTGTTTCACCCCCGTGCCTCGGAAAGCATGTAAAGCCGTCTGTCCTGCGCCTTAACTCTCACCGGTCGTGTCGAATAGTCGTCCCACCGGAGTATGAGAGTGACAGGAATAGAGAGTGCACTTGTGTCTGCGCGTACACTTGTGCACTATATCTCCTGAGCAGTTGGTTAGTCTCAATGAGATTGGCCGCCGTGGCCGGAATCGGTCAACATTATTATTATATTATTATTATATAAGTTTTTAGATGAAAATGTATGAATTGATTCGTTGTGGGGTAAATTGCATTTAAGATACCTACTATAACCCGATAGGTATATGAAAGAGCAACTGCTGAATTTCCCGAAGGTTTCTTACAGCAGAGCCTCTTTTCGAAGGTCGTCACGGACCGACTTTGGTTTTTTTATGAATTTAACGATTTAAATATCTTTTTAAAAGATTTAAGTTTTTGCACAGAATATGATCTTACGACCTGGTTTAACTTTTAGCTATTTTATCCACGTACTTACTAATATAAGGGGTGGAAAATTAATACTATATAATAGAAATAGGATAAAAATTTATTAATCATTTTAGGCGTGGAATCATGCCCCGAGCATATGCATAGAGTGAACAGTGAATGTAGACCGACGCCCTCACAGAGGACGTGCGACGAACCTGTCGCACTCTCAATGGGTATCGTGTGCGACTGGTCCCGTTGTGACTGCGACTTTCCTTTCGTACTGCATCCCGCCTCTGGATACTGCTTCGCTTACGAAGATTGCCCATAATGTTTCTCTATTAATATTATTAAATGTCTCCTATTATAATTTATTATTAATAAATATATGGAATTTCAAATGTTTTTTTTTATTTATTGCTTTTCCTCTGCAATTTTTATCTAAGGAAAATAATTATGCCTAATTTTACTTACCATCGCGGCGCTTTAATTTTTGGTTCATGGACATCATTTTTTATAATGCTATTTAAAGATCTAAAATAAGTATATTTACATTAAAGTATTTAGAGTAATAACAAGTACATATACAATAAATAGGTCTTCCGAGTTCTGAGTTATTCTTAACTTATTGTTAGTTTTAAATAAAAAAAAATTGAACTGAAAACGAGCATTGAATTAGCTTACCGTTTGCAGATTTTTCAGATACAGATACAACTTGATTTTATTTATTAAAATTACTATTCTTAAGCACATTCCTAAGAAAAATACATTTTTTTACGAAATTTACCCCTAATATAACAGCAATCTTTAAAATTCAATTTATGCCGTTCCTGGCAAAATTGCGAACGTGTCACATTTTATGGTTTAATGGTACGCTTTATTGAATTTTACAATTTTCTCGCGATATAACATTTCACGATGTAAAAATATATGATATTTTTTTTATTAATACCAAATGGTTTCACCAGAGTGAGTTCTAAATATTTTTACCATAAAGAAACATAATTAATTATCTTTTACAGCTTATATTGTTATTTTATTTTGTATATCTGTTTTTCTGTCCTGTATGCTTTTATATTGTTTAGTTTATGGTAAGAAGTAAATAATTCTTATTTATTTACGTATTTCTGTATGCCTGTTACTATAGAAAAAGCAATTTAATATAATATTTATACTACTTAGGTATTTTATGGTAAAGTGGCTAAAGCATTTATGAAATACTAACTCGGGAAATTCCATTTTAAATATGTATATAGGTAATAGGTTTATTTACGTAAAATTCTAAGTTTGTTCTAGGTACACCGGTCACTGCCCCCTGCTGAAGTTTCGCTACGGAAAGTGCTACGGCGACAACACGCGTCAGATTCTTAAAGAGATACGCTCAAAAGGATTGTTTAAGTAAGATTGCATCAAACTTTGTATTATACAAAAACATTTATTAAAGAATTTGCTACACAATACCTTTGTTTTTATAAAGAGTATTTGATTAAGACTAGATATGTTCTTATTAAAAATACTTAATAACTAGCGACTCGTTAGTCACGCTCGCTTCGCTCGTAAGTCACTAGATGCCTATATATGACCATTTTGTCCGACTTCAATCATTTTTATTATAATTTCTGACAGTAAACAAATTTTTATGAATAAAAAATAGCCAATACTTCAGACAAAATTATCAAAATTAAACTTTATTGAAATAGGTATTTTCATAATTGGACAAAATTTTAAAAAATAATATAATATAAAAGTGTATTTCATTTAAAATAGTAAAAAAACATCACGATACAATTAAAGTAGGTCACGAATGCTATTATTTTTAAAACAATAAGCTACGATTTGCTACCATGCTACGGTTCGTAGAGCTACGACTACGGTTTTCTCGCTTTGAATGTTAATATACTAACTTGCCCAGGCTTCACTGAGTTGCTTTTTTAAATTTAAACATAGATTTAGAATAACACGTATTAGCATCCAAATATCCCGGTAACATAAGACTTTAGTTTTATAACATTTTTTATTTGTTCTACTAAGATAAGATGGAAAAAACGGACAAACTTCCAAACAGGCCCATACCTCCGATTAATCTAGAATTTGATACACATACAAGTATGTATTCGACGCGCTGATTACGAATATGTTATTTAAAATACGCGCATATTTCATTTCCAAGATCAAATCTAGAAAAAATTTTTTCAATGTTTTCATGTTTATCATGATACATACCTATAGATTTTAGAGGAAAATATTTGATACAAAAGTTATCTACTTCTCAAATTATATGGAAAAGTGTTCCCAAAATAAAGATTTATCATTATTATTATTATAATTATACTAGTGACTCACCCTCGCTTCGCTTCGGGTTCGTCCTTAGACAAAAACAAATCTATCCCACGGGAACCGTATATTTTCTGGGATAATATATAGCCTATAGCCTTCCTCAGTTAATGGGCTATCCGGTGCAAAAAGAATTTTTCAAATCGGATTAGTAGTTCCGGAGATTAGCGCGTTCAACCAAACAAACAAACATACAAACAAACAAACTCTTCAGCTTTATAATATTAGTATAGATTATAATTAATTCATTTTAAATAGTTTAAAATAATTTCTATAATACCCATGTTAATATTCACAATATTTACCTTCAAATATTTTGGAAGCATAAAATTTTAGAGCATAATATTGCTTTTGCATAATTTTGCTTTTTTTTTAACTATCTTATCTATATTACACCAGTTTTATCGTACATCACATATTAAAAAAACTAACAATCAGTAATGCTACAAACTTTCTATACCATTTCATATTTTTCTAGTAAGCCACTTAAATATCGTCCTGGTGATAACTACGAACTCGACAACATGCCCCGGCGGGACGTGCCTGCGCGGGAGATTTACGACGGTTCCCATCGACAACCGGCGTACATGACTGGTTACACTGGATATATACCAGGCATGAATTTCACGTATGTATTTAATTAGTTTTTAATTTATTTGCAACACGTTGGGAGGGATGTCTTAAGGGCCTTAGTTCAAGTCATAGGTCGCGCCAAATTTAATATTCGGTACTTCTGTCTAAAAGAGTTGAAAAATTGAAGGTGGTACACCCTCGGAGTCTGATAAATCAATGGTTCCCTCGAATCTTACCTAATAACCTTTTAACGTGTATAATAAAAAAAATCCTTTCAAAATATATCAAGCATCCTCGAATGATGAGCGATCAAACAATCTTACCTATCTGTATATTAAGTAAGGCTATAACAATAATTATATGTAGCTATTTATCTGTATTTAATTTTCAAGGTATGGAAAATCTTATGGCCGCACTGCAGATGATTGCATGGCGGATTTCACAGCGAACCAAAGAGATTTACGACGTAAAGCCGACTTGAACCGAAGTTATGTAAGGTCAAGGAGCGCACCTAAAATGGAAACCATACACTCTAGAGATGAGATCCGACGAGATCTACACAGATTTAGAGAAATAAACAAATATAAGAGTAAGTAAAATATCTAATAGTTATTATTGTATTACAGGCGACCCACGTTTCACTCAAACTAATTGCAACATCACTCACGGCTTTCCGTATCTGCAATATTCTAGTATCCCTTGGGACTTCGTCGTAAGTAATCACGTCGATCTATTGCTTCGTAAAAGATGGACAAATTAACAAAGATAATTTAATTTATAATATTTAACTAATTACTAATATTTCATACTAATTTATAATATTTAGGATCTAGGATCTAGTGATCTAGATTTCTAGATATGTGTATAAAAAAGTAAAAATGATTTAACACATACGTACATATAATTAGACACGTATAATAATTAGTTATCAATAGAAATATTATGACTAGGTAACCTCGATCGAAAAAGTACTAGAAAGATAATCAGTGACAACTAATGTCCTCACCGAATAAGCGCTCATTTGAACATTTGAGCGAGCTTTTAATATATATTTTTTTGTGAAATCAACTTTAAGCATTGCCTTAAAAGTACAATTTACGTTAATGTACATTTATTTTAACTACAATTTACCTAAATACAATTGGTGACAGTTTTAAGAGAACTTTTGCATGAGATTGTGTATCTAGTACTTTTTGATCGATACTAGGTAATAATTATAATTATATATAAATAAATGATCACATTATTGTGATCCATTACAGTAAATCGCGATAAACATACATTTGCGAAAACGTGGGGAAGATTTAAGGGATATAAATAAATCATAGATGAGTTTCTGTGCGAAACCATTAAGGTAATGTAAATCGGGGTTTTCTGGAGAATCTTCGTACAAGTTTTATTTTACGTATTCACATCTATATTTCATTAACCCTCAGATCAATAAATTGCATAAAATTTTTCACATAATTACTTCATCAAAGCATCAAACCTGCGAATTAATTTTTTTTTTAAGCTACTATTAAATTTGATTAGATTTAGGGTACTATTAGATTAGATAATATTAGAAAATATCTGAGATGCGGGGTTTGGAGTTTGGACTCACTTTATTTGGTTCAGCAAACGCGATAACATTGGGCTAACATTGCTTAATTAACTAGGTAATTAGTCCGTTTTAAATAAAATACAAACATATTTCAGAGAACACAATATCGCCAGAATTCCCACCAATAGCTGGATACACGGGTCATATACCAAGGATAAAGGGTTCAGAAGCTTCCCTCAGCCAGCGATACCATTGCGCTGCAAAACGTGGCTTGGAACTGATCAAAATGGAAAGAAATAAGCGAGAGGAGATACAAAATGCTGATATAAATATACGAGCTATTTTAAAAAACCACGACAAAACGTCTTATTGGAATTGGGGATAGCATACAGGAAGAAGAATGTTCTTCACAAAGTGTCGATGAACATTCTTCTTCATTTTACAACAGTATTATTGAAGTATTATTTTGTGATAGTGTACTGAATAAAATGTTGCCTAGATGAAAATATGTTATTTTTTATGAAGTTAATTATTTGTATGTTGAAATGATTTTGGAAATTTTTATCTGTGTACAGATTAAAAAAATATTTTTATAACCGTTAAAAATCGAAAAGACGTTAAATGTAAAACCTTTTTTCACGCCTAGCTAGTCATAGCAAAACTAGATTTTTCCCTAGATCGTCCTGCCCGTAGCAATAAATTAATTAATTCTAGGGTTGTCAAGTTTATAAAAAATAATTTGTCATTAAAATTAGTAACGGCAAAATATGATGTATCAATTTTTTCAATTGAATATTGTTAATATAATGTTTTTATGTTCAGCACAATTTCCATCGCTAATGTACTTAGACTTAAGAAGATATATATAATGTTGTTATGCTACATTACAAAAAAATACATTTTTGAGAAAGTTGGCTTTTCATATGAAATTTAATGTTGATGTAGTTTTAGATTATAAAAACTTTGGGAAGCACTGGAATAACAATCATAGTTTAAAATTAGTTAATAAACAAAAAAAAAACATTAAAACCGGATCACAATTAAAGGTAAAAAAAATATAGAGTACCATACAGAAGAGCACAAAAAGTAACGAAATAGACATGCTATCGGGCTACTATTATTATTAATGTTAAAGGTTGTGTGTCTGTGTGTATGTTTGTCACTTCTTCTTCTGCCTGGCATTTATTAATCCCGGCTATTGCCAGGGTCTGCCTTCCTGCTAAACCTACTCCACTTTGCACGGTCTTTCGCGTCATCCTGTGTAAGTCCATTGGCTCTCATATCCATTGTCACTCTTTCACGCTAAAAACGGCTGGACGGATTTTGATAAAATTTAGTGCATAAGTAGACTATGACCTAGAGTCACGCCTAAGATACTGTTAGGCACTTAGGAACGCTTCCGAGCGGAGCGAAGGTAAATTAACAATATTCAAAAACTGGTCAAGAGCGAGTCGGATTCGCACACGAAGGGTTTCGTATCAATTCCGTATCCGGGTTGCGTACAAGATATAAAACTATGCAATAATCGTTTTTTTTTTAATTTCCAAGACGGCCATTTTGAAATTCGCCTTCTTGGTTTTTGATTATTTGTTATTAAAGGGGCAATAGAAATACACAACTGTGAAAATATCAACTTCTACTTATTACGGTTCATGAGATACAGCCCGCTGACAGACAGACAGACGGGCAGCGTAGGCTTAGTAATAGGGTTCCGTTGGCACCCTTCGGGTACGGAACCATTAAAATGATTATTAATTTAATTTAGAGCGTTACTTGTAAGATAAAAAGCATTCAAAGAGTATATAAATATACTTCAAATTTGGTAATGCCTTATATTTATTTATTTAAATTAGTCATGCTATTTACCAATAGTAAATACATGCACTTTCAAAATGTCATACTGTAAATAAAATACGAGGAAGTTATAAATATTCGTTTTTATTTTTTGAGATTAATATTTCATATAACCGAGCCATTAGTATACGTTCGTTTATAAATTCAATAAGGATGAAATATTAAAAATTATTTTTGTATATAAAAAGATAAAATATAATGTAATTTTGTCTTTTTATTTACAATATTACCTATCTATGTTTAAATATTACATATTTTAAAATGTAAAATTATTCACGTAAATAGATATAATAAATTTTAAATATGGGTATAAAATATGTAGATAAAAATAAAACTAAATATTGCCATAGTAAAAATAATTTTAATTAATATTTTAATAGTTACTAAAAATTTTGTAACTTAACATTAATTCTATTTAGGACACACTGACATACAAAAATAGAGAATATATTTGTCAATTTAAAATTTAGAAATAGTTAAAAAATACCATTTTTGGTCCAATTAAAATTTTAAAAATAATTTCTTTTTAATTTTTTAATACTAAAGAAACTATCCTGCCCAATACCTTATAGTAACTGACCTATTCTGCCGTCATAAAAAAGGAGGCCGCAACTTCGTCAAGGTTGATTTCCAGATATTTGAAGTTTTGTCTTAGTACTACGTCAAAATTACCACTAGTTTTGACGTATTTACGATGAAAACGGTTATGGTACTTTCGGATTCATAAGACTTAGAGGTTTACGAGTAAAGGCCATCAAGTAGCATTTTTTTTGCCGATTCCAAATCTGCGTTTAAATCATTTTTGACCAAATCGTTAGTCAGGGCCTTCTTTATTATGACGGCAGTGTTTTACTTAAATTATAACGTAATTGTTAATTAATATTAAATTAAATAATTAATTAGTCTTCTTAAATGTCACGTTCCACATGACAGTAGAGTTATACCATAGACATATAGATTGGACTGTTTCTTTACCACCCGTCAGGTAAAAATGGCGGAAAGGAGCGACAGAGACAAAACGAATATGCGGCCAGATGCCTTCTGTATTCATAAAAATAAGATTACTGAAGATAGATATTAAATATAATATTAATATTTTTTTTACATTCCATTTATAAATCCAAATTGGAATAAAAGACAGGTTATTGACCGCACGTTCGCTTTCTCTCTTTCTAGAGTGATCAATTCCATGAGAATATTGCTCAGTCCATTCTCTACGTCTGAGTTATAAAAATATTAAAATAGACTTATGTATATGACGTGGCTTATGTTATGTAAATTGCACCATAAGATTTTGGAATAAGTTAATTCGTTGTTACATTTAATATATTTGATATAATCCAATTTGCACAATACATAAAGAAACTCATCATATATCTTATAATTAAATAAATTATATATATTAAATAAATATTACAATATTAGTGACTCTCTAGCGGCAAATCGATTGAACTATGGCGGGTAAAAATACTTTAGTCTGTGTACAATGTTCATATAACATACATACATACATACATATTATAAATATAAACACCCACGATTGGAGTACAAACTGAATGCCCACAGCGGGACTCGAACCCGCGACCGCTTGCACAGTAAGTAGGGTCACTACAAACTGAGCCAAGCGTGTCGTTATTATAATTCACTTTTTATTTTAAGTAGTACTGTAAAATGTTATTATTAGTTCTGAAAACGATGGAATTCATTTTTAAAACAATATCAAATATCAATATAACACACAGTGTATAAATGTTATTCAATATTCGAGCTCGAAGTCTTTAAAGTCAAAATCCGTCATACAAAATATTTAAACAAGTAGACAGACATATGATGTTCTCCTGACCGATTCCGGCCACGGCGGCCAATCTCATTGAGACTAGCCAACTGCGCAGGAGATATTATAGTGCACAAGCGTATGCGCAGACACAAGTGCACTCTCTATTCCTGTCACTCTCATACTCCGGTGGGACGATTACTCGACACGACCGGTGAGAGTTAAGGCGCAGGACCGACGGCTTTACGTGCTCTCCGAGGCACGGGGGTGTAACACCGCCAACTTCCCAACTCCGGGCTGTTACTGAGGCTTACTATACAGAAAGACTCAATAACTAAACTTGGCCCGACCCGGGACTCGAACCCAGAACCTCAGGATGTGCAGCCGTACATGCTAGCCACTACACCACCGAGGCAGTTGCTGGTCTCCTACCGGGCGCGTCCCCAGGTGGCAGATAAGGGAATGCCACCCGCACTGCTTAGCGGGTGGTACCGGTTCATCCGGCGCGGACCAAAACCAGTAGGCATGGGCGTGCCTATAGGGGCTTGGTAGCCCGACGGCCTAGCGGAGCACACCGTACACAAAGCCGAAGCTGTGGATCAGCTAAATCCGTCATGAAAGCAGCAAATAAAGAGAGTCTACCCCAGGAGGGTACCGATGTGCATATCCGTCGGGAATCCCTCCACGCTACGGCGTGCTGCCCCACGAATTCTGGGGGGGGGGGGGGGGGCAATTTCTGCTTTTGTGATGTCGGGGTGGAGCCCGAGAAGGGCGGAGGTGTCGATAGGCCCGAGAAGGGCGGAGCAGATGTGGAGCCCGCGATGGGCGGAGTTGTTGCGGGGCCCGCGAAGGGCGGAGTTACACGTAGGCTCGCGAAGGGCGTAAGCGGCGTGCCTACAAGAAGCGTGGCAGCGCAAGGTTGCCGGAGCCAGTCCGGGTCACCGGATGATGAGAAGGGGCCCAAGGCTAAACCAGCAACCAAGCGCAGGAGAGGTCGGCCACCCACAACAGGCCAGTACGTAGGACTGGCTGAAGCTCAGCGAGCCCTCAACGAGGCAAAACGAGAAGAGCTAAGGCTCAGAGCTGAGAAAGAGGTGGCCGATATGGCGTCGGCGCTGAGGACCAGAACTCAGAGAGCCAGCCCACGCCTACCAGGTGGGTCTAAAGATGATGAGACGGACTCGACAGCGGTCCTCCAAGGGAAGGTTAAGAGCAGCCTGGAGGTAATAGAAAAGGTCGCCGCGAAGTCGGGAAATCTGAAGGGCGTTTTCATCAGGGCGCTCAAAGATGCGGCGGCTACAATCGCTGGAGCCGTGGATGTACTTACCCGGCGTACAGCATCTGAAGAAGCGGCACAGCTCCGGCTGAATAACAACAAGCTGCAGGAGGAGGTGACTGAGCTCAGGAAGGAAGTGGCTGCAATGAGGATGGAGCTCGATCGAGCTCAAACTGCACCACTACCGCAATCGTCCACTGTGAACCTGGCGCCCAGCACTGGCGAAACAGAACGCAGGAGGGAGCTCGCAATCTCAGAGGAACAGCAGGAGAGATCCTGCGTGGTCGCGCCGCTGGAGGTTTCCCAAGGACCGGACACAGCTATTCCAACGACAGGAGTGGTGCCTCTAGACGCCGACGAATTGGTGCGCTCTATAATGGTGCAGGTGGGTGCCTTAGTGAGCGCCCGCTTCGAGGCCATGGAAGCTAAGTTGCTACCAGCGCAACGGGTCTTATCGCCGTTGCCTGTGAATACAGTTGCTCGTGGGACCACTACCACAACCCTGATGGCTCCTGCAAACCCTGGCCTGAAGGCGACCAAGAGGAAGGAGAAGAAAAAGAAGAAGAAGAAGGGGTCCTCAGAGGTAGCGCAACCATCTGCTACCAAGGACGCTGGACCACCTCCACCTGCTCCTACCAGCTCTGAGGGGTGGAACTTGGTGGTCAAACGGAGATCAAAGAAGAAAGCAGCGGCAACCAAGCAGCTGCAGAAAAAGGTGACATCGGGCAAGCAAGAATCACCCAAGTTGCGCCCACCCCGTTCAACCGCAGTCATTATAAGGCTCCAGCCCTCAGCTGTTGAGCGGAAAATAACATACGGGGAGGTGTTTGCCCAGATCAAACAAAGGTTAGATCTTAACGACCTGGGCATAAAAGACCTGAGATTCAAGGTGGCTGCGACAGGTGCCAGAATGCTGGAGATACCTGGAGCTAACAACGATGGCAAGGCAGATGCCCTGGCGCAGCACCTGCGCAACATCCTGGCTAGCGAGGATGTGCACATTACCCGTCCGATGAAACTCGCTGAACTTCGAGTGCTGGGTCTTGACGACTCAGCGACATTAGAAGAGCTAGCCGAAGTAATCAGCAAAACGGGTAACTGTGCCAAAGAGGCAATAAAGGTCGAGCAAGATACGCCGTAACCGGTTTGGCGTAGGGTCGGCATGGGCGAAATGCCCCGTACTAGCCGCCAAACAGATCGCAGCCGAGGGGAAAATGCGGGTCGGGTTTGTGTCGACACAAGTTAAACTACTGAAGCCCCGACCCCAGCAATGCTTCCGCTGTCATGAAGTAGGGCACGTGGCGGCGAAGTGCGCATGCGACCAAGATCGGAGTAGCCAGTGCTTCCGATGCGGGCAAACGGGGCACAAGCGCGGGCAATGTTCTGCCACACCGCACTGCCCGGTCTGCGAGGCCGCTAAAAGACCAACCAACCACATAGTTGGGAGCGCAGCTTGCACCCGGGCCCCAGCTCGCTGCCGACCTGCGACTGCGACTAGGTTAATCAAGCCGCCAGCGAAGGAGCTAAGAGCGGACAGCAATGATGGCTACTAAATTTATACAAACTAATCTGAACCACTGTGCCAGAGCTCAGGACCTATTTGTCCAGAGTCTGGTGCAGATTGCCGTCATAGCAGAGCCGTACTCGGTCCCACCACGGGATAATTGGGGATGATGATGGCCATGTCGCCATCGTGACCTAGGTCGCCGTTGGCGCCCCACCTTTCACGCGTGTTGTGAGGGGTTCGGGATGCGTCGCGGCACTGCTGGGTCGGGTCGTTGTGGTCGGGACGTACTTCTCCCCCAATAAAACCCTGGCGGACTTCGAAGAGTTTCTGGACAGGCTGGGGGACCTAATTGCCAGATTCCAGCCTGCGGAAGTCCTTCTTGCGGGGGATCTAAACTCGAAATCCAATATGTGGGGATCGACAGTGGAGGATGCGCGGGGGAGGGCCCTCGCAGAGTGGGCTGTTGCCACCGGCCTGAATGTTCTGAACCAGGGAACGGTCGACACGTGCGTGCGACGGCAGGGCAGGTCCATCGTGGATGTAACGTTCGCGAGCCCGGCCTTAGCGCGCCGCGTCCACGACTGGCGAGTGCTGGATGATGTGGAGACGCTCTCGGACCACCGTTACATCAGATACGAGATCTCCACGAGTCGACGAGTCCGCCCAGCACGTGCTGGAGGAGTGCCCAGCATGGGAGTCGGAGCGCGAGGCGCTCCGCAGTGTTGTAGGGGCTGACCTGACGTTGCCGGCTGTGATTTCCGCCATGGTCGGTGACGAAAGGTCGTGGGCTGCCGTCCTGTCCTGTGATGTCGCGGAAGGAGGCGGCGGAGAGAGAAAGGGAGGCGACTTCCGATCTCGCCATCCGCCGCAAAAGGACAGGGCGCCAGAGAGCAGCACACGACCGCCGCCTCCCCCCCTAACACCGGCCAGAGGGCGGTAGACTTGGGGAAGTCTGCCGCCTAACAACCTGGCCCGAGTAGGCGCGCGCGGTGTCCGCCGCGCGCCACTCCAGACGTCGTCGTCGAGGGTGCTGCTCCCACCCTTCGACACCGAGTCGTGCCGCAGGGTAATCGCCGTCGGGGTTCGCGGATGATTGTCTGGTTCCCGTGGCCCCGGCCCCAAGGCGAATAAGGTGGACACCTTCAGGTTTTAGTGGGTAGACTGCCACGCGTTTACCATCTTGGCGCGGCAGGAGCCCCACATAACTCGTCGTTCTTTCCCCAGGCGGCGGGTACCCGGCAACAGGGTTTCCTAGACTAGTAGACAGACATATATGTACATATATATAATAAAATTGTAACTGAGTTGAATGTATATTAAATATTTTTCGTAAAATCTTATTTAAATAGACTATTATCGATACAGAGGCCGAATCTATAATTTTTGTCTGTCTGTCTGTCTGTCTATTATCGCATCACGGGAAAACCACTGGATAGGTTTTGATGAAATTTGTTATGATGACAGCTGGTTATCTGGGCCAACATATAGGATATTTTTAACAATGGGAAAATATATCATCTCTGAGAAATCTATACTAAATGCTAAAACGTAAACGAATCCGAGCGAAGCGAGGGTGAGTCGCTAGTATATATATAAATTAAAATTATGCAAATTGTATTGTAACAAATAACATACTCTTATCTAACTGGGAATCTATACTTATAGTATTTTATTAATTTTTAATTAATGTTTTCAACATCATAGCACCTTGAAAACTACAGATATTATCAACTATTCTAACACATTTTTAAAATAATTGAAGAAGGATAAATTCGATCTGTCAAAACACCACCATTTTTGTGCGCTTTCGGTGTGACGTCACAAGCTATGTAACTACATACCTTTTTTATCATCAAACGCAATGTATAGCATAGACATAAAGGTGGACAGAGTGATTCCTTGCCAGCCGTCACCTAAAAATGGCGGAAAGGCGCGACAGAGACAAAACGAGTGTGCGGCCAAATGTTTTCTGTAGTCATTGAAATACGATTAATGAAGATAGATATCAGATAATCATTTTACATCCATTATAATATTAAAATGTTCAATAATTTTTTTTTTTTTTCATATTCCATTTATAAATTAAAATTGTAATAAAGACGGGTATTGGCCGCACGCTCGCTTTTTCTCTTTGTCAATAATAATAATATTTTATTTCTCAAAAGTTTACACTTGTGAATTAACATTTTTAAATTATTTAAGTTTTCATGACATTTTTGTGACAGTATTGCTCAGTCCATTCTCTACAATTATATTAGGCATAAATTCTGGCATGTATTATTATTGTCAAAAATGCCATAACTTCTGACGTCACAATTTGTACCAATCAATGGTGAAGAGTATTGCAAATTTTAATATTCCGCACATATTTTACTAATTATTTAAGAAATAATTATAATGTATTGTTAAGAGGTTTTGAAAAATAAAAATTGAATCAAATAGGAGTAAATACACATTTTCCATTAAAATTTCATATCCATAGTATTATGGGTTCAAAACACCAAGGAATCAACTCTGTGGTACAATCTCCATGATTTTCCCCGTCCTTTCATCAACACCATCTATTACGATGGGTTCTTCATCATCTATAGGCACATTAGGTATATCCTTCTTTTTATCGCTAGCCAATTCCAACATAAGAGTTTCTAATTTCTGAGCCTTCCTAGTTTCATTGTGAGTGATTAAGGCACAAAGATGTTCAGTTAATAGTTCTTTTTTCTCCTTTTCTTTTTGCAGGCTTATTTTTGCTTGTAGAAACTCCTTTTCTACTTTTAAATAATGTTTTCTGTAAATAATTGTTATAGAGCAATAAATTATTATTTTACATAGTGTTGTTGTTTTATTAAAACTATATTTATAAGAATACTTAGCAATGCTGATATTTTTACATTTCAGTATCTAAACCCTAAGAGAAAGTAAAAATTCCTACATTTTCTCACCGATTGTCAAAACTATACTTTAAGTTTGAATAAAGAATGCATTATCCAAGAAAGACTGATGAGATTCTCAGTGGGACTATAGACTTTGCCATGAACAAAATTCAATAAACATCTATCATACTAATATTATAAATGTGAAAGTTTACATGTTTGCATGGATGTTTATTACTCAATCACGTCAGAACGGCTGAACTGATCTGGATGAAAATTGGCACAGAGATATATTAGTGTGGAATAGCACATAGGCTACTTTTTATCTCGGAAAAATGTACGGTTCTTGTGGGATAGATTTGTTTTTTGTTTTTCTAATATATAGAAGTATACAAAATAATATACAATTATACAAACAAATACTTTAATTAGTTAGAGCCAGTCATGCATATATAATATGTTAGCAAGTAGATGAGAGAGGTCTAAACATTTTTTTTTATTCAAAGTTAGTATAATAAAACTTATTCATTAATTTTATTTCAAACAGACAGAGTTTTGTGTGATTATAGTTTCTTCGATTTACGCGAATATTTGATTTGCTTTCCACGGATTTATTTATATTATTGGTTCCAGACGTTTCGAATAAGCCTATTGCATGACCATGATTGCTGTAAAGCATTCGAAACGTCGGGAACCAAAAATCAAAACAAATCCGCGAAAAAATCCGAAAAGATAGTTGTAGTGTATTCTTTGTAGCACTTATGAAACAAAATATTGTAATTGCATATTAATAGACAAAGGCAAAAGTGGACTTATCCCTAAAAGAGATTTCTTCCAGTCAACCCATGGATGTGAAAGATAGTGTTAAGTAGCAGGTCCTAATGGACCTGCTACTTAAGTAAGTGCCAGAAGATACATCAAAGAAAAAAAAAATACTGTTACATATATAAATCTTACAAGTACAATATGACTATTTATATGTATTATATGTGTATTCAGCCCTTTTTAACGTCCCACTGCTGGGTACGGGCCTCCCTTCAACACGATGGGGATCAGGCCATAGTCCACCACGCTGGCTAAGTGCGGGTTGGCGGACTTCACATGTCTTTCGAAAACTTGCTAGGTTCTTTCAGACATGCAGGTTTCCTCACGATGTTTTCCTTCACCGTAAGGCAAGTGGTAATCATGTTGGAAATGATTCGCACATGAAAATATCAGAGGTGCGAGACCCGGGATTTGAACCCGCTTCACTCGGTTACCCAAGCGAGCGCGTTACCACTGGGCTACCACTGCCATTATATTATATACAAAAATTTAAAAAAATTAAAAATACACATATACATACATATTGTAAATATACAATTAAAATATAAAATTACAGTATATGACTATATTTATCATGATGCCAAATGAATAATTATATTATTGTGTCAAGGTAATACTGCTTTAATCGTTTTTTAAAGCGTTGATGAAGGGACTAATTTGAATAACTTTAAGAATATTGTTCCAAAGGGTCGCAGCACGTTACTGTACGTTACGAATTTTGTATAAACCTAGTGTTATTTCTAGGAATATTCAGCATCGCTGTGATGCATGTCCGCCTGGAACGTTGAGAGGTAGGGAGCTGTTTAAACCGGGAGCTGAACCTTGTATTTAAATTTTCTGTGGCATAGTAAAGAGAAAAAAATGCAATATTTTAATATATACTAATATTATAAAGCTTAATATTATAAAGCTGAAGAGTTTGTTTGTTTGTTTGTTTGTTTGGTTGAATGCGCTAATCTCAGCAACTACTTATCCGATTTGAAAAATTCTTTTGCATTAGATAGCCCGTTAACTGAGGAAGGCTATAGGCTATATATCATTCCGGTAAAATGTACAGTTCCCGTGGGATAGATTTGTTTTTGTCTAGGGACAAACCCGAAGCGAAGCGAGTGTGAGTCGATAGTTTTAATATAAGCTTATAATGTTAAAAAGAAATAACTTACTCTGCATCAGCATAACTACAGCACGCCTGATCTATTTTCTTCCTCAGGACCGAGACATCTTGTGAGAACTGACCGTCCATTATTTGTAATTCTTTCTTTATTTTCTCTAACTTTTGAACTTCCACTTCTGTTTGTTTTGTCCTATAAAGTAAGTATTTTTTAATTTAATCAATAATACTATAAATGTTATATATATTAGGGTTTTATCTTTTTATCATCTTTTAAAAACAAATATTTTATTTTATAATAATTGTTATAATTTTTTTCGTAAAAATATTTGCCTGCAAAATATGTGAAAACTTGTAAAAACTACTTCAAAGACTGGAATAAACAGCCTATTTTCGTCTTGAGTGTAAATGCATGTCAAATAGCATTGCAATTGAATTGTTAGATTTAAAAAATAACAAAATGCTGATATGGTTTTATATTTATTTAAATATTATATTACTAGAAAAGCCATACAAATAAATTAGCAAGTATACATTTTCTATGGCCCTAATCACCGTGGACTACCTAAGTATTGCATAAGTATATAAATTATGTAGTCATTGTACTTTTAGTTTAAAACAAATTCATATAATACATGTATAGATTCATATATAATGATCGTTTTAACAATGTTAAATATTAAATTAATTAGTAAGTTTGCATAAAACGTGGATGACGAGTGAAGGAAACAATATGGACACTACATCGATTTTTGCAACAAGGTATGGTGACTTCGATATAAGAAAAGAATGTAAAGATAATATTATGTATTCAGCCCTTTTTAATGTTCCACTGCTGGACAAGGGCCTCCCTTTAATACGAGGGGGTTCAGGCGATAGTCCACCGCGCTGGCCAAATGCGGGTGGACTTCGCATGTCTTTCCAAAACGTGCTAGGTTCTCTCAGACATGCAGGTTTCCTGACGATATGTTCCTTCGCCGTAAAACAAATGATAATCATGTTGAAAATGATTAGCACATGAAAATATCAGAGGTGCGAAACACGGAATTAGAATCCGCCTCACTCGGTTTCCCAAGCAAGTGTGTTACCACTGGGCTACTACTGCGTTAAACCTGCCTGCCTAAACATAATATTGTGAACACAACAAAAATGTTTTAATTCTTCTAATCAACTCACTAAATCGTTTAATAACGTCTAAACATATTAATAATCATATTTTTAACTTCAAATATGAGAACACAATGAAATAATTTATTACCATATTGGTTTTGTTACAAGATAAAAAAAATTTTTCACCATTTTTTAATATTTAAATGTGACTTATAATATATTGGCAGCAAGTTTAGGAATCATTTGAGAGTATTCGATATAATCAAATATAAGATAGTCACAGATAAGGATACTCGCCAAATGATCCAAACAAATATGAGATAAATGATAACAGATTATGATACAAAAAATGTTAAAATAAAACTTGTGCATAACATAATTTATTTAGTCATATTTAAAATATAATATTATAAATATGAAAGTTTGTGAGGATGGATTGATGTTTGTTACTATTGTTGATGTTATCACGCCAGAATTGCTGAACGGAACTGGATGAAATTTAGCACAGAGATACATTAAAGTCTGGAATAGCACATAGATCACTTTTTATCCCGGAACAATGTACGGTTCCCGTGGGATAGATTTGTTTATGCCTAGGGACGAACCTAAAGCGAGGATGATTCGCTAGTATAAAATATAAATAGATTACAATAATATAACAACTTTAAAGCTTGCTGCTATATGAAACAGAATAACTTGTTTGTGTCTCTTATTTTAGATATTATCACTTGAGGTAATAATTAAAAATATATTTACCTGTCAGCCAACGCCTTGGCAAGCATTTCTTTCCTTTTCTTATTTTGTTCTTCCATCAGCTTTTGCTGTAGCTGCAATTGTTCTAACTTAATTCGATGAGTCGCTAATTCATCTTCTGTATAATTATCTACACACTTCACCACATCCGGAGTAACACTTGCGCTGTTCTTTCTACTTGCAATGTTAGGATTACTATCTGTTAAAGTAGACTCCAAAACATTTTCATTTGTAGGTATGACATTTCCATTTTCTTCATATGTTTTTGCATTGGGTACTACCACTTCATTATTAATATCTATTTGCTCATCAAGATTTTCAGATGTATTAACATTATCAATTTCAGGTTGTAATGTTGGAGATTTCAAACTAAGTTTGCATTTATCAAAAGCCTTGTGAAAAGAGTCTTCGGAGCCTTGCTTATTAAAAAGTTGATTTTTTAGTTGTAATTGTCTATTTAGAACAGGTGCAGCTCTTGAATTACCAAATAGAGTATTATATTTTTTAGGTGATAATACTTTTTGTGTATCTGAAAATACAATTTCAAAATTGAAAATGTTTAATATAATAAATATATAACATTTTTGAATAGTTGAACAGTTTATATTTATTATTTACTTATTTATATTTACTATTTATCTAAATACAGTGTAAACTCTATATAACGACCCTGAAGGGACTGTGCATTTTATGGCGTTATAGAGAGTTGTCGTTAAATGGAGAGAAGAAAAATCAGAATTAGAAAAATCACTTATCTTCTCTCCCGTTTCTATTGCGCGTATCAGTAATACTTTTTCGTCAATACACAGTGATTTTCTTTTACTAGCCATGTTTACAGTTTGAAAGTTTGTGAGCAACTAAGAATATGATAACGTATAGACAATCCATGACCCCTACTTATTAATCATGGTCAAGCAAGATCAGTTTACACGTGCAAGCAATCCCAATTTGTAAACAAAAGAACGAATTTCTTAGAAAGTTCGGTATGCATGATGCCGACAGTCGAGTTTATTGCAGGCTAGGATAATAAAGCGACAAAAAAACGTACACAGCTGCGCTTTTTACTAATTTCAGCAACTTAAAAGGTACTTTTTATTACTCAATTGTTGTCGTTATTGAGAGTGGATGTAATGCTATGTAGAGTGTATCATTGTATGGAAGATAAGCTAAACCAACCAAAGCCAACTTATTTCGACGCTTTAGAGAGTTTGTCGTTAAATCGAGTGACGTTACATGGAGTTTACACTGTAATACAATATACAACTAAACACAAAGATTATTGACACTGAAATAACCGGTTCAATATTTTTATCTTGAAATATTAAAACTTATTGTGCATAAATAAATGTTATCATTATTCAGCATCCTGTTATACAAAATCCATACTATTCTACTACCTTATTATTAGGTTTTATTTTAGTTTTAAATAAGATAATCATTATATATTTTAATAAAAAAAAATGTCGGTGTGTACTTATGTATGCAAATAAAAAGTTATACTTCTTTAGCGTAACAGAACAAAAATAGCTAAAAAAGCCACATTTCCTCCCATATATCACAACTCTGTTTGTAAAAGGAATGTAGCTAACTTCATCATGTCACTTTCAGCTAATTTCAACACGTCACTTTTAGGCTGTCCAGTGTGAGCGCACATCATAAAAATTATAATCTCAATTTTTCCCAAATGTGCCAAAAGAAGTATAACTTCAAAAATGTTATATAGTAATATTTAATGCACATAGTATTTTATATTACATCATAGGTCTTTGTGATGATATTTTTTACGCAAATACCTTACCATGATGTCATACCATAAACTATGAAAATTGAAATGCAATTGTACATATATTCATAGACCTAGCCACATTTAGAAATAAATGCAAAATATGAAATATTATTTACATATATATATATATATATATATATATATATATATATATATATACATGTAGAAGTCAATAGAGACTGTAATTCCCCTGTGTTATGGATATCCTCGTTTATAGCTCATTAAGAATTTATTCATATTAGAATTTAAAATATTATGAAAATAAATATCACAAGGTTATAGTTTTGGCATAATCTTAACATATAATGAGGCTTAGAATTTAAATTGTAATTAATTTCGTTAATGTACCATTCACACTATGAGAAATAAAAGACAATAAGTGGGAATTAAATGTACCGGTATTCGGAGCTGATTCCGATGACTTAATCCGCCTTAAATCTTCTTCACTAAATCCGGTAAACGACATGATAACTTCTCAATATTTAGCACGACTTTAAATTTAACATTCATGTAATAACAATAATTTTTAACATTTAAAATACAAATAAATACTTATATCAAATAATAATTATTGTATACGTGTTCAGAATATCGCAAGCACCATCTATTTGTTTTGGCAATTGACAATTAATTCCATTTGGCGCTGACAAATGACAATTGACATATTATAATTTCACAACTTCGTTCGTAACTTGACATATATACCTATACAGATAAATAAAATTGAAGTGTCTGTTTATAAGGTCCAAATAACTACTTTTTACTAAATGCATATCAAGAATACATATCCTTTCATATTCTTTAAATTGTTTTTTCTCACTAGCAGTAGTTATGTTAACAGCGATTTTTACCAGAAAGAAGTTAGCATGTAAATTTTTTATTTTGTATTCTGTTATTATGCTAATAAATTGCTCTTGAAATGCTCCACCGAAATCTGCAATTGCTCCACGTCTAAAGTGATTAGTTAATTGATAATTATTTAAAAAAAAATTGCTTCCTCAAAATTTAAATTTACTATAAAACGAGAAATAATCACTTTTTATCAAAGTTTTTTTGCTTAATTAATACTATTACTAATAAGAAAAATTATAAATTTCTATTGAGGGGTAACCCCCTTTCTTTTGAGAGTACATTTTTGTTTATTTATTTATAAATAAACAATTTACGAACAAATAATTATTTATGACGAACAATCGATGCGTGAAAATAAAAATTCAAAAGTTAGAAAAAAAACTGGGGAGGGGGGGAGCAAGTTTGGTGAGCCCTCTCCTTGCAAACTGCAACGTATTCGTATTTTGTAACGTCCATTTTTGACAGTACACTCGCTAGTCGCTAGTGACTGACACCTGTAACTGTCATCCATGAGTGACACTAGGTATGAAGTATCAATAAAAGTAAATAAAAGTTGTAGTATTGAAACACGTGTGATTGCAATTGTAAATATTTTAAATTGCATTATATTTAGATGTTCGTGAGGTTTTTTAATTTAATATTATAAAATGGGTATGTGTTTTTTTATTAATTTAGTATTTCAGCCATAACTTCATACTACCTAAATATTTCTTTTTTTTCAGATCAAATATTAAATAAAGTTCGTACTCTGGATCCTAACAACAGTGATTCAATAAAAGAAGCGTTAACATTATTTTTCCAAAAATTACCTAAATACAATGATCCAATTTGCAATAAATGGCTGAGGGAGATGCGTAATGTTATCGACCGGTATTGTATAATAACCTTAGTTGTTGTTGTACCTTATAACTTTTTAGCGAGTTAATCTACAATAATGGAAAAAACACTTTTATGACATTTTAGAGAAAATACTCATATGTTATATTAATATTTACAATTTTTTTTTTTTATTTATTAAATATTTTTATAGGTTTCCAAAGTATTGTATGTCACACCGAATAAATGTAGAAAATTACTTCGTGGGCTTTGTCAGTTCTAACAATTATTTCAGTGTCATTGAAGTAGCAAAATGTGTACATGCATTGCAGCAGGTATGTTAAAACTATATAAATATTTTATAATACTAGAATATACCAATACATATGAAGTAAATTCAATATATTGATAAAATGTTTTAAATAAAAAAATATTATAATATACCTACCATATAAAAATTAATAATTTGTTATACAGTTATTAATATCAGTGTTAATAACACAATAAAAAAAACCATGATTGAATGGTTTTAAGTATTTTTCAAATAATATTATTATTTTAAAACACAGACACCTGTATTTTACCTTTAAATAAAATTATAGGTACGTCCAACAAAAGAAAAAACTGCTACACCCAAATCAAGTTGGAGAGATCAGATGAGTGTACTGTGTAATGCTGCACATGCACTTATTACTGCTATTTTTCCTAATGCTGTGGATATCTATAAAGATAATGCTACAGTAAGTAATACTGAATGTTATCTTATAATATTATAATAATAAATGAACAGTTCTTGTATATTTATATATAAGCTCACTCTTGCTTCGGCCGGGTTCCTCCCTAGGTATGTTTTAACTATTAGTATGGAATAGATAGTCTATATATTATGTAACTGCTCTGCTCCCTCGGATAGTAGCATCATAATTATAGTCTTCCTCCATAAATGGGCAAAAAGATTTTTTCAAATCAGATTAGTAGCTCCTGACATTTGCACATTCAAACAAACAAATAAACTCTGCCTCTTTATAATATAAGTATAGATTTATTTTGTGTATCTCGGAAATGACTCTAAAAGATTTGGATCAAATTTTCTGTAAAATATAATGTTTCACAAAAAATGTTTTATAATTAAAGCTTTTTTCTATCTGCTCTCATCTTGATTAAAGCTATCTCGTAAATTTTTCTGGTACTTGCATTGTCGTCAATCGTTTAAAACCTGCTAAACGTGCTCCTACACCTATCGCCCAGATACTATTATAATAGTAGCAGTAATATTCTTTACTATTTGTTACCTATTTCTTTATGGCATTTTTATAGTAAAAAAAGATATCACAGTTATGAATAAATGGATTAAAATAAAATTATTGATTAATATTGAAGTACAAAATAGAAACATATTACAAGTAATTAGATTTTTCTTCTTTACAGCCTGAAATAATGCCTGCTAAATCACCTATAACTGATTTTCTAGCAGATATAACAAAAGTGGTAAAAAGTACGAAAGATAAGCAACTTGTACTGCAGATAAGGCTGAAAAATATATTTATTTTTATTCAGGCTATGTTGGTGTAAGTAAAAGATTCATTTTTATTAGTAGTAAAATAATATATATTTTTTTAATATTACATTTGATTATATTTAAAATATCTGTTTGCTTTGTTTCAATTTGTTGTCATATTTTAATGCAAATATCAAACCATGAAAACACTTCAAGTATAATATTTTTGACAAATCATACTGGCTTACAAGGAAAATTAAAATAGTCAAAAATAATCAACAATTAAACAATATTTTATAATCTAGCTATCATTTTCTAGTGAAACATATCCAGTAGCGAAACCAATACAACCTAGGACTATCTTAGATGTTATATTGCGAGCATTAAGTGTTACCAGTGGATCAAATCAGGATGATAATATTGCCGCATTTAAAATACAAGCATTAAGAACTTTAGATGCACTTGTCATGTGGTAAGTTTTGAATCACATCATATTGCTTTATATTGATATATGAAATAATATTGCTGTATATATAACATAAGCGACTTATCCTGGCTTTGCTCGGGTTCATCCCTAGGTTAATTCCCCATACAAACTTTCACCCCCTTAAGGGATGATTTCTGAAATAAAAAATATCCTATATCCTTTCCAGGATTTCCAACTATCTTAACAAATTTTATCTAAACTGGTCCAATAGTTTTTGAGTTTATTTGTTACAAACATACAAAAATACAAATCTATCCTCTTTATAATAATAATACATAATTTAATTTTGTTAAATATAAATTTTATTTTCATTGACATAAAAAAATGTGTATTTATGTGTTTGTATATAATTGACCATAGACATAGAGAAGATTTTTTTTCTTTTAAATATTTTTATGTATTATTTATACAATTTGACTTAACTTTTAAAAAATAATTAAAAAGAAATTGCACCCCAAGTCCCCCCCATTTTTATTTCTTTCTTATTTTATTCTCTTCTCTCTTAGTAACATATTTTCTTCTTAATTTCCAGCCTAGGATCAAATTTAATACCATTCTCGCCATTAATAATCAGATTGGTGATGCAAACATTAAGGTGGAGTACTGATAACCCAAATGAAGCGAACAGGTAAAAAACATATAAAACCTTATGTATGTGTTTTTGTAAAATTTAACTCTAAAGGCTCAATGGATTTGAGAGAAATTCAAACTGAATAATATGATATCCTGGATTATCTCACACATTCTTTTTATTAACGTATCTATCTCACAAGCAAAATTGCGGGCAAACACTAGCTTTAATATATAGAAAAACAAATCTATCCCACGGGAATAGTACATTTTTCTGGCATAAAAAGTAGCCTATGTGTTATTCTGATGTATGCTATTATTGTAGTTTCATTAAAATCCATTCAGTAGTTTTTTGTGTGAAAGAGTAACAAACCATATATGTATACATCCAGACATCCTCACAAACTTTCGCATTTATAATATTAGTATAAATTTAATATCTTTCTAGAAAGGTCCGCACCACAGCATACAACACACTGACAGGCTGGCTCACTACGCTACACACTCACAGGATATCTGACAATAACTCGTGGGAAGATGAACTCTCATCACATATAATATATGACATCACACCACAGAAGAAAATAGTCCAACTTACTGTAAGTACGAAGTATGTTTTATAACATTCTTATTTATCTCTAGAGACATCAGTTTAGAAAAACACAGCTAAAAGTCCTAAAAAAAAACTACTAAAAGTTATTTATTTAAAACTGTATTTAAAGGTAAAAATATTAATATGTCTAATGCTACGCGATGTAACAAAAAATTTGAATAAATATTTTGAAGTAAAACTTCTTTACGCAGGCTTGACTTGGGGAGTAAGCTGAATGCGTTACGAAAATGTACGTACGTTTGTTGCCATGGTAACCATTGTTATTGTCTGACAAATGATACCTATTTAATAATATTATATTCTTTCCTAAAATGATATTTTATAAGTATATGATTGTAGAAGAGGACATGTTTGGCTCAGTTTGTTGTGACCCTACTTGTCACCAATAAAACTCCAAGATATTGCTCGTCTTTTATATTCGGTACTTTTATAATCGTCAGTACGTTTGTCCGTATAAAAGCTACCACCGGCTCGGAAAACAGTGCTGCTGAGAAGAACCGGCAAGAAACTCAACAGTTAATCTTTTAAATAATGAGCTACATAATTTACAACAATCATTTTCAGTATTACAAACAATCTATGGCTAGTCACTACAGCATGGTACCGAGATCTGCCCCTCTGTCAAGCGCGGGGAAAACAAAAGAATATCCGCGTCCTTTTTTATTTTTTTAAATACTTTCTTATCGGCCAACATCATATAACCACATGCCATTGTATTCAGCCCTTTTTAACGTCCCACTGCTGGGCACGGGCCTCCCTCAATACGAGGGGAATCAGGCCATAGTCCACCACGCTGGCCAAGTGCGGATTGGCGGACTTCACATGTCTTTCGAAAACTTGCTAGGCTCTCTCAGACATGCAGGTTTCCTCACGATGTTTTCCTTCACCGTAAGGCAAGTGGTAATCATGTTAGAAATGATTCGCACATGAAAATATCAGAGGTGCGAGACCCGGGATTTGAACCCGCTTCACTCGGTTGTCCAAGCGAGCGCGTTACCACTGGGCTACCACTGCCACATCACATGCCATATACATACATAATTCATTAAAAATTAATTAAATTTATTATTCTCCATTAAAACGCTCAAATATAAAAGTGCAACCTTACACTTGTGATGACATCACAAAGGCTGCTCGTAGTAAACAATAAAAAGTGTTGTGACGGTCCAAATATTACACTTGTTTCTTTCTACCTCTCACTAGCCAAGTGTGTCGATTATAACGTGCGATAAAGAACTTCGTTTCAATAAAAACTTACCCTTATTTACTGAACATATATTGATGGCAAGTGTGTTATATATATATATATATATATATATATATATATATATATATATATATATATATATATATATATATATATATATATATATTATTTTACAGATGGGTCCACAACCAACAAAAAATTTAAGCAAGAAAGCTAAGAGGAAACTTGCTAACACTCAACTTCAAGAAAGCACTATATCAGCTCATATGCCGGGGGAGAAGAATAAAATTGCTATGTAAGACAATAATTTTATATTGTATCTTACAATTAATATTTTCTTAGATTTACGCGAATAATTTGACATTTTAAATAAAACATATCTATTCGATTTTTTTCGTGGATTTATCTTGATTTCTGGTTCCCGACGTTTTCCGCGAAAAGTTCCGAAGAGATAATTTCATTTAAAATTTAATTCTAAAATATTTTTTTTTTCTAAGAAGAAAGAGTTACATTTAAATGAAACTCCTTCTTAGAAAAGAATCTATACCACCTATAAAATATTATAAAGCTAAAGATACTGTTTTCTTTGAACTTTTTTGTTTGCACACAGTAATCTCTAGTACTACCAGCAAGATTTCAACAATCTATACTAATATTATAAAAAGGGAGTATTTGTTTGTTTGTTTGAACGTGCTAACCTCAAGAACTACTAATCCAATTTGAAAAAATCTTTTTGCATTAGATAGCCCGTTTATTGAAGAAGTCCATAGGCTATAATATATCATCCTGGAAAAATGTACGGTTCCCCTGGGATAGATTTGTTTTTGTCTAGGGACGAACCCGAAGCGAAGTGAGGGTAGTCGCTAGTTCATAATATGCATGCATGTTATTGTCTACTGTCTATTTATTAAGAAATGTTATTAAGCTTATCATTACGCTACGACCCTTACGAGCGTACTCATAATAGTGATGAAACGGATACTTTTTTGGCCGGATACCGGATATCCGGTGAGCTGTAAGGCCGTATAGCGGGATATCCGGTGGCCGAATATTTCACTTTGTATGTTGCGACAAGTGCATATGTTATCGGAAGAATTTGGTCGTATTCAAGTGACATGGTGACTTAGTGATAAGCGCAAGGCATATGTTAACTTGGTCAATCACTTAGCGACCCTTATAGTTAATGTACTCTTAACTCGAAGCGGTACCCACACTTGTTATAGAATTCCAGAGGGTCACTTTCAGCATTTTGTTACCTTTACTAGACATTTTTTTAATATTTTCCTCCCAAATTTTTTCTCCTAAGTTTATTAAAAAAAACGTAGTTTTTATATATCCGGTATATCTGGTCGGATATAGCACTACTATCCGCTATTCTGCCAAATACTTCGTTAATATCCGGTAACCGGGCTTACAAAATAAGGTCGGATAGACCGGATACCGGATTCTGTTTACCGTTTCATCAATTCAAATTATCAAAATTAATTTTCAATTTCAAAATTATCATTTCCTTTAGTTCTGAAGAGGTGAACAACGAAGTTGCAATGGCGGCGTTAGAATGCGCTGAAGCGTTCCTCACTGTTTGTGGTCGATTCTTGAAACCCGCTACACATAAGGTAAAATGTAACAAATATATGTATTTATATAGTCTATATTATATATCTTAAATTGGTAAATATATAGTTGGTTTGTAGTGGGGTGGAAATAGGAGATAATAAATTCGGGCGTATTTTTTTTAGGTACCTATATAAGAAATCCCTGCGGTCATCAGAAATGGCTGCATACTATAAAGTTGTTTGCACGATTGTTACTAAATAACTTGTAAACCATACACAAATAGATAATTTTATTTTTTATTTTGATACCTTAAGACCAAAAACTAAAAATAATTTAAAAAATAAACAAAACCCTAAAAAGTAAAAATAACTAAACGAAAGTTTTCATTCACTATAAGATAGCTAATAAGATATTTTCGAAGTCGACGCCAGCCGATGCAAAACAAAACAGATCTACTTCGACATATAAATACATCACAAATATATGTAGTATATTTTAACTATAATTAAATTTCATACCTTGTCATATTTACCTATAAGATTATTCATATCTGAAAGCATTGTCGCCAACCTCCTTTTAAGAAATCGGTTAAAAATAACATAAACAAGTGTTACATACATGTTTATTATTTCAGCTTTTCCAAGAACACGTAATTCGTGAATGCTTCAAACACGCGTCATATGAAGAAGACTACATTATATGTTTACTACATGTACTAGAAGCTTCCAGAAAATCTACACCGAATTCCACTCCTGCGCCCACGCAGTACTGTCTTCAACTGTATAGTATGTTAGTGAATATGCAAAATAGTGAGGTAAGAATGATTTAATGTTTTAATTTTAAACTAGCGATTCACCTCGCTTCGCTCGAGTTCGTCCCTAGGTACATTTTAACTGTTAGTATGGAATAGATAGACTTTATATATATATATATATATATATATATATATATATATATATATATATATATATATAATACATAGGTATGAAGAGTGTTTGTGGGTTATATACCTTACTGTATGAATATATGCCATAAAGTGCAAGAATGAACTAAGAATCTAAATATATGTCTCTTTAATACGAGTGCTGTAGAATGACTAAATACATTTATCGAACAACATCTTTGCGGCTCAATTTTGTTACCAAATATGGATACAGCTAAATAAGTATATGTGAACACGGCACAGTTGTATTATACGGTGTTTTTCCATGAGAATGAGATAATCTCCCGCGGTAAAAAGTACCCTATATAACTCTCCAGCCCTCAAGTTCCCTTAAACTCTGTTTCGACGTGAAAGAAGAATAAACAAATACACTTTCATATTTATATTATTAAAGTATGGATAACGTCTATCTATGAAAAATAAGGTTTAATTTTCATCACTCGGAATCGAACCTGAGTCTATATTATTTCATCAACTAATGTCACAAAGATTAAAATTAACTACAAATTATAATTTTTTAAGAGGAAATTTTATGAATAATAATTTTCTTTTCTTTCGCGGATTTATTTTGATTTTCGGTTCCCAAACGTTTCGAATGCTTTACAGCAATCATGGTCACGGGAGAGACTAAGGTTTTAGATGAATCTGAGATAGAAAAACTGAGAAAGTATTAAGAAAATTATGATGAACGATGTTTACCAAAAGTTATCTATACAAATCCCTAAATAATTGTATAATATTTATATTATATTATAAATTTCAGATATCAAAATTTTGTTCCCAAGCTCTATTGAACATTAGACTTCACCTACATTGTTCGCCTCCGTCCATTAATTTTGCTATGGAATTACCTCAAGAAGTTGAAAAACCGGCAAATAAAAGGAAAAAAGTGTCTGAAAGGAATAGAGCTGTTCTAGAATCTTTGCTGGGAAAAGACAAGTAAGTTGATGCAAGCATTTAAATTTATTAAATTATTATTAATATTTTTTGAAGTGAAACTTGAATGAAACGTCAATGCGACACTAAAAAGAGACAAACACATAAATATACAGGATTAACCCGGCGAGAGAATGAGATAGAATACGTTGCCATGTTGCCATGGTAACCATTGTTATTGTCTAACAAATTATATTATTAATTATATTTTCATTAAAAATTAAAACGATGGCCATTTCGTGAACACAGCAAAATGGATGTATAAAAACTATCTAATATTTTTATTTTTATATAAAAACCTTGTGTGTGCGTGTGTGTGTGTTCAAAGATTTGTACGAACCGGTTTGGCGGTTGCGATTAAATCATGAATATTCAAATATTTTCAAAACTTTTACATTTATTGTGTCTTCATCATATAATGTATTGTATAAATTTTTACAAAAAAAAATTCAAATATCTAATAGGATAAAAAACTTTTCACAGAGTGCCTTCAGAAGAGATTGTAGAAGAAATAATAACTATACCAGACGAACCATCAAACAAAAAACCACGTGTGGAAGACGATAAAATTAGCGTGAGCAGTGATGAAGTCGGAGATTCTGTAGAAATAAGTGATGATTCGCAAGACAATATGGTCATTGACGAAGTTATTGAACTCGTAGAAACCGTTAAAGAAAATGGAGGACAAGAACTCGTACAAACCACTAAAGAAAACGAACCGTCACCACAGAATAACGAATTACAAATACATACCCAAAACGAAGTAAACAGTGAAAAACTTCTAACTCAAATTGAAGATAATAAAACAATTAAAGAGCAAACAGATAATTTAAGTCAGGACTATAACACAGATGATATATTAAAACAGACTGAAAACATAACTGATGTTGATATAGAAATAAATAAAATTGCCATTCACGAAGCGCAAACTCAATTAATCGTTTCGGGTGAAATAGAAGACAATACATTTTATTCAGTAGTAGTCGGTTACGATTTAAATACTCCAAACTTAGGAACGGAAAAAGTTATGATTTTAGACAAAAATGATACTGAAAATCTACCTAGCACAAACGAAACTGACGATGTTCAGATCAGTTGTGGACAAATATTGCAAAACTCCCAAGATATGGATGAAAAGAAATCTAATGATAGCGATAAAGTTTTTGAAACTGAGGAAATACCTAAAACTAATGGCGATGTGCTAAAAGAAAATGTACAAAATGGCGATATTACTAATGATGATGTGGATTCGGGAAATGTTGAAAGTAAAATTGTCAAAAATAACATTTCTGTAGAAGATATGCTTGCCGATTTTGTGGATGAAGTCAATGAAGAAGTTGCCGAAACTTAATTTAGTTTGCATTTCAAGAAGTATTTCATTGTGTCAATATAAGCATTTTAATTAATATAATAAATAAAGGCGGCTATACACGTAACTGCTATATTTCTTTATTTGTGTAAACTATAGACATTTCGTAAATGTGAGAGCCCCTGCACTTGCACATAATTTTTATTTTATTTAAATCTCTTTGTTTAGAAAATGTTAAATTTCACTGGTGTGTTTTAAAATATATATTTAAATTAGTTCCCATTAATACGTAAATTTATAATGTATCTTGTACTAAGGGGCCATTCAAGTATTACCAAAGGGGGGTTGGGGGTCTTTGCTTTGATTATTTCTGATGACAGAAGACTGGGAGGTCTGGATGGTGATTATGTCAGCAATATTTATTTATTTAAAATAAATAATTAATATTTAGTACATTTTGATTTGACAAATCTATGCTCAAAAGGGAAAAGTATGTTTAAGGATACCCCTAAATAATTGAGACGTAACGTTTACGAAAGCATGGGCAGGGGGAGTAAGAGCTTTGCTTACTTTTTCTAATAACAGGGAGGGAGGGGTTAATAATTACTAAAATTCTGTTTACTTAATACTTGAATGGCCTCTAATCGGCCTTAGCCATGCCCATTGAAACGAAATGAATTGTTACGTGGTAGTCAAGTCGTCATAGGTAAAAAATGTTTTTCTTTATTTTATTGATAAAGAATTATTTCTAAATAATAAGCCATTTTATATGGAACTTACTTTATGTAACTGATTAAACTTGCAATAAAAGCATTAATAACATTATTTGTTTTTCTTATATACAAAAGTTTATCGTGTTTTATTGCTTTGTATAGTTTGTGATGAAGAGATCATAATAATGTCGTAACCACCATTTTTTTTTCTACTCTTTAGTTACATAATATGAAGTGCCAGTCTAACTTTTTTATTTTACGTATTTTGAATTGCAGCATTATCATACCATATTTCAGCCATGTAGCCCCAATAGTTTAGAAAAGTCGCTGTGAAATTCGAACAGCATAATATGTATGAACATGACAAAATTGAAATACACTTGAGCAAAAACTATTTAAATTTTGTGAGTGAAAAGAAAACTATGAAACTTAGAAAAATATTTATTTTAAGTCTATTTATATAACTCGGTTACAATCAGAACTTGTTTTTAAAAAAACATTGTTTAAGACTATAATCATCCATAAGAGGTGTTTAAGTTAGCTAGCAAATGTCGGTAAACACAATCGGGCCTCATAGGCACTGTACCTTTTATATGATATTGAATTTAGTTTTCCATGTCATTTGGAAACTAATTTTTTTTTTTATTAAATGATAATTAATAATAAAGTTATTATTATAATATTTACTGGGTGGTGTAGTGGATAGCAATGCTATCCACTACACCACCCAGTATCGTGATGTGCATACATGCTATCATAGCATGTATGCACATCACGATGCCCTGAGTTCGAGTGCCGGGTCAGACCAAGCTTGGTTATTCAATATATCTGTTAAGAAAGTCCCAGTAACTTCCCGAAGTTGATTGTGTTTCATCCCCGTGGTTGAGTAATTTCGAAGATTACCTCCTACATTGAAATTTACAAACTTTACCTCTTTATAATATTAGTATAGGTAAACACAATATGTTATTAAATGTAAGGCGGGAAATGTGCTTGTGATCTAAGTAGTGACTGGCGAGTTGTTCTGGGCACTGGCTGTGCTTCTATCTTACAATTCTTGTTCCTGGTCTGTGCTTACAATTAGGTTTATCGAGAAGCGACGTCACATAGAGTTAATATGTATAACAAATAATTCAATTATTTTTGTCTTTAAAATATGTTTTTTGTAATAATTCCAAGTCTATTTATTAATTAACAAGACTACGAAATTTTTGTTAACATCCCTGTTAATAAACTGAAAACATTAACACAATTTGACATTTCAATTGACATTTAAAATTGTACTTGTGAAAAGTTTGTAAACATAGCGTGCGAGCACTATAGGTACTACTTAATATATTTTTTATTAAAAATGGTCATTTCTATAGGTTTCGAAGGAAGTGCGAATAAGCTAGGAGTAGGTATAGTAAAAGATGGAGAAATTCTTGCAAATTGCAGAAGAACTTATATTACTCCGCCGGGTGAAGGTTAGGTTCTTATAAATACATCCTTTTATATAATTAAAGAAAAAGTAATCACAATAACAAATTATGCAAATGATGTGGGGGAAAAATTAATTAATTTTTGCGATTTTATTGTAAATTATAGGATTTCTACCAAGAGAAACGGCAGAACATCATCAACAAAATATCCATGAAGTGCTTCAAGAAGCACTCGATCAATCTGGAATAAAACCTCAAGACATAGACGTGGTCTGCTACACTAAAGGTCCAGGAATGGGGGCTCCTTTAATGGTGTGCGCTGTTGTAGCTAGAACTTGTGCTAAAATATGGAAGAAACCTATACTAGGAGTCAATCATTGTATTGGCCGTATCCTTTTCACATATGCATCCAAATGTTTAATTTCAGAATGTTGTAATTATAAGTGCTTTTAAAAAATTATACAGATCAATGGGCATTGTCAATCTAAAGCCCACAATATATTTTTCCTTATAAATTAAAACAGATATAGAAATGGGTAGATTGATCACTAAAGCAAATAATCCCACAGTCTTATATGTGAGTGGAGGGAATACCCAAATCATTGCTTATTCTAGACAAAGATATAGGATATTTGGAGAAACTATTGATATTGCTGTTGGCAACTGTTTAGACAGGTTAACATTAAAGTATTTATAACTATTAACTTATTTTATTTCAAATTCTTAATCCATAGTAGTATTGTAAATGTGAAAATGTGTTTGTTTGTTTGTCCTTCTTTCACATCGAAACAGAGTGATAGGTTGGTGCTTTTTTGTGTGAAGATATTTGGAAGGCTGGAGAGTGACAGACTTCTTTATAGCACAGGATATTATCTCAATCTCACAGGAAAACATGTTATAATACAACCCACAACAACTCATTATACCTATGTATATATAGTTTACTATATCTATTCCATACTAACCATTAAAATGTACCTAGAGACAAACCCAAGCGTAGCCAGGGTGAGTTGTTAGTATTCTTTATATTTTTCTTACATTGTATGTTTACCTTTATGAATATTTATTCAAAGTAATAAATATCTTGCTAATATATGTAATTATTTTATAATAGAATATCTACTTTTTTAGATTTGCGAGGGTTTTAAAATTATCAAATGCACCCAGTCCAGGATATAACATTGAGCAGATGGCTAAAAAAGGAAAGAAATATATACACTTACCATATGCTGTTAAAGGTATTGTTAATATCTGTTTAAAAATAATGTATTTTTATTGTTAATACATTATTTAATAAGTATAACAATGCTAAAATTTATATACTTATATTTAATATTAAAAAAAACTAAGTATCATCTTATGTTTCAAACGCTCTTATTGAGATTAAGCCTTAAGTTTTTTTTTGTTAATATTTCAAATATTACAAATATTTTAAAAAACAAAATCATTATATAACCATGTATTTAAAATATATGTATAATACTGTTTTGTGTGTATATTAACACTATTTTTCTAGGAATGGATGTCAGTTTTTCTGGTATCCTGTCATTTATGGAGGACAGAATAGATGCGCTATTAAAGGATTACACACCAGAGGACCTTTGTTATTCTTTGCAAGAAACATTGTTTGCTATGCTCGTAGAAATCACTGAGAGGGCCATGGCTCACTGCGAGTCAGATGAGGTATATCCTAAATACTTATATAGAATGTTAGATAATTAATATTTTTACCTTGCCTAGAGATTTTTTAAAAATCCCTTAAAAAAGTTTTAAGAAAATTTTGCTTCAGCCCGTATTATGTTCTATGCAAATTTCTGCCCTGGATCCTGATGAGGAAACATTTTACTTTCAATGGTGCTATCTAATACTTAATTTCAATAAAATAATTTAACTGTTCTTCCTCTATCTTTGGGTTTCCCTTTTCTTAGATAAAAAGTGCCATCATGTTATATTTGCCTAAACCTTCTATTTACAAATAAAATCTCCAGTAAAATCAGTCTAACTTTCCCCAAGTTAGAACAGGCACAAAAACTTTTTTTCAAAAGTTTATGAGGCTCAGTATAGCTGTACTTTATTGCTTTGTCTTTCAGTGGTGGATGTTTTGTTATGCTTTTTACTCAATTTCTTTAATGATTTTAGGTTTGATTTTATATATTCTAACTTAAATATAAGAATATTTTTATTTTTAGTAATTAAACACCTTATCCATTCTTAGGTGTTAATAGTGGGTGGAGTTGGCTGCAACGAACGCTTACAAGAAATGATGGGAGTGATGTGTTCAGAGCGGGGAGCTAAAGTATTTGCAACAGATGAGCGGTTTTGTATAGATAATGGGGTTATGATAGCTCATGCCGGTGCTTTGGCATATGCAGCGGGAACTCGCATGGATTTCAATGATTCCACTATCACACAGAGATACAGAACTGATGATGTTTTAGTTACTTGGAGAAATGATTAAATAAATTACTTTGAGTTACCTAGTTATTGCTTTTTCTGTTACCCACATGGCGTCTCTTGATGAAGTTACAGAAAATATTGTTATAATAAAAGTATAAAAAAAGGACAATTCATACTAATTCAACCAATATAATATTTGTTCAAAACAAAACCTCACTTTAAACACAGGGATCATACATGCAACAAATGACATATACAAAAATAATAAAACATTATTGCTGTTTCTGTGAATAAAATTAAATATGCTTATTACATGGAATTAATTATGTAAAACTTAACAATTAACTACTTACAATAAAGGCATATAATATTAAAAGAAATTTATTTAATCTGTAATCAGTTATTCACATATTAAAAATAACCGAGTAATAATGATTTTTTTTACTTTTGATATGATCATAAAATGTATCAACAAATAAACACAGTCACACTATGTAATAAAGAAAGCTATGTTTTAACATATTTAGCATTTATATAAGTGCATTGTTTCCGTAGAACCTACAAATCCACAAGTTGATGATATATCTCATTTTAAAGAAGTTTTTAAAAGAATAATGTTTGGCACTAAAATTAGCTTTAGGTTTTTTAAAAGAAAAGAAATTACTAGATCTTACAAAAAAGTAATATAAATATATTTACAATATATTATTGCCAAATTTCATAGAGATTGCAAATTATTTGCCACTATATTATACAGAATAATTATTTTTCTAAACATTATTAAATATTAAAAGAGGATTAATTTTATATTGTAACACCAAAAAATTATAAATCATATAATTATGTTAGTTTTCTACACATTAAAAACTGATGTAGTATTATTTTATGGTATTATAAAATGTAAAACTAAATTGAGTTCAATATACCATCAAACTTCACCATTAATAAACCTTTGTACTACACTTGCTTCAATATTGAGTTCTCTCACATACAAAACAGTCAATTTAATTTCATAAACTATTATTACCATGTAACCCTGTGTACATGATTATCCAAGTTACCTGCAATTAATAAACATTTGTTTTATATATTAGCAATAAACAAAATAAAAATGGGGACCATCCTTAATAAATCTGCATTGAAATTATTTAAATGGTATTGAAATAATACATGGAAGTTCTAGAAGTTATTGACATAGTTAAAGAAGGTACTTTATTGATAATTATTACTTAAATAATTCGAGACTTATTACCAAAAAACCAGCAAAAGATGTCATAAAACCTTCTTTAGTAATTTCCCACATGCCTCCATATTCTTCTTCATCGACGTTTTGGAAATTGCTCACATAGAAATAAATCACTGCTGCATTCACAATCACAAAGCTGAAAAATTAAATGGAATTTAATAGGAATTATAACTTAATAAGTCATTTTAGTAATAAAAAAGGCATAATGTAATTTAATAATACAATACTATAGCTATGCCAGAGAGAAAATGTTGAAGTCTTACAGCAATAGTCCCAAAAATCCTTTTAATGGCAATACACCCCAACAAAGCCCCAAAACAATACCGATCGCTTGCCGCATCCAATAAATTACATCCAGAAACTCTTCCTACAAACAAAAATAATATTAATTATGCTTTTAATTGAATACATTTACAAGTCTCGTGATAATTTTGACTAACCTTGTCAGGCCATTCAGTGTTTGCACAAAATGCTTTTCTCCAAACACATTCTGATACTTTAGCCTTATTAACGCTATCTGAGGATTTGTTTTTACTCGACATGTTATAAACTTGTGTTTTTTCGTATTATTTCTTAAAATTTCATTTATAAAAGTAATCAATAAATAATGAATTGGTTCCACCGAAAACCTACACGTCACGTCACTGTCACTTAATATAAAATTGTCAATGTCAGGTACTAATTACTATATTTCCGGAAATAATATTGCCAATAGCAATTAAATGTGTATGAAATTACAAAAATAAAAAACCAGATTGCTTAAAATTTAAACTAAAAAGATAAAAACAAATTGACGAAGGAACAGGAGGAACATATTATTATGCAGTCAGAGACATACACACACAGCTATTACAAAACATGTACAAATGTATGTCTCCGACTGCAATGTTCCTTTTTTATTCCAAATTACATTTAAGCATATAAGTTGTATGCATATATTTTTGTAAGCTATTTAAAAAAACCTTTATTTTGATACCCCACTCGTTATGTTTTGAGGAAAAAGTTTTCAAGATATAATATGGCGCCAAAAATCGGTCATTTTAATTTTTATATATTATACCCCGTGTCACTCTCACAATTAAGACAAATCTAACGACACCTTTCAAGCCGATATCGATCTAGCCGTTTAGGCTACATTGAATGCCAAAGAAATATAAAAAAAATATATACTAATAAATATACAGAATATACATACATATATACTAGACTACACTCATATACACTCGAAAATCACAACCGTCCTTCTGGCGCAGTCGGGTGAAAACTAAACGTTGTACAAAAATTTTACTACTATTTATAGTTTTCGTTATGTATCTACGATAATTATAATTATCATAGATCAAAAATTCAGCCTAAAAATATCAGGATAGGAGTTAAGAATATCCTAAAATCCGTTTTCGGAAATAACAATTCGTATTAATTAACAGCATCGAAGTACTAATTATTTATCATCTCCATGTACACATTGTTTATATTATATTGCAGAGCTGCATATACACAATTTTATACTAGGTACAAGTTTTTACTAGGAACTCCGCTAGCGTGATACATACGTCGAGAAAATATTACGTATTGTCCCATTATATGAGCTCCAGCTCCATTTAAAATTACACTCAAATTCATTGAGTCGCCATCACGTCAAGAAGTTCATATACACTTATTCTCGAAACTTTTGCATTTCTAAATATATATTAATTTGCTACGCAAATGGTAGTGATAAGAAGTAGGAAAATAAAATACCCACAAGTTATTAAATAAAGAAATATATTGATTAAAAAAATCTTATGCTTTAAAAATAACTTTCAGAAGTTAACTAAAAATACTAGAAAATCTAATATACAATAATCACACCAGCGTTTCAAGCATTCTCGTACAATTAAAAAACAGTAACAAATAATACAGTATTAAAAAAAAACGGTTAAAAATTGTAAAAAAAATGCAGTATTAATCATTTTAATTATTTAAATTACAAGGTGGGCGCAACCTTATTTCTAAGTCTTTGTAATCTCTGGTTTTCCATATCCTTAGTGATGTCCCAGCACTCCTTGTCCAAGGTGGCGTGTCCGCGGGATAGACTGACGAGGCGAGCGAGCACAAGCAGCCGATGCAGGTCGTCCGCCGTCACGGGACTATCGTTGTCTGAATTGTTTCGCATTTCTATAAAATCATCTTCTACAAACTGAAAAATTAGACCATCACTATTATTACATATAAACGTGCGTACGTGCGTGCGTGCGTGCGTATGTACGCGCGTGTGTGTGTATATCTGTATGTTTAATACTGCTCCAGTTAAAAGGGCTGGAGGGATTTGGAAATGTTTTTTTTTTTTTTAATAAGATTCAGTGACAAACGAGCAGACAGACCACCTGATGGAAAACAGTACCTGTCGCCCATAACACCTACAATTCATGCACTTAGGTTTTAGGTAACAAAAATACAGAACCGCCGGTACATTATCACTGTGAGGACTAAGATGATATGCCTCTTGCCTGTAATTGCGCTGGCTACCTTATCCTTCAAACCGGAACACAACAATGCAATCATTGTTGCTTGGCGGCAGAAATAGATAAGGGGGTGGTACCCATCCAGTCGGACTCCTGAGGCTTGACAGAGTCCTACCACCGGTAAAGTACCGGTGTAGTACCTTTGCAGATAGATTATAATTTATAACTACTTAGAAATACAATTGTTTTTTGTTACTAATAAAATTTTGTCAAAAGGTGGCGCTGATCGTGCGCGTAACGATAAATATATATTATATTACTACATATAAAAATAGTCGAAGTTTTGTATCAAGTTGCAGAAAACAACTGTTATTATATAATTTGATAGTTGTTTAAAACAATATAATTTGGATATTTCTAAATAGTAAATACCTGCAAATCTTCACTTATGGTGTATTTAACCAACTTCAAGTTTGTCAGATAAGTTCTTATTGCGTTCATTATTTCTTCCTTTAAATAATATGTAGCCGCTTCGACTATGGCATCAAATATTTCCAGAGATGATTCTTCAGGCCTTAAGGAAATGTGGTAGTCACTCTGAAAATTACACTGTTAATAAGCTGGTGTCCTTCTGCTTTTACATTTATAACATTATAGAAACTCACATATAGGACGGTATTTGCTTTCTTTTCTATGATACATTTGGCTGTTTTTAATGACCCTATTTGCTGTGCCAGTGGTCTTGGGTTCGAGTCCCTCTGGGGGCATTCATTTCTGTGATGAGCACCAATGTTTGTAATCCAATCATAGGTGTTTATATTTATAATATGTATGTATTTAAAAGTTATATATGTGTAGTGTATCAACTATCTATCCATAACACAGGCCTCATATCTTATCATGGAAATCATATATGCTATTATACTCACGGGCAACAAAGACTTTCCTTCTGACAATATCAAAACAGATATATCTGTATCAAACTCCATTTTGTAATATTTAAAATCATATTCCACTCGCTGTGTATTGATCAAATGGCCCAATGCTGATATATTGTTGACTCCAGTCGCGTCTAACCGCCCTTGTTCCATTTTAGTCTCATCTAAAACCAGATGAGTGTGTTTCGTTAGTTGAAGTATGCCACTTGTGAGTCGATTACAATCATAGTCTTTTCTGAAAAAAAAAAGATAAATATATATTAATTATCTTTGTGTATACATTAAAATTTGATTGATCTTTATAATTACTAAAAATATGTTTGTTTTTTTTTGTACCCCTTTAAATTACAAATTCTTTTTTAAATTTTTTTTATTTCTTACTACACTGTTTTGTATATATAAGTATAAATATAAAAATATATGTAGCCTTTTTAATTCAACAAACGTTTTTATTGAAACTAGCGACAAAAACAAATCTATCCCATGGGAACCGTACATTTTTCCGGGATGATATATAGACTTCCTCAATTAACAGGCTATCTAATGCAAAAATAATTTTTCAAATCGGATTAGTAGTTCCCGAGATTATCGCATTCAAACAAACAAACAAAGAAACAAACTCTGTCACTTTATAATATTAGTATAGATTAATTAGTGTGTATTGCAATATTAGATTAAATGTAGCTAAGGGTTGCCAGTAAAAAAAAAACAATAACTCACTTAGGCAGTAATGTCATGGTATTCATGTTTTCAACTGTTAATGGCAAATAATAGCTCTTTGTCACAAATTGCTTGATGATGTCATACAATTGCTTTGCATAGTTGGGATTCTTCTTTGTGGGTAGATTAGAAATGTTCAAACAGAACTGACCTAGTGTGATTGTTTCTTGGCGGAGATAACTGAAAATGTACATGATTAGTCATTTTTTTCTTAAAGAGATAAAAAATATATATAGTAGGCCTTGAAGTTGTTAGCTTAGATCCGTTACTAACACAGAATATAAACATTATGTATTTTTCCCCTTTTTTAATTATTTTCTATATTCTATATTTATTAAAGTGTTCTGTCCCTAATAGGTACATTAACGTCGAATTCTTTATGCTATTTTTTTATTCTAACAAAAATGTGTCTACTGTCAGAAATTACAACATTAATTGAAGCAGGAAAAAAGGTGGTAAGTAGTATGAAATAAAGCAAAAAAAAAATGTAAAAAGACATTTACATACACAGCTGAGTTGAGCAAAGAGAGGATAAGAATGAATGAATATATTTAAATACTTACACACAAGCTATAAGGTGACATATCAAATATTCAGCAGCTAATTTATCTCCCAATAACAATTCACTTAAAGCTTTAAGCAAATGTTCCCTCGCGATTTTGGCGTCTCTAAGTGCAGCCTCTGAAACCAACCATTTTGTTGATTTTAAATCATTATTTTTTTGTCAATATTCTCAAAAGTAAAGAGTTTCTAAAGTAATACATATTATAAGTAATATTGTAAATGTGAGTCTTTCTTCGATTTTTTCATGCAGCAATGGAATAACACAGTGATGTTATCCATACTAATATTATAAATGTGAAAGTGTGTTTATTTGTCCTTTTTTCACGTCGAAACAGAGTGACGGATTGGCGTGATTGTCTTGTTCGAACGTGACATAGGCTACTTTTTATCACGGCGGGACTGATAGTCCTGTATGCAGAGGATGTTCCAGTGCCGAAGAATCAGTCACCTACGTAATCAAACAAAGCAAAGAAATCCTCGGATCAGTGAGGTGACTCCGCAAAGCCTGTGAAGTTCCCAGGAAACTTCTACGCTTGCACAATTGAAATTTTGCACAGAAATAGATTATAGTCTAGAATAGCACATAGATAACTTTTTATCCCGAAACAATTATGGTTCCCTCAGGGTACATTTGTTTTTATTTCTCTAGAAGTGAACCTGAGCGAAGCGAGGGTGAGCTGCTAATACATACATATAATATAGTTCATTTCCAAGGTTTGAACTTGGGCTAACTACATGCTACTAAATGTAACGATAAACCAGTACTGTAATAAAATTAACATTGTAGTATAAGGGAACCTTTAAAATTGTTGGGAATTGGTCTCAGTTAGTGCCACAATAAGAATGGCTAAATGGATTTAAATCTATACATATAATAAAATTCTGAGTCAAATCTATACATTAAATATTTTTTAGAAAATCTTATTGAAGTAGTCATTCATTATTATCGATATAGAGGACGAATTTAATATTTTTAGAATTGTTGTCTGTCTGTCTGGGAATTTATCATGAGAAAACCACTGAACAGATTTTGATGAAATTTGGTATAATGATAACTGGTTAACTGAGTCTACATATAGGATACTTTTTACTGCAGAAAAATATCTCACTTTGAGAAATCTATACTAACTGTTAAAACATACTTAGGGATGTACCTGAGTGGAGCATGGGTGAGTCCCTAGTTTTAAATAAATTCTCTAGCTATTTAAAGCTATTTATATTTAAGAATGTTCTAGCATTTTTCATATAACATAAAAAAGCTGCAGTAGTCTAACTAAAATTTAGTGATATAAAAATACCTTGATCAAAATTTTCATTCACTAAGGGGTTACAATGATTTAACTTTTTCACATATACTGCATGTAATCTTGGCACCAAGCTCGGTGGTGGATTATGTGTTAAGATTTCAGCTTCACTTTCACTTAAAGGCTCTAAAAGAGCATCTGTTTCCGGCTGGAATTCCCCAGACAATGCGGGATCAACAGATAAAAAACCTACTACTTCAATCATATCATTGAGTTTAAGATTTTCATCTTCTTCATATAGCTGTGAAAAAAAAAGGTAATATTGTTACACATAATTTATTTTTAATTTAATATGTGTATTGTTTATAAGATATAGTTGTATTAATATTTATTTTACTTGTTATTAATACAATTTTCTACATATTTTAAATATACATAATCAGAATTTATTTTTGTAAATTTTGTACTTTTAACTATTTTTTTTTAATTACCTTCATAATACACGACATGCTTGCCACATCAGGTAGTGGAAAGTTCAACAAATGCTCTCTAGACACAACATTTGATGATTCATTCAGTACTTCTGTAGTTCTTCTTTCTTTATTTCTTGCATCACTTTCAATATCCATAGCCTCTGCATCTTCTTCACTCTCTTCATAACTCCTTTTTAACTGTGTACTATTTAAATTTAATCGCTTTGAAGTGTTAGGATGTTGCTCTAAATGTTTTAAATGGTTAATATCATCTTCAATTTTCTGCGCCCAATGGTTAAATCCTGGCATAGATACAACAACTATAGTTTGACGTTGGGCACTCTTTAAGTTTTCTGTATAATTTATTTTTTCATTTTCCTGAAGAAAACAAAAGAAATGGTTGGTTAAATTTCCTTTAAAAACAAATGAATTTGATTATAACATAAATTATTCACTTACATACCAGTACGTTAGCAGTGTCGGTGTATTTCCCTGATTTCATTTTTACTTCATTTGTTCCTGAATTGTAGACTTCAAATTGTTCAAAATAAAATTCTGGATTGTGCATATCTTGAACCATTCCACGAAATCGCACGAGAGATCCATCAGGTAAATTATGTGAAGCATTTGAATTTAACAAAGGAATCTAAAAGGTTATACAGAGGTCATATTAAGAGGAAAATAAATTAAATAAATAACTTATTATTATTAAAGTAACTTACTTTATGCCAGTTTGGCAATTTTAAAAGCTTTTCTTTCCATTCTTTTTCATTTAACATCCAAATATTTGGTGTTATGGAATCAAAATCATGTACTAAATCATGCATTTTTAAAGAAGTTATTTAAACAATATTTCACTCTAATCCTTTTAATGTGTTTTTAACCTTTAATACACAAGAAATATTATGATAATCAACATGAAATAGGTATGTTATTTATTATACATAAATGTATATAATTTAGCGCGCGAAATTTTTGCGTCGAATAGGAATTTAGGAACCCGAATAGGTGTGTATTTCATAGATTAAGTAGAGACTAGAGACTAGACTTTTATTTGTCATCCATGGACTAGACTTTCGACATGTTATTTTTAATTTTTATCTATTTCACAGATTATAGAGATGTATTCAAATTATTATACTACTAAAAAAAGGAGTTAACGTCGGAAACTTTCGAGTCTTGAGACAAACCTGACAAAGGAAGCAACTAGCAAGACCTTGAATACTATGGACGTTAACACTTCACAGTACAAACCGTATACCGTACACGTGAGACTTTTGGAAAAACATCTAGAATGTTAAAATAATGGTTCTATACAAAAACTCAAATCAGCTTACTACGTTTCATTTCGAGATTCCGAGGTGAAGCCCTAACAAAGTGACTCTGTTAATACAGGTATTTATATCAGATTATAATATTATCTATTTTTGACAGAAAAGCAAATTAAGTGTTATTTTTTTTAATCTGTAAGGGAAACAAGTCCTTTTTAATCTGTAGTCTGTACTTTATGAATTATGACAGCGACGCTAATCAGTTTTTTGATTGCTAAACGCGTTATTGAAAATTGAAATCTTTCAAATTATTTCAAAAGTAGGGTAATATAGGTAATAGTGTAATCTATCTTGTATTCTTTAGAGGTGATAACCTATTTGTGAGTTGACAACCTATTCTAAAAAAAAAATACATATTGGATATCTTCATAATTACAGTAAGCAATTTGATAATCCCGTTTCAAAATGAGTAAGTATAAGTTGTTACAAATTGATTTCACATTGTAGTATTTTTCTAAAATTAGTCATTTAATTATCTTAATCATGATTAATTGTATAAAACGCGATGTTAGTACACACTTACTTTCTTCTAATATTTTTCGGTGTCTAACCTCTAAATGTAAACCTATTATTTTTAGCTATGGATATTCGCCCTAACCACACTATATATATAAACAATTTAAATGAGAAAATAAAGAAAGAGGAACTAAAAAAATCTCTTTATGCTATTTTCTCACAATTTGGACAGATTTTGGACATAGTTGCATTAAAGACCCTTAAAATGAGGGGACAAGCATTTGTTATATTCAAAGAAATATCAAGTGCCACTGTTGCTTTAAGAAGCATGCAAGGATTTCCATTTTATGATAAACCTATGGTAAGAAAATACTTTTTACTTCAAATAAATAAAAATATAAATAAGAAATTCTTACTTTGTTAAAATTATAAGTCATTACTACAATTTTACAGGTTAATTTTCAGTTGTGTTCTGAAATTAAAATTTTATTGAATATTAATTTTACAGCGGATCCAATATTCTAAAGGTGATAGTGATGTCATTGCCAAAATTAAGGGTACCTATCAAGAAAGGCCCAAGCGTCCTAAATTGCCAAAAAGTACAGATGATGGAAAGAAGAAGAAAAGCAAGGATGCTAATAGGCCAGTTATACCTGGGTTTGGTCAACCAAGCCTTCTTAATAATGTTAATGTGGAGCAACCACCAAACCAGATTCTCTTCCTTACAAATCTTCCTGATGAGACATCTGAAATGATGTTGTCTATGCTTTTCAATCAGTAAGTGTCATCATAATATTTAAATAATGTACCTATATAGTATAAAATATGAAATGGCATTTTTCTTTTTAAGGAAATGATACTGATTGTTATTTTTTTTTTCTTTTTCTTATAGATTCCCTGGCTTTAAGGAGGTTAGACTGGTACCAAACAGACATGATATTGCATTCGTTGAATTTGCCAATGAAATGCAATCAGCAGCAGCAAAGGAGGCACTCCAAGGCTTCAAAATCACTCCTACTCATGCAATGAAAATATCATTTGCCAAAAAATAGTATATTTTATTTAATAAGTACTAATAAAGATTTTAAATACAATGAGAACTGTTTTGAGCATTGCACTGAGCCTTAACAGCTCTCTGGCTGTGACTAGTCAATTAAGTTTCTAAAATGTCTTTTATTGACACCTCAACTTTATAGTTTGTCATTGTTTAAAAAGAGATTATAACCTTAGATGAGTATAACATATAAGATAGAATCTTCAAAATGATTTAGTTTTTTATGAATAACAAAACTGCTTAAATTCATTACTAAACAGAGGCCAGAAAGTATATTTAAAAGAAATTATGTTGTACAATTTATATTAGGAATTTAATTGCCAGTACTGTCTACAAAATTATCCCATTTTACAGATTTTTTAAATTTTACAGTTGATTTTAAAATAATTTACAATAAAAAAGTTGGCCGTCATGAGACGCCCGGAGATGTGAAACATTTATGTTAATATTAGAATTCATAATTAAAACCTATAACGAAATATGGAGTAAATTAAAAAAAAAAAATTCGTTAATACAATGAATTTATTTTCTTATTATTTTAAATATAATAATTATTATGAATTAGATATATATTCAAAAATAGAATAGAAAATATGTAGTATTTTTAATGGAGCGTGTATGGCAGGGATGGCCAAGCTCCTTGATAGTCCAAGCCAGTTTTCAAAATTTGAAATTTTTCGCGAGCCGCAATTAAATACGTACCTATTTAATAAAATAATACCTAATAATACCTATAAAATAATACCTTTGTATTATTTTTTTACAGAAATTATATGTATTGAAAACAAAAGTACAAAATATATGAATCACTGATAGATTTAACTATGTAACTCATGAGTGAATCAAGTAACTATCTACTCGGATTTATTAGCCTTTAGAATAGATCTGCTTTACGCACGGACGGCACGGTGCGGCGATTACTTCATCAATTGATTGAACGGGTCGTACGAACCGCAGATCAGTATTGATCTAGATCTTTTAAATTGAACGATTTACACATACCTACTCAGACTCTGAAGTCGGTCAATTACGTCACTGTTTACGTTCCTTCGCGCAGTTTTCGATGAGTCATATCATTCTTAACTTGGACGGAAATGAAATTTGTTACAACGTTGCACTTAGTCTTTCATATTTGTTGTCAGTAATTTAAAAGACATTTTGAAGCACATACGGAACGATAATATTTTTTTAAATATAATAGCACAAAAATGAAAAGGGAACTCCGGTACATTTATCGAAAGCCACAAATAATCCTTCAAAGAGCCGCATGTGGCTTGCGAGCCTACAGGTGGGCGTATATTATACACCCCCCTGGTATATAATATACGCGTGCGCACAATCAAAGGCGGTGGGCGGCGGCATAGAAGTTGCATGATGGCAAGACAGCGTCATGCCGTTTGCCGTCACGGTATATGAGTCTGTTTTCCTGCCAAGGCGCGCTAATAGACGCGCCATCTGAGGCTGTAATCATAAAAAAAAAACAAATATAAATTCGTAAATCAGAAACTTATATTTTGGAGAAGAAAACATTATGGCTACAAAATGCATAATCAAAATATCTTTTCATGTTGGCAATAATTACTTGTTTTAAAATTAGGTATGGTATCCCTATATAATACAAACTAATTAGGTCGTTTAGTAGTAACAATGAAAATACAATCGGTACGATACACATTCTGTAAAACAGAAAGAGATAAAAACATACAACATAAACTTTAGTATAAAATTTTAAACTTGTTGTTTTATACTTTATTTTTAGTGATTGCGAAACTGTCAAAGTCAAGCTTTAATGAATGAGTCGAACTCTAGTTTTAAGCTTTAGTTTTGTTTAATTTATGAAAAGTTTTTTATGTTTACTATATAGTATTCACTTATTAGTTTTATTTACAAGGCCCTCTCAGTGTACATAGTAATATAAAAAAGTTTAAGGTTTTGCTAGAGATATGGAGGATATTTTTCAGTGGTGTAGGGAAGGAAATGCCCTGCAGGTGCGAGTTTGGCTAGACGATACAGAGCATGATATGAACCAAGGGTAAGATAAATGTGTTTTTAATATTATTTTATTAATCAAATATTCATATGGTTACTACTTATTTCCCTATATGGGACTGAGAGTACGTCTGTCGCCCACAACACCAAGGCTAGTAAATTATGTCATATGGCAAATGAAAATACCTCGTAAAACATTAGTCAGAGACATGATTTGGAATTCATCAAAACTGTTTACACTTCTGTTTTGATTTTTTTTTATCGCAATTAGATTATATTTAAATTAACAAAGTCACTGCCTTATATCAATTCTTTAATTCTTTTATTTTCTAAATCAATGACATAAATATATTAAACATATAAACTTTTATATTTAAATAGCTACTGACCCTTGTTCGGGTTCATCCTTAGTTAAAAACAAAAACAAATTTATTCCATGGAAACCGCACATTAGTCCAGGATAAAAACCTGAGTGCTATTCCAGACAACAATCTATCTCTGTGCCAAATTTCATCCAGATCTATTCAGCCATTCTTGTATGAATAAGTTACAAACATCCATCCAAACTTACATTTATATAATAATATTAATGGAATAATGGAATTTAATAATAATCTAAGATCATCCAGGGATTTTTATAATGAATCATTACATTGTACTCTTTCCTGTTGTAGTAACTTTTATTTTTTTAAGTTTTACAAATTTAATAAGTTATTATTTCCTTATTTATTAAGCATTGAAGAGGATAATATTTTATTTGTTGATATTTATATAGTTTTGTACTGTTGATTGTAAGGAAACATAAATGTTAATCACTGAAGATAGATTATTATTATTATTTAATAAAGTATTGTTTAGTAAAATAAAAAACCTAAGTCTAAATTTTTTTTTTCAAGTGATGATCATGGGTTCAGTCCGCTACACTGGGCATGTAAAGAAGGTCATATTAAGATAGTGGAAATGTTGATAAAACGAGGAGCAAGAATTAATGTTACAAATATGGGTGACGATACTCCATTGCACTTGGCTGCCGCACATGGTCATAGACCTATTGTTCAATTGGTAATTTTGCAACATATTTTTTTGTTTTAAGATTTTTTTTCAGTACAAGTGCATATAAGAAGTTTTCATATCCTATCTAAACAAAAAAATAGAGAGTACCAAGAACTGTAATCAAATAATTTTTGGCAGTTTATTCCTAGTTATTGTACTGTATACATGTAACTTATAATAAAGATGAAATGATGACTAAATACATAGCAATGTTGATATATATCAGCATATAATATAAATAATTTAAATTTCTTATGTAATACAATTTCAGTTGCTTCAAAATCGAGTTGATGTTAACTTTACAAACGAACATGGAAATGCTCCCCTACATTATGCTTGTTTTTGGGGGTATGGTGCAATTGCTGAAGATTTATTGTTAGCTGGAGCTTTGGTGTCTTTGGCAAATAAAGACGGAGACACTCCTTTGGATAAAACAAGAGGTCAACTTGTACAGAGGTAAATGCTCAATTACATTTCATATTATTGTTTATGCACGGTTCTATGAATAAAGCCTTTATAGCATATATTGATTTTAAAATAATGTTATATGAATATTCTGTGTTTTTACCAAAATACAAATATAATATGGCAAGACATTCGATGCATTCCTAATATTAATTTAAAAAAAAAAACGAATCTATTACCAAAAATAAATTAAAGTACTGTTTTAAACTAATACACATTACACTTAAAAAACTAATATATTTCTTTTCAATTAGAAAAAGACAAAGTACATATTTTGCTTGAAAATCAATTGTTTGTTTATTTTATAATCTACAGACTTCATGAGTTAGCTGTAAATCAAGGCCAAGATCTAAAGAAGATACAGTTTAAAGACCAGTCCTGGCTTGGTCTGAAGACTCGCAGTCGAGATGCCACACTCTCAAGACACAAGGGCATCAACATAAATGAACTGGCTTTACACACCAGGATTGCAGTTACTCCCTCTGGTAAGTAAAATAAAATATATAGGGTTATTGGTAATACGTCATGATGCCGTTATACTTTATAGGGTTATAGTACAGGACATTAGCTATTAAACAAACTCCAAAGCGCTTATGCAAAGGTTTTTAAAGGCTTATGCATTTTCGAGTTATTATTATTTTTTCTTTTTTTATAGGTAAAGGGGGGTTTGACACTTTCATCATATATTTTTTTTATTTCTTGCTGGTGCACATCCTTGTTAATAATAACCAGTAACAAAACACAAACGTACAAACAAACACACTTTCACATTTAAATTATTATATTACTATGGATTTCACGTATAATTTTCTAAACTTTTTTTGCAGGTGAATCATGGCGTGGTCGGTGGCAAAAGAATGATATAGTGGCGAAGATAATAGCAGTACGCGAGTGCACTCCGCGCGTGCAGAGGGACTTCAACGAGGAGTTCCCCAAGCTCAGGATATTCTCGCACCCAAATATATTGCCTGTGGTATGTTTTTAGGGAGATTTTTATATGTTGTAGTTCCAACGTTTTATTTTTTAATTTAGGTCGTACCTCAATGGTGGTCTCGTGTAATTAAAAAATAAAATAAAATGCAATTGTTTGATAATGATATCTGTATTTGTATCCGTAACTGCTTTGGTGTTCTAGTGGCTAGCGAGCACGGCTAGACCCTAACTGCAGATCAGGAGGCTCTGGGTTAGTCTCAGGTCGGGTCAAGTTTAATTGTTGAGTCTTTTTGTTAAGAAAATCTAAGTAACAGCCTTCAGAAAATCTAAGTAACAGGGAAGTTGGCGGTGTTTTACCCCCATGCTTAGTCCTGTGTCGAAAAAAATAATTAAAATTGCGCTCAAATGTTCAAATGAGCGCTCATTTGGTGAGGACATTTTTTATCATTGATTGTGTATCTAGTACTGTTTTGATCGATTTGTGTGTATAATAAAAAAGAAATTACTGGAACAAACTGAAAGTTACGATTTGTGCGATAAAGACTACATTTTGTCGAAAACTATGTTGTACGTAGCAAATAGCGCCAACCTCCAAGAAATGTTAGTATATTTGAAGGTATTAATTTAATACTAGTTCCAATAGCTTATATAAAAGTAGTAGTAGCATACTAATATTTAGCTATATTTAGCTATAGCAGCAATATTTAGATTTAGTTGTAAATTTCACTTTAAAAAATTGATATTAAAATATACGATAATGTGTGAGTGTGCGTGTACGGCTGCGCACCCGAAGGTCCTGGGTTCGAGTCCCGGTTTGGGCCAAGTTTAGTTATTAAGTCTTTCTATATAGTAAGCTTCAGTGACAGCCCGGTGTTGGGAAGTTAGATATTTTTAGCAAATGCATTTAATTTTCATTTGGATCATTTAATCTTTGTTTTCATGCCCGTAATATTGTTTGTTTTGTGGCGATTTTCGAGAAAACACTGTGACAGAGTTTTTTTTTTCGGTAGGACATCATTATGAATTACTACTCTGTCACGATATTTAATGAAAAATAAACACATGCAAAAAAATTATTGGCTACAGAAAGTTAAAGATTATTTAGTATTAAAAGTAGTGTCCGACCGAAACTGGTTTTTACGGCCGAAACCGAAACCGAAACCGAATTTCGGCAACGTTCTCAGTTTCGGCCGAAACCGAAACCGAAACCGAAACTTCCTTACAAGGATCATGTTTTGAGGTAAAAATAGAGAAAACGTTATTATAATCAGTCGGTCTTTATTTTTTTATCTTTAAAATTTAAATGACATAGCTATGCAGTCTTCGATACTTTCGCTTATTGATAATCAACTCAACCACTCATTTAAGAAAATAATATTGCACCTGAAAAATACTTAAAATCTCACTTGGTTTTTATTAAGTAGGTAGGATTATTTCGCGGATTTATTTTGATTTTTGGTTCCCGACGTTTCGAATGCTTTACAGCAATCATGGTCACGGGAGAGACTAAGGTTTTAGACATCTCAAAGGCGTTATATACTTGTTACAGACAGTGCCTACCCACAATTTTACAAAAAATGATTTAAAAAATTCAAAAATGGTACCAGAGTACCTTACAATATTTGTTGATTTTAATTCTAAGCATTTTTTTTTTTAATAAGTGTTATAATTAAATACAGTAATATTATTAATTTAACTTTAGCTGTTATTATTATAAATATTACAATATTTTTTTAAACTTTATTAATTCATGATATTATTTAGTATAGTAATTACTATAATATGTATAACCACAAAGAAAATTAAAAAAATTAAAAATATTAATTATTTATTTAAGCAATATTAGTGTTTTGTAATTTAAAAAAAATATTATTGTTTTATATGTAATTTAAAATTAAATTATTAATTTAGATTGCTATTATTTAAAGTTAAAATATTAAGTAACACTATTGCTATCTGTCCAGATAAAAAATATATATTAATTTGAATTACTCTTATTGTGATACACACAGTATGAATTAACTACATCTGATGGTCTGTTATGTTTGGTTTTGTTGTTAGATTTTATTATGTTTATTACAGGATCCCATGATGATGGTAGTACCCAGCCATCTTCTCAGAAGTATAACGCCTTTGAGATGTCTAAAATCTTAGTCTTCCCGTGACCATGATTACTGTAAAGCATTCGAAATGTCGGGAACCAAAAATCAAAATAAATCCGCGAAATAATCCGAAAAGATAGTTTTATTTAAAATGTCAAATATTCGCGTAAATCTAAGAAAGTATTATATTAAACATAAAATTACTTATTTAAGTTGTTTATTATTAGGTACGTAGGTAAGTATCTAACTGTACTTGCCACTTGGATACCTTGGTAATAAAATAAAATAAGTATTAAAATGAACTTTGAAACTCTGAATCCACAATATTATCACCACTAATGCACATACTGTAGTAAGTACCAAGTACACTAATGTTTCTTTAGGTATAGCATTAGCGAGGGAGTTAAATTAACCAAATTTCTTTTAGATAGGTTAAACTTGATGCTACTATAATCTTTGTATTAATTTGTTATATTGAATTATTTTTTGATGTTTACTACCTACTTTTATGCTATATCATGTGATAAAACTTACTGAATTCAAAATAAATCACACGAAAACTCACAACAAACAAAACTAACTGCAAACACAAGCCAGTCACGATATGATTAAGGATGTAGACGCGGCAAAATGTCTTCATCGCTTGGATTGAATTCAACGCGTCGAACATGACCGATCACAGCGCGAGAACTCCCGAACGTAGTTTCGGTTTCGGTCGTAGTTTCGGCAGGTTTGCCGCCGAAACCGAAACTAAACCGAAACCCGTTATTTTGCCGAAACTCGACCGAAACCGAAACCGAAACCGAACTTTCGGTCGGACACTAATTAAAAGGTATAAAGCGATGAGGATGTAAATTCAAACAATGAATACATAATGATCTATACTCTAATATGGCACAAAATGGAGTAAGTGACAGATATTTAATATACTCTCTTCTCACAGAAGAGGTTTTATTACCATTATACGGGCTTGAGTTAAGCACAATGGTGATGGAATGAGTTGATGACCTAGATAAGAATTTACATGTAATTATTATTATTACGTTCCTTATTTAAAAACTCCAATAGGATCCATCAAAAGCGACAAAAGCCACATAGATACCAATAAATATTTATTAGTTTCTATGTGGCTTTTGTCGCTTTTGATGAGATCCCATTGGAGATTTTCTATAGGGTTAATAATAGGCGCAAAGACGTCGAGTTACTACTACCGATTCTACCATACTATACCATACCATACCATACCATATCATACCATACCATACCATACCATACCATACCATACCATACCATAGGGTTAATAATTATATGAGTGAAGTTTTAACTGCTGCTTAATGAAGGAAACATAAGCAGTAAAATGTGTATCGCGTGTAGGTGGGTTGCTGCGTGTCGCCGCCGTCGCTGGTGGTGATCTCGCAGTACATGTCGTGGGGCTCGCTGCACGCGCTGCTGCACGGCGCGGGCGGCGCGGGCGCGGGCGCGGGCGGCGCGGGCGGGCGCGTGGTGCTGGACGCGGGCGCGGCCGTGCGCCTGGCGCGCGACGTGGCCGCCGGCATGCACTACCTGCACTCGCTGCAGCGCGACCGCGTGCTGCCCACCTACCATCTGAACAGCAAGCACGTCATGGTATGTTGTCTGCTTTTTTTTTTTTTTTTTCTATTGGCACAGGTTTAGTTCAACATCTGAACAGTAAACATGGATATGTTGTTGTCTGCTTTTTTTTTTTTGGGCAAAGGTTTACTTCGCTGCAGCGTGGTCGCGTATTGCCGACGTACCATCTAAACAGCAAGCAGGTCATGGTATTGTCTGCTTTTTTTTTTTCCTACTTTTTTTTTGTTGGCACAGGTTTAGTTCGCTTCAGCGTGATCACGTGCTGCCGAAGTATCCTCTGAACAGTAAACATGGATATGTTGTTGTTTGCCTTTTTTTTCTTGAAACAGGTTTAGTTCGCTTCAGCGTGATCACGTGCTGCCGATGTACCATCTGAACAGCAAACATGTTATGATACTTACATAGACCTAGAGAATAGGCTGAGTTAATACTCTCATGAAATTGACCACTCTCTAGAAAGAGAGAAAGCGAACGTGCGGCCAATAACCTGTCTTTTATTCCAATTTGAATTTATAAATGGAATGTGAAAAAAATATAATATTATATTGAAATTTGAAAAGGTTATAAATATCTATCAATGTTAATCGTATTTCAATTAATATAGAAGACTTCTGGCTGCACTTTCGTTTCGTCTCTGTCGTGCTTTTCCGCCATTTTTAGCTGATGGCTGGCAAAGTAACACTCGGTCCACGTTGTCCGGTTTTTTTTTCTTGGCACAAGTTTAGTATATAGAACACGGGCTCTGCAGGAGTAGGCGGTATTTTTGGATAGAAAAATTAGTAGACAGTATCAGAAGAATTGAAAATGTCAAAATATATATAAATACTGTAACTTTAAGTTTAATTTCAGTCTCGTTTAAAATCTTTTTATATATTTAGACTCCTCATTATCCCCCTTCAGAGACGGCGTCCGCCTTTTTCTTTTAAAACTGGCATGTAGCGTGATAATGTTGCCGATATGTTATTTGAACGGCGAGCATGCTATGGTAGGTCGTTATTTGTATTTTTTTGTCATATACCGCAATAGAGTGTTGCCGGCATATCAACTGAACAGTAAGCATGTTATGGTGCGGTCGTTGCGTGTTTTGTTTTTTTTTTTTAATTTAGATTTTTTTTTGTTTGGAAGGTTTTTACGGTAGAATATTTACAAAAACATTTTTTTATAAAAAAATTGACTGTGGGTTATACTCGTATTTAGTCTCTTTTCCACCATGCAATAAATCATCATAAAAAACAGGAATATTCAATATATTATTATTTATTATCTTTTCCAACATTTCAAAAGTTTCTATATATATTAATTATTAAATTCGTTCGTTCGTTGCTCCATCCCTGTTAAAGTGACCCTCTTTACTTACTGTACTCCTTTTTACACTAGCAGCCTGTGGGTCGATTACACGCTGAAACAGTACAATGTCCTGCGTGTTCAGTATAATAATACATTCAGGATGTTGATGGGACTTCCTCGTTGCAGCGCTTCGGGTATGTTCGCCGAAGTGCACGTAGATAGTTTCTACACTATCATACGCAAACGGTGCACATCCCTGATGCGCAGGGTTCGGGCCAGTTCCAATGGCATCCTAAGAGCATTTGCTGACAGGTTTGATTGTCAATATCTGAACCATTGTCATATAGAGCACGTGCTGCCAAATCGAGTCTGTCTTAGGTAAGGTTTTGGATTAAGTATGCTGCTAACGTTAGATTATTGTGTGTCTTTATAAACAAAATATGATCCTTGATGGTTGAAATAAATGATATTATTATTATAAACTAGCAAAATCCGCGGCTTAGCTCGCGCTAAAACTACAATAAAATAACTTTAAAAAGGTAGGTTTCATACAAATTTTCATCCCTTATTTTATCTCCTTGTGGGATGAATTTCAAAAAACGCTAAAATATGTATTTATTTAATTGTATTGAAGAGCATTAATACCAAGTTTCAAGAAATTCTGATTATAAATATTTTTTGGGTTGTGTTATAACGTGTACTGCCGTGGGAATGAGATAATCTCCCGTGGTAAAAAGTATCCTATATGTTGACCCGGATATCATCGTACCAAATTTCATCAAAATCCATTCAGTGGTTTTTCTGTGATGCGGTAACAGACAGACAGTCAGACAGAAAGACAAAAATTCTAAAAACTATAGATTCGGCCTCTGTATCGATAATAATGTCTATTTCAATAAGATTTTTCAAAAAATATTTAATGTACAGATTCGACTTAGTTAGAATTTTATTATATGTATATAAATAATAAAGTGAAAGTGAAACACAACAAGTGCATTGTGTCGTGCAGATCGACGAGGACCTGACGGCGCGCATCAACATGGCGGACGCGAAGTTCTCGTTCCAGGAGCGCGGGCGCGTGTACGCGCCGGCGTGGATGTCGCCCGAGGCGCTGCTGAAGCCCGCCGCGCGCCGCAACTGGGAGGCCGCCGACATGTGGAGCTTCGCCGTGCTGCTGTGGGAGCTCGCCACCAGGGAGGTATGCGCCCTCCGCACACAGTGGTGACGCGCTCGCTTGGGAAACCGAGTGAAGCGGGTTCAAATCCCGGGTCTCGCACCTCAGATATTTTCATGTGCGAATCATTTCCAACATGATTACCACTTGTCTTACGGTGAAGGAAAACATCGTGAAGAAACCTGCATGTCTGAGAGAACCTAGCAAGTTTTCGAAAGATATGTGAAATTCGCTAACCCGCACTTGGCCAGCGTGGTGGACTATGACCTGATCCCACTCGTATTGAAAGAAGGCCCACCCCCAGCAGTGGGACGTTAAAAAATAGCTGAATACAATTCTTTTCTCATTTCTTAACAAATGTCTCTTCAGAAAGTGGCGTTGACATGTCACGTTACGTCAAACCAAAGTGTAACATTCGAACATTGAAAGTTCTAATTGCCTAAACATAAATTCGTTGCTTGCACACGCGACTAAAGTAGTTTTTTTTAACAACAACGTGCATTTTAATTTTATTATCCGAAAATCGATTAAAAAAAAGGTTTGAAGAAAGCGCAATAGAGAATTTTCATGATGTTGTTAATATCATATTTAACGCAATGAAATAATACTATAAATAAAACTAATAAACTGACTTTTTTTTTTAATAAAATTTTATTTTTAATTTAAATTTCGGTCCATCCAGTAGTGTGAAATCACAAAATTATCCTTGCAATCGCAACTTTAAAGTTTCATGAGTTTTTCATTTACAATTCTTTCATATTTTTGTTATATTTTACTTCAATTTTTATAATTAATTTATTTAAAAAAAATGGGAAACTTCTACATTGGATATTATATATATTGCTGACAAATTTCGGCCACGACAATTATTATCTATCTCACTGAGACTTTTTACACAGAAAAAATAACAAAAAACAGAACTCGATAACTAAGCCTATACCATATATAATAAGTATATAATCAATATATAATTAAGCTGTCGGTCCTGCGCCTGATCTCTCATTAGTAGTGTCGCATGGTTCTCCCACCGGCGTGTGAGAGTGAATAAAAATATAGATGTATGTATGATATTATGTTTCCTTCCTTACATACTACCATTTAAGTTAAAACGAATTTATTAAAAAATAACTATTATTCCACAGTTAATCCCTTATTATTTTTTAAGTGGTTTACACCAAATTGCAACATGGTTGTATTATATCTATTATCACAGATAATATAATATTTATTATTACAGATACCATTCGCCGATTTATCACCAATGGAATGTGGCATGAAAATAGCGTTAGAAGGCCTTCGCATTACCATCCCCCCGGGCGTGTCCCCACACATCTCAAAACTGATCAAAATATGTATGAACGAAGACCCCGGGAAACGACCTTCCTTCGAAATGATCTTACCCATTCTCGAGAAAATGAAACGCTGAAAATGTATGTGGTACAAAACAAATATTATTTCCTTTTTTTAAAAATATAACATGAAAAGTAAGATATATAGTAACATTTTATTATTATAAACAATTATTGCAAAATTATTAAAAGTATGGTAACATTGAAAGTTAATATGATTTTAATATTAAAATCCAAAGTAATTGATTCAGATTTCCATCTTGCCAATTTGATATATAAAGGAGTTGTTTCAAAATGTATGGAGCCCCGGCCACCACTTTGTACACCATACTAAAATATGGAGAATCGCAATTCAAACAGTTTTTAACTATTCAATGACTTCAAATTGGTTTAGTTTTTTGGTACAACACAAAAATATACAATTGAAATTGCAACACAAAAACAAAAATCCGTCATGGCGGCGGTAAGTTTGACATGTTTATTTATTGGCTTATTGCTGTCATAATGACATTATCAAAGGGAAATGAGTTCTACGTTCATCGTTCAAGTATGATTTTTTGAGGTTTTATCGTTTTATGTCTTTTAGATCTAATTGTATATTGTGTAAAGTAAGTATAATCTAGTAAGTATAATCTCACCCACTCTATTGTAATATCTCTATGACGTAGACAGTTCATGATCTATGATCAGTAGACAATATTATGTGGTTTACTGTCACTGTTTTTAACCACAGAGTAACATAAATCTGCAAGACGCCATGTTGAAATTCGCTATAAACATTTGATAAATATAATTTTTGTACCAAAAAAGTATGCATTAATGCCATTTATCTATATTTTTCTCGAGTTCCATGGATTTTTCTCGATTTTTTGAGATACTGTACATTGCGTGGGCCGGATATGAAACATCTCCTTTATATATCAAATTGGCAAGATGGATCAATTGAGTATCCACAGTTTTTGCGAAATACACAAAAAATTAAATTCATATACTGATTCTTCAAATGTTGAATTTTAATGAATTGGGTAAGTATTAAAAAATAACTTTTCTAAATCTAATTCGATCAGTTTTGGACATTTTTGTCTGAATATCTAGTATACAATTCAAATGTTTAAATAATTTCAAATACTTATTATATCGATTTTTGTTTAACGTAAAATATCTATTTATTATGGGACTTTTTTCATTATATTATGAAAAATAGTGCTTACCTAATAAAAAATTAACTTAGGAAATTAAGATGAGGTTTCGTTAAAACAACGTACCTTTAAGTCTTATGAAATGTAAATGTAGGAACTCTAAACAGTTGTATTTCCTTAACTTAAAAAAAGATTTTTTTCTTTGCCAATATGAGAAATATATAATTTATAGTAATAATACATTTAGTTTGTTAGAAATCTCCCTCTAGTGCCATTAAATGATTGATGACAGGATACTTCAAATTGTAAGATATGGTCTCAATTTTTTTTTAAAGTACAAAAAAAAAATAAACAATATGTAAGCTAAAAAGATATAAAAATATCTATCACATTTAAGAAAGCTATATATCTATCTATTTTTCCATTTAGATAATACTTTTAAAGTTTTAATACATGTCAAGATTTACTTTACTAATTGTAAATTTTTTTTGCTGATTTGTTACTTATTAATGCTATTTTAAGTTCTTTCTGAAGCTGTCATGACTTTCTTTTCCAGAGAATATTGCTGTTTTTTTATATTGCAAGATTAGTTTATTATTAAAAAAAAAGTTTTTTTTTTAATAATATTCTTTATAAGAATTTGTATATAGCAAATAACCAAAGGACACATTGAATTGCTTTTAACTGAAATGTGAATTAAGTACACAACCAATATTATTCTGTCTAAAAAAAAATATAAATACAGAAATATTGCAAATGGATTGCAAATTACTTAAAATAATATAATTATTTTGTTTTTCCAAAAGATCTACTTTATAAAATTTGGTGCCATATCTTAAGATAACAGTTTTAATAATTATTATTAGTAAAAAGTCCATTTGAAAACTGCCAGTATTGTTGTTGTTAGTGCTTAGGTTGTGTTTAATTATATTTGTGGACTCCTTTTTTTTCTTATTTTATTCTTTTTTACCATTATTTTTCTTACAAATGTTACATGGACTAGATATGATTATTATTTTTTAAGCATTTATTAACTTATTGGTGCTACAAAGCATAAATATACATTCTTCTGAAGTTTCTTATAAGTTAAATTGATATAATTATTCATATTGCTGCACATATTAAAAAAAATATATATTTTTCGGTTTTTATGATTTCATGACTCTCTTGTTTATGGTTCGTATGTATTGGTTGTTTAAATAATTATATAAAAATTTAGTTAAAAAAATGTTAACATAATATTATTGAGATGTAAAATGACAATAATCCATACTGGACTATTATTTCTTGAATAAAAAAATATAGTTACATAAATTATATGTATTCGCTTGCGACGTATTGTATGTGCCTTAAAATAACTGTAATATGAACTACTATATTGACAAAGTGTCTATTAACAAAAATGTAATGTACTAAATAATAATATAGAGACTAAATTATATTTAGAGATTAAAATATTTAAATATTTTTGATGTGAATAAAAATGTTATTACGTCAAATATACTAACGACTTCGTAACAATACAACTGTTGTTTTATTATAAATCCATTTTGTTCGTTTATCTCGGTGCGACGATTATGTTGCACGATGCATTATACATCGATACATTAGCAACATTTCTTAGAATTTTATAAATTTCGATTTACCTTCCTAGGAAGATTTTAGAATTGAATTGTAGATATTGGAAATTTTTACGCTTTTTATTAAATACCATAAATCATATTTAATTTTATAAATCAAAATGCACTTAGTTATATTTCAATAGCGATGAGGACGAGGGTAATTTTCAGAACTGGGTTTTACAATTTCCATTACTGTTAATTTTTATTGCTGAATATTTATATGATATATATTATAATTGTAAAATAAATATAATTATCCATATATTAAAATATTACTTTAATCCATTATACCAAAAGTTGGATAAGCCCGAGCAACATCATAACTATGCATATTATTTGATTTTTTAAAAATATTCAATATTCACTTTAGTCTGTCATCATATGTCCATAACACAGTGGTCATACCATAAAATAGTAGACCCTACCATAGATGGAAAATAAAAAGGCATTTATTATTACCTATTAATGACTTTTGACATTTGACATTGCCACTTGACGTTGACAGAACGATTGATTGTATCGTGTACCACCTCAATTAAATAGATAATTTTGTAATAATCCACATATAAAAAATATATAAATAATATTGTGAAGTATACGTATCTGATGCTTAAATTATATATTCCAAGATGGAACCCAACAAAGGTTCAAATTATTTGCCTAAAATAACTGATGTTGAATGGAAACTTGAGGTTTTAACAAACACTCCAGGAGTTGGCTCTGATAACTTATTATATACAGTAGTGTTAAAGACTGACAGAGAAGATGTGCGCTTTACCTGTGGAACACAGCAGCTGCAGGACCTCGTGTATAAATTGAAAGATTTAATGCGGCATTGTGAAAACGTTAAAAATGAACTTGGGTGAAACTAGTTTCAAATGTTTTATAATCTCACTTTTGTATCTAAACATTGAAAAGTAAAAGTTCCAATTTTTTGTGTTCAATGGTGAATAATTTACTTCAGTGACTTTTTGTTTATAATATTTATTATGGTTTCCAAAAACTATTTAAATTTAATTTGTGTATATGGCGTAGTTTTTATTACTTATGGTATTGTTTATTACATTTGATAGAATTTTATTTTTCTTGAAGATTCAATTTCATTATTTTAAAGCAGATTGTAACTAATATTGTAATTTAAATTTATGTAAAAATTGTTATATTTTTACTTCATCTTTCAATTTTTAAAAGCTATCAAGTTAATCTCTGTGTAAGTGAAAAATAATAAATGAAAACACAACCTTTTTAAAATAACTTTAATTCAAAATCATGGTATTAAAGAACACAGATACAAGAAAACAATTCCATCGCACAAAAACACATCACAGATAAACAAAAAAATGTCCCAATACAAATAATATGCTGCATTGTCATAATACATACACTTAGAATCTACAAGGTCATCAAATGGTTACATTGTGGTTTTAATAATTTCATCTGAGATTGTATGTTGACTATTACCAAATTTTTATTCAGATTAATTTTCAGTCTACAAAATTAACAATGAAATCTGGAATATTATAAATAAGTTGCAATTTTTACTTCGTACTTAACACAATGAGTCCAACTGTTATTAAATACACATAATTTAATAGAGATGGACAATGAACTAATACATATTACATAATATACATAAATCATTTACTATTAAAATTTAAAATTGACTGAGAAACTGAGAAAGTGTTATAAAATAATTAGGTTACTTTTAAAAATGTAATCGCCTCTATTTTGAGTATAACAGCATATTTTCCAAAAATTATTTTAAAATATCACATATCAATAACTATACTACTCTACTACAAGTAATGAACATTTGACAGTGATGTTGTTATCAGACTTAGGTATTTCAACCTTTATAAGATTTAATTCTTAAAGTTTTAATCGGCTACTAATTAGGCCCGATTTTTAAACAGCTTAAATTATTATTTTTATAGAAAAATATAGCTGTAGCATGATTATTGTTTATCCGTAGAAATATAAGTTAGTCACTATTTGACTTTTCTCTAATAGTTATGCCTATTATGAATTAATTATAAATAGAATGACTATTTTTAGTCTATATTCAGTAATTTTACATAGGAAAATTTCAAGCTTTAGTACTATTTCTTTTTGTGGCATAAATTAAAAAAAATAAATTGTAAAAAATAAAATTTCCTTTTATAGGAAGAAAACAAAAATGTTACCTTATTTTATTATGAGAATAAAATTGCCTTGAACCCAGCCTATTGAAGTGTTATCAAAAATAAACAACATATTAGATCTTATTCTAAATGTTAGAATATATTAAATCAGTTTTTTTGTATATTTTATGCATACAAATTACAAACACATGACTCTTAGATTAAAACAACAAACACTCATCGGTATACATTATACAACAGACACCTATGATTTTGGAAATATCACTTTTTTTTTTTAAAGCGTCTATATGGTTATCGGTAATAGTCCCACAATTCATATAGAAACAAAAGTCATAAAATCTAAAACCATGAAGCGTCACTACTTATATTATTTCACTACTTAAACATTCTTCTATACTACACAAAAGTCAGCTATTGGTATACAAAGTCATCTAATAAAAAGCATGTGCAGTAGAATCTTTCGGCATTAGCTGATTTTTTAAAATATCTATCAAATAAAATATATAAACACACTGGGTAATGTTTAATGCTAAGGAGAGTCAAAAGAAGCTTACATATAACTGGGTATTGATTTTTTGTGTAAAAATCAGTTAAAACTATTCATTGATATATGAGGAGTTGCAAGATTATATTTTAAAATGTACATACATAATATTAGAGTGCAGCGAAAAAACTGTTTTTTTTTGTAGCTTGGAAGTAGAATTTATAGCTTATAAAAAAACAAATTTTTTAATATAAAAAAAATATTCAACATTTTAAAATAATTAATTTGAATTTTTGGTTTGAATGGAAGTTTTTTTTCAACTTCGAAAGTTGAGTAGAAAATGACTATAAAAGTTTCATTCAAACCAAATATTTTAATTATTTATTTTAAGTATCAGTGGGCTACCTCAAAATGTTAAGTAAAGATTTTCGTTTATTACAATAATTTAGTTTTTTTTATAAGCTACAAATGTTGAATATGTTTTTTTATTATCAAAAATTTTGTTTTTTTATAAGCTACAAATTCTACTCCCAAACTTAGAAAAAAAAAAACAACAAATTTTGTTTTCGCTCTACCCTAATTTTGTTTTCGCTCTACATATTATGTTTTTCTTTTACTTTGTTTATTCATAAAGAAGGACCTGACCTCCAAATATTTTTGTTGGTCTCCAGTGTCTGAAATGCTAGATTGCAGTCTGTAGTTTGCAGATGTTGTTCTTAAACAATAGTATCTTAATACCACCTGGTAACTCACTATCATTGTTATTTTTTGTTACTTTCATACATCTGTTTTTAGATTTTTTTTTGTAATTAATGCACTTTGAGGACTCTTCTGAAAAAAAGACTATAAAATGTTTTCTTCTTCTATGGCATGCTTTAATTTGGTCATTTTACCAGTACTGATTAATTTAAGCTCGGTGGTAAAATATTATTGATTTCTCTAAGAAAAATATCACAGCCAAGCCAACACACTCATCAATTTAATGTTATTTTCGGTATTAAATTCAAAAATCTTTATTTATAATTTACCTCAAATCCCATCTTTAAAATCACCAATTATAATAGAATGGAACAACTTAATGACAGTTTTTTTTTATATTCAGTGATTTTTTATGACAGTTTTTTTCAGAAAAGTCCTCAATCTCCATAGTCATTTTTTTTCTTGCCTTTTCTCATTTTAAAATGTAATGTTATTATTCGTGTTAGCTACCGACAAGTAATATTCAAGAATTTTAACTCACATTAATATATTTGACTAAGTTTATTAATATAAATACTGGAGCGGTTTTCACCGGAATAAATATAGCCAAAATATGTTTATTTTTAAGTAAATGATACCAATTATTTGGACGTTAAAATAATATTAAATGTAATTTAAAAGTAAATACTTTTAATATATAATTTTGGATTTTAAAAATAGACAATATATAATATGGTAGCGGTAAATGACGGAGAAATTCGGCAGAGTATAAAATAAACACGGAACAAAACAGCTGCCTACTTAGATACTCATGAAAACTTATACATAATCAAAGACTAATTATTAATTAATTATATTGAAAAATCGTCTTACAAAATAATACTGACATTTGACAATTTAAAATTTTAAAATTCTTACGTCAACTCGTAATGGCAGCCATTTTGAAATTTAGTAACGTTCAACAATTGCAGTAGATTTATAACATTAAAACTTATAATTATAAATAGGCGTGTTATTTTTATATTTTAAAGTGAAAAAAATTTCAAAAAAGCGGCCGGAGGTACGGGGTGAGGGGGCAGCGGCCCGCCCGCCTCCTTCAGTCGTTCACGGTACTCTGGACACTAGGGGATAAGTACTGCTTTAGTTTCAAATTCGAATTCAATAAACAAGCTATTGTTATTATTTAATATAAAGTAAATAATTTTTGCACGCAGCTCTGTTTGCGTTTTAGGTATAAATAAATATGTTGGGACATCAACATACAGCACCATCTAGTTGCATGGTAAGCTACGAGGCCTGTGTTATGGATACCAGATAGTTGATACACTACACATATACATATATCTTTAAATACATACATATTATAAATATAAACACCCATGACTAGAGTACAAACATTCGTGCTCATCACACAAATGAATACCCCCAGCGGGACTCGAACCCTCGACCACTGGCGCAGAAAGTAGGGTCACTACAAACTGAGCCAAACGTGCCGTCATATGCCGTGATACTAGCTATCATCATTTTGAATTTTATCGAAATCCATTGGGCCGTTACATGTAGAAGTAACAAACACATACATTAACTTTGGTATATAAAATATTAGTGTGATTATAAGTATATTATTTTTTAAAATTTACTTGCTATATAGCAACTGTTTGTAATTTTATATATATATTTTTAAATCTCACCTGATCTGCTATACATGGGTGTCCCAGCGATCGCCAGAACAGGCACTTACAATGGCGGCACAATGACAATGTTTCAGCATATTGTGCATCTTCCCTTAGCCCATAAAGTCTATGAAAACAAAATATATAACACTAAAGTAACATGTCACAAGGAACATACTTACTATCTACTACCTTCATTTTACAATGAAAATATAAATAATAATAATAATCATATTATAATGAGGTTTATGACGTAGTAATCAGTATTTATTGTACATCTAAATACCTTATAACACTCGCGTTATCAAGAGGAATCTAACGACGTATGAATCATCAAAATCTGTTAAGCAGTTTCATTATTACGAGGGAACATACGGTCGGACATACATATGTACATTACAATATATATACAGGTCAACCACAACTCTATTTTGAGCTTCGCCGCAGTCGGGTAATAATAGTAAAAGGTTGTGATGTCACTCACTTTCTTAATTGATGGAAGACCTTTTTCCAATCGATATCCTTATCGTCCTTATGCACAGAATCTATTTGACTCTGCGTGAAATGGAACTTGACTAGTTCACGCCAAACACGCTGTTCCGAGCATACCGATGACATAACCGTCCACGCAGAGGACGCTGACTGTGGAAAAACTTTAATTATTATACCTATGATTAACTTTGGTTTAAGTTTTATATTTGTTAATAAAGTAGGCGAAGTTATCAGAAAGGAAAAAATCGCCTTTTTTAATTCTTAATTCTTAATTAAAAAAATCGCCTTTTTTTTGTAATTCTTGTGACAGATGTCACTAGAATATTATTTTATATACGTTTTGTAAACTTAATTACAAATACATAATTAAATTGTACTGAATTAGCAGTCTTGAACTCACTAAAGATATATATTAATGTAGCGGACATTATTTATTTATAGCGGAATAATTATACAATTAAATTGACCGAATAAAACTTAGCTATATTTTTAACCAATATTTAATTTTATCAAGAATTTAATTTTAAAATTCTGTCTGTAAAGTTAAGTAAGTATGTTGCATAGAGATGTTCAATTAAATTATAATTCAGGTACAACTTTGCATCTATTTATATTAAATGTAGATAAATTATTTTATTTTAAAAAGTTTTATTTGATTTTAAATACGGTTTTTTTTAAAAGATTTTAATTTAAACTGCATATCGAATAAGTTGATAAGTCAAAAAGAATATGGCTTGAATTGATCTAAACATAAAAGTACTTGAAAACATTTTAGTTTATACATATTTTAATAAAATTCTTACATCTAAATCCCTGTGATCCGATATCCTTAATAATATCTCCCTAATACACTCTTCAGGCAAATCGTGAAGTTTAGGCACTACTTCTGGTCCCGGCTGAAAAAAAAAATCATTATTATTTGTTTACTTATGTAATTACTAAATATCTATGCAATAGATAATAATGTTAATTTTTAAATATTGCCTCTAAAACATTTGTTTTTTTTTATTGTACTTACAACATTAAATAAAATAGCCACTATGCTTATCGCTAATAGAGTACTCTTGCAGTTAACGTTGAAGGTGCGATAGCGTTATAAAAAGTCAAATAAATTAATACAAAAATGTAAAGGAATGTATATTATTTTTGTCAAAGTTCGAAAAAAATATTGAATAATATTTGTATGTAATAAATATACAGAATTTAGAAGTCAACCATTTGAACAGAACTCCACTCAAAAGATCAACGGGAAAACTGAATGTATTATGGATCCCCATATTATTGTCAGAAAGCGCGTAAAGCAGTCATTTTAGTTGGTAATTTAGAAGTATCCATAACACAACTAACTTCCTAAATCCCACCTCCTAAGGATTTCTTGAGACCAAAACCCATTAATTATATTCTGGTCCAACCCAAGACTAGAACCTACGACCTGGAACTGTAATTAGTTACTCACCTCCTGAATACGAATACTATTGGCGATGTGTGTTATTCTAGCAATGGCGTGATCATGGTGACCCCACAAGGCTCGGGAACCCAGCGGTCGTCCCCAACAAGCGCGTCTCTCCGCCTCACGCAAAGCGGATAAGGCGACTAAAAGCGCTCTAAGCGCGTTTAAGTTTTGTTTCGATTGGGCCACTGTAGAAAATATTTTTTTTTTATTTATCATTTTATTTTTCGCAAATATCTAAATTTAGACAGGGGTTTTAGTAATACAATTTTATTTCTTTAACTTTTTCTCTATGATATTTTCCTTCAGGCCATGGGTGCACCCCATTGGTCCCACCTCCCGGCGCCCATGACCATTTTACCAAATACACTTAAAATCTTATAGACAACATCATTAACATAAAAAAATATTATTGTGGATAGTTATTTTAAGCTACTAGTAGGATGTAAAAAAATTAAAACTCTATTTGTAGACAAAACAACCTAACAAGTAGGTAGAAACTATATTCAACAAACGTAATAACTTTGACCGACTCGATAATTGGATTTGTCGACTGCAGGACACTCAATTCAGTTTCACTATTTCCATTCAGTCCATAATCCATATAGTTCAATTTCACGACCTATTTTTAAAAGACCTATTAAGATGTTAAATATAAACGTAAAAGGTCACCGGATTTTCGATTCTTGAATTAAAAGTATACTGGGCGGAAACTAAAGTATAAAAAGGCTCTTTGTAGATCTGAAGGGCGGAAACATTTAATATTTTACAAAATTTTTGTACAGGTAAATAATAAAAGAATAAATTGAAGGTCGCTTTCAATCTACGAAAAAATTTCTTTGGCTTTATGTTATACAGCGTCACCCTCGCTTCACTCGTATTCGTTGCTATGTATTTATATAATTTTACCGGTGGTAGGACTCTGTCAAGCCTGAGGAGTCCGACTGGATGGGTACCACCCCCTTATCTATTTCTGCCGCCAAGCAACAATGATTGCATTGTTGTGTTCCGGTTTGAAGGATAAGGTAGCCAGCGCAATTACAGGCAAGAGGCATATCATCTTAGTCCTCACAGTGACAACGCACCTGTGGTTCTGCATTTTTGTTACTTAAAACCTAAATGCATGAACCATAGGTGTTATGGGCGACAGGTGCTGCTTTCCATCAGGTGGTCTGTCTGCTCGTTTGTCACTGAATGTCATAAAAAAAAAAAAAAAAACATAGTTTCACAATAACGTGTTGAAGTTTTCCCGATTTGTTGACATTTATGATTACTGCTCCACACACTTGGACAGTAGCATGATGATACATAGCCTATAGCCTTCCTCAATAAACGGGCTATCTAATGCAAAAAGAATTTTTCAAATCGGATTAGTAGTTCCTGAGATTAGCGCGTTCAAATAAACAAACAAACAAACTCTGCCTCTTTATTCCCTAAAGGTCATGTCGTAATGTTTGGTAGTCTAATTTTCCTCAATGAACAAGCTACAAAATATACGATTTTTTCTAATTAGAAGTTTCAGAGATTAGCGTGTTCAAAAAAAAAGAACTCGCCAGTAATATCAATATGTATGTATATAAATAGATTCAAATGAATTTCTTTTTATTTTTATTTGGACGTCCTCGAATCTACTAAAGGCTCAAAATAGTACTTCTGCTGAACGAAGTGACTGAGAAACAACTTTTTATACATTATAAATATAAATGTAATTATATAATAATTTATTATTTTGTATATATTTTATAAATTAAACATTGTGTGAAGTTAAAAATAATTAACATACCTTGGTCAGCCAACTGTTCGAGCATGGATAACAGCAGTTTTTGCGCAGCCCCTGGCAAATTGGGTAACTTCTGTCCCCCTAATAACAGCTCCAATAGAGCGCAAATATAGTTGAAGCGTCGTACGTCACGCACTGCCGACGAGAAGTCTAGTCGGCGTACTGCTTCAGATAAACCATTAAAACCGGCTATCTGTTGATATGAAAATATATTAAACTAGCGACTTACCCTCGCTTCGCTCGGTTGCGTCCCTAGGTACGTTTTATTTTTTTGAGTGAAACCCTAATTCTTTTTCTCAAATTAAAGTAGACTTAGTTACTCCTTATAATATCAACTATCTGCCAGTAAAAGTCCCGTTAAAACTAGTCCAGCCATTGAGATTAGCCGGAACAAACAGACAGACAGACAAAAAATTAAAAAAATGTGTTTTTCTTATAAGTACCGTATATATTTCTATATGCATTTAGTATAAAGCTGTTATTTTGACATTACAAACAGACACTTCAATTTTATTTATCTGTATAGATAATTGTAATTTATTATTAAACTAGCAAGGTAGGTTTTATGTAGATAAAAATAGTTATTGTGAGCATGTGCAATCATTATTTTTTCTGTAGGTCTTATTAAGACCTACAATTTTCTAGTACATTGTTTTAGTGTATCTCTAAAGGTTTAGCCAACGTTAGACGTACAAAATATTTACAAATTATATACACAAACCTTCCTCATTTATCGTTCTTTCTATTTGTGAAAAACCGTATCAAAATCGTTGCGTTGTTAAGAAAAAGTAAGCGGAGAAATAGACAGACGCAGACGCAACTTTGTTTTATACTATACAGTACAGATTTAGTAATTGTTCATTGTTTTTTGCAAAGTACGTAACTGTACTCAATGGACTAAGACTCTCTCTCTCATGTTTGTATTAATAAATATTTTTTTAAGAACATCCTAAAATATAATATACTAGCGACTCACCCTCGCTTCGCTTCGGGTTCGTTCCTAGACAAAAACAAATCTATCCCACAGGAACCGTACACTTTTCCGGGAAGGTATATAGCCTATAACCTTCCTCAGTTAACGGGCTACCTAATGCAAAAAGAATTTTCCAAATCGGATTAGTAGTTCCTGAGATTACCGCGTTCAACCAAACAAACAAACAAACTCTTCAGCTTTATAATATTAGTATAGATATAGATAATCTACCATTTTATAAATTTCTGTATTTTTTTTATTTATATTTTTATTATTTTAATTATTATATACTCTATCATATTAAATGATAGGTTCTCCGTCTTGTTTGATTATCGCATTCGCATCACATTTTGTGAGAACGCTTCTCACAAAATGCTTGTTTTGTTAATAATTTTAAATTGTTCAACTAAATTCAACCTATATTCTTGCCAGTGCCAGTGTTCAGTATTCACAATTTTACAATTTGTTCAAATAAAATCAATCTGTTTTCGTTTTTTCATGAAGAGAGATAATAAACTATGTTTCTCGGGACAAATATATTAAAATTTAAAAGCGAATATATAAATGAAGGTTAAGCTAAAAATAATTTTACTACGTTAGTCTCAGCCAAAAGTATGATAAAGGAATTATATTATGTTCAAAGTTCTTTATCTATAAATACAGATTACAATGATATTGTTAAAAAGATATTTTTGTAAAATTAAGAACAGATTCAGAACAGATCGGTAGAGGTTTAGTGGTCGGGAGAAATGCCCCCAGCGGGGCTCGAACCCGCGACCGCTGGCACAGCATGCAGGGTCACTGCAAACTGAGCCAAACCTGTCGTCAGCAATTATCTTGGTACATAAAGTTATTAGATTTCATTTTCAGCTGCAAAAAATATGAGGATAAAAATAATAAAAGAGCAAAGCAAGAAATGTGGTGTTATCCATAAGTGTTTTTTTGTAACTCGATAGCTGAACCCGCAAACATACTTCAAACTGTCGTAGGTATCGTATAAAAGTTCTTACAAAAATAGCACTACTGTCTACGATTCTAAATAGCGACTTATGTGGTCAGATCTCACCTCTCTCGTACATTTGATTGTAATGTGACAGTGTGGAGGGATTCTTGCGACAACATCATCTGAGGATTTTTCTCCTTCTTCGCCTGATGATGCGATCCTGCAAGATTAAACGTATAAATACATATTTATGTGTTGACCGTCACAGTTCAGTGGATCATATTTTAGATTGTAAGTAGTTGGATTATAGATTTGATTTCCGTGAGATGTAATTATTTATCTACACCATAGTGATATTAGATTAGAACAATTAATGAATAAAACATTAATTGTATTCCGATGGGATTTTAATCGAGCTACTATTATAAATGCTCAAGTTTGTGTGTATGTATGTATGTGTCCTTGTTCGTTATTCCTTTACGCTGTCACGGCTGGACGAATTTGGATGAAATTTAGTACACTATGATATAGACTATGATCTAGAGTAACACAGAGGGTAGGTCGCTAATACTTTGATCATTAAATATAATAAATAAATAAATATGTTTCAACATTAACACACAGCACCGTCTAGTTCCATGGTAAGCTACGAGGCTTGTGCTATGGATACCAGATAGTTGATACATTACATAATATATGTATACATATATGACTTTAAATACATACATACATATTATAAATATAAACACCCATGATTGGAGTACAAACAGTCGTGCTCATCACACAAATGAATGCCCCCAGCGGGACTCGAACCCGCGACCGCTGGGCGCTGGTACAGTAAGTAGGGTCACTACAAACTGAGGCAAACGTGTCGTAACCAATTTAACTAAAATTTAATTAAACCCAATAAATAATAAGAGAAAGTTTGATCTGCCAATATAATTAAATAATCATTGTTTATGTATGTTTGTGTACATATTACATAGTGTGTTATTGAATAGTTATAATATTTCCTACAGATAAAGGATATATTACTGTGCTTAGTGAAGTGTTAAATAGGTATGTAAAGCACGTCCTCGACCACGTTTGGGCGATTCTTCATGTAAAAATAACCTGCATACATTATTATGAATTGGTGGAAATAATTATTTAACAAAGTAAATAAAAAAAATGTATAAGTATTGCAAAAAATAAAATAGAAAGTAAGAGTAAGTAGTTTAAACAAAATTGTTTAACTATTTATGTACATTTTTACGGTAATTATCTTGCATTATAAAGCTACATGTAGCTGATTGACGGATTACTTAAGCCTACAGGACACTTCGCATATTTATGTATCATACCAAATACTTATTTTAAATCTTATAGAAGAAATCTCCTAAACCTGTCACACTTATTTTTTTTTGATAAGTAGTTCCAAAACAATGTATCAAACATGGTGATTTGAATATCTTACTTCTATAAAACTACCAAACATAGATAGTATTTTTTCTAATTCAACCATTTCGCCATAAATATTGAAACAAATATCTCAACATTCTTCAATACAATCACATAAAGGATAAAAAGTATCACAGAAGTACAAATTAAACGGAAAATAGCGTTGTTTTAATTATTTAAATGTAATATAACCGAGTAAAGTCGGGGCAGTTCACTGATACAAGTATAACTACAAATAAAGACTAACATAGGTTGATTCAATTTGTACCCGAACGTGTCGAGCTTCTAAACAGCTTCAAGCAGAAAGGGGATGCCAATTCGAGCATATTTCTTTCCATCCTCATACAATTTACTACCAAGTTACGTAACAAGTTATTATTACGTGTAAAAAGTAGTTTTTAGGCAATAAATTACGTAAATTATGATTTCCTATGATGACAGGTGAATATCTTATATATTTAAACGAGGAATTCTTGTATATTTATATCTTTATTTATTTATTTATTTATACCGGCGATCTCGGAAACGGCTCTAACGATTTTGCTGAAATTTGGTATATGGGAGCTTTCGGGTGCGAAAAATTGATCTAGATTAGTCACATGTCTGGGAAAACGCGTGTTTTCGAGTTTTCATGCGTTTTTCTTTTGCATTATTCTACGCAAAATTTAATCGCGACATCTATACAACTGTCTCAGTAACACTTAGTCACTTAATGTAAAATTATTTTTAAGCCAAATTAAAAAGAAAATTGTTCTTATCGCGACATCTATACAACTTTCTCAGTAACACTTAGTCACTTAATGTAAAATATGCAATCTTTCAAGAACTCCGAGCGAAGCTCGGTCGCCCAGGTACTCTAAATATTAAAAGAGCAATTCTTGTACATATATGTATAAAAATTAATTTCGTGTATCTCTGAAACGGCTCTGACGATTTTGATCATATTTTGTATTTAGATATTTAAATGTTATATCTTTTCTGAACATCGCCGAGCAAAGTTCGGTCGCCCAGGCACGGTATTATTTAATTGAACAAAACCACATGGACCAAAAAGCATCTTATGCCATTATATTATGTTTATGTTTCTACTCGCGGCTTCATCCGCTCGAAACGTTGTTTTTTTGGTTGTAGTAGGTGCCTAAGTAAGATCCTATTACCGAAATAAAAAGCATAGTGTTTGCTAACATCATTAGGTTATGGCTTATCTTTGCCAAGTTTTAAGTGATATCTTAACAGGGACTGACGCCTGCTCCACCATATTGGATAAAAGGTACCGAAAAGTTTACGTATGTAGTTTTTATAAAATATGTACTCATTAGCGACACCTATGCGAAAATAGCTACTTATTTCAAAAATTATAGAACATGAAAATTCCCTACAACTTTAGCAGTTAACTAATTGACTATAATGCTAACAAGATTAGCATAAAAGGTAAACTAGAATCAATATTTTTGTTTATTTAGGAAATTCACTTTTTTTTTTTTTATGACATTCAGCGACAAACGAGCAGACAGACTACCTGATGGAAAGCAGCACCTGTCGCCCATAACACCTACGGTTCATGCATTTAGGTTTTAAGTAACAAAAATGCAGAACCACAGGTGCGTTGTCACTGTGAGGACTAAGATGATATGCCTCTAGCCTGTAATTGTGCTGGCTACCTTATCCTTCAAACCGGAACACAACAATGCAATCATTGTTGCTTGGCGGCAGAAATAGATAAGGGGGTGGTACCCATCCAGTCGGACTCCTCAGGCTTGACAGAGTCCTACCACCGGTAAAATTCACATAGTGTTAGTTTGTTGGCGTCGAACTAATCTTGATGAAATCTATACTAATATTATAAAACTGAAGAGTTTGTTTGTTTGTTTGGTTGAACCCGCTAATTTCAGAAACCACTGATCCGATTTGAAAAATTCTTTATGTATTAGACAGCTCGTTAACTGAGGAAGGCTATGGCCGTGGGATAAATTTGTTTTTGTCTAGAGACGAACCCGAAGCGAGGGTGAGTCGCTAGTTAATTATAATAACGGTATAATTTCACATATTAGTACAATTATTCCATAAGAAAAAAATATAGTGTTCACAAACATAAGTATGACATACATAGGTACTAAAATATTACTATGCAGAAACTACTCAGGTAGTGGTTCTTAAAAATCGGCAAGACGGTGATGAGTAATATTACAAAGAGGTAAAGTTTATAAGTTTGTAAGTTTGGTTGTAGGAAGAAATCTCTGGATCTACTGAACCGATTTAGATGAAATTTGGTAAGAAGATAGTTTGAGACCCTGGGAAGGACATAGGATAGATTTTATTCCGAAAATCATCTTTTAAGGAGGTGAAAATGGGGATGAAAGTTTGTATGGAGAATCAACCTAGGGACGAACCTGAGCGAAACGAAGGTGAGTCAGTAATTCTTTAATATTTAGGTCAACCTAAAAATAATATAATATAAATAATGTATAGATGTTCTAAATGTTGCGTTTTTCTAAATTATTATACAAAAAATATTTACAGAATATATAATTGTGTAGGTGGTAGGTACATTAGTTTATTACTTAATTGTAGGGTCAAATGAGATAATTATAACTTGAGGTCTTTTCTGCGAAAAGCTCCGGCAGGATAATGGAAAACAGATTATTAAAAATTTGATAATCGCCTAACATTTAGAATTACCTATATAAAAATTCTTTTGTTGTTAAAACAAAAAAAAAGCAATAGTAGTCATACTAGGATATGTTACACTATAAATGTTGCCTTAAGAAATTTCAAGGTTAATTAAACTCAATGGATCATTAATTTTGCTGCAGAATAATATTTTTTATATACAATAACTTATATGAACTTTTAAAAACTTGCCTCAGACCTTCGATCAACAATACTACTGTTGATCGAAGCTTCAGACTAAAGCATAATATAGACAGAGTGTCATAGAACTAACAACAAGCATAAAGCCAAACAATAATATTTTAAAATAATAATGATTTGCAATAGTACCTATATAAATGACAATTTGTACATATACTGAGTGATAAGTAAATAAATAAAAATCGATTACAGATTTTATTATATCTCTCTTTCAAGGGGAAGAGAGCTAATGCTTAAAAAATGCAAAAGAATATATTATTTGTTAATATTCATATTTTATTCTCAAAAATTGTTATAGTTTAACTAATACATCTATAAAATTTCCCATAATAGTAGCATAAACGGCAAATCATGCTTCTATTTTTTACTTTAATATCAAAACATTTATTTTGACCGACTGTCTATACCAGGGGTGTCCCAACATAATTTTGTGGAGGGCCAGGTTTAGTATTTTTGTAACCGTAGCGGGCCAAAAAAAATGAAAGGATAGTGAAGGTTTAAGTACCTGACCTAAACATTCTTCTAACTAGCTATTAAATATAATATTATAAATATGATAAATTTAAAATACAATGGTATTTTTCTACTATGGACGGTTTATAAAAAAGGCCTGAGTTTAACTAATCTTTTCACTTAGCTTAGCTTAGTTGATATCGTCGCGGGCAGGATGAAGGACTTATGCGGGCCACATTGTGTCCCGGGAGCCGTATGTTGGACGGGCCTGGTCTATACTTTTGTCTGTTTTTGATCCTGGTTAACTAATCTTTGTGGCGTGAAAATGACGGTAAAAACAATATTATTAATTTAAAAAAAATACGCTTTTATATATAGAACATATTAAACGACCTTACAGGAGATTGAGCAAACAACCGTTTTAAGTAAACGGTAGCTACATTTAATTGAACGCGATGCCTCATGCCGTCTTTTGTTGCGCGGTACAAATTTCCGTGTTTAGAAAGTGTGTTGCATAAGTCATTACCTACGTGAAAATGCTATGTCATATGACATTATCATTATTATGTTTTATTTATTATCTTCTAATAACTACTATTCTCGTAATTTTATTGTGATTTACTGTTATTAGCTGTCCCATTATAAGTAACTAATAAACATAAATGACCATCTTGGGTAATGAAATATTAATATTATGTATGTGAAAGTTTTTTAATGTCTGGACAATGTGTTATCGAATTACTATTATAAATTCGAAAGCTTTTATCTGGTGCATGTTCGTTACTGCTTCACGCTGATTTTAAATTTGATACACAGATAGACATATAATATATAGAATAGCATGGCGCTACTCAAAAACCAAAGAAACTTATCATGTGTGGCCGCGGGATGTATAATACAAGTATATATATTTTTTTTTAATAAGATTCAGTGACAAACGAGCAGCCAGACCACCTGATGGAAAGCAGTACCTGTCGCCCATAACACCTACGGTTCATGCACTTAGGTTTTAAGAAACAAAAATGCAGAACCACAGGTGCGTTGTCACTGTGAGGACTAAGATGATATGCCTCTTGCCTGTAATTGCGCTGGCTACCTTATCCTTCATACCGGAACACAACAATGCAATCATTGTTGCTTGGCGGCAGAAATAGATAAGGGGGTGGTACCCATCCAGTCGGACTCCTCAGGCTTGATAGAGTCGTACCACCGGTACAAGTATAATATAAGTAACTTGGGAGACTGACAATGAGCTTAGCTCGCCGTTTTGTGGAAACTTGTTTTTTCGAAAAAGATATAAAAAATGTTTTCCTTTTAGAAAAGACACCTATATGTATAGATAAAATTTAAAAAACATAACCCTATCTAAATACAAAATATGATTCAATTAGAGAATTAAATATTAAAAGAATTATATAAAAGAACTGCTCATACAATATTATAAGTTAAAAGCTAAAAGTATGTTGTATAACATATATTTATATTATAAATATCGCTACTTTGATATCTTGTACGTACTTTTTTTATCGATTAGTTAAGAATTTGTTAAAAAATAACATTGAATTAAAAAAAAAACTATGTTGAAAACTTTTCAGTAGATATTCAATGAATGACATACATACTGTTAAATATCGCAATTCCGGTATGCCACCACGCAATTGTACGTATATTTTTTAACCAATTATACAAGTAAATATTTATTATAACATAGAATTTAAAATTTAAGAAAACTTAATATATCGAAAAAGTTTTCATTCGACACGACATTAACACACAGCACCATCTAGTTCCATGGTAAGCTACGAGGCCTGTGTTATGGATACCAGATAGTTGATACACTACACATATATAATTTTAAATACGTATATATTAAAAATATAAACACCTATGACTGGAGTACAAACATTCGTGATCATCATACAAATGAATGCCGCCAGCGGGACTCAAACCCGCGATCGCTGGCGCAACAAGTAGAGTCGCTATAAACTGAGCCAAACGTGTCGTCTATATCTCAAACTGTTTTAATTTAAGAAAAAAAGCAACGTACTTTCAACACATATACATCGAGGAGCATAATAAATCATACTAAGAAGAACTAGGTACACTGTTAACCTGAATATGTGGTATCATATCGCTTAAATATTCATATCTTCTATTGAACGTCTCAAGCAGGAAGTTGGGTCGTGTTGAAATGGTTTAGAAATATTAATGGTTTGCGCCAAGCGGTTTTATGTTGCAATAAAAATGTATTTCAAGTCTATTTGAAGCTCTCTCATCGCTATCTAATAGTATATTAATATAAGAAACTAATTACTTTTTAATAAAAGCTAACAACGCTTGATTTTTTTTCTTAACATTTATATAGGACCATCCTAATCGAGGTATAACCTATAGTCATTGATAATTTAAAAAAAAAAGTTACTTTTTGAGTCATGCTAACAAAAATAAGGGGGGAAACATTGCATGTACACATTCATTACATTCCCCTACCCTATTTCAGTACTTCCTATATCTATTTCTAGTAGTATTTCTGTCCCCTTTGTTTCTACAAGTCGCTATACCTATGAAAATGTGCAACAGGGTCGTTGACATTTCATACTTAGCTCAGGCGGGTCCGCACTCTGCACCTACGTCGGCGGCAATCCTTTGTCTGTCTTCATTTGGCGTTATATGTTTATTAACCTCAGTCAATCTTATAAAAATATAAGTAAAGGAGGTTTTAAACTTATTAGATATTTATCTTGCAAGTTATTATAAGGCTTTAACTTAATTTAGGCACTTTACAATCTATTGTTTTCTTCTACTATACCTTTGCATTTCGATACCAACTAGATATGTATATGTAGTAGGTACAATGTGCATGTTATCAATTATCATACACATATAAATAATAAAGAGACATTGCGAATAATGTTATAATTTTTGTAAAAGAGTCCAAAAACTGAATTACCTATATACATATAAATTAACATTTGTCGATGACCTTTTTTAAAAAGTTTTCCCTGATGGAACTTATAGAAGTACAAGCGATTCACCCTCGCTCAGCTTGGGTTCGTCGTTTAGTATAAATTTGTCAGAGATGAGATATTTTTCCGCAGTAAAAAAAATCCTTTGTGTTGACCCGGATAACCAGCTATCATCATACCAAATTTCATCAAAACCCCTTCAGTGGGTTTTCCGTGATGCGGTCTAGATAGACAGACAGACAGACAGAAATTCTAAAAACTATAGATTCGGCCTCTGTATCGATAATAATGTCTATTTCAATAAGATTTTTCAAAAAATATTTAATGTACAGATTCAGTTTGGCTACAATTTTATTATATGTATACGTAGATGTAGTAAAGTAAGTAAATAAGTAATGGATTATATAAAATTTATAATACATGTGATAGTATTATAACTCTTCATAGTTGGCTAGTTACACTCACGTTGCAAAATATTCAGAAACATGCACGTGTGAAAGTTAGTGTGATATTATCTAACCGTTAATTAGGATTTTATGCTCTAAAATTAATTATTACGTACTACAATCTAGTTTTTAACGATAATAGTTTAAGTAAGACACGACATTTGTAACATTAAAAATAAGTCAAAATATTATGTACTTTATTGAGTGTAGTTTAACAAGTACTTTGGAATTTATTTCAATTTGAAAAAGTCTGCTGTCAGTTTGATGGGAAAATACTTCTTAAAATTTTATTTACACAAATACAATAATATTCTTAATGTTATAAAGCTCATTTCTTTGATTGCGTATTTACGAAGCAATATCACTTAGCGCCTCTGAACACTGCAGACTTTCTATCCGCCAACAGTTAGTAAGGTCCGTAATAAGTATGAAAATATATGCAAATGAGGAGTTCTTACCGATTGCCTTTACTAAAGACCGACAAGGTAATTCTTTGGACTATACATCTATTAGCAGACTTGTTACATCATAATATCATCCATACACGCGCGCACACTTGTCGTTTATTTAACAGTTAACTCAATCCGACTACTATCCGTTGATAGTTTAGTCTCCAGTCTGCGAAGACTCTTAAACACCGGCAGCTTGATGCATCTTATTATGAGGAAGTATATAAATAGAATCAGCATTGCTTAAGACCTTCCGCTATCATATTTCGATTACGCACTACTTACAATCTTAATGCGTAATATTTTAATAGTTATTAAAATATAATATATTGCGCAGTAAAAGTTGGAACACATATTATTATAGGTATACGCAACTTAGATATTGTCTTACGATTTTGTTTTTTTTTTTTTATGAGATTGAGTACTTATCATTCGGAATTTTATTCAAATTCAATACGTTGAGCTATTATAACGCGAAAAGTAACTGAGAAACATATACACTCATAAATGTTCGCGTTTTAATATTATACTATACTACTATATAATACTATAATCTATACATTTAATAAATTTCTAATCGAGTGAATATGTAGGTACATTAAATATAAAACGTTATAAAACGTAAGTTTCGACTTTAATTTCTTCTTGAAATATATATAGGTCTAGAACAATATAATCAACTATTAGAAAATTGCAGTCGTTACGAAGTGTTAACTGTCAGTCTGTTGACAAGGCCGTTTCAATGTAGAGAAATATTGTAATACGACTATCCGTCTGTGTCAATGTCACGGATAAATAGGATAAAGGACATAATAACTGTATAGTTACGCAATTTATTCTATTGTGGTAAAAAACAAAGCTTGCTGTAACAAGCCACAAATGGAAGCTAATTTTCAATCTCCCTTTAGAAAGAATTTTTCCTTTAAGTATAAAGGGAAGTCAAACTTCAAAGTTACTAGGGAAAATATAGTAAGTAAACGTTATTAAGCTCAAAAGCTCAACATACGTTCTTAATGTTGAAGAATATTTTTATTGGCCATACTTATGTTTTGGTATAATTCAAATAAGAGTGTAATGCGCTCAATTTTATGTTTAAGTAAATTAGGGAAAAGATAAGTAAAAAGGTGAAGTTATTGTTAGTGATGAAACGATTACGATTAATCATAATCGACGATTATCAACATTTCACGATTAATCGTAATCGTCGATTATCATTGCGATTATTTATTTTATTCCTATTGTTATTGTAACATACTTTTTAAATGCGCATAATGTACATCTTTTGTTCATACGTCAATGTTCAGTATTGGAAAGAAAATATGAAAAAATCCTTCTAAAAGAAATAGCAAAAAATATCTTTCAATCAAACCATCGTCCGCAGCATCCGAGAGGTTATTTTCCATTGCTGAATTGATTCAGATTGACGCCCGACAAGCTTAAAATGTTATTTTTTCTGAACAAAAATTTAAAATTCCTTAATTTTGATTATTAATTCCTCGTAAGTATGTTTAATATCAATAAAAGTATGTTTTAATAAAAATAAAATTAATCGAAATCGTAATCGTAATCGTCGATTATTAAGCGCAATAATCGTAATCGCTAAGTGATAATCGTTTCATCACTAGTTATTATAATCTGCTCTAGTAAGCGCCTTATTGGTGATTATTTATACCCGTAACTGTAGGTCTAGACTTCGATTGGAATTTTATTATGGAAAAATCGTCGTCATCATGACATCGTTACGCTTTTAAGAGCACATAAAACCGTCAGTCTTGCGTCAGATCTCTACGGTCGTGTCGAATTATCGTCTTACCAGGCTTTGAAAGTGAAAGGAACAGATAGTGTAATTGTAATTACGTGCATACACCTACACTATAATATTTCTCGTGCTTACGGCTAGTATTAGTGAGATAGGCCGCCATGACAGAAAAAACAAATAAAAGATTATTATTATTTACTAGCGACTTACCCTCGCTTTGCTCGGATACGTCCCTAGGTACGTTTTAATTTTTTTGAGCGAAATCCTAATTCTTTTTCTAAAATAAAACTAGCCTAAGTTACTCCTTATAATATCAGCTATCTACCAGTGAAAGTCTCGTTAAAATTGGTCAAGCCATTTCAGAGATTAGCTAGAACAAATAGACAGACAGACACAAAAATTTTAAAAATTGTTTTTTTTTATAAGTAACGCATATAATTCCATACGCATTTAGTAGAAAGCTGTTATTTTGACATTACAAATAGACACTTCGATTTTATTTATCTGTATAGATTAACAATATGAATCAAGAATAGATATTTCAGTTATAAACGGCCCTTTGATGAAATTACAAATATGATACATAATACAACAAGTGACAATTAGGTTTAGAAAATATAATTAAAAGAGGTAAATTACAGAGGGCGAAGGTATAATAAGGACAGGCTCGTCTTATTTCCTTTCCATGAAGTACGAGGGGTAGACAGGACGTCCTAAGAGCTACAATTCAAGCACACTCATTTTACTTCTTACAAATGTCATAATTCTTTTCATGCACGCTCGTCCTAAAACCAACCCTCTCACCTGGTTTGCTACACTTGAAACCATTTTTTTTTATCTATGTATATTTTTTGCCATGTTAAAAATTCATTTGATTATAAATGTTAGATTATATATGTTGTTGTATATATATTTATAATATGTATGTAATATGTATTTAAAGTTATATATATGTAGTGTATCAACTATCTGGTATCCATAACACAAGCAACGTTCGTAGCTTACCATGGAACTAGATGTCCCAACTTAATGTCCCAACATACATATATATTTATAGTTTGTTTATATTTGGTACCTACAATAACTGTAGTTTAAATACAAATCAATAAAGTCTGTCTGTCAGTCAAGCGTCTGTCTATTAACTATGATTTCAAAATAGCTACTCCTTTTGTGAAGCAGAATCGATTTTAGAAATGAGACATTAGCAAGCTAATGAGACATTAGCAAGCTAAAAAAGCTAGCAGCTGGCAAAAGCTAATTTTTGTCTAGGGTAAAATAAATTGTTCCTAGGAGATAGTGGATAAAAGAATGCAGAAAGAATAGAAATGTCTTGGGAATTTTAACTTGTGGGAAGTTTTCGAGTGCCAGACCAGGCGAAAAATAAATAAATAAACAAATGGGAATTGAGGCCTACTCTTTTTTAACCTTCCAAAAAAGGAGGAGGAGGTGCTAGCCAATACTAATCAAAGCACACCGAATTCGAAAAATCTGATTAAGTATCTATTCTAAATGAAAACCCCCGTTTTGTTATTTTTTACTTTTCAGTGCCTGGAAGTCGGTTTTTATATTTTTTTTTAGTTTTTTTGAAATTGGTTAAAGATTAAAGAAAAGAAATTACTATTATTAAACAGTAAAAAAATATTAAATTCTTTAAATATAAAATCGCTAAATCTGAAATAGTTAAATATGCTAAGTGCTTATTTTGCATCTACGAAGTTTTCCTTTTGCACCGAAGCCAACAAGTTTCATGATATTACAGTCATTTTTAAAGTTCCTATTTTATATTTTTTTCGTCCACTTATGAATAACATGTTACTTTAATTAAATTAAGTATACTAATGCTATTTCTTAATTACTAGCAAAACCCGCGGCTTCGCTCGCGCTAAAACTACAACAAAAAAACTTTAAAAAGGTAGGTTTCGAACAAATTTTCATCCTTTATTTTATCTCCTTATGGGATGAATTTCAAAAAACGCTAAAACACGTATTCATTTAATTGTATTGAAGAGCGTTAATACCAAGTGTCAAGAAATTTTGATCATAAATATTTTTTGGGTTGTGTTATAACGTGTATTCCCATGGGAATGAGCTACTCTCCCGTAGTAAAAAGTATCCTATATATTGACCCGGGTATCCAGTTATCATCATATTAAATCTCATCAAAATCCATCCAGTGGTTTTTTCTGTGATGCGGTAATAGACAGACAGACACAAATTCTAAAAACTAAAGATTCGGTCTCTGTATCGATAATAAAGTCTATTTCAATAAGATTTTCCAAAAAAATATTTAATGTACAGATTCGACTCAGTTAGAATTTTATTATATGTATAGACTTTGCCTTTAATTTAAATATATCTGTATACACACTGGTGTACCAAAAATAAAGTTTTAATCTAAACTACAAAATATGATTTTAGTCTCTCCATACTAAAAGCTTATATCATATACATACATACGACCCATTCCCTTCCTTATAAATAATAGATTAGCTGAGAACATTTTACATTTGCATAGCTTACATTGCATAACATGATGTATTGAATCTAGAGCATAATAAGAACAAGCCATCAATGTACATTTCTGATTCACCCTGGCTGTTTGCCAAAGGTTCATCACCCCTTGCAAACATAACAAGTTTGTCCCGTTTTAGAACTAAACGATTTTGTATGACCTAAGTGCCACTTACACGTTCCAGATGGTATGTTTCAAAGTCCCTTTTGACATGACCTAATGAGAAGAGATGAATCCAGTGGGTAGAATTAGCGATATATTAATGAGAGGACTATTCAATTTCATGCTGACATAGTCCTTGACCAAAATAATTTTAAATTATTACATATTCTGAGTCTGATCTTAGTTAAAAATGGCATGAATAATAGAATAGTACTTGGGCATTCATTTATGTGATGAGTACGAATGTTTGTACTCCAGTCATGGGTGTATATACTTATAATACGTATGTATTTAAAGTTATATATGTGTAGTTTATAAAGTATCTGGTATCCATAATACAAGTCTCGTAGCTTACCATGGAACTAGACGGTGCTGTGCATTAATGTCCTAACATATTTATTTAAACCCACTTAAATATGATTTATAATAATTAATCGATGCCCGAGAAGTCTTATCCATAATACTCCTTGTAGCTTACTAGATGGGATATGCGTTAATGTCCCAACTCTCATAAAATAACGATGTTGTATTACTTTAGATTTTCCTCTTTATTGTTCCCTCTCTTTTCCATCATTCCCTTAGATAGTGGGTAACGTGTGAGTCATGTCCCTAATATTACAAGAGTAAATAGTCTACAATTTTGGTTTATCATCAGGCAAACTTTTTGCCAACTTTGCATCATAATATTTTTATATTATTACTAGCGACTCACCCTCGCTTCGCTTCGGGTTCGTCCCTAGAAAAAAACAAACCTATCACACGGGACAGTACATTTTCCTTCCTCAGTTGACGGGCTATCTAATGCAAGAAGAATTTTTTAAATTGTATTAGTAGTTCCTGAGATTAGCGCGTTCAACCAAACAAACAAACTCCTCAGCTTTATAATATTAGTATAGATAATGTTTATTTAAGGTTTTTAAAAGAGAAATTTAGAATCGTTGACGTAATCAGATAATAAGATTTTGTGTTTATTACAGAATTTAGTAGACTACATGGTATTTGATTACTTAGCATCAGTAATATCTGGAATATTGGCTGGTTTCCAAAATTTACTTATGGTAACAAGCCTAGCAAATATACAATTTATTATGACACACAAAATCCTAAATGGGTGAATGGGGAATGCATGTATGATAAAAATAAAATACTTTAAATTATCAGATTTAGAATATAACTCGTAGATACAATTTTTTTCAAGTCATTTTGTGGGAATACTGTTCTACGTTAATTATGCAAAATAATGTTAGACATAAGTCTATGAAATCTGAACTTCTACAAAAATTTATTAATCCACTGGGCGATTTTACTTTAAAAGCTAAGAATCAATCTGATTAAAGTAAAATTTAAAAAAATACAGTCATGAGGACTGCCGACAGAAGTGAAAACTTAAAACTATAAAGAGTTGTTATTTTTGGATATTCAAATTAATTGTTTGATCTTAAATCAAAATTTGTAAATTAACACTGTTTACATTTATCTGGTTTCGACATCTATCGGCACTCTGAGTGTTAGCGTTAACACGTCAAATGACCATGTCGATGACGACTTACATGAATTTACTCCCAATCCAAAAAGTTTTCACTTCAAAAATTACACTGAACTAATAGATTAAGTATACCTATAAGACTTAATAGATATCATATCAAGATACCATAGAGCATAGACAGATATTTGATACTGTAGTATGTGACTACATTTGTTATTGTAGTATGTGCATTTAACTGCGCTACTCGTAATACATAATGACGCAGACAATACTCAGTTCTTAAAAAAACGTGTGTGTGTACTTATGTACGCACGTAAGAAGTTATACTCCTTTAGCGTGACAGAACAAAAATAGCTAAAGATTTTATCCTGTATGTCACAACTCTCTGTTTTTAAAAGGAATGCAGCTAACTTCATCATGTCGCTTTCAGCTAACTTCTTCGTGTTGCTTTGTCGGTGTGCGCGCGCATCGTAAAAATTTTACTCTCATCATTTTTTCCAAACGTGTCAAAAGAAGTATAACTTCAAAAATATTATAAATAATATAGAATCGTAGATTGTTATTGTAAATCTTTCAAAATTAAAGTGTTAACTCATACAACATTCAACTCTTACTTTAATTCTCGCGGTTTGGGTGAACGTCCGCGTACTCGGAGTAGATATGTGTCATAAAGTGCCCAAAGTCGAAACACAGGGCACTAACATAAGATCTCAATAAATAATTTATCTGTGGTTTTCTTTTATACAGATAGATATTTGACATTCATCCATACAAATTATGTCAAATTACTATTTCTAGTAAATAATTTTTTTTTTCTCTCTATGGCTTAGAGTTGCGCTAGTAAATAATACCGCAACAATTTCCTTCGTGTCTTCTTCATTTTACGTGACATTGACGTGGTGATTGGTGCACAACTGGCACGCTTTGAAGCCATTAACAAGAAAATTGTTTGATTGATTGATAGAACCGTAGATAGATAGGTTATTGTCACTTACCCTAAGTAGTTAAGTATACTCGCATGAAATTATTTATTTAGTGTTCGGAATTACAAATACAAACCAAATTCTATGAATACTAGAAACAAAATAAATACATCGTCCAAGGTTGAACCCGGTATCTTTTTAATTTAATAAATAAGTATGTTATGATTTCGCCTCGGTTGTCGAGAAAGCATTTTAATTGTACTCAATTTTCGTGTAACCAGCCAGTTACGTTTCACACCAATTACAAAAGAACGTGCTTCGAAAAATAACGAGTTACTATGCGACAGGATTACTATAGCTTAGTATATTTTTATATAGCATAGTATACTAAATATAAATTCATAATAGAATAAATAAAGTGCATTTTACATAACTTATTACAACATAATATATTAAATACTAGCGATCGGATTCGTCCATAGACAAAAACAAATCTATTCTACGCGATATAATTAATAATTTTATCTACCTTTTAATTTAGTAAAGATTTCATAATATTTAATGCATTTGTAAAAATTGTCTAAGATTTTTCTTTGAGATTTTAAGGACTTTTGTGTAAAATAAAGGTACGAATACATAGCTTTCAACAAGACTCATTAAACTAGATGACGGAAATAATATAGGAAATTTAATGTTTAACGCAAACAAATGCAAATTGAAAAGCCGCTTATACATAATACGGTTTCTTTGTTTGTAGACATAAAATGGCTGGTGTAAACCGTTGAAGCCTGAAAATTATTATTTCATTTTCAACCAAAGCAAACTTCAAAGAAACAAAATTTATGATTGTTATTTAGCTGAAAGCTTTAATAAAATATTATTGTTTTCAGCTAAATAATCAAAATGAGAAATTGCTAATTTATTCTTTTAAATTAGGGAACATTAGCAAGAATATCTTTTCCTTTTATGAAATCGGCCAAGTTATTTAATGTATAAAGAAGAGGTTTAAGTTGAATATTCCATAAAATTTTATACAACAAACAGCGTTCTTGCAGTTTGCCCCTGTGGCCTGCACTGAGCATAATGTTAGCCAGCATATCAATATTAACTACGACGACGACGACATGAATTTATGGAGAACCCTTATGGCTTGATAGCTTTGTTAAAGAAATCAAAAACGGATAATATTTTATACTTGTACTGTACTACTGTACTATATCAAAGGAATTAACACAAAGTTTCAATCTAACTAGCTTGAAAGCTTTATTTTCCATAATATATATTAATCCAGAAATTAGAAATTGTTTTAAAAATCTTTTATAGTGATGTGATAAAGGTATAAAAATGGATTACTATGCTGTGGTGGTATACTCGTACTCGTTTGTCAGTATAATTAGTATTTCGTACCTTAATATTTCCTTCCTTTAATCAAATCTTTAATAATTATAAACTTTTAACATTCGATTTGCTTATATTCGAGTTCGTATGCATGAGATCACTGTCTCTTAGGACACCAACCCTCTTAGGTCTTTTGTATGCACCCCTTTCTTAGTCACCCTAAACTTTTCTAAACACTCATTTAAACTACCGCAGGGTATGAATATACTTGTCTCAGGTCCTTTTTATAGTTTAGTTGGGCAAGGCCTATATATATCTTCTAAACGAAGCTTTTTTAAATTGATGACTTTATAGTTTTGGTTCTTATTCGCTACAGATACTGACGATAGTAAGCTGATAGTCCAGGTTTGGCTGAAATTTGGTAATATTGGCGAAAGTCCTAATATATTTAAGGCCTATTTATTCTATGGTAATATAATATATATTTTACATTATCACATTATTATAAAATATATATTAACCGTCCTTAAAATTTGAGCTCTTTCTTGTAGTTTTTTTTTTCTTTCTCTTTCATACAGTGCACTTGATGGAACATAGTTTTTATTCCTTTTCAGAACTCGTATGGTAATCGAAAAACACATTGGCAGTAAAAAATACAATACCAAAATTAAAAAAATACAAAAATATATAAAATGTTCACTTTATATTATCAAGCAAAAAAGAAAATATTTAACATTCAGTATAAAAACTATACATTAATTGCTGTAAAGCAGGTAAATCAATTCTACCAAAAGTTCGGAATGAAAATGAAAATTGGTATGGAATCTCGTATAGAGAATAAAAAGCTCTTTTAATTTCACATAACTTCCTTATTGCTCTAAGAAGTCTGAATTGAAGCAGCTAAAGTTTTGAACATACCTCATATGAGAAATTTTAATTAAAGCACCAAAAGTTTTGAAAACACAAATTGCATAATTTAATAAATCATGAGTTACTCTAAATAAACGCTTATGTTTATTGTTTGTTTTAATGTAGTTATGTACATTTTTGAAGTAAAACTTCTTTACTTCTTTTCAACGAGCTTCTTTCTTTGTAAAACAAAGAAGACAGGTTGGTATCTATAAATATTTTGTAAAGGTCAGAAAAAAATTTAGTCTCCTTAAGAATTCTTAAGAATAAAATATAACGAAGGCTTAGAAGTTTAGTATATAACGTACGAGTGAAAAACTGCTCAGATTTTGCAATTCTGAATTATTCCAACACACGGCGTAAGTAGATAACATCGATTTCGTTAAACTAGTAGGAGTTAGGACCCATATCATTGATCAGTTTGAAAAAAAAAACATGTCTGTGGCTGGATTTTTTGTGAATTTTTAATTTTTTTTTTCAAGAAAATCCACCTTTATGATTTGTATGACAATTGTATACATACGATATAAAATTTCATTATCACTGTAACAAAAGATGAAATAAATGAATCTATATTTCGCAGTAATAGTGCTTTGCAGTTTCCAGTTATCCGTATCAGCGACCGTGACCTATATTTATGTAGTAAAGTAAAGTAGAACACTTACACAATGGATTGGCAGAACATATAAGTAAATAGGAAAATTAAAGCTGTAATAAGATATTTTTTATATATATATAATGTAAATACAAAACGTAGAAATTCATCTAAATAAATTAAACAATGTAACTTTTAGTTGATGTAAATTTTCAATTCAAAACAGAACACTGAATAACATGAGAATACCGATTTTGTTCTATAATCATACATAAAACTGAAGTGTTTGTTTGAACGCGCTAATCTCTAGACCTACCTACCGACCCGATTTTAGATATTTTTTTACATTTAACACAATATTTAATAAAAAAGATTTATAGGCTACGTAGTATGTAAACTCACGTTATAATCTTTAAGGGGTGTGGGAAGGAAGTCGTGCAAAAGTTAACACTTTAAATAACTTAGAAAATATAACTCTGGCATAAAATGCCTCCGGAAATAGCAACAGCTCATGTAGCTTTCAACTGATTCATATACTTACCAGCCAACGAAAGACCCGTTAAACATCAAAACGATGTAAAAGCTATATTTTCTTTAAATATTTATCTATACATATCCCTAATAAAATTGTAACTAAGCCGAATCTGTACATTAAATATTTTTTGGAAAATCTTATTGAAATAGACATTATTATCGGTACAGAGGCCGAATCTATAGTTTTTAGAATATTTGTTTGTCTGTCTGTCTGTCCGTCTGCCTGTCTGCCTGTCTGTCTGTCTGTTACCGCATCAAGGAAAAACTACTGGAGGGATTTTGATAAAAAAATGTATGATGGTAACTGGTTATCCGGGTCAACATATAGAATACTTTTTCCTGCGGGAAAATATTATATCTCTGAGAAATCTATACTAAAGGTTACAACGTAAGTAATTAGGGACGAACCCGAGCAGAGCGAGGGTGAGTCGCTAGTTACTTATAAATTATTAACTTATTCGTATAGGTATTTCGACTATTACGCATGTAATAATCTATAATGTTTTAACGTTTTCAACTTATCATTTATTTTAATGTTTTCAGTATTATTGATTGAATAGATATAATATATTAAAATAAGTACTTATTAAACTGGTTTTAATTTTATTGCGCATGCATTATAAATTTGCACCGGTTTCACAATAGTTTGAAAAGAAAAGCGTAGCCGAAGGTAACGTTATATTGTAAGAAATATATTTTTTTATTCGAGTACAATAATAATATTAATTTATCCTCAAATACCTATCTGATCTACTCCTTAATCTGTCAGTTAAACTAGATGTGCTTAAACTAAACATCGATAAAGCGTAACTTGGATTTCTAATGGTTTTGTACACCGTGTTCAACCATAGCAACAAATTTTAAGGCAATATGTTGCTACGAGTACCTTTATTTATGCATTATTAAAGGGATTGTATGATGAATCCGATAGTTATCTTATCTAAATAAAAACTGAATGTTACCAATATTTTATTATTCCCTAGCGGTTCGCCCCTAGATGATTCTTTAAGTTGACATAACTTTTTTATTTAGGAACCGATTGAAATACAACAAATACTAAATGTTAAGTGAAGCTTACTTCATTACATTTGTGAAAACCGCACCCAAATCGGTTAAGCCGTTTTTGAGATTAGCGCGCACAAACGCCTAGACAAACATTCAAAAAAAACTAAAAATCATTGTTTTATTCTATTTCTATTGCGTTAATAAAGATCCCAAATAATAGTTTTTCTCAAAATCTTCCATGTACAGACAGCGATTACTTACAATTTTATTATATGTACCTATAGATAACACTAAAGCTCATAAATAGAAATTTTGCCTTCTTTAAAAAAAACTTGTATGTGAACCCTTTTTAAAAAAAACATCTTTGTAAAAGTGTCAAACAAATTAATAATCATTTATAACTATATTAAAATGATTGAAAATAAAATTATTACCAATAAATATCCTAATAATTTTGATAAATACGAGTATCTATTTGATCACTGGAAACCTTTATCTAGCCATTACGTAGGTTTCTATATAGAAATAGAAATACTCTTTGGCCTTTAAAGATAAACTAACGAGGTTGCACTGCAATCATCCAAATTGAGTTGACCTTTTTCAAAGGGTGTGTTCTGTGAAAATATACATTCGGTTGTTTTACTAACATAAGAAAATTAAAAAATAACATTTATTATCAGAAGCTCTTTATCATATCTATATTTTAAAGATGTATTTATAGCTGGCAAACTAGAAAATTATGTTATGATTATATCTATTTTTGTTAATAGTAGGATCATATTTTTTATCTAGAAAAGACACACTGAATTTAAAATTACTTAAGTTATTCCACCCATTGAAGTGGAGTTTTAGTAGTGGACCACCTTTAACGTATAACCTATTCATTAAAAATAATTTTAATAATTGATTTACAAAAAAAAATTCTGCCGAATTCAGTACCTTTTTTTGAAGTTGTCAAAAAATACGGTAGTGGATGCATTTGATTTTTTCAGCTTAAAAAGTTAGTTTGGGATTCTTTCATAAGTTTTTAATTAGAGGGTAGAAGTTAAACTGCCGATATTGAGATGGAACTTTTTTGCTATAAGCCAGTTAATAAACATATACATTACCTCAGTTACTTAGGTAATGAAAGGTGACGATTATAATTTCTATCTATACATATAATAAAATTGTAACTAAGCCGAATCTGTACATAACATTTTTTTTGGAATATCTTATTGAAATAGATATTATTATCGATACAGCGGCCGAATCTATGGTTTTTAGAATTTTTGTCTGTGTCTGTCTGGGAACGCATGAGAAAACCACTGGACAGATTTTGATGAAATTAGGTATGATGTTAGCTGGTTATCCGGGTCAACATATAGGATATTTTTTACTATGGGAAAATATCACATCTCTGAGAAATCTATTAATTTTGAACCAAAAACAACTGTGACAGATTGTGACAGAGAACAAAAAAAACTTAAATTGTACCTATTATTTAAAAATATATGGTACTTAGGAAAGGTTTCATTGGTGTACGATAATGTTTCAGTGGGAGGTATTAAAAACCACTATTTCCTAATGGATTCACTAAGTCATATTAACGGGCAATGAAGCCTGGCAAATGTATGTAACACATTTTGTAGTAATGACTCTTTTTGTCTTTACATTCTAGCGACCGACTAGACTCGTCATTAAGCGAAATTTCCAAGCTCTGCCTTTTTGTTCCAGTTTCTGCTCAGGTCCGATTTGTTTTCTTCCAAGTTAACGAATTTTGCTTTTGACTAATTACAACTACAGTACATTGTTTTGATGTATCTCAAAAGATTTAACTAGTGTTAGCGATATTATTGTACGAAAATAATTTTTTTGAGAATACATCATCTAGTCTGTCATTGAACAAATTTACAAGTTATACACACAAATGTTCCTCATTTATTTCTTTTTTTATAAGTGAAAACCGTATCAAAATCCAATGTATGGTTTAAAAGAAGTAAGCGGACAAACAGACAGACGCAGACAGCGACTTTATTTTAAACTATGTATAAATGAATTTAAAAATCTATGACTTATTCAAATGTATCTAATATCCCATATTAAATATTATGTTAGTACAAAAACTAATTTTTCAATAAGGCGAGCTCGATTTCCTTATAAAAGTGAAAATGTTTAACAGATCCAATTAAATTTCTACCGTATTGGCGTAAACAGCAAACAAATTACATCTCGTAGCGCTTTCTAACTTGCTGAGCTGAGCTTAATATGATATCTATTTCTATGATCTGCACTCTAAGTAATTGAATACCTACTGTCGGTTAGCTGTGGTTTAGTTAAGATTAGATTATAATCTATAAGCATATAAAGGAAGCTAATATTCGACTGGAAAGAACCACGATAGTTTCCGAATTCATATGAAAGAAATACCCAAACTGCTTGTAAATAACGCACGTAACGTAGTGGTAGATGCATTATATAATGTAACTACACACTAAAACTGATATTATCGTTGATTTCCTATTTGTTTTCTGTACTTTTCCTTGCAATTTCGTTTTTAACCAACTGGGAATAAAGTAAATGGTAGAAAATGTACTGCCAAAAGCATTCTAAACGAACAATTTAAATTAAAAATATATTTACTAATGAGCAAAACATATTATTCCGTTACGGAATACTTTTTTTTTTGATTACGTGGAATTAATTTCACTTGATTGAGTATCAACTAGAGTAGAAGTGACGTAGGATAAGTACAAAATTGCTGGATTTAGAATATTGTGAATATTATTAAAAAAAACAAATGGTTTCTTGCTAACTCTTTTCAGCAAAACTTTTTCTGTTGGTAGCTTCCTGACGGCTAGTATTGTAATGTATTCAGTCCTTTTTACCTTCATTACGAAGGGGATCAGGCCATAGTCCACCACGCTGGTCAAGTGCGGATGATATGTCTTTCGAGAACTTGCTAGATTCTCTCAGACATGCAGATTTCCTCACGATATTTTCCTTCACCTAAGACTGACGAAGAATTGAGTAATGCAATACTGGCATTTAAAGTTGACAAACTCAAAAAGCTCATGAAAGTCTGAATAAAGTGTATTTTGATTTGAATATTATGTAATAACTAGTGACTTACCCTCGCTTCTCTCGGGTGCGTCTTTAGATACGTTTCAACTTTTTGAGCGGAATTATTTTCTAAAGTAAAAGTAGCTTAAGTTACTCCTTATAACATCAGCTATCAGTCAGTAAAAGTCTCGTCAAATCAGTCCAGACGTTTCGAAGATTAGCCGGAATAAACAGACAAACAGACAATTTCTTTTTAAATTGTGTTTTTCTTATAAGTAACGTATTTCATATTCATTTAGTAAAAAGCTGTTATTTTGACATTACAAACAGACACATTAATTTTATTTATCTGTACAGATTGGTTGAAAAACAAAATTTACCATCATATATGATGTGAATTATAATCAACCGTTTCATATGTTTAACCAGTGGAATCTAATTAAGGCTTGGGCCTCTTGAAGGGTTTGTTGATACTTGATACGTTATTGATCTCCATATAAAGAAGTTCCATTAAAGAATATAGCTTAAATTACTTCAAAGTAGGTACTTCGCGCTTACTATAAACAAGAGTAAGTATCTTAGCCACTTAATTTAAAAGCTGTCTCCAAATGAATGTTCACATGTTAGGAACATTTCTATCGACGTTAAAAATAAACTAAATGTTGTTTTTATTTAAACTTGTTGGAAGGAAGCTAAGGGTACATCAACACCTCTCCTTTTTTGGATGCAGGGAACACTTATTTATTGCTTTTCAACCGTCCTAAAATATTGGGACGTCTTTTTTATTTATCATCGTATTCTTTAAAAGGAGATTGAGCTTGACTCATCTGGTCCAAAACTTGGTTAATTTATAAGTCATACATTTACCAGATGAATGGTTTGTCGATTATTTTTTTTTTTTCATAATTAATTATATTATATATTATTAATTCATGAACTATTTATTTAATAATAATTTATTATTTAATTTTATTAATTATTTATTTAAAAATAATTAAGCAGTGTCAAGTAAAATAATGTCAAATTGTTTTTTTTTTTTTTTGTAACTAAAAGCTAATCAATGCCTGAAGAAATATTAGCGCAACTTTTATAAAATAATATTCAGAATTTATATTGAACTCATAATTATAAGGAAAATATGTACGTACATACAGACTGCTAATAACATAACGCTTTCATTTGGTTTCGCTGTAGTCGGATAAAAAAATTTTAGGCCTAATGAAGAAGCTTTTTGTCTGCAATCTTTCAAAAACTTATATTAAAGATATGTATCTACGTTAATAGCTTTTTACAGGTTGTTTAGACAGGTTTTTTGTTTGTTTGCACGCGATAATCTCTAGAAAATATATTCTGATTTGATAAAGAAAATTATTATATACATCTTTTTTAAGAAAGGCTAATTACCATCACACTACCATTTTTACAAGTAGAGGATTATAACATTAACTAGCGACTCCCCCTCGCTTCGATCGGGTTCGTCCCTAGGTTGATTCCCAATACAAAATTTTAATCCCCATTTTCAACCCCTTCAAGGATGATTTCCGAGATAAAAATATATCGTATATCCTTCCCAAGGTCTCAAACTATCTTCTTACCAAATTTCATCTAAATCGGTTTAATAGATCCAGAGAATAACCCCTACAACCTTACAAATTCACAAACTCACAAACTTTACCTCTTTATAATAGTAGATAAACTACGAAGCTACAATAAAACAACATTTGTGCGAAGACAGAAATTCACACAATTTAGTGGGCAAAATCTTAAATAGATCGTTTAATCTCGAGCTGGGTAAATTAGAATTTTAGTTATTCGATTTTAAAATCTAATCAAACGCTCCGCCTATTAAGATGTTACTTCAAATGCAGACTAAAATTTTAAAATGATGAAACGACGTTTGCAAATATACCTTTATTTGTAACAATATATTGCACTTATCAACTATGTTCTATATATATCAATCGAATATCTTTGTTTTTTTTTAATCAAAACAAGGCAAACGTTGATACTATGGTATTTTGTTTTTTCTTCATACGAAATTTTATACGAAAAAAAAGGAAATTATGTCAATTATGTTTGCTAAATTATTCCCTAAATGATTCAGTACACTTCTTTCAATATATATCTATTGACTAGCATTTTGTCGCGGCTTCGCCTGCGTCGTTTAAATTTGTAGAATTTGTAGTTGTAGAGTCGTAGGGTGATGATGTCAGATTACCAATAGGTAACCTTCCTCAATACATAAGCTAAAAAACACAAAAAGAATTTTTCAAATCGCACCAGATTATCGCGTTCAAGCAAACTCTTCAGTTTTATAAATTAGTATAGAAGTATGTATTTTCTTAAATAGTTACGAAGTACGGCTTCGTTTGTTTAGCTTTTAAATGTCTTATGAGTCAAAAGATATAAGAGACTAAATTTCAATATTTATCTATAGAACACTTCTATTTATGACAAAATACCATTTGTTCGAGTTTTCGACAAAGCAATTTATTCCCCTATCTGCATTTCATCAAGACTTGACCTGAGTCGATCCGATCGTACATTTAGTCTGACCTACATTCCCAAAACAAATCTGTACAAATGTTTGGGAAATCTCTCTCTATAGCCACTATTTATGTAAACTGTAAAGTACTAAAATGTAAATTATTTCACTTTGCACAAGCATTATGCACAACTGGGGTTTTGAGTTTCTTATAATTTCTTTTAAATTTTAAACAGTGTTAATTCACGTATTAACTATGAATAACTTAATAAAAAATGTGTTATAATATTAGCATTTGATTGAGCAAGTGTTTTCTTGCTACTTTAGCGTTACTTCGCGTATATATTATTCGTGTATAACTTACTGTAGGTACCTATTACTAATCATAGCAAAAATATGCTTATTTATCAAGATTTTCTATATCAAACAGTTTGTATAAGTTTACTTTTATTTACAAAATCATTAGAAATATATATAACGGTTTAAAGAAATAAAAGAAGAAAACTTAACAGGTAATAATTGCACGCATCTTTCACATATTAGAACTTGGCAGCCATACATTAGTCTACGGTCTAGGTTATAAAATAAGTCTAGTTGCTAGTACAAAGGAACTACACACAAATCAATACCATACATAACAATGCACAGCTGATCGCAAAGTAAATAGGAAACACTCACCATTTCTGCTGGTTATCGTCAGAACTACTAAAGTTAGAGATAGCGGCGTATCTGTAATACAAAATACAAACAAGCTAGTGCATTTAATTATTAAAATAAAGCATTAGTCCAAAACGTTTGTTAAGGAAATAGTTCGTGCTTAGTAGCGTCGAACGGTGTAATGAACAAAGGATTGGCGTAAATAATCGAAACTCACCTTTGCGCGGTGCATTCGAGAACTTTCTTTTTCTCCCATCCTTCCTGTGTTTTAACCCACTCTTCACCAGGTGATCGCCAGTCTTTTGAGATAAAAGGCATTATTTTTAACACAAATACACAATAAACACACGTAACGACCAGTCGCGTACGACGCGAAACGAGAATTGGCGTTTTGTCCGCGCGGGAAAGAGAGGTTTTGTTTAGAAAGAGATGGCTGCGCGCATGTCTCGTGCAACTTGCAAGCGGTGAAACGTCACGAACAGCTGTTTTTGTGTTTATGTAGTATAGTGTGCTCTGCGGTTATGTTACGCAATAATGTCTATTGTTACTCAATTGTCATTTCTGCACAAAATTCATATTTTTATCTTTTACATTAACTTAGAGTTTATTTAAGATTTATTACTGACAATAAGAATATAAATTGATGCTTAATGCCAATCTACACCTATTAAATACTCTCTGAGCGTGACGTGGTCTTGATAAATATTTTAAAATTAATCATCATGAGGATGATATATAACCTATAGCCTTCTCAGTTAACAGGCTATCTAATGCAAAAAGAATTTTTCGAATCGGATTAGTAATTCCTAAGATTAACGCGTTCAACCAAGCAAACAAATAAACTCTTCAGCTTTATAATATCAATATAAATTAAACAAGACAAGCGAATTGAATTGATAAAATTAATACACTAAATAATGCCTTAACTAGATATCTGCTCATTACTAATTTGACTGTTGGTGTTTATTATCCATCTATGATTTCGGTTTAATTTCCATATACCTACTTCTTTACGGGTTTAACTAACTTTGCTTAAAGAGAAATACAGCCTGTCGTAGCATATAGATAATGCGTGTTTTTGCTAATCGTTATCGACTATGCAATTTTATTTAGATACTTTCATTGGCTTCTTTAAAATTTGCCTTATATTTAGTTTTTATTTGTAATGAAATGTAAATGATATGTTATATATTTCGGACGATTATTTCACTTTCATTAAAATATAAGCAGGCTTTGTTTTCACAGACAAAGTAACAATTTGTTAAAAATTGTAATTCTACGCTCATATTTTCGGGTCAGATGAATCTTTAAAATGTTAAATCATTCTTAAAGATATCTTAAAAAATTTTTTTCGTATGTTTTGCTTAAATTTTGATTTTCATTTATAAAAAAAATATTAGGAAGATTAATAAAGTTGTAACGTGAGCAGAAACATTATTCAAGAGAAATCTTTACCTCTATTTACTTCTATATGACATTTTATATTTATTATCTGTAAGTATTTTCTACTTAGTCTGTGATTAGTATTTGTCGTATTTGAGGTTAAAAAAATTTATCTTTCTCGTAATGGGAGACTCGACTAAAAACCCTAAAATCAACACTGGGGCACAAGATCCAGTGCTTAAAAAGGCAGAGTTGGATTACATGAAAATTATTGAAGAAAAGAACCGTGAACGCGTCCAGAAGTTGCAACAAATTTCAAAACGAAATAGACTTACTGGTTTAGCTATCGGTGCCGGAGTATTTAGTATTTATATGTATTCTATTTTTGCAGTTAAACAGGAAACCTTCCTTGACGATTTCGAAGAGCCCACAAAAATCCAGCAATAATGGCCGTGGCTAAGAAAGCTTTGCAAATAAGGTTACCACCTCTACCCAGTATTAAAGATATTATCCGACTATACAAATTACGTGCCCTTAAAGAACTGTCTCAGAATTTTCTCATGGAACCCAGACTGATTGATAAAATTGTAAGAGCTGCAGGTCATATAGAAAACAATGTTGTTTGTGAAGTAGGACCAGGGCCTGGTGGTATAACCAGGTCTATTATACAACAAGGACCTAGGAAAGTAATTCTAATAGAGAAAGATCCACGATTTATTCCTACTTTAGAACTTCTAGCTGATGCATGCCGAGATAAATTAGATGTTGATATAATTACTGGTGATATCTTGAAAACTAATATTGCTCATTTTATTCCTGAAGATGTTAAACGTGAATGGACAGATCTGCCTCCACCAGTGAATCTAATTGGTAATTTACCATTTAGTGTCTCAACAATATTAATGGTAAGATGGCTAGAAATGATTTCAAGGAAAGAAGGTCCATGGTCATTTGGGCGTACTAGGATGACACTAACATTTCAAAAAGAAGTTGCTGAAAGAATGGCTGCACCTATTATGGATAAGCAAAGATGTAGATTGTCAGTAATGTGTCAAAACTGGTGTAATGTAAAATATAAGTTTGATATTTCAGGAGCAGCTTTTCTTCCAAAGCCTGAAGTAGATGTTGGAGTAGTCACATTGACACCTTTAAAACAACCTATTATCAAGTTACCATTCAAGCTTGTAGAAAAAGTAATTCGGCAAATATTTTCTATGAGACAAAAATATTCAATTAGAGGTGCTCAAACATTATTTCCAGAAGAAGTGCGGGAAGAAATGGCTCTTAGAATGTATAAAATGGCAGATCTTGACCCAATAACTCGGCCATTCCAAATAGCTAATGGTGAATTTCGCAGATTATGTGAAGCATACAATGAAATTATTCAGAAATATCCAGAATTTGAAAATTATGATAATAGGGCACCTAAGAAAATCAATGAAACTGTCGTAGAGGCAGAAATTTAATCTTTATGTTGTAAATAGTAGGTAAAATTAAACATTATTTAGTTTCAATAGTTTTTTATTAAATCTGATTCAACAAAACAACACAGTAACACACAAAACTATATTTGGTTGCAAAATTCAAGTTTTATGACTTAAGGAAATACTATAATTATAAATTGTTCTTACTTTTTTAGTATAAAAGCAAGATAAATTAACATACTTTTAAAGACATTGTTACATATACATATGTAATAAAATATTTTAAAAATTAAATGGTAGCAATATATTAGGAAAAATAAGATGAACTTAAAACTCATGGCTTATCCAAAAAAATGTCAAAGAGATGACAAATTTTGTATCAATTTTGCATCAAAATCAAATTGAGAACAAGTGTATCATAGAAAAACTAGGTCAACTAAAACTAAAAAGTTAAAAGAAACCAGAAGTATTATTTTACATTTTATAGACAATTGGTCGGATTGTCCTCGGATGATGTTCTTAATTTATTGCAAGTCTATTATTTACTCTTATTCACATTTTTCTTCTGTTTTTGCTAGTTGCGCTCGCCTTTGTTTGCTCTTCAATGCACGTTTATGTTTATGAGAATTAATATGAATCAAATACTCTTTGTCCCCAATAATGAGTCTCTCACAAACACTGCAATAGTTGCTTGAATGACTATTTATATTTGTCTTTTCATCAGGAATATTAGATTTCAAACTTTCATACTGACATTGAGTTTTATTTATGAAGCTTTCAATAATATGAATTGCTTTATTCTTGACCTCATCATCCCATTTGGTTAAGTCTGTCGTGTCTAATTCATATATTGGCGGAATCTGAAAATAAGCGACATCTATTATTATGATTCATAATTAAATATTGTTTCTATGCGACAATAGATGGTGCTACTCTAAGTATCGGTATAAAAGCGCTAAAGTTTTGGCTATTCGTCGCTAGATGGCGCCTTTAAAAGAAATAAAAAAATTATGCAGCAAAATATTAATTATAATAATAAAAAATTACTTTTTTTTTGTTACTTAATTGTTTTGTATAAATGTGTAACATTAACATAATAGTTTTTAAAAATCCTAATAAAAAACATCATAATCCTTATAAAAAAACATTGCGTAAAACTGTTGGCAATTGCAAGTAAAAAAAACGTAGTGGCAATTGTAAAGTATTTACCTTGTACGTGTAAATAAAAAACTCAAAATAATTCAGGATATACTGAAGAAATAATATTGTGTCTAAAATATATTTAAAAAATACTATCCTAATATAAAAATAATAGATAATCACCTCCCTAGTAGGATGTTCTAAAAACCTGCTTTTCACCATTTTATTTTGTCGTCTTGCATATCTTCTCGTACCCATTTTCATATTGGAGATGCTTTCTTCTAGAAGCTTCTTGCCTTCTTCACTATCCTTCTTTTCCGCTGGTAACATCAAGTATTCATGGAATTCTTTGAAACCAAGAGTTTGGAAGATGCCTTTTGTGTAGTCTGGCGGTCTGAAATAAAAATAATGATTCATATTTTAAACAGATTTCTCTTTAATATGTAGGTAATAGGGTACCTTTATGTAACAGTAATAACCTTGTGACTCTTCGATCCATAGACTACGTTTGTTGAAAAATACGTCGATTCATTTAAGTTTTTTTATACTTCAAACGTTTAAAAACACTTATATTATTTAACATTCTATCATTTATAATATTACAATTAGGATGTTCCTACTTTACTAAAAAAAAACGCGAGGTACCTACACAGACAAAAAAAGTTTAAAAATATTTAATTAACCTTTTACAGCTTTATACCTAGTATTAAATTTGCAAAGAAATCGGGTAACATGCAAAAAAATCGTTCAAATTGAGTTCATACTAGTTTTACCTCCTATAACATATTTATTACTATATAATAGCTGTTTAATTTAATGGTACCCTAATGGAACTATGACACATCTTAACCATGCTTGAGTTTACCATAAAAAAAAACGTAAATATTACTAGCAACAACTAATTATTACTTTTATTGGCCATGAAATTGAAATACAAGCATATATACATGTAAAAACCGTTTAAATATCCTATAATAAAGTTTATGTTCATTATAATAAAGGGATTTTTCAAATATATTTATGCTTAAGGAACCCCCATGTTTTCTTGGAACGCAGGTCAATTAAAAAAGCAATGTAATTTCGCATAGCGCTAGAGGATTTGCCAGGCGCACTCGACCGTTTAGCTCACAAATTATATTTATTATTTACTAACAAATGCACGCGGACTCACATATGTTTTTAATTTCATTTTATTTACAAACTAAATTAGATTTTCGTTTTTATGGGACAGTGTAGAGATGGGAGCTCTCACTATATGCAACTTGCAAAATGCAAAATTCATATAATTAAATCAAAAATTAGCAACGAATAATAAAAATTTCATTAACTTGTGTTAGATTAAAATTTTCATAAACATTCATGTCTTAGCTCCTCAATCACATATTATCTTTCCAAATTCTTGTAGATGTGGTAGATAAAAATTTGCAAATTCGGATTATTATTACTTTGATATAGGTATGATATGTATCAAAAATGACCAAAATCTAAATATACTTTATTCAAATAGCTACTATATATTATTACAAGAATCGTCACTTTTTACATTTTCAAAATTTAAATTATATGCCAGTGTGTAAGTCTGTGAGGAATCAATCGCCGGATAGGAAGGTAGTATATAATATAAGTATGCCATATTGGCATGCATTGATAAAATGGAAATGCCTCTAGTATATTAGTAAATTATATTGAGACTATTTAAAAAAAACTTGATAGAAACAGGTAGTATAGTATAAGTATAAACTTTGTAATTTTTATTCAAGTACAAATAAATAAAATTGCCCGTTTCTAATATCATAATAAAGTGTCATGTCACGTTACCAGAATATAACATCCCTTCTCCCTTCAATTCGAGGGAGATCAGGAGAAATCCATCACAAGTGCGGTTTTGTGGCCTTCACATGTCTTTCGAAAACTTGCTAAGTTCTCTAAGATATGCCTTACGATGTTTTCGTTTTACCGAAAGGCAAGTGGTAATCATGTTGGAAATTATTCGCACATGAGAATATCAGAGGTGCGAAACCCGGGATTTGAACCCGTATCACTCGTTTTCCCAAGCGAGCGCGTTCTCACTGGGCTATCATTGCGATAAGATGTCGATTTATATAATCAATATAATCATCAATTTGTTTAAGAGGGCTGGGCCTATAAATTCGCAAGACGGTACTTGAGTCATCTATGGTCATTAAATATGTTGGGACATTAACACACAGCACCATCTAGTTCCATGGTAAGTTAAGAGGCTTGTATTATGGATACCAGTTAGTTGACTACACATATATAACTTTAAATACGTACACATTATAAATATAAACCATCCTTGACTGGAGTACATGTCATTATACCTACGTTACTGTACTAACAGGGACATCTTATAATACAATAAGTAGAAACATTTGTGCGTTAATAGGCGATTATTAGCTCAATGTCATCTTGACAAAAAAGTGTTTCCGCAACAGATTTCGTATCGATTTATAAAAAAACCAATCGATTCTGAGAAAATCCCGATTCCGCCGTTACAGTTGATTTATTGTGCGTGTGGGCTTTCATTGCCGTTTAGACTGCAAACTAGATATCTTATAAACAGTGTAAAACATAAATACCGAAGATATTTTTAAAGTTTAATTACACTGTCGATGAAAGTTGTGGGGCAAAGACCTTTCTACGCGTAGAGGTATACTATTAAAATTACATAGGTAGATTTTGTGGTTAAAAATGGTCATTCTAAAGGTTTAAGAATGAGGACAATTGTATTTGCTACGATGTAATTTGAAAAAAAAGAAATAATAATATAAAAATATTTAATTTCTAATATGATTAAGTTCATTCTAAGAGTCATCAACGTCAATTCCCTGAAAAAGTCAATAATACAAATTAATAATAAAAAAATTACCACTATATAATAAACTAGCAGACCCGGCCACGCGTTGCTGTGGCACACATATGAAAATCAATTTTGCAATAAAAAAAGGAAATAATCGGGATAAAAACTATCCTATCTTTTAAGTTGGAACAAATCACACATTTTGGAAAAAAAAAACGTTAAGATCGGATAAGTAGTTTCGGAGTTTATCCCGGACCAACATCGTGACACGAGATTTATATATATTAAGAAGATATGTCATCGATAAAAACTTAAAAAAAAAAAAAAAACTCTAAAAAGTAAAAAAATAACTGATTGGTAGTTTTCATTTGCTATAGATATCTAATCAGATATTTTCGAAGTCGGTGTGCTTTGATTTGTATCGGATGGCATCGGTTTGTTTTTCCCTTTTTAGTGTAGACATACTAGTAGCAAAATAAGAAGAAAGCATTTTAGTAAAATATTCGCTTGAGAGCGAATTTCCTAATAAATGAGAAAAAAAGCTTATTACTTTAAATATCACTACGTCTTTTTAAATGCTCTTATAATTTTTGATTCATCGTTAATATATATCATAATCGCAGGTATAAAGTTTTCTGAAAGTCATAAGGAATTAAATGGTGAATGAAATCATCGTGAGGAAACCTGCATGTCTGAGAGAACCTAACAAGTTTTCGAAAGACATGTGAAGTCCGCCAATTCGCACTTGGCCAGTATGGTGGACTATGGCCTGATCCCCCTCGTATTGAAGGGAGGCCCGTGTCCAGCAGTGGGACGTTAAAAAGGGCTGATTACTTACTTACTTCATAAAATGTTACAAAGTATGAAATATTTTATTGATGAATGTACCACGAAGCGGTGTGGAGGTTGAAAGTACCATAGTAAAGCAAACTTAAACAACAAAAAGTAGTAAGCTTAATTCAGAGTAAAAACTAAAAGTCATATACTTATTCGTACCGTCTGTTGATCCCTATGTATAAACCCGTGTATGAGGTTTCGATACAAATAATACATCGACTACCGTTCTTAGATAAGGCGTCTTTGAAAAAAATCGGTAGAATACAAGTTTGCGAGGGTAAAACAAACATACATGATTATATTCCTATGTACATATATTTAGTATAGTAGAGTCAAAGTTTCTAATTTTTAACCAACTTTAAAGAGATGTAGGTACTAATTTAATACATGTTTGTTTGCGTATTTAAACGTGATATCAAAACTAATTGTAAACCGATATAAATGTTTATAAAAAATTCTTGATAATTAATGATAATAACATATAAACTCATCAACAGATTTCGATGTCAGTATATCGTTTTTTTAGTTAAAGTACTTAAATATTTTAATTTGTATTCGCACGTTTACGATGTATCTGTAACAGAACTGTATTTTATATACATACATAGAGGTGTAGTAGAAGAAGCTTTAGTTTTAGTCCCAGATCCCATATTAATCTGCTTCAGAATTTACTAGATAAAGCTAACCATACATACATTTTAAATTGCCCTTCAAGCTTTCCGACCAAGATAATCAAGTAACGTATGTCAAGCGTCACATCACGTTGGCTATTCATATAGGATTACTTGTCACTCGTATAGCAAATTAGGAAGCAAAGGTAGAAACGTGTTAGAGTACTTAATATGTCATGATCATCTTTGGTTTCAGCTTACGAGTCTACGTATAATGTAAGGTTAAATATAAGGATTTTACAAGTAACTATCTGAAGCAATTTATGTTGATTCTTCAAGGTAATATTTAGTCGCCCATCCTACCTTAGCTTCGGTATTTTTTATCAATTTCGTTATAATATATCGTTTTAAATTTAAATGAAAAAACGTGTCAAACCTCAAATTTCTTCATATATGTGGAATATATGAAAAAACTTGATATTTGTCATGTTTTTCCACTTTCGAACTTCATCACTTAGGATAGTGATTTTATTTTAAATAAACAGCATACCGCCTTTGCCACGAATGAATCTTTTGTCATATAACTGTAAAAATCATACAACTTTCATATTTATTACTTAGTTAGTGCAGTTAATATGAGTAAGTACGATAAAAATCTTGCAATCGATATTACCTCTATGAGCTATATGAATTGTCATTTTATTTTCAGAAATTAAATGGACATAAATATTGTGTATTGAGCCCTTTTTTTTTAATGTTCCACTGCTGGAAACGGGCCTCCATTCAATACGAGGGGGATCAGGCCATAGTCCACCACGCTGGCCAAGTGCAGCTTGGCGGATTTTACATGTCTTTCGAAAACTTGGTAGGTTTTCTTAGATATGCAGGTTTCCTCACGATGTTTTCCTTCACCGTAAGACAAGTGGTAATCATGTTAGAAAAGATTCGTACGTGAAAATATCAGAGGTGCGAGACCCGGGATATGAACCCGCTGCACTCGGTTTCCCAAGCGAGTGCGTTACCACTGGGCTACCACTACCATACTACCACTATTATACTACTATATTTAATAATCTTACTACTATATATGTAAATGCGAAAGTTTGGATGGATGGATATTTGTTACTCAATCACGCTAGAACGGCTAAACGGATCTGGATGAAATTTGGCACAGTGATAGATTATAGTCTGGAATAATAATAATAATATGTTGGGACTGTAACACACATCACCTTCTAGTTCCATGGTAAGCTATAAAGCCTGTGTTATGTATAGTTGATACACTACACATATGTAACTTTAAATACATACATATTTTTATATATATATATATATATATATATATATAAACACCCATGACTGGAGTACAAACATTCGTGCTCATCATACAAATGAATGTCCCCAGCGGGAATCGAACCCGCGCCCGCTGGCGCAGAAAGTAGGGTCACTACAAACTGAGCCAAGCGTGCCGTCAAATAGCACATAGGTAACTTTCTGTCCTGGAAAAATGTACGGTTCCCGTGGGATAGATTTGTTATTGTTTTTCATTTGCGACGAACCCAAGCGAAGCGAGGCTGAACTGCCAGTTATATTATATAACAATATACATATAATATCGATATGAAAATATTTGATTTAGCCTTTAGGAAGGAAACGAACCGAAAATATTATTATCCAGTAATCCCTCTCTCAATGACTTTGCGAACTAATCGTTACTGCTTGAGACGGTCGTTAAGACATCAAAATATACGCATAACTCCCTATTATATTATAAAACTATATTGATCTATCCTTAACAATTAAATGAGTTCTTTTAATGTAAGTTTTGTTTTTTTTTTGTAAATCTAATTTAAATTTGTATTCAGCCCTTTTTTTAACGTCCCACTGCTGGGCACGGGCCTCCCTTCAATACGAGGGGAATCAGGCCATAGTCCACCACGCTGGCCAAGTGCGGATTGGCGGACTTCACATGTCTTTCGAAAACTTGCTAGGTTTTTCAGACATGCAGGTTTCCTCACGATGTTTTCCTTCACCGTAAGGCAAGTGGTAATCATGTTAGAAATGATTCGCACATGAAAATATCAGAGGTGCGAGACCCGGGATTTGAACCCGCTTCACTCGGTTTCCCACGCGAGCGCGTTACCACTGGGCTACCACTGCCTTATTTTAAATTTACTATAGACAATAAAACAGAAAAAAGTGGTTCTAAAACAAAATGTAACTTTACGTAACATTCTATGCTTTAAAGTACTTTATAGTCTTTCACATGTGATCGCTACTCCTATTAGTTCAGTTTTTATTGAGGTGTAAATTGAATCTATACTTCCAATACTAATATTATAAAGAGGTAAAGTATGTGAGTTTGTGACGTTGTAGGGGTAATCTCTGGATCTACTGAACGGATTTAGATGAAATTTGGTAAGAAGATAGTTTGAGACCCTGGAAAGGACATAGGATACTTTTTATTCCGGAAATCATCTTTTAAGGGGGTAAAAATGGGGATGAAAGTTTGTATGGGGAATCAACCTAGGGCCGAACCAGAGCGAAGCGACGGTGAGTCGCTAGTACTTAATGAAATATTTCGTACATTTTTACGTCCAGCCATTTGAGATACACATTCCCTTTACCGAATACAGGGTTCTCATAGCATCAATAAATAGTTATTTTTGGATTTTATGCTGTTATCAAAGTTAATGTTCAGTAAATTCATGTTATTTTAAGCGTTGCCGGACGTTGTAGAACATTTTCAAATAGTACTTTTTGTCGATTTACTCTTTAACATTAGACAAACTTGTTACGGCTACCTTGCAGGCAGAGTTGGTTATGTGGTACATTTACCATGGGGTAACCTATTTATGATAATGAAATTTGATAGTGTTTCCTTCTCGAGGTCTTAATTCCATGGAAATGTAAGCATGCTAAGAGCTATTCGAAGTACTAAAAAGGTAGTGGCACATCAGTCACAATTCGTATAACGAGTTATTAACATTTACATCATTGCATTAAAATACACTACTTAGGTACATATAATTTAATATTTTGCACGTTTTAGAGTCCGTGGTCATTGGATTGATTTTGATTGATTGATCGATTGAAACGGGACTTTCACCCTGGGATAAGATTCGGATGAGAGTAGCTATTTTGATCCTTGTACCGTGTGAGACAAATTGCAGACAAAATCTAGCTTATATGCACAAGTATGTGACAGGTGACTGGTAGCTTTTCCTCGCTTTTTTTCGGTGCACCCCTAGAAGTTACGATCTTTTCCGATTTAATTCATATATATTATCACTAGCGTCTCACTCTCGTTTCACTCGGGTTCGTCTCTAGGAAAACAAAAACAAACCTATCCTATGAGGACCATACATTTTTCCGGGATAAAAAGTAGCCTATGTGTTATGTCAGACTATAATCTATCTCTGTACCAAATTTCATCCAGGTCCTTTCAGCCGTTCTGGCGTGAAAGAGTAACAAACATCCATACATACTCAAAAACTTTCATATTTATATATTATAAAATAAATATGGATTGCGGTAGATTATTATTTTCGCAAAATGTTTCTAAATAACCTAATACTAGCTATCTATCTATATACATCTCTTACTATTGGTAAAGACCGTATGATAATCTCAATTCAATTCAAATTTCTAATGGCTGCAAAGCGTATAAGTTGACCACATGTTACTTCGCCGCCAATGTCATGAAGAAAGGAGAAGACATAATAATCTGTAGACAACTTTTTCAGATTAGCTCGAACAAACATAAATTCATTTTACATTTTAATATATAATATGTAGTGTAGATATAATATTTATATCACAGATGTCATTTGCGATGATGCTGTGTATGACTAGTAATGAAAGGACGAGTGTCGTAGAGTCCCCTTGTTTGTTCATCTAGGTCTTAGGGCTTCAAGTAATGCTCTTATTGAGGTCAGGGAACACAAACACTATGCACGGTTGAAGTTGGTTTAATGAATAAATCGCCACAAGAGTGAAGGCGTATAACTGTTGATAGATGCTCTGGATACGCCTGTTAACAACTTTCATATAGATTGCCTTACTTCAGATGCTTAAAAAATGTATCCCTTTTGTTATTTTAGTTAGTCTTACCAATAACAAAATGCTCTTTTCTTTAAGTCGATGACGCTATTGACTCGACGTTTGAATAACCTATCTAAAAAAATCACTGTTCACAAAAAAATGTATTTTTTGAAATATTCTTGTAAGAGCAAAACGGTGCATTTTTACTCTCTAAGAATTTTCTTTTAAGATCCTTATAAGGATGATGAAAAATGGCATATATAACAAAGTTTTAAAATAAAAGATAGAAATAGTTTCCAAGTCTATGGAATGAACAATAACAAGTAAAATAGCAGTTACGCGCTTAACTAAGTGGCATTATAACATTATTGACATACCTACCATGTTTTACAATTTTAATCCTTTTTTATAATGTTTTCCAATAAATATTAAATTGTCATTTCTAGGATACTCTTTATATGACAACTTTATATGTACTGTGGCAGCAATAGAGTGGCCTGCGGTCGCTACTGGCTACCGAGTGTGTAGCACTACTATAGTTGGAAAAAACCTTCTTGATACTTAAGTATAGGTTAACATTCATTAAAATAATTTATTTATAAACATGCTATTATTGCGAAAGTTTGTTTGGAGTTAGGCGTTTAGGTACGAACCTGAGCGAAGCGAGGGTAACGCGCTTATTCATATTTCGTCGTACATGGGATTAGCAGTCCAATGTAGGGGGACGTAAGTTCGATTCAAATTTGTTTTATTTCTGATTAGAGTAATAATTTATCTATTTTGACAAAAAACTATGTAACACTTAAAGATATTTAACAATATTTTGTGCCTATTCATCTATTATATAACTACACGTATTATATGACAAAAAATGAAAAATAAAATATGTGCATGTAAACATACTGGTTAGGAAAAATAGAAAATTATTTGCGTTCTTTTACTTATCCATTTTCCAAAACTAAATATTTAAAACGAGCCAGTGAAGTAAACATATTTATACATAAAATATAATACGTTGTATATTTATTGAACGTATACACGGATATGAGTATGGCGAAAAATCGCAGGCTTATTATTTAAATATTTCGTTAATATTTTCCAGGATTAAGGACAACCGTCATAGAATAGAACACATGAAACTTGAGCGCACAGTGAACCGCAGTATGGCAGATGCATCGCGGCCATTGCCCATAACCGCCATCTTGCTTTTTATTTTTTTATTCATCTTATTTTGTTTTTTGTTTGTAAATACGGTTAGGTTTTATATGTCATAAATATTTAAATGTAAATATTAATACATATAAGCTATAATTTTTAAGAAGAAGTATAAAAAAATACGTTTTATAATGGGTTTCAGGGAAATACCGTAAATAAAAACAAATTTTATAATTTAATTTGCGACTGACTGTTTTTTTAGTAATTTTCATTTAATATATTTTTATTTTATCTATTATATTTATTTATGTTTAGCATGTATGCTACACACTTTAGTAGGCGATAATAATTTAAAATAGCAATTTAGAATATCAGTACATTTATTCATTCAGTATCTACGGATTTTTTGTAAAGGCTGAATAGCTATAATATCGCATGCTTAAATTAATGACTACAAAAAAACTACTACAATATTATTACACCATGAAAACGACCACACGTGACGAAAGTCGGTTAAGAAGGATTTTTTGTGACTACAACTATTTACAATTTGATATCGATTCTTATTTTAACCAACGAAATCGATTCATTATTACGTTTAATCGTTTTAATTTCACGGATAATTTGCGCCGATCGACCCTTTGTTTCGAATAAATTAAGGCTCTATCCACTGTATCCATGTTTTTTACAAGTTTTATAGCTTTACTGTTTGAGACATACAAGATCGGGATGGAACTTTACAAGCCTACACTGTTTGTCCGTCTGTCAAAAGGGATGTACCTTTTACACTTCAATAAGTAGCCGGTTCAAATTTTCACAAACTATGTATGTATGTGTAATACATAAAATAGGTTTAAGAAAAAGTTCTTAGCGCTAGATGTTTTAACTCCTATATAATATTTAGATCTATTGTTAATTATCGTAAACCAAATATATTGCGCAGTTGAATGAGACCTTAGTTTGCGAGACCGTCTCATACTTGACTAATTCTTTCATTTTAATTGACGTTATTAATATTATTTGTCTTACTTTATAACATTTTATTCTCTACTATCTTTAGTTTTTATATAACGTTCTACATAAAATGGAGACAAAATGTATTTGGTTTAGTCTTTTTTTTTAGCTTTAATAAATATTCTTTATTATTGTAGTTAAGGACGTTCTAATTTAGAAGCTCATATGACTGTTACAGAGCTTATGTAACTAGAAATAATTCTTTTCCATTTTGATATATATATATATATATATATATATATATATATATATATATATATATATATATATATATATATATATATATATATATATATATAGGTTCTCTGCTCTCCGTTAATATTCAACACGTGCCGTTAAACTTTTTAATATCAGACGCACAACAACAACAACTAGTACTTAGCTATTTTCAATCATTTGTTTCAATAAAATTATGTTAAAGATCTCACTAAATCTTCAATTTTTTTGTTAAAACACAAACAGTTAAATAAGTTATTGTATGTTCTATAACCATATGGAATATTATATAATAATAATAGCAAATGTCATACATATGATTGGGTATTATAATTGTGTCATTAACGCTGCACGTTTCCCGACAAAAAAAAAAAAACATTCCAATGCACTCACTTGCCATCTTTTATCCTCTGTTTATTATGCCTGTCGTGAAAGTTCAGGAGTTCATCGATCAAGCCTTCTTCAAGCATGGAGTCGACCCTCGCGTTGAGGCGTACGTCATGTACCGTCTGAAACGAACAATAGGAGATTAAATGTTTCGGCGTTATTTGACGTCTTGATGTCTTTGATGCTGTGGCTTAAAAGGTATTTTGATGGGAAAGTGACATCTTCCAAAGTATTTCTACGTAGGTATGCACGTATCTTTAGGCTATTATTATTCACTTCTTAATTTTAAACATCTAAGCTTTTACCAATATACTGATGAAATAACCAGTACCAGGACATTATAGAAATCATTTGATATTTCTCTGAAACCTATTTATGTCAAAAACTACTACTCCATGCAAAAGTCACAGCAATCAATTGTACAATAAAGAAGTAACCGTAATAAACAAACACACGTTCGCATTTACAATATTATTAAATATTTCCTTCGGGGGTAGATACTCCGGATAGGATATCGCGACAGCTTTGAAGCTTGTGACAAGTCATAAGCTTTTTCCTTTCACGCGATTTGTATTATTTAATCTTTATATCCAGGTTTCTCGCATTTATCATCAGACAACAAAGTCAAATATTTATTTTAGTAAAACTTTTTGATTTGGTGCAAAAAGGTAGACGGATAAAAAAAAATCTCGTATAATTAATTATAATTGCAGAGATAGATCGACAAAAAACGTATTTAGTTACATAATAAATCACTTTTTACCATTGCTAAGTTAATCTTGCATTATTATTACGTGTAAAGAATGTAATAGGATGAATTTATTAATAAACTAACAACTCACCCTCCTTCTTCTTCTCTTCCTTAGCTTGCTTCCCCATACAAACTTTCATCTCCATACTCACTTCCTTAAGGGATAGTTTCCGGGATAAAAACCTACCTACCATATCCTATGTCCTCCCCAGTGTCTATCTTCTTACCAAATTTCATCTAAATCGATTCAGTAGATCCAGAGATTACCCCCTACAACGTCACACAACTCACAAACTTTACCTCTTTATAATATTAGTAGTATAGATATGTAGAATATTTTAAATATACCACCTACATAACATTCATTGATAGATTTAATTAATACTCATTTCAAATGGCTTTTAGAATTTTTAAGATCGCATCGTGTATGGAGATGGGAATTTCTCACAGTTAAGGACGCGATTTCATGCATAGTTTACTTTACAGATACTGTTTGAGATCCTTCCAACGTGCGTTCATTTTGTCGTGGTGGTGGGGCTCCTTAGCATCCGGCAATACAGCCGGGCGCGAAGCCAAGAAACGCACTGGTAGGTACCCCACTTCGGTGGGTGGTGTGCCATGCGGGTTGCTCCTGGTACTTCTTTGATAGCAGATTGGACTGTTGGACCAATCCCATGGTTGTTGTGGTCTGCTTCGGCAGACCTGCCGTCGGGGCGTCGTGGTTGAGTGCGTAAGCGATCCTGCGACACACCATGACGACGGTGGAAGTTCTGTTAGATTGTGCTGGGCAGTACTGGCTTCTCTAGCCGGTGAGTCCCACATAACCACCTGTATGTATGCAGGTGGTATGTCTAAATGCATTACCCAACGTTAAAAAAAAGGTACGGTTTGAGAGCTTTTCGTCGAAATGGTAATTACAATATTATTATGCTAATTTTAATATAAATTAAAGCTTTATTAGTATAAGGCCATAGTTCACCACGCTGGCCAAGTGCGGGTTGGCGGATTTCACATATCTTTCGAAACTTGCTAGGTTCTTTCAGATATGCAGGTTTTCTCACGATTTTTTTTCTTCCCCGTAAGACAAGTGTTTTCGTGTTGGAAATGATTCGCACATGAAAAATATCAGAGATGCGAAACCTGGGATTTGAACTCGCTTCACTCTGTTTCCCACGCGAGCGCGTTACTACTGGGCTACCATTGCTGGTATTCCTATGGTAGTCCCCATGGTATATGTACACACAAAATATGTATGTACATATTTTGTGTCTAGAAGTAAGTTACATCAACATAGATAAAATTGTTTTAACTTTTATCCCATAGAAAATGTTTTATGGAATAATAACCTTGTTGTTTGAACAAAACTGAATTGAATTGAAATCGCTCATAATTTTCTGACTTTTCTATCTTTTTTCTTAGATATGAAACTCGACAATAATATTATAGACTATATATAATGAGAAGAACAATGTTATTTATTAAGGGCAAGTAATATAAAGTTGCTACAATAATTATGGCGTCAACTATTCATTGTATATTTTCACATAATAAATATTTCTAAATAAGAAGAAAAAATTGAATAAAATAAGTGAGAAAATAAAATGGAAGATTATTATAGTATAAATATAACATTGAAATAATATAATATTACGTAAAAACAAGTTATTATATGTAATTATAGGCGCCTAGTTATTTTCTGTACGTGACTAGACGCTCGCAATATCTGTATAATATACTCTTTAATAATTTAATATTTTATTATGTCTGTTTTACTTGGTTTCTGCTTCAATGAGCACAAACATACGCACAGTCGAGTGGTTAGCATGTTGCTGTATATCGGAGGTCTTAAGTTCGAGTTCCGGTCGGGCTAAGTATAGTCATTGGATTTTTCTGTCAAGAAATTCTCAGTAAAGAGTAAAGACCCAGATATGGGAAGTCGGTGGTGTTTCAATCCCGTGATTTAGAGAGAATGTAAAGCCGTCGGTCCTGCGCCTTAACTCTCACCGGTCGTGTCGAAGTATCCCATCAGACTTTGACAGTAATGGGAGAGTGTGTCTGTGCGTACACTTGTGCACTATAATATCTCCTGCGCAGTTGGCTAGTCTCAGTGAGATTGGCCGTCGTAATCGAAATCGATCAGAAGGATATTATTAGTGAACGTAACCTTAATAGTTTGGTCACTAGTAACCATGGTCGGGTTCATTCTTGCCAAGTGCGCGGACAGGGTAGCAATTTTTGACACGACATGTCATTGCATTTACTAAAATATTGTACATAGTAACATATTAGGTATATTAAATTACGCTTTTATTTATGTAAATAGCGAAATTTTTAAGTAAAAAATCTCAGGAACTATGATGTTATTGATGATGTTGATGATGATGTTATTGAATGAGAAATGTTATTGCTATATTGTTGAAAAATATGTATACAATTTTTACAAGTGTTTTTTTAAACACATCTTACTACAAGTATATAATCATAATACATATGATAAAATTCTAATTTAGTCGAATCTTAATATTTACATTAAATATTTTTTGGGAAATCTTATTGAAATAGTCATTATTATCGATACAGAGGCCGAATTTATAGTTTTTAGAATTTTTGTCTGTTGTTTGTCTGGGAACGCATCACGAGAAAATAACTGGACAGATTTTGATGAAATTTGGAATGATGATAGCTGGTCATCCGGGTCAACATATAGAATACTTTTTACTGCTGGAAAATACTAATCTCTAAGAAATCTATACTAACAGTAGGGACGAACCCGAGCGAAGCGAGGATGAGTCGCTAGTATGCGTATATAATACATTGATTATTTACACATAGATTGATTTAAAAGTTATCCGTTTAACAGGCGCTGTTATAATCTAGTACATTATATTACATATTTTATAACTTGGCATCTTATAAGCGGTTAGTAAATTATTTGCATTCAGTAGGTATTCATAAGTATTTGGGGCAACCCTAGAACCCTATATGAATATTTTATTGGTCGTCAAATTGACGGCTTGTTTATTATAGGTATTCGTTTAGTTTACTTATGTACTTTCTATTCATATTATTCTATAAGCATATATAAAAATATAGTAGAAGTATGTGTATACTTTCAAAATAGTTGCCTCATACTTAGTCGTGAAAACATTTGTCTGTGGGTTTGTATACGCTAAACTCTGTAAAGGCTGAACCGATTTTAACTGAACTTTAAACGGCTACATAGGTTACTTTTTATCCTTGGATAGAAAAACGGCTTCCGCGGCATATAAACATAGTAACAATGCAGATTGTATGTACGTGTTGTATGAAATAAGGACAGTCGAAAGTTTGAAGTACAGCTAACACATGTACGAGTAAAGTTGCGGACAACAGTTAGCTTAGTTCTAACTTACAAAGTTAAACTAATTAACTATGCACTAAAGAAAAGTTATAAATTTCATTAACTTTTGCAATCTCTTGAAAATTAATCTTGCGAAATAGATAATCTTTGGATATTGCAAAATAAATTAAAGTGATTTAATATAGGAGTCAACATAGAAATCATTACTAACATCTTATATACGGTTAACATAATATGCAGAAAATCAATATGTTTAAATAAATATCATCTCTGAGACATACAACTTACTAAGTAAATACGACACCACTATAATATTTGTCAGACATTTCCCATCATTATAGGGAATGCTTCTCTAAACAGCATAAAACAAAGTTCTTTGATGTGAACAACTATTCGTTAGATCACTTCTTTATTATCTATTGTGCACTTATTTTTCTAATAAATGATGTTATTCTTATATACATATAATAAAATTCTAACTGAGTCGAATCGGTACATTAAATATTTATTATCAATACAAATGCCGAATCTGTTTTTAGAATTTTTGTGTGTCTGTCTGTCTGTCTGGAAACGCATCACGTGAAAACCACCGAACATATTTGGATAGAATGTAGTATGATGATCACTGGTTATCCCGGTCAACATATAGGATACTTTTTATTGTGGGAAAATATCTCATCTTTGAGGAATTTATCCTAATCACTAAAACGTACCAAGTACCTAACGAACCCAAGCGGAGCGAGGGTAAGTCGCTAGTATAAACATAAATATAGTCCACTTTTTTGTGAAAATCTATTATAAATTTACCGGTGGTAGGACTCTGTCAAGCCTGAGGAGTCCGACTGGATGGGTACCACCCCCTTATCTATTTCTGCCGCCAAGCAACAATGATTGCATTGTTGTGTTCCGGTATGAAGGATAAGGTAGCCAGCACAATTACAGGCAAGAGGCATATCATCTTAGTCCTCACAGTGACAACGCACCTGTGGTTCTGCATTTTTGTTACTTAAAACCTAAGTGCATGAACCGTAGGTGTTATGGGCGACAGGTACTGCTTTCCATCAGGTGGTCTGTATGCTCGTTTGTCACTGAATGTCATAAAAAAAAAAAATCTCTTTAAAATTGCCTTGATATTTTTTTCCAAATTAAAAGTAGGAGAAGAAGGTTACTCAGAACAGTTTAGCCATAACACAAACACACGGCTACAAACAGGCAGATAAAAAAAATAATTTTTAATTTTTTTATTTGGAACCTTGCATGGTTGTGATCAATTTCAATTAGCTATTTTGCAATGACATATATAATATCCTTCAATTATCTTCAAAGACTATTGATTAAAAATGAATAAAGAAATTTATATATTATAGAGTTATTAAATGATGCACGCAAAGGTAGAAGCTATTATTTTTATTCATTAAGCAGATGAGTGAAGGTCGACCTTACTTCGGATCTTAGACTAACAATTATGACCTGAGTGACTCGCTAGTTGCATGTATAATATTAGTTTTATGTTATGGACTAGTCATATGTAAATAGCGAATATCTAGTAATAAAAATATTTACCCGTAGCTGTGCTCGTGTATGTTTGTACGTCGATAAAAGTAGCATACTTGTAAAATCCATGATATAATCAACCTCAATTGTGTGTATGAGCATGTATGTATTTAGAATTTTTTAACGTCCCACTGTTGGGCGTGGGCCTTTTTTCAATACGAGGAGGATCAGGCCATAGTCCACAACCTTGGCCAAGTGCGGGTTGTCGAACTTCACAAGTCTTTCGAGAATTTGTTAGGTACTCTCAGACATGCTCATCCTCCTCCTGATAATCCTTACTAGTTTTCTTTCACCGGAAGACAAGTGATAATCATGTTGGAAAGAATTTGCACATAAAAATAGCCCGCTTTGAACCCATTTCACTCGGTTACTGATGCGAGCACGTTACCACTGGGCTACCACTGTCTATAACCCACCTCCATTACGAATTTCAAATCCGTTAAGTCGTTATAGTGTAAAAAATAAACTTACTTATTCACAAGCTTTCGTATTTATGATGTTAGTATGACATATGTACATATATGTGATATAAACTTTATTTGATGTCTTTACGAGCTTGAAGAACCAACAACAAATAAATACGTAAGTAGTATGATGTTTTCCAATAAAATGGATACAGTTAATACAAATCGTTTAACTCAGGTCCAGTTAAACTCATGGCATGTGGTGCCACAATATTTATTAACTTAACCTTCTTAGGTTAATTCATAAATATCTAAACAACGTTTATTGTTCTTGCGATTTCAAGCTACAAAGTAAGTTGTTCTACACGTGCAAGACTTAGGCTTTTATTGTTACTATGCAGTTATGTATGGATTCTATTTCATTAATATTCATATTATGGAGATATATCTATAATTTTTTATGTACTATTGTATTTAAATGATGCATAAAACTAGACTACATATAGGTATTCGCGTAGCGTAGTTAGATTTTGAAGTAATATTGTGATAGTAGTAATGACAGTGCGTATTCATAAAATATACAATTTTAAAGGTAAGTATGTATATAAATTTATAGCAATTTTCGGGAATTTGATCGTTTCTCTTCGAAAGTTGCTAGGTTCTCTCGGATATGCAGGTTTCCTCACGATGTTTTCCTTCACAGGAAGACAAGTGTAGTAATCATAAATTTTCCGTTGAAGCAGAATATAATGCATAAGTAAGGGCTTCGCTGTTGATTTAAAGTTTTAAATAGGTAGCTCCATAAAAAAAGTGTATGATGAGTTAAAAATTACTAGTAAAATTTTACTTTTCACTCTAATTGTGTACCTACTAAGTAAAACGAGGCAAATCATAAACGAACCTTTCCGAAATAGTTCCTGATTGGAACCTCATTGTAATTGATCACTTGCTTTTAAAAATATTTTTGAATTAAGTGTATACAAAATTTTACAAATCTTCATCAAAAATTCTTCGAGATCATGTGTTTTGCTAAATTATTCCGCCCCGAGTTCCTCGTCTGTTTCGCATACCAATGCACGATTACCGAATAAAAGCAATTACGCGAACGTTGACCCACAGTGCATAGACTAAATTTAATTCTATCTGATGGTCGATACTTATCTTATTAATGTTGTAAAATTAAATATATTATTTAAAATGGAACTGTTAAATAGCACTGTACTCGGGGGCTTTTAATAGACCCTAACGCTCTTTACGAAATATATAATATATGGGGTTCGTCCCAGGGTTGCATCCTCACACAAACTTTCAACCCCATTTTCACCCTCCTAAGGGATAAAAACTATCCTATATACTTCCCAGGGTCTCAAGTTATCATTCTTACCAAATTTCATCTAAATCGGTTCAGTTAGTTTTTGTAAGTGAGTGAGAAAGAGAGAGTTATAGAGTGAGACAGATTTAAGAAATGGAGATATAACCTGATAGATCCTCATTTTTTTTTATGACATTCAGTGACAAACGAGCAGACAGACCACCTGATGGAAAGCAGCACCGGTCGCCCATAACACCTACGGTTCATGCACTTAGGTTTTAAGTAACAAAAATGCAGAACCATAGGTGCGTTGTCACTGTGAGGACTAAGATGATATGCCTCTTGCCTGTAATTGCTCTGGCTACCTTATCCTTCATACCGGAACACAACAATGCAATCATTGTTGCTTGGCGGCAATGGTATATATATCTTTAAGAGTATTAAGTTGATTCTTAAAAAATACTACGAAAGAGAATAGAAAATTAAATAAAAATAAAATTTTAATCGGATATGTTCTATACCAAAAAAAATTAAAAGCGCTTGATATCGTCTGATGTGCCATTTGTTGAGTTCACAAGTTTGAATACTATGATACCTTTAAAAAAAATTTATACTTCAAATTAAATTATATTTTGTTATCCTATATAGCCTATTATAGTAAATTTATAGGACACAAGGATATAGTTTAAGGATAGAGATCCTATGATCATAGGAAACTCTATCCTTATAGTTGTTGATGTTTAAGACACATTACTATGGAGTCAGTAAAATAAGAATTAAATCAATATTTATATTTAAATATATTAATGGTTTTTCAGTATCTTTATACAAAAAGTCGGGATAATTACACTATTTGTAACTCAAGAATATCTGGATAGATTTTTATGATCTTTGATTTGTCTCCGTCCCGAATAGCAGAATAACTATTAAGATACCGGAAAAAATCACGAAAAATTAATTTACATGGCTAACGCTGGCTAATAACTATTGATTCTATGTAAAACGTACATAGGGACGAAGCCAAGTGAAGCGAGGGTGAGCCACTAGTATAACGTACGATGATAATAACATGAAATGAGATGTTGGCTTAACCTGTCCGGGGGTCACTGATTTTCATATAATTATCGTACGGGATGAAATCTTTTCGAATAACCATCCAAAACACATTACACTATGTCAGGATGGTTGCAATTAGTGAAAGATGTTAAAAGATTATACCGGCTAGTAGTACTATTTAATTTTCCACTTCGAATATCTGGTCGGCAAAAAGAGTATGTGATTGGATTTTTCTGATAAGAAATTCTCTGAAGCGGCCGGAATTAGGAAGTTGGTACCCTTGATACTAAATGGTTAATTTCATTAAGGTTGGCCGTCGTGATTGAAAAGTTAGTCTGGGTAATAATGTCCATTATTATAGATTATCAATGGGTTCGATTCTCGATGGGAGAATTAATGGTTATGACGACTTTCCACATGTATATTTGCCTCGTCCGAACTAAAAATAGGCGGTTGTCTGTCTTCGCGTTAAAGACAGACATAACATCCTACTTTACAATGATACAATACAATTAGTTAAGCTTTTTACCTAAAGTATACTGTTTTTTTTAAATAATGTATAAAACGTAGTATCGTAATAAGTAGAGTAATAAAAACAAGAGTCATATTCATGTATCACACCACACAGACGATTTTAATTGATATTTGGATGTAACTATGCAAAAGTATACCAAGATGTAATTATTTTTTAAATTTAAGAACAAAATTAGTAAAGCTTATATGCGAAATATAAATAAATTATATTTAAATATATTGTATAGTTAAATAATTTATTATTAAGAGCTTTAAGTTTGTTCAATGATAAGGAGCTTGAAGTTACTTTTAATGGTATTATGTCACTTTCTATAGAATGTTAGTATATTGTCAAAGCTTATTCGAGGACGTACAAAGTGTTGTTAGGGATAAAGCAAAGCTATGTTGGGTTGCTAGTAACCAATATTTTTTTAAATTAATGTATACGCTCTGTTCGTAACATAACGCTTATGTAAGTACATTGTACTGTATATGTAATATGTATGGCTTCATTACAAAGGTAAAACCGATATGCATAGTTCGAGTAAATTGACAAAACTGAATCAAATAAACAAATGTTTTGTATATATATATATATATATATATATATATATATATATATATATATATATATATCCAGGTCAACGTATAGGATACTTTTTACTACGGGAAAATATCTCATCTCTGAACTAAATCTTAAACCTTACTAGGGACGAACCCGAGCGGAGCGAGGTTAAGTTGCCAGTATTTTATAATAATACAGAAATTGACGTGGTGCGTTGTGGCATGAGGAGGTCCATTTTATTCTTGCCCGTGTAAATATCTTGTCACGCTTTATAAATCGCTTCAAAGCGGAGTTAAAGAGAATCTTATAAATTGCGAACCGTACGATTTGCCCGACCTTGACTTCGGAAATATTCGACTATGTACTCATTCATTAAAATATTAACTTCGACGCTTTTCCATACTAGTGTTTTTCCTCAATTTTCTTTAAAAAAATTATATTTTTCCATTATTATGTTGTTTGAATAATTAATTCAGGTATGATATATGGAATTGTTGTCGTTAATAGCAATACTACATATCTTTCTGCGACTTCGTCTGCATTTATGGGAGATATTATTCCATAATAAAGATATTTGTAGACAGATAGCTTTCGTACAAACTTTTTTATTAACTAAAATAAGACACAAAAAATGATCCTAGCAATGTCAAGACTGCTAGAGAATTTAATAAAACCATTACCATATTCGTTGATTTAAGTTGATAGGTAAATTGAAACGTGATACATCTAATGCGAAAGTTTGGATGGATGGATGTTTGTTACTCAATCACGCCAAAACGGTTGAACGGATCTGGATGAAATTTTGCACAGAGATAAATTATAGTCTGGCATAGCACATAGGTTACTTTTTATCCCGGAAAACTGTAGGATTCCCGTGGTATAGATTTGTTTTTTTTTCACACAGCAAGGGATTGACATACAAAAATCTGGAATAGCATAAGTGTTTTTCCTAAAGTATACTCGCAATAACTATTTACACTAGTATATATTTAAAACGTACCTAGGGTAAGTGCAAAGTGAAGGAAATTTACTAGTAAAATATACAAATTAAATATTTTAGTGTTTACTTACTCTTAACCACTAATTAAGAATTTCTCTTCAAGACACATAACTAGGTATCAAGTAAATCCTCTAACGGATACGTCGTATCATAATATTCTATACTAGCGGCTCACCCTCGCTTTGCTCGGGTTAGACTCTAGTCGAACAAAAACAAATCTATCCCACGGGAACCTATTTGTTACTCTGATGTATGAACTATATTATTGTAAAGTTTCATTAAAATCCAATCAGTAGTTTTTGGCACTAAGCTGTAAAAGTTACTATAGTTTTTTAACTATCCCACGGGAAGTCTTTAATTTTCCAGGATAAAAAGTATCTAAAATGTTGACCGGTTGTATAAGGTACCACCATGCAAAATTTCATTAAAATCGGTCCAACAGTTTCAGAGATTAGCCCGTACAAATAAACAAACAGACAGAGAAACAAAAAAATTGAATAAAATCTGGATTTGTTCTATTTCTCATCTTACATCCCCCTGACTCGGTTTTTAGCATGTTTTTTCTATGTACAGACATTCGACCTCTACAGTTTTATTATATGTATAGCTTCTATTCTAGAAAATAGTATTTCTTGTATATTGTTTCTTGTATAATAAAAATATGAAGTAATTTTTCGGTGTAGTTTTTCAGTGGGATTTTAGTATATATGTATATCGCAAGTAAAATCAATAGTGGGGTAGTCCACTAGAAATTAATTTTAAATTGAAAATCATAATGATCAGTAAATTAATTTTAACACTATAATATAAATTAGTTTTTTAATATTAAAATTAAAAATGTTCCAAAGACGTCAATATAAGCTCACAACCTCACTCTTCAATACGGTGTACTTATACAGACATACATTTTATATATATATCCAATCTCTCATACGAGTTTAGAGATTGTTAACATTTTATGTTAATTATAACAAATAATACACATTTTATGGATACGATGAATGAAAAATTCCATGTATTATGTTTTAATGAGGTTTTTTATTTAAATGCAATGGCGAAACTGACTTGCTAAAATTAATGTGTCTGACTTCTTATTAGGTTAATAAAAATGGTCAATGCAATTTATTTTACTGCGGTGACTGCTATAGCTTCAAAAACGTTTGACGTAGAGTTTCAATTGTTGTTTTGGTGTGTATATCATTATTTTACATGAGCCCTAAATAACTAATAAATAATAATAATAATAATAAATATGTTGGAACATTAACACACAGCATCATCTAGTTCCATGGTAAGCTACGAGGCTTGTGTTATGGATACCAGATAGTTGATACACTACACATATGTATATAACTTTAAATACATACATATTATAAATATAAACACCCATGACTGGAGTACAAACATTCGTGCTCACAAATGAATGCCCCCAGCGGGACTCGAACCCGCGACCTCTGGCACAGCAAGTAGGGTCACTACAAACTGAGCCAAACGTGTCGTTAATAAAATATACCTAGAACAAAATGTAGTTCATGAAAATTGATATTGCATACTCTAGTACCCAATATAACATTTTTGAACCCACGATCTTCTCCTTAGTAGGCAGACACCCTACTAATTTATCAAACAACTACTTTTTTTATTATTTAAACAGACTGCACTGAAGTTATGTATGGATTAAATAAAATTCAGAATAAATCAGAAAAAAATCTGAGACAATGTTACCAGTATGTTGTCCTTCCAGGACATCGGTTCAAGGTGAATTATTTTTTACCTCCGGGACCTGTTATTTCTCTCAGTTCTCATTTAAATATTTTCATTTTAAAAAATCGAATCTACAACTGAAGGCATACTTGTATATCTTATTCACTTATACACAATATGCTGTTACAAAGTCAAAGTTTTTTGTCAAAAATATGAAAAAGAAATATGATTTTTACCAAGTCTACCCTGTGCATATGATGCCATAAGTTATTTGGCGACATAAGAATGACTAGCAATTATAATTGGCTCTCAAAATCTAAGATCATTGACAGAATACGTGACCTCTTTGATATAGATAGAGTTAACTATATACGTATCTAAAGTTAGACGAATTTTTAAAAGTTTTTAATGGTTACGTGTTATTTGGGCAACGGTCGCTTACATCTTTATATCTACTTTTAGTTTAAGATATATCTTTGGCTGTGGCCACTTAAATCTTTGCGTTATACAGAAATAGATCCAAACAAATAGTATGTATAATGTACTAATGTACATCCCGCGTACTACGCGTATTATAAATACAAAATGTGTATGTTTATGTGTGTGTATGTTTATTACGTCTTCAACCTAAAATGGCTGGACGGATTTGGATGAAGTTTAGTATATTAGATACTAACGACTCACCCTCGCATCGCTCGTGTTCGTCTGTAGGTTGATTCCCCATACGAACTTTCATCCCCATTTTCACCCTCTTAAGGGATGATTTCCGGGATTAAAAGTTATCCTATGTACTTCCCAGGGTCTCAAACTATCTTCGTACCAAATTTCATCTAAATCAGTTCAGTAGATCCAGAGATTACCTCCTACAACATCACATACCTACAAACTTTACCTCTTTATAATATCAGTATAGATTTGGGAAATGCATTTACGCATACCACCTGTATACAAACAGGTGTTTATGTGGAATTTACCGGCTAGAGAAGCCAGTACTACCCACTAAAATCCAACAAAAACTACCCCATGTAAACGGGGCGTTACTGGATCACTAACGCACTCAACCACGACATCCCGACGGCAGGCCTGCCAAAGAAAACCACAACAGCCATGGGGTTGTTCTAACGGTCCACTATGCTATCAGAGAAATACCAGCAGCAACTCGCATGGCACACCACACAACGAGGTGGGCCGCCTCCTACTACATTTCTTGGCTTCGCGCCCGGCTGGATTGCCAGACGTTAATGAACCCTCCCAGCACGACAAGGTTAACGCAAGTTGAGTTAGATATGACCTGGAGTAGCACATAGGCTACAGTTAATAAGAATATTTGCCAAAAGGTGACGCTACCTGGCACCTAGAAACAAACTGGAGTGAAATGAGATTAAGGGTAAGTTGATAATAACTTCTTATCTTTGATCATACCGTTTGTTAATTACGTTATTTAAGCATCATTTTAAGAAGAGAGATAGAGCTGTGTGGCATTTTTGCAAACGACGCCTTCTGAGCTCCACTTTGCAATTTTTGTACAATTGAATAGCTTACACCAATAGGTTTGGGTTATATGAATGAATTTAATTTCAATAAGTGAAAGTTTCGCCTTTTACTTTCAATCGCTTAAGACGTCGCATGTTACTTGTGTCGAAATCGAAACGTGCATTAATTATATCTACAATAGTTTTCACTTGAGGTTCCGTCGTTAAAAGTATCCTATATCCAGGACATAAGCTATCTCCATCTTCAAACTTTACTCAAATTCGTTGATCCATTACATTTGAAGAAGTAGCAAACACACACTCATGAACTCATGATATACTTTTAACAGCAGTGGGATTAAGTAGAGTAAGAAGATAATTTTGACACCCACAAAGAACAATAATGTAACACTCAGTTAAAATAATTTAAAAATAGAAATTAATTACTTATTTATATAAAATTTAAATTCAAAATTTTCATAAAACCGAGTTGCAATATTATGCTCTGGTGTAAATTTTGTCTCGGGCTTTCATAAAGACTCTGATCATCCAAAATAGATTTTTAGGTAATTACTATTTAACTAAAAAAGGTTCGATGACTTCATATTCACTTAAAATCAATTTTTTAATTAGTATATAGTATAGGGTTGAAGTCGGTCCAAAAATTCTCACCATTACATATTTTAAGAATAATGCTGCAGTTAAACTCAAAACCTTCGCAATAGATATAAAACTCCATAGATAACAAAGATCTTACAGATAATTAACACATCACAGATCAGAAATAAAAAAAAAATATGTCACATAAGATTTAAATATGATTTATACTTTTCGCATTCCGTAACGTTTTCCTGGATACACATAATGAGTCGTGACGCTCTATTTTAAGCTCGACGTCGACACGCGCCTGAAAAATGCAGTCGATTTATTGTGGGACGTTTACTAGAGATTTTTTTTACACTTTTCAAACATACGCTTAGGTAGAAATAGAAAAATTAATTGGTTGCACTCAGACAAAGGCAGTGAAGAATTGGTGACGAATTGTTATGCTTTTTTAAATCACCACTATAAAGTAAACAATATTATACATAAATAATAATCTTAAAATAGTAATTTGTTTAGATTTTATAACGATTTTTTTTATAATAATCAATACAAACTCTTTTAGAATATTCGATATTTGTAGAAGGGGCTGTAAGTTTGAGTAACTCTGTCCTAAGTCATATAGTGCTATGTGTTACGATAAAATATGTATGACCCGGTTATTTTATTCCTAGTGTTCAAATTGTTAACACTAAAATTATCTAAGTTGACCTATCCCCGTTATATTTTCTTAGAAAATATTTGGACTCCGTATGCTATTACCGTTTATCTTTGATGTTGCTTTGTTTTTGATATTAGAGCAATGTATTTAAAATGTTAGTTTTAAAAAGATATTAATTTAAGTCACTCCCAAAAATTCGATGCATCTCGCTATTCTTTTAAATCTTGATGAGAAAATGGAACATTAATGTAGCAACGACTTTTTACTTTGTTTTGTTGGACTATGAAGAATAGCTTTGTCTTTATTTAACTATACAATAAAATTCTGTTAGTAACAACTTAACAATATTTTATATAAAAATATGTTTTAGGATTTTTTCGAGGATTTATTTTGATTTTTGGTTCTTAATATTTGGAATGCTTTACAGCAATCATGGCCACGGGAGAGGGAGTAGTTTTACTTAAAATGTCAAATAATAAAATAATCTATGAAAGTAACTTAAGAATAGGTCAATCAAAAGGTGTGATATTAAATAAGGTTAAAATCAAAAATAAGCTGTAATTAATTGCATAATAATTATAACCCTGAATTATTTTGAAACCTTAGCTTATGAGTAACATATCACACACTACATCCCTTGGGGTAGCCAGGAAAGATAGAGTGCTTTAATCTTTATATATAATATTTATTTTATTTATTAATTTTTTTATTTATTCATATAATACACACAATATAGGGACAAAATTGTTTGATAAAGTGCATTTAGCATGTAAAGCAATGCTTTTGCTACCAGCAATTTCTTTGGTGAGAGGATTTAATAAGACGGAAACGGAAACAGGGTGCTATCAAAACATAAATAAATAATTAAATAATAAAAGATATACATACATATTTAATATAAATTTTACTATACAAATAAGTTGTTACTACACGCACTAATAAATATGCATATTAAAAACTCCTAAATAATACTTTAAATAAACGTATGTAAACATAAAAATATGTAATATACACAATTTATGTACTTTCACGTCTTAAAATAAAGTCTTTTGTTGTCAATGTCATTTTTTGACTGTTCAAATTCAAATTAGATTGTTCTTAAATATAATTTGAAATTAGTGTTCATAAGTCCTCCAAAACTTCCACTATTTAGCTTTCTACTCTACCTTTGGATACATTTCTTTCGTCACTCATACTTTATATGTTACCAAATCATGTATAATATTTTTAAAATCAAACCATCGGTATATTATAAAATCACACCGTGATACAAACCTGCCTACGTACATCTTCATTTTGAAGAAACGTAAACAAATGTAAAAAAAAAACACTAAATTTTTTGTGCACTTTCAACTAAGCCGGAGATAACAAGTTCGATTTCTATAAGCACGTGTTTATACTGGCTTAATAGGTGTTTGTGCCGACTTGAAAACCATGAAAACGCTTCACAATACTCATTGTTCCAACAACAACGGAAAGTGAAAACAGATAAATGATTACATTTTCGTTGTTAATTATTTATCGTTTAAAGTTAGCGTGAAATTGATTAGGTAGAAAGCAGAGGGTAGAGTGAGAAGTCATAATTTTTTCCATCTCGTAATGAAAAAGTCGGGAAGATAGAAAAAGCTTTATACTAATTTATCAATTCACCTAACGGCTGTAGACCATATGGCTATTAAAAAAATAATTAAATGTAATATGACTACTCCTCGCCTGCAAGTTCGCTTGCATGACATATCTATACAGATAAATAAAATCGAAGTGTCTGTTAGTAATGTCAAAATAACAGCTTTTTATTAAATGTATACGAAAACATATACGGTACTAATGAGAAAAAATCAATTTTTGAAATTTTTGTCTGTCTATTTCTTCCGGCTAATCTCCGAAACGGCTGGACCGATTTTGTCAGGACTTTCACTGGTAGATAGCTGACATTATAAGGAGTAACATAGGCTACTTTTATTTTAGAAAAATAATCAGGGTTTCGCGCAAAAAAAATTAAACCTACCTAGGGTACCGTACTAGGGTACCGGATACCTGAGCGAAGCAAGTGTAAGTCGCTAGTTGATAAAGAAAACATAGTATACCTTACTCAAGCTTAGTATAACTTTCTACTTGTGAATTATTATTATATATTTTTAATCAGTTTAGTCATTTCTACTAGGTCTTAAATATAAACAAACAGACAAATTCTACCTTTTTACGATAGTGTAGATCTGTTTATACTGTTTTATTTGTTACAAGCGCTTTTTAAAACTTAATTAATAATTATAATGATAAAATTCAAGATATTTCATCATTATAGATATACAAAACATCGCATTACCCTTTACGAGTTGCGTAATATGGAGTTAAGAATGAATGTCTCCTAGACGACGCTTCCGTCTTTTTATCTCGCGTCGATTTAAAGGCGTAGTTGCTGTCTGTCCGAGTGACCTCGAGCGCGGTCGTAAAACTAACATTAGTCTAACTATCCAGTTAAAGCTATACTGCGGCCGGAGATAAGATGATATTCTACAATTGTCATCGTTACATTTACGAAAACGCTGGAAAAACTACGCATTTTTATTTATTTTACATTTATTAAATATAAAAAGCTTGGTTTCATTTCTTTTTATTCTCATTTAAGCACATTAAAATATTCTTTAATGTCTTTATTTTATAAAACTAGGTCAGGTACTTTTGAAGATATTGAAGATTTTCTAACCGACCCTTTTTCTTTGCGGTCCAGTGTATAACTATATAATTGATCAAAGTGTCGCTATATTATGTAAGCACGTAATATCTCGCGTTCAGAATATGTTATTCAATGTAATTTTTACTTTTCTAATAGCTTATATTAACTATAATTGTGATGTAAAATGAGATATTTATTTTGAGAGTTTCCAATATTTAGGCACTGTTACAAGCGCCATGGTCTCACGGGTACCCGTGACTAAGGCGTAATATTCCGTTTTAAATCAAAATAATATTGGCAGTGACCATGAAAGTTTAAAGGCTAACTGTCTAAGATTTCATAATTTAGTTAGATTTAACCGATTAATTCAAGTATTTTTAATTTGGAAATATTCAAAAGTGATTCTGCTTGTGGGGCAGAGAATCAGTTTAAGTTAAAAAAACTTTTGTTTGACATAAGAAAAACATGTAAAACATTATAATAATTAATAGCACTAAATAAAGGTAAAAGTATACTTAAGTTTAAAATCTAAATGTTTTGATAGTTTGGAAAGAAGCTGTCTCGTTTCAGAGAGAACTGTTGAGAAAAGCTCAGTGAGACTTGATCCTCTTTATACATTTTTTTTTTAATAACATTTTTATTTTCAGCTACTTACAAGTGTAAGTGTCGGTTTAAGTAAAATCAACCAATGATTACCAATGGATACGAATGATTTTTATACAGTTAACAATTTTGCCAAGCGAGTATAGAATTTAATAGAATTAACGACTTTGACAGTATCAGTCAGACATACTATATAAAATATACATCATAGTTATGTTATTATTGCAAAGTATGTCCTTTCCTTAATTTTTCATTTTTTATTGAGAGTAGGTACATGTCAATAAACAAACAAATTTAACCTCTTTATAATAATAATCGTTGGATATATAGCGTGTAAATTATATCTGTAAGCTGGAAAACAAGGTCATAAGTAGCATTATACGTAGACGTAGTTTAGGAATCGGCGAAGTATTAAAATTCAGAAGGAAGCCAGCTGCTAGTTGACCGCCCTTGACTTATTCGAGTGCTAATTGTCGACACAGACCATGGACGTGTATAGTTTACGCGATTTGGTAAATTAGTACATTAACATTATTTAGCTTATATTAAAATTTTATATTACTTTTTACATAGTTAAATACTGATAAAATCTAGTTTGAGCTAACAAATTAAACGACATAATGTATATATTAAGTCCTTTTTAATGTGCCACTACTGGACGCAAGCCTCTTCTTAGTGCGAGGGGAATATGTATAGTCAACCACGCTGGCCAAGTGCGGGTTAGTGGACTTGGCATGTCTTTCGAATATATGTTTTCTTTCACTGTAAGACAGGTGGTAATCATGTTGAAAAATGATACGAACGTGAAAATATCACAGGTACAAGGTCTGAGATTTGAACCTGCTTCACTTGGTTTCCCAAGCGAAGGCTTTACCGCTGGGCTATCCCTGCCTACTACTAAAACGTAACGTAACAAATACATTTGAGGCATATTTTCATTGATACATGAGCTCAACTATAAAAAAGTGCAAATACATCTACAAATACTTAATAAAATTCTTTAATTCCTTACATACATATTACCTATTATTATTATCTATATAATAACTATATTAAGCTAACTCAAGTCATAACTTTTAAAATAAGTCATAACTTGAAATATCTTATTGTTATAAATACTAGTGTTCGCTCAGTGGTCGAAATTATACCCTAATTATTATTCAAAATTTGAGGAAAACAAATATGAATAGAATTTAACTATCTATATAAAAAAACTGTTTCGAATTTTTTTTTCAATGAAAACACTAAAGCTCGTCAAAAGTTACTAAAAAAAAAGAAAAAGAAAGTTAACAAACAGAGGAGAAAAAATTACTGAATTGTTTTGTCATTGCTTAATATATAAATATTATAAATATATGTTGCTTATTTTTTAAATTTTATATTATATATTATATTTTATACATTAATTATAAATATATGTTGATATTTTTTCTATAATAAAAATTATGTTTTGCATAAAAAAAAGAGTCATCGTTTATTTCGGAACATCGTAACATTAAGGTTTTATATAAGTCCTTACTTGTGTCATTTAATATTTAGACACTATCAAGTAAGACGTACAATTCGTAGAAATGAGTTTTTTTTCTTTTTCACCAACCTCCTTCGTGTCTTCTCCATTCTACGTGACATTGACGAAGTAATCTGCATTTTTGTTACCTAAAACCTAAGTGCATGAACCGTAGGTGTTATGGGCGACAGGTGCTGCTTTCCATCAGGTGGTCTGTCTGCTCGTTTGTCACTGAATGTTATAAAAAAAAAAACTGTGCTGTACTGGCACGCTTTGAAGCCATTAACAAGGGAATTGAATTGATTTTTTTTCTCGTAGACCGGCCGACATACTAAGACTCAGACCAACCTTGACTAAATTCAGTATCGGAATTGATTGTTCACGTTACCTCTACGCAATTTAATGTTACAATTTATTATATTACAACGAGAACCAGTCAGACTATTAATAAATAATTAATTCATATAATACGGATGTATTCTACACATGTTGTGTGATGATAAATAATAATAATTTTTTTTTTTTTTTTTTCGTTCATTTAATTATGTTATGGGATCTGTAGTTAATTAATATAGTGTTACTTGTAGTTTTTAATGTTATAATGACATAATGAACATTTATGATAAAAAGTCATGACTGGATTTATTTTAATATAAGTACTATTATGTAAAGTATTTTTATATTATGTATATTATTTTCCTTATGAAGTCACAAAGGACTCGCTCTATTGAGTTAAGCTTTCCGTGTGTATCATTGTCTTTAACAATGTCATAAACCACGAAAAGAGCTAGACAGTGCCATTGTTTAATGCGGTTAAAAGTTGCAGTTATAAAGACATAAACAGTGAAAATGAAATTCAATTAACATCACTAATTTAAGCTCCAATTACAAGTGTAATTACTTTATAAGTGAATATCTTGGCTATTTTGTTTTTTTGGACATTAAAGACGCAATTATTTACTTTTTAAGTGTCAAATAAAACACTTCATTATTTACTCTAAACGCCTGAAACGGAATTAAATAAAAAAAACATGTCACGTACTGTATCTACGTTTTACCTTTTTCATATTGCCGTGAGGCCACTAAGGTCTATCAATGGTTATATCTGTTATGATTTTTTATCAATGTTATACATAAAAAATTATAGACTCGACGTCACGAGTTCACACCAAACTCGAGAAGGCGTTGGCATCGGCAAAAAGTGGTCAGTTGAAAAAAAAAACATGTGGGAACGGCCAAGCCATTCCATTAACTAATATTAGATATTAAAATTTAGCCTCTAAACTTGTTTGAATAAATTTCATTACAATGATACAATCACCGTTTGAGGTTAACGATTATAATGTCTCGATTACGAATCATAATATATGTACTACTTTTATAGATTCATATTCACTTGATTATGTATGTACATTTACGTTAATTCGTTAACATTGTATAACAATATTTCAGTTTTGAGATACTGTGGTCTAACTGGAACCATAGACAAAAAAGTTTATTTATATTTTTCATAAAACCATTTTTTAACTGTATAATATTGCAATTACCAATTTAGTGGCTTTGATTCTGATATAATTTATCAAAATGTCTTAATTGCGCTGTACTAGTGACGTGCACTTGTCGAAATATTATCGTACACGTTTTTATCGTGAGGTCTCTGAACGGTGTGCCGTGGGAGTGGCGACCCACGTTTAGCTCAGATTTATATCTCATTCGTCATCATATATATTCCTCATCTATATATATATATATATATATATATATATATATATATATATATATATATATATATATATATATATATATATATATAGGCACAGGCTAAACCCTTAAGGCTAGAAAATTGAAATTAACGCATACGTATACGTTACATTACGCATTTTAGCATACGTATTCCTCATATGACGAAGGCATCCACTAAGGAAGGATTTTTCATAATTCAACCCCCAAGGGGGTGAAATAGGGGATAAAAGTTTGTATGAAGCTTTTTATTCCTTGGATATATTGGCATGAAATGTCATATTTTTCGTAGTTTGATCGCTAGCGAAGCCGCTGGTTTTGGTAGTACATAATATTTTGTTTCTATATTTAATTCAACCAATCATAAATCCTATCTATCAATCTATCTTTATATTATTTTATATAAGTAATATAGATGTTTTAAACTACCATGCAAGCTTAACTTTACAGTCTTGCCTTAAATGTAATCTTTGCTGATTATACGATTTGTATTAAAATTTCATGGGTTCTGTGGACTTCTTATAAAATGAACTATACGAAACTCACGAAATTACTTTTCTAATAATAAATAAATAGTTTGCTGACATAAATGTGTTATTGATGTAGTGTCATTATGGTTCTTTGCATTTTTTTTCACGCAGTTGCTTTTGTCGTATTCGCTAATAGCATAAAAGCAAATATTAGTGGGTTTTCAACATTTTTTTATATGTTCCTAATTAAATTGTTAAGTTACATATGGTGATATATCAATATAAACAACAGTGACATACCATTTGACTTAAAGACGAGGTAAGCTCAGTAAGGTATTCAGTAGAATAGATATCTTTGCTGTCCTTGTTTAAACTACGCGAGATACTAAGTTTGTATACATTATATTAAGTTCTTTAACATAATAATACGTTAATTCATATTATTTAATATTTCGGATGAGCAGGGAACAAACCATTTTAATACAATATTGCCTTTTACACATTCATATCGAATATCGAAGTGACGTGTGTCGGTGAATGCGTTACTTGATGGCATCATCAATAACTCCTCGCATTTGATTTGTATTGCACGTATGAACACTTAGTATTAGGGATCTTTAATTAGTACATGATAACACTTTTAAGCCCTGTTTTTCTACTGCATTAGTTTCTTAAAGCACTAACTAGGTTATGGAATGTAGGTAATAACTATTTTTTAAAAAGATTTCATGGACTATATGCGCTGGCGAAATGACTTTAACGTTTCAAAATTGAAACAGGTCAGTACCTACAGTTTTCAACCTTGTTTTCATAATGTATATTTATTTGTACATCTATAGTTTTGATAGGCTATAATTAAAAAATTTCTATGTCCGATATAGTCCATGAGTACCTAATTAATAATTATGCATTATGAGTTATGACAGTTCAAAAAACTTAGTTTGATTGTATTAAAAATTAAGAATATATATATACTAGCAACTTCTAGGGATGAGATATTTTCCCGCGGTAAGAAGTATCCTTTATGTTAACCCGGATAACCAGCTATCATCATACCAAATTTTATTAAAATCCCTCCAGTGGTTTTTCTAAAAACTATAGACCTCTGTATCCATAATAATGTCTATTTCAATAAGATTTTTCCAAAAAAAATTTAATGTACTGATTCGGCTTAGTTACAATTTTATTATATGTATAGATATAATCAAGGATATTTTACCTATTATATATATTTATTTATTTATTTATTAAAATGTATCATTAGTCAGGTTTTATCAATATCGAGACAAATGCCGTTTTAAAAGTCAAAATTTGTATATCTAATAGTATTTCCGAGAATTGAAGGACTACATTAAAAATAGTGTTGACATTTTGAAAATACATAAATAAATACGTTAATATTCTGTATAATATATATATATATATATTATAATATTAAGATTAGCGAGAAACTATTGCAGTCACACGTAGAATAAAGATATTCTACGAGTAGAAGTGAGTATGTTGACAGACAACTATTAGAAATAATGGATGTTTTTAGATTTCTAGGTCTCTTATTGATTGACGATGATTGAAGTTCCTAGGTGGACTAACATAAACACATATACCCGATGAACTTGACCTAATAACCCCATACACCAAAACAAAAAAGCCATTAAAAAATCAAACAAACAGGTATATTGTACCTTATAGGTCACGTGAAAAATATTTAAATAGCTCAGTTCATTGAATAAGGGTTATGCAAATGTGGGGTCATTCAATTTGGTCGGTGTACGCCGATGCCACTTGTGCTTGTATGGTAACCGCTTCCGATGTGATTAGTGGTAAGGCCTAAGTAAAAGGGTGAAGCGATCTTGAATATAAATACCGCATATAATACAACTAGACAAAAACAAAACCATCCCACGGGAACCGTGCACTTTCTGGAAAGATATATAGGCTATAACCTTCCTCAGTTAACGGGCTACTCAATGCAAAAATAATTTTTCAAATCGTATTAGTAGTACCTGAGATTAGCGAGTTCAACCAAACAAACAAACAAACAAACTCTTCATCTTTATAATATTATATAGTATAGATGTGGAATCATCACTTCGCTTCGGTACTTCTATAGTATCTAGTAGCAGCATCCTAGTTTCCTTTTGATGAGAGAGATCACCTAAGGCATATAATTTCTTATTTTTGTGGGAGCCCATTTTTTTACCAAAATACTTATTTGAACTATTACGATGGTTAAAAACTAGCCAAATCTGTCCAACACCGTCCCCGTGGAACAGCGTATTATTTAATGTATAGATTTTTTTTTATGTGATTCAGTGACAAACGAGCAGACAGACCACCTGATGGAAAGCAGTACCTGTCGCCCATAACACCTACGGTTCATGCACTTAGGTTTTAAGTAACAAAAATGCAGAACCACAGGTGCGTTGTCACTGTGAGGACTAAGATGATATGCCTCTTGCCTGTAATTGCGCTGGCTACCTTATCCTTCAAACCGGAACACAACAATGCAATCATTGTTGCTTGGGTGCAGAAATAGATAAGGGGGTGGTACCCATCCAGTCGGACTCCTCAGGCTTGACAGAGTCCTACCACCGGTAACGATTACAAATAAATTAGATACGATAAGACATGCTTGTCCCTATATTGTATATTATTATTTATTGAAGTTATACTTTTTTCGGCACGTTTGGAAAAAAATCAGAGAGTAAAATTTTTCCACACCGCACACCGACAGCCAAAAAGCGACATGATGATGTTAGCTGCGTTCTTTTTACAAACAGAGAGTTGTGACATACGAGATAAAATCTTTAGCTATTTTTGTTCTGTTACGCCAAAGAAGTTTAACTTCTTACGATAAGTACACACACGTTTTTTGTTTTTTTAGAGAAGTTCATGTTTTCCTCTGCCTTTTTGAATTTAAACCACTTAAAGGACAAAGAACTCGTCTATACTCGCAGTGCATGCCTGTTAAAAACTGTTTGTCAAACAGATAGCGTATCGTGTATTGGGAAGGAATATCGGTATTTGGACTAACTAATATCCATAGAATTCTATGAATCTCTCTGGCACCTGACTATTTTTTAAGTAAACTATTTAGAGCCTGCGACTTAACATGTGTTGTTTTTTTTAATATTCTTCAACTATAAGAATCCTTTTTTTTTACTTATATTCTTTATTGCACTTAAAAGTAAATACAATGATTTAAGTACAATTATTGTATGCAAAGGTGGACTTATCTCTAGAAGAGATCTCTTCCAGCCAACCTATGGTAGTGAGAAATAGTGTTATAAAGCAGGCTAAAGTCGTGCAGATATATAGATATATATAATACTATACAATATATACTACATACTATATGATATATAGTTATGTATATACATACATACTAATACTTACATAAATACATATCTATATTATATATCACAATACATAAAAATAGTAATTAAGATAATTATTGATTAGATTGAGTGAGAAGGTGCTGTTTTAATTTCTTTTTAAAAGAATGAATAGAGGGACTAAGTTGGATGTCTTTAGGAAGTTTGTTCCAGAGCAATGCCCCATACACCGAAAAAGAGCGAGAAAGGAACTTTGTGTTGCTCTTGGGTATGTTAAGCATCGCAGTGATGCAAGGCCGCCTGGAACGAGAGGGAGTAGGGAGAATTTGGAAACGAGATCGGAGGTATGAAGGAGAATTAGGGTCATTAAGAATATTGAAAAGGAACGAAAGGATGTGCATATCACGGCGAAGGCGGATTGGGAGCCATTTAAGTTGAGCACGAAAGTTTGATATGTGGTCATGCTTACGCAAGCCAAAAATAAAGCGTATAGCGAGATTTTGAAGACGCTCTAATTTGTTCAGTTGCTCCTCAGTCACATCTAAATAACACACATCGGCATAGTCAAGTATGGGGAGAAGGAGCGATTGAGCAAGCATAATCTTGGTTGAAAAAGGGAGAAAAAATTGGAGACGTTTGAGAGAGTGGAAAGTATGATGCATTCTTTTGCTGACCTCGTTGACATGAGCTACCCAGGTCATGTTACAATCCATTATTAGGCCCAAGTTTTTCACTTTATTATAATAAGGGATTGGAACGCCAGAAAACTGGACTTGAGGTGTTGAGTTCCAGTCGATTTTGCACCTCAGTCTACTGCTGCCCAAGATTATACATTGTGATTTGGTGGGATTCACAAGAAGGCCGAAAGACTCAGCCCACGACTGAACTTCAACAAGGTCCGAGTTTAATGCACCAATGGCCTCATGCAACTCGGTCAGCTCAAAGTGTCGGTATAACTGTAAGTCATCTGCATACAAATGGAAGGGAGAAGAAATGACTTTGGATATGTTATTAATAAAGATAGAAAACAGCAAAGGAGAAAGTACGCCGCCTTGGGGTACACCAGCAGTAAGATCTAACCAGTCCGATGATGTGTCGTTGGTCTTCACGCACTGCTGACGTCCGAAGAGGTAAGAGTGAAACCAGTCTATAACAGTAGGAGAAATGTTGACCGCACGGAGAGTTCCAATGAGGATGTCAAGGTCAACCGAGTTGAAAGCACTGCTAAAATCAAGCAGGACCATCGCGGTGAGCTTGGTGTTATCCATTGCCCCACGAATATCCTCCGTAATATTCAGCAGTGCTCCAACCGTGCTGTGAGAAGGGCGAAAACCGGACTGGTAAGGACATAGGAGGTTATTGAGAGACAGATAGGAGTAAAGTTGGTTGTGAACCAGCGATTCTATGACTTTGGATAGGATAGGCAGGATTGATATAGGACGGTATTGTGTAAGACAGGTAGGATTCGAGGTTTTAGGCAGTGGGATGACGAAGGCTTTCTTCCACAATGACGGGAAAACATTGCGTGTGAGTGAGAAGTTAATAATGTGGGTGATCACAGGCGCAATATCCTCCAGTACGGGAAGAACCATGTCAAGGCTGAGGTTATCACTTCCAATGGCTTTCGTGGAAATGGAGCGGACACACTTCTTTATAGCATCTACTGAGACTGATTTAAAAACGAATGGATGTAGGTCAGGGGTAGCAAGATTGGATAAGAATGAAAGAGTAGTAGTTTTGATGCGAGGGTCTAAAGTTAAGGGTGGAGTGGTAAAATGATAATTTAAAGCATTGAGATCCACAGAAGTTTGACAGGATTCTGTGGCCTTGCCCACACCCAGTGACCCAAGGAATCTCCAAACTTGCGCTTGACAAAGATCCTGAATCGTGGAGTGAATATAGCGACGTTTAGCATCCCTACACATTCTGTTGCAGATGTTGCGTAATTTTTTATATGCATCAAGATTTTCGGCAGATGGGTGCCTTTTGTTCCTGGATTTAGCCTTATCACGTTTGGCCATAGTTCGTTTGATCGCTGGTGATAGCCATGGAGCGGGAGCATGTTTCATCCTCACCGGCCTGACCGGAGCATGCTTATCGTATAATTTAATCAGCTCAGCAGTTAAAGAGTCAACCATGCTGTCGATGTTATTTTAATGCTGGGAAATGAATTTGCACGTACGTGGTTATGCGGAAATCATTCACTTATTTAATTTGCCGACTTAATGGGGCGTTGCAGGATAACCAAACCACCCAACCACGACGCCCCGACAACTGGTCTACTGAGGTAGACCACAACAATCAGGGGGTTGTTCCTATGGTCCACATTGCTATCAGAGAAGTACCAGGAGAAACCCACCACCTCCCAATGCGTTTTTTGACTTCACGCTCAGCTGGATTGACAGATGCTGATGTGCTTGGAGGAAACACGACGAGGGGTCTCATTTTTAGATAAAAAAATGCAAATGATTTATTAGATGTAACAGGTTTATTTTAATTGACCGAAGACAACATTTTTTCTGTATGCCTATAACTTTTATTTAAAAACCGTTCAATAATTTAAGCGTGATTGAGTCATAAACATTCAAACATCTTCACAAAGTTTCATATTAATAGGATAATGAGCTTAGTTTCCTATTTTTTTTTAACTCATATGGTACATTTATATATTTTAATCTGTTAACGAGTTATTTGAGTGCAAAAAGACGGGCAAAGTTAAAAGAAAGGATACATATTTGGATTTTTTTATGTTCGAATAATAAATTAATTTTACTCATTATTAGTTTCTAATAAATTTTCCAATTGCTTATACTTCCAATTTAAATTGGGACATATAATATGACTCTCATTTATATTAGGTCATATATATAATGTTCAATATTGTAGGTCTACCTATTATTTATCAGTTAGACCATAAGTCTTTTCTAACCTATTACCAACTTGAAACTTTATAAGTAAGACAATACAATAGCAAATAGTGGTTATGGAGCCAAAAGGTGGATAGTAGAACTTTTCTATTGCTACTGATTTAGAGTTTAAGCTCTTTCGATGGCTTTAACATGCCATGCATAGCCATAAGCACTTTTTTCTAGAAACTAATTATTATATACACATAAAGACATATTGTACACAGTCTGCATTAAAAACATTAGTTTCATTCATCTATCTTGTAAATCGATCTTTGTATTTATTCCCCATTTTACGCACTCATTTGGTGATGTAATAAAATTTGCCAAAAAATTACCAATTTTTTATTTATTTATTTATCTGTGTACTAAATTTCATAAAAATCCAAAAAAAAGCCATTTTAACGTAAAGGACTAATATTCACATACAAATTTTCGCAATTATAATATTAATAATGTGATGTAGAGAGAGACACAGGAGTAAATTAATGTTTCATTTAATTTTAATAAAACGGTTCTTATATTTAATAATAATAATAAATATGTTGGTATTAACAAACAGCACCATCTAGTTCCATGGTAAGCTACGAGGCTTGTGTTATGGATACCAGATAGATGATACACTACACATAGGTATACATATAACTTAAAATACATACATATTATAAATATAAGCACTCATGATTGGAGTACAAATATCCCAGCGGGACTCGAACCCGCGACCGCTGGCACAGCAAGTAGGGTCACTACAAACTGAGACAAACGTGTCGACAAATAAATGTCTTACATTCTTTATATTTAGATTTTTTATTTTTTTTTTAAAAAGAACGCCACATCTCTAATGCTTTAAGCTATATATCTAGGATTATAGGAGCTGATTAGAAAGTCGCCGTTCTGTCTCCGTAGGTGTCCGAAGCAATCGACGGCAGATAAGCCTACGTTATTAGGCATTGTAATAAATTATAAATTAATTGTGGAACCAATTAACGTAACTAGCAATTAGAAGTGATTTACATTTCGGTATCCGTTAAACATCTTGGTCTATTACGAAGCAAAAATGTTAGTTTGTAAATTTTTTGTTACTTTGAGTGTAGGAAAACAGTCTCTAAAACTACTGAACTCATTATTACCATTGATTTATAAATAACCTAGAGCATTTTCGAATAACGTTGTATTTATGAAGACGTAGCATGCAAGCAGTACCGCGGTCCATAACAAGTAAAAATAAAAATTCATATCGAGACAGTGAAATGACTACTCCTCTATCTATATCCCTGGAAGGTTACAAGTTCTACTTTAGGTCCTAGCCATCACAGAGAAAAACAATTTACTAAAGCTATCCCTTAATTAAAATGAGCAGTGGTAGCCCAGTGGCAACACGCTTGCTTGGGAAACCGAGTGAAGCGGGTTCAAATCCCGGGTCTCGCACCTCTGATATTTTCATGTGCGAATCATTTCTAACATGATTACAACTTGCCTTACGGTGAAGGAAAACATCATAAGGAAACCTGCATGTCTGAGAGAACCTAGCAAGATTTCGAAAGACATGTGAAGTCCGCCAATCCGCACTTGGCCAGCGTGGTGGACTATGGCCTGATCCCCCTCGAATTGAAACGAGGCCCGTTCCCAGCAGTGGGAGTTAAAAAAGGGCTGAATACATACAATACAATCCCTTAATATGTTTACAATATAGGATATATATTATATATTTTCGCGCTATTTCTCTTGCGGGGTAATAAAATGGAACACAGTTTCAAGCGCTACGATTGCTGCATAGAGAAGCAAATCAAATAGATGAAGCAAATCAAAATAAACAAATTATTTAACAATCATATATGAAACCTTCAGTCTGATGTAAAGTACCTTTGATAGATGACCAAAATATGCCAGTGGATGTCCAAATCAACTTCACCATGCATAAGTCCTGAGCGTGAAAAAAACACGATTTCACATACAAACAAGCTTAATAACTAAAATCAAAACAATTACAATTTCCTTGAATCATATTGAAAAAAGCATATAAAAATGATAATATTATTATAACTTAAACTTTTAAAAGATATATCACAATCTTATCGAGTAATACGAAATAAAGTAACAAAGGATATAAAAAAATTAATTGCTAAAACTATTTTAAGTTTTTCCTTAACATTTTGATAACATCTTTTTGGAGCAAAAACATTTGAACTATTTAAGAAAACAAGATTACGGGCAATAACCTCGTTTGCACTTGTACAATCATCTTATACCGATAAAGAGGTTTTTTGTTTTGTTGTATACATATCTATTATGATCACTATAAGTAAGTAAAGTTAGGAGTTGATTATATAGAAATAAAACAGCTTTTTGTGGGCTAGAAAGTATAAGATAAGGTTTTAACATTAGCAAATATTTGAATCGATGCAAAATCAAAGTTAATTGATTTATATTTTATTTAAGACGAATGAATAAAATCTCAGTATTTTGATTTTTATTTGATATTAATATAAAATTGTCTAAAACTCCTGAAGTTGAACGATTGCGAGACTAATTTATCTTAGAAGCAACAGTCCGTCCGGAGGCAAAATTTTCAATTATTGTAATATGTATGACTTATGTGTCTACCGTCTGAGTGTGATAATGTTTTTTTACGAAGTTACTATTTAGATTTATCAATTGAAATTATTTATAAAGACAGGCAATGTAACATTTAAGGCTATATGTAGGAAAAAAGCGAGAACGCGACTACAGTTTTTGAAACATGTACATTGTACATAATATGCAATTTAAAACAATAATATTATAGAAACACATATTTTAGTTACTTTTTTTTAAAATATTTGTATTTTGGGAAAATTCGCGAGGAGAACATAATGAATCCCTCACTTCGTTTCCATTATGATTGTTATACTGTTTTATTGATGCAACAAAATAGAATGGAATAGAACCCGCTGCATATGTCATAATATGTATACATACCACTGCGTCATTACGGTCTTCATTAGAAGATGAAAATGTGTTAAGAATATTTAGTCAATTGAATCATTTATATTGACAAGTGAGTGAACTTCGAGCGTTAAGTCAAACACTAAAAAATAACAGATCCCCGCCTACAATATAATCAGTGTTTATTTGGCGAGTTAATAGATGGTTAACCGACATGTGTCATACCTATTATCACGCTTGAATAATTGTTACATGTGGGGGGGTCGAGACGCTTTTTCGGAGTATGAAAATAACTCTTGAGACGTTAATGTTATATATATTATTATTTTAAATATCTAATACCTGAAGTGACTTTTCTTTTTCTTTTATCCCGATACATTCAGCCGTTCTGGCGTGAAAGAGTAACAAGCATCCATCCTCACAAACTTTTACATTTATAATATTAGCATTGATTAGTATGGATTTATTTCATGTACCGCGGAAACGGCTCCAGCCTCTAACGTTTTGGAACAAATTTTGTATTTAGATAAGGGTCTGCTTTTTAAGTTCATCTATATAGGTGTTTCTTCTGAAAAAACGCAATTTTTATATATTTTTCGAAAAAAGCTGAGCGAAGCTCATTTGCCACGGTACTATTACTAATTGTAGTACGGAACCGTCAGCGTTCGACTCCGACTTGCACTTGCCGGATTTTTACATACAAATTAATTATTAATTAATTTGTATGTAAAAATTATTAACATATTTTGTGCACTTATCTCGTCTTTAGTACATACCTACAATATACATTCATACTTCTTAGATTATTACATACAATTGTACAAAATTGTTAAGCCGGTGTACTTAAAAAGATTGTCGGCGTCTTACTTAAAATATTTTCTTTATAGCCGGAGAGCCGGATACACCACGACCTTCACCGATTTGTTAACCAGATGAGACATATTTAAAAAAAAATCATTAATTGATTTAAAAATAGCGTGGTCAGGATTTCGATAGGCAAGCTATTTTAGGCGTATTTATCTATTATTGAAACTTTATAAAAAATATGTTTCAACTGGTTAACAGATTGGTGAAGGTCGTTGTGTATCCGGCTCTTAGACCATTAAGTGCATTTAGTTGAGAGGCGCGTTGTGTAATTTGTAGGTGAAAGGTTTCTATAAGCTTGTATAATGGTTTTTGAGTGATGCACTAACATACACTTAGCGGAAGCCATCGTTGCAATACAAATAACGTCTTTAATTATCGAAATAGTTATCCATACTAATATTAGAAATGTGAATGTTGTGAGGATGGATGGATGTGTGTTACTCATTCATGGCAAAACGGCTGAACGGATCTGGATGAAATTTGGCACAGAAATAGATTATAGTCGTCTGGAATAGTATATATACATATATATACTGCACCGTTCTTGTGGCATAGATTTGTTTGTTGTTTTTTACGGGATATAAGCACACATATATATACAAACTATCTCATTAAAAGTATATATATATATATATGCTACAATTTTACGTGTGCGTAAAGGTGAAATTAAAGAATTAAAGTTTTTATGAAAAATTAACAAAATACGCCTGCTATAACGAATACAACTCACTGCATTGCACTACGTTAAAGCATTCGAAAAATGTGTACAGAAATGAGAAAACGTTAAAACGTCTTTTAAATAACCATTATTTATTAGTAGCACGAACACTACTTATGTGTCGCATGTAAGTATGTTTATATTCAAAAATAATATATTATGTTGTATTGTTATATTCAGGGGTTTTAAATTGCTAGCAAAAAGCATTTTTTTTAATTCATTATGTTTTTTTTATATTTTTCTTATATTAATGATGTAATGGCAGTGTATTGTTTACGTTCACTTAAGCCTGTTTCTATGTACGCGAGGTGGTAGCTTTTTCTTTCTGATACAGATATTTATTTAGAGATCCGTATTCAAAAAGGTTTTTAGCACAACTCGGAATCACATTACGCCTACGCTTATTCGATTTGTAACGTTTTGGTAGACAATTGAGTTTTTTACAGAGCACGGCGAATTTCTCAACGTAATCTATACAGATAAATAAAATTGAAGTGTCTGTTTGTAATGGAATTATATACGGTACTTATAAGAAAAACACAATTTTTAAATTTTTTGTCTGTCTGTCTGTTTGTTCCGGCTGATCTCTAAAACGGCTGGACCAATTTTAACGAGACTTTCACTGGCAGATAGCTGATATTATAAGGAGTAACATAGGCTACTTTTATTTTAAAGAAAGAATTGGGGTTTCACTCAAAAAAATTAAAATATCCCTAGGGACGCACCCGAGTGAAGAGAGGGTAAGTCGCTAGTAAAGAATAAAAATCAATGAAGTTGAAATATATTTTGTGTATTTATTTTCCTGCATACAATATGAGGCTAAAGGTATATCTATACTAATATTATAAAGCTGAAGAGTTTGTTTGTTTGTTTGTTTGTTTGTTTGTTTGTTTGTTTGTTTGTTTGTTTGTTTGTTTGTTTGTTTGTTTGTTTGTTTGTTTGTTTGTTTGTTTGTTTGTTTGTTTGTTTGTTTGTTTGTTTGTTTGTTTGTTTGGTTGAACGCGCTAATCTCAGGAACTACTACTCCGGTTTAAAAATTCTTTTTGCATTAGATAGCCCGTTAATTGAGGAAGGCTATAGGCTACAAATAATCCCGGAAAATTGTACGGTTCCCGTGGGATAGATTTGTTTTTATCTAGGGACGAACCTGAAGCGAGAGTGAGTCGCTAGAATATAATATAGCCCATGATTACACCTTAGCTTTATGAATACATTATTTTCTATAACAGTGAAAACTCAAAACACTATACATTCTGGAAATAAAATGCAAATTAATATATGTTCTTTATCGCCATCGATCAAAAAAGTACTAGATACACAATCCCATGCAAAAGTTCTCTTAAAAGACTCACCAATTGGGCTTAGGTAATTATTCTTGTTGAAGTAAATATACAAAAATGTAAATTGAACTTAAATGCAATGCTTAAAGTTGTTTTCACAAAAAAATAAATAAACGCGCGCTCAAATGTTCAAATGAGCGCGCATTCGATGAGGACATTTTTTGTCACAGATTGTGTATCTAGTACTTTTTTTAACGATGCTTGCATATAACATTATGGAAAAATTGAGGGCAAAGGTGGAATAAGTATCTCTTACAGATATCTCTTCCAGTCAACCTATGGGAGTTAGAAAAATTATCACTTAGCAAAGCAGAAAAGTGCAAGATAATAAGGAAATAATTGAAAAAAAGTCACAGTATAAATAAAAATAAGAAACCACATATATACCTAGTCGTAACACAAACATACATAGAAAAGTTATTTCGCGACGTTTAAAATATACAATAGAGGGACTTTCCTGTATAACTATATAGGTTAATGTTCCATATAGTGAAGCACGTACCGAAAACGAGTAAACGTTTAACCTATTTAATAAGACTTTCAAAAGCACTTTTAAATTATCAAAGTAATTTAAAGAGAGTCAGCATAGTCGATCTGAAAGGAAGCTATAATATGTCCGGAATGTATCCAAAGAGCCGGCGGAAACTCTACCTTTGAACTTTCGATTGTTCACTCTTAGATATCTATTATTATCTATACTAATATTATATGTAAATGTGAAAGTTTGTGAGTATGGATGTTTGTTTGATGAACGGCTAAACGGATCTGGATGAAATTTGACACAGATATAGATTATAGTCTGGAATAACATGTAGGCTACTTTTTATCCCGGAGAAATGTACGGTTCCCGTGAGATAGGTTTGCATTTGTTTTCCGAGAGGCGAACCCGAGCGAAGCGAGGGTTAGCCGCTAGTAATTATATATTATTGTAGGACTAAGGTTAAACAACAGATAAAAGTCATGGTGCAATTACCAGGTCGTTTACATTAATCATCCTAAAAGGACTAACAATTTAGTCCCATAAGGTATATAGCGTTAAGGTATTTACTCACGGTCAATTATAACATAACTTGCGAAAGCGTTGCGTTGACAGAAAACGATCGACCACAGCCGTTTTAATAAAGAATGCTACAAAAAAAACTATAATACTATAACGTATATAGTATGACCTACCGTAATGCATATCAGGTTATTACTTCGCCTTGTTCGGTTAAATATAGGGAAATAAGAAAAAAAAACATAAGACAGGTGCTGTCAGTATACAGGCTATTTGAAAACTGTGCGATAGATCGATTATGTAAATGAGCATTATAAATCGAATTATATTGTTATTACAGTTAGTATATTAATATTTTTTTAATTTGCTGTCACTGTGAAAAATTACAACATGTAATTGTCTATAATAAAGGAGTTCAAACATTATAAATTTTTATCCCAACTCATAGAAAGTACGTAGGTACAAAATAATTTGTCTTTTTCATGTCTTTAATAGGAGAATATGAAAATATGACATTATCTATTGCACTTTAAAATTAGAAAAGAAATATCTTCAAAAGAAAAAATCTTTCAAAAGTGCTTGTATAAGTCTAATGAATAAACTTTAATTTCATTTCATTTCTTGTAGTTGACCGATGGCGAATCAACGTTTGCATTAGGGCTATAATAGCGCCCTGGTACTCCGCTGATAGCAGAGTCGACTGTGGAGCAACCCCATGGTTGTTGTGGTCTACTTCGGCAGACCTGACGTCGGGGCGTCGTGGTTGAGTGCGTAAACGAGCCTGCGACACCCCATTAAGATGGGGGAGGTTCTGCTGGGTTTTAGTGGGTAGTACTGGCCTTTGCCGGAGTACGGTTTGCCGGTAATACTTTGCCGGTGAGTCCCACGCCTTGTGCCTAAATTCATTTCCTAACGTTAAAAAAAGGTCTATAATAGCGCAATAGTGCAATATATAACACGCCAAATTATTATTATATAGTATTCTTCAAGAACCATTTGACGGGAGGTATAAAGTACTATATCGGATAACTATAAATGCAAAAGTTTGTGGGAGTGTATACTTTTGTTGTGCTGCTGGGGTTTTGGCGCTGCTGGACGGGTTTAGATTAAATTTTGTACAAATGCATACAGTAATACAGAGCACACTCAAATTAAGCGAGGGTTTGTAGTTAGCGTCATATAAAGTAAGACTTTACAGTAATTTGTAGTTTACCACTAGTTTGGAAGGAAAATTCCTCAGATCTCAGAAGAACTGGCGAAAGAAACTCAGCGAGACTATTTTTAATTATTTATTTATCTTTTTTTTGAAAGTAGGTAATATTACAAATTACAATAAGTAGGTACACGTTTATTTTTATTATAGAAGTTTCGAGATTAGGAATCCACAAATTTCTACACAGTGTAATTAAGAAAAAACACACGCACGATCAAAAAAATCTGTATGATGTAATAAAACACATGACTTCTCCTCCATCTTGTTAATTATTACAAAAAAAAAAATCAATTTAATTATTTCGCCAATTAAAACACTCTGTATCACAGGGTGTAAGCAACAGGTGGGCTCTCGCGTGCCGCTAACAAAGGTACTGCCGATTTCCTAAATAACTTTAATCGTCTTAAGTTTCATCCTATAGCAACAATGTACCAGCTGCAGTACGAATGAAATTAAAATATATGGTTTTAAAAGGTTATCGTAATCAGCCGTACGATTAACATTTTATTTTTTAGCTTTTACTATTTATTGAAAGACAGCTATTAGTGTTTTGCATTGATTCAGTTATTATGTTTTGGTTTAAAAGTTTAAGACTATTTGCTAACTAATAATGTAAAGTAGATAATTGTAGTTTTTAGTAAAAAAAAAATTTGTCGATGCTAATTAAAATCAACTAGCAATGCCAGTTAAAAAAATTATCTGTGAGTTTTATTAACTCTAAGGCAATAAAGTGTATTTTTTTTTCAATATCGTTAACAAATTATTGTTAGCGATAGCAAAAAAAAAAATTGATAAAATATTATGGCGGTTATTATTCCATATAAAACTTCCTTGAGTTTTTCATATACCTACTATCAATCGTATCACAGTTGTGAGGTTTTTTTTAGTTAAGTTTTTAGAAAAACAAACCTATTGGATTAATTAAAAAAAAATGTACACATTGATACTATAAATATTTTTGTGTTATTTCAAATAATATTTTCTTATTAGAAATCTTTAAAAGCAACTTAGTTATTTAATTTTAAGCCCTACAGCCCCAAAAAACATTTTTTGTATATTTTTATCTCATTTTCATAAAACATCGATTTATAAAATATACTAAACATATAATCAATTATGTCATAATATCGTAGCTAAATCGATTCATTGAATTATTGCAGTAATCTACTAAGGACTCGTGCATCACTGCACCTGCTTTGAGGAATGTTAGAGAAAAAAAATTAAGTTTTTTTAATCTCCTCTTACACATCCTATAATGAAGGTGTTGGTAGAATAAAGCCCTTAATTAGATGAATTTTAGCATAAAAAGCAGGTGAGCCATAAAAAGTAAAAAAATAATAAATAGATGTAATATGTGAAAAACAATAAATAATTGTGGATGTTACAGTTAAATCCAGTTTTTAGATATAACGCGTTTTCCCTAGTTAGAACTAGCTTTTACTAAATACCTTTGTTAAAACTAGAATTAACTAATGCTCAAAATGGAATATCAGTTAAAACTAGTTCTTACTAGACAACATGCGTTTTTCCGAAGCGAGACAGTTAAAACTGTTATCAAAGTTCATAGTACCTTATTCTCATTGATCGCGAGACGTGCAGGGGAATCCCTTTCCGAGCGCCATCCGCGTGCTGTGCGCTCGTTCATTCCCGCTTTGTTTTTATTCTAATAAGCACGTTTAGATTGATTCGAGCGCAATTGTCATGGCAAACTTAAATGAGGGAATGCGACGGAAAGAGGAGTTCTTAAAAAGGTTATTAGCGATTCGCGATCATGAAAAAAAGAGGACCACTTTTATATTATGACAAAAGAAACCTATGACAATTTAGTAGAAGAAATTGAAGAAGTGAAATGAATGTAATTTTTGATATAATTGAAGCAGCTCATGTGGCCGTTGGTCATGGTGGTCGGGACAGACTTAAAAATGAAACTTCACGAAAATATGCTAACATAACTTTAGAAATGATAAATATGTTTCTCTCTATGTGCGAAACTTGTCAGCGTAAAAAGAGTATGAAGAAAAAAGGACTTGTTTTAAAACCCATATTACATTCTGAAATGAACAGCCGTTGCCAAGTTGATCTTATCGACATGCAAACTCAAGAAGATCGGGGGTATATGTTTATAATGGTGTATCAGGATCATTTGAAAAAAATTGTTTTGTTGCGTGCACTGAAAACTAAGAGAGCCGTAGAGGTGGCGTATCAATTGACTGATATATTTTTGACATTTGGTGCTCCTTACATCTTACACTCCGATGACGGCAGAGAATTTGTAAATTCTGTTATAAATGAGATCGTTTCATTTTGGCCCGAGTGTAAACTGGTTCATAGAAAGCTAAGATACAGCCAAAGCCAAAGGTCTGTTGAGAGAGCTAACCAAGACATTGAGAAAATGTTGGCTTCATGGATGCAAGACAAAGATACTACAAATTGGCCATATGGTATTCGGTTTGTACAGTTTATGAAAAATCGGGCACTTCATTCCGGTATTAAACAGTCACCATACAAAGCAATGTTTGGTATAGAACCGCGAGTAGGGCTTATGACTTCGACTTTGCCTCGAGATGTTATTGAGGATATACGAGATGAAGATGATCTCGAAAATGCGTTAAATAAAATAAATATGACAAATAGTACATATAATTCAGATGCTGAGCCTGTAGCTAGTTGCAGTGGACAGCAACAGATTATAATCGGGGCCAAACAAAAAGACGCAGAAAGTTCATCTAACATAAGTGGAGAGTCACCAATCACAGCAGAAGCACTGGCTTCACTGGAATATGACATTGAAGCTGAAGATAATACCACCAAATGACAAAGACCTCGAAGTTTTAACAAATGTGAATCGACAAATAATGGCATCCAGAGAAACAGCACATCAAAACTTGAAAAAACAGGCCAAGAGAATGATATTGGCTTCAGATGCTATACACGTTCCAGTAGAAATCGGTGATAATGTAATTATACAAATTCCTGATGTTGGCAGAGCAAAAGCAGATCTACGTAATATAGGCGGAGTGGTTCTTCAAAAGGATGATCAGGGTTTTCACAAGATTGGAACGAAATATGGAATCCTCGACAAATTATATTGCAGGTATGCACCTATGTATTGCTTAATTATTTTATCATATAATTATATCGCTATAAGGTAAAAGCTAACTATTTAAATTAGCTTTTCAGGTCAGAATTCAAGAAGTGCAAAGAAAAATTTTTGCATGAAGAAGATGTTCCAAACAAAAATTTACCTTTGAGAACTGTTGCTATGGAAGCAGCCATAGAAACCGACCAAGGATTTGTGCGCTGCGTATGCAAGAAAGGATGTATGTCAAAAAGGTGTCTCTGCAAGAAAAATGGTTGCCTTTGTAACTCAAAAGGCCACGATAGTTTGTCTTGCAATAACAAGTAGATCCTCATCCTCTTTAATTTTAAGATTGTTTGATTATTTTGTATTGTATGTTAACTAATGTTCCATAACAATGTTCCTTTTTTAAATTTTATGGTTGTTTTCTGTTAACTTGTTTGATTATATTATTTAATTTTAGTTGTTTGCAAAGGTTGCCAAGGTGACAAGTAATTTGTCACCATGGCAACCTTTATGTCCATGTGCCTTTAAATGTTCCTTTAGTGTAAGACAAGTGTAAAATTATTATTTTTACTAGGTACATATGACTCTGTGTCCTAAATCTTTTTAATAAATATTTTTAAAACTATATCTTGTTTTTAATCCCAAATTAGTTTCTCTAGTGCTAGTTTTAACTAAAGCTCGGAGTGACAACTAGTTTTATCTGAAAATCAAATATATCAGTGGTAAATTCTAGTTTTGACTAGTTATATCTAGTTTTAACAAAGGCATTTAGTAAAAACAAATTTTAACTAGGGAAAACGCGAATTACGTTTGCGACAGACGGAGGGTTTAAAAAAAACCGAAATGATTTATAATTAACTTTAATTATATATAAAAACTTAATACAAATTTAATCCTATGAACGATGATTCCACATCGAAGTGGGAATATGGAATGATCATTCTTACAAAATAATTATTAAAAACAACTACCGGAAATCGTTGCGTAATTCCTGCATTAACAATATATTATAATAAATATAAATTTTGGAAAATGCAACGTCGGCGATCTTGGTATTATAGTTCTACGTAATTCCTCCCCCCTTAGAACGGCGACTATTTTAGCACGTTTAGTGAAAATGTTGCCGGGATATTCTTAGGTTTGTCAGATGTTTGCAGGGTCTCGGGCGAAGGCTGCTGCTCACTTTCTACATTCTTATTACGTTTCCATAAGTAGCGTCGAGTTATTACGATGATTCCGAGTACGCCTGCACTCAATAGTATACTGTAGAATGGGATTGTTGTGTGGTACAGGGCGTCTTTTTGCACTTCGTCGATTCGTACAGGTGTCTGGATCATAAGTTGGTCCTGGATATTGTAAAGTCCTTGGAGATCAATAGACTTAAGATGGATGTGGGTCGCTTTGGTAGACTGCTTTTCGGTGTTATAGGGTATTTTCATTAATTTGAGAGGTTGTCCCTTGATTTCGTTATAATCATTCGCTATAGTAAATTGTTCCGATTTCAACCGACATCCAATAGGAATCGTAGCCAGGTAACTTCCTTGTAATGATGTGTAATCTTTTTGGTTACAAATTAGTTGCGCTTTCGTTTGTCGAGGAAAGGACAGGGCGTAGTGTTGGTCATCGAGTTTCTCCATCGCTTCCTTAGTCAGGGTAACTGTAGTAAACTCACAGGATTCTTGTATAACTTGATTGGTGATCAATTCCTGAATGCAATCTGATTTGGTGCGGATCTGATGATGAATTTCTTTTTCACAGAGATACCAGTTTTTCGCCTTCGGGCATTCAGCCTCCATGTACACATATGACATCTCGATTGTTGCCAGGAAGGGAAAAGGTGGGATAAGAGCCTGGTTGTGTTTATTCGGTACTACTGATAATTTATAAAAATCATAGGTTGTTTTAGAATAAATTGGAAATTTGAATATAAAAACTATTTGTTTATTCACAAAATACGACCCTGGTTTAATAGTATTATAATATTCTCTAAGTTCCAAATCTAATACTTGCTCTTCTGAATAAATTGATTTAAGTTTTAAAACCATAGATTCTAATACCTCGATATCTATCATGGAATGATGTGTACTAGAAGCATGAATAAACGCTAAACTATTTTCTATTCTTAGTAATTCTAAAGACAAATCTTCTATGTTTTCGCTAATTAGTACCAAAAGTTGGGCAAAATTTGCGTATTTTGTTAGACTATCCTCACTTACCACCTTATTCTGTAATATTAATTCTAATGTACTATTTATTCTATTCTGGTTATCTACTATCTGTCTAATAACGTTTCCATGTTTTAACATCCACTCCTTGCTTAGACTAATATGACTGTTAAATTCAGATGATAATTTGATTTGATTATTTTCTAATACTCTAATTGCCTCATTATATTTCAACGCATCATCGTGATCTAGATTACCGGTTAAACTTTTTATCATAGAACCTAACCCGTCTACGAGACCTCTTTTTATTCTACTAGGCTCTAAAGAATATAACTGTTTTAAAACATTGCCAAGCTTGTTAGTAAGATAGTTAATTTGAATGTCGTATAGGTTGTAGGTTATATTACTCATGCGATCTCGACAGTCAAATAGTTGAGTTTGTAACGAATGAATATTAGTTTCTATGTCATCTAATTTTACGTATTGTATGAATGTATGATAGTGCGTAGTTAGTTTCATAGGTCCAAGTTTGAAAGGTAATAGTCCTGGTCCATCGTTAAGGCTTTCGAGTTTTATCTCCTGAAGTTTCGTCATTGGGAGGGTTATCATTAGGAGAATCCTGTAACAAATTGGCTGTTTTAGGGATTCGTTTTAGTCGGGATTTTGCTACGGGGCCACGTTTCTTAGAAGTATAAATATGAATTGGTAAGTCGGCTAGCACAGTGTCATGAGTATATCGTGGGGCAACTTTTTGTCGAGTAGCAAGGGGGTTTTTTATATAAACTGGTTGTTGGGGTGCATATTCTTTTTCAGGTTCGCGATTTTTATTTCTTTTCTCTATTAATGCAGTGCGATTTTCAAGTGATGATGAATTGATAATATCATATACTTGTTTCATTTTATCTCTATGATTTTGAGTATATTGTTGTAAGAGTTGTTGCGTTATATCTATGTCTGTGCAATCCCTAGGGTCAAAATGACCAGTCAATAAGTCAAAGGGGCGACATCTTGTAAAACTATGTATAGAGCTGTTATATGCTATTATAGCATAGGGTACAAGGTTGACTATTGGTTCGTCTTTATATTTTAATTTAAGAAGTCTTAGGTGTTCCAAAAGGGTTGAGTGAAACCGTTCTATGTTACCGTTATCGTTAGGTGAATGAGCTAATATTCGGTGGTGGTTAATTTTATGAAGTCGGGTAAATTCCATAAATAACTGGTTAGTAAATTCAGTCCCATTGTCAGTAATTATGGTCATAGGTATGCCATGGTGAGTACTGTATTGTAATAAAGCTTGTAATATACTTAAAGCTGTGCCGTCGCGAAGATGGTAAGCTTGGCCATATTTAGTGAAAACATCAATGAAAGTTATATATTTTTCATTTTGAACTGTGAACAAATCCATATGAACTATTTCAAATGGTTTGGTAGCAGGTGGGACAATATTGAACTGTGGTCTAAGTGGGTTCCTGTCATATTTGGCTTGGCCGCAAGTAGTGCATTCATTAATAAATTTCGTTATTTGTTCTTTCATATTTGGCCAATAATACTTGTGAGACAAAGCTAGGTAACATTCGTTGATTCCACGATGATTCGTTTTACCATCGTGATAATGGCGGATGATTTCTTGTTGACGCAAATATTCCTTAACATTTTCTAATTCTTTTTTAGCTAAAACCAGGTTTAAAGAGGAACTCTTAAATTTATCTTGTAAAATCGGGATTATAGAATACATAGCTAAAGGAGGATTTATTAAAATGGCTGTTTTAATTTTAGGACTTATGTATTCTTTTACAGCATTTATTACATCGTCTTCTAAATTTGATTCAGATAATTGAATACTAATACGTGTATGTGTGTCAAAGGGCTTGGTAACTACAGGTCGTTTCTTAACGTCAGTCACAAGATTAAAATAGATCTGTCGGTGAAATTTATTGAGAGGTTCGTCAGTTATCGGGACTTCTAAGATTGGGTTTTCTAAACTCGTGTGAGCTGTCTCCGTGGAAGAGTTGTTTTGGGCAAGAATGGTTTCTGATGGGTTACCGAGTAAAGAATTAAGTTCATCTATTTCTTCTATTAATGACAATGCCTCTTTTGTATGGATTTCTATACGGGAAAGAGCGTCTGCATTTGAGTTCGATTTTCCTTTTTTATATATTACGGTAAAGTCATATTCACTCAGTCTTAATCTCCAGCGTGTAAGTCGGGAATTTGGTTCTTTCATGTTCATTAACCATTGTAAAGGTTTGTGGTCAGTAAAAATTTTGAATTTTCGTCCAAATAAATAGGGTCTGAAATATTTTGTAGCCCAAACTATGGCAAGAAGTTCTTTCTCTATTGTACTATAATTCATCTCGCTTTCGTTTAAAGTCCTAGATGCATAACAGATGGGTTTGTCTGAGTTTAAAGGGCCTTGTGATAGAACAGCTCCAATGGCAACATTAGAGGCGTCAGTGGTCAGGTTGAATTCTTTTGAAAAATCAGGATATTGAAGGATAGGGTCATTTGTCAGTAAAGTTTTACATTTCTCAAAGCTATTTATAAAGTCAGTGTCATGAACAATTTTCTTTCCTTTCTTAAGACATTGGGTGAGTGGTTTAGTAATGCGCGCGAAGTCAGGGATGAATTTTCGGTAATAACCAAGAAGACCAAGAAATTGTTTAATTTCTTTAGGAGTTTTCGGAATGGGGTATTTTTTTATGGCGGAAATTTTATCAGGATTTGGTTTAATGCCATCTTTATTTATAATATGTCCGAGATAAGCTGTTTCAAGTTTTAAAAATTCAGATTTATCCATTTGAATTTTGAAATTCGAATCTCTAAGTCTCTGAAAAACCTTTTCTAAATTAATCATATGTTCCTGAAGGGATGTACTAAAAATTATAATGTCGTCTAAGTAAACTAAGCAAATTTCATTCTGAAGGCCTCTGAGAACGTTGTCCATCACACGTTGAAACGTGGAAGGAGAGTTTTTTAATCCCATAGGCATCCGAAGAAATTCAAAGTGCCCGTGCTCAACATTGAACGCAGTTTTCGATATGTCTTGGGGATCCATCTCGACCTGATAAAACCCACTAGCTAAATCAAGGGTGGTAAAGTATTGACATTTCCCTAACTTATCCAAAACGTCATTAATATTAGGGATGGGGTATTTATCGTCTAATGTCTTTTCGTTAAGCTTCCGAAAGTCAACTACTAAACGCCACTTTTGTTTTCCGGAGGCATCTACCTTTTTTGGAACTACCCAAATAGGTGAACTCCAAGCTGATTCCGAAGGCTGTATAATTCCCTGATCTAACATTTTTTCTATTTGATTTTTAACTTCCTGTCGATGTATAAACGGGTAACGATAATTTTTTGCGTGTACGGGTACTTCATCGGTGGTTTTGATTCGATGTTTAATTTTATTTGTGAAAGTTAATTTTTCACCATCTATGTAAAATACGTCAGAGTAACGAGAACAAAGAGCTACGAGATTAGCCTTTTCCTCTGGGTTTAGGTGGTCCGTACGTAAACGTGAAATAACGTCTTGTGTGCGAGTCCTTAGTTGTTGAGTACTCGTGCACTCAGTATTAAATAACTCTGCGTGTGCCGGACGATCGAGCGAGAATATAATATCGTTCGATGTCGGATTTTCGATCTCTAAATAGCAACGATTATTTTTTACGGAAGTAATGCATTCATGGATTATACAATTACACAATATTTGTTCTTTAATTAAAGCATCGCCTTCTATAATATCGACGGGAACACGGATAATTTTAGAAGTCTGCGCGGGGATAATGTCTTCATATAAATTAACATTATACGAATTATACATTTGAATAGGATTTGAAGCGTTTCTTGTCAATAGTTTCTGTTCTTTTAGATCTATACGAGCTTCCCATTTATTTAATAAATCCAAACCTATTAGTCCGTCAAAGTAGTTATGAAAACGATATACGAATAATTTAATATTATTGACGTCATTGAATTCCGCGAAACACGGTAAAGTAATAGAATAATCGTTCCTACTTGTCGCGTGTATGTTGGTTACTTCGAAAGGATCGAAATTTAACGGATAGTGAGCAAAGTATTTCTCAACGGCTTCGGGACTAATAAACGATTGGTTGGCACCGGTATCTATTAATAATTTTAACGGAGGATTCGTTATTTTTATATATGGAAGTTGTCTCTGTGTCTGAAGGTTTAGTTCTATTTTGGTTTTTGTGACTTCGAAACCTCGTGAAAATCCTGCTGGTCTTGCTCATTTGTGACTACTGGTGTTTGAGAGTCAAAAGAATTATTGTCAGAAATCATATTAAAATTATTTAAGTCATAAGTAAATCCGGGGGCAAACTCAGTATCGTAATAGTCGGTATAGTAATTGTACTCCGGTTCATAACAATAGTTGTAATAGGAGTCGTCATATGTCGCACATTCATTAAAGTTCATTTCCCTCGGTTTAAAATAATTCGATGGCGAGGGATTATTATTTAAAGGTAAAGGTTTAGGTATAAAGCGTTGAACACCGCTCATAGGTTGAGGACCTTGAGAGGGATTATTTCGGGGTGGTAATCTAAAAATGTTACTACGAGGGTTGTAATTAGGTGGAGGTGCAGCGAACATCCTTTGTGTGTTAGTTGGCATGCGTGGTTGATGTTGTCCAGGTGCAGGGAATCTAAAAGGTTGTGGTGAGGGTCCCATAGGGCGCTGATTAGCTGGAGCCGGCCAATTAGGTACAGGGATATTATGAGGTTTTGCAGGAGTAAATGCTACTGGTGGTAATGTAGGGGTCGGTTTAGTGGTTTGTTGGACTTTAGGGGAGTCACGTTGTTGTAAATACATGACGTTAAGCTCCTCTTGAACGAACTCAAGAGCTTTTTCAATTGTATCTGGGCGCATACATCGTATACGGGATCCTAGTGGTTCCTTTAACCCACGTACATATGCCTGCATTGTAACTTTTTTGTAAAGCTCTCGTTTCGCTTGGACTGTGGTAGATAGGGTCTCATGCAAGGTCACGTATGTCATAATGGTACTAAATAAAGTTTGGCAATGATTATAAAATTCCTGTGGTGTCCTATTGCCTTGAGTTGCTATGGAGAGGTCATTATATAAAGCGGTCTCGTCACGTTGATCTGAGAAATTATTAATGAGGGCTGTTCTTATACCTAACCAGCTTTCTGGTATGCCATTCGAATTGATAGTACATGCAGCTGTCCCTGTTATTTTATTTAAAATTCCATTTATTAAGCAAAGATTAGAAAACTCGGTACCGGGATTATTACTGAGGTATTGCGTAGCTAAAGAATCACAAATTTTAATGAACCGGGTGAGGACGTTAGGGTTTCCATCAAACTCCGGGACAAGGCGAAGGGCTTTAAAAATTTCGTCTGGGTTATACTGCGTCATTATTAATCTATTCGATTTTATAATTTCTAACTCTAAATTATCTAATTCTAAAATTTCTAATCCTACGATATCTCTATTATTATCGACTAATTGTCTGCGGGCCGTGAACGATTCAGGCTTCCGCGAACTAGAGGCTCTGGGGTGATAAATCTTGAAGTTTAAGATTTAAAGGAGCAACACGAGAATAATTTAAGTGTACTTACATATATATCATTTCTGGTTTTCTCCGTGAATCGATTTTCAGATTCGTCCCCTGGTCTGCAGCAGGCCCGTAGATTCAGGATATCCGGAACGGTGCTTGATAGCCAACCCGGGTGACTCGCGACGCGATTATCGATGTGAGATATGTCTTGAAGTCTCCCGCGAATATCCTACCGACTGCGCCAATTACGTTTGCGACAGACGGAGGGTTTAAAAAAAACCGAAATGATTTATAATTAACTTTAATTATATATAAAAACTTAATACAAATTTAATCCTATGAACGATGATTCCACATCGAAGTGGGAATATGGAATGATCATTCTTACAAAATAATTATTAAAAACAACTACCGGAAATCGTTGCGTAATTCCTGCATTAACAATATATTATAATAAATATAAATTTTGGAAAATGCAACGTCGGCGATCTTGGTATTATAGTTCTACGTAATTCGCGTTCTAGCTAAAAACGGGTTTTAACTGTAACATGGACATTTCTGTTAGTTTGTTTGTTTATCTGATGCAAACGGAGGAGGTAAACGTTCTAAATTACCTTTTTGTTAGAACCATTTAGTTAAAGGTGTTATTCACTTATAGATTATACAAAAAAGTAATGTAAAGAGTAAATACTACCACCTGTTTTAACTATGTTGTGTGTGGAGATCAATACAAATATAAAGCTCAGACGAGATTCGAACCTGACACATCTACCTTGTACATATCAAGTCTATATATATATATAATTGTACGTTAAGAATATTTTCACTGTCCCTTTTTGATTATAAGGAATTGATGCAATTTAACATTGCGTGTGTGGTCGCGGTAATAGTGTATCGGTCAAGCTTAATAAGGGTTTAAAATATTACACTGTCTTTCTTTTAAAGTTTAAGTACGTACAGATGTTTTTTTTTTAAATGTTTATATTTGTACCTCGAAGGTTACGGGTTCGAGTTCCACTGGCGATTAATCTTGCATATCTGTATCCTGTGTATGTTGAACGGACTTTCGACACTGGGCAAATTAGTGTAGGCACCGGTCACCTAGATTTTTGTTGACAACTACTATGACCATACTTCTTCTGAATTTCTTTCTCCGTGATAAAAAATCACTTAAGCCCCTTCCAACCAAATTCTTTAGCCGCTTATAAAAAGTTAAGTTAAAATTGAAACGAGTAGTACAAAAATCATATAAAATTATTCATCCAATTTATCCTCGTACCACACAATACATCAGGTATAAAAATCGAATCTGCTACCTCTGGCGTAGAGTACAATGTCAGTCAGGCTTACACACTGCTACACAACGGTAAAAACAAAACAAAAAAAATATACTAGTTTAAATGTAAGAAACTAATGAGGAAACTGGCACCTGTATGATGAAGGATGGTTAGCTCTTATCATAACTTATTGTAAAATGCAAAAGGCCAAGCTGTTTGAGATATGACAATACATTGTTTAAAAAATAAAAACAAAATGTGTATAAGAAATAAAAGCTTGTATTGTAAAGTATTTTCTTAGGCATTTTCGTTACTTTGATATTTTTGCTTAATTATTTTTTAATTTAACTTTTAGAGCCATGGTTATGAAAACGTTATTATTATAATTTCTTTAATAAACAATATATATTTTTTTAAATATTTATACTAATATTATAAATGCGACAGACTGTCTGTCCGTCTGTCCGTTACTATTTCACGCTTAATCCGCAGAACCGATTTAGATGAAATTTAATATGAAGGTAGTCTGAGACCGTGAGAAGGACATAGGATAGTTTGTATCCCGAAAGTCATCCTTTAAGAGGGTGAAAAGGAGGGTGGAAGTTAAAAAGAAATAATTGTTAAATTTGATTTTTATTTAGGTAATGAAAAATTAAAAATCTAAATTCTGCATATTAAAAATAAAATTTACTATCAATATTAAAAGAAAACTTAACTAAAAATTATTTTAACACACACACATATATACGTTTACATTATCTGTAAAAAATCTTTGTAGTAAACCAGTAGTAAGTAAAAACAGTTTTTAATGTTTTACAATAATTAAACTTCCTATATTAACCTAATAATATTTTTATTAAAGGTCAGCAAACTCTACAGCAATGTGCATAAAAACAGTACACAACATAAAGTTGTAATTTGCAATATTCTGACATTTACTAAAAGCCATTAACCACAATAGTGGAAGGTCCCTGGACATGCAAACATGTGTACGTTAAAAAATTTCACCCTTCTCGATCTTTTTCGTACTGACAATCTATTTAAAACCTTAAATTTTCACAAATAGGGTACAATTTACATACAACGTGACCGCAGATGCGTTCACAACACCTGCCAATCCGTGCGCGGGCGCAGGTGACTGTTGTTTATATTTTTTTTTCACCCTTAGAAGCAAGATGGCTAGAGTTTAAACAAGTTAATGACCTGCATTAGTAACGTTTTAATAAAACGGTAGTTGCATTTTCATTAGATTCCTTTTACTTAACTTAGTAGAAGAATCCGATAAAGTAATGAAAGAAAAAAGCTGTAACAACTTGTAGGAATTTTGTTGTATGAGAAAGGAAATAAAAAATATCGATGCAATGATTATCCCCTAAACTTTGATTGGTTGGTGGGAACCAAAAATCAATATAAATCCTCAAAAAATCCAAAAAAATAGTTTTATTTATAATCTATAGTTATTTAATTTTTCGAGAATCATACTATAGGTACTACATTTATTTACATATTCTACTCTTTCCTGTGAATAAGGTCGCGTCGATTTCCGCTAGTCGATATATATTGTTAAATATTATTATTTAAATACATTTATTTCTATTTTCTAAGAAAAATAAGTCACGAATACCTCTGACATGGTAATGACATCATGATTTTCTATTAAATGTCTTAATTTGTATTTCCATTGCATATCTTGTCATACTGTGAATGAAAATGATGGTATCGATAAACGGACCTTTTCTTGGAAATTTTATAAAGTATCTTATAATATGTCAAAAGTATATTATAATGTTTAGTATAGATTTCTCAGGGATGACATTTTCCCGCAGTAAAAAATATCCTATCTAGCTATCATTATACCAAATTTCATCAAAATCTGTTCAGTGGCTTTCTCGTGATGCGTTCCCAGACAGACAAACAGATAAAAATCCTAAAAACTATAGATTCGGCCTCTGTATCGATAACAATAATTATTTCAATAACATTTTCCAAAAAATATTTAATGTACAGACTCTCAATCAGTTAGAATTTTACTATAATGTATAGATTAATATTTTTGACAACCAAAATAAATGATTTCATGCAAGTCACTCTAAGTGTTTATGTTATGGTAGCGATTTTTTATCGGTAAATACATATTTTAAGCTTAGTAAGAACTATCTATGGGGTAATAAATCTTTTTATTTGGTTTTTTACCTTTTAGCTCGAAAAAACGATACTCTAATAAAATGCCAAAGTTTACAATTCGGTGCATATCGACCTTTCCCAAGCTTTTTGAAATTATAATTAAAACTATGTTATATACTCGTACATGCGACTTACGAGACCAATCACGACATTGACTTACCTTCAAATAGTGTTGTTTGTACGTGTTACGATTTTTTTGTAAAAAATAAATAAAATAACTGTTTATAATAAATATATTAATACTTTCTTAGATTTAAATATTTGAAATTTTAAATAAAACTATCTTTTCGAATTTTTTTAGCGGATTTATTTTGATTTTTGGGTCCCGACGTTTCGATTGCTTTACGGCAATCATGGTCACGGGAGAGACTCCCGTAAAAATTTCGCGAAAAATCCGAAACATACTTTTATTAAAAATATGAAAAATAAAATTTTAACATGGCTACTTATTTTAGACTAGAAAAGTTAATAATCATTGAGAGAATCATATAAAATTTAAATTATAAGTATGTTGAGTTCCCTACCTGCTCACATTTAAGCCACAGTATAATGGTGGAGTCGGGTCGCCTTAGCTGCCCCTCACTTAGCTTCTGCTCGTCCAGTATTTCACTATGTCGTCGCCCAGATTTTAACCATACTTCGATTGCTCTGAAACAAAAAAAGAAATTAGTTTTATACATTGTATAGTCGAAATTTTTTTCGACTAAATTTTCGTTAAAGTAAGTAATATAAAAACATTAGTGCTAATAAATTAAACCAACCAAAAAACCAAAAATCAAAATAAATCCGCGAGAAAACCCGAAAAGATAGTTTTATTTAAAATTAGCGACTCACCCTCGTTCCGGGTTCATCCCTACTTACGTTTTAACGTTTAGTATAGATTTCTCAGAGATGAGAAATCTATACTAAACTAAACTACTAAATTCTATATGTTGACCCGGATAACCAGCTGTCATCAAAATCCCCCCAGTGGTTTTTCCGTGATGCGGTAATAGACTCACAGACAGACTGACTGACAGACAAAAATTCTAAAAACTATAGCTTCGGCCTCTGTATCGATAATAATGTCTATTTCAATAAGATTTTCCACAAAATATTTTATGTACAGATTCGACTTAGTTACAATTTTATTATATGTATAGGTGTCAAATATTCGCGTAAATCTAAGAAAGTATTAGTGCTAATAAATCAATATAAAAATTTGCTATTTGGACTTTTGATGAGAAATGTTTAGTGTGATAGGTTATTATAAATGAAACTATCATTTTTATGTATGTATCTGGTCTCAATAACCTCAATGTAATCATTATTCCTTAGTAATGATTATGTTCAGGGGTGAAGTAAGAATTTAAAAAATGTAAAGATTATCTAATTTATTTTAATTTAGTAATTTTAATTGGTATTTTTGTTATCTATGTTAAAACTTTGAACAGTTAAACCTATTAGAAAAAAAAAACTATTTGAATTCCCCTAAACTATCACGATGTGTAAATTCTAGGATATTTAATATATATACAAAATATGTATATACTTCTACTATACATATTTCTCGATAAAAGCTTTAAATATATATTTGTAAACCTCATTTGGAAGCACAAGATTTTTTTAAATTTGGCGTCCTATCCCTGTAATGGCACTTTAAAAGTCGTAAAAGTGCACTTGAATTAAGCCCATGAGCGTAGACGAGATCCTTCTAGTAGTAACAATCTTAGATACAAAATAAAATGTATAAAAATAACTTTTTTATATTTCATACATTTTAACTCGTATATTGTGAAGTCTCTCAGTAGTCAATATAATTTCAATTTACTAATATAAAATAATAGATATATACATATTTTTACACTGAATTTTGTTAATTCGAATGCCGTTCAGAACATGTAGGTACATATTTGTATGGGCCATTCAAGTACTTAATTTTTAAAACGTCATCATCACACTACTACTACATTTTTTATAATAATTTTTTCCAAAAGGTGGCGCTACCTATAATGTAATGTAATGTAGGGTGGACTTAATTTTCCGCATTTAGAATCTAAGTTGGTCCGTTATGCGTCCTGAATCCTGGCTAATCTAGCCAGCCCAGCTCCGCCAGCGCTACCTATATAACATTAGCGATTTACCCTGGCTTCGGTTGGATGCGTCAATAGGTGCCTAAAAGTGGCCCATGTATTACTCCAGATCATAGTTTCATCCAGCCCTTTCAATGTGAAGGAGTAATAAACATACACCCATACAAACTTTTACATTTATAAAAGAATCGCTATAATAATTATAAAAGGCACCTAGGGATGTACCCGAGCGAAGCGAGACTAAGTCGATAGTTATCGTTCTAATTAAAATAATCTACTGAGAGATATAAAATATGCATAGAAAGGAAAGCGAAACAATGTTGGTAGCTGAAAAATATGTACCTCCTATACTCCAATACCGCAACATAAATCAATAAGTAATAACTTGTAATAAAAACTGAGTGCTTAAGGCCAGTGCCAGCCATAAGCCAGACGATAAAAAAGTAACAGGTGGGCCATCGACCCCGCTTACATCATGGTGAAAAAAATGCATCATAACTAGCTGTATTCGGTTCGATTCCCATGTAGCGTTCTTTCATTAATTAACATTATTTGTGTTTCTGAAGTTTATTTTAAACTAGCTTTATTCTGCAGCTCCGTTATTATAGTACTTTCGTTAAATATATGTAGGCTCTTTTATTGAAAATATTTTAGAATTTATCTGTAGGATTCCTGAGACACATAAAATAAATGTCGCCTCCAGATTTACATAGAGTACTAGTGATCCGCCCTTGCTTCGCTCATGTAAACCTACGAGTACATCCGCATGACTTTAAACTCCACAATGTTTATTTTTGTTTCAATATGAACTCAAATATGTCCACTAATACCCTAGGTTACCTATTATATAGTATGTATACATAAACCTGCTTAGGTAACTGATAACAATATCTTTGTAAAGATACATACATTTATAACAAAAGAATATTATAAAGTGTATTGTACTGTTGGGCTGTGTGCTCTTGGGCTACAAGTACACAAATGGATGAAAACGTTGTTTTTCTAATATCTATGGGACAAATTGGTGCCTAATATGTACTATAACAAAAATTTATTCTAACAAAATTAAGATAAATTGAGGACCTCCTTTCAAAAAGTCGGTTGACAAACGATATTATTTTAAAATCTCATCTTTCACTTTGACAATTGGCTATATCAGCGTCCGTTCTCTTTGTCCCGCCATTTAGTTCATTATTTGTCATCCGAAGAAAGGAAATTACTACAATTTCGGCGCGTTCCCAGAACGCTTGAATGGCTCTAATTTAGCCGTACGAATCTTTCGTATTAATTAATGTTGATTTGTGATTTTTGTAATTATTTAATTTCACTTATATTATATAATAGTTTGCAACATGCAAAAAATTATATAATATTTAGATAATATATGTATGTATGTATATATGTATATATATATATATATATATATATATATATATATATATATATATATATATATATATATATATATTCTTTATTACACTAAGAGATCTCTTCCAGTAAACCCATGTATGTGGGAAATAGTGTTAAGCAGCGGAACAGAAAGAGAAAGTGCAAAGAATGATAGGGAAATATATAAGAATAAGCAAAGTATGTAAAATAAAATAAATACAATATATAAATACATATACACACTATATTAGCCATATTTTTTCCATATCTTAAAAGTTACATTTCAAAAGTTGTTAGGTGTTATTAGTATGTTTGCTTAATCTAGATTGTTAGTATGATTATACTTTTTTGTTGGTAAGAATGTAGATAAGAAGTATAAACATTTAATTAAGTTAGGTTTAAGGCCATATATGTAGTTTAATAATAATAAAAAAATAATAAAAAAATAATAATCTACTTAGTAAAAATAATTATATATAATAATTATATATATATATATATATATATATATATATATATATATATATATATATATATATATACATATTTAAAAATGATTATTTAAGATTTGTACACGTATGCATAAAAAAGCTTTTCACAGTGTTTATTGAAGAAAGTAGAAAACATTGAAAATCATAAAAACTAAAAAGCAAATGAAAAGTAAGCCTACTTCTTATGATTTAACTGAAATTTTACTAATCCATTTACATACATATCTCGATATTCGTTCTTAGGTAATAAATATCTAAACATATAATAAAATTCTAAGTCGAATCTGTACATTAAATATTAAAAAAAAAATCTTTTTGAAAAAAGTCATGATTATATATCGATACAGAATTTAAAAATTTTAGAATTTTTGTCTTTCTGTCTGTCTAATTGTCTGTCTGGGAACGCATCGCGAGAAAAGCACTGGACAGATTTTGATGAAATTTGGTATTGTGATAGCTGGTTTTTAAGATTTTTAGGTTAACATTTAGGTTCATTTTTTAATGCGGATAAATATCTCATTTCTGAGAAATCTATACTAACCGTTAAAACGTATCTATGGAGGAACCCGAGCGAAGTCATGCTGTGGCTAGTTAAATATATATTTTTGACGAGACGCTATGCTATAGGATGTTACGCCGATAAAAGAATATTTTTGATAAACATGATAGTGCTTAGCCTTGACTTTGAATTTCTAAATATTTTTTGTCTTTGTTTATTGTAAACTATGTACGGGGCCTTTTATGTAATCATTGTATACATAATACATATACATTAAAGCAACCGTCTAGAGTTCAGAGAAATACTTTTTTGTTGCTTCTGATAAGAATGTTCCAATGTTAATGCAAATTACTGGTACAAAGTTGTTGATTACCGAATAAACTTTAAATGTTTTGTTTATTTAAAGAAACAATGGGTAATATATTAAATATATTACTACCTCGTTTAAAACTGTGTTTTTAATATTGAAAAACAATCATCGTTAACGTCAATTCAGACAATATGATTTTTATTAATTTCTCGTAACTAGCTTTACATATGTATGGTATGTGCATAATTATTATTTTGTTTAATCATTTACAACTGTGATCTTTTAGTTATATCGCTGAAACGAATGTCCCAAGGGACCTCCGGATCATAAAGTATGTATGAAAAAAATACCGTCGATTAAGCTCCGATGATGTGGGAAGAATAGATAAACTAACATCAACACTATTAGGATATATAAGAACACGCAAAGCTTTGTATGAAAATATACCTAAAATTAAATGTATTGAATGAAAGCTTTTACAATTGATAATAACATAAATTATTTTTTAATTAGATCTTACTCGTGAAACACAGCTTATTAAAAAGACCGTATAAACGTGCCGAAATGGCAAACCGTTATCAGGCGATATAATATTATACAAATGTTTAGGGCAGTGCTTCCCAATATTTTTCGTACACAAAGTTGCTTGTTTTCACCGATACCGAAGTAATTTATTAGACACATACAAGGGTAGAAAATGGACTGCATAATAAGGTTGGAAATTAGCATAAATTGTAAATAATCAGTTTAAAATATTTATTTAGCGTATCGCTTGTATTTTTTTAATTATTTTACTTTATTAAACGACTTTAAAAGGGAGGGGTTTCTCAATTTGAAGCGTACGTTTTCGTTTTACGTGATGCCATCGCCTATTGGGAATAGCTTTAAATGGTCTGTTTTAATGGATGGACTGTAGAGCTTGCTCATTCAGATTTTAAATAAAAATTTCACCTCTAAGTACTTTACCTTCAGTGGATAATTTCAATATTACGTATCAAAAGTAAGAATAGCTTAGTTGGAAAAGTCTCATAACGTTAGTTGCTTTCTGCAGTTAGTTGCGTTTATATTTAAAATAGTGTTAAAATTTGTATCGCGCAGGGATTTAATGATCTTCCAGGAAGTACGAGTATGAATTTATTTCAAAGAGGCATGAAATAAATTCCATTCTTCGCTGTATAATATATAATTATAAAAAAGATGTAGAGCACTTGTTAATGTAATTGAGTAATTTAAAGATATAATTTGCCGTTGGAAGTTTGACAACAACTGGGTTAAGCCATGAAGTCATTCATTGGCTGCTTAATGAACGGTTTCCTGTCTTAATCAATGGACGAGACATGTGGCGATATCTCAGTAAGAGGGACGGCTAATTGTAGTACCATTCATGTTAAGTTTGCGAAATTATTATCTAAATTACTTTTTGACTTAGAAAGCTACACTGAATTTAATATGCTTATTCTATAATTACTTTTTTATTGAAATTTACGTGTGTATAATATACGAGATACTAGCAACTCTCCCTTGTTTCGCTTCGTTACAAAAACAAATCTATTTTACGGGTGCCGTACATTTTTCCGGAATAACAAGTAACGTATATGTTATTCCAGACTATAATCTATCTATGTGCCAAATTTAATATATCTATGCCAAATGTCATATATCTTCAGACTATAGATTCGGCCTCTGTGTTGATAATAATGTCTGTTTCAATAAGATTTTCCAAAAAATTTTTTATGCACAGATTCGGCTTAGTTACAATTTTATTATATCTATAGATGTCAAATATTCGCGTAAATCTAAGAAAATATTATGTTTTTATTCTTTTTTTCTGCGTACTTATTCCTTTTTTTAAGTCGGTAATAACTAAAAAGAGTTTCAATTTACTTATATGCATGCGCCATGCAGTATGTGTGAAAGAGTGTCTCAATACAATGGTAAAACGATACACTTCATATCATATTCTCTGAGCTTAACTTAGTGGCAGATGCTTTTCAAGAAGGAATTACTTTAAATAGAAATCCGCCTATCTAAGGCCCTAAAAAATTAAATCCATCCTTCGATTATTTGACCTACAAATGGTGAAAGATTGACAAAAACTCTTTAAAAATAGGTTGTGTTTAAGCCGAAAACTTCTAATAGTTCATTTTATTTTTGATTGAGTTATATAATATTAAACTAGCGATTCACCCTCGCTCCGTTCGGGTTCGTCCCTACTAACGTTTTAACGTTTACTATAGGTAGATTTCTCAGAGATGAGATATTTTCCCGCAGTTAAAAGTACCCTATATTTTAACCGGATAATTAACATACCAAATTTCATTAAAATCCATCCAGTGGTTTTTCTATGATGCGATAACAGACAGACGGACGAAAATTCTAAAAACTATAGATTCGGCTGCTGTATCATAATAATGTCTACATCAGTAAGATTTTCCAAAAAATATTTAATGTAAAGATTCGGCTTAGTTACAATTTTATTATAGGTAATGTATGAAAAATAAATCACGCATGAAGTTTGTGTTGTAAATTGGTTTAAGTGCGCAATAATAGGAGACATTCAGTTTTACACATCGGAATATAGTATAATCAACTTTTACTTACTTTCATACTTATTTTAAGAACATTAGTAGATACATTTTATAACTACATTTACTTATATTAAATACATATGTTTTATAAAGCATCTTAATTTTATAGTCGATAATTTCTTTGCCAAGCAACAGATTGATTTAATTTTTTACATAGTTATAGGTTAGAGATTGAATGACGTAGACTATATTTTTAATATATTTCCGTAATACCTACCTGTTGCAAAATATTATGATGGGAAAGCCTAAGTAAAGAGAGGGAGGGTCGGTCGTGTTTTCTACCAGAGTTTTTAATAAGTACATAAATACATTAAAGGGGATAGTGTATTGCTTTCTTAGATTATTATACTCTTTTTAACGTCCTGCTAGGTACGAGCTTCCTTTCAAAATGAGGGGGATCAGGCTATAGCCCACCACCCTAGCAAAGTGCAGGTTGGTGGAACCCACATGTGTTTCGAAAGTTAGGCTCTTTCAAACATGCAGATTTTATCACAATCACCTTACGGCAAAGGCTAGTGGTAATCATATGAAAATAATTCGTACATAAAAATATCAGAAATGCGAGACCTGGGTTTGAACTTACTTCACTTCGTTTTCCAAGCGAGCTCGCTACCACTGAGTTACCACTGTCTTCAAAATAAGTTATATTTTTTATAAAAAATAAGTTATATTTTATAAAATGCCCCGTGTTAAAATATTTAAGCGATACATTTAACTATTTTGACAGTTACTTAAAATGACAATCAATTATAGCTTATAAATATTTAATAATCGATTTAAATATCTAATATACAGTAAATATTATTAATGTATAACAAAAACACGTGTTGTTCTACATATATATATGTACAGTCACACAGTGTATTGAAGTTTATTGAACAATTAAAGATCAAAATTGATAAAGTAACAAAAAGCTGTGCGGTCGATGACTTCACGGCCTACTGTACAAAAAATTATATCATAGGTTATATGTTGCAACGTCAATTTCTGCTTCATAAAATAATAACCGCTCTCTTATTTTGTGGGATATAGAGTTTAAAGTTGCTTTATCGAATATATATATTGAATTTTTTTATGTTGTACGTATGTCTAATGTGACGAGTTGTCAAGTCTAAGCAGGGGATAATTGATGATGTGTCACCTACTGAAGGTAGGCTAGGCGTACCGCATAATGAATATAACATAGTTAAATACACAGAACGTTTGACCTCTAGTAAATATTTAAAACATATCTTTTTTTAGGGAGATGATGAATAGGTTTCGTACTTTTTTTTTCAGAAGACTAACTTGTTACCTAAGGATATGTGATGTAAAAAAAAATTGTTAGCAAGTATCACAAAAATGAATGATATTTAAAAATTACTCAAGTGTTCTCTATACTCTATTTTTGAACCGTAATAGGTAGAGAGCTGAAATTTTCACGGAGTGTATACTTCTATTGCCACTATAACAACAAATAATAAAAAAGGCGAGTTTCAAAAGGCTGCCATATAAATAAAAAAAAACGATTATGGTACGGAACCCTTCGTGTGCGAGTCCAACTCGCACTCGATGGGTTCCGTACAATTATTATTTACATGCTAAGTTAGTTATTGTGACTGTGTACTTTCTAACACTATTTTTATACATAACTATATTAAGTTAAGAAATATATGCGCAGTATATAACGTAAGCTTCTTAATAACTAAATGAATAAAAATTAATTAATAAATTTTTGATGAAGCTATTACTTTATTCATTAAAATTAGATATGCAATTCGTGTCAAAAAAATTATACACGAGGCCACATAAAGTTTGATGTAAGAGAATAACTAGTTTCCCTATTATAAATAGTACTTAAATAAATAAAATAATCTCATTTACTTATTTAATTATAATTTTTATTTATTTATTTGTCCATATAATAAAACTGTAGAGATCGAATGTCTGTACATAGAAAAAAATTTTAAAAACCGAGTCAGGGGGATGTAAGAAGAGAAATAGAACAAATCCAGATTTTTTTCATTTTTTTTTTGTTTCTCTGTTTGTCTATTTGTGTGTGTGTGTCTGTTTATTACGGGCGAATCTCCGAAATTGTTGGACCGATTTAAATGAAATTTTGTATGGTGATAACTTATAAGATATATCCCCGGTCAACATCTTAGATACTTTTCATCCCGGAAAATCAAAGAGATCCCATGGGATAGTTAAAAAACTACAGTAACTTGTATAGCTTAGTACACAAAAACTACTGATTGAATTTTAATGAAACTATACAATAATATAGCTCATACATCAGAATAACAAATAGGCTGCTTTTTATCCCGGAAAAATGTACGGTTCCCGTGGGATAAACATGTTTTTGTTTGTCTAGAGGCGAACCCGAGCGAAGCGACGGTGAGTCGCTAGTTTATAATAATTTAACGTTTACTTTACACTTATTCAAGTTAATTGTGGTGATTCAGTCATAAAAAAAATAATTATAAATCATCTCATAATTAATATACTTATAATTTTTATATGTAAAACAGTAACAAGCACTAGGTACATATAAACACTAAAAGTAAATCTTGTAACACCTAGCTTCGTCTCCAAAAAGTGTATATATATATATAGAAGATTTCTATATAACATTTTAAATCTAAAATAAAAAATTTATTACCATAAAAACTTCCTATTTCAAGAGTTTCCGTTGCTTAGATAAAAATGTCCGGTAGGTGATTAAAACACTGTAACTGGACATTTAAAAGAGCAACTGTAGAGTTTCTCAGCAACTTTTTATCTAAATTGATGATACGACATAATTTGTATAAATATAAATAAAACTGTAACCATAGGTATAAAAATGTTGGGACATCAACACACAGCACCATCTAGTTTCATGAAAAAGCTACGAGGCTTGTGTTATGGATACCAGATAGTTGATACATTACACATATAATAACTTTAAATACATATATATCTATACTATATAATATTATAAAGAAGTAAAGTTTGTGAGTTTGTGAGGTTGTAGGGGGTAATCTCTGGATTTACTGAACCAGTTTAGATTTCACCGGTGGTAGGACTCTGTCAAGCCTGAGGAGTCCGTCTGGATGGGTACGACCCCCTTATCTATTTCTGCCGCCAAGCAACAATGATTGCATTGTTGTGTTCCGGTATGAAGGATAAGGTAGCCAGCGCAATTACAGGCATATGGCATATCATCTTAGTCCTCACAGTGACAACGCACCTGTGGTTCTGCATTTTTGTTACTTAAAACCTAAGTGCATGAACCGTAGGTGTTATGGGCGACAGGTACTGCTTTCTATCAGGTGGTCTGTCTGCTCGTTTGTCACTGAATTGCATAAAAAAATTTGGTAAGATAGTTTGAGACCCTGGGAAGGACATAGGGTTATCCCGGAAATTATCCCTTAAGGGGGTGAAAATGAGGATGAAAGTTTGTATGGGGAATCAACCTAGGGACGAATCCGAACGAAGCGAGGGTGAGTCGCTAGTTATAAATATAAACACCCACGACTGGAGTACAAACATCCGTGCTCATCACACAAACTAATGAACCCAACGGGACTCTAACCCACGACCGCTGGCACAGCAAGTAGGGTCACTACAAACTGAGCCAAACCTGTCGTCTAGTTATAAATAAAGTAAGATATAAATCGTAAAACTATATCTATATACCATTTTAAACACCTCTTAAAATTTATCCAAAATTACTTGAACATTAAAATAAAATACATATTCATAATGCTAAATTGACCTGCCCTCATCGTCATTTCACAATTAATGTGTCAACTAAATTACTAAAAGAGACCGCGTCAAATATTTCCCATTAAAAACTAGTTTAACGAGCCACGAACGGTTATTGATATTTGCATAGACAAGGCCCACTTGTTTGGAATTAGAAGATGAATGGAATGTTATATGGCGAATCATGTCGGCATAAAAGTTTGAGTGTTCTGTAGATTTTAAGATGTATGATTTACGTACTTATTTTTACCAGGGGCTAGGCTCCACGTAATAGGTAATTTAGGCTACTTATCTTAGGGTAATTTAGGGTAACTTAGGGTAATTTAGGTTAATTTAGTGGTCGGTAATGCTAATGATTTCTTTTTTAATTTTTAAAATAGAGGTAACGCAAGAGTTAAATTTTAAGTCAATATATTATAAATACATGTCAATAGATGAGAACTTCGATATAACCGAACCCGATGATATAATCCTAAGCACTATACTTTATAATGATAATTTAATTTAGGTGAGTAATTTGTAGAGTGCGTAAATAAAACAAAATAAAAAATCCAATATGTGTCTCATTCATACTGTTTGGTAATTCTCCAGTTGAAACATCTCTCTATAAAAAGGAGTCTGACTCACTGAAAATGAGATAGATATATAATTAATTTTAAACCGAGCCAGGTTAAAACTATTTAAACTAATTTCTATCTCTTCTGGTCAAATTACACGTTAAAATAATTTCGTAGTCATTCTTAAAAGATTAGTCAATATCTTAGTGCGGAATTCTAAAAATAATCATTATTCTTAATGATATCGTTGAAGGACCAATTCAAAGTATTATAATAATGTACGGTAATTAATAAACCATCCGGACGGCGCATGGGGTCGCGTGTATTATTTTAAAAGATTTGTCTCCGAAATATGAGTGTGATTCCATTGCACTCGGTTTTTTTAAATCTTATAGGTTTATGGAGGTTATGGCTTTATAGGGTAAGGCAATACTGCCAGACGCTAAGTCAAAAGACGAACTAAACCAACCTTTAACGGTCTTGTATGAAGAATATGATCAGCTTAGTTAGTCCGTGGTTGTCATTGACGAGGAAGATGACACTTTACTAAAAATACCTCTAGATACAGGATTGTGCGAGCTGAAGTGATGTATGAGATGCATTGATATTTATTGTTCAGAAGAGACCTGCGTCGTTAGGTCAGCCATTTTAAATTACGATGCCAAATACAAATATACAATACACATATACCGACATACGAATATATAAAGAGGTGGAATTTATAATATAGATGAGTAAGGAGAGTAAAATAATTTTTAGTCTTTTATAGTGAGTGTTACAAATTAAAATTTCATAGAAAATTGACAAAAAATTTGCAAAACAAGAATATCACTTTATTAAGCTATAGTCAATAATTTATCAATAAAAACTTTTTTAATATTTTTGTTGTACCTCGTCGATGTAATTTAATAAAATCCCTTTTTACGGTTCACATTAAGTTAAGACAGAAGTTTTATATCTTTATAAAATTTGTCGTCCGATATAATTGTCGTCCATATCTAGGAATAAAGTACAATGAAAACAGTGAACATAAGCGGAAGCGTAACACATGTGTTATCGCAGTGTGTGACAATATCGCAGGTGGCCGCCACACTTGTTACTCGCTACTTTGCTATAATTACCTATTTGATATGATCCGAAGGAACGCCTCTAGCCATTCTAGGAATCTGACCCATTTGGATATTTAATGAGCTTTCATTTCGGTTATTGACGGATTAACTTACTAATGTCATACATTCGCAAGTGCTTGGTTTTCTGAACCTATTTAAAAAAATAGTTCTATTTCGAATACTGAAGAAAAAGGCACTTTTGGGGTGAATTATATAAAAAAGACTTATAAGGAAAATTTGTATTATTTTCGTCTTAAAATATAAAGTCTAATAAAATATTAAAGGACGCGCGCATATCAGTTAAGAGCTAGTCGCTAATAGGTGTTTCAGAAAACGATATCATTAGGTAATAATCATTTGATTAACTTATTGAATTAAAAAATAAAAAATAAATGGAAAAGTTTTAAACGTATATTTTTTTCATATTTGTTGAAATATTGCAATCCTACATCCCATTCTGTTCACCTAAGCGTGTCCATCACGCTCCTTACCGATTTATTTAAATCAACAAACTTGTCAATACTACGTGACATTTTAAAGTGACAACATAAACAAGTGAAGAGCGATCACAATTCTAACTCTAGCGGTACGAATCGATTGATAAATTGATTACGAACGACGTCTCGATGTTGACGTCACTATACATAATAAATTTCTATCGACACCGTAAAAGCACAAAACTATTGTTTTCGTGCAATCGATACCTCGGACTATATCATCACACAGGCAATGCAAGCCATACATCCAGCAAGAGTTGCCAGGAATTAGAGCTTATTTTCGTTTGGGTTCTGAATAGTCTGCTATATAACGATTTTACGCCTGTCCGGTCATGTCATTGATAATGAGCGGAAAGGTATTTTGATGTTTTACGGTTATTTTGCTTGCTCGCCTATCGCAGGATTAAATATAGGATAGAATAAGTGGGTTCTCGCAGACATTTGGCTAATTCATTTGCGTTACCACGTTCGTGTTTGTCGACACTAAAATCTAGCATAAAGCTAATGCTTTTATTAAAATATCTTAATTAAAAATAAAATCTTCATAATAAAAAAGGTAAATTATTAGCTAAAAGAAGTGTAATAAAAATGCATATTTACGATTATTACTTTATAATTTAAAAGTATATTTATTTGTGTGTATGTATATGTTTTCTCTCTGTAGAACTTATAGGTTGAGTGGAAAACAATACTTATATTAGTGTTGCCGCTTTTTGTATGGACATATTTTTTATGGGCATTAAAAATAAAAAATAATAAAATAACGAAAAGATACAAGAATACGTTGATACAGTTTTGACGTCTACTCCAATTAAACATAAAATTTTATTAATGATCGGAATAATAGGAAAGATTAAATGGTCGTAAAACAGAGAGGAGGCATTCGGCATCATCAAGAAATATTTAATTTTATACTTTTAAAATGACCATGGTACATTGGCCTCTAGCCCGAGAACGCCATGACATTTGCAGGTAATAATCGTATAATTACATGTTATTTATTATTGTAATTGCCGCGGTCCCGTAACATAACAATGTTGTGTCTAGCTTGTCGATGTACCTAGAAACGTTACAGATTATAGATAATAATGCTAAATACTTTTGAAGACGCGATGGGAAGCTTGCAATCCTTTCAACATAAGTTTAAGTAAATAAATAAACTAAATGTACTACAAATGTATAACATATTATACGGCAGGAACATTTATAGATTATTGGGGGAAGGAGGGGAGGGGTGAGGGGGGGGGGTTGTTGGGTTTTGTAAATGTTCACTAACATAACGACAACAATACCTATGAATACCTACCTATTTACTTGATATAAGTTTATATGAGCAAACCAAAATAAATCTCTATACAGTGATTTGTTTAAGCTGTGCAATTATTCAAGTCACGATATTTTAGAAATTCGAGATATCTAAAACCTTAGTCTCTCCCGTGACCAAGATTGCTGTAGAGACCATTCGATACATCGGAAACCAAAAATCAAAATAAATCTGTGGAAAAAAATCCGAAAAGATAAAACCATATAATCACAAAATATTTGTTATCAATTAGTGTTTACATTTAATTATGAGGAAATTGTTGAATAGGTAATTTGAACATAAGAAAATGAAAGATTTGTGAAAACATGGGATCTTAAAACTTTTAGTGATGTGCAAGTTTTTACGATCTGACATTATAGGGTGAGAGGCGTGGCAAACTTTATACATTTTGATGTTTTTGATGGGACCCATGTTTGTCCCGGGCAGGTTAAAGCGCGTTGTCAGATTCCACCCAACAGTGTCGTAATGTAAAGAAGCGATGCGTGCAGACCGGATACTCCATAGCATGGTTTTTTCTACTTTACTATAAATGCTTTGAAGAGTTTGTGAGTAAATTATTTAGCTCCATTATGATACTCCCATGTACATAAATTTATTAGGAAATTAAAAATTGATAAGAACTATCTATACAGATAAATACAATTGAAGTGTCTGTTTATAATGTAAAAATAAAAGCTTTATACTTAATGCATATGGAATTATATACGGTACTTATAAGAAAAACACATTTTTTTTAAATTTTTGTCTGTCTATTTGTTCTGGCTAGTCTCTGAAACGGCTGGACCAATTTTTACGGGACTTTCAATGGCAGATAGCTGATATTATAAAGAGTAACTTAGGCTACTTTTATTTTAAAAAAGAATTAGGGGTTTGCTCAAAAAAAATAAAACGTACCTAGGGACCCACCCGAGCGAAGCGAGGGTAAGTCGCTAGTATTAAATAAAATAAAGAAATTACTGTAATAAAATTAAAAAAAATAAAAGACAATACTTTTCATCACATCAGCTTGCAAACAATATATATGGAATTATTAAAAAGTGATAAAATCAATATATAGTAAATTGCCTCAAAAGGAAATAGACTAAACATGTCGCATCATATTTAATACAAACCTATGTATGATTCACGGTGTGTGATTATATAAACAACATAGGAATGAAATGAATTATAGTCGACTACTGTAGTAGCTGCTTTTATTACATCCAGAATTGTAATCAGCCTTTTTAATGACGCTGGCCAAGTGTTGATTGGCGCACTTCACTTGTGCGTCTCTAGGTACGCGGATTTTGTTTACAATTTCTTAGGATTTATTTTTTTTGCGTGGTATCCTGATTCTTTTTCTAAAATAAAAATAGCCTAAGTTACTCCTTATAATACCAGTTATCTGTCAGTGAAAGTCCCATCAAAATTAGTCTAGCCGTTTCTGAGATTAGCTGGAACAAACAGACAGACGGACAAAGATATTATTTTTTTTTCTTATTAGTACCGTATATACTTTTATATACACTTAGTAAAAAGCTGTTGTTTTGACATTACAAACAGACATTTATATATCTATTTAAGTTTCGCTGGATGAGTATTTGTTGATCACGCCAGAACGGCTGAAGGGATCTGGATGAAAGGTAAAGAGATAGAGTCTGGAATAGCATAGGTATAGGTTACTTTTATCCCGGAAAAATCTACTATTCCCGTGAGATAGATTTGTTTTTGTTTTTCACAGAGCAAGGGATCGACTATCTATCCCTTAATAACCATTAAAACATACCTACATCATATAAATGTATTCCTTTTTATTTGATCCTGTTGTACGCACTAATTTATTTCCTTATTTCCGTTCATGATAGATGAAGTCTTAATAGGTAAATAATTTGATATATGTACATATACATACATACTCCTATAAAAAATACTAATAGCCTCTGCCTGTCCCAATAATGCAATCTATCCTTGCCAAATTTCATCAAAACCTGTTCAGCGATTTCAGCGTGAAATTGTATAAAACAGACAAAGTTACATAAAACAAAATATATAGTGCATCCGAGGGCTTATGTCGCTCCCATTAAACGTAAAAGATTGATCTATAGCTTGATCCTTTCACTTGCCCGCATGCAGTGTTCAATTTCAATTACCCCGCACCTTGAAGGAAAACTGCGTGGGAGTGAGAGGACACGCAAACATCACATAAGAAAGAAAAGGTGGGTGAAGGATGGCAACACAAACAAATCGTAGGACCGTAAAAAAGCGCGCCATATGTCGTATGTAGCAGATGGTTGTGACCGCAGCAGTGTTGCCTGATTAGGGAAATTTTACCAATAAAAGAAGTTTTTTTTTTAATTTATATCTTAAGGATAATTTTAATTTTTGTTGTTTATTATCGCGATAACTTTTTTTTTATGATATTAGCAATTGCAATTTATAATTTAATAATTTTATCTAAATATTATAATAGTAACATTAAGTTACATTATTATATAGATAATGTAGCTTTAAAGACAGACCTTTATCATTTCCTTCGCGTCGGGTACTACACTGAACCGTCGATGTAAAAAAAACTGCTAGTTATTAATACCCATAATAAAAAAATAATGCTAAGTAGAAAAAATCTAGGGAGTAAAGTTTTTACAACTTAGAACACTGGTATACTCTCACAGGTTGATTTGCTTACGGTGGCGGTTGTCATTTTAAGTGTTTCCAGGAAAGCGAAAGTCGGCGAGGCTTTGTGCGTGGAACAAAGGGTTTGTTTGGTCAAAACAAAAGAATGACATAAAGTGGGTTGAGATTACGAAAGAGGGTTAAGTAAAACATTGTTTGACAAGCTAAGATAATTAGAAAGAATACTAAGAAATATAATTTATTAAATTACTCTCGAGGTCTGGTCAAATAGTATTAAAAATTACGTCAAATAAATAGTCAGCTATAGAAAGTTATTTTTTAAGACTATATCCCTGCACTGCAAAGATCAGGTTATTTCTCTTACTTTATCGCTTTTATCGGCTTCTCATATGTACATGTAGATCTTCATATACTATCTAGGTACTAAATATCACATAGGCAGGCTAGCTGGTCCCAATTGTGTTTACGCTATACCATCAGTAATTCCCAGTTTCACCATAAAACGAAAGTATGTCGAATAGTTCTAGCCCCCATGAACATTATCATATGAATTTTATCAATTAGACGTTAAACAAATGAAAAAAATGAAACGCATACCTTTCTTTATGGTGTTACATTGAAAACAGTTAAAAATAATTTTTATTTTTAACTAGCGGCTTACATTCGCTACACTTGAGTACGTCCCTACTTGCATTTTACCGTTTAGTATAGATTTCTCAGAGATGAGATATTTTCCCGCAGTAAAAAGTATCCTATATGTTGATCCAGATAACCAGTTATGATCATACTAAATTTCATCAAAATCCCTCCAGTGGTTTTCCGTGATTCGGTCACAGACACTGAGACAAATAGACAGACAAAAATCCTACAAACTATAAATTCGGCCTCTGTATCTATAATAATGTCTATTTCAATAAGATTTTCCAAAAAAATATTTAATGTACAGGTATTAGGTATGTACAGATAAATTTAAATATTATTCTTAAAACGCGAATATTAAAAATTTTAAATCGAACTTTTAATTTCGGATTAGATGTAGTAGCTTCTACTATGTAGATGATATAATGTAATACTGTAATAGTATTTTTCTATGTAATCAAATCTTGTAAGTCAATTTTAAACTACTTTCAATTATTGTCAAATCTAAACAATAGTTTGTATATCTTATAAATGTAGTTCGGATGACAATACTATAATTTGAAATTTTGATGTTGATTTGATGTCATCATTCAGGAGGTTATCCACCTAGATTGAACTCTTCAGTGGCCCTCGAGTTTGGGCTCATATTATTCGTTTTGATGAGTCCCATACAAAAAAATCCGACAAGATATTTAAAATGTCAAATATTCGCGTAAAACTAAGAAAGTGTTATCTCCAATTTTTCAAAGCGTGTTTTTTAGTTTTTTTTTTAACATGGCAATCCTAAATAAAATTATTAATTAACTCTTTAGTTCATGTTTCATCTCCAGAATTTTGTATTTTGTCATTTAAGCCGATAAGCTTGACCGATTTGATGGAAAATGCTTGTGCGCTTCTGGGGTCACCTTTGTGGTCTCCAGCTACAGTTGCAATCAATAGGTGGCGCTGTTGTCGAGATCAAGAATTTTTTACAACTTTCTTAAAATCCAATGTTTTTTAAACTTTTTTTTTGGATTTCTCATAATGTATGCCTGAGCCTGAGCCTGATGCCTGAGCGAATTGGATCTCTAGTGTTTGATACAATATCGTTTTCTAAAATCTAAACATAGCGCAAAGAAACCGTATCATAGGCGTGACGAGCGCAGCGCCTATGCCTCACATATTAGAAATCTTGGAATTCGACGCGCCGATTAATCTTTACAATATCAATAATTGATTGTAAAACTTTATTAAAATATAAATCGACGGTGAATTGTTTTATACAAGTGTAGGCGACGCTTACGGTTGTCATGATGATGTATGATTGACTCGAACTGTCAGAGACCACGGATTTTATACTATAGTAGGTACCTGAGTGACCGAGCTTAACTCGGCGTTTCTCGAAAACTATAAAAATTGCAATTTATTCAGAAAAAAATACCTCTACAGATTATATAAAAAGCAAAACCTTATCTAAATATAAAATTTGAGCCAAATCGTTTGAGCCGTTTCCGAGATACACGATATATTTTTTTCACATATACCTATACAAGAATTGCTCACTTAATAAGATGAAAAATTCAGTTCTATTTTTAAATCTTTGAAATATATTAAGTAGTAATTAGTAAATTGGTAGTGTAACGTTTGTACTCCTTACTAATATTGTAAATGTGACTCATAATGTTGAATTTTCTGTTTTACGATAAACAACGTAGCAACAAACCTACGATGTGATTTATTGTATATAAACAAACGACTTAACTGATTTGCAAAATGTAAACCCAGCAAGACTTTTCAATGGGGGAGAAGGGATTCAGGTGAGAAGGATAAAGGTTAATGTCATCTCTACACGCCCCTTTGGTCCTGATTTCGTGCTAAACAGTAGCCCCTGAGTCTAACCAACTTGGGGGAAATGGTTATACGTCCCGTCAGAGGGCCGTAGGTGAGGTGAGGGGGGGGAAGCGGAAAGTCATGCTGATGGAGCAAGGGTGTGTGGAACAACTGGAAAACAGAATCCGGTTTACCAGCCACACATAGCATGTGGTCGTCGGCCACGTGCGTCTGAGCTCCTGATGTCGCACCGTACGCCATCCTTCCTTTCCTATATCTGCTAGGTAGTCCTAGTGCTCTAAGAGCACTCCCAGTTGCGGGCTCCGAGGAGGGTGGGAAGCCTAGCAGATGAAATTTTTCTATAACAAACTATGGATAACAAAGGATTAATACAAACAAAAACCAAGGTGGCATCCGAGGGTTACCCCAAAGAAGCCCCTACCAAAACAATCAATGTGAACGCGTCCGGTGAGCCAAACACAGGTTCTCCTGTGGGAGGTTCCCACGCAAACCGTCAAACGGGTAGCAAAGGGAAGGCAGGGAAGAGAACCAAGGGGCAACCCAAGGTTCCCAACCCAACCTTACCAGCCCCTACCCAAGAAACAAAACAGATGAGGTCAGTGGAGGCCTTACGAGGCCCCCTAACTTCATCTCCCCTGGGTCACCCTAAGCCGGTTGCGGCGACCATGAACATTGGTGGCGAGGAGGCAGCCAGACCACTGGAGGCCCCCGCATCCATGATTGTGGCTGAAGCAACCGGCAAGGGGATGAGGGAGGTTGAAGATGCTCCGCCGGCACCCCAGATCGACCGTACGAGAACCGCCGCTGAGGCTAACGAGGAGGCATCCAGGAAACTGGCATTGCCCCCGTCTGCCAACGCGAAGGCAATCGCAACGGCCGGGAAGGAGGCGGCCACAGAAGCGTCTACAACCACCCACTCAGACCCGGAAACAGCAGGAGGACCATGGACAGTGGTAACCTCCCGCAAGACCAATAAAAACCCACCCTTGGAGGCAGGTAAAACAGGCACTGGCAGTGCGGAAACAAACGCACTAGAGAAAAAGCGCAGGAAAAGGCCAAATGCATCCAACAGGTGGAAGCGTAAGGTGCACGCCGAAACTGCCCAAACAACATCTGCACCTAATACCACGGCAGGCACATCAGCCCCGATTCAAAACACAAGTGGCATGCAGCCCCCCAAGGCAGGAACCTCTGGCTCCACTGGAGGAGGTAGCAGGACCACCAAGAGACATCGACCAGATGAAACAACAACACCCAGCGGAGCTAAGAAGAAGGCTCGCACGGGTGCTACCCCAAGAAGTTATGCTGCTGCCGCTAAATCCGACCTCATAGCGGCAATCACGGCTGACAACTTGGGACACCTGACAAGGGAACAGGCAGAAGAGGTCCAAGAGGTGCTTAACAGCAAACTCTGGTCCCTAGTACAGGCCAAAGCGAGCAATCCACCAACATTTCAGGGCAGACCTACCTATGTTGGTGGATCACTACAGATATGGTGCACAAATGCAGAGGCCATAGAGTGGCTAAGATCAGCAATCCATGGCCATACACTAACTTCTGGAGTAAAGGTAGAGGTCCGCAAGCAGGCGGAGCTCCCGAAGAAAGTGAGATGTGCCATCCTAATACCAGGAAAAGCTGCACCTAATCAAATAGGCGAAGCACTCCGTTATTTCAACCCGTGGGCAGGAGTGGAGCGATGGCTACTACACACTGCCCAACAACAGAACACAGGAACATTCATCTTGGTAAGTATACCAGAGGACCTGATAACAGAAATTGTTAAACGTGGAAGGCAACTCAGCTATTTACTGGGCGCCGTCTACGTTAAATTTGAGGAACGTAAGGGTAAGTTCACAGAAATACCCCCGAAGCAGGCCGATGCCAATAGTACGACCATACAAACAACGGACACCCCAATAGGGCAGACCGGAAACGAGCAGCATCCCAGCACTAGCGGCGGAGACTACAACCCTCCCCCCCTGGATCCCTCCGACACGCCGCACGATCTGACGAACGTCGAAATGGCGAGCGTCAGTGATGAGGCGGAGAGTGTCGGGGACTGGGCCCAGGGGATGGAAGAGCTAGACCTTGGTACAGGGGACGACTCTGATGATGGGGTCCCTTTTACCAAGTAGTCTAGCCCTTCAAATCAACCTCCACCACAGTCTCACCGCCACCGCGCAGCTACGCAAGTGGTTGGAGGTAAATAACACAGTCGTAGCCTTCATCCAAGAACCCTGGCTCTCTCGGTCAGGGACTATACAAGGATTGAATAACCTAAAAGGTAAGATAATAACAAGCAACGAACCCCAAACTAGGGCCGCTATATACATTTCAAATAACATTCCTGTGCAGGTCTTAACCGACTTCTGTTCCAGAGACATCTGCACAATAAAAACAGCCAAAACCCAGATGACATCAAGGGAAGTAGTCCTCTCGTCGGTATATATGGCAGATGGAGAGGACCCCCCACCACAAGACCTGGTGAGACTCGTAAACCACTGCGAAGCAGAAGGATTAGACATAATAATTGCCACAGACTCGAACTGCCATCACACGATCTGGGGTAACGAAAACACAAATGCCAGAGGTAAGATATTAATTGAATATCTATCAACCACTAACTTAGACATTATTAACACAGGTAACAAGCCTACATTTGTAACAAGACGTGCCAATAGCATTATTGACCTCACGCTAGCAAACGACGGTGGAGCCAAACTGATATCCAACTGGCATGTGTCCGACGAAGCTTCTTGTTCGGACCACAGGATACGTTTCGATCTAGGGCTAACCCCTACACACCCTCAACCTTTTAGGAACGCTCGGAAAACAAATAAGGAGCAATTCCGTAAACTACTCATCGAAGGCCTGCAGGTGCTCGAATGCCCTGACAGACTTACAGAAACCGATAGTATTGAACAACTAGTCAATAAATTAACACAGTTAATGACCAAATGTTACGAAGCAACGTGTCCATTAATTCACCCTCCTAAAAACCCAGCCGACAAAACGTCATGGTGGGGCCCAGAGTTAAAACGCCTTAGAACCAAGGTCAGGAAAGCCTTTAATAGAGCTATGAACACATACAACGATCTAGAATGGGATCACTATAAGAATGTTAAAGCCAAGTACAAGAAACGTATAAGATACTGGAGAAATCGTGCTTGGCGGAAATATTGTGAATCCATAGAATCGTTTATACAGGCAAACAGAATTCGTAAAATTCTTACCGGTCAACCGCAAAGAGAACTGAGTTCCTTAAGGAAACCAGATAACACATACACTAAATCATTAGAGGAAGCACACCAAGTACTTCTGCAGACGCACTTTCCCGACTGCTTAATTACTAATGAAACTAACTGGTCAGACTCAGACCACAACACAACAGACACCTCCTGGCAACTTGCAATGGAGATCATAAACCCGAAGAAAATAGCGTGGGCCATCAAAAGCTTCCAACCATTCAAGGCGCCAGGCTTAGATGGCATCTATCCAGCCTTCATACAATGGGGAGGCCCAAAACTGTACCACATACTCAACAAAGTATATCAAGCATGCTTAGCTCTTGGCTACGTGCCCAAAACCTGGAGAGAGGTTAAGGTAATTTTCATACCGAAACCCGGTAAATCAGATTACTCGGATGCAAATTCCTACAGACCAATCAGTCTCACATCATTCCTACTCAAAGCGTTGGAAAGACTATGTGACAGACACCTGAGAGATAACACATTATCAAAAATACCTTTACATAAGAATCAACATGCCTACAGCTCAGGCAAATCAACGGAATCAGCACTTCACGCAGTAGTAAGCAAAATCGAGGAAGCGCTGAAAACCAAAGACATATGTCTAGGTACCTTCATAGACATTGAAGGTGCTTTCGACAAAACTAACTTCGCCAGCATCAGAGCCGCACTCAACAGACATGATGTGAACCCAGTACTTACAAACTGGATCCAACATATGTTAGTGAACAGAATGGTCAGACTGGGCAACGACAAAAAACAAGGAGCCATTGTTGCCAAAGGCTGCCCACAAGGAGGAGTGCTGTCACCTCTCCTATGGAACCTCGTAGTCAACGATTTAATAACCCTACTAAATGACAATAAATTTTTCACAGTAGGATATGCAGATGACTTAGCCATCCTCGTAACGGGCAAATTTGCAAGTACGATCTGTGAACTAACACAGACGGCCCTGAAAATAGTTGAAAAATGGTGCAAAGATTATAATCTGACCGTCAACCCACACAAAACAGAATTAATAATGTTTACAAACAAAAGAACCCTAGGGAACTACACCCTACCGGAACTCTTCAACTCAACCCTGACACTAACAACAGAAGTAAAATACCTAGGAATAATCCTAGACAACAAACTAAATTGGTCCAAACACCTAGACACTAAACTTAACAAAGCCAGCATCACTTTCTGGCAATGTCGTAGAATGCTAGGTAAAAAATGGGGTCTCAACCCAAAATTGACTCTATGGCTATACACGTCAGTCATAAGACCTATGATCAGCTACGGTGCCGTAGTATGGTGGCGAAGAACTCTACTGACTACAGCACAATCTAAGCTACAGAGCTGGCAGAGGCTAGTGTGTATGGCGGTGACGGGCTGCATGAGAACAACACCCACTGCGGCCCTCGAAGCCATGCTAAATCTTCTACCATTGCACCTGTTTATACAACAAGAGGCTGCGGCTACCGCGATAAGACTGGATAGTCAAAAGCTGCTAAGAAAAACAGACACGCCACACACAAAAATTTTGACAGACGTAGTCAAGGACATTCCTCTTATGGGAGCACCCAATGATGGAATACAAATAAGATACATTTTTGACAAAAAATATAAAATACAGCTAGAGGAAGACACACATGAAGGTCGCGATAGCAAAAACCTGAGAATATACACTGACGGCTCGAAAACTAAATCAGGGACGGGCTGTGGAATATTCTCTGATGATCTAAACATTAAAACTTCAATACCCTTAGGTACCTACAACACGGTATTCCAAGCTGAATGTCTAGGTATCCTTGAGGCAGCCAGAACAATTGCGACAAAGGACGTAAAAGGCTTCTCCATTCGCATACTATCAGACAGCATGTCAGTATTACAGGCACTAAGTAGTAACGCCACCACATCAGGTTTGATCTATGAATGTCACAAGGCTCTGACACAGGTAAGTGACCGAAACGAGATCACCCTACAATGGATCAAAGGCCACAGTAACTCGTGGGGTAACGATAGGGCCGATGAGCTAGCAAGAAGAGGTTCGGATATGACGATGATAGGACCAGAGCCTATCGTCTCGCTACCTTCTTGCTGGCTCAAAGGCCAAATCCTACAACGCACCAAACGCCAACACAACAATTTATGGCGCGGAGTTGCAGATTGCAGACAGGCGAGGGAATCGCTTCCAAACATCGATGCCAAGATGAGTAACCGTCTAATCAAACTTAACAGACCCCAAATTAGACAAATAACCGCGGCACTAACTGGTCACGGACCTTACAATAAACATCTTTTTAATATAGGTATAACCGACAGCCCACTTTGTAGGGCTTGCATGGAGGCAGACGAAACAGCTGCACATGTCATTTTATACTGTCCAGGTGTAGCGGCATACCGGACACAACACCTTGGCACCCTTAGTACACTCCCAGAGGTTTTCGGCAAGACGAAGAGTCTGCTGAGATTCCTGGAGGAACTGGGTTGGCAAGAGTAACACGAGCGAAATTTTTCCCACACACGCAAAATAGGCGCAAGACGTCGAGTTGCGGAAACAAGCCCGTTTATACCATACCATACCATAATGTCATCTCTAGAAAGAAAAGCACCAAAGGGTTCTCACCAAATAAGGGATATAAAAATAACGGTTTAATCGATTTTAACGATAATTAAATTATTTTAACGATAAATATTAATCGATTTTAGATTTTTTCTCTGGCAGGTAGATGTTCAAAGCATCGATAATATTTTTTTATGTTGCCAGAGGGTAACAGAGCCCACGGCATCGGAGATAGAAATTTTATGAGTTATTTCGTACAAGATGTAACCAAGAAAAAAAAAGAAGCGAGATCGGGTCTATAGTGGCCATTGGAACTAATAGTATATGAGCTAAGTAGGCAAGAGCGTTTCATATCAAATCGATAATTTTTGTATTCATAATATTTAAACCTCTAATCTTACGGCTCGCCTTAATGTAAAAGTTTGCCTATACTTCGTAATGTTTTTATATTAACTACATGTATCTATTCTGGTCAACGTATAAAATACTACTGCATAGAATTTCATTAGAAAACAGAGAAACAAAGAGTTCTAGTAGGATTTAGAAATGAATTCAAAATATTCCTAAGATTTTAAATTAAACTATCTTTTTGGATTTTTTGAACCAAAAATCAAAATAAATCCACAAAAATATTCGAAAACACAGTTTTATATAAAATGTCAAATATTCGCGTAAATATAAGAAAGTAGGCATTATTTTCTTAAAATGGTTGCTTTAAATAATGAAGAGAATAATCTCTAATTTCTTTTTATTGTCAATGAAGATAAAGCCAAATGTCAGAAGTACTTTTCTACGTCTAAATGTCCAATTGGTCGTCGTCTCAAAGAAGTTTCAGTCCATACTATATTTAAACGGTATCACTCTTCGCCTTTCCGCACTATGTAGGTCAAATGATTTCTTTTGTTTTTCATGCGACGTCCAAACGGTTAGGTTAAGGCGGTAGCGAGTGCTAAATAAAGCTTTATAATTTTCTATTTAGCTAGTAACATCTTTAACATTTAAATTCTTCTTTCGTATGTTTATTTGTTGTTTCTTGTATTATATGTAGGCAAGGTATATTGATATCTTTCAAAACACCAAGTATTTATGGTAACCCATAACTATGATCAATAATAAAATATGATATTGATAGAATATTTTACAAAACTTACGCGATATTTTACAAACCTATGTTTATTTCGCAAAACTTAAAAATTAGAGGGGAGGCTTTTTTTTATGGTACTCAGTGATAAACGAGCAGACAGTCCACCTGATGGAAAGCGATACCTGTCGCCCATAACACCTACGGTACGTTATCACTGTGAGGACTAAGATGTTATGCCTCTTGCCTGTAATTGCGCTGGCTACCTTATCCTTCAAACCGGAACACAACAATGCAATCATTGTTGCTTGGCGGCAGAAATAGATAAGGGGGTGGTATCCATCCAGTCGGACTCCTCAGGCTTGACAGAGTCCTACCACCGGTGAAAATATAGTATAATCCCACTTATTATTATTTTGGTTAACTGTAACAGTTATTGTAATTTTAACATTTTACAAAAAATAATATATTATAGCTTCATCGCATATTATGTATGCGTACTGTAGCGGCCTAAGTTCCTTCGTTCAAATTAACTAAATATTCTACTGGAACATTTTAACGTGTGTCATATTGGCTGTGTTTTTCCTTTAGTTTTCCTCAAACAAACGCTTCAAAATATAATATTTATAGAAACATAGAATGTTACAAGCATTTGTTATCATTTGGTATTCATTTCTATTAACTTTGAACGCTAATGTGTTTAGTAAATTAGTATTTTAATAATGAAAACTTTGATCATTGTCCATTAATTGTTTTGCTTTTTGCCATCCATTAAGTTATTTTCAATACGAGTAACTAAAAAACAACAAGTCTTTTTAACTTCTTAAAGGGTGTTTTCGAAAATATTATTCTTAGTACACTATTGATTCTCTATAATCTATAAATATAACATTGCATAATCATCTGGTCTTAAACGAATGGCTTGAACGATTTTGATAAAATATTTGGTCACCTGGATAGTTTTAGCTACAGATGGAATAAGTAATTTTTCTACCAAACGTGGTCTGTGGTAGGACGGTTGCCTCCTCCTAGTTATCCTTAGTTTTTAATACCAAAATAAGCTTCGAAGCTGAGCTATTGACTATACTATATGACAATACTAAATTAATTGTCTTATTCGCATTCAGCAATTTCAAAATTAGATTATATATAAATATATATAATCGAATATAATAATCTATTTTAGTCACTAATAAGTAGTTGCAGTCCTTCCTCAAGAAAGGTCTCTTTTACACGCACGTTTTTTGGAAAATGATGAAAAACTATGGTGAATAATGAATTCACCGTTGGTAGGTATGATCATCAAGATTCATATAAATCAATTATAATGGAATTTTCTATATAGAGCGAATGGCACAGTGCTGCCTTCATGTACACCACACTTCTCCTTAATGAAATATTGTTTGATACACTATTACAGTCTCGAAACCACAAATAAACATATATATATTAAATAATATTATATAGTTTAGGTAGTCTACCAAATTTCATTAAAATTGGTGGGTAAAGTTATTTGGCCGAAGATTAAGTACAGCAACAGTGAGATTTATTTTTTCTCATATAGAAGTATGTAAGTTGAAACCGCAAATTTATATTTAATTAAATTAATCACTCAGCGCAATTATATGCACTAATTGTCGCAATCACACAGCACATGACATCATCTGTAGAATACATAAAGATTGATTTACAAGCTAGATCATGTGTATTTAAAACTAGTGACTATCTTTGAGTATTTTTTATAACTATATTTTTATATAAATTCAGTAAAGTAAGGTAAGAACTGATCCAATCCTCAATTAATTATATTTTTTCTTTTTTTTTTTTTAGTTAAAAAGAAGGTTAACGAACGGATGAGACTGCGATGGTTAATGGGGCATAAGGGGTGTTGCGGAACAGTTGTCGGCCTCTAAGAGACCAGAAGACATAACTCTTGAAGAGCCCCATGTCACATCGCTTATGTTGGCGAACTTCAAATATCGTTCGAAAACTTGCTAAGTTCTCTCAGATATGCAGGTTTCCTCACAATGTTTTCCTTCACCATAAGACAAGTGGTAATCATATTGAAAGTGATTCGCACATGTTAATGTTAGAGGTGAGAGACCAAGGTTTGAACCCGATTCACTCGGTTTCCTAAGCGAGCGCGTTACCGCTGGGCTACCACGACCTTAATAATAAACAATAAACAAGAATTAAATTAAAGAATAATTGTGAATGTAACTAAATGCGTTAAGCTAAATGGTGAAACAATAGGATTTAGACTGATACTTGAGGATAATGGCGCAAAACATGCGAAAAAACCATTGATATGCTCATTTTTAACTGACTTCCAAAAAAAGGAGTAGGTTCTCAATTCGACCGTAAATATATATATACCGTATATATATATATATATATATATATATATATATATATATATATATATATATATATATATATATATTTATGTTTGTTCGGGCATTTTTTCGTCGTTTATGAACCGATTTTGATAATTCTTTTTTTGTTGGAAAGGATATATCCCAAGAGTGGTACCATGATAAGGAAACCAGGATCAGATGATGGGATCTCAGAGAAATCGAGGGGAACTTTCGAAAATTGTAGCGGCGACTAGTGCGTTTGTTAACATTTTCATTAGGTATTTTAAAGCACTACTATTTAATGAAGGTCTGGAGTCGATCTGATAATGGACCCGAAAGATAGTCGAGGGAACTCCTCAACGATTTACAGCAATTACCTGGTGTTTGGGCTTGATTAATTTGTATTGATGATACGTCTACACTAAAAATGGAAAAATAAAAACTTTTAAAACAAAAAATAAAAACCGACTTCCAGGCACTGAAAAGTAAAAAATAACTAAACGGGGGTTTTCATTTAGAATAGATACTTAATCAGATTTTTTCGAAGTCGGTGCCAGCCAATACAAATCAAAGCACACCGACTTCGAAAAAATCTGATTAAGTATCTATTCTAAATGAAAACCCCCGTTTACTTATTTTTTATTTTTCAGTGCCTGGAAGTCGGTTTTTTTTTATTGTTGGATGATTTGTTGATATGCGTCCCCACCATGAAGCTCTAATCATTGGTCCTGGGACTTTTGAGGCTTGAGTACCAAAGGTTTTCAAGAACATTACTAGACCCCTGATATGTAAGAGTATCATGGGACTCAAACGCTATAGCTCTTCTAGGTAAGAAAATTGCATTGCGACGTCTCCTTTTCCCCGGTCGTCCTTTGCGGGCCCGGTCGGCGAAAGCATTGACCTATCGTTATTCCGCGTGGCGAAGGTATGACAAAATGAGATACTATCGAACACGAGCACACTTAACAATAAAGACTTAATTGAAGACATACTATAGGAACAACTATAAACGTTTAGTGAGGGTATGTATATCATTACACACAAACGTACAAAAATACTTTCAAAAATTGCTGAAGAATAGATTCAATAGAATTTATTATAATAGAGCGATCCGGGCCATTAAAAACTTATACGTAAACTTCTTTTATTATCTTGTATAAATGTGTAAATATTTACTCTTAAAAAAATTGTGAGATTATAATAACTTTTAATTCTATAGTCATGAATAAGGTTTTAGAGAGCTTGAACAACAATAAAATACTTTGTTATAAATCATTATAAGTTTATCTTAGTAAAAATTTAATTTACTGTAAGTAATTCAGTTATTTGAGTTTTTAGAACGTGTATGTAACAAGATTTATCCTTGCTCGGGTCGAGTCAAGGGCCTGGGTATCAAGGGCACGTAAGATGTCCTGAATATAGCTGAGTTAAATGGGGCCTTTAATGCGTGCCTTTTATTTAGATGTAGGCCTCTGAGACAGTATGTATTATAATATGTTTTAGCTGAAATAAAATTTTGCATGATTTTAAAAAAGATAAAAAAAGTTTTGTTTGATAAATAATCATTTTTTTTAGCAATTAATTCTTGTGTTCGTATTGGAGTTTATTTTTTTTCCCGCAATAAATATTATAAATACATGTAATATTTTAGTAAATACTTTTATGCCTATTCGTGCGTTTCCATAACCATATCCTACCTTCGTTACGTTCAAACAGACAAAGTCGCGAGTAAAAACCAGCTCCATATTAATAATTAATAAATGCATAGAATGGATAAAGTCAATTGGCTTGTTCAACAAGAAATAGTTCGTGTGAGTCTCAGTGGGTAAAAACTGTCATATTTCTTTAGAAATAACACCGTTAATACGATTAGCATAAAGATAACATCGTAGTGGTTTCCCATCGCTTCCTCCAACACAATTAGTGGACGAATGAGAAACGAGTGAGATGGAGAGACGGCGCCCTCGCCTTGCGAACCTTCGTCCTACGCCCTTTGCAAAGAACAGCTTTAACAGAAACGCAATGTTTATAATTGATAAACATAGATAAAAAAAACATTTTATATGAACGTTTAAACTTTTTTAAATGTAACTAATTAGAAGAACTAAGTTTAAACACTAACATAGTAGTAGTACGTAGTTATTGTACTATTTAGCTATACTTGTAACCAATTAAATATTGAAGTAATCAACTCTTGGAAGTCAACTTTAATTTCCTTCTGCTGTTTGGGCATATCTGTTTTGGTTTCACGAGTCCAGTAAGTTTACAGCTGGTCAAAATGTATACACAGCAGCTATATGTTTACAGGTTTTTAAAACTTTATTCTTTGTCTTGATCGGTGCATCAAGGAGTAATTAATTCAATCTGTACTTGGATTCCCGCGGAATACGAGACAACGGATATTGCATGGCGATGGGTCTAATATTATTGGTGTTATAAATATGAATAAATAATAAATATGTTGGGACATTAACACACAGCACCATCTAGTTCCATGGTAAGCTACGAAGCCTGTGTTATGGATACCAGATAGTTGATACACTACACATATATAACTTTAAATACATACATATTATAAATAATGAATATGTACCTCAAGTTTGAATCGAACTCACGAGCTCGGTGGCTCGATATTTGGAGAGTCTCATAATTTACTCTATGATCTGTCTGTTCAAGTACGCACGCACTGTGTGGCCTCAGCCGCGTCTGGGTCACATTATTGATACGCAAATGAAATACCGACATTGCCCAATGTTGCCTGATTTATTAAACTTCATCTCAGGAGGAAAGGTCCTTGGAATATGAAATACAATACAATAAAGATGAAATATTTAATCCATCTCAATCTATCTAATCTACTAAAAGTGGAGGAAAGAGGGTGAAAAAATTTTGCTAGACAAAGAAAACATGTATAGTTACGTTTAAGATTCGAGGTGTTTGTTTTTAATTTTTGCTCTTTTTTTGAGCCAAGTTAAACATACAAGTACAACATATGGTACAACAAAATATGGTTATTAACACCCATTTATCTTGTAGGGAGGAAAAGTTAGCTAGCATTGGTACTCATTTATTATAGATAATTGGTTGTATTTCTTAGTTCTAAAAGACCTTCACTTGACTCCTGCAACGACGATTTTATTCCTAAAAAAATCACTAGTTAATTTTCTCAGTCAAACAAAGCTCTTAATGGTTACAATAATTAATTATTACGCGTAGACAAGTCATTCAAATTTTAATGGCCTATTCTTTATATCGAAATGACGTAAAAAATTTTATTAACAAACAAAATATGTGAAGTTTCCACGTGAAAATCACATGCCATGACAAATAATCCCAAACATTTTATTATAGGTACATAAGTGAAAATAGTTAATTTTACGAGCTGAGAATGAGATATAGATAGTTCTACATGAACTGTTTTAAGGTGTTTAATGCTTTATCGTGTTGAAATCATTTTGGGACTTGGGAGACAGTTAAAAATTAAAATACGCGTGGTGTCACATAATTTCATTTTAATTGGGGGCAGAAGTTAACATCTTATCCATATTATGACAATATAATCTTTATAGCTACCGTGAATGACTTTAAAGACTTTCTATAAATAATGCTGTTCATAGCCGTAAGTCGTTATACTTATTAGACTGTGGTCCGAGTTCGAGATCTCATCAGTGTAAATAGTAAAATATAGGGACAATATACTCCGCATTCCTATTATATGACGCTAAGTCTTGGTTTATTTTCACAAACTATATTAAAAACCCATTTTATTATCATTCCTATTGTACACATTCAAATTATACCTCACGCTGTAATCGAAGCCGCAATGTCCATCGGATAAGAAGCGACTTCATCAGACGCTTATTTATAAATTAAAATTTCCAGTACTTAAAACTAATTAGAGTTCAACATGAAACAACTTACTTCACATAATAAGGAGTTCGTTTGCAATAATTTCATCGCATGCCTTGTATGAGAGAATGCAAAATCAACCTTATATTTTGTTAAATAGAGTTTAAAATGCATTATTTGAACAGTTCAGACGGTCAGCGAACCTCACCTGGCCCTACGCAAATGATCCGAAACAACTAGACGGGCCCTTTGTTGTCTGCCTCGCCTTACTATGAGAATACTACAATGTTTTGTATTGAAAGGAACCGTCACTATGAATGCAAGTATAACGTATATGTATACAAAACAATCCAAATGAAAAGTAGGAACAATGAAATTATTTAAAAATGTTAGTCTTTTTTAATATTTTTAATGTAAGTATATAAGTATGTATATTTTTTTACATTAAGCTTTAAAACTTAGGTTTTACTCAGACTTTAAGATAATAAGTACGTTGTGGACATTTAAGTAGATTGGTATAAAGTGGGGATGAAATTCGTATTGTAACAAAACAACAGTAGGAGTCCAGTGGTTGTGCCCTCTTGAAAAATCACGTTAAGCGGGTTCATAACCGGGTTTTGCACTTCTGATATTTTCATATGCGAATCATTTTCAACTGGATTACCGCCTTACGATAAGGGAAATCAAAATGAAGAAAATCTGTGTGTCTGGGAGAACCTTAGTCGATTTCTAAAGACATGCGAACTCCGCATGCACTAGGCCAACGTGATAGGCTACGACTTGGTCCTCCTCGCATCAATGGGAGGCCCACCCCTAGCAGTGGAATGTCAAAAGGGCTGGATAATGATGATGATGAAAATTGGAACCGTCACTTTAGATCTGTCCAATATTGTCCATGAAAGGAGATAAGTCTTAAACTTGAATTGTGTTTTATTACTTACGAATACTGCGAAATACATATTTTACTTTAGTTGTTCCTCAACATACATGTATATAACCATTTTTCACAGAATAAGAAGGTTTTTAGAACGTCTCTTTTAACCGATTGTTTGAACTACTGTAACCTTTTACTATTTTTCCAATTCAAACTAAGTAAGCTTTTGAGTTTAGCTTCTAATTATTAACAGTTAGTCTTGTTTAAGTGAAGAAATAATTAAATTGTGTTTCTTATATAACTAAGATAAATATTTTCTAGGAGATATTTATTAGAATTTATAATTTCCCTCTTTCTTCCCAACGCTTGGGAGTGATCCGTAATAAACGCATTTATAATGATATTCACATCGTGTCGCCGAGGGCCGCCGATTTATGGCCACATCGATTCCTCGTTTGGGTACGTACAGCTATTAAAATAGCGAACAAAAAAATATATAGGTATAATATATATCTGCCTGTTAGGTTTACACGCTACGCTCAGGTTCGCTCTAAAAAAAAAAAACAAATCTATCTCACGGGAACCGTAAATTTTTTCGGGATAAAAAGTAACCTATACGCTATTCCAGACTATAATCTATCTCTGTGCTAAATTTCATCTGCGTTTCTGGCGTGATGGAGTAACAAACATCCATCTAAACATCTAAACTTTCACATCTATAATAGGAAAACAAAAACAAACCTATCCCACGGGAACCGTAAATTTTTCGGGATAAAAAGTAGACTATGTGTTATTTAATACATTACGAGTGATGTGAAATTCACATTACGAGTACTTCACAATGGATACTTGAGATTAGATTATTATATTAAACGCTTATGAACATAGCAAGAGAATAATTATTATACAATTTTAAAGGTTTAGTAAACAAAATGTGTTCCTTACTTGTACATAGAGAAGAAGGTTACTGGCTGGCTTTTAGTATTGGCTAGAAAAGTCAGTACTAAAACCCAATAGAACCTTCCCAGTCTTAATATAACCTTTTAAGTAGTTAAACCAATGTTTAGTTAGTGGTACAATAACTATCAAATATTATTTAAATAATCTATTAAACAAAGTTCACAAACAACGAATGAAATAATTCACACGATATAATTAAACCATGCTTCATTTCCTTTGATTTGAAAAACCAAATGTTATTTACGTCAATATTGTTACAGAGTAAATGTTGTAAGAATGTAGAAAACAAAAATCTACTACTTGGCTCCTACTACTAATTTGTCCCTTTCATAGCACTTTTCTCCTATCTATATATTTAAGTATAGTTTTAGTTTCACTATATATTTTTGTTGTAAATGGGTTATTTATTAAATGTGTATTGTACGAAAAGATTACAATACAAATATAATAAAGAAATATAATAAATAAGAAGAGATCACAGACTAAGATTACGTTGCCTATATTTTTTTATAAGACGCTTATTTAGTAGCTTCGTATGTCGCGAAAATATCTTCACGGCGGCGGATTAGGGGCCGGCGCGGGGATAAGGGATACTGCGTGAAGTGTGAGTGGAATTTAAAAACGCCATTGACGGCTTCTTTAATGTCTGGACTGTAGTATCATGCCTGACAAGTTGTTCCCTTGATAATTCAGGTCCTTAACCGTATTTTTATGTATACAATGATATATAGGTTATTTCTGTGCCTGTCACGGTACTCTTATTAAAGAATGCGAAGTTAATTTTTCTTTGTCTTTCTGAAATACATAATAAAATGCATTCATGCGTTATCCCGAAAATATTGGGAGCTACAAGAAAAAGGTAAACATAAAAATTAAATTCTTAGATGTAAGAATTAACTGAAAAGGTATTTACTGGAAAGTTGAAAGATACTTTTTTTTCCTCTATTTTTTTAATCGACGCGACGCCTTGTTTAAATAGTATACCTATTTTATGACTTGCAAAATTGAAACGAATCGTTTGACACCGCATATTATATTAAATTTGTCATAGCATTAAGGCATAGTCTGTTAAAGATAAAAATGTAAAAAATATTACCCTCCGTGGCAGTTGGGTAATTTAAAAACCCACTCAAATTCTATTTTTCGTCAGTACAGCTTGAGCTCGTTATATACATTATATACTGTCCATCTTAAAATAATTCAACAATGGTTCTCGGGTTACTATATTTATATATCGTACGTATGTACATACATATAATATACTAGCAACTCACGCTCGCTCCGCTCGGGTTCGTCCCTACTTACGTTTTAACGTTTAGTATAGATTTCAAAGAGATGAAATATTTTCCCGCAATAAAAAGTATCCTATTTTTTGACCCGGATAACCAGCTATTATCATACCAAATTTTATCAAAATTCCTCCAGTGGTTTTTCCGTGATGCGGTTGTTACCGCATCACCGAAAAACCACTGAACAACAGACGGTCTGTCTGTTGACAGAAAGAAACACAGACAGACAGACAAAAATTCTAAAAAGTTTAGATTCGGCCTCTGTATCGATAATAATGTCTATTTCAATAAGATTTTCCAAAAAATATTGAATGTACAGATCCGGCTCAGTTAGAATTTTATTATATGTATAGATATAGTAGTTTCAATTAAAACCGTACTAACTTTTAAATTTCATTCCATGTCTTATGTCGCAGAAACGAATTGGGGCTCCTCAATCCAAAGGGCGCCAATATTGCGTGAAAATGTGAGTGGAATTTTAATAGATTAAGACTAAGATCTCTTCCTGTTTTGCTGCTGATCCTTCATCTTGAGCTATTTATATGTATTATTATGTTGTTGATACTGGCATTAGTGACAGAAAGTAATTTAAGGCCTTTTATGGGACTATTTATAATCGAATTTTTCCTTTTGAAATCGGTAAAAAAATAGAAATATATGGCAATGGCAAATATATATATATATATATAACATCACACTTGCTTTTTTAATTTTTAAATTCTTATTTTTATTTGTTAAATATTCGCAAAAATTCGAAGACACCTCCTTACAATGGATCAAAAGATATGAATTTTAAGTTCCTGCCCGGACCCTTGAATACGGAACCCTAAAATGAGTCTATATTATAAACGGTAATATTACATTCTATTCCAGTCGTAATTTTATATAAAACAGTTTCACGATTGTAGAAAGGGAAACGAATACTCCAAATTTATAGTTTTGCAGAGACACATGTCACCATGTTTAGATGTGATCGTGACGCATGACGTGGGCGCGGCTTTATAGACGAAACGAAATAGCCTCCGAACGCAGACTTACGACATTAATGATACTAAAAGCATATATCACACAATATATTATAAGTTTTTATATTGTATTCAGCCCTTTTTAACGTTCCACCGCTGGGCACGGACTTCCCTTCAATAGCGAGGGGGATCAGGCCATAGTCCACCACGCTGACCAAGTGCGGGCGGACTTTACATGTCTTTCGAAAACTTGCTAGGCTCTCTCAGACATGCAGGTTTCCTCACGATGTTTTCCTTCACCGTAAGGCAGGTAATCATGTTAGAAATGATTTGAACATGAAAATATCGGAGGTGCGAGACCCGGGATTTGAACGCGCTTCACTTGATTTCCTAAGCGAGCGCGTTACCACTGGGCTACCATTGCCACAAACTTTTATATACGAAAAATTTATTTCCTTATAGAAATTTAAAGGAGACATGGATAATTAACAACTTAAACTATAGATGTCGATGTCACAGATACCGTTACCTATATAATAATAACTAAAAAAGTCTGTACGTGAAAAGGAATGATAATTTATATACAGGCTTAACATATACACGAACATACTACTTATATGTTATTGCCAAATAAAAAAAATTGGTTGCTCTAAAAATTGTAACCTTAAACGAAGTTGTAACGTTTTAAAAAAAAATCTATTAAAGTTTCAAATGTGTCGCTTAGTAATAAAAATACTTTACGGCCTTGACATTGTCGACAGATGTGTTTAATGTAATGTAAATAGATCCAATCCCATCGATCCCGGTCGGTTTGACATACCTGTAATTTCAAACAGCCGTAAAAATCACTATGTTACTATGGTACCTTTAAAGCGTCTTACCTATTCTGAAGTCTGCGCATTCGTGAGTTACACGGAAGCTATTTATAATCTAGCAATTCCGAAACGTATAGAATTAAATTATTCTGTGGATAGGTCAGTTAGTGCTCTTTATGTGCCAATAAAGTTTATAAAAAATTATGATAAAACTATTTTAAATAAACTGTCATTGGTTTACTAACGTGGTCTCTTAATGTCTGTTGGAGCGAAGCTAAAAAAATCCCGTTTTTTTTTGTATCTATTAATGTCTGAAAGATATACAGCGTCTGCTGTCGAAAAAAATATTTTATTTCTTACACGTGAATTTCGACCCAGATTTTAATTGTTCCTACTGACTTAAATCATTTATATTATTTAGTAATATTGAATGTTATTCAACATTACCTATAAAATCTTACATACGGCTGCAGATCCAGAGGTTCCGGGTTCGAGGCCTGGATCGGGACCAGTGTAGTTATTGGGTTTTTCCCGAAGTTGGGAAGTTTGCAGTGTCTCGGCGAGAGCTTAATGTCATTTGTTTTGCGTCTGATCTTTCACCGGTTAAGTAGAATTGTCTTTCCAATGGAGCTTAAGAGTGAAAGCGATAGAGAGTGCCTTTATGTCTGCACACTGTATTATTATCTCCAGCGCAGATGGCTAGTCTCAGCAAGATTGTCCGCCGTGACCGAAATTGGTCAGGAGGACATTATTAATATAGCAATATAATTCTAAATTAATCTACTTTCAGTATGAATTATTACCAAAGTCTATTATAAAGATTTTTTCGCGGCTTTATTTAGCTGTATTCGAAACGTCGGGAACCAAAAATCTGTCTTTTCTAACTGTAATATGGTTGGTTTTAAGGCAATCCGATGAATAGGTATGAAATAAAAAATTATAATATGATAAAAATTATAAATAGGCAGATTAGACACCTTAGTTACATATCGTACACATTATAATGAAAATAATACATATATTTAATTCAAAAACTTTCAACTTATCATTATATAAGCTATTCATTTAAAAATTAAATAAAATAATAAATGAGTCTCAGAAACAGCACAAATAAAAGTTTTCCCACTTATTTTAAAATAGCATAATAAAATATGACGAAGGAGGCAAATACAAAAATGGAACGGGAAAAATTTTTAGTTTCGCTTCAACAGACAGTTTTACGTCGTGCAGACAATCTAATGCACTTTTAAATAATCTTTTATGAATATTTTGTAACACCGTGGGTAAATATATGGTCCCTTCGTTTTAGATGTTTATAACGAAATAGAGTTATATTTCAAACTAGCGACTCACCCTCGCTTCACTCGGTTTCGTCCCTAGGTTGCTTCCCCAAACAAAATTAATTTATTTGTTTGGTTTTAATATTTTTTCCCCTATTTTTTTTTCTAAAATAAATGTAGCCCAAGTTACTCCTTATTACATCAGCTATCTGTCAGTGAAAGTCTCGTTAAAATCGGTCCAGCCATTTCAGAGGTTAGCCGGAACAGACAGACTGACAGGCAGTCAGACAGTGTCTGTTTGTCTGACTGCCTGTCAGTCTGACTGACAAAAATTGTAAAAAATGTTGTTTTGGTATATGTACCGGGTATATCCATCCGTATGCATTTAGTAAAAAGCGGTTATTTTAATATTACAAACAGACACTCCAATTTTATTTATCTGTATAGATTCGGATATTCAGATATTTTGTGGTTTCCCGTGATAATAAATGTTACGAGTACTTTAACTGCCTAATGCTAAAAAACACACATAAAAAATGCATATAGAAAAAGATACATAACGTTCGGAGGTCGCTTATATCCTTATTCAATATCGGTTATTTAATTATCCCCCGAATGCCCTTGCCTGCCCTTTTAACAGGATAGGAACTTATGTATATTTTTCTATACACTAGGCTCATTGCTTGTTTTCCATTGTACTTATTTCTTTTAAAATGTTATCGGGAAGACTTTAAAAGATTTGAAAATTTCAAATTTAGTATGTTAAATATTAATGAAGACAATGAATAACTTAAAAAATCTTTTAATAACAGAATTTAGATCAAAGTGCTTTCGATTAGGATAAATTTTGCTACCAGTAGAAAGTTTTCGAGGAATTCAATAACAATAACATCTACAACAACTTTTTCTTGTTGTTTACAACTTGACTAAAACCGAAGGCGAAAACTAGTTTATTTTAAAAGCAATTTCACTATACATTTTGAAATTCAACTTTAACAACGCAGGACACGACACAGATAAGATAATATTCTAATAACTATATATCTCTAACATAATGTTAAGAAATACTACGACACGTTTGGCTTAATTTGTAGTGACCCTACTTGCTGTGCCAGCGGTAGCGGGTTCGAGCCCCACTGGGGGCATTCATTTGTATGATGAGCACGAATGTTTGTGCTCCAGTCGTGGGTGTTTATATTTATAATATGTATGTAATTAAAGTTATATATGTATAGTGTATCACCTATCTGGTATCAATAACACAAGCCTCGTAGCTTACCTGGAATGCTGGATGAAACTAGATGGTGCCGTGTATTAATGTCCCGACATATATAAAAAAAGAAATATATGGAAACGACATATCGTAAAGTTACGTGGTAAATTCTGTTTTTTTATTAGCAATATCGATTTTAGAAAGTCACTGTGTCCATGTCCAAACTAAATATAGTCAATGAGTCAGTGCTTTATAAAGCATTATAAACCTGCCTAATTAACAAAATTTTAGGCTTCCACTTATCTCATCACATGTACCATTACATTTTTTAACAAGTAGTATATCAAATACTCCATCCAAGATAAATTGGGGTCGTAAATGTAACGCTTATATGTTTATTTTTGGGAGTAGGTAATAAAAAAAAAAAACTTCAAATAATCATAAAGTTGTCTAAAACGATGCATGTTAATTCGGTCTTCATCCATCCAGACGGTGTTAATTCACGTCAAAAAACCTATAAAACGAAACAAGTGAGTGTTTAATTTATTTCCCCTAGAATCATGGCAACACTTATCATACTGTATGGATGTGCACTCTTAATTGTATAATATTAATTAAGTTATGTTGTTAACGGATTCGTTAAGCATAGAGGTGTACTCGTAGGAAACGGAAATCATAATTTAAAAAAAAAATAAAAAAAAATAACGGCTCTCGGTATCAGTTTAAAAACAGGTACAACACTTAGTTCAAATGGCTAAGCTTGTTTAATGATTTAATGATTTTTTTGTTTAATAATTAGTAGCAAAACCAAGATCTATTCGTCTTATTGAAATAGATGAAATGTTGATACACTGTAGTTTTTATCACATACATATGTATTCAGTCGTTTTTAACGTCTCACTGCTGGACACGGGCTTACCTTCAATATGATATAACCTTTATTTTGTTTTTTCCAGTAAAATAATAAATGGAATATGTACAATGTACATGTAAATTGTTATGGCTACTGTGCTAGAGATAGAATGTGCCATGTAGATATGTATTTTTAAAGTCATCATAGCTCTGCTCTATCTGCCTTAATAAATAATGCATAGCATTAAGCTACACCGTATTTCTTTTGACTAACAATGTTGTATTAATGTAATTATCACTGGTGGATGTAAAAAATCAAAATAATAATAATAAATTAAAAAAAAAACTTGATTAAAAATATAGGTTTATTATTAGGTTTAGAATATTACATAAAACCTATATATCCACTGTGACTAAATGACAGCATTGCCGCCACGCGGCGCTATTCCTGTCCATCGTTGCGTAGGGAAATTCCGCTTGGCCCATTCACAGATAAGGATTGCCACCCACTGGACGAATGAATAAAGTACACGTGCGCGCTAACACGTGATATCATATGAAAATAGCTTTGATTGTAGGCCAGGTTGGATTTCAAACGGTTATATATATTATTAACTAGCGTTTCCCCGCGGCTTCGCTCGCAGAGTTGACATGTTATTGCTCCGCTCCTAAATTTCATATTTTTCCCTATTTTTCATACTATCTAAAGTCTCAAGAAGACTATCCTTATTTAAAGGATAGTCGACATTTTAATTCAAAAACTCCAGTTTTGGTCACTGTAACTTTAAACATAAAGGATTTTCATACAAACAAACTTCTAAGCACTTTTTTACTCCTTTAGGGGTGAAATTTCCAAAAATCATTTCTTAGCCTACCTACTCCTTAAGATAAAATATAAATATGTTGGGACATTAACAGACAGCACCATCTTGTTCCATGGTAAGCTGGGAGGCTTGTTTTATGGATACCAGATAGTTGATATACTACACATATATAACTATAAATACATACATATTATCAATGTAAACACCCATGACTGGAGTACAAACATGCGTGCTCATTACACAAATGAACGCCCCCAGCGGGACTCGAACCCGCAACCGCTGGCACAGCAAGTAGACCTGCCAAATTTCTAGTTTGTGGCATTTACCTATAGTTTTTGGAATTTCTTGATTTATAACTAAGTGGTGTTTTACTTTGAAACAAATGAGCTTACTCGTATGATATTTTTTATACGATACCGATATCAACAGTGCAGTAGCAGTGAATCTGACTTCTAAATGAGTTAATGTAAGTCTTGTTAATTAAATATTTGTATACGTCTTAAAATTTTATCAAAAAAGTTAAAACGAAAGTGTCATTCATAATTATAATATAGACATTACAATGTTAATAATAGGCAGACTATGGATGCCCCATAATAGATATGATATATGCTAATTTCAATGCCTTTGTACTTTCAAATTTATATTAGGTCGTTCATAACAACGCGCAGTTTTATAATACGTACGTGCGACATTACTAATATTTAATACTAGCGACTTACCCTCGCTTCGCTCAGGTGCGTCTCTAGGTACGTTTTAAATATACATATCTGCATAGTTATTGCGAGTGTAACTTAGGAGATAGACTTATGCCATTGTATATTTTTCGGTAGGATTTATTAAGATATCGCTTCGATACAACAAATTAAAACACTATAATTTGGGAATGAAAGATTTCCCTTGGGAATGAAAGATTTTCCTATAGTAAAAGGTATTCTAAATGTTGACCCGAGCAATAAGTTATCGCTGCACAAAATTTAGTTAAAATCGGTTCAGTACTTTTTGCATGAAACGCGCACATCGATTTCTCTAACTTACTGTATTATTATACGTACCTATAGATGTATGAATAGCCAGAATCGTGTTTCACAATAGATTTGGTAATTTTTCGTGTCTAGGATTAGTAATATCATAGTTTGCTATAGCTTGTTGCTATCCGAAATGCGGCCAGTGGGTTGGTTCGCAACTAATATTTTAATTTGTTTCGCGATTGAACCTTTGCCTCCTGACGTCGAAGGCCATTTTGTAACCATTACGTTTACGTACAAACGAGATGACGTGCTTAGATTTTAAATGTAAGTATAAAAAGTTTTGTAGGCGCAATTTTGGGGTGAAGTACTACTTACGCCTATACGTATACAAAAGCTTATGAACTTTTAACAGCTTGAAATTTTTTTTAATGTTGCTACGAACTTTCCGTACTGTAATATATCGATAAGTATTAGGTATTGATGGAGAATTTTCATAATTATTACTAATATAATAAATACGAAAATGTGTGCTGGTATGTTCAATTTTATACAGCACATAGCATGTGAACTAAATAATTTTCTGTGTCCAATTTTGTGGAGAGTATTTAGTGGTCAAAGAATGGACAAAAATCAATTTTTATCTCGTTATATGTAAAAGCTTTTATTTTATACTAGCGACTCGTCCCTAGACAAAAACAAATCTATCCCACGGGAACCGTACATTTTTCTGGGATGATATATAGCCTATAGCCTTCCTCAGTTAACGGGCTATCTAATGCAAAAAGAATTTTTCAAACCGGATTAGTAGTTCCTGAGATTAGCGCGTTCAACCAAACAAACAAACAAACAAACAAACTCTTCAGCTTTATAATATTGTATTCAGCCCTTTTTAACGTCCCACTGCTGGGCACGGGCCTCCCTTCAATACGAGGGGAATCAGGCCATAGTCCACCACGCTGGCCAAGTGCGGATTGGCGGAATATTATTAATATATTATTATATATATTATTAGTATAGACTAGGAAAACTAAAGCAAACCTATCCCACGGATTACATTTTTCCGGGATAAAAAGTAACCTATGCGTTACTCTAGACTATAATCTTCCTCTGTGCAAAATTTCATCCAGATCCATTCTGGCGTGAAAGAGTGACAAACATACATACTCACAAAATTTCACATTTATAATATTAGTATAGATTGTAAGTTATAAAATTATCATGTGGCGCTAATAATAATGTCGTAGGCCTGCCGACCAGTGAATAGAGCTTTTGGATGAAAATAATTAAATAATTGGTCGTATGCGAGTCGGATTCGCAGAGACTTTTATCACAGATTAAAAATAAAACTAGACTAGCGCAAAAATAAATGTTTCGACAGTTTATAAAAATAAGTCCTAAGGCTTAAAAATGAACTCTGAAAAAGCGCAACCAATAGACAAAGCAGGTATTAACTTTTTACCATCACATTTATATTATGTAGCTTGGATTTTAGGTCAATTTCAAGAAAGAAGGTATTCAATACAAAATATAAATATATATTTTTGTGTGTTATGTTACGCGACATCTTGGTCCCTCCTAAACCGTTATTATAAATTATTGAAGTAAAACGTCTTTACGCACGCTTGACTTGGGGAGTAAGCTGGTGAATGCGTTACGAAAACCTGTACGTACGTTTGTTGCCATGGTGACCGTTGTTATTGTCTGACAAATGATATGTAATATTATATTCTTTCCTTAAATGATATTCTATAAATATATGATTGTAATATGCCTAATATGCGTTATTTATAGTATCTCACCTATCCTAATTATTTAAAACAAAAATTGAATTTCATAAAGAGTACCTACCGATAACCTACAAAAGTTTTACTTCTTGCCCCTGTACACACTCATACACGCACTCTTTAATTTTTTTTAATAAACATATCAGGGGTGGTCATCTAAATTGCAAGAAAAATATTCCAGCTAAAGATGTAACTATCATTTAAACTTTTGAAGTTATTTTGATGATGATATACGTTTTTGGGTGAAACGTAAATATTATTAATTATAATTAAATATATGAGTAAGCAATCATACAGTACGAAAAGAAACTAACAAAAAGGTGCATACAGTGTGCAAACTTTAGATGAGATACTGAATTTCGAAATCAATGAAGTCTTTAAAACTGCTTATAGGTTGTTCATGTTTTTCCAAAATCTTTCCGAATGACCATAGTACACAAACATCAGTCTTGAAACCTTATTGTTTCCTTTGAATTTTCTTTGACAAATTTAGTTTCTTTAACAAAAATGCATTACCTACTTAAGAAAAAATCTACAGACTCTTATATTTAGTGTTTATTACGACAGTTATTAGGACGCATTTATATATATATATATATATATATATATATATATATATATATATATATATATATATATATATATATTAAATAGAATACAATTTCCTCGCGTATTTTGAGTACAAATTCCATATTACAATAACGTTACGTTTGGTTCAGTTTGTAGTGACCCAACTTGCTGCACCAGCGGTCACGGGTTCGAGTCTCGCTGGAGGCATTCATTTGTGTGATCAGCACGAATGTTTATACTTCAGTCACGGGTGTTTTTATTACTAATATTTATGTATTTAAAATTATATATGTGTAGTGTATCAACTATCTGGTATCCATACCACAAGCCTCGTAGCTTACCATGGAACTAGATGGTGCTGTGTTTAAACGTCCCAACATATTTATGTATATTACTACAGTACATGTTTAAAATGTTATTCTTTAAAAGTGTTCACTTTAAAAACATACATATGTACATTGAGTAATATTGTAGCTAAGCTTCCGTCTATAAAGGATGGTCAGTCAATCAGTACCCACCCAATGTTTTATTGTAGACGAAAATAAAATTGGAATCTTGCCGATGTCTTATACAACTGTAGTGTATGTTTGAGCTAGGTCTAGGTTTTTATTAGGTCTAATAAATTTCTCATCACACTTAAAATTCCACTTGAGAATGGAGTGTGTAGGCAAATCTTGTTTGAAAGTGAACTGCATGCCGCGAATACTGAAGCTTAGTTTAGCAAACATATCTACTTATATAAAAAAGTTTTTTATATAAGTAAGTTTGTGGGAAATAATTTTATGAAAAGAATAATACTCTATATTATTTTTCCTGACAAAAAATATATAATAAAAACCTAACGAGTGTGAGCTCTTAATAAATCAGGGTGTTATTAGTAGTAACAAATTGCTATGTTTATCTTTCTCATAAAATACATCTTAAAAGTTTTAAAAATATCAAATATATTATAGTATAATTGTATTGTTAGTTGTTCTAAAGGGCTTCATAAAGGGCTTCCTATATTTTTAAAGTTACTGACATAAGTATCTTAGAACGAAGAGAAATAATCGTCGTAACGTAGAGGGCTACTGTCCAATTCGTATTTTTTTTCTTTCATGGTTATTTCACAAACGTGCATACAGCTTGTCTGATGGTTGGTAAATAGTAACTACATTTTTTATAATAAAAAATAAAACTAATGTTTGTTTCTTAAATCAAAAAGTATATTGACTTAAAATTTCATTTTAAAATAATTCCACTACGCTGTGGGTTTTTCCTAAAACCTAAATTACTAAATAATTTAAAAAAAAACATGAAAATAATTTGAATATCAAGGGATACACAAAAAGACAAAATATACGGATACAAATCGATATTTACTTATTTCAGAGTCGGTTAAAAATATAATTAACGTATTATATATTGCCTAGTGGTTTTAATAAAAAAAAACTAATATATAGGTACTGAATATAATTTTCTCCTTCGAAGTTCTTGAGAATTTTCTCGTGGGCTCGTCCAAGAAATATTTTCACGGCTTGTGCTGCACGACTCTTATAGGTAGACGTAGAAAAGATCGCAATAAACGGATAGGATCTCGGTTGAATTTTAATAAAGGCAAAATACAGAGGAAGTTATATATTACATTTTCGTTATTTACAAGGCTTCGACGAACACATATGTATAACATTAGATAACGTCTGCTTTTATAATTTTAATTAACGAAATAAACAAAAAATCAAACGCTCTCGCTCACTATGGGTTCCGTACACATATTTGGTATACACGTTTTGTTATTGGGACCTTTAAGGAGACTTGACTTCACTTGACTACTTTTATTTATTTAGTCATTTTTAAAAGTTCAACTAATTGCATAACATATGTTCTTTGTTTAACGGTTAAGTTAGAACCAAAATGAAATAGCTATTTATGTATATTAAGACATGTGCAAATATTCATGTTGAAGTCCTTATAAGAAAGTTATAACTTTGTAACAATACAATAATTACTTTTGCGGTTGCTTAGACTGACCTTAGAAGTGCATAACTCGCACATCGATTTAAATAAATACATACATACACGCATAGAGCCACAGACTACTAAAATTATAAACCTTCCTTGTAGCTAAAAAATGGCAGAAACATTTATATCCTTTTTAAAGAACTAGACGGTGTCATAAATAATATTCTTTTAATTAGATATTCCATAAATTGTAGATGTGTACATGAAGTTTCATATACTCGTATGTAACTTAATTATATATTTTTTTATCATTAAGTATGAGATATGATATAGTAATTTATGGACGCAGCTCACGGAACAGATTAAAATTGTTTATTTTATTTTCCATTTACAGTAGGTATAAGGTTCAAGTAAATCTTACAGGATGGAAAGTATTTTGTCAAACATAATGTATCCCTATTTGCCTAATAAAATATGGCAATAGGTATTGTTAGTTTAAAAAATATATAGGTATATTACTAGCAGTACCCGCGGCTACGTCCGCGTTCAATCTATAAAAAAAAACTCTTTGGCTTTATGTTATAAAGCGGCTCAACTTCGCTTCACTCAGATTCTATGTATTTATATAATACCAGCCGCTCACCCTCGCTTCGCTCGGGCTCGCCTCTAGACAAACAAAAACAAATCAATCCCGCGGGAACCGTACATTTTTCCGGGATAAAGAGTAGCCTATTAGTTATTCTGATGTATGAACTATATCATTGTAAAGTTATATTAAAATCTAATCAGTAGTAGTTTTTGTGAACTAAGCTGTTTAAGTTACTATAGTTTTTTAACCAACCCACGGGAACTCTTTAATTTTCCGGGATGAAAAGTATCTAAGATGTTGACAGGGGATATAAGGCACCACCATCAAAATTTCATTTAAATTCGTCCAATAGTTTCGGAGGTTAGCCCATACAAACAGACAGAGAGAGACACAAAAAATTTGAAAAATCTGGATTTGTTCTGTTACTCTTCTTACATCCCCCTGACTCGGTTTTTAGCAAATTTTGTACAGATATTCGACCTCTACAGTTTTATTATATGTATATTGTACAAAAATACTAAAATCGCGTTTAAAAAAGGGGTAGCAGGGTGAAAAGTACTTTACGAACTATATTCTCATACCTACCAAATATACAAAAAAATAATATTAAAATCAGTCGAGCCGTTTTGGAGGAGTGCGATTACAAACACCGTGACACGAGATTTTTATATATTAGATTAAAATTACGTATTTACCAAAAACATTCTTTCATGACTAATTCTTCGGTTTTAAGTTCTTTGGATCTTGTACTATTTTAAAACCTATAAATGTTTCTTAGTAGGTATTTAACGAAGATATGGTATTCTTTTATAAACTCAAATGGGACGCCTTTAAGCCACAGAATAAAAATCTTTTATTATTTTTATCTTCTCAAACTTTCACGATCGGTTAGGATATATTTCTGCTGTAAAACTAACCTAAGGCCTCAAGCTATAAATACATTTACACTATTTACTTGCAAAGCAAACAGAATAAGGATACAGACAGTACATACGTTTATTATTTGTCCACTTAACGCATGATGTGCGAAAACACAACTTCTTATTTTAGCCAGACTCGAGTAAATATCTCATTTAATATAAATATTTACCCATTGAACTAATAATCTAACTTTAGGCTAGAAAGCAGTAACAGTCAGGTGAACTCACTACTTTACACACACTACTTGAGTTTACTTTTGGAAAATCTTATTGAAATAGACATTATTATGGATACAGAGACCGAATCTATAGTTTTTAGAATTTGTGCCTGTCTGTCTGTTACCGCATCACGGAAAAAACACTAGCTGGTCGGATCGACATATAGGACATTTTTACTGCGGGAAAATATCTTATCTCTGAGAAATCTATACCTACTAAAATTGAAACGTAAGTAGGGAAAAAACCAAGCGGAGCGAGGGTGAGTCGCTAGTTTAAAATAATATCGCGAAAATATCCAAAAAAAATAGTCTATTAGTAATATTATCTAACCAATAAAAATCTACCAAATTTCGTATCTATTCATTTAGAACAGTTCGCAATAAGCTCAAACATAATGGCACGTATAGACGACGAAAATATCCGCAGACCCAGTGACCCGCTGCGACAAAGAATCGTGATTTGTAATTGCGGAAGACGCAACAATTTACGACCGCATGACGACCACTCGCATGATTACAATTCGCGTTTTTTATCGTACGCCCATTTCTTTTGAATTTAATATGGGATAGGTTTGAAATATTTTTTTAAATGTTATATAGAGTAAGCAATATCAATAATTAAAATAGTTTTATATAGTGTAGTTAATGTAGTGATCAGATAACCTAAACCCACCATGGGTTTAAATCTTTAAAAAAATTATGCTATAATACAATTCAAGTTATTTTGGCAGATATATGTATATAGTACATAGTGTATCATTTCTCTGACTATTAGGCCAGTATATAGGATAGTACTTATGTACGAGTAATGTATATGTAAATAGAAGTGTCAAATTTTATTGACACGATAAGCATGAGAATTGAGATTGAGAATTTCTTGACAGAAAGATTCTATCGATCTAAAGTAGTTAATTAAAGTAACGTACTATACTGTACTCCAGACGTACTGATGGCCGATGGAGCCGAAACGTGCTACATTGGAGACAACGTTTAGTCAAACGTAGTGTAGGACGGTCTACAGCACGATGGACAGATGACCTAAGAATGGTTGCGGGCAGTGGATGAAAGCGGGCTGCCTAGGATCGGGATAGTTGGCGCTCATTGGGAAAGACCTATGTTCAGCAGTGGACGGCGATAGGCTAATTGACTTGAGATAACTAATTAAGATATTTATTTCAACCGGAAATCAAACTTTCAACTTCGCTTCAACTTTTTATTCAACAAAATTATTAAAATATGCAAGACATGACATTAGCATAAGCATTCACATGCCGCAAGAGATAATAAGACAAGTCGCAACAAAAGTACGCAACTGCTAATTACTGAAGACGGACTTACTACAACCATAATTAAATATACATATGTTGGGACATTAACACACAGCACCATTTAGTTTCATGGTAAGCTACGAAGCCTGTGTTATGGATACACTACACATATATAACTTTAAATACATACATATTATAAATATATTACATATATATATATATATATATATATATATATATATATATATATATATATATATATATATATATATATATATAAACACCCATGACTAGAGTACAAACATTCGTGCTCATCACACAAATGAATGCCCCCAGCGGGACCCGAACCCGCGACCACTGGCGTAGAAAGTAGGGTCACTACAAACTGAGCCAAATGTGCCGTCAAAATAATATAGTAATCATAATTGATTATATTCTAGGACAGATATTGTTTAATTGATCTAGATTGAATTCGTTTTGTCTTAAACTTTCATCCTTTTTTATAAAATTCAGCCCTTTTTGTTTTTAACATCCAATTACTGTGCATGAACCACCCTTTAATGGGTCAGGTAGTCCACAACTCTGGCCAAATTAGGGTCGATTGGTTTATTTTATCTAGAAGGTATATTCTGAAATAATTTTTTATCAGAAATTCTATCGTCACAAGAGCTGCTAGTGAAAGCTCATGAATCGAATACACTCGATCAGTTTAATAATATTATTTAGTAGGGGTAGGCAAACTACCGGGCATAGACCAGACGGTGGCATTAAAATTGTATACATATCTGGTTTTAGTAACAGAATCCAAAGTCCCTCAATAGGCTCTGTATCGAAAATTGAATTTGAACCGTATAAATTAAACTGCAAACACGATATAATTAGCGTAGGGCTACAATGTTTATTTACTTTATACATTACTTAACGAGAGGTTCATTTTGTTTTCTATCTATACGATTATTAAAAAAATGATGTTTTTAACTGAAAATTCGACTTTATTTTTCTGTTGTATGAGTAACAAATATCCATACATACTCACAAACTTTCACATTTATAATATTGATACGGATTATACGCGAAAAATTTATGAGAAATAAGGGTATGTATAAATAAATATAAATAGGTAAATTGCTTAATTTGATTATGATTTTATTATTACAAATTATCATCCATTTATTTAATTACCATTTTGTAACAAGTCCTATTACAGTGTAACTCATGGGGTTACTAACGTATAGTGATAAATACGATATTAGTGTCGGAACGTTCAAGGTGAGGTTTCGTGTGTTTTAAACGCAAATACACGACTGAAACTACGCATTTTGTTAAAGCTTATATTATATATTAAGATTTTATAGTTTTAAACAGAACTCATGATAATTTATAAATGTGCGCATCTAAGTGATTGCAAAATTCATGAAAACAGAGATGTCTTCTTGTCAGCCCACATAGCCGCTGGTTGCATACAACTTACTGATTCGATTGCCGAATTTATTTCCCAAATTTCGACAACCGAATCCTGGGTGGATTCATACAAAGTGCTCTCATATATTCTGTTTGGAAACAATTCGAGATGTACATATAGTTTTTGGAAGTCTGCCCGTGAGCGTTCCTTCTTCGGAAATAGAGTTAGAAAGTATTAACAGCTGTCAGTTGATCGTAATTTGGCATAAAACATTAGTTAAATATTTATAAACACACACTTATTATAGTATATATAGAAAATAAAACATATGTTTGTTCTTCTATTACGTAGCGTCGTAACAACTGACTTATTCAATTTTTGCGTACAGATTTCGTGGTAAACAAGGTACTGTGGTACTTAAGGGTAGCTACTTAGTATTTAGGTATATACATATGTATGTAAATGTCACGCAGTATTGAAGACGACATTTTGATATAATTAGAAAAGAACAAAAGAACTATGGACGTATCCATGGCATGGTAATAAAGCTTAAATAGTAAATGCCGCCAAAGAGGGGTATTTTAAAAGTACAAAATATAATAATATAAAATATAATTAGTCATACTTATTTATAAATTAGCGACTCACGCTCGCTTCGCTCGGGTTCGTCTCTAGATACGTTTTAACGCGAATTGAATAGTCAATCCCTTATTCTGTGAAAAAGAAACAAAGCTATCCCACGGGATCCGTACATTTTTCAAGAATAAAAAGTAACCTATGTGCTATTCCAGACCATAATTAATCTCTGTGCCAAGTTTCATCCAGATCCGTTCTGCCGTGACTGAATAACAAACATCCTTCCAAACATCTAAACATTCACATTTACAATTTTACTAAGATTAATTTGATTTATAATGGGATTGAGTTTTAAACAATGAAGTACAAGTATGGTGGTCGGTAACTTATTTTTTGTGATTATGTATATTGTTATAAAATAGATGTTTACATAAATGCAATTTTTAACCGACTTCCAAAAAAAGGAGGAGGTTCTCAATTCGACCATATATTTTTTTTTATGTTTGTTCGGGCATTTTTTCGTCGTTTATGAATCGATTTTGATAATTCTTTTTTTGTTGGAAAGGAGATATCCCAAGAGTGGTACCATGATAAGGAAACCAGGATCTGATGATGGGATCCCAGAGAAATCGAGGGGAACTTTCGAAAATTGTAGCGGCGACTAGTGCGTTAATAACATTTTCATTAGGTATTTTAAAGCACTACTATTTAATGAAGGTCTGGAGTCGATCTGATGATGGACCCGAAAGATAGTCGAGGGAACTCCTCAACGATTTACAGCAATTACCTGGTGTTTGGGCTTGATTAATTTGTATTGATGATACGTCTACACTAAAAATGGAAAAATAAAAACTTTAAAAAAAAAATAAAAACCGACTTCCAGGCACTGAAAAGTAAAAAATAACTAAACGGGGGTTTTCATTTAGAATAGATACTTAATGAGATTTTTTCGAAGTCGGTGCCAGCCAATACAAATCAAAGCACACCGACTTCGAAAAAATCTGATTAAGTATCTATATATATATATCTATCTATTCTAAATAAAATCCCCCGTTTACTTATTTTTTATTTTTCAGTGCCTGGAAGTCGGTTTTTTTTTTAAAAAGTTTTTTTAAGTCTACTGTAAAAATTTTATACATAATAAAAAAAAATGTATAAACAATGTTAATTATTATTATTATGAATACCTAGTCATTATTGTAGTAAAAAAAATATTTAAAACAAATTTATAGAGTAATAATAAAATAAATAAGGTAAAGTTACCACACTTCCTTGACAATTAATATACTAAGTATTAATAAAATTAAAGTGTCTGTGACTTTATAGTTTCTACACCAAATTGAGCTCATATTATGGCTATGGATAATAATTTAAGGATACTTGTGTATATTGTTTGAAAAAAAAAACAAGAAAAAAAACATGGGATAGAAGATAAAAATCGAGTGGGGGCTGTGTCGGGGCATACCGCCGTTGGTTTAACGTGAAACGTCTTTCTACAGCACGAGCTGAGACCGACATATTGATTTTTATATTTCTAATACACTCCTGGTTATTATTTCCTATAATTTGGCTCAAATTATACGTATTTTTATTAAAATAAATCGGTGGGAATAAATTCTATATCACATTATAAAATCACGGCGCTTTCACGTGTGATTTGTGAATTACACCGAATACAAAGGAGCGACAACGGCGACTGTAGTTATAAATATTAAGCCACTAGTTTTCAAATGAAAAGTAGCGACTTTGAAGATAGTGACGGAAAGTATACCGTATACATATATTATTTTTCAGACAATATGGCGGCTATTATGGCAACCTAATGCAACCTATTTCGTTACGGTCCACTTTTCTAACCTGGTACACATAATATGTTGATTTTTAAGACGATACACGTCAAAAAAATCAACTTTCGATTTTAACGAAACTTTCACTGTTTGAAACAGGTTTCAGTTAGGAAAGACACAGCAATCGAGTATGCGAGCAAAGCTGCGATCAAACATTAGCATTAAATTAAAACCTACTAGCGAGTTATAGCCAATTTATATAATACTTTCTTTTTTTTACGCGAATATTTGACATTATAAAAAAAAAAGTTCTCGATTCTCTTTTAGATTTTTTTATACATTAAATAGTTCCCGTGGGATAACCAAAAATTTTCTATTGCCAAAATTTTTACAAAGATCTCGTCTGAGCTTAAATAATTAATAAGTAAAAATAAGAATTTACAACTTCGTACGAACGTCTTAAATACTTAAATATTGGCCTGGAGATTCTGTGCTTGAGATATTACACAACTTTACTTTTAATTACCATTTTTTCAACGTTGGAAAATGCATTTACGTCTACCACCTGCATACAAACAAGTGGTTATTCTAGATTATGCGGAGACTTAACATCTTTCCCGTCCTAATAGGGCGCCGCACGACTTAAGTACCATCGCAACCACGTCAGCCCGAAAGATACCCTAACAAGGTAGACCTCCCGAGTGATAAAGCCGGCTGCCCCCGACTATCGCTTCGGCTCGCCTCTTCGGATTAGGGGTAGTTTTTTAAAACGCTTCTCCTGTATCTATCTAATATATTTAAACGAGCAATTCTTGTATATTTATATCTTTATATTAGTTCTAAAGAATTTATATCTTTAATATATTTGAAGCACCTAGCCATTATAAATAATTAATGCGTCTATTTCATTCATACCTTGGTATGATTCATTCAATTTCGAGTGCTTATCTCAATTAGCGAATCAACGTATCCTTTGATACGTACAAGAATTTCCGCTTGATAGCCGACATGGCAACAACGCATGAGCCTTTACCAAGGTTTTTAAGAACAAGTTCGTTAGTCGCTAGCGAGTGCGTAAAAGATGTTAATTAAAAATATAATTAAGTCTTGTGCTCGTATTACGCGTATAATAAAAAAAAATGTTATCTTACGTAAAGTATAAGTATTTAAATCAAACATATGAAAAAAATAAAAGAGTGCGTGTATGAATGTGTACACGCGCAAAAAGTAAAACTTCTGTAGGATATCGGTACTCTTTATGAAATTCAATTTATCTTTTAAATAATTAGGATAGGTGAGATACTAAAAAATAATTAAATAACGCATATTAGGCATAAAATCATATATTTCTAGAATATCATTTAAGGAAAGAAAATAATATTATATATCATTTGTCAAACAATAACAACGGTTACCATGGCAACAAACGTTCGCCTCGCCCGATCACACTTTTCGTAACGCATTCACCAGCTTACTCTTCATGTCAAGCGTGCGTAAAGAAGTATTATTTCAAAAAAAAAAATGCAAATGAAAAGCATGAGTGGCTTTCTTTATAAGTTTATGATATTGCGTTGATACGGTAGTGACTGTAGTAAAGTACGTGAACATTAGCATTTGGTAGTTTATGGTCGAGATAGTGATATCTTACATAGTTTGCCATTCATACCATATCGTAGTTTGACCTTAATAGTACGTTGACTTGTCCTTAAAATTTGCAACTACATTAGAATATTTTATATGGTTTTTATTTTCAAGCTATCAGAGATGTCTTTGTTTATTGGGCGGCGTATGCTAATGCGAAGGTTAGAATTAGTTGCGTCTTTATTGTGTATTTTACAGATACTTACTTAGCATATCTGTACATATAAAAAAACTGTAGAGGTCGAATGTCTGTACATAGAAATAAAAAAAAATAAAAACCGACTTCCAGGCACTGAAAAGTAAAAAATAACTAAACGGGGGTTTTCATTTAGAATAGATACTTAATCAGATTTTTTCGAAGTCGGTGTACTTTGATTTGTATTGGCTGGCACCGACTTCGAAAAAATCTGATTAAGTATTTATTCTAAATGAAAACCCCCGTTTAGTTATTTTTTATTTTTCAGTGCCTGGAAGTCGGTTTCTATTTTTTTTTTTAAGTTTTTATTTTTCCATTTTTAGTGTAGACGTATCATTAATACAAGTTAATCAAGCCCAAACACCAGGTAATTGCTGTAAATCGTTGAGGAGTTCCCTCGACTATCTTTCGGGTCCATCATCAGATCGACTCCAGACCTTCATTACATAGTAGTGCTTTAAAATACCTAATGAAAAAGTTAACAAACGCACTAGTCGCCACTACAATTTTCGAAAGTTCCCCTCGATTTCTCTGGGATCCCATCATCAGATCCTGGTTTCCTTATCATGGTGTCGGTTAAAAAATGCTAAAAACCGAGTCAGGGGGACGTAAGAAGAAAAATAGAACAAATCCAGTTTTTTTTTTCAATTTTTTTGTTTCTCTGTTTGTACGGACTAATCTTCCAAACTGTTGGACCGATTTAAATGAATTTTCGCATGGTGGTACTTATTTCCCCGGTCAACATTTTAGATTTTTTTTACTTTTCATCCCGGAAAATTAAAGAGTTCCCGTGGGATAGTAAAAAAACCCATAGTAACTTATACAGCTTAGTAAACAAAAATTCCGATTGGATTTTAATGAAACTTCACAATAACATAGTTCATACTTTAGAATAACAAATAGGCTACTTTTTATCCCGGAAAAAATACGGTTCTTGTGGGATAGATTTGTTTTTGTCTGGAGGCGAACCCGAGCGAAGCGAGGCTGAGCCGCTAGTAATGACAATTTCAATAAGATTTTCCAAAAAATATTTTATGTACAGATTAGATTCAGTTAGAATTTTATTATATGTTTTTGTCTAAGTGTAACAAAAAATATATTATATGAAGTACAATGTAAACTGGTATTATTTAATTCAACAATAGATAATTCAAATGTATGGTTTTCATTATAGTATAACACAACACAATGAGAAAAGTTTCTGAATCAACTTTGAGAAAACTTATAGGTAATGAAACAATTGAAAATCAAAAGTGGTGAGGGAAGTATAATAATAAAGTCTTTGTCCCACTTAATCAATGAAGTTTAATTAATATGAGGAAAAATCTATAAATTTAAATCACATTTTAAAGTATATTTTGTTAATTCTAAATAAATTTAGGCAAACCCAGATGTCGAAATTAGATTAGAAAATCCAGGAGTACGTCGCACATATGTAAATTTAAACGCCTTACGCGCATTGAATGGTATATGTATAAGGTATTGTTATATATCAAAGGACCGGATGTCGTAACGAGGCCTTCGATCTATTATAATTTCAGACTTGTCTAGGTTCGATTCTAGGTTGCGCACGTGACGTGTTTCATCTCCCCGCAAATATAACTAAGCTTTCGTAATCGAAACCGTGTAACTTTTTATAAATTTTACTATCAAAATAAAATTTAAGCTTCAAAACACAACCCCGTATTGAGCTCATATGTATGCGATGACAAAGCAAAGTCATAATAATAAAAACATTAAAAAGTTAGTCTATTAGACTGTTAGTGCCCTCGTATATTCAAAAAATACTAAACCGCTTATAAGATTTACATATTACAGCTATAGCGTATTAACTTAAAAGTAAAAGTTGCAAAAAAATGAAAATAAAATCGAATCCGCGACGACCTAAAGGCAGTATCACGCACATACTATACGAGTCCACAACTGTTTTACGTGTAAATTAACCTATTTAAATCTAGTCTGGTACGTTGTAGTCAGTGGCGTAGCTATGCCGATGCAACCAATGCGGTCGCATGTGGCCCCTGATTCAAGGGAGCCCCAGAGGGCCACAGACGATATTTTTTATTTCAAAAGATTTTTTCAAGGACGGACTTCATAGATGTTTTAAAAAACAAAAAAACCACAAGAAATAAGTATCCTAAATTTTCGTCCCCAATATTACGAATTCATTTTTCATTTCCATATAATTTATTTTCTATATAAAACAGCACCCCGGCTGATTAAGTGACCGACAGGTAATACATAACCACGGGCCTAGAGCTTCGGAGATACTAGTAGTATTACCTAAGTAGTCTTAGGGTGTACCTAAACAGGACTAGAAAAAAGATTAAAAAATAACAGTTTTTTTAATTCTTCCCGTATTATTGAATAGAAACGTCAAACGATACATTTGTATGAAAAACATATTAACGAGTGAATATACATACACTTCTTATACTTTAGAAAATATATCTCCTAAAAAGATAGGTGGTAAAGTCAATTCAAAAACTAATGTGTTATCTGAAAATTGGCACTTTTTTTAAAAAAAAGCACTCGAGCAAAACCGGGGCGATACAATAGCGCTTTTTGTAGCATTACGTAGCAGTATGTAATTTGACACTGCAGTTTTATTGTCCATTGGTTTTTGCATGAAGTTATCGTTGACCAGATACCATATGAGCTATTTAATAAGTTAATTAAATTAATTACTTTGAGAGCATACAAAATTAGTCATGACATGTTTCAATCTAATAATAATCTATGAACTCAATTAATTATGGTGGTTAGCATTTGCTAACTAAAATTTATATTGAAAGGAATTTGTTTGACAATAATTATTTCTACTTAACGGTTATTATGGTATATATAGATTATATATTATATGATATACACGCTTTTCATTCTCAATAAACGGGTTATCTAATGCAAAAAGACTTTTTCAAATCGGATTAGTAGTTCCTGATATTAGCGCATTCAAACAAACGAACAAACAAACAAACAAACTCTGTCTCTTTATAATATTAGTACATCTCTTTATAATATAGATTAACACGAAATTTTAAATGCCTTTGTGTGTTTTTATTATTTCTTCATGTTGTATCATTTCAACATATTTAGTTAAAAACTAACCTAACCTAACCATAGTGTATGTCCGTGTGCCCCATAATTTTGAAAATTAGTATGACCATTTTTATATTTATATTATTTAGTGGTCATGGCGCTGCTTCCATGATCATGATCATGATTTCCAACGTCCTGAAGAAACAAAGCCGAGTGCACAAACTAGTAGTATACCTAATAAAATACTAAATAATGATCAACCTTGAACCAATATACATTTATAAAAATACACCTTCGGATAGGAAAAGTAAGCGCGAATTATATGCGCATCGCATATCAATATTAATATAACGACGTAATTCTCCGCCTACAGTTCATAAGCGAAAGCGTCCGCCGCGTACATTTTCAGTTGTCTGCCCTTGAACTAGTGAAACACGGAATAATTTTAAATTCGCGATAACGTGTATCTATGGGTTGCGAGGCGGATGGCAAATTTGGTTCCGTATTACTCATACATATTTATACTAATAGTTATAAATGATAAATTAAAACTTTGTTTCTTTGTTTGATTGTTGGAACGAGCTAATCCTGAAGTAAGTTCTAATTGACTATTAGTCCAATTAAAAAAGTCGTTGGTTTTTGTATTTTGTAGCCTATTTGTTGAGTAAGCTCCACATAACATCATGCGATCCTTAGGAGCGGAAAAATAAAATATGCGAGCAGAGCTTTGGGTATAATTTAGTACATAAATAAAACTGAAATTTCCATCTGTAATTACGCAATTGGTAGTTCATGTTAAGCTTATATACATATATGAAAAAAGAATTAAAGAGTACGTGTATGAACGTGTACACGCGCAAGAAGTAAAACTTCTGTAGGTTATCGGTACTCTTTATGAAATTCAATTTATGTTTTAAATAGTTAGAATAGGTGAGATACTAAAAATAACGCATATGAGACATATTACAATCATATATTTATAGAATATCATTTAAGGAGAGAATAACAACGGTTACCATGACAACAGACGTTCTTTGTCGTATGGGCAAATGCTACTTTTTATCCTGGGAAAGAAATAGCCATCCTGGGATTGATTAAACCTATTGGAGCTTTGGCTGTAAGGTAAAATAGGCATTATGTAGATATTTTTCAGTCAGGTGGAGTCGCGAACCAAACCTATCGATATTGTTTTTGTAGATGAAGAATTTAATAAAATATTATGATAATGGTGGTCAGATTATCGGAGCTACATAATGCAAATTACAATGTTTTTGTACGTTTATTACTATGAGTAACACGCAAAAATTTTGTGGAAAATTTTTGTACTAAAATGCTAATGATTACATTAAAAAACTGTTGTACATTTTTATTTGCTAATATGACAGTAGACGGAAATATAATAACAAAATCCTATTTCAAACATGAACAATTTTAGGGTTTCTACTTTAAACAGACAGATACATTATACATTATATGTCATATATGTACGTATATATGTATATCTATATCTTATATATTTAAACGAGCAATTCTTGTATATTTATATCTTTATTTATTTATTTATTTATACCGGCGATCTCGGAAACGGCTCTAACGATTTTGCTGAAATTTGGTATATGGGGGCTTTCGGGGGTGAAAAATTGATCTAGATTAGTCACATGTCTGGGAAAACGCGTGTTTTCGAGTTTTCATGCGTTTTTCTTATGCATTATTCTACGCAAAATTTAATCGCGACATCTATACAATTCTCTCAGTAATACTTAGTCACTTAATGTCAAATTATTTTTAAGCCAAATTAAAAAGAAAATTGTTCTTATCGCGACATCTATACAACTGTCTCAGTACCACTTAGTCACTTAATGTAAAATATACAATCATTCAAGAACTCCGAGCGAAGCTCGGTCGCCCAGGTACTAATACCTTTATATGAGCAATTCCTGTATATTTATACCGGCGATCTCGGAAACGGCTCTAACGATTTTGCTGAAATTTGGTATATGGGGGCTTTCGGGGGCGAAAAAATTTCACATAAAAAAATTCTTCTACCGACTGTTTTTTTATCTTTGTCATCATTATATGTTAGGATATTTTGGACCCGATGTGCACGATATCCTAAAAAAGGGGGCGTTATACAGGCATATGTAGTGTTTGTTAGATGAAGCTGAGTTAGATTTTTGCTTCTCGTATTACTAATGTGTCACTTTTCCGGACTAATATTTATTATGGATAATCATAGCTATTTCGGCCAAAAGATTGCCACTATTAAATTACATCAGTAAAATAAAGAATACTAAAACACAAGTTGTACGAGTATAATAAGTTTGTTAAGTTAAGAATATTTGTTAAGAAAATGAAAAATATTTACGTATATCTCATAATAAAATGTACATGTATTCAGCCCTTTTTAACGTCCCACTGCTGGGCATTAGCCTCCCTTTAATGTGAAGGGAGAGGGGGTATGTACATATATATCTATATAATATACATAAAACATAGTCGGGTTTGTTACAACACTTATAACTCGAGAACTGCTGGACCGATTTGTATGATCTTTGTTTTATTCGATTTGTTTTAACCCCGAATAGCAGAATAACTATTAAAACATTAGAAAAATTCACGAAAAAAAAATCTATTCCATACTAAGCGTCAAAAGGTACCGTGAAGTGGGGACGAACCTGAGCGTCCCATCCCTATACCAATCATCCGATTAGTATGAAAGTGTAACTATTGTTGGTATGATTGTAAGAAACATTGTTAAAGGAAGTTAATTCAAACTTTTTGAATATTTACATTACATAAGAATAAAACGAGGTCACGTTTAGTTTTATTAATTTCCTTGTTGAATGCTGAAAAATTGACCCAGATTGGTTGCCAAAAGTTTGAGCTCGTCTATTTGTATGTTCGTATTTTACATTGATGGCCGTCGGTGCAATGACGGACAAGAAAAGTGTACAACATTTTATTTTGTATTGTATTGTATTTGTATTCAGCCCTTTTTAACTTCCCACTGCTGGGCACGGGCCTCCCTTCAATACGAGGGGAATCAGGCCATAGTCCACCACGCTGGCCAAGTGCGGGTTGGCGGACTTCACATGTCTTTCGAAAACTTGCTAGGTTCTCTCAGACATGCAGGTTTCCTCACGATGTTTTCCTTCACCGTAACGCAAGTGGTAATCACGCTAGAAAATGATTCGCACATGAAAATATCAGAGGTGCGAGACTCGGGATTTGAACCTGCTTCACTCGGTTTCCCAAGCGAGCGCGTTACCACTTGCCTCATTTTATTTTATTTCATGTTATTATATATTACGTTAGAAATACGTATAAAGTTAAGGCTGTTTGCATATCTGGATTTTGGAAACTGTTTAAGGTCGCCGGTTAAAATTTCAACAGAATGTCATAATGACGGAAAGCCAATGAAATAATAAAAAGAAATATAAAACAATGATTGCGGCACGTGTTCAACCTAAAGAAAAGTATTTTTAGGTTTCTTTTTGTTTCCGTTATTTAGAGAACACGTTATAACAAACAAAACATAACTACTAGCCAAGCGCGAGTCGTATTAAAAGGTAAATGGGTCGTTCTTCTTTTCTTGTGACAACGAATTGGTGTTTCTCAGTTTTTCGAGTTTTTCAAGTAACAATATTTTTATTTCAGTGTTAGATTTTTTTTGCAAATGCATTTAATTTTCATTTAGATCATTTAATCTTAGTTTTCATGCCCGTAATGTTGTTTGTTTTGTGGCTATTTTCGAGAAAACACTGTGACAGAGTGGTTTCTTTTCGGTAGGACATCATTATGAATTACTACTCTGTCACGGTATTTAATGAAAAATAAACACATGCAAAAAAAATATTGGCTACAGAATGTTAAAGATTATTTAGTATTAAAAGGCATAAAGCGATGAGGATGTAAATTCAAATAATGAATATATAATAACCTATACTCTAATATGACACAAAATGAGATGAGTGACAGATAATTGTCACTAGAAAAGAAGAACGACCCAAATATATTTAGACTTGATTGATTTTTATTAATAAAGACAACCATTTACGTTAAAGGGTTGATTCAATCCGAGGGCACCTGAATTAGTTCTAAAATATTTGCCCTATATATACCTACATATATAAACACTACTAAGAATCAGTATGAAAGGTTTTCATTCAAAATTAGATGGAAATTAAATAGTGATTATATGTACTTGTATCTATCGCTTAGAATCACTAGATTCTCTTCGACAATAATTTAAAAAATATAAAATAATAATTTAAGTACATACTATATCTATATTTAAAATATTATATTTATATGTAATGATAACTGTATAAAAAGTTCCGTTACATCTATAGCTTAAAAGTTGACGCAAAAAAACGTGTGTTACACATACAATATATATACATATATTACAAATGCCAACATTGTCTAAGGCGATTTCCGTTTAGTGAGCATTTTGAATTCAACGTGACTACAATAGACGATCCCTGTCGAAATTTTGATGAAAATAAATTGCGATGTTATACGTGAAAGAATTACATATTATTATTTTTCATATAAAATTGAATTGAAGTAGCTTTCTAGTACAAAATTTGAAAAGTTAGCAGTACGGGGATTTCGCACAGCTTTTCCTCCTTCGTCCTCGCTATTCTCGAGTGCTAAAAATCAAAAGATCGAAAAATCTATCTAAAGTAATATTGTAAAACTATTTTTGATTGCTTGTTAGTTTTATCAAAAATCTAATTCGGGTACGCCAAACAATTGAAAGGTTGACACTTATTTTGATGTGAGTTGAGATTGCAATATCTTTAACATACATACATATGTAGGCAGTTTTATTTGCCAGTGTATGTAGTCTAGTTTCCAGATGACGCTGGTGTGAATGGGTATTTAATCCGGCACTTTTCATATTATAAAATAGTTTTTAACAATTTGTTAATGTTTAAATTATAATGAAGGCGTTCTTTTAGAAGTTTGAGCACTTAGTGTCTACAATAAAACGTGATTTACTAGGCGCCTATATCTGAAAGTATTAGTATCTATAAAAATTATAGCTACTTAGTACTTTTGAATAGGCTCGATAAGAGAATTATATGTAGGTGAAGAATACATTAATTTTTTTTGGTACTTTATCATGTTTTGTGGTAGTTATTTGGAAAATGTATACTTTCAATGTTACGCTGTTCGTAAGTTCAACCGACAACTCGTTCGCTCCTATTTACTATCGTCATAGAACCGTCAAAGTTAGCCAGTTGGAATTTTCAAAGAACAGTAGAAGTGAAGTTCTTAGATTAAAGTCTGGCCAAGAGTGAGTCAGATTCGTGCAAAAGTTTTCAAATGTAACGGAATCCCGAATCCAACTCGTACTTGACCGTTTTTTTTTTCAATTTGTAGGATATTTTTTGAATAAACTGTAGGCATTCTGTACAGTTTGTGAAAGATCAGATGCGTAAAGTTACATTCAATAAATTTCGGATGCTGTCGGTATAAAAATAACTTTTTAAAAAAAAATAAAAACCGACTTCCAGGCACTGAAAAGTAAAAAATAACTAAACGGGGGTTTTCATTTAGAATAGATACTTAATCAGATTTTTTCGAAGTCGGTGTGCTTTGATTTGTATTGGCTGGCACCGACTTCGAAAAAATCTGATTAAGTATCTATTCTAAATGAAAACCCCCGTTTAGTTATTTTTTACTTTTCAGTGCCTGGAAGTCGGTTTTTATTTTTTTTTAAAAAGTTATTATTTTTCCATTTTTAGTGTAGACGTATCATCAATACAAATTTATGAAGCCCAAACACCAGGTAATTGCTGTAAATCGTTGAGGAGTTCCCTCGACTATCTTTCGGATGCATCATCAGATCGACTCCAGACCTTCATTAAATAGTAGTGCTTTAAAATACCTAATGAAAATGTTATCAAACGCACTAGTCGTCGCTACAATTTTCGAAAGTTCCCCTCGATTTCTCTGGGATCCCATCATCAGATCTTGGTTTCCTTATCATGGTACCACTCTTGGGATATCTCCTTTCCAACAAAAAAAGAATTATCAATATCGGTTCATAAACGACGAAAAAATGCCCCAACAAACATAAAAAAAAAAAAAAAAAATATATACGGTCGAATTGAGAACCTCCTCCTTTTTTTGAAAGTCGGTTAAAAATACATTATTCTTTTTTATTCAAACAAGGTAAGTTTGTATTTAGAAATAATGAAATTTATAATTCGACTAAAAAACAGTTCTCCAAACAGTTTAATCAATGTCTTTAGGTCTTTAGTAAGAATATAGAGTAGTCTGAAATAACTCAAAAAGTGTATGGACAAATGAAAAACACCTAGGTGAAATAAGGCTAGGTACCTAAGTGTATACATTTATAGATAAATTCTTTTTCTTCTTACACGAACACCAGAGAACACAGTGATGTCTTACGCTTTGTCGGCTCCATTCAATATAAAACACTGTGAAGTGTGTTTATTATTTGTGTGCATGCTTATCCAGAATAAATCTTGATATGGTTTTAACAATAATAGTCACATATTTACTTATACTACCTTGTAGAAAACTCTTAGCCATTAATACTTAGGGATAACATAAAAAATACGTACATATAAAATTTTTGTAATGAACAAAAATACAAATTTCATGTAAATTTTCAGTGAATTCGGTCCAGCGATTCCCGTGCCAAGCGTCACGAGAGCGTTCTGGCGTCCGGCGAGCACTCGACTACTAACAGCCGGTTACTCCTCACATTTTAATTTATATTTCCAACAGAAACTTAACGAACTCATCATTTCAGATCTCTCGTAGTAAAAATACATAAATTCAATTATATTAGTAACTAGATATTTATGTTTTCGACCTCCCACAGTACCTATATATCCCTTACAACAGCTATGATAGTAAGTTATATTATTATTTATTACTACCTACCCTCGCTTTGTACTAAATTTCTTTTAAGTCCGTCCAGCAGTTTCAACGTGAAGGAGGAACATTCATACTCAGCAATACGCGCGCACAACACACATGCACACACACACACACACACACACACACACACACACACACACACGCGCGCAAAGATTATCGCATGTATAATAGTGGTGTGATTATATCCAATGCGAGATTCTTCTAATCTAGCCTGACTGTAATTATATCCGGCCTGCATCCGTAAAAGTAATCTAGCTATTGAGCATTTCTGAACATATCAATGTTCTATAGAAACTGGACAACACTGCCATTTTCCAAAATAAAATTAATAAAAAATTAATGAGTAAATATTTCTTTTTTTGAATGACTTTATTTAAATGAATATATAAATATGTTGGGACATTAACACACAGCACCATCTAATTCCATGGTAAGCTACAAGGCCTGTGTTATGGATACCGGATAGTTGATACACTACACATATAAAACATTAAATATGTACATAAATATTATAAATATTAACACCCATGACTGGAGTACAAACATCCGTGCTCATTACACAAATGAATGCCCCCAGCTGGACTCGAACCCGCGATCGCTGGTACAGCAAATAGGGTCACTACAAACTGAGCCAAATGTGTCGTAATTGTATTTAGGGAAAACTTTTCATAAAGCATTGAACCGATTCTGAAAATGCTTTCTCTTTCTTGTAACATAATTTACTTTTCTAACGAAAACTAGTAAAAAAAAACTTTATACGTATATTTTACTAGAATGAGAGCAGTGAGGGTCGTATCTTGATGATATGTGCAATACAATTCTATAAACAAAGACAAAGCTTTTTGAGATTTTAACATTTTTGTTAGAGCTTTTGTAGTTAAATAGGTACGGAGTAAGGGATGATCGGATGAATGATTTTTATTTACGTTGCTTTGTTAAATTTACAAGTAAATAATATGCTTAAAGCCAAAAACATAAAAGGAAGTGACAGACGAATAATCTACGTCTAATAAATGCGTATCACAAAGGAAACACAAAGTATAAATTAATTATTAAAACGTGATGAAAAACCTCGTTTTTGCTCCAATAGGTGTATATCAAAAAGATAGCAGCGGTCGTGGTTAATTAATACAAGTGTTATGAAGCATTGTAATATATTCAAAAAGAATTTTATTCAGTACCTAAACAGTTAAATTTTTTTATTTATAATTTTGGAAACGGTTAGGTTTTTTTTATATACAACATATATGGATAAACACACTTATACATTTGAGAAATTAAATTCAATTTTGCTACAATCGATTTCGCGAAAATCACATAGTCGTAAAATTTGAAAATACGATAGAGGTCAGACGAAAAAATATTTTTTTTAATCTACAACAATTTAGAAATTTACTGAATTTTCTACATTTATAAATATTTTGTGCATATATGTTCGTAATTACCAGTAGGCACCAAAATAACGAAACAAAGAATTGCGAAATCTAAAGTGGAAAAATCAAAAATGGAAAAGTTAAAATGAAGAAACATAGCCTAAATACTTATTATTATAGCAAGTCGTAAAATAAGAATGATTTATTGCGATAGTTGTACTGTGTACATATGTCATCAGTTTAGTTGTTAACAAAGATACATACTTGTAAAACAAATATCGGAGTGGGGCAACAACAACCATCCTCACCGCGATAGTTTACATCGGTTTGTAGGTCAGTTACGTCAAAACAAATTACTTTCAATGTATTTATTTCGCGTTTTTCGCCTTGCCTTGGCCAAACAAGTTATTTTAGAGTATGACTGCGAAAAACTACCATTAGACCGCCTACGACATTCGAGGAAACTAGGTCTAGTACAATATTTCTCTAGATTTTATTTAAAGATTCATGGATGCTTAACATATCTGATTTAAAATTCGACCATAAAGAAGCATTATTGATAGTACTCGTACGAGTATAAATGTTTTTGTATTCTGTGTCTACTATATAGCAATGAAACAATGAGATAATTTAAAAGATAATATGGGTTACTTTTAATTACTATATTGTACTTATATTACTTTACCGCAAATATTTACTAAAACAGCTGTTTAAACATAATACTTATATAAAGCTTAAAAGTTTGCGTCTGTTTGTTTAAACTTTAAACGCTCAAGTATAACACTAAAAGAAACTACCACTCAATTTGAAAATAACTTTGCACTTAACAGTCTATTGATGAAGGCTTATAAGCTATCTAACATCTTTCTTTGGGGGCAGCAATTACCTATACAGATAAATAAAATTGGAGCGTCTGTTTATAATATTAAAATAACCGCTTTTTACTAAATGCATATGGATGTATACATGGTACTTATACCAAAACAACATTTTTTACAATTTTTGTCTGTCTGTCTGTTTGTTCCGGCTAATCTCCGAAACGGCTGGACCGATTTTGACGGGACTTTCACTGGCAGATAGTTGATGTTATAAGAAGTAACTAAGGTTACTTTTATTCTAGAAAAAAAATCAGGGTTCCGCGAAAAAAAAATTAAAATCCAAGAAATTGTGAACAAAATCCGCGTGCGGCACCCGAGTGAACCAAGGGTAAATCTCTATATAATTTAAATGAATATCTTAGGAGTAGCAAGCTACTATTTATGTATAAACATAGCTAATCGTGAAAACGTACCTAAGGACGAACGCGAGCGAGCGTGAGTCGCTAGTACATAAATAAACCACGTGAACAACCACAAAAACCGTTACCTAATATCACTTAGTATTGTTTCACTTTAAAACAAACTGTATACATAGAAAAAATGTATAGGTATTTGAATTTATTCAAATTAGAAATATATATGTATATCTATATGTATATCGTACATGATTAAGTCAGTCCATCCGTTTCTACGCGTTAATCTATATAATTCATGTGAACCGAATAAAATAAAAGGGTCGTTTGATTATGTTTGACAGAATTAGTTATGCTTTATGAAAAGGCTTTAACGTCAAAAGGTGAATATATTAATGATTAAAAATTTTCCCTCAACATATTCTTTGTGGATGATCCATGAGCACACGACGTGTAACGTTTATATGTAATTAAATTAGGGCCATCGGTAATTGGACGGTTCTCACAGTTAGTGAGACCTTAGTGACAGGGCTTTCCAATTTTGATCACAGACGAAAATATCTATTCATTTTCTTCCCTTTTTAACGTCCCATTGCTGGGCACGGGCCTCCCTTCAATACGAAGGGGATCAGGCTATAATCTACCAAGCTGGCCAAGTGCGTGTTGGCGGACTTCACATGTCTTCCGAAAACTTGTTAGGTTCTCTCAGACATGCAGGTTTCCTCACGATGTTTTTCTGCACCGTAAGACAAGTGGTAATCATGTTAGAAATGATTCGCACATGAAAATATCAGAGATGCGTGACCCGGGATTTGAACCTTCTTCACTCGGCCTCCCAAGCTTCCGCGTGGTAGGCAGTGGCCAGGTGGTAGGCTAGCACTGCCTGCCTCCTTACAAATACGAAGAAAGAATTGTGATAAATTTTGCTCTTCGCTTTTTCTACATTTTTTTCAGATCTATCTCAGTTCTTGTTATCAGTTATTTATTTCCATTGCTTACATATCTATCTATCTGTACAGTTACGGCTTCAGCGACAATTTGGAACGGATTCGAGTACGAATAAATAGATTAAAATAAAAAATTGTTAGAAAAACCATTAAAATAATTTATGTTAGTCAGAAATTCACAGTCATATTTAATTTTTGACAGAATGTAGCTAACAGAATAGTAAAAAAGTAAAATATAAAGTATCTCACCCGGTAAAGTAATATAAAATATTTCGTTTTTATTTTTTATTATTACTAAATAAGCATGTAAAGACGGACAAAACTGCCTTCAGAGCGATGGTAGATTCCTCGCGGACTGACTACACTGACATTTAATTTAAATTTAAAATGTACAATGTAAAATTGACGATTCAAAAAGATAAAAAATTGCTTATAAAAGTCTATTTGAATAAAATATATTATTTAGATTTGTTTTGAAAAAAAATAATAAGAAAAACACTGTAACTTGGTTTTTCAAAGAGCAACCGTTGCCGGCTCTTTTCAGCAGAATTGCTTTCATAGCCGGTGGCAGTTTTCACTGGTTATCTTTAAATCATTATTGACAAAAGTGATTGTAAAAACTGTAAAAAGTTAAGTTTATTATATTTCCTATCAACCAAAAAAATTATATGATCGAAATGACTTAAAAAACAATTGAAATTAAAAACAATTTTACCTTTAATTTTCTCTAATGTACTTTTTTTTTTTTTTTTTAATTTATACCACGACGGTGGCAATCAAGCATACGGCCCGCCTGATGGTAAGCGGTTACCGTAGCCTATGGACGCCTGCAACACCAACACCAACACCAACATTTTATATCCAATACAGGATTTATGTATAAACAATATCTTTATATTTTCCCAATAACACAAGCGGGCCGTAATTTGAGAGCTCATAGCCGTCACCTATGCTAGTGCGGTCACGCTAGGCGCACTGAATAGATTGGCTTGGAGATATTCACTGACATTTTACTCATATTTGAACCTGTTGGATATTGATGTTCCGCAGGGTAAACACCGTTGATTCGTCGTTACTAGTAAAATTACATTGGATATACGTTTTCGGGTCTAATTGGGTTCTTAGTATGGAATGACGAGTATTTGAACGTTATAACGTGTTTGAGCTCAATTAAGAGATAGTGTTACGATTCACAGGTCAAAGATTTCCGGTATGTCTAAGTATGGAGATATTTATATTCGATACGAGATATTTATATCTTTACATTAAAAGTTCGTTTTGAAACATTGTTTACATTTGTATTGCTGTCTTGTTTACTGACACTAAATAAGAAACTTATAGATTGAAATAACGCCTTAGTATATTTTTATTTTTGATTATTATTTTTATAATAATAATTATTAATTAGTATTAATAAATACTTAAGTATTATTTCTATTATTTTTGAGAAAATTATATTTTATAAAAAATTATTAGTATAAAAATACATGTATTTAATATATAAATAATAAAATCGGACTAAATATTGTTTTAAATTATGTTTTAATTAAAAGTAATAAAGCCCCATTGAAGTCCGTTCTGTCGTACATTCCGAACGGTTAGACAGAATCCATACTAATATTATAAATGTGAAAGTGTGTTTGATTGTTTGTTCTTCTTTCCACGGCAAACACGTTATAATACAATATAAAAAGTTGTTTATGATCAGAATTACTTGTAACTTAGTATTAATACTCTTCAATACAAATAAATAAATATGTGTTTTAGCATTTTACGAAATTCATCACATAAGGGGGTAAAATAGGGGATGAAAGTATGTATGAAACCTACCTTTCTAGTTTTTTTTTTTAGTTTTAGTGCGACCGAAGCCACGGGTTTTGCTAGAAAATTATAAAAACCATAGATTTGATTACACTACTACATTTCAATCGTTCTCCAAACACAAATAATTATATAATACAAATAAAATTAAATCGGTCCACGCTATCTTAGAGTAATGAGCTTACATATATAATAAATAAATAAAAATACTGGTTAAATTCTTTTTTAATGACTTCCTTTTTTAATGTCGGTTGAAATAGACAAAATGTCAATGAGTTACGAATATTTGCTTACGTTCAGTACCTCTCGAATGGCCCTGTGGCGCAACGGATAACGCGTCTGACTACGGATCAGAAGATTCCAGGTTCGAATCCTGGCAGGGTCGAAGTTTATTTTTTTTATTTATATACAACAACTATGCGTTCACAAGATATTTTATAATAATCTTTCATCTTAGACTATTACTGCATCAATTTGTTTATCTATACCTAAAAGTGTCTGAAAGTCTGAACTAATTCTTATAATTTTAAAAAAAATGTAGGCAAGCTATCCCTGACTTATTTTTAGACTAAATAGAATTTTATATCGAGAAAACACACGAATGGAGCTGCGGACAACAGCTAGTGTTTTATTACTTTGCCTTGCAAATATACCGAGTTAACTATTTATAAAAGTTAAAAAAAATTAAGATGTGATTTTATTATAATTAATAATTATTTTGTTATTGATAACTATCTATACAATATAGTAAGTGTATCAAAATTTAAGTTTTTAAAGTAATAAAATATTTTGGCAATCGTTTTACCTGACGCGCTAGAATAAAATTGTGACACATCAGCTTAGTTCAAGCACTTGTTATCACAAAAAAATACTCGGCTAGTGAGTACTGTAGTTTACTCGTGTTCAACCTTTTTATGTCCCACTGCTGGGCACGGGCTTACCTTCAATACGAGAGAGATCAGGCCATAGTCCACCACGCTGGCTAAGTGCGGGTTGGCGGATTGCACATGTCTTTCGAACACTTGCTAGGTTCTCTCAGACATGCTGGTTTCCTCACGATGTTTTCCTTCGCCGTAAGACAAGTGGTAATCATGTTGGAACTGATTCGCACATGAAAATATCAGAGGTGCGAGACCTGGGATTTGAACCCGCTTAACTCAGTTTCCTAAGCGAGCGCGTTACCACAGGGCTATCACCTACTTAAACTTAAGAAAAAAACAATTTCAACATACTGAAGATTTGTGAGTTGCATCAAGTATGTTAATTATAAGAATCAGTTAATTATTTTCAATAGACAGACAGTAAACGATGCGTGCACTTTACTGTTTAAATGGGGAAATTTGGTAAAGAGCGTAATTAAAGAACAGTTAAATCTAATAAAAAATCGAGTCCCGCACATGAATTATACTAAATGTGAGCCTCGACTGTTTATTTAATTGATTTTTATTACAAAAGGAAATGTTATGAAAGTATGTAAATGAAGATTATAGCATAATTAAATATTTAAATTAATTCTCAAAAAAAAATAATTGCTCACAAAAATGTATTATTGATAACGTATACATCGTGTTTTGGTACAGTTGCAGAGTGTTTAGCTGACGATCGGGAGTTTGGTGTTTTGGTGAAGTATTTTTGTTTTCTTTGTAAATCCTCTAGAAAAGAGATCTATAGAGTGTCTTTAATATCTATACTAATATTATAAAGCTGAAGAGTTTGTTTGTTTGTTTGGTTGAACGCGCTAATCTCAGGAACTACTAATCGGATTTGAAAAATTCTTTTTGCATTAAATAGCCTATTAACTGAGGAAGACTATAATAGGCTATATATCATCCCGAGAAAATGTACAGTTCCCGTGGGATAGATTTGTTTTTGTCTAAGGACGAACCCGAAGCGAAGTGAGGGCGAGTCGCTAGTCCTGGATAAATCATGGCTAAGACTATGGAACACAACAGCACGATGATCAAGGAGATCAAGATAACCTCTAAACAAGTGAAATGTGAGTTCCTTTAAAGAATCCAACAAATAGATATTGAATAAAAAAAGATTACGTGTTTCTTCCATCTACAAAAAAAAAAACATAAAACTGAACCTCCTATTTTTGAAGTCGGTCAAAACTTAGCTCTTAGTGATATGAAATATGTTATGTATGAGCTTTAACAAGACAATTTTTCGGTCGACTAACGCAGCTCGTTATGATGCTACCGCTACAGGTGGAGAAGGCAGTCAGCTTGAACTTTACAATCTATTTAGATTTCGTATAAAGATAATATGCTTATGAAACGGTTGTATTTAAATTAGGTACTTTCAACCTTTACTTGTTTTATAGTAAAATGATATATTATTATATTGTCTGGTTAGAAGTTTAAGACTATTGTGGATTATGTGGGTTTGTTTCTCAACCATAGCAAGTGTTCATAATTAATTCACATACTAAAGTCCGTCCCTAGGTACTTAGCTATGAGGTATTCTAGGTCATTCTGAATGTGTACTAAATTTTATTCAAATCCGTGAACGGATCGTCGCTTCACATTTACCACAGCATACATAGCTTTCTATACATATAATAAAACTGTAGAGGTCGAATGTCTGTACATAGAAAAAAAAATGCTTAAAACCGTGTCAGGGGATGTAAGAAGAGAAATAGAACAATTCTAGATTTTTTATTTTTTTGTTTCTCTGTCTGTTTGTCTGTTTGTATGGGCTAATCTCCGAAACTGTTGGACCGATTTAAATAAAATTTTGCATGGTGGTACCTTATATTTCCGATCAACGTCTCAGATACATTTCATCCCGGAAAATTAAGGAGTTCTCGTGGGATAGTTAAAAAAATATAGTAACTTATACAGATTAGACAAAACTGATTAGATTTTAATGAAACTTTACAATAATATAGTTCATACAACAGAATAACAAATAGGCTACTTTTTATCCTGGAAAAATGAACGGTTGCCGTGGGACAGATTTGTTTTTGTCTGTCTAGACCCGAGAGAAGCGAGGGTGAGCCACTAGTTAATTAATAAAATTGTAAAATTGTCTTAAAATATAAAAAAAATACTTTGATATTAAAATTCTATATACTGTGGATAAAAATAAATATTGTGAAAAGATACTGTTTTTCACTCAATAAATTATGACTGCGCACCTTCAGTCCTTATTAGTCCGATTATATTTTTTCTTAAAACCAAGCGCAATGGAAAAAAACTATTAAAAAATTATATACTAGAACTACATTAGTTTATTTTAAAAGATACATATTTGTAGATAACACAAAATAACAAATCAGAGTTTTGAAGTACGCAGACCATTTTATAGAATTTACCCCAAAGGCGCAATATGATAATAGCAATGAAATAGTAAAGATGATGTGATTAGAAACATTAAATTTAATGTACCTGAAGATAAAGCTAACTAGGTATTTACGATTATACCGATTCATATCTAAACTTATTGCATCTCATGGAGGGTGCTTGCAAATGCAGTTTGAAAATTAAACACTTGTTTTCTCAGTTGAAACAACTTTAAATCGTTATTGATTTGTAAACTAGGTACATCAAAACTGGAATAAGTAAAAATATAATTATTGAATTCAATTTTCTTAGTTCAATTCCTTTTTTTTTTTGTTAATGTCACGTAGAATGGAAAACATGCGAAATTTTTTTTTAATGTAACGTTACTTTGACTATATATACTTTACTATGCTTTCTCATTTTTTAACCGACAGATCCAAAATGAGGATAACGAAAGTTTGTTCGTTATGACTTTTCTTTGGTATGGTAACTATAGAGATTACCCCTTACAACCTCACAAACTTTTACCTCTTTATAATATTAGTATAGATAATCGTTGCATTCCTGTCAGTTGTGTTAAAAGTGTCCATGAATGAGAACAGAAAGGATAAAATATCTTGTCATAATTATAGTTCCTATCTAAGCGGACACAAGTAAATATAGCCGGACGATACACATTTAAATTATTGAACCCCAGCAGCACCCACGTAGCTCATTAGCGCAACATTGTTGAAGTTGGTTCTAGACGACTTTTTGCAGTAGTGCTAGTTTGGTGTAATCACATGCGATCATAAAGTTAATAATATCTACTGATATTTTACATTTTTACTCGGATTAGTTTTACGACAAATTTTAATATTACAACTAAGGACAGTACAAGTGTTAAGGCGGTTACACACTATAACAACCTGAACTAAATATTATAAGGTTGTATAAGAACATCCTAATTAATAATAATAAAGTATTGTTAAATACTTTGGTGTCATTTATCTTTTCCTTCAAAATTATTGTATTATTTTATGGGCAGATACTGTCTGTAAACACTTATGACTAGAGACATGAAAACCCTTAGTTTCTCTTGTGACTTGTGTGAAAAGCATTCGAAAAAATTAAAAAAAAAAACAGCAACAAAATTCGAAAGGATAGTTTTATTTAAAATGTTCAATATCCACGCAAATCTAAAAAAGTATTATACCTGTACAGTTATTTTTTTCAGATGATCCCGAGTGAACAGTTGAAACAAACTATGTGAGTGATTGCTACACAAATTATGAAAACGTCAGGAAAATTTCCTGTGCAGTTTAACGGTATAAAAACAGCCAGGAACGGACATTTGCAACAGGTTGTGACTAGCGGGCTCCTACAACCGCATAACACGAGTGCTGGAGGCTGAGCAACAACAAATTATGAACGTTACTAATTAACTGTATAGACCTTCTGATGGTAATACTAAAATTTATAGATTATTGGTACACTTCAAAGGTGCAAATTTTCTAACACCTGGAAATATCATGAGTCAAGTACTAATAAAACAGAATATTATAATAATAGAATTTATTTGTTGAGACTTACTGTTACAGAGTTACATTGTGCAGATATCTTAACGTGTATAGCCAGCTTTATAAATAAATGCACTAGATGTCGTCAACAAATTAAAAAAAAATGGTGTAATCTACTAGACTATAACGAAAAATAACTTGAGAATACATAATTTAAATAAAAAGGTAACCAGCGAAGAAGATAAAAACGGAAGGCAATAAAACTAAGTATTGTGAAAATTTTAACAGGTATTAAGCTTAATATAGCTATTTCCCTACAGTCCAACCTCGCCCATGCAGCAAGGTCATATTCGGCCAATCGAAGAAACAAAAGAAATCCCATGAACTTTAAAAGCAGCCACCAAACTACTTTCTCGAATAAATAACAAACCTTACGCATAATTAAAATAATAATATGGATTATATGGTAAATATTAGTAATTTATCTCTTTTATTTTATGAATGATTAGATGTTGTCTACAGTTTTTCACGCCTGTGCATTTCAAACTACTTCATAATATAACCCTCGCTTTGTATTAGAGAGTATCAAATGTAAAGCTAACGCTATAGCTTAAAGCTCAAGCTAGTTAAAAAGCCCATTGGTAACGTAAGAGGCAAAGTGCAGTGGGTTCTAACCCCAGGTTTAGCACCTCTTGAGATTTTTGTAAAATAATCTCTTATGTTATCTTCAAAAGGTTAAAAATTTATAAAACGTGCCGGTACAGTACAAACTACTTAGCAAATATCACGTAGAATGAAGATGACACGAGGGAAATCGGTCGATAAAATAAGATCATTACTAATGATAAAGCATAATATATACCTATGTATATATTACAGAAATCTTACAAAAAATCATTTAGCGTAAGTTTTAATAAAACATGGAAAGTAAAAGTAGCTTATTTATAAATAAAAAAATAAGCAAGTGCAAACCAAAAAATATAAATGTGTGTAAGCCTAATTTTCACGCCACTGAGATTTTTGTGTGAATCACGTTGAAAATATGTAGAAACATCTATAGGAAACCCACATGATTTCAAAAACCTAACTTGTTCTCAAAAGGCCTTAATCGAGAGAAGGTTTGTACCCAGTAACAGTACATAAAATGGGTTAAATTACTACATTACATAAGCCTGATAGTAACTTATAAAGTACTAGCGACTCACCCTCGCTTTACTCGGGTTCATCCTTTGGTACGTTTTAACGATTAATATGAAATACAAATCTTTAAATTTCTCGGTTTTTCTGTATCTGTATTATACATATAAATCTTCCTCTTGAATCAATCTATCTATTAAAAAACCGTATTAAAATTCGTTGCGTAGTTTTAAAGATATAAGCATACATAGGGATAGACAGACAGCGGGAAGCGACTTTGTTTTATACTATGTAGTGACTATACAAAAGGTATCCTTGTACTGATGTAAAACAATGAAACAATATCAGAATAACTTAAAAGACTGACTGTTAAGGACGAATCACGAAATCTTATGAGTATATAGGCAATGGATGTCTATTGAAGCATTCGTGTTATGGCGAATTTGATTTTTGCTAACAAATATTTTTTTTTCAACATCATTACTAATGATCCAGAAAATTTTGATTTAAATTAATACTTCATATAAAAAGAAGATTTTTTTAGTCTACGAACTACTCTATGTTTTGTTCTAAGACCTAATTTGCCAACACAAATAGCACTGCATGAATGCCCTTTGCCTTTCAAAATGAAGGGGCTACTAGTATTCACGAAGTGCGAGTTACAATAGGGAAGGTTGTTTGATACTTGCAAATATGACTCATACTAACTTTGATTTGAATTAATTTGCTTATTGCTAGATGTTTGCGTAAAGTTTTGGAGTCAAACAATAGAGATTTGTGCAACGCTTTGTAAAACTGTTTTATTCTATTTTTAAACCCTGATGCAAAAAGAAGCGCGATATAAGTTTAACGTGTCTGTGTGTTTGTATGTATGTGGATCTATGTGTCTGTCTGTGGCATCGTAGCTCCTAAACGAATGGTTTTGATGCGGTTTTTTTTGTTTGAAAGCCGACGAGATCGAAATACTTCTTAGCTATAATTTATGAAGATCTGTTCAGGTGTTTGATATAATGACTCATTTCCTACTTGACAAAAGGGTCTTACTAACTTTCACAGATCCAATTGATTTGATATTTGGTGCACTGTTACTTCAATGGTATTTCCAAGACAAGCTAATCTTGAGCTGATGCTGTACCATCAAATAGTCTGCGGGATGCTTAATTTTTCAGAAACTTACCGCAGATAAAGCGTGTTTGGGCTCACAAGAATAGTCTTAATGAGAGTTATCTGTTAGAATTAGTGTTCGTGAGTAATTTAAAAAGAATGAAATAACAATAAATTGAAAAATTATACTTACCTCCGACAGAAAAAAATCTTTTAACAAGTAAAAAAAATATGTATTTCTCTTAGCTTTTAAACTTCATCAAAAGTACCTATTAATATTTTAATGATGAACGTCGCCGCGTCGAGGGAGCGCTAAGTAAATAAATATAAATAAATACGTTGGGACGTTAACACACAGCACCATCTAGTTTCATGGTAAGCTACGAAACCTGTGTTATGGATACCAGATAGTTGATACACTACACATATATAACTTTTAATACATAGGTACATATTATAAATATAAGTACCCATGACTAGAGTACAAACATTCGTGCTCATCACAAAAATGAATGCCCCAGCGGGACTCGAACCCGCGACCACTGACGCAGAAAGCAGGGTCACTACAAACTGAGCCAAACGTGCCGTCAGTGAAATAAAACTAGAAAACAAATAAAAAGAAGATTGAAAATAATAAAATATTAGCCTTTTAGGCCTATAGATAAATTATTTTCAGAAGTATTTTTTGTGTCGGGGGTTACTTTCAAATTTTTTTTATTATATTATTGCTTTTTAACAAAAAGGTAGTAGGTAAACATGTTCAAAGTCACTTAAAAATATAACATTTGAGATACACCTTATTTATTTAAAAATTTAAGAAGGTATCGCATGTCATACATACAATAAGTAACATACATGACACACAGAAAAACATAGAATCCTTTGGGTAATCCTTTGGAAACTCAAAGAAGTAATAGAAGCCATATTAACAAATTAGAATTCTCGGTCTCGCTGAATGGATTTCAAGGGGCATTTCTTATTCAATTGACAGTGATATGTTATAATATATGAAAATTTATTTTATAATATGTTTGTTCAAAGTTAAAAAAGTAATACATATTGAGGAAAAATCTCTAACAAACGTGCTTTAGATTTACTATAAAATTATGAAACCATTTTAAAAGTAATTTATGGAAAGAGATAATGTAAATTATTATTAAGACATTAAAATATGTATAAATAATAATAAAAAAACAAATGCAATATACATCTCTATTGCAGGCCCCGGCGAGATTCGAACTCGCGATCTCCTGTTTACTAGACAGGCGCTTTAACCAACTAAGCCACGGCGCCGGTTGTCAGTTTGACGAAATTGTGAAACGCAAACGGCTATATTATCTTATCACACATACGATTATAAAATTCACTGATTATACACTGTATAGGAAACTCATTGATAAAAGTATTAATATTATTAATAATAATAATACATAATTTAATGTAATGATAAAATAATGTTATATATTATTTTAAAACCGACCCATTAACTATCTGTAACAACTGTATAATTCCTTTGAGACATCTAACACCTTAGTCTCTCCCGTGACCATGATTGCTGTAAAGCAATCGAAACGTCGGGAACCAAAAATCATAATAAATTCGCGAAATAATCCGAAAAGATAGTTTTATTTTGAAATGTCAAATATTCGCGTAAATCTAAGAAAGTATTAAATGACCTATTTTTCATATTGTTTAAAGCCCATTATTACTCGTTCGATGTCCGTTTGAAGTAAATATTTGCATTGATACTACAATTATTTCTGTCACAGCCTGTATGGCTGTGACAGAAATAATTGTACGTATGAAATGGACTGTTGCACCCTTCGGTCAAATTGATCGAAACGCAGCGGTGGGTTGCTTGCTAATACATGCGTGGAAATTCATAGAGTGTATTTGCCCGGTCTGACCGATACATTCGTGCTAACAATGTGTAGTTGAGCTGATAAAGTATACAGTATATGATTATTATTTTTTAGATATTATCATATTGAACACCAGCGGCTTAACCTCGCTTCACTTGGGTGTATCATTGCGCGAAACCCTGATTCTTTTTTCTAAAATAAAAGTAGCCTAAATTATTTTTATAACATCAGCTATCTGCCAGTAAAAGTTCCGTCAAAATCGGTCCACCCATTTCGGAGATTAACCGGAACAAACAGACAGACAGACAAAAAAAATTAAAATTGTTTTTTTCTTATTAGTACCGAATATACTTTCATATGCTTTTAGTAAAAAGTTATTATATTGACATTACAAACAGACACTACAATTTTATTTATCTGTAGAGATAATGTACATACCGATGCATCTAGATTTTAGACCTATGTAGGGCTACCAGATGGACGCCTACATAATATCTACGCATTTTACATGAAAAAGTTCGGCATTTTTAAAATGTGTTTTAGTGTGCTGAAACAAAATAACTTTCAAAACTAAATTAAATGAGTCTATAATAATGCTTTGTAATAAAGATAATTGAAAATTAATTACGTAATTATTACAAATAGGTATAGTTTATTTTTTTTATAGTGATGGCTTTTAAAAAAGTTTTTTTTTTATAACCCTTTTCACATTTTGAACACTTATTTAGTCACTTCGTATTATATGAACACTTGTTATTTGTTAAGTAAGGTATCCTGAAACTTCCTACGTTTGAAGAAAAAATTACTTAAGGTAATATATTCAATTACTAAAAATAAAATAATACATAGAACATTTAAACTGAATGAACTTGAAGAAACGATGATAAAAGACCTATTCTCTAGGTCTGGTAATTAATTTAGAAATTCAATTGTACATAAATACTAATAAAAATTGACCTAAAAAGATACAGGCAGTTAATGAGTTAAAATATTCAAAGTTTATAAAAAACCCATTTTATATATTATTATTATGATAATATAGCATTAAGTATTCTTAATGCTAATTTTAGACGCGGTTTCCACAAACTGTGTTCGCTGAACAGATAGAGAATAGGTATTGGTGATCTTATGTTATATCTAAATATAAATAGGCAAGACAAAACCTTTTAACCGTCTGTTTGTCAATCGATTTTTTTGTTTTGTTTAGTAGCTATTGACTTTAAGACTTTAAGACCATTTTATTGAGCTTTTTTAAAAAAAAATAGTAACTGTTATTTTTTTATATAGTATTTGTTGCATGTTTAGCGTCCCACTGCTGGGAACGGACCGCCCATGTCATACCACATTCTCAGGCCATAGTCCACAAGGCTGGCCAAGTGCGGGTTAGCGAACTTTACATGTCTTTCGAAATTTGCTAAGTTCTCTCAGACATGCAGGTTTTCTCACGATGTTTTCCTTCACCGTAAGACAAATGGTAATCATGTTGGAAATGATTTACACATGAAAATATCAGTGGTGCTGGACTGGGATTTGAACCTGCTTCACTCGGTTTCCCAAGCGAGCGCGTTACCACTGGGCTACCATTGCCTTTTTATATAGATTTCTAGGTAAATCTATTCACGTATATTTTCCGCAAATTTTCAATAATGATTATGGTCGGATTTCAACTACTACACAAGCATTTTCATGAAAGTTTTAATTAAAATGATTTAAGGACCTTTGAAGTAAAATATAATTATTAAACTAAAAGTACTTACAACAGTGTTAACCTAAAAGTCTAAGTACTTTTAGGTTAATAATTATATTAACCCCTCCTGGATAATTTCTAAGAAATCAATTCTTAACTGATTCGCCGGCGTGTACTCGTTCCACAAGGTATTAATATATAATAGATGTTCTGAGAAATCTAAAAAGCTAACTATCCCCGTTTAGAAAATAAACATTAAAAGCACAAAAACACTATCATACATAAATCATATCAACAAAACATTTTAATTTTATTCACATGATGTTGATATAATTAATATTTCTGTCACAAAATATACAAATAGACAAAAAAAAAAAACTACAGCAACTGTTTTCCAGGATGATATATAGCCTATAGTCTTTCTCAATAAACGGGCTATCTAATGCAAAAAGAATTATTAATTCCTGAGATAAGCACGTTCAAACAAACAAACAAATTCTGCCTCTTTATAATTTTAATGTAGATTATTTACACGTCCAACAACGTTGACCAAAGATGTAAAATGGATGGGAGGTGAGTAAAATTTTAATTATGGTAACTCACGACAAAATACTATCTTCGTTATGGTATGAATAGAATATGAATGGTATAACAATTAACTCGAAAAGCAGAAGGCGTAATATACTGATTGGTGATGTGCCTCACTGAAACTATGATTGAGTAGTGTCAGCACAATCATATATAAATATTTATTAATTTTGAATTTAACACATTTTTCCTTGTCTCCTTCGCTGCCAAGATTCGAGATATTTAGATATTGAATAGAAAAATCTATACAGATAATAAAATTGGGGTGTCCGTTTGTAATATTAAAATAACCGCTTTTTACTAAATGCATATGGATGTATACACGGTACATTTTTTACAATTTTTGTCTGTCTGTCTGTCTGTCGGTCTGTCTGTCTGTCTGTCTGTCTGTCTGTCTGTCTGTTTGTTCCGGGTTATCTCCGAAACGGCTGGACCGATTTTGATGGGACTTTCGCTGGCAGATAGTTGATGTTATAAACTTAGGCTACTTTTATTTTAGAAAAAGAATCAGGGTTCCGCGAAAAAAATTAAAACCCACGAAATTGTGAACAAAATCCACGTACGGAGTACGCGCCCGAGCAAAACGAGGTTAAATGATTATATAATTTAAATGAATATCATTAGGAGTAGCAAGCTACTATTTATGTATACCTAAACATAGCTAACCGTGAAAACGTACCTAGGGACGAACGCGAGCGAAGCGAGCGTGAGTCGCTAGTACGTAATAAAAATGTATAAAGCCTATAGGACAGGCACATAAGTATTAATAATAATTAAATAAAAAAAACCTAGGATCTAGGGCTTTGATCATAACACATTTATTCCCATATATTGCTACATTTATCTATGGGTAACACAAATTCATTCAATTTTAAGATTGAATCCTGGATCTACAGCTTCTTAAGTAATCATTTACATCACGTCATCAAACAGACCAAATTTTATAATCTTAAATGAGGCAGAAAACTAACATACGCATAAATGAGGAGTTATATAATAGATTGATGTTATTATTTATATTTGTTTAATCAAAATATTATAGTAATTGAACTTGAATATAGAATATAAATATCTTGGGACATTAACACACAGCACCATCTAGTTCCATGGTAAGTTACAAGGCCTGTGTTATGGATACCAGATAGTTGTATTTATAGTTACATACTTATTATAAATATGAACACCCATGATTGGACAAACATTCGTTCTCATCAGACCAATGAATGCCCCAAGTGGGACTCGAACCCGCGTCCGATGGCACAAGTACGGTCACTACAAACTAAACCAAACGTATCGTCAAGAGCTTGGCTTGGCTTTCCCGGGGAAGCATACATACAGCCCTCACTAGGAATAAAGTAGAAGTACGTGTATTCGTTTCATTCATCGAGTGAGATCATCAGAGATCTAATAGTCATTACCTATTATCAACATTTTTCGTTATCTTCTATAGCTCTAAAGATACTGCTTACCATTAGGTATTGACTGTTCGTATGGTTTTTACCACTTTTCTTATATAAATATATTATTATTTATAGCTAAATAAATTATCTGGCTATCGCTACAAGGACGCGTCGCAGCGTGAGAACGCGAGTCGGTTAATTGTCCACGTTCACGATTTACAAACAAACAATGGAAATTAACATGTTGTATAATTACGTATGTATCGTCGGACGGACGAACATATTGTATCAGTTATAGTTTTCAACCATTACACATTATTCTTGACATTTGAACTATTAACTGGAAACCTGACTATTATTATAAATATATATTATGTCTGACTATTTTTATAAGTGTATGTGTGTGCTTGTTACTCCTTCACGCTTTAAGGGCTGGACGGATTTGGATGTATTTTTTTTGGAAATGGGCTTACTTACCTTCATCTTAGCTCGAAGGCATAAATAATAGTCTGCTCAAAATAGACATTCACCCCTGCATAAATTCCCAAGAATATAAAAATAGTTCAGGACAAATTGGACATCTTACAATTATCCACAAAAATTGTCCTATGACTTTTTCCCCTAAAATTAACTATTTCTGAGAAAAAGCGATTCTAAAATTTACTTAAGTCTTATTCCCTATACTATGCACACATTTCCACACCGCCTGTGAGGTGGTGTACTTGGCGCGGTTTTTTTTATGTACTATAACTAGCGGTTAGCGGTGGTAGATTTTTTCAATTTTTTGTTTTTCTGTCTGTCTGTTTATCTGTTTGTCTGTTTGCCTGTTTGTACGGGCTAATCTCCGAAACTATTGAACTGATTTAAATAAAATTTTACATGGTGGCACCTTATATCCCCGGTCAACATTTTAGATACTTCATCGCGGAAAATTAAAGAGTTCCCGTGAGATAGTTAAAAAAAACTATAGTAACTTGTATAGCTTAATATACAAAAACTACTAATTGGATTTCAATGAAACTTTACAGTATTGTAGTTCGTACATCAGAATAACAAATACCAGAGGTGCGAGACCCGGGATATGAACCCGCTTTACTCGGTTTTCCAAGCGAGCGCGTTACCACTGGGCTACCACTGTCTTAGGAATTATATAGAAACTTACATATTCTCTGATTTAATTTACCTGAACATGGTACATAAACCAATACAAGAGAAAGAAAACGAACAGTCAAGAAGCACGACTGACCTAATAATCTAGTGGCGACGTCATACATTCCGCGGAATTAGCGCCTGCGCCTAGCAACAGTAAAGCTTGCTATCCACGTACTAGAGCGAAATATAAATATATATTAATGCAGATGATATAATTTTATGATTTTTATGAAATCCCGTTTATATTGTGTCTAGCGACTCACAGTTTTTCCCTATGTTGCTTCCCCATACGAACTTTTATCTCCATTTTCACCGCCTTAAGAGATGATTTCCGGGATAAAAACTATCCTATATTTTTCTCAGGGTCTCAAACTAACTTCTTACCAAATTTTATTTAAGTAGTTTCTAAGCTTATTCGGTACAAACAAACAAAAAAGCTTTCCTCTTTATAATATTAGTATAGGTAATGTAGATTGCTTCACAGTCCTCGATGTAAGCTAGTTTAATATATGTAAATTAAAAAATATGTCAATACTGCTATAAAAATGACTAAATATATATATATATATATATATATATATATATATATATATATATATATATATATATATATATATATCATAATATTTCTAACATTAATAAATTTATAAATATGCATGTGGATATAATAATTCTATCACATTATGCCTTTCGTGATACATATAAGAACATAATATATAACAAAAAGTTATAGAAGGATAAGCAGAGTATAGCTGGGTTTATATAATATAGCTGCGAGGCAAAATGGGTCTTATAGCATTCATATACATATACGCTCACTCTCGCACGCTTCGCTCGCGTTCGTCCCTAGGTACGTTTTCACGGTTAGCTATGTTTATACATACATAGTAGCTTGCTACTTCTAAGGTATTCATTTAAATTATATAGCGATTTACGTTACGTACGTACGTTATTGCGTACGCCGTACGCGGATTATGTTCACAATTTCATGTGCTTTAATTTTTTTTCGCGGAACCCTGATTCTTTTTCTAAAATAAAAGTAACCTAAGTTACTCCTTATAACAATAGCTATCTGCCAGTGATAGTCCCGTCAAAATCAGTCCAGCCGTTTCGGAGATTACCCGGAACAAACAAACCGACATAAATTGTAAAAAATGTTGTTTTGGTATGGGTACCGTGTATACATCCATATGCATTGGTAAAAAGTGGTTATTTTTAATATTACAAACAGACACTCCAATTTTATTTATCTGTATAGATGTACATAGCTCTACGCTATATTCCTTGTAACCTAACAAAACCGAATGCCAAACGCTGCATAACATTTTTCATTTCCTCGTCCTCAGACTCACATCAAGGTCCTCAGACTTTGACCTTGAAGATGGTCTTCTTGAATTATAATCGACACTTGGTCTTCAAGACCTCTTCTAAAGTTTACGCCTTCTAACTCTTCTACAACAGACAAGGCTAATCTTCTAGCGTCTCTATTTGCAGAAAACTCACGTCTAAATGCTGGAAATAAACTCCCACCCACTCTTTCAACATGCGACTCCTATATGCCAGAGATACGCATACACCAGCGAGAGGTCCTAAAAATTCTTCGGAACCTCGACGTGAACAAAGCTAGTGGTCCTGACGGTATACCTGCAATTGTCTTGCGGAATTGCGCCCCTGAGTTGTCTCCCATATTAACGCGTTTGTTTCGCCTCTCTCTTGCAACTGCTCAAGTCCCCGAGTCGTGGAAAGTTGCTAACGTGCAGCCAGTACCGAAAAAGGGGTGTCGTGCTGACCCGGCCAATTATAGACCAATTGCGATCACGTCCATCCTTTGTAAAAGTATGGAACGTGTGGTCAATAACAAGCTCCTAGCATACCTAGAAGAAAATGATCTCCTGTCCGACCACCAGTACGGCTTTCGGAAAAACCGGTCTACAGGAGATCTTTTAGTGTATGCCACACATACTTGGGGCGAAGCCATTGAAAAACACGGTGAGGCACTCGCCGTATCTCTCGATATTTCGAAGGCTTTTGACCGGGTCTGGCATAGCAGTCTTCTCAGTAAGCTTCCGGCATATGGGATACCCACTGGCTTTTGTAGCTGGATATCTGATTTTCTGAGTGAGAGGTCATTTCGGGTGGTCGTTGACGGCTGCTCATCTGACCTAATGGCTGTCAATGCTGGTGTTCCTCAGGGATCTGTTCTGTCTGCAACACTCTTTTTGCTGCACATCAACGATCTTTTAAAACCCGGTATTTTTGGGTACGCTGATGACAGCACTGTTGCCGATAGATACATGTCTAGTTCTAGAGCCAGTGCTACTGAAATCCTTGAGCATAGAGAGGCCTTGGTGAAACGCGTTGACTTGACTCTGAAGGAGGTGTCAGATTGGGGTAACGCCAATTTAGTTAAGTTTAATGCCACCAAAACACAAGCGTGCTTATTTACTGCAAAAAAGAGCCCCTTTACATTGGCTCCCACTTTCCAAGGTGTAACCATCCCGATCAGCGACCATATTGAGCTCTTGGGCATAGACATCTCACCCAATCTCAATTTCGGGAAATGCATCGAGTCAAAGGCCAAAACAGCTGCCAAAAAACTTGGTATACTGAATAAGGTGAACCGGTACTTCACGCCTGAGCAGCGCTTGATTCTCTATCAGGCTCAGGTGCGCTCAGCCATGGAGTACTGCTGCCACCTCTGGGATGGCTCTGCCAAGTATCAACTCGATGCATTAGACTCGATAGATCGCCGCGCCCGCCGTATCATAGGTGATCAAAAACTAACACAGGTGAAAATGCTCAGTTTGAAGCATCGACGCAATGTCGCCTGTCTATCGATCTTCTATCGGATATACTTTGGGGAGTGCTCGCAGGAACTTCACAACCTTGTACCTCCTTCACCGTTTTACCGCAGAACTGCAAGAAGACGTGAGCGCTGGCATCCTTACGTGGTAGAAATCGAACCAACACGCACGAAACGCTTTAGCTCTACGTTTCTGAAACGAACAGCTAAGTTGTGGAACACCCTTCCAGCATCCGTGTTTCCTACCACATATAATATAAGTACCTTCAAGGCAAGAGTGAATAGGCATCTTTTAGGCAAGCGCGCTCCAACCTAGACCTCATCAGTGCTTTAGCGTTGATTGTCGTCAAGCGCAAGCCTATCTTAGAATAAAAAAAAAAAAAAAAAAAAAAACATCATATCTTATTCACTTCCGAAAGCCTCCGCTGTCCGTCCATCCATCCGACCGTCTGTCTGTCAGAGGGTTGTATCTCATGAACCGTAATAGGTAGAGCGTTGTCACAGAGTATGTATTGCCACTATACAACAAATAATAAAAATAAAATATAATAATACAAGAAACATTTTTTTTACGTTCCTAATCGATCATCGAAGTTAATATACTACATACATAGAGTGAAAGTCATATTAATAAAAAGTACATGTACGATGGTACGGAAATCATCGTGTGCGAATTCGACTCACACTTGACCTATTTTTTTCTTATTTCTACGCGTACAAACTATCTGAAAACTTTTATTATTCATTCTTCATATCACACTTATAAAATGCTAAAAAAAATATGATTTTTAAGCAGAAGTACCTAACCCATAGACCTAGCCTACCTAAATATTTTCTTAGCTGTTACTACGCGGGATACACTATGGCATGGGGTATAGTGTTTAGATCGTAATCCACGTATGGTATGCGCAAAGTACTTACTCTCCCACTGTGTTTAAATTCATTTTAATGTTTTCCTTTTGCATGTTTCGCGTAAATCGTTTCGTGATTTTTACTGCAGATGTCGACATGTTTTCTAGCGTTTGACATAAAAATATGACATACTAGTTTATGCATACGGCTACGGTACAAAATCTTTCTATCCGTTCTCAAGTAAACTTTATATTTCTACTTTTTTGATTTTCGAAAATGTACCTACTGTATGGGCCGCCATCTAAAAGACCACTTGTTATAATATAAATTAATGTATGTAAATAGTACAATAATAATTAAATCATTAAACTTTACAGATGTTAAAACAAAGAATTTATGGCGCCGTTATTAACATAGAACGTGGCACTAAAAATACCTATGCCTACGATATAACAACTGATACAAAATAAATATATGGTACCAAAAAATAAATGAACATTTTCTTATTTATATTATATTTAAGAGTTATATTCGCTTTACACAGTAGCTGGTAGTTCCCATGGCAACAAATTTTACAGGCATATCTAGTTTTTATTGAGGTCAGTGTTATACACATTTGAACAATAAATAGTGGCTTAATGAGTTCCTTACCACGCGAACTTCTGTATGTTGAAATTTATTAACAAACGAGTATTGATGTGGGTTAAGGTTTTAAAAATATCGATGACACTTTGGGCAGTGTATCTAGACAGTGGAGGTCGCGGATTTTAATTTCGTTTGGGGTGATTATTAGCTAGATCTTTGAAAGAAATTAGATGTTGTATCACGAGTAACATATCGCGTCTGAACCGCTATTGAAAGATAGAAAGAAATATTGTTCTTGACGACACGTTTGGCACAGTTTGTAGTGACCCTTTTTGCTGTGCCAGCGGTCGCGGGTTCGAGTCCCGCCGGGGGCATTCATTTGTGTGATAAGCACGAATGTTTGTACTCTAGTCTGTCTGTCTGGGTGTTTATATTTATGGTATGTATGTATTTAAAGTTATACATGTGTATTGTATCAACTATCTGATATCCATAACACAGTCCTCGTAGCTTACCATGGAACTAGATGGTGCTGTGTGTTAATGTCCCAACATATTTATATTATTTATATTTATATTCTTGTTTAATACCATACAGAGATATTTTTTGCAAATATTCACTAAATTGTTAGAAAAAGAAGAGTTTTATTGTTTTTGCTAAAAATTATGATAAAAATAACACTGTATGATAGAATAAAGTAAAAGTACGTAAATAATATTTAGGATACGGACAAACACTTTTAAATCATTTCAAGCGTATTGTCAATCCACTAGTGCTATTTTGTAAGAACTTCAACTTGCATAAAGAGTATGATTGTTGTTTCAGTTGTTGAGTAATGAGTGACGTAACACCTTCCTCCACTTTGCCTACTTTTTGTTTTTTTAATTCTTAGGAAACTAGGACCAACAGATAGACTGGCGGTCAGTATAGAAAATGTTTTACAGTATACATGAATATAAATATATTAAATGATTCGCACATGAAAATATCAGAGGTGCGAGATCCGGGATTTGAATCCATTTCACTCGGTTTCCCAAGAGAGCTCGTTAATACTGGGCTATCATTGCCTTACATGATTAACACTTTTCTTACTGTGAAAGAAAACATCGTGAGGAAACCTGCATGTCTGAGAGATTCTAGCAAGTCTTCGAAAGACATGTGAAGTCCGCCAACCCGCACTTGGCCAGCATAGTGGGCCTGATCCCCCTTGTACTGAAGGGAGGCGAGTGCCCAGCAATGGGACGTAAAAAAGCTGAATAGAATATAAATATATTTAAAAAAAATGTAATTAAATATTATATAGCGTAAAGAAAACTCTTTGAAACCTTTAGGCTCTATTGCGCCATATAGGACATTTACGCATATTTGACCCCAGATGATAATAATAGGTCGTGTGTCACAGTTTGTAGACTACGCGCTGTTTTCACTCTTATTTAAACTATAGCAATATATTTAGAAATCTATACATAATAAAATTTTAACCGAGTCGAATCTGTACATAAAATATTTTTTGGAAAATCTTATTGAAATAGTCATTATTATCGATTCAGAGGCCGAATCTATAGTTTTTAGAATTTTTGTCTGTCTGTCTGTCTGTGACCGCATCACGGAAAAATCACTGGAGTGATTTTGATGAAATTTGGTATGATCATAGCTGGTTATCCGGGTCAACATACAGGATACTTTTTACTGCGGGAAAAATACTAAACGTTAAAACGTAAGTAGGAACGAACCCGAGCCGAACGAGGGTGAGTCGCTAGTTAAGAAATAAGATGAGTTGTTTCTATTATTTCGATGCATAACTTGGTTGAATTACAACAGACAACTCTTATGCTCGGAAATATAAAAGATCGAAATTAATGTGTATTTGTTTATCTAACATAATATTATTAGGCTCGTATTTGATAAGCGTGATCAATATAAATTTATTATTTGACAAACAAATTAGAGCAGGGCCCTTAACAATGAGAAAATATGTTCCTGATGCTCACTATAGTGTGTAAACTTCGAGTTACCTGTTTGAAGTCGCGGCCCCAAGTTGAAGGTCTTTGATTACAAACGTCTAGGCCATTATGGATTTACATGAAATATTTGAATATATGTATAAAACGTGACCTACTGAACATTTAATAAAGATAAACTATTATATACACAACATTTATCAATTCAAGTAAAGTTACGAACGGACTGACCGAATTAGAAATACAAAAATTGATTTTTATATATATAAAACAATATAAAAAAACTTTAATATTACTATGTATCAAACTTTTCAATCTCCTATTTTATTTTAGTCCAATAAAAGAACGTACGTTATACGTTGGAGAAAAAACATAATTTAAATCAATTTCTCCCTTACATCGAATCGCTCTTAACGTTCAAGAGATAGTGTGAGTGAATACATTCCATATAGGCGATACTTAAATCCAGATATAAGTATTCTGTGGGTACTATAGTATGAAAAAAAAGTTTTTAATCAAAATAAAGTAGGCAAAGACAAAACAATTTAGTACCTTTTTCTTTGTCTGTTTGTTAACCGATTCGTTAGACAAGCTTCAGTGCTATCAAAAAATTATATATACATAACTTTTTAGGAACCGATTGAAATAAAACAAATACTAAATGTTAAGGGAAGCTTATCACAATGTATTAATAAAAACCCAACCCAAATCGGTTAAGCCGTTTCTAAGATTAGCGCGCACAAACAAACAGACAAACCAACAAAAAGACAAAAAAAAAACTAAAAATCATTGTTTTGGGTTCTATTGCGTTACTAAAGATCCCAATAGTTTTTTCATACATCTTCAATTTACAGACAGCGATCAGTTACAATTTTATTATATGTATATATTATTCCTCGAATTTTCGACCACTGGGCGAATACTACTTTACTTAAGTGTCTTGCGTAGTAACTAAAAATTTGTCGGTATATCCTGTTAGCGCCGGCATGTGTCAGTTTATCATACGGAAGTTTTAGGGTTGGATTATTAACATTTAAACAGTTATATTTAATTGATAAAATTAAAAAAACTACTTTCCGAGACAGTGGTTATTTTCTCATATTTAAAAAATAGATTTTTCTAAGGTACTTTTTAAATAAGTTAGATACAACTACTTTAAGTTTGAGTCCAAAAAAACAAATAAGACTATTAAGACGTTAAAAATAAGAATAAAACTATTAAGATAGAATTTAATTTATTCATACATGTATAGTGTATACTGTATAGCTTTAATAAAACCGAGCTTAGAAAGCTGCTTAATAGGTCACCAGAAAAAAGTTTTTAGCGAAGCAAATATTTATATGCTGTTTTGACGTATTCATATCTAATTTATATAACAACTTGACACAACCATTTTTTTCTATGACGCAAATTAAACAAATTATAATAAAAATAAAGGTCAAGTGCGAGACGGATTCGTGTGCTCGTCGGTTTTGTATATTTTCCGAATTTAAATATTTATTTATTATGTTGCATACTTTGCAAGACTATACCCGTATATTTTCTGCTTATTATATTTTACAGTATGTCTTAAATATCAAAAAAATATATATTGTTGTGTTGTGTTATACTAAAGTGTCCTTGTTACAGAGTAATTTCATTTGATCATACTTTGTAGTAACTAGGTAATTTTTTGAACTAACTAAATGGCCTTAAAAATAACCAATTCAGTCAAAATAAGAATTTATTTATTTTACTTATATATAGATTATAGATACATTTTGAGATATTTTACTTTCAGTACTTAATTACCACATATAAAACTTGCCATCCAGTAGTTAAGAACAAAATATAAACTTTGAATGATGGACAGACATGTGTGTAATTAATACCTATATATGTATATATAGATAAGGGTGTCGGTTTTTAATTAGATGTACTGAACCCTAGAAACTTGTTGTCATTCTACCAGTTAAATAAATCGACGAGGAATGTAAAGATCTAATTCTTATTAATAAGCAAATAAGCTTATAAGTTATAAATGTATTTTAAACTCTTTAAATAACATTTTAACTATCCCTATATATAACACTAGCGACTCACCCTCGCTTCGCTTCGGGTTCGTCCCTAGAAAAAACGAATCTATCCCACGGGAACCGTACATTTTTCCGGGATGATGTATAGCCTAAAGCCTTCCTCGATAAATGGACTATCTAATACAAAAAGAATTTTTCAATTCCAACCAGTAGTTCCTGAGATTAGCGCGTTCAAACAAACAAACAAACAAACAAACAAACAAACAAACAAACAAACTCTTCAGCTTTATAATATTATATAGATTATATTGTTGCAAAATATTATATCAGTAGAAATTCGACACAGTAGGTTATCAAAGCAAAATGTATGTGAATTAGAAGGTCAATGTGACCAATGACATATCTAAGTTCATACGAACGCTTCGCTATCCTTGTCGCACACGCACATTTTGTCACACATATGAGCAGGGCAGATATGTGTGTCCTAAAAACCATTTTGGTAAATCCGATGACACAGTCAAAAGCGACGGTTATCTTCTAATAAAAGAATTTTGTGTGTTTTGGTTTTCTATTGTTATAGATTTTTGGTGTACCTCATTATTTTATATCTACTATTTTTATTATTTTCCTATAACTTTTCGTAACTTTATGGTATCTATACATATAATAAATCTGTAGAAGTCAAATGTCTGTACGTAGAAAAAAAAATGCTAAAATCCGAGTCACGGGGAGTAAGAAGAGAAATAAAACAAAACCAGATTTTTTTAATGTTTTTGTTTCTCTGTCTGTTTGTCTGTTTATATGGGCCAATCTCCGAAACTGTTGGACCGATTTAAATGAAATTTTGCATGATGGTACCTTATGTTCCCGGTCAACAACCTAGATACTTTTCATCACGGATTTTTTTCTTTTCATCACAATTAAAGAGTGCCCGTGGGATAGTTTACAAACTTATACAGCTTAGTACACAAAAACGACTGATTGGATTTTCATGAAATTTTACTATAATATAATTCAAACATCAAAATAACAAATAGACTACTTTTATCCCGGAAAAATGTACGGTTCCCGTGGGACAGATTTGTTTTTGTCTGTCTAGACCCGAGCGAAGCGAGGGTGAGCCGCTAGTTAATTAATAAAATTGTAAAATTGTCTTAAAATACAAAAAAAATACTTTGATATAAAAATTCTATATACTGTGGATAAAAATAAATATTGTGAAAAGATACTGTTTTTCACTCAATAAATTATGACTGCACACCTTCAGTCCTTATTAGCCCGATTATATTTTTTCTTAAAACCAAGCGCAAATGGATAAAATATATATATATATATATATATATATATATATATATATATATATATATATATATATATATATATATATATATATATATATATATATATATATATATATATATATATATATATATATATATATATATATATATATATATATATATATATATATATATATATATATAGTGAAACATCATTCATTCACTACTTAAACTCGAATTCTCGGCAACTACTTAGCCAGTTAGATAATGTATAGATAGATGTCAACTAAGGATTTTGCGAGGATGTTTTTGAAGGTAAAGATATAAAGATGAGTTAATAATTATTATCATAGTCTGGAATAACACATAGTTACTTTTTATCCCGAAAAAATATTCGGTTCCCGTGGTATAGATTTGTTTTTGTTTTTCGTTTTTCACGAAGCAATAGTTCAACAATCTACTCCATATTAACCGTTAAAATATACCTAGGGACGAGCCTGAGCGATGCGAGGGTGAGACGTTAGTAATTACAATAATTCCTTTATACTAAAAATGCAAACACTATCCAATTAATTTCTTAAAAGTATGACAATACTTAAAAGTATCCATTCCATCTTTAGAGATGTTTTTTTTACTTTATTTAGATAGGCATATATCGCGTAGCATACTATTCACAAAAAATATACAATCCAATTGACTACTTTTAAATTGGTTAAAAATAGCAAATGTTCCTCTCACTTTAATTCTACAAAATTAGTTAAGTCGCTCTTGTATTACTATTGTTCGCTTAGTGGCCGGCAATCGAACATAATATAAAAAATTTAAGAAAAACGGACTGTACGAGTTTCAAATCAAAATAAAATCAACGGTTTCAAAAAAAAAAAAAAAGGTAATTCTAAAGCTCGTCAATGGCTACTAAACAAAAAAGAAAAAGAAAATCGGTTCACAACCAGAGACGAAAAATGTATTGAGCTATTTTGTCTTTGTCTATCTATATCTATAATCTATATACATTCATGAAAAGTATCTAAAATCAATATACATAATATTACTAATTTTGTATGTTGTAGTAAGTATCAAAAATTATATCTGTCAATTTAAACATATAAAAATATAATTATAATAACAATTTGGTTACACGTGTTAGATAATTATTATTGATAGGGACGTCACAAAATTAATATCACATTTAATTTACATAAATATTCTAACTAGATTTATAGATAACTAGCGAATCACTCTCGCTCCGCTCAAGCACATGAGTAAAGAAAAGGAACAGAGATAAAGCTTCTAAGGAGCGGACAAAATGTTTACCTTATTCTGGTAGGGTTGGCACAGGTACATAACATTAAATAAACAAAACGTTTATCAGCTTTTTATTAAACAACTATGATATAATTTCTTTTTACAAATTACTAACTCAAAATATTATTACTTTTTCGTAATTTTTGTTTTTCAATAATTTGTTTGTTTCATTGAACGGTAAACTCTAAATCCAACCAAATTTTGTTTTTAATAATCTAATGGAAATCACTCGCATGCCATATCAAATTTACATTCTGCACACGCATTAAAACACTTTTATAACGTAAAACGATAGCAAATAATTCGCGCAGCGTCCAGCAGCGACGACTCAGCCCTGAGCTTGAGCACACGTCGAGCCAGTATAAACCGGTTTTTCTCCGTACGCGACGAAGCCGCGAGTGCTCACGCACACACGCACCTCAAGTTTGTAGTAGTGTACCTATCATAGCGCGGTTGTATGAAGCTTTGTCTCTGTTCCTTTTTTTTACTCATGTGGCTCAAGTTGGTTCGTAGGTAACGTACCTAGGGACGAACCTGAATAGAAGTATTTACTTACGGTTAGTATAGATTTATCAGATATGAGATATTTTCCCGCAGTAAAAAGTATCCTTTATGTTGATCCGGATAACCAGCTATCATTATACCTTTCATCAAAATCTGTCCAGTGGTTTTCTCGTAATGCGTTCACAAACAGACAGTTTCCAGAAAAACAGACTGACAACAACTCTAAAGATTCTACCTCTGTATCGATAATAATGACTATTACAATAAGATTTTTAAAATACTTAATGTACAGATTCAACAACTCAATTAGAATTTTATTATATGTATAGATAAAAAATGGTGGGATATTTGGTGTGTCATAGTGGTTTTTTTTAATTTCCTTTAAATCATGTAGGTATAATGATATTCATGTTATTGAACTTTTAACTTTATTATCGATTTAACTATTTTATCGAAATCATAATGTTTTAATATAAACTTATTTTTGATAAATAGATACTTATTTTTTATCTGTTTCTCTATATACAGTTTAATTTATTAATTTAATATGGCCACTAGCTTTTGCCTGCAACTCTGCTTGCATACTTATTTATATAGAAGTACGTTTAAAATTTTAATAGTTAGAATAGAATAGATAAACTGTATATGTATAATATCTATATTATGAATAGGTATGAGGAGTTTTATATTCTTTACTTGAGAAATGATTGATTCCCCATACAAATTTCCATCCTCGTTTTCACCCCCTTAAGGGATGATTTCCGAGGTAAAAACTAACCCATGTCCTTCCCAGGGTCTCAAACTATCTCCATACCAAATTTCATCTAAATCGGTTCAGCGGATTAAGCGTGAAAAAGGAACAGACAGACAGAGTTACTTTACCATTTATATTAGTATAGATTGCTTGACTTCTAACGTCATAGGATGATGTTTAGATAACCTATAATAAATAAATTACATATAAATAAAATAAATTTTCAAATAAGACTTGTAGTTCCAAAGGTTAGTCTGTTCAGACAAACAAGAAAAAAAACGAACTTATCAGTGTTATATGTTAGTAAACTTTTAAATAAAACTATCTTTTCGGTCACGGGACCATGATTGCTGTAAAGCAATCGAAACGTCGGGAAACAAAAATCAAAATAAATCCGCGAAAAAATCCGAAAAGATAGTTTTATTTAAATGTCTAATATTCGCGTAAATCTAAGAAAGTATTAGTAAACTTTTTTTTACCTTTTAAATGTTTTCAATAATTCACGAGTGATGTCGTGGGCAAAACGTAGTATGTAACATGATTAAATAGTCGCCGTGAATATGCGTATGCGATTGTGATGTCACATCCGTTATTTAAACTCATTCATAAAATCTTCTACTTGCCTGTATTTGAATTTAGATTCTATTTTGGAAATAATAAAGTAGTATTTCCCTTGTATTTCGTTATGGATTAATATTTTTTTATGATAGGACGATGTTTATAAATTGTTATATTATACGCCTGGACGTAGACCGTACTATAACGTTTACCTTGGTTTGGGCAATTTGCAAACTTCTTGTTCTAAAGTTTTATCTATACATATAATAAAATTCTGAGTCGAATTTGTACATTAAATATTTTTTTGAAAAATCTTATTGAAATAGTCATTATTATCGATACAGAGGCCGAATCTATAGTTTTAAGAATTTTTGTCTGTCTATCTGGGAATGCATCACTAGAAAACCACTAGACAGATTTTGATGAAATTTGGTTAATGACAGCTGGTTATCCGGGTCAACATATAGGATACTTTTTACTGCGGGAAAATATCTCATCTCTGAGAAATCTATACTAAACGTAAATAGGTAGGTACTGATAATATTGTTATTCGATACTGATGCATAAATAGGTCACTACATTATTTACTTATATTGCAGTTGACGGCACTTTTTTGTCTTTAGTCCCACGATGCAAGGTTTTATAAACAATTGCTATTACGCAACTGAGTGTTTGTTTTTGTGAAATTCCATTAGCTATATAACAATAACATGAATACATAGTTAGTTAATTTTGACATACATACATATTATAATCGTAGATCTTGGAAATTAAATGAACGATTAAGTATATGTAATGATATAGTTTTATATGAAATTTATTTTTATTTTATTTAAAGGCAGTGGTAGTTCAGTGGTCTATGAGGTCGCTTGGTAAACTGAGTGAAGCGGGTTCAAACCCACTTTTGATATTTTCATGTGCAAATCATTTGAAGTGGGACGTTAAAAAGGACTGAATACATATGAAAGTTTGTATATGTTTCAAATATGTACGACAGGATAGCGACGGATTGCTTATAGGTTTTACTTCTTTTTATTTATTACTAGCGACTCACCCTCGCTCCGCTCGGGTTCGTCCGTATTTACGTTTTAACGCTTAGTATAAATTTCTCAGAGATGAGATATTTTCCCGCAGTAAAAAGTATCCTATATGTTGACCCGGATAACCAGCTCTCATCGTACCAAAATTCATCAAAATCCCTCCAGTGTTTTTTCTGTGATGCGGTCACAGACAGACAGACAGACAGGCAGACAGATAAAAATTCTTAAAGCTATAGATTCGGTCTCTGTATCGATAATAATGTCTATTACCATAAGATTTTCCAAAAAATATTTAATACACAGATTTGGCTTAGTTACAATTTTATTATATGTACCTATAGATGTATAGATTTACTAGTTTACAATCTTTCGGTTATCACTAGTCACGTTATCTTCGCTGTCCATCGAGTGAGTACATACATTTGACCCGACATAGTATCACTTACAAGCCCCTCTACTCAGTGCGCTTAAGCTGTAAGGGCCGATCAACATTATAGTGCAGACCACTGTCCATTCCCTGTCCGATATCGGTCTCTTAAAGAATTGTTAGTCAAGAAACGTTGCTCCAGTGTGATTCTCAAACTAGACTCTTACTGGTAGTGTGAATGCAATTAAAATATTTTACCATATTGATATTGGTGAGAGAATGAACTATAGTGTGGTTCGGGCCTAATACAGATCAAATTCTCAAACTTATGAGAGAAATTATAAAACTACTTATTTTAGTACGGTGTCTAAAAACTTTTGGTTTTTTTTGTTTCGATCCCCGTATACTACTAAGTTACTATATATTACATAAGAAACTATTAGTTAATCTGTGATATTATTAGCAGAATCCGCGGCTACGACCGCGTTCAATCTACAAAAAAAACTCGTTGGCCTCATGTATCTATACTGAAATCGCGATTAAAAAATGGGGGGTGGGTGTAGGAGGGCGAAAAATACTTTACGACCCATTCTCATACCTACCAAATATACAAAAAATCCTGAGTGCGACCACAAACACCGTGACATGAGATATTTATATATTAGATATGAATATGAATATATCATAAAACACAAGTTTAACAAATTAGAGCCTAATGAAGTTTATAAATCTAAAGAAGTCTATAAAAGATCATATCCTAAGTTTCCAAAATACAAACCGCCTAGAAAACAAAGCCAATAACCAAAAAAGTCCTTGAAGTGGAACTAACTAGAATAAAAATGGTAATCATGATTCATTCGTCTTCCTACTGTAGTAATACTATCTTACAAATATTGCAAAGTAATTTTCAAGTAATAAATAAGACAATGGTCTCAATTACACAAACACCATTATTACTTTAGTAATAGTAATAACATACTAGCGACAAATCACTTTACATTGTTTTATTTACATATATAACGAGGAATTGTTTTCATTTATTTTAAACATATATTTTGAAATAGAAGAATATAATGTAATATATTTATTACACATATTATGTAAATTAAAACTGTCTCGGTGGTTTAGTAGCTAGCATGTACGGCTACAGATTCGGAGGTCCTGGGTTCGATTCCCGGGTCGGGTCAAGTTTAATTATTAAGTCTTTCGGTTTATATAGTCTCAGTTAAAGAGATGGCGGTGTTTCACCCGTGTGCCTCGAAGAGCACGTGAAGCTGTCGGTTCTGCGCCTGATCTCATACTGCTCGTGTCGAATTCGTCCCACTATAATATCTCCTGTGCAGTTGGCTAGTCTCAGTGAGATTGGCCTAAATTCGTCAGGAGGAGATCGTCATGTGATAATAAAATAACCTGCTCCTAATAGAACATCATTAACATAAAGAACGGCTTAAATGTCGATTTAAATAAGTTCAAATATGATGATCTTCAATAATTTAATCTCACAAATGGATGAGTTTTCAAAAATCGTTTCTTTCTGCACACTCTCATTATATGATAAGGGGTTCTTGTGCAAACTCTTGACTCAGTGATTCAGGCTGTGTATTGTCTGTCAGCCAGTGAATTTAAAGTTTATATTAGATAAATATTATCTGCTAATCTGAACAATATATATTGAAATATAAAAACTGGTCTCAACAACTCAAGTATGAATCAGACTCGCACGTGAAGGGATTTTTTTTTAATATGAATGGCAGCCTTTTTGAAATTCGCTATCTTGGTTTTTTATTATTTTTTGTTATAGCGGCAATAGTTATACACACTCTGTAAAAGTTTCAACTCTTTACCTATTACGTTACGTTCATGAGATACAGCAATCTGATGGATGGACGGATGGACAGCGGAGGCTAAGTAATAGGGTTTCGTTGGCACCCTTCAGGTACGGAACCCTAAAAATGTAGCATAGCTTAGTCAAGGGAGGTTTTCTTATTTCATATAACATGCAACGAAAAGATTGCAACACCCTTACCCAATATGCAATAAATCAACAAAGAATTCTACACCTTCGTTGACGTTACTTTGATGAATTTACGTATGGGTATACTATGATCGTTGCATGTAAATTCTAACTAATATTTTTTAATTGAACTGTTTACGTGAAGCGGATATACGTGAAGAATATAGAGCTAGATATTTTAAATATCTTTACTGGGTAACGTGTTATCGGGCTTTGAAGATTTAACTAACCGAATAATATTAAAAAATAATGAATAATATTAAAAAAGTTATTTATTTCTTTTTTTTTTAGTTATGTTTTTGTTTAAAACAACAAGCAGACGTGTAACGTTAAGATCTTGGAATTCAGGTTAAAATCATGGAAAAGAATCAGGCAGTTCCTTTAAATATCTGGGCTGATTGCCAGTTAGCAAAAAGTTTTACCTGTCTATAAAATCTTTAAGCTAGATCACATCAAGATTGAATCAGTATTCAGCCCTTTTTGACGTCTGCTCCTCTCAATACGAGGGGGATCAGGCCATAGTCTACCACGCTGGCTAATTGCGAGTTGACGGATTTAGCTTGTCTTTTACTTGTTAGGTTAGATATCACAGATATGCAGGTTTCCTCACGATATTTTCCTTCATCGTAAAACAAGTGGTTATTATGTCGAAAATGATTCGCATATGAAAATATTAGATATGAGAGACCCGAGATTTGAACCCGATTCACTCGGTTACCTAAGCGAACACGTCACCACTGGGTTACCAATGCTTCAAAAAAAATATGTAAAATCCTGTTAAATTTCATGTACACTGTAGTGTACTGTGTTAAGTTGTACATTGTACATATATATTTGTATTCTAAAACTAGTAACACACTATTTTCACCATGACCCAGAAAACAACTAAATATAATCGATTGTAAGTGTACAAGTGTCTTATAAAATAAATGAAATGTCAGTTATTTTAAATTCTAACATTTCAGGCTCAATTAAATCTGTAGTCCATGTATTAAGGAATGGCTATTAAGCATACTTTGTTACTCATAAATGTAGAGTTAAGTGAGATTAGAAGTGGCTAGCTGTTAAGAAAAGATCTAGGTACTTCCAACGTACCTACTTAATATAATATTTTTAATGGGAATGCATGTTTTTGTATTGCCTCTCTTCCATTTTGCAACGGCGAAGCAGATCGACATAATTTTCTGTCTCTTGTTTGTGAAGTAGTGACAAAGGCCACATTCTAACTTGGTATATAAAGTGATTACCTTGCATATGCATTGCATATGAGTGTAATACATAAAAGGTCACGTGACGTGGTTCCATACACAAGACAGACCCTACGGTTAAATACCCCAAACGCTGAGTCAGACCCACTCGTAACACAGTAATATATATATATATATATATATATATATATATATATATATATATATATATATATATATTTAGGCCAAACTTATAGGCAAAATATACAATATCTCACTTACTCAAATAGTTAACACACTAAGTTTTCTTTAAATGTCCATTAAAAGTAAATTTCTGTTATGTTAATTTTAAGTATCTTTTTAATTATGTAAATAATTTATGCCTAAATAATTAGTATGTACTTTAACTATGATAAAAATTAAGTTTTTTGTATACACTCCTCTTTTGTAAATACATACGTAAAAACTTGCTATTAATTATAATTTTTTGTTGATATAAGCTGGCAAATTTACTGGCAGAATAAATTATATGAAAAAATGCATTAGTATTACATACATATTTAATTAGGTAGGGTAATATTATTGGAGTAACATACGGTTTATCATATTCAAAGATGATGTTATTCTTCACGCAGTCGGGTTTTTATTATATAATACTATTTCTTTTATATACAGTACAGTATTTCATTTCGAAGTAAATCTTCATAAAACAACGTAAAAAAAGTTGCTTGCTGGCTTTTAACTTTATGGTTTCAAATAAATTCTTTTCTTAAATATTACAATAACATAATTACAACTTATACTAATATTTGACGTTTTGAATATATTTTTATTATTCTCTAAAAAGGTAGCATTAATATTGGTTAAAATTAATTAATATTTTAACTTTTTTAAATGTTATATATTTAAACGAGCAATTCTTGTATATTTATATCTTTATATCTTTATACTAGCGAACTCGGAAACGGCTCTAACGATTTCGCAGAAATTTGGTATATGGGGGCTTTCGGGGGCGAAAAATTGATCTAGATTAGTCTCATGTCTGGGAAAACGCGTGTTTTCGAGTTTTCATGCGGTTTTCTTTTGCGTTATTCTACGCAGAATATGGTCGATAATTTCTTACAATCGGATGTAAGCATCGTGGTCAAGCGGTCAAGGCGCAAGTTAAACAACACATATGCCCGAGATCGAGTCCCGGTCGAAATACAAAGTGTTTACTATTGTTTTTTTTGTATTTATTCGAGTTTTTAGTTTTTTTTTTGATCTAAAAAATACGATATAACAAAAAAGAACCCCGAGCGACTACTACTTACATATAAAACAACAATATTCCTTAAATAAATAATTCATATTTTTAATTTTTCATTTTCTTTATAATACTTATAGAAAAAAAAATAAAAAATGTGTAGAATTAAAATCGACAAATATTGTATGGAGCCATTTTTTGAAATCAATTTGCGAAATTTTGGACGGGCACGTGTCTATAATGACCTTTGAGACGTCTAAAACCTTAGTCTCTCCCATGACCATGATTGCTGTAAAGCATTTGGAACGTCGGGAACCAAAAATCAAAGTAAATCCGCGAAAAATCTGAAAAGAGTTTTATTTAAAATTACGTATATATAATTTTATTGACAAACAGATCAAAATCAGCGGAGATTCACTAAAATCTAAGAAAGAAGAAGGGTCTTAAAAAAGGGACCAGATTCAAAATATTCATAACCAATCAAATAAGCTCAGTTTACAAATAGCGCCCTATGAATACAAAATTCGTTTTGCATATTCGATAAAACGTTTAGAGTCGCGTGCACACTACATGCGTTTTAAACGACAGTTACATGTATTGATAAAACATTGTAAATACGCTTTTCATCAATACATATAATAAAATTGTAACAAAGCCGAATCTGTACATTAAATAATTTTTGGAAAATCTTATTGAAATAGACTTTATTATCGATACAGAGGCTGAATAGTTTAGTTGTAATAGTATTTAGAATTTTTACCTGTCTGTCTGTTACCGCATCACGGGAAAACCACTGGAGGGGTTTTGATGAAATTTGGTATGATAATAGTTGGTTATCCGGATCAACATATAGAATACTGTTTACTGCGGATAAATATCTCATCTCTGAGAAATCTATACTAAACGTAGAACGTAAGTAGGGTAGGTGAGTCGCTAGTTTCATATAAAAGCGATATGTCATAAAGATGGACTTTTTTTGTGATTTTCTATTTAAATTATGAATATTATTAAAATAAATGAAAAATAATAAATTAGTTTTAAAAGGCTAAAGCTAACTACTAAATAAATAATTATATTCACATTTTGTTCTAATATTTGTTTCGGAATCATTACCGAGAGAACATTATGTATTATATACAAATATATTACGTACGTAAGTTTTTCTTTAATTATTTTTAAGTAAGCATTAATGAATAAAACGTTTATAAATATGCGTGAAAAATACCAAATTGCGAAACGCAGTAACATTGTTCAGTACAAAATGCGTTGTCAGAAGCTACGTCAGCATTTTAACATTCGTTTAGTATTTGTGTTATATGACAAAAATATTATTTGTTACAGTTCATTATATCATAAGTACTTATTAAGTGCAATTTTGCCATCATTAACCATATAATAGCAATTTGGTATTAAATTAAAGGATGGCATGAGTACAGGTTGTAAAAATGTCGGTTCAACGAGCACCTGCTCCATTTTATTTTCTTATAAATAATTTGATTAATTAAAAAAATTAAAAAATAATGGAAGTCTTTACGTATAACAATAGATTAACTCCCCCTTCAATGTGCGTTCACCTTGTCGTGGAGGGGGAGAGCGGAGGGGGGGGGGGGGGTTAAATAGCGTTCGGCAATCTAACCGGCGCCAAGCAGAGTGGACCATTGGAGCAACTCCATGGTTGCTGTGGGTTTCGGCAGACCTGCCGTCGGGTCGGGGTGCCGTGGTTGCTTACATAAGCTATCCTACGACGTCCCATTAAGATGGGGGAGGTTCCGTTAGGGTTTAGTGGGTAGTACTAGCTTTGTCGGTGAGTCTCACGACGCATGGCATATGTATGCAGGTGGTATGCCTAAATGAATTTCCCATGATTAAAAAAAATTAATGAGGCACTAATGCGAGTATGTACATATATGTAGGTATATGAATATCATTTAGTTACTAAAATATTTTGCTTTACTTATCTACTCAACAAAAATCTCTAATTCATAAATTTATTGACTGATAGAGTACCCACACTCCATCTCCATCGAGTCTAGACGCATCGTCGACCTACTAACTTGTTTGTTGCACTGTTGATGTAATAATAACAGTATTGTTAAGAGAAACACGATATTTTTGTAAAATAGGTCCTTTTATGAAGATGAGTAAAGGATGGATGTTTAAAAATCCATCTCCTAAATGCGTTAAAAAGAGAATAAAAGTTTGTAGGGAAGATAATCATTTTTTAAGTCAAAAATATCCGTCTTCAAATTCCGTCCGATCTTAACGTATTTTTGTTAAACCTATGATTTGTTTCAACTTAAAAGTTATTTATTTTGATTCTTGGTAACCAGATATAACTACCTACTTTTTAACTATATTTATCGAATTTCAAATTATTTTAAAAGTATTTATACTACCTAACACCTGTGTAGGTGGAAAAAATTAAAAAAAAAAAACATACAAAAATAGCTTTGGAATAATTAGACATCGCGTAACATTATTTTATTACCTATTAGGTTCACATATACCTACTTAATATTGCTTATTTGCTATAGTTATTGTATTTTTATTATGCCTACTCTTTTAAATTTTAAATGTCTTTCACTTTCTCCCAAGCGACAGAGAAAACAATAGGAGTTTCGAATTTCACACCCCTGTGCTAAAAATATTTGTGTATTTATATATATCGCTAATGTATTGTAATATCTATTAAGTTTATACCAACTGATATTGTTCTATACCGTGCGCTGCAATAAATTCACTATTTCTAACTAATTTTCTCACATCTAAAGGGTTTTTGTAAGAAACCCCTAAAAGAGATAAATTATCGTTTTCTTTTTTTTCTTAAATATATATTTTATTGTACAGAAATAAATATTTGCCTATTCTAATATTATAAAAGGGAAAAAAATGTTTGTTTGTTTGTATCGAATAGGCTACGAAACTACTGAACCGTTTAAGATGTTTGGTAAGAAGATAGTTTGAGACCCTGGAAAGGACATAGGATAGTTTTAATTCCGGAAATACAGGACTTTCAGGAAAAAAATACAGGACTTTCTAAATCATATGAAAACAAACTTACTTTTTTCAAAATGAAGCCATTAGTTACACGTAGATCTCTTCTTGAACTTAAGCTCTTATATAATATTTTTAATAGTAAAATCGATGATGAGAAGCTGTTAGAGAGGCTCAACATTAATGTTCCTAGAAGACCACCTCGCTACCCATGTCCATTATTCTCAACTTATAGATGTCGCACGAAGTTGGGTAGTAATGCTCCGTTATCGCGTATTATACGTTCGTACATTAACTGGGTAAAGCGCAAAGCAACTTTGGACATTGGTTGTGACGGGCTCTTACAATTTATAATAAAGTGTGAAAAGTGTTTTTTCAAGTTTTACAGTATTTTTTAATGTAATTGTTAAGTATAATTTAATTATTGTTAACTTGTTTTTTTTTAATTGTATTCATTTGTTTTTTTTTGTATTTTTAATTAGTACTTTTAGGCATATAAAACACTGTTTTTTGCGAATGATGTGTTTTTTCTATCATTGGTAATACATATAAATATAAATTAGATTTAATAATCAGTATACATAATGTTAAATTATGTATACTGTTGAAAATCCGTATAAATAAATAAATAAATCATCCCTTAATGGGGTTAAAGTGGGGGTGAAAATTTGTAAGAAGAAGCAGCTAGGGACGAAACAGAGCAAAGCGAGTGTGAGTCACTATGATCAATACAAATAATTACCTCAAAAAAAAAACAAACCCCTAGTCCTTGCTGCAAAAGGTAGTCCCAATAAGCCACATGCCACACAAGTTGTTGATAGGATTACGATTTGAGAGCATAAGTTATCTATATGTAATTAATAAAATTGACCTACTACTAAATTGCAACTTATTAGGTTCATGTGTAATATTCTGTAAACAAGCTGTTAACTGATAAAATAACACTTCCGTATAACATACTTATTAGAATAATCTATTTTAATATTTTATATATATTTATAAAACTATCTTTTAAATAAAACTATCTTTTCGGATTTTATATACTTGTTACGGACTACCGATAAACATCCATGTTCCATCATTTTGTAAATTTTATCGGTAGGCTGTCCCTTTGTAACTATTACTACGGTTAAGTTTCATTTAAATCGGTTCACTAAATATGTAGGTAGATAATTTAAAGATATAGATAGCTGACAGCAACAGATGGAGCCTCACCTTCTACGTGCTATTGTAAGTAGGGGCCTAAACAACTAATTAGAACCAGAACAAATCTTTATATCCATACTACTTTACTACCGTCTAAACCTTAGAGGAAGGCAGAAAATGTCAAAAATCCCAAAATTCGTTATTGTTTAGCTCTTCAGACTCTAAAGAATCAAAAAAACGGGATTTTTATTTATTTTAATTTTATCGAATTATTTCCTTAACCTAAATCGCGAATATATATGCAAACTTCTTTACTAGACTAACTCTATGGTATTAATAATTGATGACATTTCCTTGTTGGAGAGCTTACGTCACCCACAAGGTATCGAGTATCCACGTTGAAGCAAGAAAATTATGAATGAAATATATAGTAAGAATAACACTATAAAAACTGTTTTAAATATTATCGCTGTAATAAATTTAATTTTGCAATAAAATAATTATAGGTACATGTTATTTTTCATAATAAAATTAAGTGGTTTGATTTGTAAGTTGATAAGCTAATTAAAGAGGATTTCTCTTACAAGTTTCAACAGCTTCATTTTGCTGCACAATGCACATGTACTATATTTTATATTCTTTTGTTACTTTGTCTGTATATATATATATTTAAAATGTCGTATTTTTATGATCTTCTAGAGACGTTTAATTTTTACTAGATCACAAAACATCTTTTTTTTTTACTTTATATAAATGTAATAACATCCTGTATATGATAATTACATTTAAATCTTTCATTAGAAATTCTCTAAATTACAGTATAAAACCCAGTGGTAGCCCAGTGGTAACGCGCTCGCTTGGGAAACCGAGTGAAGCGGGTTCAAATCCCGGGTCTCGCACCTCTGATATTTTCATGTGCGAATCATTTTCTAACTTGATTACCACTTGCTTTACGGTGAAGGAAAACATCGTGAGGAAACCTGCATGTCTGAGAGAACCTAGCAAGTTTTCGAAAGACATGTGAAGTCCGCCAATCCGCACTTGCCAAGCGTGGTGGACTATGGCCTGATTCCCCTCGTCTTGAAGGGAGGCCCGTGCCCAGGAGTGGGACGTTAAAAAGGGCTGAATACATACAGTATAAAACCGCATCGAACGTCGGTAATAAAAATCAAAATAAATCCGCAAATAATCCGAAAAGATAAGGTTCACAATTAGCTTATCAGATCAGACACACAAAAAAACATACACTCGACACACATTAAGAACTCCATGTATATTTAATTAATAATAAAAGTATTAAAATGTATATATTAAGAAAATATCTTTATTATGTATCAACTAGCGACTTATCCACCCTTTCATATTTATAATAGATACTATATAATATAAAGGAAGTGCCACATTTCCGCTTTTATTACTAACTAGACTAGTACTAAATTTCACCAAAATGTATACAGTAGTTTCACCATGAAGTAACAAACATACTATGTGTATGCAAAATTTTCGCAAATATACAAAATTTCACATTTATAAAAATCAAAATATGTAAACCATTACAATTTTGTACATAATTATTTTAAGAATTTCAAAAAAAAATCTTTTATAATTTATGCAAGAATCGTTTAAAACCTCAATTTATCAGGTTTTGGATATTTTGCTTGTTTGTCGTTTAGTTTAATGTTAGACGGACTTCAAAAGTTTTTTTTACTATATAGAAAAAAAAGGCAAAATTAAAAAAAGTTGACAAATTATTTTAATCTGTCAAGTAGAATCAAACATGGAGTATGAGTTTAAAATTTTGCGAACTTATAAAATGGCGGTTATATTCATTTGCCGTGAACGCCATTGTTGGGAATAGCTAGTTGTTTAATTAATATTGTGATAAAAAATATTTTGCGTTAATTATTTTAATATAAACATAATCTTTGTTAAAACATATTTAAGTTCATAATACGCTATGTAAATAATATCTACCAGACACATCCATAACGCATAGTAACTGTATACAAATAGGTTAATTAAATGGAAAAAAGTTCCAGACCAGATAATTAATTTCCTTTGGTGTTAACTTGAAATTACCTAAAATTACAACATCGTGGGCTTACGCTTCCGGCAACGTATTTATGAGTCAGTGGGGCCAACAGAATAAAATGTTTTAACTGATATACGAGTACGTATTCCTATTAGAGACGTTATAATATAATAAAATTATTTCTCACATCCATAGCTTGGTTGAAAGAGATCTCTTCTAGAGATAAACGTAAAAGTCTATTTGTATAATATATAGTTTGAGATTGGTTTGATATAAATATTTGTGTGGATCATTCAATTAATTTTAGGTATATGTAAGCAACTATGCTTACATAGTACCTAATTGATATGTTGTTTACATGGATAAATGCGTACATACTCGTAGTTAAACTACTCATTCACTGATAAATTACGAAATCTAAGAAAATATGATCGCTAAAAAGTTTAAATTTGACAGGTACCATCTTCTTAGCACATAGGTTTCATTCGCTAAGAACGAATTTATGGAAATTCAACCCCAAAAGTGGTAGGAAAAAAAGGGGTTGGAAACTTGAAAACCCTTTATTTTTAAAGATCAAAATTAGAAATAACCTTTGTTATTTAAAACGACGTCTATTTTAAGCCAAAGTTTTAGGCAGTACATCCTCTGGGGATGAAAAATACGGAATGATCTTTTAAATTTCGCAGGAGGAATGATACATTCTCTATCGGCGAGTCGCGGAACTAATTTCTACTGTAAAAGCATTTATTTATAAGTAAAGTTCAAAGTATCCACAGACAACACAGTATTTAGTATTATCAGTATTAACATCTGTCGTTAGTTCTGAAAACAGCCACTAGTGAAATGTAATCATCACCAATAAGTAAAGTACCTATATATTACTCCTCTATACTATAAAGATTTAGATAATAAAGTTATTTTTATGAGCCGCTAGTTTTAACCTCTAATATTCAATGACATAGGGATCCGCCCTTGACATACTTAAGAAGTCTGAGATAACCACGCCCCATAGATGAGTGTGATTGTTAGCCATTGCCTGTCGGTTTCTATGCCAAGGTCTTTTTATTGCAAAGTTTTATTTAAATGTGTTTAGTATCGTTCGCACTAGACTGAGAAATCTGGTTTTTTTTTAAATATATTGTTATAGTATTTTTTGTTTATATTAATTATTGCTAACAGCTATGTAATTAAATAATAATTATTGATATTCTAAAATATATGAATATGTTCTTTTCTTTTATCAATGTAGTATAATTGTGGGCCACAAGTATTTATTTAATCAATGCTAAATGCTTTAATTCCGCTTTAGATGCTTTCGCGAATTATTCACAGGAGATACTTATAATTATAATAGCGCAACCAAGGACAAGAACTTATCCATTTGCCCTTCTCGCTACTTTCACACATATGCACTATGTAGAGCAATTAAAACTGTTTTTTTTTTTAATTTCATTATCATCATATTGAATAACTAGCAATTTACCCTCACCTGTCTAGGTACCTAACAGTAGCCTACACGTTACACCATGCTGTAGTCTATCTGAGCGCTAAACATCCCAATCCTTTCATACAAAACAACATACAACATCAAACAAACATACAGACCTACAAACTTTCGTATTTATCATAGTAATCTGATTCCTTAAATACGTCAAAGTAAGAACTCGTCGGCCTCTAATACCTACATATTATACACAAAATTATATGAGCATCACATATTTAGAGTATGTATGTATATATGTACGTATTTATTTACAAAATGTTTCTGGTAATTACTTCCGTGTTTATTTTTCCTTAAAATTTGAATGTGATCTAAAAATTCTTTAGCGATTATGAGATGCCAAAAATTTTCAAGGGCGTTTTTCTATGACTCAATTTAAACTTGTACGTACGAGTAAGTGCCAATTCCAAACCCTTTAAACCAATTTTGTAAAAAAAAATTACAATTTAGAAATTTATCTGTACTAAACTCTAAGCCAATTTGTTTTATATTTAATATTTATGTCTGTTTTATAACAATATTCTTAGTATATTTTTTGGTGAAAAGCTAATTAATATAGTTTTTAAGCTTTTAAGCAAACGAATTTAAATACTGGGGCCATTTTGAACGAAAATTTGCCATAGTAACAGACCTACCAATTATATTGTAATATATTCATAGCGAGTATACGATATAAATAAATAAGGCTTCCTTCACATAAAAGCTAAATATTATTAATATTAAAGAAGTGCTTACGATTACTTAGCTTTTTTACCTTGACTGGTTTGAATTAAATGTTCTAGTTCGTTATGATACTATTGCGCAACTTTTATTAACTATTATTTTTTTAGGCACCGAGACGCAAGCGATGCAAGGGCAAATTGCTAGTTAGATATAATTTTGAAAATATTAAACCAAAAATACTCCACTTCTCATTTAACTTATCAACATATAACATATTATTATACATTTTCACATTATAATATATATTCTAGAAAAAAAATTGCTAAACAAAACCGCGGATAACAGTAGTATATATTGTATACGTCCGTCCTTGAAAGGGTGAGGAGTCTTAGCTCTCTTAGCAACAGCTAGGCCACATTACCATGACAAAGAGCACAGACACGACGCCGCCAGCCCCTCACCAACTATTATTTATTGTCCTACAATACATTTACATGGACTATTTAGAACTTCATTTAGTTCTAGCTTAGTATGTGTATGTGGAATTGTTTTCAATGATACTAGAACATTATCAAATATTCGCGTAAATTTAAGAAAGTATTAAGAAAAACAGTAAAAAAAACCTCAGTAAGAACTCATCGAAAATACATAAATAATAAATATCTTTCAAACATATTTTTTTCAAAGAACAATAACTTATGAAACAGCTAGCTGTACCTCACAATTTGAATGACGACACGTTTGGTTCAGTTTGTAGTGATCCTACTTGCTGTGCCAGAAGTCACAGGTTCAAGTTCGGCTGGGGGCACACATTTGTGTGATGAGTAGATGAGATGTATGTATTTTAAGTTATATATGTGTAGTGTATTAACTTTCTAGTATCTATAACACTAGCCTCATAGCTTACCATGCAACTAGATGGCGCTGTGTGTAAATGTACAAATATTTATTTATTTTATTATATATACATAATGAACAATTTACGGTTTGCCAATATGAATACGGCCTAAGTCTGTATCCGCGTTACTATCCCTATGCCATTTAAAGTGGGACAAAGAAATAAACAAATTCACTTTCACGGTAAAATTATATCGTGACCTACTTACAAATTATAAAGTTACTAACATATTAGCAAGTTAACCCACAGGTGGAGTAAATCATGTTTTCCAACTAAAGGATACAGGTTCAATTCTCGCGTTGGAAATACAGAAATTATTATGAAATATGTAATATACTATTATGACATAAGAATAATTATATTAATGATTATATTTTTGTCCTTATATTTAATGTTTGAATCGGAAAACAACATTGCGGTTTAGAACATAATTTACGGCGGTTTCATTATTTTGTTATAAACCTTGGTTTGAATTTTGCACTATAACTACTATACAAAGAATATCTTTGGAACCGAAATAATAGTAATAAAAGTATTAATATAAAGCCCTCAAGATACATCGGTCTGTTTGTAAAACTGAATATTTCATTAAAACGATGATTAGTGAGCATTTAAGGTCCTTTGACCTTGTCTTAAATAAATGTAGTATGTCTAATGTCTACTTCTTAGGTGACTTGAGGATTAGGTGAACAGCATGAGAAGGAAGATTATAACACCCCTGAATATTCTGGCTGCGACATTTATTCCTAATAAAAATATTTGCACTGTGCAAGAATCGAACCTGTGAGAAGCAACGTATAGCTACATGCTTTAACTAAAGCAATATATTAAGTCAAAATTCAAGAAAAACTCATTATTATCCTTTAAAAACAAGTAGACATCCGATGGGTATTGACTAGTGGGAACGGAAAAACTTGTCGATGAGTATTTGCACATAACGTATACACACATACACGCTTTGTGTGTTATAATAATACGATAAATAATTCGGGTTTATCGAAGGGGCCGCGTTCGCGATATAACTTACGGTGACCATGATTCACGGTGATGATGAATAAAATATATAATTTTATTTTAAGAAGTGAAATTAACTTAAAATCCATGACTGCTATCAAACTGCTAATACAGTATGTAATAGTTAAATGAAATAGATAAAAGATGAGATATTTTGTTATTTCTAATTTCTTCTTAGTTACCCAAATTTAATATTATATAGCAAACATTTCGTTCATTTTAATATTTTCATTTTTAAAGAAACCGCTAATTTAGAGTAATTTAGCTTATTATTTAATATTTATTTTTCAATATATTAGTAATAATTACATTTATTAACAAAACTCTCGTATAAAATATCCTTAATATAAACAGCATGGTCACACTACCGTCGGATAGTAAAGCCAAGGTCAAAGCACACTAGCAAACTACGAAATCCTTCAATACGGTCAGAGACCCGCGGAAGTCGTGCCGACCAGTATAACATGAGCCGCCGCCACCCGAACAATTCCCCTACAAAGCCATTACGATACACGCAACGTGCAAAGACGGAGGTCTTGTTATCTGGTGGCCGCTTTTATGTCATCATGTCAACCGGCCTTCAATTCTGATGTTTATGTAAATCACGTGAACAAGTTCTACGATGTTACGGCATTATTTTTTCCTATATACTTGTACTATAATATATTATTATTATTATCTATACATATAATAAAACTGTAAAGGTCGAATGTCTGTACATAGAAAAAAATGCTAAAAACCGAGTCGCCCTGATGTAAGAGCAGAAATAGAACAAATCCAGATTATTTTAATTTTTTTTTATTTCTCTCTCTATTTGTCTGTTTGTTTGTTTGTACGGGCTAATCTCCTAAACTGTTGGACCGATTTAAATGAAATTTTGCATGGTCGTTCCTTATATACCCGGTCAAAATTTTAGATACTTTTTATCCCGAAAAATTAAAGAGTTCCCGTGGGATAGTTAAAAAACTATAGTAACTTATACAGCTTAGCGCACAAAAACTACTGATTAGATTTTAGTGAAACTTTACAATAATATAGTTCATACATCAGAATAACAAATAGGCTACTTTATATCCCGGAAAAATGTACGGTTCCCGTGGGATAGATTTGTTTTTGTTCGTCTAGAGGCGAACCCGAGCGAAGTGAGGGTGAGCTGCTAGTATATTACTATACTTCAAAGAAATCATAAATTTTATTCATGTATTCAGCCTTTTCTTAAAGTCCCACAGCTGGGCACAGGCTGCCCGTAGTCCACCACGCTGGTCAAGTGCGGGTTGGAGGACTTCACATCTCTTTCGAAAACTTGCTAGGTTCTCACAAACATGCAGGTTTCCTTACAATGTTTTCCTTTTGAAGAAATCACACGGTAAAAATTAAGCTCGTCCGCGCTTGGATTGCGAGTTTTACGGAGTCTTGCCAGTGCCTTTTTTCGCACAAGTCTGACGCATTCGTGGGTTCGAGTCTTAACAAATAATTCTACACTGGTCATACTAAACCAAATTATGATTTTAACAAAATTTCAAACTCTGAATCAAGATGATATTCTCATATTATTGTTTATGATTTTATTTTTATTATTATATGTAGTTTGTTGCTATACTGATCTAGTCTTATATGGACGATAAATTAATAAATTAACCTTTATGTTCCACATCAACGAGATGACTGCCAGAGCCTATAAAATGTTAGGTTTTATTCTTAGTGTAAGTAGAGATTTTAAAAATATCTCTACAATTATTTTACTCCATAATACCTTGGTACGCTCGATCTTAGAATACGGCGCAGTAGTTTAGAATCCACCATATAAGTTCGCTATCAAGGCAATTGATAAAGTCCAGCGTAAGTTTATCAAGCATTTGACTTTTAGAAATCGTTCCCTCCAACAAAGGTGTTATATTATTCAGTCTCTGTTGAATCTCGCAGATTGAAAGTTTAATTATTTTTATTTAAATTACTTAACAACCTTATCGACTCTCCATATCTTTTGTGTAATATTTATTTTAGATGTCCAAGCTTTTACACATGTAAAAGAGATCTACTCCATGTACCTTTTACTAGAACAAAATTTGGTAATAATCTGTTCTTACATGGGTCGTGATTATAATACTCACAGTGAGTATGACCATCCATACTACTATTATAAATGTGAAAGTAGCTCTGTCAGTCTGTTTCCTTTTCACGCTTAATTCGCTGGACCAATTTAGACGAAATTTAGTATGGAGATAGTTTGAGACCCTAGGAAGTACACAGGATATTTTTTATTCCGAAAATCATCCCTTAATGGGGTGCAAATGGGGATTAAAGTTTGTATGGGGAATCAACTTAGGGACGAACCCGAGCGAAGCGAGGGTGAGTCGCTAGTGTAGATATAATGAACTGTTCTGTTTTAAATTTCAAGAAACATAATCCAATAATTTTCATAATATTTTGTTGTACTTTAATTATGTTTATAGTATATGTATATATGTATACGTATGTGTCAAGTTTTTGCTTAGTTTAGCCTAATGCTTTACTCTAATTATGTGTTTCTTATTTGTGGAAACTTAATTAGTAAATGTGTGTATATTTTATTGTTAATTGTATGTTCTGTAATACTGCTTGTTTCCCTATAATAAATAAAAGTAAATGGCGCCTAAAAATATCGTCCTAATCAAATTACATATACTACAGTAATTTTTGTATTTTTTTTAATATATATAAATTACTTAGTTGTTGTATTTTTAGCTGCTAGTTTTAAAATATTGATATAGCATTTTCATGTTGGAATATATAATTATATATATAAACTTAATATTTTAATGAATTATCTATACTTATTACAATGTGAAATATAGTGAAATTTAAGAAAGAAATTCTTATGAATACAATATTTAAAATCTATACTAATATTATTAATGTGAAAGTTTGTGAGTATGGATGTATGTTTGTTACTCTTCCATGCCAGAACGGCTGAAAGGATCTAGATGAAATTTGGCACAGAGATAGATTATATAGTCTGGAATAACACATAGGCTACTTTTTATCCCAGAGAAATATACGGTTCCCGTGGAATAGGTTTGTTTTTGTTATCCTAGAGGGGAACCCGAACGAAGCGAGGGTGAGCCGCTAGCATATAAATCAATTACCTACATTTGGAAAAACCAAGAGCTTGTGAAAACCAAAATCAATTAAGGGTTCCAGGTTCAAGTAAATTATTGTTTGAAGTGACATTAAAATCCTAATAAAAAGATATGAAATATTGTTTTTAGAGTATTCATTAAAAAATATTTTTTTATTGTTATCTCTTAAATTCTATCACTGACATACAAGTCACGGTCTAAACTAGATTTATTACCATGAAATTTTGCACAAGTGCTGTTGTATAATGAATTAAATACTAAGAAATGATATATGAAATAAAACTATCTTTTTGGATTTTTTCGCAGATTTATTTTTACGGGAGAGAGAAAGCTTTTAGACGTTTCAAAGGCATTATTATATATGTTATTACAGACAGTCTACCGACAAAATTACAAAATGAAAACAAAAATACAAAAATGGCACCAAAGAGACTTAACTATAATATACATACTTATTTGTTAATTTTAATGGAATGGAATTAAAAGTCGGGAACCAAAAATCTAAATAAATCTGCGAAATAATCCGAAAAGATAGTTTTATATAAAACGTCAAATATTCGCGTAAATCTAAGAAAGTTTTTTTTTTTTATGAGATTCAGTGACAAACGAGCAGACAGACCACCTGATGGAAAGCAGTACCTGTCGCCCATAACACCTACGGTTCATGCACTTAGGTTTTAAGTAACAAAAATGCAGAACCACAGGTGCGTTGTCACTGTGAGGACTAAGATGATATGCCTCTTGCCTGTAATTGCGCTGGCTACCTCATCCTTCAAACCAGAACACAACAATGCAATCATTGTTGCTTGGCAGCAGAAATAGATAAGGGGGTGGTACCCATCCAGTCGGACTCCTCAGGCTTGACAGAGTCCTACCACCGGTAAAATGACATTATATCAAAATTCATCCCTTAGCGAGGTTAAACGTTTGTATGTATGTCCGACATTTTCATTTTCTTTGATGCGAAAGCTTTTATTTACATTGCCGATCGAAAACATCATTGCAGTATTGACTGCTTACTCATCTATACTAATATTACAAAGCTGAAGAGTTTGTTTGTTTGTTTGTTTGTTTGTTTGTTTGGTTGAACGCGCTAATCTCAGGAACTACTAATCCGATTTGAAAAATTCTTTTTGCATTAGATAGCCCGTTAACTGACGAAGGCTATAGGCCCATCATACCATCCCGAAAAAATGTACGGTCCCTGTGGGATAATTTGTTTTTGTCTAGTAATTAATATTAAAGGTAGATATAATGAGTTACAGCATGAATACTAATCAGCACTTAAACTCTAACTTCTATCTTCAACAATAGTACAGTGGAACGTGGAAGAAACTCCTTGGTTGACAGTTGTTGTGGTCTGTTTTACCAGACCTGCCATCGAGGCGTTTTGGTTGAGTGCATATGCGATCCTGCGACGCCAGATTAAAGCGGGGGAGGTTCCGTTTGGATTTTAATGGGTAATATTGGCTTTTCTAGCCGATGAGTCCATCATAACCATCTGTGTACCTATATGCAGATGGTACATTTATATGTAATTACTACATTTACATGTAATACTTTACTCAACGTTAAAAAAAGAAAGACAAATTTAGAAGATTAAAAGTAGGTATTTAAGATCTATATATAAATATGCAAGTTAATTGAAATCATTAAGTATATTCGTATTTGCGATGCAGAGTAGTAAATGTACGGAACTCAAAAAGCATAAATGATAAGTTGAGTAAACATTCAACAACGACACAAACAAATATACACGGAGATTCTATTAAACGATAACATATTTTCTCATACACCTTCTAACAGGAAATGTTAGGGGTTACTCAATAAAGTTCAAATATATTAGAGCAAGTTATCGTTCTTAAAAAATCTAATATATAAATATCTCGTGTCACGGTGTTTGTGGTCGCACTCCTCCGAAACGGCTCAACCGATTTTAATGTTTTTTTTTGAATATTTGGAAGGTATGAGAATAAGTCGTAAAGTATTTTTCACCCTCATCCACACCATGAATGAACACACATGTATGAACAATACTATATAAATACAATACAATATCTACAAAAGAAACATTTATTGTATGCTAGACAAGATATGAGGTATACCTTGGGGCTTGGACAAAACGTCAAATGACATGACGTCTTTAAAATAGCAAATTTAATATATGTCATAGAATCATAATATGTCATTCTCATATTTATTTTTACATTTTTGACACGTTTTAACGGTTTGTATAGATTTCTCAGAGATAACCAGCTATCATCATACCAAATTTTACTAAAATCTATCCAGTGATTTTCTCGTGATGCGTTCCCAGACAGACAGACTTTTAAAAACTATAGATTGGACCTCTGTATCGATATTAATGAATATCTCAATAAGATTTTCCAAAAACTTGAATATTATAAAGAGGTAATGTTTGTGAGGTTGTAGGGGGTAATCACTGGATCTACTGAACCGACTTAGATGAAATTTGGTAAGAAGATAGTTTGAAACCCTGGCAAGGACATAGTATATTTTTTATCCCGAAAATAATCCGTTAAGGGGGTGAAAATGGGGATGAAAGTTTGTATGGGGAATAAATCTAGGTACGAACCCGAGCAAAGCGAGGGTAAGTCGCTAGTATTTAATGTACAGATTCGACTCAGTTAGAATTTAATTATATGTATAGAATAGAATGATTGTAGAATGATATTTGTCTATACATACGTTCAGGTTTTAAACCCTTAATTTCCGGTATAGTAGACATAGCCAGCAAATATAACTTAACTAGTTTTTCGCTCAAAACTCGGCTTAAGCGGGGGAATGCAGAAGACATAATTCATTTATTATTCGTTAGTGTACATTTGAGGCAGTGGTAGCCCAGTGGTAACGCGCTCGCTTGAGAAACCGAGTGAAGCGAGTTCAAATCCCAGGTCTCGCACCTCTGATATTTTCATGTGCGAATCATTTCCAACATCATTACCACTTGGTTTACGGTGAAGGAAAACATAGTGAGGAAACCTGCATGTCTGAGAGAACCCAGTAAGTTTTCAAAAGACATGTGAAGTCCGTCAATCCGCACTTGGCTAGCGTGGTGGACTATGGCCTAATCCCCCTTGTATTGAAAGGAGGACCGTGCCCAGCAGTGGGACGTTAAAAAGGGCTGAATACAGTGTACATTTGTTTTATTAAAAATATTTTAATATATTAGAAAACAAAAGATTAATTAAAGAAAAATTGAAGATTATTGTAAATGTGAATGAGTTTGTTGAGATAATGAGATAGTGTGACTGCAATTCACTCAATAAAATAATTTTAGCGGATATAAAACAAATTATGAATGTAACTTCTGTACGTCTGAACCAACATCTATAGCAAACCAATTATAATTGAACCCGCAATAATAACTCCCTGTAATATCATCATTCATATTCGTAAAGTTAGATAGTCCTTTCTCCACTTTTTCTCAGGTCTGAGGCTTCTTCTTTCCGAAGTGGTAGCAAAACATGACGTTCACATAATACTTTCTTAGATTTACGCGAATATTTGTCATTTTAAATAAAACTATACTTTCGGATTATTTCGCGGATTTATTTTGATTTTTAACTCCCAAAAATCATGATGTTCAATAAAAAATGTATAATAGTTTAATCTACATACTAATCTATACTAATATTATAAAGCTGAAGAGTTTGTTTGTTTGTTTGTTTGGTTGAACGCGCTAATCTCAGGAACTACTGATCCGATTTAAAAATTCTTTTAGCATTTGATAGCCCGTTAACTGAGCTTCTTCTAACTTCTGGCTTACGAATTCAATAAACTCTTTTAGTCACTTTTCATTATAATCCATATTGTTTTCAATATATTGATTAAGTTGTATCATAACGATTAATTGACGACACGCTTGGCTCAGTTTGCAGTGACCTTACTTGCTGCGCCAGCAGTCGCGGGTTCGAGTCCCGCTGGGGTCATTCATTTGTGCGATGAGCCCGAATGTTTGTACTCAAGTCATGGGTGTTCATATTTATAATTTGTATATATTTAAAATTATATATGTGTAGTGTATCAACTATCTGATATCTATAACACAGGCCTAGTAGCTTACCATGGATCTAGATGGTGTTGTGTGTTAATGTCCCAACATATATTTTCTGCATAACTAATTTCATAGATCATAAACATTAGTTTAATATGTGTATATACATACATATACGAGTATGTATGTGGGATTTGCGAGGTAAGATTGCGTGAAACGATATTTTAAGAATAAAAGGGGACGTATGATATTTTAGGAACAGAATGGTATCAAAGATAAATAAAAGAAAAGAAGGATGATATGTCATAATCACGACACGACGAGATGCGTGAACATTGTATTATCTGATTTAAAAAGAATACATAATAATTAGTATACTATAAACTCCTTATTGATATCCGCGGATCCTACATGCATTATATCAAACTAGTAAACAACAACAAAAAATCAAAATATTGAAATTAGACCAGTAAGTTAAATAACACTTGTGTATATTACTGGCCATAATATACGAAATAGATACTAAGTTTAGCTTTACATAAATTCTTACCTTAACACTTTTCTTCTATTGTTGGGATGAAGTCGTGAAGCCATCACGGGATCAATTGCTTTCAATCTAGCATGAATTTCTTCGTTTGTGAATTTACTTTCATTATCAACATCATCTTTTATTTGCTCCTTGTTGACTTCAAAATCTTGATTTAAATCACATTTTGATTCATCAATTGGAGATGGAGAAGTATCTATATTTTTTGTTGTATCTGCATATTCTAATTCGACATCAGCATTTGTTCTTTTGCTTGCATTTTCATCACTATCGTAATCTCTTTTTCGCTTACTCTTCTCCCAGAGTAAGCCATCGGCGTCTAATGTGTCCTCGACAAGTATCTTATATACAATTGACTCTATATAATACATCGTCCCACCAACAATAACTGGCATCTTCCCTTGCTCTGTTAAATTATCAATCTGAACTATAATTAGAGAAATAATTAAAACTCATGATTAACTAAGTTAAGATGTACTTAAAGCCAATAAAAATATATTGCTATCTGAACAGAAGGTTCTGAGCTACGTTTGGCTCAGTTTGTAGTGACTCTACTTGCTGTACCACTGGTCGCGGGTTCAAGTGCCGCTGGGGGTATTCATTTGTGTGATAAGCATGAATATTTTTACTTCAATCATGGGTGTTTATATTTATAATATGTATGTATGTATTTAAAGTTATAAATGTGCAGTGTATCAATTATCTGATATCCATAACACAAGGCTCGTAGCTTACCATGGAACTAGATAGTGCTTTGTGTTAATGTCTCCACATATTTATTTATTTATTACATACTAAATTTTGTTTAAAAACCATTAAAAGAACAACATAGCTTTTTTCTTTTGAGATCAAATAAAAATTAAATGGATCAATGAGATAACGTTATTTAGACAAAATTTACTCTGAGAATTTAGTAACCTTGACTTGATATGTCCTTCATTAATACGTACCATTGAACTATGATAATTTAACATTTTATCATAGAAATATATGCCTACTTTGACATTAACTAAGTGTGGAAACCCGTTTTGTTGATTTGAAATTTTCCATTTATTTTCGAAATATCACTAAGCTGATAAAGTAATAAAAGTAAGCTTATTAAGTTTTTCATGAATGATTTAAAAACATTCCAACTCGTTAGTCTATTACTAGATTTTGCCCGCGGCTCTGCTCGTGTGGTTCATCTCTTATTTTTAGTTGACTTCGTAAGATCGAACAGACTATACATTGCTCCTACGGTTCATGGTGTGATGTTAGATAGCTTATAAAAAAAAGTAGGTTTTAATAAATAATATTTATCAAGATTTTTTCGAACTTGTCTGGTAGTTGCAAAGAAAATTACGTTTAAACAGACAAACAAAAATCACGGGCACAATCTCAATCTCAAAACAAAACAAACAAACAAAACAATCTCTTTAACTTTATAATATATAAGACTTCACACACAAGCATACAGCCGCGCGTATTTGCTTCAAGGATTGTTCAAAATAAAATCGGATATCCATAAAGTCTTATTTAAGCAAAAGTAATTTATACGAGCTCTTTATTTAACGAATTGCCTAATTACAATTCTTAAACGCCTTCGCCAAATCGTTTTCAGCTATAAAATATTTTTCAGTACGGAATTTATCAAATAACAGTAATTGTTTTAGTACACGTACCGGGTTCTATTGTATTAGTTTGGTACCACTAATAGTTTCTATTTGAAATTCATCTTAACCCCCCTTAGTATTACGACCTTAATAAAGGTCAATATTACGAACTTCTAGTGGCTTGCTCTTTTTCATTAATGCTTTAACACTATTTAATACGCGCTACTTTAGTAACTTTTTCTAATATCCCACAGAAGCCACTGGACGCATCAGGATCAAAAGTAGCCTATACTTATCGATGGTGTTACGTCTTTAAAAAACCAAATCCTTCTTTGTCGAACCATTTTTTCAATAGGGTCACCCTCTAAAATACAGTTTTTTATGAAATATCGAACACAGGCGAGACGGGTGTCACCCCAATTGGGTACCATCCGAGACAGACCTTACACTTAAACAAATCAACTATTGCCTTATATCAATGTAAAAAGATGCTAATAGATGTAGAATGTAGAAAAGGCAATAAGTGGGTTCTTTCCCCAAATATAATATTATGGCTATATACATCTGTGATAACACCAATGCTAACTTAAAACGAATCCTAGTCTGGTGGAATAGAACCGAACTCAGGACCACTATCACTAAATTGGGACGCTTCTAAAGGCTGGCACTATATGGCCGCTAGTGGATGCATGAAGTTAACTCCCACAGCAGCTTTGGAGGTAGCCTTACAAATCACTCCCATACATTTATACAATTATACATACAGCAAAAAGCGCTTCAGGCTTACGCATTTAGGACTATGGGGTAAAAATCACTAGAGTCCACACACATCCATCCTGGATAGGGCGATAGAGTATTAACCACTTATAGCCGCCCCTGTGATAGAATCCCCAACCAATTTATTTTCAACAAAAGATATCACATACAATGAAGAGAAGAGAAACGTGACCAGTCAGAGGTAAATGAGTTACGCATATATACTGATGGCTCCAAAACTTAAAATGGGGCAGGAGCCGGAGTATACTCTCTTGACCTCAATATCAACATACACTTACCGCTAGGCACATACCGCTCGGTTTCCCAAAGCGAATGTGCCGCCCTAATAGAAGCCGCAAGAGCAGTGCACAAATGGGGGTTGAAAAACTATTGTATAAAATTCCTATCTGACAGCGCTGCCGTACCAACGGCACTAGAAAGTAAACAGATCAATAGCAAACTAATGACTTAGTGTCAACATGCCCTGGACGTAATATCATGGACTAATCGAGTTACTCTCCAGTGGATAAAGGGACACAGTGGATCTCTCGGCAATGATGCAGCAGATGAACTTACAAAGAGAGGATCTGAGATGAGAGTGGTCAACCCATACCCACTCCTCGCCATACCTTTTCACAAGTTCGAATCTGGATCCGCTAAAGATCTACAGAACTACAAAACTACCAGCTGTAAACCTGCGACTGACAAAACGACTACTAAGTCTCAACAGGGGCAACCTAAAAATAATGATAGGGACAATTACGGGCCATTGTCACTTAAACAAACACCTATTCATAACCGGCGGGTCTGACAGTCTTCTATGCAGAGGATGTTTCAGTGCTGAAGAATCATTTACCCACGCAATCCTGGAATGCGAGGCAGTGGCTCATTAACCCAAAGAAATCCTCGGATCAGTAAGGTCACTCCGCGAAGCCTGTGAAGTTCACAGGAAACTTCTACGTTTCTGGGCGGAGTTGGGCTGGCTAGATTAGCCAGGATTCAGGATGCGCAAAGGACCTATTTTGAGTTTAAGTGCGGAAAATTGAGACCACTTTACATTAACAGACCTTACACGCTACACGATCGCACTCTCCTTTGAACTATTTCAGAAACTTACAAAAATACATTATATTATTGTTAAAGGTTATCTCTTTAAAAGCCAATACAATAGTAATTTTGTTATTTTAAAAATCAATCAGCAAACAATTAAATTAAAATCATTAGCTTAATATATTACTTATCAAAAACAATGGCGCGAATAATAATTCAGGTATTTGCACCAAGCATTGGATATTTTGGTAACTGTGGTTACGAATAATCATATTTTGATTAAAATGCGATATTCAATATGAGCTTTTAACACTTTATGCGTTTAATTAACGTATGAATTGAAATATCTATAATAATTTCAACAGGGACAGACTCGATTACTGCGCAATTTTAAAGCTCAGACTAAATAAATATATTACAGAGTCCGCCAAAGTAAATGTCTAAATAAATGTCAAAAATAGAAGCGTGATTTGCTGTTTATGCTACTATTCTCGATTTTGCCAATGATATCGTTACTTTCTTTATCTATACATATAATAAAATTCTAACTTATTGTGAGTCGAATTTGTACATTAAATATTTATTGGAAAATCTTATTGAAAGTCATTATACACAGGCCGAATCTATGGTTTTTAGAATTTTTGTCTATCTGGGAACGCATCACGAGCAAATCAGTGGATAGATTTTGATGAAATTTGGTATGATGATAGCTGGTTATCCAGGTTAACATATAGGATACTTTTTACTGCGGGAAAATATCTCATCTCTGAGAAATCTACTAATCGTTAAAACGTAAGTAGGGACCCGAGTGAAGCGAGAGTGAGTCGCTAGTCTGACATAATTTACCCGGACCGTATTAGTAAAGAGCATTTAAAATTATGTGATTTTAAATCTGTCAAAATAAAGAATAACATTGATCTTATTTTAAAGCCCGTGCAAGATTGACCCTATTAACATTTGATACAACGGCTATGTTAGCTACGACACGACAGAACCTAGTGGTAATATGATTTATATTTACACCCCTAGTGTCTTTATTAAAATATATGTATATAGTTTTATAAAAACGCACAGACAAAAAATCTAAAAATCATCGTTTTATATATATATATATATCCATTAGCAAATTTTTTTTTAACATTTATTTACTTATCACACAGTATAAAAATTGTCATTTGTATACTATTATAAAACATCTTGTTCGGCTTCATGTTTAGTTCTATAACAATCTCTCAATAATATTCCTTAGTCTGAATTTTGAACATATTTTTTTACTATTGCACATTTTACTCTTCCATCTCAAAAACTTTATTTAACACTAGCGACTAAATCTCGCTTCGCCCGGGTTCGCCTCTAGAAAGACAAAGACATCCATATATTCTAATATACTTTCACATTTATAATATTAATAGGATACTCAAACCACAATCAGTATTTAAATGAAGATAGATTCCTAAATGTCTAAAAAGCGTTTCAAAACCATTTGACGATATATTAACAAAACTTGTTTTAAGTGAAAATTTAAAATGCATTCTTAACTCAAGATCGAAAATATCTTAGAGATCCTGTTGACTCCGATACAAAATTAATAATTCATTTGGTCCAATATAAAGGTGGCATAGCAACAATCACTATAAAATTAAGAAAGCGATTTCCTGTCTGTCACTAAAATAATTATTTCTAGTGAGTTTTTGCTGTCTCAGATTGTTTAAGACAGAAAAAATCATTAGATTCTTAGAAGGCAAAATAACTGGATCTATTTACTTTTTTAAGTAAACACCTCAATTCTTTTGAATAAGATATTGCAGTAGATTAGTTACATTAGTAATAACCAATATTGAATTTTACAATACGGCCTTTTAGAAAAAGACCTGTGGTTCAAACATGTGTCTTTCTTGCCATATGCATCATATTTTAAATTACTTTTAGCCCGTGTCTCAGCCCGTAGAATATGCTCTAAGTCATGTAGCCTATCGCTTAGTGCTATAACAGCCCCATTTCTGGTAATTAAAAAAGCCTTCATTGCCATACCTAGATAGTAACAGTGGTGAGCAACCCTTCCCAGAAAACCTAGTATCCATTATATTACTACCTTTAGATCTCTACCCTTAATTATATTAGAATGAAATAAATAAATAAATAAATATTTTGGGACATTAACACACAGCACCATCTAGTTCCATGGTAAGCTACGAGGCCTGTGTTATGGATACCAGATAGTTGATACACTACATATGTATATATAACTTTAAATACATACATATTATAAATATAAACACCCATGACTAGAGTACAAACATTCGTGCTCATCACACATAATTGCCCCCAGCGGGACTCGAACCCGCGACGACTGGCGCAGAAAGTAGGGTCACTACAAACTGAGCCAAACTGAGCGTGCTTCTTAATTAAAAACATAAATAAAACATTGTGTAACTTTCGCAGTAACGAATTGATGTGATTTTTTTATAAAGAAATAGTTTGTGAGCCAAAGTCACACTAAGACTACTATATATCCCCATACCTTAAAATACAAGTGAAACCGGGGCATATCATTATATATAACATGCGCATTTTTTTTTTATTATTTTATTCGAATTAATTATCGAAACGGAAATTTCCAACATTTTACACTTTTTTTTAGTTTCCTATATTTTAATAAATATAATCAGTGCATAATCATAAAAGTAATGTCAGTGACCATAAATTTTTTATATTTTTTAAGATAATCCAAAAGTAAACAGTATCGAAACAGTGTATACAGAGCTTTATATCGTGTTTGACAAATTAACACCGCTGGAAACGTGACTTTTCTCCTATCAAATAGAGATTTTATCAACTGTTTTGCTTAATAAAGTTTAATTTTGTTTCTATACGGTCTGTTTGACTACATACTATATATTTTGTATATAAATACATATAAGTACAACATGATGAGCTTAAGTTTTATTTTCTTTTAGTGTTTTAATAATATTATCATAATAAAATAAAAATATTATAATTAAACTAATTTAATTCTCGTCTTCTGGTAATACATTAAAAAACTGGCACCGTATAGTATCTAATTTAAACGAGCAATTCTTGTATATTTATTTATTTGTATAAATATTATTATTATTTATTAGTATTTATTGTACATATATATATTTTATCTTGGAAACTGCTCTAACGATTTCGCTGAAATTTTGTATTTGTGGGTTTTAAGTGGCGAAAAATCGATCTAGATTAGTCTTATGTCTGGGAAAACGCGTATTTTCGAGTTTTCGTGCGGTTTTATTTGGCATTATTTCACGCAAAATATGATCGATAATTTCTTTTCTTAATTTTCAAGCGGCCAATCACAGGTGTCCGGATTCGAATTCCGGTCGGATACAAAGTTTTAACTTTTGTTTTTTTGTATTTATTCAAGTTTTCAGTTTTTTTATCTAAAAATACGATATAACAAAAAAAGAACTGTGTTTAATATAACTACTAACTTTCAAATATCAATTCTATTCGTATAAAATACACATTTTACTTCAAAAAAGCCTAAAAGATATATTTTATCTATATATGTATATATATCTTAAAAATAAAGTTTTGTTTTTAAAATAGAGGAAAAACACTCTACTGTAAAGTATAACAAGTATTGATAGTTTGAACAAATAAGCACTAAGGCGACGATATGTATTTCATGGCGGAATATATCGTAATTAAAATATACCTACTAATATTTGCTAGCGTCTCTACTTACCCTCTACGCCTATAAAACGTCTAAAAGGTCTAAGGGACCGTGTGGCTCCTATAAGTAAAATATTTGACTAAATACGAAAAACAAATTTCATATTTAAGCTATCATAATATATAACTGTCGAATGCCAAAATACGGTCTCAATTATTTACCGATGAATAATAAAAAAGGATACGATTTTTAATGCTCTATTCCTGAAGTCGACGACCGTAAACATTTGATGCGGTTCCAAAATATCCAATAAGTAATGCGGTACTAACTCTCGTTCTTGACGCGTAGCTTTAGCCGTCACTATGTCTAAACCTTTGTATATCTGTAACAAATAAAAAAAAACTTAAAACTAAAAAAAAAATAAAGAGTGCGTGTCAATTTGTTTTATGTAACTAGGATAAATGGGATTTTAAAAATAACGAATATGAGGCATATTACAATCATATATTTATAGAATATAATTTAAGGAAAGAATAAAATATTATATATCATTTGTCAGACAATAACAACAGTTATCATATCATCAAACGTACGTACATATTTTCGCAACGCATTCACCAGCTTAACACCAAGTCATATGCATATGCTATAGAATAATAATATTAATTACGTCCTGACGTGATTAGATTCTTCTTAGCGATTTTATTTAGACTAGTCATCTGGGCCATGGAAGGCCACCTTAACAAATAAACAGTTATAATTCTTTTATTTATTGGAAAAATGAAACAAACAAATTATTAAGTAACACTTTGTTCTATAATGTAACTAATAAAACATTTTCTTTTATTGGAGAGTTAATGTTTATTTATTAAATTTAAGTTTTATTGAACTCTTCCAAAATGGCCTTGCCAGAAACAGGGCTCCATACAAGGCCGATATAATAAATCAGTGGTTTAACTTAAAACTATCGGTGAAACAATCAAAATATCTGGTTATCCTAAATATTCATAAATAGGCTTTTCATTAAAATGAAACAATAAATACATAATCATAATATATTCACTTAAAAAATAGTCAACAAACATTACTGGAACACTATCGTAAAACTAAGAATGTATTCGTGAAAATGTATTAAAAATAATTTTAATAAGTATTATATTGATATCAAATAACTTGCCAATAATCTTTATAATGGAATAAAAAAAAATTAAAACAGACTTAAGTGGCCTTCTTGTGGGTATGTTCCTTGCAAGGCCAAATGGAGTTTTAAAATAAAATTATTTAAAGCATGATTATAAGCAATAATTTAATGAAATTATTCTTTGTTTTTCCTTTCCCAATAAGATTTACAACTAAAAACTAAGTATTAATATTTTCGTGATTCCTAAATGTTCCTAACAAGGTCCTTGTGCCCTAGCAAGGCCAACTGTCAATTTTTTTGATGATCTTTTTTCGGCCTTACAAGGAACCATTGGCTTTCCTGGGAACACTACCGATATTTTAACAAAAATTGAAATAAAATCATATAGTTTTTCTTTAGTACAATAGCAAATCCTTATTTATGAATTTAGATCAAAAACAATTAAAGAAAATAATAGTTTATTTACTTGAAAATTAGCCTTTTCCTGTGAGCGCGTATTAGAATTTTAACGTCGACGAAAGAAGTCAACAAAGCGAGGGACCCCATTTACAAACCAGCAGCGCTAGCGACTCGCCGCCGCGTCTTTGTTCTTAAGTTCGATAGGTGCTAGTCTGAGTAGAAGGAATTTGTCATCGCATGACAATAACTAGGACTTTTTGATAATCGGCCTTACAAGGAGCATGGCCTTAAATGGTCCACCCACCTTACAATGGCATTCTTATGGGTCTGTTCCTTGCAAGGCCAAATGGAGTTTTAAAATAAAATTATTTAAAGCATGATTATAAGCAATAATATTATTAAATTATACGTTGTTTTTCCTTTCCCCGATACGATTTACAACTAAAAACTAAGTATTAATATTTTCGTGATGTCCTAGAAATGCTAAGCTTTATCTCATATAATAGGTATGATTCTTCAGTAAAATAAATAAAAAAACGCAGTTAAATCCGTAGAATAAAATTAGTGTTGACCTAAAACTAAAGCCCGCAAGTACGAACGAGAGAACTGTGAAACGTGTTCTCTTTAAACCAATACCACAATTATGTTAATACGAGTAAAATGTATGAAATATATGTAACAAGGGCGCGGGTGTGAACCAATGATGACGCGGTTACATATTCATGAAGCATTCAAATTAACCTAAGATCAAGTAGGAATATTAATTTTAGCGGGATTACTTGTAAAACCGTCGATTTATAATAGGTAATACGGTAAAATTACAATGAAATTATCTATACAGATATAAAATTAAAGTGTCTGTTTGTAATGTCAAAATAACAGTCATTATACTAAATGCATATGAAATTATATACGGTACCTACTTATAAGAAAAACTCAATTTTTAACATTTTTGTCTATCTGTATGTATGTCTATCCGTCTGTTTGTTCCGGCTAATCTCCAGCGAAACTGGACTGATTTTGTTGGGACTTTCACTGGCAGATAGCTAATATTATAAGGAGTAACTTGGCAATTTTATTTTAGAAATAGAATTAGTATTCCGCTCAAAAAAAATTAAAACGGACGCACCCGAGCGAACGGAGGGTAAATCATTAGTATATAAATAAAAATCGTAAAAGCTCCATATATTCTTGTATTCAGCCCTTTTTAACGTCCCACTGCTGGGCACGGGCCTCCCTTCAATACGAGGGGAATCAGGCCATAGTCCACCACGCTGGCCAAGTGCGGATTGGCGAACTTCACATGTCTTTCGAAAACTTGCTAGGTTTTCTCAGCGAGACCCGGGATTTGAACCCGCTTCACTCGGTTTCCCAAGCGAGCGCGTTACCACTGGGCTACCACAGCCCCATATATTCTTATCCTCATAAAAAAGCTAACAAGTTTAAACTATACGCCTATTTGGTCTAGATTTCTAAAAGTTCAAGGCTAAGACTCCGTATCTTTTAGAGATACTCATTATCGGTGTACCCACGGGAAACATACAAAATGCATACAATATGTATATATTGTATGTAGGTATTTACAGTAGGTAGGTACAAAAAATATGTATGACCCATACATAAGTTATTAAGGTTCTCCTCTCCACCCATAACAGCAGATGGCTATCAAACCGTTTTAAAAGACAGACATCGTTAAAATGAATTTAATAATTCTTTATTGGTGCAATGAAGTGTTTCAATTAACAATAAAACATGCATTCTTTAATAAAAATAAAACATAAATATTATATATACCTCTCGTTACCACAAGTTTGCTTCGTTAGAAGTAAAATAATGTTAGGTGCAAATTAAAGTGATTTACACACGTAAGAGTCTACAATTTTCAGTCTATCTATTATTATTTTTCAATTAGTATAACATTTATTGATTCTACGTATATAGTACTTCCAATTAAGTCTTACAATTGCACGTTAATGAATTTTTAATTGCCTATAGTTCAGAATCCATATAAAAGCTTGTAGTTATGGAGTAATTATTAAATAATATGAGCTTGTAGTACAAAAGCTCACAATGAGTTCTATTCGTTATCAAAAAGCTTTGTGATGTTATTTTGCAATATATAATAATATAATAATTTAAAGAATTTATATAAACACGTTACGTTTTGACGTTTAGGATGTATAGATTTTTCAGAGATGAGATATTTTCCCGCAGTAAAAAGTATCCTATATATTGGTCCGAATAACCAGCCATCATCGTAGGTACCAAATTTCATCAAAATCTCTCCAGTGGTTTTTCTGTGATGCGGTAACAGACAGACAAAAATTCTAAAAACTATAGATTCGGCCTCTATATCGATAATAATACCTATTTCAATAAGATTTTCCAAAAAAAATTTAATGTACAGATTCGGCTTGGTTACAATTTTATTATATGTACCTATAGATAGATTTTGGTCTTATGGTCATACCTATAAAAAAACGTAATAAATCTATACCTATAATGTTATAAGTGCGAAAGTAACGCTGTCTGTCTGTTTGTCTGTTACCTTTTCACGCTTAATCCGCTCAACCGATTAAGATGATATTTTATAAGGAGATAGCTTGAGACCCTGGAAAGAACATAGAATAGTTTTATCCCGAAAATAATCCCTTAAGGGGGTGAAAGGGGCGATGAAAGTTTGTATGGGGAATCATTTTCTAAGTAAGGGATATATATATATATATATATATATATATAATTTTTTAAAATAGGTACTTACTTTTCTATACCTATGTATGTACCTATATATAGTTTATTCTATACTGACCGTGAAAACGTACCTAGGGACGAACGCGAGCGAAGCGAGCGTGAGTCGCTAGTATATTATATTCCACAAAAAATATCCTCTCTTAGAGAACTAACATTGTAATTTAGCATGTGAACACAAAATTAAACCAAGATAAGGGATATTTATGCTATAATTTAAAGTATAATTTAGAAATTAATTCATTTATCAACATTTGCGCAAATGAACCCAATAATACGTCCAAAAATCTTAATGTACCACCGATAAGCTATCGAGGGTCATGTGATTGCACAAAAGTGTACGCCTTCCGTCTCTTCTCATCGTCAAGATCAAATAAGTCACCTTGCTTTTTATTATAATGAAGACTCAAGTAAACTAATAATTAAACAAAAAAGAATTACAATATAAAATTAAATAATAAAATATATAACAAAAAAGATGCGCAGAAATCGACTTATCTCTACTAAGATATATCTAACTTTTTATAGCAGTTGATAAGTTTGTGATAGGTATGGTATATAAATAAATATGGGACTAAAACAAATACATAAATATATAAGTTAAAAACAAAAGTCATTTTTTAAAGTGCCTTTTTATTATGACATCTAATACGGTTAGTATTGATGGATATTGTTACTTGTCAATGTAAATATTGTTTGTTAGTGTTATTGTTGTTATAATATGTTAATATTTCTTTTTATCTTCCAGAACTTTGTTTCTTTGTTTTTTGTCTTAAGGTAAGAATGTCAGAGAACCTACACAATGTGTCAGATCAATTTAAAGCGAAAAATAAAAAAAATCTAGATTTGTTCAGTACATAAGTAAATCTAGATTTATTCAAATAGATTATGAATGAATCTCATATTAAGGCCGCCAACAACAATTAAAACCGATCCACTCGAGTTTCGACTAACAAAAAAATATATTATCAAAATAAAAAAAACCGACTGCATTAAAGCTAACGAAAAAGATAAAAACAAGTTGAGAAGGGAATAAAGTAATTTAAATTTAAATTTTTAACTTATTTTATATAGTCTATGACACTCGTGTTTTCAAGATAAAATCTAACGACATATGAATCATCAAAATCGGCCTACGCGTTTGATGCCTAGAACGACACATAGGAACAAACATACATACATAAACTGATACAACATTACCCTCTTTTGCGTCGCGCAGTCGGGTAAAAAAGGCGAAGACTGCACTCTGAAGTGTTGTGTGCAAGCATTTATAGTATGTCTTTGCTAATTATGAATGGATTTTCATTTAAAAAGGAAACTCCCTGAGAAAGGAATTATTTTTACTAATATTCGAGCAGTGATCGAAATTCGAAAAAACTTATATATTAAGAAAAAACTTTCCAATTTTTTTAATTGGTAACATAAAGTTCGTCAAAAGCTACAGACAGAGAAGAAAAAGATAATAGTGAACTGTTTTAATTTATTATTAATTATTATAAATAAGTAATAATAAATATGTTGGGACATTAACACACATCACCATCTAGTTCCATGGTAAGCTACGAAAGGCTTGTGTTATGGATACCAGATAGTTGATACACTACACATATAACTTTAAATACATACATATTATAAATATAAACACCCATGACTTGAGTACAAACATTGGTGTTCATCACACAAATGAATGCCCTCAGCGGGACTCGAGCCCGCGACCGCTGGTAGCAAGTAGGTTTGCTACAAACTAAGCCAAACGTGTCGTCAAATTTATTTACATTTAGCGATTTTAAAGTCCTTTCTAGTAGGTATATAGTTTCAATAACTATCAAAAAATTATTATTATTGAACATCTTGCCGAATTCAAGCAGAGCAACCTCGAATATAACTCTTATCATAAATTCTTCACCTTTCCATGACCTTAGACAAATTATTTCTCACATAATTAGAATACAATTAACTAGTTGCTTTGATAACACGACTTTACACGAAAAAGCATCTTGTACTCCATAAATTACAACAGTTAATTTTTTAATTTGATATATATTAAAACTTTCTTACATTTACGCGAATATTTGATACTAGCGACTCACCCTCGCTTCGCTTCGGGTTCGTCCCTAGACAAAAAAAAACTATCCCACGGGACCCGTACACTTTTCCGGGATGATATATAGCCTATAGCCTTCCTCAGTTAACGGGCTATCAAATGCAAAAAAAATTTTTCAAATCGGATCAGTAGTTCCTGAGATTCCTGAGAGCAACCTCTCCAGAATTTGATAATTCCCGACAGGAACCAAAAATCCAAATAAATTCGCAAAAAAATCCGAAAAGATAGTTTTATTTAAAGTATACATCATATTTATAATATTAATAGGATTTATAACGTTTGAACATTTAAGTATAATATATAATTATAATGTTTTCATTGAATTCATAGAAATATTCCTGATAAATATTCCATTATCTTAAATTCATAAACGCTAAGTATATCTTAAGCTCAAGTAAAATACAATGAACAATCTGTTTTTACACAACTTAATTTTTTTTACTGCCGCTCTCACATGGTCAGAGCGGCAGTAGACGTCCCGCTGCATGAATGTGCGAAAAAAGCAAATAATAGAGAAAAGTAGAGGAGAATAGTCGAGCGGGTTACAAGACCTACATATATGATGACCACAACCAGTCTGTCAAGACTGTAAAGACTAAGAAGAAAATTCTTTTTAAGGTTTTATAAAAAAAAACGAGGTGTCGAATACTAATATGTATCGAAATATTTACAAAATATTTGATTATTCTATACATATTAAGCAAAATTACTTAAGTGTTTTATCAAAAGGGTAAACTTACATTCCAATTATCTCTGATTACCAAATACAATTTAAAAGTAATTGCAAGTTGTTCTTTAATTCTTTAATAAACCGAAACCTTTAAATTTGATTATTTTAAATAACTTATTTACATAATTTTATTATATCCTTGGTTTTATCTATTTGTTGTAATACTTGAAACATTTTATTGATTTTAGTTTTTTTTTTCTCCAAAATTCGTATGGTTTTTGCTAAAACAGAAACTTAAGCTGAATATAATATATGGCAATTTTTATTATCAAATACTTTTTTTTTCATACTTCATGTTAGAAGAACATGCAAAAATCTTTGTGTAGAAATAGTATGTATAGAAAAAAGTTGCAATTTTTTTAATATTAACTCTATACACTTGTTGTTAATAAAACACTGTCAGCAATAAAGAAAAAATATACCTTGATTAAATTTCATTGCTTAAAGTCTATTTATTATTATATTGTGCTAATCTTCACAGATTAATCTAAAAAGCGACAATGTAACGAAACCTACAAAGCTCACTTAAGTCAATTCAGTAATATATTACAATAATCCTCTGACTGAAATATATATTTTTTGTAAATATTGAAAAGGCAAAAAAAAACATGAAACACTTAAAATTTCCAAAAAATATATGAAAAATAGCATCAGTGATACGGGGATAACAATTCTAATCGTAGCATTTAGATTGTTGGATTGTGTATAGGACTTTTACTTAAATAAAAATTTAAATAATTAAATTAAAATAAAAAAATAAAATAAAATTTATATAAAAAATATGTTAAAAAACATGCAACATATAAAACTTGATAATGTAAATGCATCAAATTAACGTATTATGACTTTTTAGCTTATATACGCACCAATATACACATATGTACATATGTAAATGTCATGCAAAGCGACACGATCCAATTAGCCTTCATCAAAAATTGCGAACTTTTTAAATTAAGAAACGGAAAAACAAAACAACCGCCGTTCTTTAAATTAGGAAGCTATAATTTACAATGATAAAACCACGTAGTATAAATAAAAATAACTTTGCACGAGAAAGTGTTCGTAGGCGTAAAGATAGGTTCACTAAATAGTAATACAAAGATCATCAATAGGTACAGATAAATAAAATTGAAGCGTCTGTTTGTAATGTCAAAATAACAGCTTTATACTAAATGCATATGGAATTATAACGGTACTTATAAGAAAAACGCAATTTTTAAAATTATTGTGTCTGTCTGTTTGTTCCGGCTAATCTCCGAAAGGGCTGGACCGATTTCAACGGGAGTTTCACTGGCAGATAGCTGATATTATAAGGAGTAACTTAGGCTACTTTTATTTTAGAAAAAGAATTAGGGTTTCTCTCAAAAAAATTAAAATGTACCCAGGGACGTATCCGAGCGAAGCGAGGGTAAGTCGCTAATTTTAACAATAAGCATAAATGGTCCACAACATATGTATGTACTCTTTACATACTTAAAAGAGTATTTAATTCCTACTATATTGTATTACTAAGAAAATTTCATCACATTATCTATCTATTATATACTAATATAATAGAGGAAAGATTTTTTGTTTGTGTTTGTTAGTACCAAATAAACTCCGAAATTACTGGACCGATTTATATGAAATTTGATAAGAACATAGTTTGAGGCTCTGGGAAGGACATAGATTAGTTTTTATCCCGGAAATCATCTCTTAAGGGCGCGAAAATGGGGATGAAAGCTATCTAGGGATGAACACAAACAAAGCGAGGGTGAGTCGCTAGTGGTTAATACTTTTATTAGCTTTTCCCCGCGACTTCATTTGTACTATGAGTCGATTGGTTCATATTACTCAAGAATATAATCTTTTTATTACAGCTATTACCATACAAACGAACTGACTCTATTTTATTTTCAGCACTAAAATATCATAATTTTATATAATACATCTGTTGTGTTTAGGTTATCTACTTTTTAATCAGTCATTCTGCCAACAACCCAAAATACTACGTCTCTACATAATGATATATTGCGCAAAAAGAATTCACCTTGGCCGTCCACTTATCATGACCTGTTGTGGTAGGACGGAATGAACAACTTATTACGTGCCAAAGCCGTTTTAAACTGACCTTTACTCTCATACTACCTATAAGGATTTAAAGCTTTACATATTTTGGATAACCTCTTCAAATGCATCCAATTTGCATGGACCTCTGATGGCGTTCTTTTTTTAAACTAAATCAGGCTTCTTAAGTTGGTTTTTGATAAACATCTGACTGTGACGTTTAAAGAGAAATATGCAAAGTGATATATTGTTTACGCTACGGGATTTTTATTCATAAAACTGGATTAATATGTATATATTTTCACATGACTTTGCTTTAAAATTTTGTCTTTTTAGTTTCAAAAATCTTCACAGAAACTGTGTATTTTTTATATTTTATATAATATTTAAAATATAAGCACTGAATAATGTCAGAGCACGTAGAAAGTGAATTTGAAGTTTTATCTTAAGATTTACTAAGACCATTGAAATCCCATATTACGTACCATCCTGCAGTTCCAGAGGGAGCCACAACTATTCACAAAAAACATAAAAATAATGTTACATATAGACTTATAAATTACATTATATTGATTACATAATATACTAGCGACTCACCCTTCGCTCCGCTTGGGTTCGTCCATAGATACGTTTTAACGGTCAGTACAGATTACTCAGAGATGACATATTTTTTCACAGTAAAAAGTATCCTATATGTTGACTCGGATAACCAGCTATCTTCGTACAAAATTTTATTAAAATCTGTCGAGTGGTTTTCTTGTGATGCATTCCCAGACAGACAGGCAAAAATTCTAAACAACTATAGATTCGGCCTCTGTATCGACGATAATGATTATTTCAATAAGATTTTTCAAAAAATATTTAATGTACAGATTCGTCTCAGTTAAAATTTTATTATACGTATAGATAGAAAGAAGATATATATGTTTATGTATGTAGAGTCTTAATACTCGTATACACTCAGTAGTATGTTTATAGGTATATAGTTCGGATCGTCGAGCGGTATATTTCAATGACCCGATCCCTTTTCATTGTCTGTTCATTGTAGGTGTTATGCTCTGTGTACGAGACAGCTAACTTTAATTTAATAGCTCAACTGTACAATACGTACATATATAAAGTACATTTAGTTTTCAGAGAAACAATTGTATTTTAGAGCTAATATCCAAGCTGCCAAACATAATAGATTTACTAAGACGAAGTCACTTTCAACTCCATCTGGTGCTACCCGCTCCAAAATACAGAGAGATTTAGATATATCTATACATGTAATAAAATTGTAACTGATCGCTGTCTGTACATGGAAGATATTTGAGAAAATCAATGGGGGATCTTTATCAACGCAATACAACCCAAAATAATGATTTTAAAATTTTTTGTCTGTTTGTCTGTGCGTTTGTGCTCGCTAATCTCAGAAACGGCTTATTGATTCAGGTGCGGTTTTAACTAATGTATTGTGGTAAGCTTCACAACATTTAGTATTTGTTTTATTTCAATCGGTTCATAAATAAAAAAGTTATGTCAATTTAAATAATCACCTAAGGACTAGCCCGAGCGAAGCGAGGATGAGTTGCTAGTTCATAAAAAAATTCTAATCATCTTTATAGATTGAAGCCATATTTAAAGATTTTCTTAACATGCAAACACTTTCTTTTACACCCATGGCTTGGCTGAGAGATCTCTTTTAGTACTCCATCTATGATAACTTTTTCTTCGTATATCTTTTATTATATATATATATATATATATATATATATATATATATATATATATATATATATATATATATATATATATATATATATATATATATATAGCATTATATAACACAATCCTTTCACTAGTCAAATAAGCGGTAGTCTGACATTTAAAAAAATAATTAACATTTTTAACAAGCCATTAAGTATTAGTCTAGACATACATTTGTGACTATTTCAAAGTTAATATTAAAGCTCAAGGCAGATTAGTTCTTACAAAGTGACCTATGTCTCCTCTGAGGAATGTTCTTTCACCAAACATAGCAATTATTTAGAAGGTTTTTTAAAATGTTCCTCTCCAAATATAAGATAATCAATGTTAAAATATTAAATAAAAATACCGCTATGCCGAATATATATATCTCTTAATTTAGTTTTATGCATTACGATTTCATTTCACGAAATTAGTCTTATTACCAAGAAACAAAAGATTTATTATCTAGTTATTAGTGTCGTGAAGAACACGAAAACAAACAAAATAGAAAGCAATGCACATTACTCTCAGTCAACACTCCTTTGCAACATTAGTTACACGTAATATTCTCACTCAATGAAATATTTCGTGACATAATTTTATCAAAATATCGTTAATAAAGCACGTATAATAAAAATAATAGTTTACACGTGATATCGCCAATAAGATAATTCTCACGAAAATAATTTTTTTACTCCGCTAATTTTATAAACAGTAGGCAGTGGTAGCCCAGTGGTCACGCGCTCGCTTGGGAAACCGAGTGAAGCGGGTTCAAATCCCGGGTCTCGCACCTCTGATATTTTCATGTGCGAATCATTTCTAACTTGATTACCATTTGCCTTACGGTGAAGGAAAACATCGTGAGGAAAAAGAAAAAGGACATGTGAAGTCCGCCAATCCGCACTTGGCCAGCGTGGTGGACTATGGCCTGATTCCCCTCGTCTTGAAGGGAGGCCCGTGCCCAGCAGTGGGACGTTAAAAAGGGCTGAATACATACATACAATTTTATAAACAAACTAGCGACTCACGCTCGCTTCGCTCGCGTACGTCCCTAGGTACGTTTTCACGGTTAGCTATGTTTAGGTATACATAAATAGTAGATTGCTACTTCTAAGATATTCATTTAAATTACGTACGTATACGATTTACGTTACGTACGCACGTTATTGCGTACGCCGTACGCGGATTTTGTTCACAATTTCATGAGTTTTCATTTTTTTGCCGAACCCTGATTCTTTTTCTAAAATAAAAGTAATAAGCTACTCCTTACAATAGTAGCTATCTGCCAGTGACAGTCCCGTCAAAATTGGTCCAGCTGTTTCGGAGATTAGCCGGAACAAACAGACATACAGCCAGACAGACAGCCAGACAGACAGACAGACAAAAATTGTAAAAAATGTTGTTTTGGTATATGTACCGTGTATACATCCATATGCATTTAGTAAAAAGCGGTTATTTTAATATTACAAACATACGCTCCAATTTTATTTATCTGTATAGAAAAAGGCAAATCATCGCATGTTGGTTTACGCATGTGTTTGATTGAAGCGCAATGCTAGAAATTTCAATTTGTAATTGTTAAAATACTATCTTTTAAGACCATATTAAGTATGTGTAAAAAACAGTTAATTTTTATTTTAGTTTGTAGTGATCCTACTTGCTCCGCCAGCGGTCGCGGGTTCGAGTCCCTCTGGGGGCGTTCATTTGTGTGAGGAGCACGAATGTTTGTACTCCAGTCATGGGTGTTTATATTTATAATTTATATGTATTTAAAGTCATATATGTGTAGTGTATCATCTATCTGGTATCCATAACACAAGACTCGTAGCGTACCATGAAACTGGGTGGTGATGTAGTTAACGTCCCGACAAATTTATTATTAATAAAATTTTAATATACATAGGATAAATATAGATCATCAGCTTTGTATATATGTGGGCTGTTTTATTCAATTGTATTGTTATTGGCTTTTAAGAGTGCCAGATGAAGAAACACTTCGCCAATCGCAAAGACACAAACAAGATAAATCAATAAAACACAATTATTGTACTATATTTAGACTACACGATAGATGAAAAGAGAATGACAAAACACTTTATTTTTTGTTTATTATTCACCAATAACCTAAAAAGATATGGGCAATAGTGAATAATATACCTATACTAATATTGCGCAGCTCCTTTAAAAAAACGTGATTCAGACAGTTCATTATCTAAAATATTGCGCATTTGATAACCTTTTGGAGCCACGTGGTCATGTGAGCTATCGTGTTTTATCCAATCCGTTGTTAAAAATTTAAATTTGCACGCACTTACTAAATATTACATTATTTCATTCAATCTGTTACTATGTGGCATTGTACGAACGAGTGCGAGCGGATAAACAAAAAAGTAAAAATATAATAACACCTAAAACTTACAAAAACGTGTATTTCTATTAAATATTCATCAAAACAATAGTAAAGCTACAAAATACCAACAAAATATATTCAACTTAATGTCATTATTCTGAGCGTTATTATCGACTTAAACTTGTAAATAATTAAGTTACCTATACTAATATTATAAAGCTGAAGAGTTTGTTTGTTTGGTTGAACGCGCTAATCTCAGGTTCTACTACTCCGATTTGAAAAATTCTTTTTGCATTAGATAACCCGTTAATTGAGGAAGGCCATAGGCTATATATAATCCCGGAAAATTGTACGGTTCCCGTGGTATAGATTTGTTTTTATCTAAGGACGAACCCGAAGTGAAGCGAGGGTGAGTCGCTAGTATGTAAATAAGATTTAATCCAACATTTTTCCTAACCTATAATACATATAAAATTCTGAGTCGAATCTATACATTAAAATTTTTTTTGTAAAATCTTATTGAAATAATCATTATTATCGATACAGAGGCCAATGAGGTGGTCCATTTCTACAAGTAATTCAGCATACCGGGGGGCTAGTTATAGCCTTGCAACGGTCAACACTTTCTCTTTCTATGTGTTTAAACGATCCAAAATTAAAAAAAAAACTATAGTTTTTAGAATTTTTGTCTATCTGTCTGTCTGTCTGGCATTGCATCACAAGAAAACCAATGGACAGATTTTGATGAAATTTGGTATAATGATAGCTGGATTCGTGTCAACATATAGAATTTTAGTTTTTTTTAACTTTTCATTGCAGGAAAATATCTCATCTCTGAGAAATCTATACTAAACGTTAAAACGTAACGACGAATTCGAACGAAACGAGGGTGAGTCGGTAGTCATATGAACATAACATTCGCTCTGTCTTACCTCAAGAAACAGCATTAATACTACCCTACCACTAATTAAAGTGTTAGTGGCATTACATTGACAGCTATCAACTGCGGTGTAAAGCTAATAAATGAAACATATATATTTTTTAAATCGCTTAAACTGGGACCACGACTGACATATAAAATTTCGCAGATAACAGATATCTGCCAAGGACATCCACTTATCACTACGTTTTTACACTATGAACACGCACATAAAAAGTTACATTTTACTACATTCATAATGTACTTGTTTATATACTCAGTAGCATTACCTAGTGTTTTTGTGGAAAATAACAATCGTGATTGTTTTTTTAGTAAAAATAGGCAGTAGGTACTCTCATGTACGTCAAATATCTATATTTAAAAATGTAAAACACTGTTGCCTTTTTTATGGTGACTTCATGCCGTTTAAACGTAACCGATAGTTCAAAATTCAAATGTCTAATAATAAATGTATACATGAAGTTCAAATGATAATACGTATGTAGTAATGTAAAAATAGCTGCTTATGCAAAGATGGATTATGCGTCAGTTTCTTGTTTAAATATGAACTCTCATGAACATTTTAAATAAAGAAATCTAAGAAATTGTTATGTGGACTCTCATGACTATATATCTCATACACATCCATACTTAATATTATAAACGTGAAAATGTGTTTGTTTGTTTGTCCTTTTTTCATGTTGAAACAGAGTGATGGATTGGTGTGATTTTTTGCCACTGAAGATAGTTGGAGGGCTAGAGAGTGATATAGACTTTTTACCGCGGGAGATTATCTCATTCCCACGGGAAAACACGTTATAATACAACCTAAAACATTTATATATAATATAATAGTTAATATATTCCATACCATAGCCAGAAACGAACCCGAGCCAAGCGAGAGTGAGTCGCTAGTTACTAATAATTGTATTAAAATGATAAAAACAATAATTAATTATTCTACTAGCGTAGGTAAATCGATTGTGGAATTGGGGAAGATAAGGGACAACCACCTTTTCCAAATCCCGCCCTTCAAGACTAGAGCAAGGGTTAGATCACCAAATTACTACCTAAAGAAAATAATTTACGATAAAGATAAAATGACATGAACATACAATCATTTATAATGTTAAGGACATTATACTACTAATAAATAATTACATTACTAAACACTAAAAAAATATCTGACTGACTTTATATTGACACAATGAATTTGAATAGCAATAAATATCTATTGGTTTTATATTTTCATATATTAATGGGGTCTTTACGCCAAAATCTAAAAAAAAGGAATTTACGAGCAAACTCTCTTTTCTAGCTTATTTTAATGACCATTTGGTACGTCAATTTGCTTCACCTTAGTTATGATCATCGCATCACCAAAAAACTATACGTTTTCCATCAAAATGAATAAAATTCAAAAATCAAGATTTTCTCGTTTTCGAAATTTTACGTATTTCTATTGCATATTGATCTTGCTATTGAGCGAGAAATAATAATCGTTTTTTTTTTTTTTATGGTATTCAGTGATAAACGAGCAGACAGTCCACCTGATGGAAAGCGATACTGTCGCCCATAACACCTACGGTTCGTGCATTTAAGTTTTATGTAACAAAACTGCAGAACCGCCGGTACGTTATCACTGTGAGGACTAAGATGATATGCCTCTCGATTGTAATTACGCTGGCTACCTTATCCTTTAAACCGGAACACAACAATGCAATCATTGTTGCTTGGCGGCAGAAATAGATATGGGGGTGGTACCCATCCAGTCGGACTCCTCAGGCTTGACAGAGTCCTACCACCGATAAAAGTAATAATCGTATAACATGACCTCCGATAAAATGAAAAAATTGTTGTATTATGTAAACTGAATGGTGCGAAACCCAAAGAAATTGCCTATCACTCTCCTAAAACAACTAATTTTAAAGCAAAGCATGCTTTAAAATTAGGAGAAAGATTCTGATTATGTGTGTTGCTCAACTATTAAAATAAACACGATATCTTTTTAATATCAAAAGAAAAAAAAACATGAAAATTTGGTAGTTCATCAAAATGGTGAATAATTTTTTTTTTTTTTTTTAAATATGTTGGGACATTAACACAGCACCATGTATTTCCATCTAGTTCCATGGTAAGCTACGAGGCTTGTGTTATGGATACTAGATAGTTGATACACTACACATATATAATTTTTTTAAATACATACATATTATAAATATAAACACCCATGACTGGAGTACAAATATTCGTGCTCATCACACAAATGAATGCTCCCAGCGGGATTCGAACCCGCGACCGCTGGCACAGCATGTAGGGTCACAACAAACTGAGCCAAACGTGTCGTCAAATTAAAATACCTGCAGTCACTTTAAGGATTAAAAAAGTGTGTTTAAACATTGACTTAAATACTCGTGTGATATAAAAGTATTAAATACTCGTTATCTAATGTTAAAGTCAAACAGGTTGGGTAACTTAATTATACTATAAATAAATATAACACCAAGTTTCTGATAGTGTATCACCATTGACGGAATTACTGGTAAAATTTTGTACGGTGAATGAAGTCAACAGTCTGATAGCACAGTGGCAGCATATATTTGAAATTGCTTAAAAATCCCTTACAGTTTATAAGCAAAGGTCTAATTCTCCATCAACGACCAATTTCCCTCCTGTCTTCTCCAGCATACGTAACATTGGCGAAGTAATCTGTACACTTATGCCCGGTTCCTATACTCAACGATTAGTATTGTGCAAAAACTACCATCCGTTTTTGGGTTACGAGTAACGGACGATAAAAGGCGTTCCTAAAAGTTTTCGCATCTTCTACCTGCAACGACCGGGCGTTGGTTACCCACTTACCGAAGCCCTCCGTCTCCACATGTTCGACTATCTTTGCGTTTCGTTATTACAATCAAGCATATTTAGAACTAGCGACTCACCCTCGCTTCGCTTCGGGTTCGTCCCTAGACAAAAACAAATCTATCCCACGGGAACCGTACATTATTCCGGGATAATATATAGCCTATAGCCTTCCTCAGTTAACGGGCTATCTAATGCAAAAAGAATTTTTCAAATCGGATTAGTAGTTTCTGAGATTATCGCGTTCAACCAAACAAACAAACAAACAAACTCTTCAGCTTTATAATATTAAGTATAGATTAAAGTAAAAACCTATGCATAATACACATAATATAACATATTATCACTGTTGTGCAGAAAACTTAACTTTTACGTTTATTTTATAATTATGGTGCTGAGGAAATCTATTTATTTAATAAAAAAATAATTCTTGTTGACAGCGTCTGGCTTGACAAGTTGACACATGCATTTTTACGGAATCCATAGATTCAATTCTAATCTAAGTAAAAATGTTCTGTGATTCTAAAGTTAAAATACAAGAACATCGTAAAGTTAAAATACAAAATGAAATTTGTTATTATTCAAGATACTAATTTTAGTAGTTTATCTGAACGAGACATTTTACAATTATTTACAGCAAAAACGCAGAATAAGTAAAACTTTTGTAGACAACCGACCGAAATCGGGCGGTAAACAAATTGTAAACGACTCGTAACTTTGACAGCTCGTTGACCTTTCTTTTTTTTATAGGAACACCATCGCCCGACATCTGCATACATTTGCCTTACTATTCGTTATTCTAATCTTCCCATCCGTAGGTACTTATCCATCGGTAACTAAACTTACGAAACGTTTATTATAGGAATGGTTTTGGCTTACGTCTCGTTGAAAATTTTGCTATCCGTATGCAGAACGAATCGTTTCTTGTTTATAGGAACCGGGCATTAACATGGGAATTGAATGGAATTCTCGGTCAATGCTACTTTTCTAATAACTATTTACTTTGAAACTAGAAAACTTTGAATTCTAAGTAATTTTTCCAAAAAAGCATCATGATAATTGCTTTACCATATGCCAATATCGTGCGACATAGGAAAAAAATATTAAAAAAAAACACAAAAATATATTCACTCGAATTGAATATCCGGGCTAACATTACATTCTCTTTTAAAGTTGATTAATAATGAAAGCTTATCTATTTGTTAGCGGAAATTGCAAAAAGACATGGTAGATCATTGTGGCCTCTATCTTATTGGATAGGCACTAAGCTAGAACTACATTAATTTACTTATTGCTAAAAACCAGATTCTTATTATTATAATTTAATGCTTTCTTATCACTGTCACTGCGGGCTAATTAGTTGGTAGTTTATGAAAGAAAAATATGTATATAATACGTAGAAAAAAATATTATATTTTTTAAATACATTTTTTTAACATCTAACTATAAATATTACCGTGTGCTTTTTCTATCAATATTCTAGATCAAGTATCATATTGTTTCATGAAATAATTGCTATATTAGTTGTAAGTCATAAGTAGTACAACGCTCCAGATCGCATCGACCGTTGTTTCCTAGAAGAGCAGTTAACTTTGTGAACAGTGCGGTTCCATCGTTCTGTTCGTGGTTCTGTCCAATTAAATATGACAAATTGAGATAAAATTTTAAGCTTCGGTTACAACAAACAATAGTGGCAGTGGTAGCCCAGTGGTAACGCGCTTGCTTGGGAAACCGAGTGAAGCGGGTTCAAATCCCGGGTCTCGCACCTCTGATATTTTCATGTGCGAATCATTTTCTAACTTGATTACCACTTGCCTTACGGTGAAGGAAAACATCGTGAGGAAACCTGCATGTCTGAGAGAACCTAGCAAGTTTTCGAAAGACATGTGAAGTCCGCCAATCCGCACTTGGCCAGCGTGGTGGACTATGGCCTCATTCCCCTCGTCTTGAAGGGAGGCCCGTGCCCAGCAGTGGGACGTTAAAAAAGGGCTGAATACACACACACAACAAACAAAGACAATATAGATTTATTATCTGTTGTGAATTAATGAATTCATTTATTTAGTAACTATGTTATAAGTTTTTAAAGTTTAATAAAAAGAAATAACATGGAAGTCCAAAATAAATTGTTAATTATTTTTTATCTTTCCATAATTTTATTATTTTACACAGATTACATTTATTAATATACGAATCCAAAACAAATATTTCTAATGTAGTGGCATAATGGAATCGAACGTTTGCCATTTAGTGTGGGTTGGTGACGTCACCAGATATGAATGAAAGAGGCGCCCACGCACACACGTTACTATACGTATACTATATTATAAAGCGGTTTTTACAATACAAACAAAATAAACTACGAATTTTAATATTAAATTTATTACATACAATGTACATTTTACATATTGTGTTCAAGTAGATACCATGAAATCGGTTGGACCAGGAAAATATTTCACTCACTCCCGATGTGGGTTCACCTTAGCGTCCGGCAACCCAGCCGGGCGCGAAGCAAAAAGACACACAGGGACGTGGTCACTGGTGCTTTTCTGACAGCAGAATGAACTGTGGGAGCAGTCCCTTGGTTGTGTGGTCTGCTTCGGCAAGCGTGCCGTTGGGGCGTCCTGTGACGCCCCATTAAGACGGAGGAGGTTCTGTTTGGTTTTAGTGGGTAATACTGGCTTTTCACCTGTACGCATACAGGTGGTATTCGTAAATGGATTTCCCAACATTAAAAAACAGATAAAGATAATATTTCACTCAGTTCCTTCTATTTCTCTCCATTCCGTTATTACCTTTGACCTCTTTTAGATTTCAATGTACATATACAAATAAATAATTATAATGCAGTCGATTATTTAATAAAAAAAATACTACTGATGTAAATCATCTCGGAAGTGACTCAATTAAATTATTTATGAAAAGAATAATACTTATCATTAAAAAAAAAATATAACATGGCTAAGTTTTTTGAAATAAAACATTTAAATATATTAGTTACTAGCAAGTGTGGAACGTTCCTTAATACTTGCACTGACACATGCATAGTAATATATTCACAGGGCGTGAGTAATTTTATCGGACACATTTGAACCTCTGGGCGCTGGCGGTGAATGAGATGACTGGCTATTTACTATAGTTTAAGAACCGTAATAGGGTCATCTTTCACCCATCCGCTTACTGGATAAAAAGTATTTTCTATTTAAACATAAGGCATAAACAAATGTGTTTACAAAACCATATAAAAGTATTTTGTTTAATATTTTACCTATAAAGCGTAATTATGAGTTCACCAAATCAATACAATATATAGAAATCGATGTGTGTATGTATGTTTTCTATGGATTCCGTAGCGGCTGGAGCGATTTTGATGAAATTTTTAGGCAATCTGCTGATTAGCCTAGCGAGTGATCCTGTAAAGTTTTAGCGATCGAAAGTTTGAATGCGAACGAAGCCGCGGGTACCTACTGCTAGTTTATAATAAATAATGAAATTTTAATTCATAATAATAATTAATAATAATGTAAAGAATAATTTATATTAAGAAGAAAGAAGGACAAACAAACACACATTCACATTAATCATAATCATATCATAAAGCACAACCTTTTTGTTTACTACCTTTTTGTTAAATTACTGTTACCACGATCGTAGTAAAGCATGATTTTATAATATGTCAAAAACAAATGTACCATAAATAAAAATCAAACTGGCTACTTTCAACCTTAGGCTTAGGCTGACGTAGTGAAAACGAAAGCTCATCGTGGGCAACTATCAAGTGTCACCAAAGGCGATGAAATAAAAATCATATGTACACCGAAAACAATGCGGCGTAAAGTTACACTATTCTATGGTTTCGTACACCTGATGAAAAACATTAATTAATTAGTTTTATTAATGTAGGGTATAGGTAGCTTTAGTTCGGTTTAAGATGGCAATGAGAATATTTAGGTAGAATTGTTTTTTTAAGATTTCCGTATTCAAGGGCTCCATTCATTGCCCTGCCCTAAAACCTGCCCTTCAAGAAATATGTACATGCATACATATATATGGTTTGAACCATATGATTATTGTGTGAGTTTAGCATAAGACCAGAAAAACAATCTTACCAATCTTACTAATATTATAAACTAGCGACTCACCATCGATTCACTCGGGTACGTTTTCACGGTTAGTGTGGAATAGTTTTGTTTTCAAATGCTTGAATAGTTATTCTGCTATTAAGGGTAACGATAAATCGAACAAAACAAAGATCATAAAAATCGGTCTAGCCGTTCTCGAGTTATAAGTGTTCTAACAAACCCGACTTTGTTTTATATATTATATAGAATATAATGAAAAAATTAAAATGAATATAATGAAAGTGAAAGGTTAGATGTTTGGATGCTTGGATGTTTGTAACTCAATCACACCAGAACGGCTGAATAGATCTTGATGAAATTTGGCCTAGAGATAGATTATAGTCTGGAATAGCAGATAGGCTACTTTTTATCCCCGAAAAATGTACGGTTCCCGTGGGACAGATTTGTTTTTGTTTTTCTAGAGGCGAACCCGAGCGAAGCGAGGGTGAGCCGCTAGTGAATAATAAAAAGAAGCGAACTAATAATAATAGAATTCGAATCACACGAGTTATTAGAAAGTATATAACTTAAATCATAGGTGCTGAAAAGGAATCCAAACTCGCACTTGACCGATTTTTGGATAGCATCATGTGTTTTATAGATTATTCTGGTATTTATTAAATATAAACAGATGGGCTCGGTCGCGAAGATGTTCACTGCTGCCAACGACACGTTACGCCCTAAATATTGATAGCGTTTGAACTGGTTTTTAGAGCACGTTTTGTTATTACCGGATGTACTGTAATATTGCGAGCAGTTTTTATTTATTATGGTAGTGGTATCGTACTCGCTTGGAAAACCAAGTGAAGTGGGTTCAATACCCGAGTCTAGCATCTCTGATATTCTTACCACCTGCTTTACGGTAAAGGAAAATATCATGAGAAACCCTGTATGTATGAAAGACTAGTTTTCCAAAAATATCTTAAGTCCAATAACCATTTCTTAATTCGATATATATGGTTTTAAAAGCATTTCCGCGAATTTTTATCTTAATTGATCAAGAAAATATCTACTAAGTACGACTAAATACAGTATTGTCTACCGAAAAGAGCCAGTCAGAAACCTAAAGTACCTATAAATTAAGTAGCTATAAAAAAGTACCTTTTGATATTGCATTAAAACTATTCAGATACAGGGCCATAATTAGATTTATTGTTTATTCACTCTCAATACAAATTTTTACTTCACGCAGAATTCGAATCTGTGAGCTCAGTAGGTGTAGGCATTGCCAATCATCGCACAACACCCAGTAAAAAAATACCTTCGCTTTCTTCAGTGATTATTTATAATGTACTAATATTTCAAGGAAAAAAATGCTTATCATTCAGCATATAAGCTAAACATAACAGTTGTGTAATAAATCACAACTACTCAGTAAAAGTAAACATTATAATGTAAAAAACGTAGCACCGTCCAACTTACGCAACACGTACACTTACGCAAATTGAATCCTACTGATATTTTATACGTGATTAACGATTACTATTTTACGCAAAATCTACTGAAAGGATTTCGATAAAACTTTAAATAAACTACACGAGCGGAGCGAGAAAAGAGAGAAAACGCTAGTATTAAATAACAGACAAACGTAATGGTTATAACTGTTTTATGGGTTACGGCTTATGTTATAAGAAAAAAATTAAAAACTGTAACTTTAAAGTGGAAAAGCAATTAACCTACCAATTTGTTGAACAATGGCAGCAAATTATCGCCTTACGGAAGTTCAGCCGCGATAGAAACCGCTTCCTGCAGCCACAAGCCTGGGAATTTCGTATGATCCTTTCTTATCGGACAAGCAAATGTTTTGGTCTTTATCTCAGTGGGAACATTGCATCGATGTCTGTATGACACATGGTTATGTTTGAATAATCTATTTAGATAAATGATTGAAAAAATCTCAGTCCGTGGATCTAGATTGTTAGATTTTGTTATTAACTATAGGCACTCGCCTGCTGTTTTACTTGCGAAAATGAAATTTTGAATTACAGACAATTCAATTTACAAATAGAGGATACAAAAACAAAATGATTTAGGTGATTACCACAAAAGTAAAAATTTAGGGTTGTTAAAATGCGTTAAGCAGACCCTTCATAATAATTATAATAATTTAAAGTTCATGTTTTATTACATGTATTTCATGAGTGTTTAAGCAGTGTAAAATTCTTACTAGCATTAGCAGAAATTAGCTGAAAAAATCAATTGAACTGCTTTCAGCTAAAACGCGGTAAAATTTTACTTAATCTACCTCAACATATATATATATATATATATATATATATATATATATATATATATACACACATATATATATATATATATAACTATATGTATATATATATATATATATATATATATATATAATATTTAAAGTTCCTCCTACATATATAGTTATATATATATATATATATATATATATATATATATATATATATATATATATATATATTATATAAATGTATGTACAGCTTCAACAACAATAAAATAAATAAACAATTAATACAGCATTTCAAAAGGTTATATTATGAAAAATAAATTACAAAAGCACTAAAAAAGGTACTCAGTTTTACTATAGTTTATGTATCCATTGTGTTGTTATTGTTTATCGATACTCGGAATCCAGACCCCATCCTTTAGTAGGTCAGGGCTGGCAAAGGTGTAACCAGTTACAATGACCTCCAAACAGAGTTGCCAAAATGCCTACATGAAATGTATTGTAAAATTTGTAAAATATCGTACCATCAACAAAACCTTATATACATGCGTATACTCATATATAAATATGAATTGTCTGAACGTGTTAATCTATGGAAATGTCAGATCAGTTTAAACGTAATTTTGTTTGTTACAGCCTATTTATTGAGGAAGGATATGGGCTATGTATTAGTAGGATATTACGTCGCTTCGCTCGAGCCTGTATAAGTTATCCTAAAATGTTAAACATTAAAATCAATTTAATTCTTTTATTTCGTTGCTTCTAGGAATGCCAGCTGGGCACAATTTATTAAAAACAAAACAAAGTTTGTATAATACGAGACTGACATATTGTTAAAGCCAATTGTTTAGAATTGCTATTTCCTTGTCATAGTTAAGTTATTATGTAGTTATTTGGAAATTTAATATTATTGTAATCTTAACTAATACTTAAAATTTAAATGTGTATTGAATTTTTTTTTTTGTGCATTGGTTATACTTGCATAAAAATCAAACTGATCAATTTGACTTTCATTTATGTACTAAAGTTTATATTATTATTAGCGGACATTTTTAAATTAAATAAAATTTCAACTTTATTTTGAAATTAAAATACCTTTGTCAATGATAAATCAAGACATTTTTGTATCACTGTACTACAAGAGCCTGAAAATTAATCTTATGTAAATATTGAATTATATTTCATAATTTTTAATGCCATCAAACAACAGAGAAGCAAGCTCCGAACCAGTTTTACTGACCTCCAGACGTTGCAAATCCATTGCGAGTTATTTTGCATCATTTATTGATATTTTATTATATCTGTAATAGCGCCTGGGTTAATCAGGTAGTATAACGTCAGGTATTCAAATTTTATCAAATGTTTTTCTTTGAATTGTAAATAACAGCAAACCAAGTATTAAAAGAAAAATCTCTATATCTATGTACATATATGAGGAATCCATAATTCAGTTTGTACGTTGAATACACAACTGAATACAATACTGTTATTTTGAATTAAGTTACTATTGTTGTCCTTCTTTAATCATGGCTAAGTTGTTACTAATCATTGAGTTTTTGACGAAAAATAACCTACATACAAAGTCACTTAAAATACAAATAAAGTCACTTACATAATGATAAACAAAACAAAAAAAGATTTTTTGAAATTCAATCCCTAAGGGAGTGTATGGTGGCATTTTTTTATAGAATATATATATATATATATATATATATATATATATATATATATATATATATATATATATATATAATGCGTATAAACTACCTATTACATAGGCAATATATGGCATTTACATACAATAATATAAATTTTTTATAATATCGTTAGTATAATATGATGTAATTTTATTCTGAGAACAACATTATACGAGTATTTTGATAAACATGATTCATAAAACTCTTTTTTTTTCAGAGCAAGCAGGAATTGGTCACCCGGGCCCCATAACCCAGAGATAGGTCAGGGTTGACAAAGGGCGAACCAGTTTCATTGACCTCCAGACAGACGGACCGCATTGCGAGACGAGTATGAGCGATATGGGTACAGAATTGTTGTGTTGGAATGTTAAATAAAAGAAACTCTGATACTGCAATAAGACTTCTTTATAGCATTACAAAAAAAAATCAATGGCGAATATTTTGAAGATGTAAAGGTGTTCCCACGATAAATTTTACTTTTAGGTATATCGCCATTCGCCATATGTGATAATCGAAACTTATTATAAAAATAGCAACAAGTTCGATTACCGGCTTGGAAAATTAATTTTAAAGAAACATAATAAAGTGTTCACCAACTAACTACTGCATATATTTTCGGAATCTGCCAACCAGACTCATTGATTATTATACATGTATATATGACGACACCTTTAGCTCAGGTTGGCTCAGCTTGCTGTGCCAACGGTCGCGGGTTGGAATCCCGCTGGGGGCATTTATTTGTGTGATGAGCACGAATGTTTGTACTCCAGTCATGGATGTTTATATTTATAACTAGCGACTCACGCTCGCTTTGCTCGCGTTCGTCCCTAGGTACGTTTTCACAGTAAGCTATGTTTAGATATACATAAATAGTAGCTAGCTACTTCTCAGATATTTATTTAAATTATATAACGATTTACCCTCGTCTTGCTCGGGTGCGTATGCTGTACGCGGATTTTGTTCATAATTTTATGGGTTTTAATTTTTTTTTCGCGGAACTAAAATGTTACCTAACTTACTCCCTATAACATCAGCTATCTGCCAGTGGAAGTCCCGTCAAAATCGGTCCAGCCGTTTCGGAGATTAGCCGGAACAAACAGACAGACAGACAGACAAAAACTGTAAAAAATTTGGTTTTGGTATATGTACCGTGTATACATCCATATGCATTTAGTAAATAACGGTTATTATAATATTACAAACAGACACTTCAATTTTATTATTTAAAAGTGTAGTGTATCAACTACCTGGTTTCTATACCACAAGCCTTACCTATACTATACCTTACTATAGAACCAGATAGATGGTGCTGTGTGTTAATGTCCATTTTTTTCAATTTTCCAACTTGATTACCACTTGTCTTACGGTGAAGGAAAACATCGTGAGGAAACCTGCATGTCTGAGAGAACCTAGCAAGTTTTCGAAAGACGTGTGAAGTCCGCCAATCCGCACTTGGCCAGTATGGTGGACTATGGCCTGATTCCCCTCGTATTGAAGGGAGGCCATTACCCAGCAGTGGGACGATAAAAACGGCTGAATACACAATAAACCCGAGCAAAGCGACGGTGAGTCGCTATTACCTGATAAAGTAAAAGCGGGTGAAAATTAAGTTACGAGTATGTAAAAGTTACAAATAAGGTATCTCATAAAGTACATATTTGCTCTTAGAATATACAAGGACGGCGAGTGTCTAGCTCAAACATGTAATCTAGACCCAGTTTCATAATAAGCTGTTGCTAATAGGATTTTAGATTGCCAAAGACTAATTGGTTTTGAACTTGCTTATCCGTAACTTTAGCCTACTTACTACGATATCGATTATCTTTTGTTGTGAGCGGTGATTAAGTTTTATAAAGCGTTTAATATCTTTTTATTTGAATCTAAGATTTTTTTACTCCTTTTCCTTCGTTCAAATAATTTTAGTTCTAATAGTGATGTTCAGATTATTTTAGAACCAATGATGTATAGAGGGATCAATTAGGTTTTATTGATATTTGGTAATTTTAATGTTTCCAATTCATATAAAAGTCTAGAATAAACAGAGCGACAAAAAATTAAAAAACATGTTTTTCTTATAAGTACCGTATATAATTTCATATGCATTTAGTAAAAAGCTGTTATTTTGACATTACATACAGACACTTGAATTTTATTTATATGTATAGAGTATAGATAACTGATCTATGCAGCATAATGTCACCTGACCGATACATATACATAAAAAATTATAATATACTTTTATTTTTGTGCCGTTAATAGTAGTTCCACTGTTTTAAACTTCGAAGGTCAGCGATACAATGCACTCTTCGTAGATGTTTCATAAGGGACAAGATACGTCCTTACCAAATCAAAATGGTTTCAAAGTCATCTATTCGATTTTAACTATCCGCTATTTGTTTAAAAATCCTGTACTTAATCACTCCCTGATTAAACTCGAAATTGCAGTACGTATAGATGCAGGATGCTGCAAACTTTCAATTTGGCAAATAAAATCCTCAAAGAGAGTAAATGCCGTTATTTCTAAACTACGTGGGTGGAGATGGGTGCAAATGCTAGTTATTTAATACAAGTGGATACACCTAATAATTCCTCATACGAGTATCAAACCCGGTACTGTAGCCATACAATCCTATAACAAAACCTACACAATATTTTCTTCGCCATATTTACTGTTAAGTGTCTAAAAATAGACTGAATACCTATATATTTGTTTTCCTTGTACAGTTTAACTGCTACAATAATTCGGAGAACGTTGTGATTGTTCGAATCGATGGAATGCGGATTTAGTTGAGGTGACTTCAGTTATTACTTATTACGTACTTTAATTTGAAGACGATCTTTTCACCCGACTGCATAAGAAGGAGGGTAATGTTTTTCGAGGTTTTAGGGTATAAGGCTGCGTTATATATTATTCAATTCATTGATAACAGCTCATAAGGTATTAATTTTGTAATATTAATTTTAAAACATATTGTGGGGTCTACGAATTAAAAAATTAAAACAGTTCTTGTTATAACGACATACATACATATGTATGTGATATATGTATATGTATCAAAGAAAAGTAAAAATAAGTAAATAAGTATTTTAGTAAAAATTTAATTATTACCAAAAATATATAATTATATGGTATAATTTTGATATAAACTATGAAAGAAGTTTATCAATATTTTTTAGATAACCATTAAGTAACCAAAAAACAATGTCCCTAGAATAAAATACTTAAAATATACCTACATATAGTATACAATGTTTTTGTAAACTAAAAATTTACATATTGATGAGATTTTTTAAATACTTTACTTAGATTATTATTAACTAGCGGTTCACCCTCGCTTCGCTCAGGTTTGCCTCTAGAAATACAAAAATAAATTTATCCCACGGGAACTGTACCTTTTTCGGGGATAAAAGTAGTCTATGTGCTATTCCAGACTATAGTCTATCTCTGTTCCAAATTTTATCCATTTCTGTTCAGCCGTTTTGGCGTGATTGTGTAACAAACATCCAAACATCCGTCTAAACTTTCACATGTATAATAATAATATTAATGTTTAAGCAAAATAACATAAAATTGGGGACATAGACCGGGGCACACAACTAGTATGTAATTAACAAGGACGGTCTCAAGGCTTAAACCTAAGTAAAATAAGGTGTAAGGTGTACTGGAAATGACGTTAGCAGAATTCTACAATATACAGTTACTATTTCAACAAATAATTTCGGCACGTCCTCATGATTTTAAGTAAATATTACATAACATTCAAAAATCCACTTTAAAACGTTAGAACAGAATTGATTTTAGTTTACAATTGAAATCAGTTAGGATATTTCATAATGAGTGGTTTAAGCATAATTTGTTTGGTATAAAAATGTAAGAATGGTGGAATTTTTGCAACGGGAGCTGAACAATGCCTGGTATAGGGTTACGAAGAATGCTAGGGCGTAAGCGGTTGTGAAACAATAGTTGCTTCTCGTTCAAAATAATAGAACAATACGAATTTTCGTTATTTCATGATTCAGGGATTTGTTTTAATTTGCGAGACTTTATTATACAGTTTTAATTACTTTGCGATATAAGGTTTAGGCCTAACTAAGCTTTTTACTTAGCTTTACAGAACGCTTACATTCGAGGTGTGCTTTGATTTGTATTGGCTGGCACCGACTTCGAAAAAATCTGATTAAGTATCTGTTCTAAATGAAAACCCCCGTTTTGTTATTTTTTACTTTTCAGTGCCTGGAAGTCGGGTTTTTTTTAAGTTTTTATTTTTCCATTTTTAGTGTAGACGTATCACCAATACAAATGAATCAAGCCCAAACACCAGGTAATTGCTGTAAATCGTCGAGGAGTTCCCTCGACTGTCTTTCGGGTCTTTTTCGGGTTTAACAGATCGACTCCAGACTTTCATTAAATAGTAGTGCTTTAAAATACCTAATGAAAATGTTAACAAACGCACTAGTCGCTGCTACAATTTTCGAAAGTTCCCCTCGATTTCTCTGGGATCCCATCACCAGATCCTGGTTCTCTTATCATGGTACCACTCTTGGGATATGTCCTTCCCAACAAAAAAAGAATTACGAAAATCGGTTCATAAACGACGAAAAAATCCACGAACAAACATAAAAAATATATATACGGTCGAATTGAGAACCTCCTCCTTTTTGGAAGTCGGTTAAAAAAATAACCGATTGGTAGTTTTCATTTGCTATAGATACCTAATTAGATATTTTCGTAGTCGGTGCCAGCCGGTATTGATGTATGATATTGTAAACTATAATTAAAGTTCATACCCTGTCATATTTACCTATTAGATTTTCATATTGGGTAGGCATTGTCTGGCATCGACAGGACATTATAAAATCCCTTGCTCAAAAGATTTAAGTGAAATTCAAAATGGAGATAGCTTACACTTACAGTTTATAGTAAACAGGCAGATTATACAATATACTACGAAACTTTGTGATGAAAAGCGGAACATTTTGCTTGTAATTTTTTCTACGTTTATATTTTTTACATCTTAAATATATGCATATACATGCAAACACTTAAGCTTCTTGAGTACGGTTTTTAATAAACATTTTTTTGCATTTTTTATTCAAATTGAGACGGTTATGTGAACAACTAATAATCATATGTTCCGCGCAATCATGTATGACAATAAAATTAATTAAGAACAAAAATTTCTTAAAATTATAAAATTAAGCCTAAAATTTTAATTCCAAAGTTACTTAAAAACATACACTACCTATTTTATTTTTATTACTTTTACACGATTACGCTTCTAATTGAATCGTAAAAAATATCTTTTAACATTGATTTTTTTACTTGTTAAGAATAATCTATACATATAATAAAATTGTAACTAAGCCGAATATGTACATTAAATATTTTTTGAAAAATCTTATTGAAATAGTCATTATTATTGATACAGAGGCTGAATCTATAGTTTTTAGAATTTTTGTCTGTCTGTCTGTTACCACATCACGAAAAAACCACTGGAGGGGTTTTGATAAAATTTAGTATGATGATAGCTGGATATCCGGGTCAACATATAGGATACTTTTTACTGCAGGAAAATATCTCATCTCTGAGAAATCTATACTTAAAGTTAAAACGTAAATAGGGACGAAACCGAGCGGAGCGAGGGTGAGTCGCTAGTTTAAATAATATACCTATAATTACCTAATAAATAGTTTCACTAACAATAATAAATAAGCTAAGTAATAAATATACATAATAACAATATCTATATTTCTATACTAATATAATAAAGAGATAAAGTTAGTGAGTTTGTGAGCTTGTAGGGGGTAATCTCTGGATCTACAGAACCGATTTGGATGAAATTTGATAAGATAATATTTTGAAACCCTGGGAAGGACATAGGATATTTTTTATTCCGGAAATCATCCCACCTCAAGAGGGTGAAAATGGGGATGAAAGTTTGTATGGGTAATTAACTTAGGGACGAACCCGGGCGAAGCGGGGGTGAGTCGCTAGTAATAAATAAATAAATAATATGTTAAAGATGTTACAATATCAACCAATAAGAAACAAACATAAATGAAAAAGCCGGTATAAAAATATACAATAGGAAATCACCCATTGATTTTAACGGAAACGTCAAATGCGAGGGTTTTCAAAAATACCGATTTCCATGACGACGTTACATGATTGTATGAATTAGTAATCTGTGGCTGTTACTATGGGATCGAAAACAAGTATAATGATAATATTATACTACTATGATAATGTCGCACTGCTTGGCAAGGGCTGCCTTTTAATAAAAGGACAATCAGTCCATAATCCACCACGCTAATCAAATATGGGTTGGTTTCATATAAAATACGAAAACACGAATTATTTTATTACATTTAAATATTAGGAGTTCTGGAACAGGATTTGAACCCGCCTCATTTGACTTTTAAGTTACGTTACTAATGGGCTATCACTGCTACCATGTATATAATATTAAGAATAAAAAACAGACACACAGACTGATCGTCTTACTATGTACATTTTCTCAGACAGTAATGTTGGAAAGTGTGTAGTATCATTTCTAATATATTTAAATTATGACCAAATTATACACATGTCGTTATAAACTTACAACTGTTAAAATGAAGATTTAAAAAATATACTGCAAATGTACATATTCGGAGAGAAAACGTATACAATTTTGTAATTTCACGTTATTTGGGATAATTACATATGGTAATGAAACTTAATAGTATAACTGTTTGTAAAACGTATATTCTTAACTAATTTCACGCTTTTAATATATAATTTATGAATTTCATGTTAAGGTACCTATATTTAGTTTAAAAATGAAATATGAACATTTTGACTGAAAAAATATACCTATGAAGAAGAGATTCTAAGATCTGGTACTTTCTTAATCATATATTTCATGTATGTGTTATTAAATATATCGATTAGATACTAAATTTCAAAAAAAAGTATTTATCATTTAAACTTTGTTACTCAATAAAGATGTTGAATAAACAGTCAGGGCAAATTATTTTATATTTAATATGGGATTGTACAAGATTGATTAAGTCCTAATAATAAAAGTTAATAATGACGGTTATAATATGATAGCAGATAGGCCATTATTTTATTTAAAAGATAAAGTTATGACTTTTCGATTTAAATCCACAACCTTCACCAGACCTCAGAAGTAATACCTAAAGAAGAGAGATAAGATGATATATCTGTTATCTTAAATCAACGTTATCAAAGTATACGGAAAGTGGGTCTAGATATTGCCATAATTTGAGACTTACTTCCACTTGTAGAAAGATACTTGCTCAGCTACATTCTACATACATCAAGGGTATCAAGTTGTGATATATTATGTCATTTTAAAGATCCATAGTAATAACTTTATTTTATTATATGACACTAACAAAGAAACACGTGCAGGGATACAAAAATAATTATTTAATTTTGTTATATCATTTATATTTTAGGTAAGAATGGAATGTGGCCAAGGTCGAAAACAGGATAACTAAAATGTGCTAATTAATAGCCATTACACGTTTTTAACCAATTTTTAGATATTTATAGATCAACTTCGATTATAACGTCGTAACGTTATAATCGAAGTTGATCTGGAAACTTCAAAAAAATTGATAAATTCCATATTAACAATATGATTGTGAAGCTACTTTTACCATAAGTTGTTAAATAAGCCTTCGAGCTGATCTGATGATACGCAGGAATCACAGTCGAAATCAAATGTAGATACTACTCTTAAAACAATTAAATTATCACGTCAGGGGTGGAGTTAATAAAAAGCATCAGAAGGGATATTTTATGACCATGTCCGGAGTAGTTTCCAACCAAGCAAACTCCCTCAACGACCCATTCACGCTTTCACTAACTCAACGTCTTACATATGAAACTAACTTTTTTAATTTATATACAATGCCCATTTGTCGATTTATGTACAACACGAACTAATACACACCGAAATTGTCATTAAAATAGATCAATACCACCACAGTTAACCTTAATTAGTGGTTATCAGAGGAAATACGAGTGCGATATGCGACCGCAACTTCCCGGTTGTCCAAGAGTTCTAATTCTAATAATTGGCATAAAAACGTTATGGGCGAGATTAGGAGGTTTTCCTTTGAATGTCACGACGAAATTATAATCAAATTCACATAATTTATACTAAAAATACGTACAGTAATCAAACAATAGATTGTATCCTCATACACTTTACTCTCGAAGTCAAGAATGATGCTGGGCGATATCTAAGGGTATTATTTAATAAGAAGAGTAAAAAATAATTATCTTAAGAAGTAAAACTTAAAATAAATAAATTTTTAGTGCCCTCCAAAACCTGTTTAGGAAAGGGAATCTCTAAAATTAGCGATCTAATTTTAAATTTATTTTTCTACATACTAGCTGATAGACAATAAATAAATCATATACATTTTTGATAATGGCTGGGGATAATTTTTTTTAAGAATATTTAACAATATTATCTGTGTACATATAATAAAATTCTGAGTCGAATGAACGATAAATGTATAGATGTACATTAAATATTTTTTGGATTTTGATGAAATTTAGCATGATGATAGCTGGTTATCCGGGTCAACACAAAGGATACTTTTTAATGCAAAAAAATTTTCATCTCTAAGAAATCTATACATATATATATATATATATATATACGTTAAAACGTTACTAAACGAACCCAAGCGGAGCGAGGGTGAGTCGCTAGTAAATCATATAATTCTTCGACTCTTGAACGTAGGTAATTATAATAATTTCCATGAACTATGTAGAATAACCTAGTTATAAAATTACTATAGATAAAACAAAGTTTTCTAGAAAAAGACACCGGCATGAGGATCGCATTTCATTATAATTAATCAACGACATATTTAGAAATGTTTATGACCGTAATAGAAAAAGGCAGTGGCATAAAAAGGCAGTGGTAGCCTAGTGGAAACGCGCTCGCTTGGGAAACCGAGTGAAGTGGGTTCAAATCCCGGGTCTCGCACCTCTGATATTTTCATGTGCGAATCATTTTCTAACTTGATTACCACTTGCCTTACGGTGAAGGAAAACATCGTGAGGAAACCTGCATATCTGAGAGAACCTAGCAAGTTTTCGAAAGACCGCCAATCCGCACTTGGCCAGCGTGGTGGACTATGGCCTGATTCCCCTCATCTTGAAGGGAGGCCCACCCCCAGCAGTGGGACGTTAAAAAGGGCTGAATACATACATAACCGTAATAATTATTGCCGAGTATATATGCTTGCAGATATTATGGGTTCGAGTCTAAAGTCAGGTCAAAAGAGTTAATTATAAGATTCCTTGTATTTAAATTTCCATTTTACTGCAATATGATATTTTTAGACATTTTTTTTTGATGTGACATACTTTTTATTAAAGAATTCTTTTCAGCCTGGATCGTGGAAGTCTCATAGAAGAAAAAAGCAAATTCATCCATGTTCTAGCACACACCAATGTGCACTACAATATCTCCCGCGTAGATGATTAACCACTGTAGCCGAAATCTGTTATGATGCCATTATAAATAATCATCCGAATTACTATAATATTCATAAAATCTTTTGATGTTTTTATGCGATAGGCAGATTTATAAACGTGTTACAATGATTGTTCCTTACATATAATGATATAATGGCAAAAATGTATGTTTGTTTTTCTTCAATGTACTGGTAAACTAAAAACTAAGCCAAAGATGATATATGACAAATTATTTCAAACAACTAGAATAATCAAATTTATATAGCTTTAGTGTCTTAGACAGATATACATATATATACGTACTCAATTTTCTATTTATCTATGTAATCACTACTCTTTAAACACAGAATAGACTGAAAATACAGTTGCATTCAGGCCTTTTTAACGTCCCACTGCGACGTCTTTACGAGAGGGATCAGGCCTATATATATATATATATATATATATATATATATATATATATATATATATATATATATATATAACCCTTCATAAATTAAACAAAAAGTGAGTAACTGTGAGGACTATATAATGTTTACGTATTTTTTACATAAAGGCATGCAATAACCTAATGTGCCTACGCAGAATACCTAAGTATCACTTAATGCAGGTCACTGAACCATTGTTTTGATTAAAGATTTAGTAATGCATTCGCTGATGCAATATTTGACGTACGCTGGGTAGAAATAATACATGAAAATATTCAAATATAATAAGTTCTATATTTTCTTAGATATCTACGAAAATTGGTCATTAAAGAATAATGTGTATTTAAATTTATATACATATATGTAGTGTATCAACTACCTGGTATCCATAACACAGGCCTCGTAGTTCACCATGGAACTAGATGGTGCTGTGTATTAACTCCCAACATATTTATTTATTTATTTTAAATAAAACTACTTCCAAAAGGCTGAAAAAATTGTTTTATTTAAAATAAAAACACTTTACTTTTTATGACGTAGTGAAATGGATATAAAATTGTTTCAGCATAATTATCAAATAAGTTTTTAAACCGACTTTAAAAAGGAGAAGGTATTCGACTATGATATAAGGATATGTATGTTCATCTTTGTATATGTCATTATGATCGACATGTCAATTGGAAATTTATCTCATTAAATCTTTAATTAAAAAAATGTACCTACTTTATGAATGCTACATATTTTTTTCTGGAATTTTCAATTATTATATTACATATTACTGTGAATGAGTGAACATTTTAGTAAAATAAATTATTATTATAATTATGTTTTTATTCCATTTGCTGTAGGAACCCTTGACCCATGAAATCAAAGGGCTAAGCACTTAAAAGGCATAACACCTCGTCTTATCGCCTCTAGTGGTGACAGCAGAGCTCATTTTTCACTTAAAAAATCGGCATTGCCATTTATCAGGGGAATGCGGGTAGCATTCTTGCCAATATTCCACGCGAATATGACTTGTACAGTAATAATTAAGTGTATATTTATTTTGTATATATTTTTAAGTATATTTCTAATTTTCTTTATTGTAAATAAAAGAAATTAAAATTATATTCACTTATAATGCAAAGCCAAACCAGAACAAAAACAACTCGAACACGTGCATATTCCAATTCATGGGAACAATATTGAATTGCATTCTACACATATTATTTTCTTTCGTTAATCGATTACTATATCATTCATGCGTCAAAACGTTTGCAAATTCCTAACAATCCGGTTTCTGATAACTATATGTTTGATACACCGCGATACTATGGTGGTTCTAACTTAATAATGGGCTATTTATAAAATCAATTTTTCATGCACCAATATTAAGAGTGATATATCATACTAACGACTAACAGAATCTGTTAGTTTTGAATTATGCCACTGTCCATTCCTTGTGTTGTATGGGAAATATTTTAAATAACCGAGTTCAAATCTATAAATTCAGTCAGTTAGAAAATAATAATAAATAAATAAATATGTTGGAACATTAACACACAACACCATCTAGTTCCATGGTAAGCTACGAGGCCTGTGTTATCGATACCAGATAGTTAAAACACCACATATATAACGTTAAATACATATAAATTATAAATATAAACACCCATGACTGTAGTACAAATATTCGTGCTCATCACACAAATGAATGCTCCCAGCGGGACTCGAACCCGCGACCGCTGGCACAGCAAGTAGGATCATTGCAAATTGAGCCACACGTGTCGTTTAAATAAATCTATAAATTGATTTTCGAGTGAAGCGAGGGTAATTCGCTAGATACAAATAATGTTTAAGACAATAACATTTCGAAAACTCATGCCTTACGAACCCGCTCAGCTTATTACGCCAGAGGTCGCAGGATCAATATATTAATATAATACTAGTGATATAAAAATAAATCTTTACATTTAAATAGATATAAAATAATATACATTAAATGTATATATGTATAAATACAATATAATATAGAGTAGATTTCATAAAAAAATAACGTTTCTATAAATGAAAATTATTCATTACTTGTGAAGCGAATAACTTTTTAATTTAAACTGTACCTTCATTTATATACTTAGAGATAGAATAGTAAAATTGGTGTCTATTTTAAAAGACAATGCACAAAAATAATGAATGCAACAGCATATTATTCATAATTAGAAATAAAAGAAAGTAGAAATTCACCTTTTGTTTGGAATTGATTAAGAAAAATCTCTTGAAATGGTGAATACTCTGGCGCCTATTCTAACACACAGCCTTACAAACATAACAATGGCGGCTTAAACTTAAGTTTCAAAATCAATTGTTTTCAAATGGCAGCTAATTACTACTTATACGCTACTTTACGACATGCAGTTAGAGGACAAACGGTATAGTAATTTTCTCCAATGTTAGCTCCATATACTAATGCTTTGTTTGAGGTATAGTCTGTCAATCAATAATATCTGTTCCGACTTCTTTCCATATAATTTCATTTACTTATCTTTAATACATACATGTCATACAATTATATTCTAACACTAGCAAAACCCGCGGCTTTGCTCGCGCTAAAACTACAATAAAAAACTTTAAAAAGGTAGGTTTCATACCAATTTTCATCCCTTATTTTATCTCCTTATGGAATGAATTTCCAAAAACGCTAAAACACGTATTTATTTAATTGTATTAAAGACCATTAATAGCAAGTTTCAAGAAATTCTGATCAAAAATATTTTTTGGGTTGTGTTATAACGTGTATTCCCGTGGGAATGAGATAATCTCCCGCGGTAAAAAGTATCGTATATGTTGACCCGGATATCCAGCTATCATCATACCAAATTTCATCAAAATGCCTCGAGTGGTTTTTTGTGATGCGGTAACAGATAGACAGACAGACAGACAAAAATTCTTAAAACTATAGATTCGGTCCGTGTATCGATAATAAAGTCTATTTCAATAAGATTTTCCAGAAAATATTTAGACATCTATACTATAATATTATAAAGCTGAAGAGTTTGTTTGTTTGTTTGTTTGGTTGAATCTGCGCTAATCTCAGAAAGTACTAATCCGATTTGAAACATTCTTTTTGCATTAGATAGCCCGTTAACTAAGAAAGGCTATAGGCTATATATCATCCCGGAAAAATGTACGGTTCCCGTGGGATAGATTTGTTTTTGTCTAGGGACAAACCCGAAGCGAAGCGAGGGTGAGTCGCTAGTTATAAGAATAAGTTTAGTAAGTCATAGTGATTGTGTTTCAACCACACATTCAACTAGGAGATTTCGCTTACGAAACTTAAGTTATATTTATCACACACATTAAACATACATATTTATCCCAGTCTAATTGAGATCGCAGCATTAGAAGCCACCACAAAGAATATACTCATTCGATAAATACCTACAGAGTATAGACAGTACAATCGATGCTGAAATCTTAGGGAATACTATTTACATTCTTCAGTCTTCCTACATAGCTCACAAACTAACGTATAATGCGTTATCTATCTATCTATTCAGCCCTGTTTAACGTTCCACTTCAGTACGAGGGGATCAGGCCATAGTCCACCACGCTGGCCAAGTACGGATTAGCAGACTTGTCGAAAACTTGTTAGGTTCTCTCAGACATGCAGATTTCCTCACGATGTTCTCCTTCACCGTAAGCCAAGTGGTAATCATGTTAGAAATGATTCGCACATGAAAATATCAGAGGTGCGAGACCTGGGATTTGAACCCGCTTCACTCGGTTTCCCAAGCGAGCGCGTTACCACTGGGCTACCACTGCTTATGCGTTATAGAAGTAAATTATTATTGGTTTACTCCGTATTTCTATACCATATCGCTGTCACAGTTTTAATTAAATAATAACTTATATTTAACTTTAAAGCAAACTACGTACGATATTATGTAAATAAAGTACTTTGTAATGGTAATCTGAATAGAGCACTTCGCGTAAATTCCAGGTATAACAATAAAACTACAAATAGAATGCAAACAAGATAAGAGCCGCTATCAACGCTCAGAATACCGTTATCCTGCAACAGGCTGTCGATTTCGATAGGTAAGCTGAATGTACTTAAATTTTAAATAGCGTCATTACATTTCAATTCCACCGGTTACTCGAGGAATGGTTACACGGCCGATTGTAATCGTCTGTGCCCTTTGTGATATTCGTTTTACGTCTGTTATTTTACAATAGGTCGGTTTAAAGTGACGTCAAGTCGCATTCCTTTGAAGAGGAAAATGAACGTAGCCAGTTCGCAGAACGCACTGTTGCACTATTTATATAGTCGGGCAAGTGATATGCGGATAGAATAGTAAATATTGAGCTTTCTTGCTTAGGTAATAAAGCTTTTATTTATATTTGTTAATAAAGAACTGTTGTTAGAGCGGACTTAGTGCGGGAAATAAGCGCATTCGACGCCGGTGAGTCAACTGCTAGTATCGCTGTATGCACTTCGTGAGTGTTTCAAATTCGCGAACAGAATTTAATGACAAGACGGCTATTATGTAACTTGTTTATGTTAATTTTGGTTTTTTTTTTTTATATTATAAATAATAGCGAATTCTTATGGAATACGTGTACGTCTGTTCATTTTTACTGAGTACTAATATTTAATAAGTAGAGGTAGCATTATTTTCATGAAATTTTGTACCAGTATGTAACATTTAATTACTAAAAAACGATAATTCACAATTGGCAAAAATATCACGGAGCATATGAATAAATACACACTAAAATTGCGTCCTACGCCTCTTTACAATAAAAAATAAAAAAATGTCATGATCAGAATAAATTTAATTGGCTTCTTTCAACCTGTTCTTTTAGAAGTGCCATTACTTTCTTTCCTCTTTATAAAATATCCATTTAATAACTTTTTTACAGTAAACAGATTTTTCTTGAATGGCGCTTTTCAATTTTCTTTTTCTTAAAAAAGAAATTACAATACAAACTTTATAAAATGTCATTCTGCTGCAAAAGTTTGTGCTTTCACAAATATATATATATATATATATATATATATATATATATATATATATATATATATATATATATATATATAACTATATATTAGAGACGTTTTAACGTTTAGTATAGATTTCTCAGAGATGAGATATTTTCCCGTAGTAAAATTTCTACATTATAATATGCATGTATTAATAACCTTCCTTTTGAATCACTATCTATTGTTGAAAACTGCATTAAAATCTGTTGACTAATTTAAAAGATCAAAGGGAACAGACAGCGGAAGCTACTTTATTTTATACTATGTAAAGATAATTAATGTTTAACCAAAGATGCGTGGTGAACGTAGTTTTGTATGTAAAAACAGTTACGTGCAGCATTAGGCGATCGAAATGTTAATTGAATACGCCTTAAGTTAATATTTTTAATTTGTTTTATTTTAACAGGCAACAAATACATTGTAATACTTAAAAATTAAAAGCTTGCATCAATTAATACAATTATATGCTTTATAATAATAATAAGTTCAATTAACAAATTTCAATTATTATAATAGGTATTACATGATTACTTTTTATTTTCAAAGGTATTCAAAATCACCTTTAAGACATTCTAATTTTACTGGTTAGAGTTTAATGATTTTTAAAATGTATTTTTATGTCTATGATGTTTATTTTATAATTTCCATTGAATCATTTCCATGATTACCATTTGTCTTATGGTGAAGGAAAACATCGTGAGGAAACCTGCATGTCTGAGAGAACCTAGCAAGTTTTCGAAAGACATGTAAAGTCCACCAACCAGCATTTGGCCAGCATGGTGACTATGGCCTGATTTCTTTCGTATCGACACTTAAGGGAGCTTGTTTAGCAATAGCATCATACAACGAAATTTATAAGCGAAGCTTTATAAGAACATCATTAGAAACTAAAACAAATAAACATTGACGTTCGAGCAAAGAGGGGGCGAGTCACTAGTGTATTAATAAATTCCTTAGGAACAACGCGTGAGGTCTAGATCATAAAAGGTAAGGCCTAAAGGAAGGAAGGACGTATATGGAACCTAGAAAGCGATATGTCTATATTTAAGTAACGATTAATGTTTTCTACGATACGACTTGATCAAATTGAAGTATTCTTTATGTTATTTTCTAAATGTAGAGGTTTTTTTTAATTAAATGCAATTAAACCAGTAATGGGAATTATAATGTTAGCCGATATATCTAAGACTAGCGAATTACCCTCGCTTCGCTCGGATGCGTCCCTAGGTACGCAGATTTTGTTCACAATTTCATGGGTTTTAATTTTATTGAGCGGACTTCTGATTCTTTTTCTAATATAAAAGTAGCCTAAATTACTCCTTATAACATCAGCTATTTGCAAGTGAATATCCTGTCAAAAACAATTCAGCCCTTTCGGAGATTAGCCGGAACAAACAGGCAGGCAAAATAAAAAAAAAAAAACAGTTTTTTTCTTATTACTACCGTATATACTTTCATATGCATTTAGTATAATGCTGTTATTTTAACATTAAAGGTAGGTAAAATTATGATATAGTCCAGTAGCGTTCTATAAATAAAGTCAAAAATAATTTTGTTCCGAAGCGAGGTTGACAGTAACTCATACAGTTATAATAAACATAAAGATAGTCTGTCTGTTAGCTTTTCAGGTTTAAACAGCAGAACAGATTTTGATAAGACTTGGCAATATTGCATCCTAGGATTGGGCATGGACATTATAATTATGCGAGCTAAGCCGCGAGCAAAAGTTATAATATAATAAAAATAAAACATACTTAGAGACGCACCCAAATGAAGCGAAGGTAAGTCACTAGTCTATAAATAAATTATAAATTATATATATGTTGGGACCACAGAATTGATGAAAGATAGTAGAATGGTAATCACGCGTAATTTGTATGGGAACCAGTGTCGCCACTCATCCCTTCTTGATATTTTTACTACACGCGCAAGTCAAATAAACACAAGCATTCGCACACATACGCAACCTTTAACGCAACCCTGTAATTGGTCAACACATAGATAATTAGTGTTGCGTCTGTGTTGTGTAAAATAAATAAAATGACTAGTGGTTGAAAATAAAAAATGCTAACAATATTTTTGTCGATAATTTATGTCAGTGTATTAAAATAAATTTTATATAATATTTGCTAACGATATTTTTGTCGATAATTTATGTCAGTGTATTAAAATAAATTTTATATAATATTTGCTAACGATATTTTTGTCGATAATTTATGTCAGTGTATTAAAATAAATTTTATATAATATTTGTTATTTTACAGTTATTAAAAACACATTTTATAAACGAATTAGATTAGTTCAATTTAAAAATAAAATAAAACAATGTTTAACTTATAATAAATGTATTTTTAATGTTACATACGTGGTAAGTGAATTCTTAAGTTAGTTCTCTTTATCACACTCATTTTACATGACAAAATATTTTACAATATGTTGGCGCGAAAATGAGAAAACACAATGAACAATCATATAAAAATAATAATGACTATTTAAATAAGATTTTCCAAAAAATATTTAATATACATATTCGACTCAGTTAGAATTTTTAAACGTAAACGTAAGAATATTTTTAGGTAATAGGTATATAAAATTGATTTTTTCTTATTTCTAAAATAAACCTGTATATAAACTTTAAATTTGCCACAGAAAGCATTCAATCACATTATTATACAAAAATCATTGCCTTATCGATTATTTTGTCTTACAACAAAAGCCATCACTATTATAATATACAAAAGTGAATCATCGCAAAGCAAGCAATGAAAAGTGTGGGTTTCGCAGAGAACGCTATCCATTGCAGACAACGATCGCGCGTTGCTTTGATTATGCGCATGCATAGCGAGCAATGTATATTGTTTGTTTTAGCTTATTACAATAGTATCGTTTGTTTTGAATTTTGTAATCGTTGCTACATTTTTGAAATTAAAGAGATATTCATTATTATTTTTGACTTACCGATGAAAAGATATACCTCCTCGATCGATACTCGAAGTTTGACTTTTTGTCTTGCAAGTAATAATAGCACAAGACGGCATTATAACACTATTTATCGCAGCTTCGTACCCGACACACTCTAAACACGAACTACAAGCGGTGCACGCATGAATCGGTTTAAGTAAGGTTGTTTAACCATAGTTGCGGCGACGCTGTCACGCCCACATTACCATTCCAGCCTTTTTTACCTATTCCGTGGTTGGGACAATAATACACAGCACCATCTAGTTCCATGGTAAGATACGAGGCTTGTGTTATAGATACCAGATAATTGATACACTACACACATATAACTTTAAATATATACATATTATAAATATAAACACCCATGACTTAAGTACAATCATTCGTGCTCTCACACAAATAAATGCCCCCAGCGGGACTTGAACCCGTGACCGCTGGCACAGCAAGAAGGGTCACTGCAAACTGAGCCAAACGTGTCGTCATACATTACATACGTCTATATACATAAAATAAAACTAGCGACTCACCCTCGCTTCGCTACGGGTTCGTCGCTAGACTAAAACAAATCTATCCCACGGGACCCGTACACTTTTCCGGGATGATATATAGCCTATAACCTTCCTCAGTTAACGGGCTATCAAATGCAAAAAGAATTTTTCAAATCGGATCAGTAGTTTCTGAGATTAGCGCGTTCAACCAAACAAACAAACAAACAAACAAACAAACAAACTCTTCAGCTTTATAATATTAGTATAGAGTCTATCAGAATCAAATCTGTACATTAAATATTTTTTTAGAAAATGTTCTTAAAATAGTCATTATTGTCGATACAGAAGCCGAATTTATAGTTCTTATAATTTTTTTCTGTGTGTCCGTCGCATTCCGAGAAAACCACTGGACAGATTTTGATGAAATTTGGTACGATGACGGCTGATTATCTTGGTCAACATATAAGATACTTTTTACTGCGGGAAAATATCTAATTTCTGAGAAATTTATACTAAACGCTAAAACGTAACAGAGACAAACCCGAGCGGAGCAAGTGTGAGTCGCTAGTATAATATATTATTATGCACTAGTAGGTTTGTCAAATTAAATAACCAAGGCGATTATTACAATCTGTCTATATTTTCTAACAGCGTAACGTTGTTGACAATTCGAATAATAATGAATCCTTAAAATTATCATCTACCATTTTTATACAATTTTACCAATGTGTCAAATCAGAGTTAATTATTTATTAATTACGTTTAAATGTTAAACGAATGCAATTATAAATAAGAATATTAATTATTGATTTAAAAAAAAATACATGTAGTTACTAAGCTATATTTTGATATTATATATATAATACAATTAATATTAACTACGTCATAACTGATGGACGACTATTGAAGTACTTGATAACAATATGTATATGTAGAATTAAGAATAATAATCCTGCAAGAAATATTCATATTCATATTATGATACTAAGGATTATTAATCTATTTATATAAATAGAATTTCAAGGAAAAAATGCCTTGCAATAATGATTCATAGGATATACAAAATGTTCTTTGAATGATAATTTATGGCTTTTATGTCTTTTGGAATGTTATTACTTCATTCATTGTAATTTTATCCGACTGCTTCAATATGAGTATAATGTTTTACGATTGAACTTATGTTTGTAATATATATGTATGTTGTATGTTTGTCTATTTCTGTAACAGGTTTTATAACGACTTGATGGTTTAGATCGTTTTAATTGGATTGAAATAAGATGTCTATATTTTTTTAAACAGTAGATACCATATCTACGAAACAGTATTGTACCTAGCTAAAGAACACTACTTTTATGATAATATCCTAAATATGTACCTAAGCTAATAATACCTAGTGGAAAATTAGTATTATTTCTGTTATACAATAAAAACTTGTACCTGCGTTTTCAATTTACTTAACGATTGAGGTAGATACATTTATGAATAAAAGATGTAAATTTTACAAAAATATTCTGGGTGCTTATTAAAATTCTGCTTTAGAATGCGCTAACGCGGAACGTATAAGAGGTCGTTAGAACATAAAAGGATTACATTCAATTTGTTCCATGCGAAATACCAAAACAGGACCGTTTGATGTCACATAAATAAAGAGTTAATCTGAATGGCGCGTTCATATCAAACTTCGAGAATTCACGCCCATTTCAATTTTTCGTTACGACTACTTGTCCAGGTTATTGTGAAAGCTGTAATTATTTTTTGGCGGGTACTTTATATCTAAAATGAGGACATATGCATTTTTTACAAATACCCACATCATTCACAAGGTCAAAAAAACAAATAAGACTTAACGCTCACCGTACAATAAATAGCTTAGCGATGGCTAGCTTCGGCTTAATAAAGTCGCGAAAAACATCTGTCAACCAACTTAAGCAAGAATTTTTTACAATAGTGAAAATTCAATTCTACCTGTTTTTAAAGTGAATAGCAGCATTTATACTTTTTGGAATTTTGTGATAAATCAATGAGTGACTAAGCGGTGTTTCGCTTTTACATACATATGTATATGGTACCATATAGTTAACAGCACTGAGTCAAGTCAGATGAATCTCGAGATTTATGCCCAAAAAATAATATGTATATTGATTGATTTTATTTCAGACTACCTCGGGTTCATCCCTAGTTCCGTTTTAATGTGTAGTATAGATTTCTCAGAGATGAGATATTTTCCCACAGTACTAAAAAGTATTCTAAATGTTGACTCGGATAACCAGCTATCATCATACCAAATTTCACCGTAATCTGTCCAGTGGTTTTGACAGACAGACAAAAATTCCAAAAGCTATAGATTCGGCATTTGTATCGATTATAATGAATATTTCAATAAGATTTTCCAAAAAAAAATTAATATACAGATTCAACTCAGAATTATATTATATGTATAGATTGATGTATGCATATTAAATATGTATTTAAAGAATTATTCGATGTAAAAAAGAAAATGTTTAATGGCCAAATATTCATGAAAAATATACCCACAAACGAATTGCGAACCATCTTTTATAAAAGGTCGGTAAAAAAATCGCTAGTCTTTCTTATTCTAATTTTATTTAGGAACTTTTTAAGCATATTGCGAAAATAACAGCCCCATCGTTCCCTGAATAAATAAATTACAGTATCAATATATAAGCAAATAAATTGATCTAAAAAAAATAACAACAAATTCTTAAAAATAACAAAACGAAAATAATTCTAAAAGATCTCAAAACTCATATCTGTTGATCAACATAAAGTAGTCCACACGCGAATGTTTTCTTACACGTTGATGGGTCGAGTTGTTAGCTAAACGGTTATTCTGAGATGATAAGGATAAAATTTCAACGCCCATATATTGCACTTATACATGGTGAATTAAGTGGAATCCGTTTGATATGTCATTATGGGAGCTTCCCATGCCTTTGATTTGTTATATTTTTGTGTTTTTGGAAAAACAAGCCATACTTATTACCTATTGATACTGTAAAATTACATGATATGCCTAATTTAGGATAAGATTACGCTGTGTAGTTTTTTGGTAAAGTAGCTAAAATTTAAAATTTTATTGAATGTATCTAATGGTTTTTTGTAAATTTATACTATAATATTATAAAGCTGAAGAGTTTGTTTGTTTGTTTGCTTGTTTGGTTGAACGCGCTAATCTCAGGAACTAATAATCCGATTTGAAAAATTCTTTTTGCATTAGATAGCCTGTTTACTGAGGAAGGCTATAGGCTATATATCATCCCGGAAAAATGTACGGTTCCCGTGGAATAGATTTGTTTTTGTCTATGGACGAACCCGAAGCGAAGCCAGGGGTAAGTCGCTATTATGTGCAATATTTATTAGGTGTAAATATTACATTTACTTATTTATGTATAATTACATCAACAGCTTATTGTACAACAAACAGCACTTTATAAACAAGTATTTAAAAGTCAAGCTAACAATGTTAAAGTAAACACTACACTCCGTACTAGATTAACTGGATGACGGTAGGATAATATTCCACGCGCGCATGTTCGCTTGTTTATTACAGTATATATATATTCAACTTATGACCAAAACTAAACTATGTAAAATGATAAATATATCATTTGATTTGCCGTAACAGAAAGGCATCTTCGGAGAAATTCGTTTCATACAAATACGAGTACTCTAAGGTTTAGATTAGGGGAAAAAGTTTAATAATAATATATATTTATTCCCATTTTTTTCAATAAAAAATAATGGAACTACAATGATTGGACTGTGAATTTAACTCTTATGCCCATATACGTATTATACAACATATTTGCATATGAATAGCAGTATTCATTGACATTTCTTTTTGACTTAATGTAACACAGACATATTTTATGGGCCAGATAGTAATATAAGCTATTTTATATCTCAACTAGCGACTCACTCTCGCACCGCTCGGGTTCGTCCCTACTTACGTTTTAACTGTTAGTATAGATTTCTCAGAGATGAGATATTTTCCCGCAGTAAAAAGTATTCTATATGTTTACTCGGATAACCAGCTATCATCATACCAAATTTGATCAAAATCTGTCCAGTGGTTTTTTCGTGATGCGGTAACAGACAGACAGACAAAAATTCTAAAAACTATAGATACGGCCTCTGTATCGATAATAAGGACTATTTCAATAAGATATTTAATGTACAGACTCGACTCAGAATTTTATTATATGTATAGACACATCATTACTTATAAAGTGCGTTCCGTGAGATATAAATATACCTAATATAGAAAATAGTAAATGGCGTGTGCAAAAAGGGATTTAACTAGAAGGCTCTAGTTAAATATAAAGACATTTGAAAATATTCAAATAATTTCTTTCAGAACAGTAGTTACTATTAAATTATTTGATCACTCGATGACACAGAATTAACTGAGGTCAACGCTCTCCATTGTGTTTAGCTATGTAAACAAAGTGGCATGGATTTTTGAGCATATAAAAATATCCGCTTGCACTCAATTCAATATATAATACCTATGATAAAACTGATTTAATATAATTTAAACACACTGCTCAAACAATAAAACGAAGCATTCCTTTAGAATTAATTTAGTTAGAAAGAGAAAACTACAAAGTGCTGCCAGTATGAATGAAGTCGAAATCACAGATAACGATTAACGACCAGATTATAGTGGGTACTATCAATTCAATCAATTAAAGCTAAAAAATTAATCTGTATATGTTTTTTGAAGCTATACTTTTTTTGGCACGTTTGGAAAAAAATATGAGAATAAAATTTTTACGATGCGCGCGCACACCGACAGCCACAAAGCGACATGTTGAAGTTAGCTGAAAGCGACAAGACAAGCGACAAGTTAGCCGTATTCCTTTTACAAACAGAGAGTTGTGACATACAAGATGAAATCTTTAGCTATTTTTGTTCTGTTACGCCAAAAATGTAACTTCTTACGTGCGTACATAAGTACACACATATGTTTTTTTTATTATTGCCTTTTGATCTAAATGTTGGTAATTAATATGTAAACAGACGTTCTAATTTTGACAGAACTTTTAAAATAAGTCACATGAAATACAGCGTAGTTTAAAAACCTTTAATTTAATTCAATACATGTTCGTCTAAGTTATCGCGCTGCACTGTAGCACAACGTAGAGGAAGAGGAAAATCACTGCAGGGATTTTACTAGTGAATATAGTATACGGCGAACTTTGAACATAAGAATACATAAATAACTTTAATACATTCCTTATAAGATAACGTCTTAGCGTCGAACAACTAAAGACTTGGGTATAGTTAGTCAGTTTTTCCTCCATAGATCACACAATGATCACGCCCAAATTAATTCAATACAATCACGACAATCAGGTACTGTACAATACATAAAGGTGACTGCACACTAAATATGTAATTATTTATAATAATAATATACATTAACATTATAAGTTTGACATTTAACCTGCATGTCTGAGAGAAACTAACCAGTTTTCGAAAGACATGTGAAGTCCACCAATCCGCACTTGGCCAGCGTGGTGGACTATGGCCTGATCCCCCACGTATTGAAGGGAGGCCCATGCCCAGCAGTGGGACGTTAAGAAAGAACTGAATACTGAATAACAGGTTTTATTGATATTATTCTTAACTTAGCATAGAATAATGACCGCGGCGCGACAGCCAATTTGACTGAACTGATTTAGATGAAATTTAGTACACATATAACATTATTAGTATACTAGTGATTCACCCTCGGGTTCGTCTATAGGTTGCTTCCCAATACAAAATTAATTAATTAATTTGGTTTTAAATTTTTTTTCGTGGGACCCTATTTTGTTTCTAAAATAAAAGTAGCCTAAGTTACTCCTTATTACATCAGCTATCTGCCAGTGAAAGTCCCGTCAAAATCGGTCCAGCCAGTTCAGAGATTAGCCGGAACTAACAGACAGACAGACAGACATAAAATTGTAAAAAATGTTGTTTTGGTATATGTACCGTGTATACATCCATATGCATTTAGTAAATGCGGTTATTTTAATTTTACAAACAGACACTTCAATTTTATTTATCTGTATGGATAAAAGGCACCTAAAGACTTGTGCGACGCTCTCGAGCCAAGCCAGGGTAATTTGCTAGTATATATTTAGATATCAAAAGTTACTACAATTAAGTTACAGGAACAAAAAAAAATTGCGATGAATTTCGTTGCGATTGGCTATTAAGTTCTTATCCCATGAAAATTATACTTAAAGTCAACTAGCATGATATATATGTAAATATAAACTGAATAGATATAATTAGCATATATATAACCTATGAATTAAACCTGCTATCTGCATTTAGTTACTAGAAACAATACGATAAAACGGCGTACCTACTTGAAACATAGGCTGCGGTACGCTTTATCTACGTAAATATCAAATATTTATATTCATATAGCCGTGACGTTCCTAGAACGATCATGGGCCTCCCCCCATGAACACAAGGGTATGTTAATAAGATGCAATTAACGCGAAACCATTTGCGTACTTTACGGATATATAGACAAAAAATTGAAATGGTGAATCGATAATACAAAGTCAGTTCTGAAGCAAATTCAATTATTTATTGAAGGCTATGTTACATTGTAGGTAGGTAGGAATTCAAGAAAAATAAATGTAAAAGCAAGATATACGTACATTTTAATTGAAAGTTTACATCTATACGTATAATAAAATTGTAACAAAGCCGAATCTGTACATTAAATATTTCTTGGAAAATCTTATTGAAATAGACTTTATTATCGATAGGTACAGATGCCAAATCTATAGTTTTTAGAATTTTTGTCTGTCTGTCTGTTACCGCATCACGGGAAAGCCACTGGACAGATTTTGATTAAATTTGGTATGATGATAGCTGGTTACCCGGGTCAGCATATAGGATACTTTTTACTGCGGGAAAATATCTCATCCCTGAGCTAAACGTTAAAACGTAACTAGGCACGAACCCGAGCGAAGCGAGGGTGAGTTGCTAGTATACATATATAGGCATATTCACTAAAAGTGATTTCTTTCAGGCCACCCCATGCTATGTAAGTCGTAGAATTGCATGAATACTGTTTAGTAAATACTTTTAAGGTCCTAACTCCTAAGGATAGAAAGAAAAAAATATACATAATATATAGGTACTATATAATATATTAATTACACATTAATTTATATTAAGAACACAATAAGCTTACTTAAACAAGGTTTACATAACATAGCGATAGTAGTTTTCAACAATCCCGACTGGGTTTCCGTAGAATCACAACTTTGTCTATACAGGATTCCCCATAGCTTTGAGTGTTAGTTGCAATGTTAGTTTGTTTACTCTTTGATCGAAGGTTTCGAGCGTTGTCATCCTTGTTTAAAAAAAAAAGAGTGAGTCTCCTTAAAGAAAAGACCAACAAAAATCTTCTTATTAACCTCTTATGCCTGGGGTATATAAGAACAAGAATTGACCATGAATGTTATGTTCAAAGAGGTAGACAGGTGGGAACGGAACCATCATAGAAAATATACGAGTATATCTATACTTATATTATAAAGCTGAAGAGTTTGTTTGTTTGTTTGTTTGGTTGAACGCGCTAATTTCAGGAAGTACTAATCCGAATTGAAAAATTCTTTTTGCATTAAATAGCCCGTTAACTGAGGAAGGCTTTAGGCTATATATCATCCCGGAAAAAAGTACGGTTCCCGTGGGATCGATTTGTTTTTGTCTAGGGACGAACCCGAAGCGAAGCGAGAGTGAGTCGCTAGTTGACTATAAAATTGCTACGAAAACAAGTTGTGTTATATCCACGGAATAGGTTATATCCAGTGTGGTATCCAGATAGAATGTACTGACGATATAGTTATTGAAAGTAGCCTATGTACAGCACCTTCAAGCACTGACAGATGCAAAAGAATGAGATTATCTATAGTGAGACAGCGGTGAACGATTGGAAATTTGTAAATGGAAATGATATAGGTTGAGCGTTAACTGTTGGGCCAAACCTTTGAAGAAAAAGACAATAATTAAAAATATGAAAAGAACAAAGGCTATTTGAAAACAGACTTTGTTCTATTAATTTAATTGAAATTATTAAAATTCAATTGAAAAATGTTTTTTTTATTGATTTTAAGCGTACTAGTTGAGGAAATCGCATATAAGTGAGAGGCACCATGGTAATAGGTCAAAAAAAATATCATTCCCTCTTCCCTTTTATGGACACACGCTACGCAAAAAAAAAAATATTTAAAAAAAAAGTAGCCTATGACACTCTGTCAACGATAAATTATACCTATATGCAAAAAATCACATCAATTAATTTCTTCATGGCTGAATGAATGAAAAGTAAACAAACAAACACACATTTGCATTTACAATATTAGTTAGGATTTTGCACTACAACGACGTAGTTTTGTTTTATCAGAGTATCAGAATAAGATAGTGTTATCATTAAATTTGCCTTGCCCTTGTATTTCGGTACTTCCTGAAAAATGGCACGTGTTAAATCGCAATATTTTATCTCCAATAAGTAGCTATGTGTAACTCATATATCATATATTAGTTTGAGATAGTTATTGTAATTCGTTATTAACATTGATATTATGAAAAATATCTTGAATTATTTAAAATTTCCTCTTTTTACAACTTAGTTTTTACATAGAATCAATTTTCTCGCTATCGGCTGACTGCTTTTATGTGAGAAGGCTACGTACGAGTATGAATATTGAAAAAAGATAAATATAAACATAAGTCCTAAAAAGTTCTAGCTTAATTAAACTTTTTATTGAACCCTAGCCTTTCCATAAAATCTATTTTATTAATCACATATATATATATAAATAAAAACGAATCTATACTAATATTATAAAGCTGAAGAGTTTGTTTGTTTGTTTGTTTGGTTGAACGCGCTAATCTCAGGAACTGCTATTCCGATTTGAATTATTTCTTTTTGCATTAGATAGCCCGTAGCCCTAACTGAGGAAGGCTATAGCTTATATATCATCCCGAAAAAATGTACGGTTTCCAGGGGATAGATTTGTTTTTATCTAGAGACGAACCCGAAGCAAAGCGAGGGTGAGTCGCTAGTAAAATGTAAAAGTAAACATGCTAATATGTGTGCCAAGCAGGATCCCGTGACCTCAGGCATAAACAGAGATATTCCAAGGTTCGGATTAAATCACTATAGTCTGTCTGTTTACATTATAATAATCAAGATAAAAAAATACCGTTCGGTAAAATGATTTCAGTGTACGTGATAACAAAAAGCGTTCTTTTAGTTAAACTAAACCAATTAGGATTGGAGTATAAAGTTTACAACATTAAGATGTTTTTAAATTTAAATTATGCTTATGGATTAATCTTTTATTTTTATAAAATACAATTAAAAATATCATATTTCTGTACATTTCTGTAAAAAATACAATAAGACTACTATTAAAAATGCAAAAAAATTGTGTTGTATTAATATCTTTGTTCAGCTGTATACTTTTTTTTTCATTGTAATATATCAAATAACTTTTGTTTTCTTTTCAGATTTTCCATATTTTTTTCCGAAGTGTTGAATGCTTTACAGTCAACATGGTCTGGATTAAGGAGAAAAAACAAGGTTTTTGATATCTCGATAAAACAAAATGAAATATTCGCGTAAATCTAAGAAAATATTGTCATTGTGTGTTAAGCTTAAGATCCTCCTCCTCCGCTTGATGCCAAAACAAAATTATTTAATGATATTAATTAATATCAGATTTTTCACAGAAATCATAAAGTACAAAAGTACAGACGTGACAGCTACGCGCCATTAAAATAGAAAAGAGCTATTAAATATTAGTCAATAAATCGATAATTGAAAACGGAATGCGGAATTAATGGAGATACCCCCCACGTCTAACGATTATAATTACTTCAGGTACTTAAAACAGCTATCAAAGTCACATCGAGTTATCTATAACTTTCAGATGGCTTTACTTTATTTCAAACCTTTTGTGTATTATTAATTAATAGTATTTTTCATCCATGGCTATCGTGATACCACCATAAAAATAACTCATATTTTTCAGGGATAATACCCCATTCCATAAGATAAAACTAGCGATTCATACTCGCTTGGCTTCGGGTTCGTCTCTAGACAAAAACAAATCTATCCCATGGGAACCGTACATTTTTCCGGGATAAAAAACCTATGTGCTATTCCAGACTATAATCTATCTCTTTGCCAAATTTCATTCAGATCCGTACAGCCGTTCTGACGTGAAAGACTAACAAACAAGCATCCATCCATCCTCATAAACTTTCACATTTATAAGTTACTAGCGACTCACCCTCGCTTCACTCGGGTTCGTAACTAAGTACGTTTTAACGGTTAGTATAAAATACACATCTGAATTTCTCGGCTTTTCTGTACTATAATATACATGTATTATACCTTCGTCTTGAATCACTCTACCTATTAAACAAAACCACATCAAAATCCGTTGCGTAGTTTTAAAGATCTAAGCAGTAAGGAGGATAGGGACAAACAGAAAACGGGTAGCGACTTTGTTTTATACTATGTAGTTGATAACATTAGTATGAATAGGTTCCGAGTATTCAAAATCATTTTTCATAGTTGTAAGTCCTGCGTCTTTAGGTGAGTTTTTACAAGTAATATCCCATGAAAGAGAAAATAAGTAAATATCTATATAGAGAAAATAAGTAATCTAAGTACCAAGTTTCATAAAACAACCAAATATATTCACAAACTTTCACATAATATTTTTATATATATATATATATATGTATGTATGTGTGTATATATATATAGCTGATATTATGATTGCTTCATTAATCCATTGTCTGGCATAGACGGCTACATATCTAGAGGTCCTGTGTTTGCATCTGTCAGTGCGGGTTCAGTCGCATCAGACTGCTTGCAAGGAAATGACTTTATCGTTTTAAACAGACAAAACTTATAAAAACTATTTTTATATGTATGAATAAATAAGTATTGAATCCTACCTACCTATAAGTATTGGCGCTAAAAAGATATGAACGCGATTCAGAATGCTATGTTATCCAAACCTATTTGTCGAGCACTATAATCCTTTTTTTACTGATAACACTAAAGCTACACAAACACAAACAGACAAGAATGCGGTACTGAAGTGTTCTACCTATCTATATAAAAAACCTGTTTCCAAAACTTTTCCCTGATCTCGCTTCTCAAGAGATATTAAAAAAAAGCAAATCAGTTGACAAATAGAGGAGCAAAAGGTATTGAATTGTGTTATCTTGACCTATATAAATGTATATAGATAAGCTATCTTAATTCCAAATTTCACTTAAATCCACCGAGTTATTACAGAAGTAAAAGATTATTACTCACTCACAAACTTTCGTATTTGTAATACTAGTGGGATTAGGTTACTAGTGCGATGACTTCAGCTATGGGAGACTGTATCGTACGGCAATGCGTAGGTTACCGTTTGATGCCCACTTACTTAATACAATAGAACTTTCATTTGTTTATTTACATACGACAAACAAGCATATTCTAAACAACTTTAAAACGAAAAATGAATAGGAAAGATGCAAAAAATTAAAGATTGAAATAACGTTCAAATATCTTTATTTATGTTTTTACATCGCTTCTAATTTAATCTTACAGACAATAATAAAATCGATAAAAAATGCGGTGTTATCGTGTACTTCTATGATTATTCAAAGTACTTATAATAAAATAGAACGATTTAGTATATTTTATTGTATTATAACTTGTTCACACTAATATCCCATACGCAGATGGTTAGTGTAAATGGGATTCGCCGCCGCGGACAATGTCGGTCAGGAGGATATTATTACAACTAGCAAAACCCGCGGCTACGCCCGCTTTCTATCTACAAAAATACTCTTTGGCTTTATGTTATACAAAAATACTAAAATCGCAATTAAAAGTTGGAGGGTAGAGGGTAAGAGGGTGAAAAACACTTTACTCATACCTACCAAATATCCAAAAAAGATAACATTAAAATCGGTCGAGCCGTTCGAAACAGTGCGACCGCAAACACCGTGACACGAAATATTTATATATTTTATTAGTATAATATTTAGTATAATAGTATATTTTAATATTAATATTATAAATGCGAAAGTAACTCTGTCTGTCTGTCTGTTTCCTTTTCATGCTTAATTCGCTGAACCGATTTAGACGAAATTTGGTATGGAAATAGTTTGAGACCCTGGAAAGGACATAGGATACTTTGTATGCCAGAAATCATCCCTCAAGGAAGTGAACATGGTGATGAAAATTTGTATAGGGAATATAGGTAGGGACGAACCCGAGCGAAGCGAGGGTGAGTTGCTAGTATTTATATATTTTATTAGTAAGGATAATTATATTCTAATTTATAGTAGAAATAAAAATTCAATTACTTTAAACGTGTTACAGCACAATTTACTCCTCCAATATCATGTAGAACTAGCGATACACTCGCTTCGCCCGAGTGCGTTCCTAAGTACATTTAAAACAGATAAAAATAAAAATAGGGATTTAATTTTTTTTGTGCGGATCCCTAATTCTTTTTATGACATAAACGTAGCCTAAGTTACTTTTTATTACTTCACCCATCTGTCAGTGAAAGTCAAAATAACTCCGGTTTGGAGATTAGCCGAAACAACGCAAAATTTTTAAAAATTGTTTTTTCTTAGTAATTCATTTAGTAAAAAAACTGTTATTTTGACATTACATACAGACATTTCAATTTTATTTATTTAGATAGATATAGATGAAAAAGGGTTTTACAATTTATAGTCTCTTTATTGAGTACATATAATAAGTTTAACAGAAGAACTTCAATAAAGTCAAATTTAATAAATTAATTATAGTCGAATTTCTTCTACGGGGCGATCACTAATTTGGTATAATAATATGTTAAACTAATTCAAACGACGTTAGGTCACATCGGGTCACTACGTTTGCAGGCGGAGTGGGCTGCATCCGGCAATACCATGCAATACTTGCCCACGCGAACAGTGACTGAGTACTGAATAGTGCATACTTTATTAAAATCGTTGCACTTCGTGGGTTCAAGTGGAGAAATCTGAGCTTTTACATGACTCAAAGTAAATTTCGTTACCCATAACTCTAATTGTTTTCAAATTTAGGTTTAACCTGTCATTCTAAAATGTTAAGGTTTACAGATGGTAGCAAAACATTATTTTCTCACTCACAAAGCGAAAAAACTAATATAAGAAGCTCTAACAAGTAAAACAGAGGGCAGAAACAACTTGAGTTATCTAATTTATTGATGGGTTCATTCTCCACGCGTTAATGCATTACAATATATCAATATCACGATTATTTTATTACTTTTACCACATTAACATAATCGTGGCTAACAAGCCTTTCCGGTCCGGATTTGAACCGACACCCACAAACTCCTACGATACACTTATTCAGCACAATGATCTAAGGTGAATCATCCACTAAAAACAGTACTTATAGAATTTACATCAGCTATGATGTAAAATAAAAAATCAGTTTTTTTTATTATTTTATTTTTTGTCTTTGTTGTTGTTATATTAAAATATAAAAAAATATTTTCTACTTTTTATGAGGTATGTATCCTTGAAAATTCAACGGGGTGAAATTCATGAATAAAAACTTCTTAACTTAGCTTACTATATAAATTATATAAAAATACATGTACTTAATAAAAGTATATAAAAAATAGGCACAAATAAAATAGAAATCGTTTAAGATTATATTCTAAAATGCCTTTCAGAACAATATTGTGAAAAAAATATACCAAAAGAACAAAATTTGTACTATATAGCTCCATAAGTGTGATGGCACGCGAGCTTTATCTAAAAATGCAGTTCATTTAACTTAAGATTCCAGTTAAAACAAACGTTTAGCGCAGTTAATGCCACACAGTTTACTCAGCCAACGTGATGTAACAAGAATGCCGTATATGAACCATTAGGTAATTTTTAAACATAAATTACTGTACAATACAATCTCTATATTATATATATTAGAAATTTAAATCTGTTTGTTAGTTAAAATTAATGATTTTTAAACCACTAATTTTATTTGAAGAGTATTCATTCATTTCACGTGTCCAAAAGAATTAACATTGTATTCAACTTTATATTGAATCTAGCGACTCACTCTCGCTTTGCTCGGGTTCATCCTTAGGTTGATTCCCCATAGTAACTTTCATCCCCATTTTCACCTCCTTAAGGGATGATTTCCGGAATAAAAAATATCCTATGTTCTTGCCAGGGTCTCAAACAATCTTCTTACCAAATTTCATCTGTATCGATCCGGTCGTTTTTGAGTTTATTCGTTACAAACATACAGAAATACAAATCTTTCCTCTTTATAATAGTAGTGTAGATTGTATTCAATTTATTCATTTTGCCAATGTTACTGCTACTTACTTTTGCTTTACCATGCTTTTATGCCTCTAAATAGCGTTTGCTTTGATTTAGTTTAGTTAGCACATAAATATTTTCAGCCGTAATGTTAAATGGAGCGATATTAGTTATTGTAAAAAAATTGTAGTGCAGCTAGGGATAGTCGTTGCTTCATTCAAGGCCTATTTACACTGCACGATTTTTAATAACTCTTTACAATACACTATCCTAAGACAATCATCTTATGCGGTACATCAAGCGATATCCAAATAAGGAGAAAATAGTTTGTGACAAAAATACTCAGTTACTATTTTAGCCCGACTCATGCCTGGAACCCATAATCTCCGAAAACGCAGCGGCATTCTAGCTACTATACCAACGAGGCAGTACATACAAACCTAACTGTTTGGGTTTATTAACATAATAATAGAAGCATTACAAATAACCATACAGCAATATTAGAACTATTACTTAATAGCACGCGGCGCCTTAAAACCATTCGTCATATGTCGGGGAATCCGGAAGTTTCGCAGTGTCTAAGAATATGTCGTCTCATGCCCTGGGATATGTTTTAAGCATTATAAACATTTAGATAAGACTCCTGTTATTTGTATATTATATTAAATAGTAGGTGTATCAGGTTGTGGATGTTTGTTACCTAATCACCATGTCTCGGATTTAAATTCAAATTGCTTTAATAAATACTAGCGACTCACTCTCGCTTCGCTCAGGTTCGTCCCTAGCTTGATTCCCTATGCAAACTTTCATCCCCATTTTCATGCCCTTAAGAGATGATCTTCGGGATAAAAAGTATCCTATGTCCTTTCCAGGGTCTCAAACTATCTTCTTACCAAATTTCATCTAAATCGGTTCAGTAGATCCAGAGATTACCCTCTATAACGTCACAAACTCAAAAAACTCACAAACTTTACTTCTATATAATATTAGTATAGATAGATATATGTAGTATTTCAAAAATACTGTTATTGTTTGCTAAAAACTCTACCAACAGTTCAAAATGGTCAAAAAGATCAGAAGTTCCTGAGAAGAACAGCCGAAAAAAACTGAACTTGTCTAGTCTTTTTTTAACTTTTTATATAAAAAAAAATACAATTTAATATCCAACATTGGAAGAACCTGGAGGCAGTCACATCATTCCCAGGGTGCGCTATATTCTAGATAGTAGGTATAACGTGCATGATTAATGGATGAAAAGATTATTATTGGAAACGTCAAAATTTCCGCGAAAATCCGAAAAGATATTTTTATTTAAAATATCTAATATTCACTTAGATCTTAGAAAGCTACGCTTCACAGTCTACGCTTTCCTATAAAAAGTGGACTAAGTAGTACCAAAATTTTACACTTACTCTTAAAGCTCCGGCTATGTAACAATGTACTCGTACAATGCACATGGAACATCAAAGCTGTAAGTGTGACTGGGAAGCTCCACTTTATATGTGCATAATTGTATTAATTAAAGTTATACCCATTATTTTTTAGATAAGCAAAAAGATAAATACTGATTCCCATAATCCCACAAACTTTATCACCTCTTAAGGCGGAAGTTACAAAAGTCATCATTTAGTGATTGTACATATTATATACCTTTCCTTAGGCAATGATAGCCCAGTGGTAATGCGCTCGCTTGAGAATCTGAGTGAAGCGGGTTCAAATCCCGGGTCTCTCACCTCAGATATTTTTATGTGCGAATCCTTTCCAACATAATTACTACTTGTCTTACGGTAAAACAAAAACGTTGTGAGGAAACATGCATGTCTGAGAGAACCAAGTAAATTTTCGAAAGATATGTGAAGACTGCCAACCCGCACTTAGTCAGTGTAGTGGACTATGGCCTGATACCCCTAATATCTTATTGCCGCTTATTATATAATATATTTATATACTATTATATAGTATATTTTAAAAATTATAAAAACTATACTATATTTTTTAAAAGTTATAAAAATAATTTTTATTGATAATTTTATTTTAAGCCCAGCTTTAAGCTTTTTGCCTTATATTGAGATAGATTAATTTTACTATACTCAGTAGTGGTCTGTTTTAAATTGATGAAATGATTGTTGGGTGACGTCCTTTAACTCAATTTTCTAAGTAAATCGGGAGCAAGCGTTTACCACTAAAGATCTAATGAGCGACATCACAGAAAGCAATGCCAGTCAATGCACTGCTATTTACGACGCAAAAATGCACAATTTCAAGTTCAAATTTGGAACTTGCATTTAATTAAGACTAGCGACTCACGCTCGCTTTCCTCGCGTTCGTCTCTAGGTACGTTTTAATTTTTTTGAGTGAAACCCTAATTTTTTTTTTCTAAAATAAAAGTAGCCTAGGTTACTCCTTATAATATTAGTTATCTGACAGTGAAAGTCCGGTTAAAATTGGTCCAGCCGTTTCAGAGATTAGTCGGAACAAACAGACAGACAGACAAAAATGATACAAATTGTGTTTTTCTCATAAGTATCGTATATAATTCCATATGCATTTAGTATAAAGCTGTTATTTTGACATTACAAACAGACACTTCAATTGTATTTATCTGTATAGATATCAATATAAGTTCATGTGGAATCTACCACCGGCGTGGAAGAAAGTAGATACTGCTGATATTCTTAACAGTTGCTCTTTAAACATATTTTTGTTTCCAATATTAGTTCACGACTGAAGTATACGAATATTTATGATAGATGTTAGTAACTACATACAAATAACATTCGCATATCAAACGGATATAAAACCAATTAAAGTTGTAGGTGACCGGTTAATTTCGGCGAGTTAACTACCTAGATATGAGCACACCTGATAAGATGTGACGGCGCTTTTTCTTTTACTAACGGTCCGTATCTGATACATATCAGCAAGAACAAAGCAATGAGATGTCATGTCCGATATCGAAGAGTAGACATTGATAGAGGCTTGTTAAAAGCGTCAAGTTGCGAGACTAAATGAGAACATTAATTCAAAAGCCTTTAAAAGCTTTTCAAAAGTTTCCTTCTACACAGATTTACACGTGTATGTAGTACAGAAAATTTCTTAAAAATATATTCCAACATACATATAATAAATATTATGTAAAAAATATAATTTTCAAAATATTGTAAGTTATCAAGACTTGTTATAATAACAATCATAAGTTGTAAATAAGTAAATAATATTAATCTATAGAGCTAATAGTAAATTTTTTTTATCTGCATCCGTTTTGTACAGATATAATAAATCAATGAAATATGGTAGAGCGGTTGTAAAAAAATTATACATTATATAATATTCATTGATACCTATAGTAAATACTTTTAATCGACCATTATCAGCTTTCAATAAATAGTAATTTCAATGTAACATTGTAAAGAAAATAAAATAAACATAGCCTCTGATTTTCGGTGACCTGTGTTTTATCTCGAAATAAGAGCGAATCCGGTTGGCAACTTGATCGCATATAGCATTCGTAGCTTTGATTTTAGGGATCCTGAGACTGGCGACCTAGAATGGAATATAAATCTATACTATAATATTATAAAGAGGAAAGATTTTTTTTTGTTTGTTCGTACCGAATAAGCTCCGAAAAGACTGAACCGATTTAGATAAAATTTGGTAAGAAGATAGTTTGAGACCCTGGGAAGGATATAAGATAGTTTTTATCCCGGAAATCATTCCTTAAGAGGGTGAAAATGGGGATGAAAGTTTGTATGTAGAAGCAACCTACGAACCCGAGCGAAGCGTGGATGAGTCGTAGTTTATAATGAACTTATTGCAAAATGGACAAAGGAAACTGTCGCAATCAACTTTGCAAGTAAATAACGTAAGACGTAATTTTAATTTGATATTGACTTAAGCAAAGTAATAATATGTATGAGTACAATGTACATACACGTGTACACGTATATTTTGTTGTATATTGAATTAATGTTTATTTGTATTTTGAAAAGAATCTCGGGAACTACTGAACCAATTTGCAGAAAACTTGTTGAAATAGAAGTACTATCTTAGAATAACATAGACTATTTTTATCTCGTTACACCAGGCCAATACAGCCGCAGGCGAAAGAAGAAAAAGCTGTTATCATAATTCATAATTCGATATTAGGAAATTATAATATGTTTTTTTAGGATGTAATTGATATTTATCAACAATAATAATAATATACATTATATCAGATTTACTGCCAGTGAAAGTGTCATCAAAAGCATGGAATGCGGATGGGGAGGGGGGGAAAGGGGGGGGGGGTCAGTGTCTTAAACTGAGATATTTGATTAAAAGACTTATTTATATAATACCGACTGTAAAAATTAAGTGGTATTCAATTCTATTGCATTTTTTTATTGTTTTGCGAGTATATTATGCATATATCTTTAGCAATTGACTCGATTTTCAAAATTATTTTAACAATAAATAGTATACACCTCAAGGGCGGTCCTTTAAATTATAAATTTCAAAAAAAAAAATAGATCTTATGAAGAAAATAAAAAAAAGACTCTAAGACAAAGAAAAGAATTATTTTTTAACTACTTCACTCAGGAAGAAAGCCTTCAAACGTACGTTATACAGAACTTTTTACATATAAGCAATCGTGCTCTTTATTTTTTGTTCTACATGTCGACCGCCGGCAGGTCAGAGCATTTTTTCAACGTAATCGATTGCCGAAATTAATTAGTATGCATACTGAACAGTGTTATCTGCAATAAATCGATAACCTAGCGGTTACCAACCTCTGCGCGGGATCAGTGTCACTTAGGATGTGCCTAGTATGCTATCGTGTAGGCATTGAGACAGTTTTAAAATTTATCTGGCCTGTAACTACGTGAATTGACTCATCTTGTCTTATTTATACAAGATTCTGGCCTTTTACATCGTTATGTTCTGATTAAATTTTTCCACAACGATCACTGTGAGGCGGCATGCCTCATAATGTATGTATATTATGTATTAAAACGATAGTTGGAGGAACCAAAGCTTAGCAGGTATTGAAAGATGAAAGATATATCATCGATAAATTTCTTAGTTTTTTAGAATTTTCATTTACTTTTTAGTCATTTTCAAATCATTGTACAATTTTGTGTTGATTGTTTGCTGTAAAGCATTCAAAATGCGAAAAAAACCAAATAAAGATTCTTATTTATTAAATAGATATGTATATATATATATATATATATATATATATATATATATATATATATATATATATATATGTATATCTTTTTCCTGCCCATTTCCCAAGTTTCTTAGTGTCAGCGCAGTAACTCTTCCTCTAACACTCTCCTTTTCCATCCATCTACATTCATTTCCATCACTGTTCTCTTCACATACGTTATATCACTCGTCTTCACACGCCCATACCAAATTAAACGATTTCCTTTCAATATGTATATATGTTGAGTAATACATGCATTTTGCTTTACCAGGTGCGCCAGTTAACCCAGACGAGATTATTCATCTCGGAAACATACTCTAAGACATGAAGCAAAACAATCCCACGTCAATAAAACCTGACAAATTTAATAACACATTTCCTATACAATAATTATCCAATTTCATTCGCCTAGCGGATGCTTTTATGTAAGATACATTATTTTATAGTAAAAACTGTACATCTTGTAGTTTGCACCAGACCTACTAAATAAACTAACCAAATTTGAACAGTAATTATCTCACTTACTATTATGGAAGTCGTAGGTTCGATCGTGTACGACGTAATACTTACAATTAAGTATGTGTTACGTAAAAGTTTGTCTCTTTTTAATTCAAACGGAAACACGCTTAGAATAGTTACCGAGTACGCGTCGTTTAGAATGCAGCAGAAAATACTGGACTGTTTGATGATTCATCTATGTATATATTACATACAATATCTAACTGATTGATTCATCAACGATTGAACTTTTGAGCTTCGAATAACTTAATTTTTGATAATACCCATGACACTACTAAAAAAGATAACTACAAAAAATATTAATATAACCCCTAAATGTCAAACAACAGCGATTAAATTCCATGGAAATCAATAAAATCGACATTCATCAGTTTACTTAAAACCTAAAATAAATACTCTTCAACTCATGTTCGTATTCCTTTCGCATTCATTTCATCTACCATTTCAATGTTTTCCAGAAAAAAGCAGTCACAGCTGGTCACTCGTAAATTTTTTATTGTTTAATTAAGTTGAGGTGAGCACTAAATAAATATTAATATTTTTAATAGAATGGGTTATAATTACAGAGGAAGTAATTATGGGATATTTTGAATAAACACCATTGATAATGGGCGTTGGTATCAAAGACCTATTCGAAGCGTAACTATTTTAATATTACCAACTTTATTGAGTTATATTTAATTAGGTAACAACTTACAAAAGCAGTAGCCTTAAAATATGAATAAACTTTCATAAAGTGTATGTATACAATATACATAGTATACAATATATAGTATACAATATATATTATATATTAAAAATGATATCAAAATGTTCATCTCGTCCGCGTCATAAAAACGTAAATACGTACAATCAGTCGAAATTTATTAATAAATTCAAATATAAATACATGTAGAGAGTACATAAAAAGAATGCGTTTTGAATGCATAACGCCATCCTATTGACAGGTTGTATGACGCAACTATACGTCGAAGTAATGCCAAGGCCCGAGTCGTTGACCGCCGGCATCTCAGTTAATTAGTGACCCCATATAAACGTGGATAATTCCGGACACCTCGTGACCGGCTGTGATTTTAAGCCGAACCTTATCTAAATATATTGGGGATGTATGAGTTGTTCGCGAACTACTCATACATAGCGAACAATAGTTGCTACCTTGTATGGAAGAATTTTTTGCGCTACAGTGTGTATGTACAATACGTTTTTATTTATGGTCAAAACAACGTTAAATGTGTTTTATTTGTGCAAAATATTGATAAAACATTATTAACATTATAAAATATTAGCGTCTTACCCTAGCTGCGCTTGCGTTCCTAGGTATCTAATAGTAGCCTGTGTGTTACTCAAAGTCAAAAGATATTTGTGTACAAAATTTCATTCAAATCGGTCCAGCCGTTAATGGAGCAACAAACATACACAATCACACAGACAAACAGCATAAATAATTGTTTTATAATACCAATACTTACTTTTAATAAATTCTAATCAACTTAATTTAAGTTTAGGCCACCCAGATCAAACGAAAAGCCAATTGCGCATGTCCGCCCAAAACAATATGTGTGGTCACCGCGTTAATCCGTCTTAATCAGTCTCTGCCACAGCGTTTACCCTGTTCATTTATTATGCAATTATATGCGTACTATATACCTACGAGCGTCCGATCTGAATGTCGCGAGACCGGGGCTTAATGGAAACACATCTAGGTATTCCTCCGCGAATATTAAATCTGCCTAATTTGTTACATTTAGATATGTTAAAAGTTTATAGTTTGTTAGACTACGATTGCATTCAGCCCTTTTTAATATCCCACTGCTGGGCACGGACCTCCCTTCAATACAAGAGGGATCAGGCCATAGTCCACCACGCTGCCCAAGTGCGGGTTGGCGGACTTCACATCTCTTTCGAAAACATGCTGGATTAGAACTTGCACTGCGATTATAAATGCACAAGTTTGTATGTATGTATGTATGTATGTTTATATGGAAGTACATAGATAGACTTGAAGTCATACATAGCCCAAGCAAAGGGAGGGTCGAGGGATACATATATACGGTCGAATTGAGAACCTTCTCCTTTTTTTGGAAGTCGGTTAAAAATTACAGAGTAATAAGAATAAAGTGTCTCTTTGCTATGCCTCTGTAAAATAAAAGTAAAGGTAAAGTAATAACATCTTATAATTTAACTTGTATCGTAATACTAACATCTTGGTGTTCCGAGATAATAAGTAAGTTCCTGGGCGACCGAGCTTCGCTCGGAGTTCTTTTTTGTTGTATAGTATTTTTTAGATTAAAAAAAAAAACAAAAAACTTGAATAAATACAAAAAAAAACAAAAGTAAAAACTTTGTATTCCGACCGTGACTCGATCCCGGGCATATGTGTTGTCTATCTTGCGCCTTGACCGCTTGACCACGATGACGATGACGAATAATGCAAAAGAAAACCGCATGAAAACTCGAAAACACACGTTTTCCCAGACATGAGACTAATTTAGATCAATTTTTCACCCCCGAAAGCCCCCACATACTAAATTTCAGCGAAATCGTTAGAGCCGTTTCCGAGATCGCTGGTATAAATAAATAAAGATATAAAGATATAAATATACAAGAATTGCTTGTTTAAATATATAAGATACTATGATACCCTAGCCGAAATCTTTTCATAAGCAAAAATCATAACAATCCAGTACTCCATGCTGTACAAAATAAGGATAAACCACCAAATATAATTTCTACGAAATATAATATTGAAATTGAAATTGTAATTATATATTTCAATATTATATATAATATTGAAATTGAAACAAACTTTTCCTCTTTATAATATTAGTATAAATCTATCATGTGTGTCTGAAGTAATATTTCTAATGGATAGGTTTCTAATTAAGCTCTGTCTAGAATATAGAAATATTTGTTATTCGTGTTATGTCAGTCAAGTTCCCATCATTAGGTCCTTTTATGCGATTAAAAGGAGTAAATTATTTAGACCAAATTGACCACTTCTTTTAGTGAAAGTTTTTTTTTCTGAGTTGATTAGATATTACATTCTTTACAAAGCACTCGATATTAAAAGCATGGTACTAAGATAAGTTGTGTTAAGCGTAATAAGTTTATAACAAACTTCCTTCGCTCCGGTTAGAAAAAGTTTCCTCAATCTGCGCGGCACAGATGATACAACCCAAAATTAATATCTTGCAATTCATAGAGTATATAGATCAAAGACACATTCGGAATTTTTTTTATATAGCCAACGTGGCTAAATGTTTAAAATGAGTACTAATATTTACTTGAAAATGATAGATATAAAATAGAAAAAAAAAAAACAAAACAAATATAAAAAATACGAAATTCTGTTTAATTTTTATTCTGTTAGGAAAATCGCATCGTAAATTCTTATAGTAATTTAAAAAAATCATCTAACAACCCTAATCTGAACGAAAATCGATCTGGTGTACGCATTTTAAGTTCTTAACGATAAATAAGAATTAAGACCTCTCGAAAATGAATATACCTATATATAAATACTAGCGATTCACGTTCGCTTCGCTCGCGTTCGTCCCTAGGTACGTTTTCACGGTTAGTATAGAATAAACTATGTATATGTACATACATAGGTATAGAAAAGTAAGTACCAACTTTAAAAATAAAAAAAAATATATGTATATCCCTTATTCGAGACATGATTCCCCATACAAATTTCCATCCTCCTTTTCACCCCCTTTATGGACGATTTCCGGAATAAACCTATCCTATGTCCTTCCCAAACTATCTCCATACTAAATATCATCTAAAACGGTTCAGCGGATTAAGCGTGAAAAAGAGACAGACAGACAGAGTTACTTTCGCATTTATAATATTAAGTATGGATTAAAAAATAAATAAAAGAGTGTCTCTGTTCATTTTTTCACTATGTTCGAGTTAGGCACCATCCTTAGACTTAGCTATGACGTACATGCATTATAGCCTCTATAGATATTCGTAATACGAACTAGATCCTCTTGTAATCGGCAAGTACAGACCCCAATGGCGATTTATTGCTAACCGGTTCCAAGATTATTCCCTGTTATTCAATATTCTCCATCTGTTTTCTTAGAAGTTGGAGAACAAGGAATTTTTGGTATCTATATTTATTTTTAGGAGTATCGTTGGATAGATGTTATCATTTATATTGTAATTTGTAGTGTGCAGACAATTCTGACACCAGACTTGTATGAATCGAACAGTATCGGATCGTAAAAGTTTAATAAAATTACTATAACATTAAGTAATTACTGTACATTTTATATTTAATGAATTTATATAATTATAGAAAAAAAAGACAATTATAATCATGAAAATCGGGTTAGAGTTGACAACGATATTGCGTAGCTCCTCTTTTTTATGTTATTCAAATCAAAACCCTTTATATCTATAGATATAAAAAAAGTATAACTGATCGCTGTCTGTACATGGAAAATATTTGGGAAAAACTATTATTTAGCGGTCCTTATTTTCGTAAGAGAACCCAAAACAATGATTTTTAGAATTTTTGTCTGTTTGTCTGTGCCTTTGTGCGCGCTAATCTCAGAAACGGCTTAACCGATTGCGGGTGCGGTTTGCACTTATATATAGTGGTAAGGTTCACTTAACGTTTAGTATTTATTTTATTTCAATCGGTTTATATATAAAAAAAGTTATGTCAATTTAAAAAATAATCTAGAGATGAACCGGAGCGAAGCGAGGGTGAGTCTATTACGCAGAGACAAAAACAGTTTTTTTTTGTTTAGTTGCTATTGACAAGCTTTAGTTATCAAGAAAAAAGTTGGGAAATTTTATTTTATACCTACAGATAGGAAAATTTTATTCATATATGTTTTCTTTAAAGTTTCAATAATTATTATTATAGTCGTATTTCGACCACTGGGCGCAACATTAGTTGTAATAAAATACATACAGTCATACATACATATAGTATGGTCCTTTTTTGCTATCTGTCCATAACATACAGCCAGGAATGTGAACAAAATGTGTATATTTAATGTTTTCGCATTTTGTACAGGTAAATTATCTTCATATTATACTATAATATAGTATAACTCAGTGGCAACGTAAATACGTATTTTTATTTGATGAATATCTATGCCAATGATATATATGTTTCAACCCTTCGTTTCATAACAAATGCTATAAAACATAAAATATTATTCGATTTATATATAAATTAGCAGAACCTGCGGCTTCGCTCGCGTTAAAATTACAATAAAAATACTCTGAAAAGGTACGTAATTATACTGAAAACCATCAATACCAAGTTTCAAGTAATTCTGAACATAAATAATTTTTTGGGTTGTATTATGACGTGTTTTCTCGTGGGAATGAAATAATCTTCCGCGGTAAAAAGTAGCCTATGTCACTCTCCTTGTCCAACTCCACACAAAAAAACTACGCCAATCTGTCACTCTATTTCAACGTGAAAATAAGACAAGCAAGCAAACAAACACACTATCACATTTATAATATTAAAATATTAGTATGGATAACGTGCTTGTAACAAGATTTATTTTCCTTAAGTCCTCCTTTTTGTTTCAGAATTAACACGTATTAGATATAAAAGGATAATCATTTACATTAAGCATTTTTGTTTAATATAAATATTAACTTTTAAACGTTGATTTTGTTAAATCACTTTTTATGAGGTAAATGGTGTGTTTTGATGGTTATCGGGCAACATGTTTTTGTTACAAGGTGGATATCATGAGATTCTGACGTCTACGTTATTTGTGATTAATATCCATTTGTTTTATTTTCCAACTGCATAAAACTTGCATAATAATATTTTATTAACATTACTAAGATAATTTCAATTTTACAATTCTCGTTGAAATTATAGAAATATTTTTATTGTTAACAATTTCTACAACAGAAAACCGCTCCGAGCATTGAGGAGTACGGTACATTTTATCATAAACTAGGGTTTTCTAGCGGCTTCGCCCTTGTCGTTTAATTTTGCAAAATAACTTTGCTCTCGTAGGTCGTAGGGTGATGTAGTAACCTATAGGTAACCTTCTTCAATAAATAGGCTAACGCAAAAAATAATTTTTTAAATCAGACTTGTAGATCTAGTGATTAACACGCTCAAACAAACAAACTCTTCAGCTTTATATACATTTAGTATATAATAAATAAATATACTGATTTTAATCTAATACATTACACATAATTTTTAAACACATCTCACCATTTTACCACCAACGGTAACCGAACCAAGGAAAGTTAAAAATGGGGCAGTGTAGTGGTAATCTACTGTGGTAAACTGTGCTTACCTACATATATGGTACGTAAGCTAGTTTTGGAGAAAATACTTTTATATTTCTTAGACTATATTACCTTATTTTTAATAAATCTAGTTTATGAGGTTTTGATAGCGCGCTAGCTTCAGGAACAGAGAGAAGGTTCAAGCCTGGTTTACGCATCTTTAAGATTATCATTTACTGACCTCATTCCCAACACGATTGCTATTTGCCAATACAGTGGAAGAAAAACATCGTGAGTTTGGCTCTCGCGGTGAAATATGGCTCTAACCTTAAGTGATTCTCTCGTATTGAGGGTAGACTCATGCCCAGCAGTAGGAAATTGTTATAATATCTAGTATTTCTGTATCTTGAGGACACTTTTGGCTCAGTTTGTAGTGATCCTACTTGCAGTGCCAGCGGTCGCGGGTTCGAGTCCCGCTGGGGGCATTTGTGTGATGAGCACGGATGTTTGCACTCCAGTCCTGGGTATTTATATTTATAATATGTATGTATTTAAAGATATATTCATATGTAAATTGTATCAACTATCTGGTATCCATAACACAAGCCTCGTAGCTTACCATGGAATGAGATGGTGCTTTGTGTTAATGTCCCAACATATTTATGTTTATTATCTCTCTCTTACACACACTTTTTTAGAGGGTCAGAAGATTTACTAGAAGTAATTAGATATTCTACGTTAAGAAACTAATGACCTCCATTTCACTAGGAATTGTCAATAAGCCGCGTACTGCCTTCAAGGTGTGAGTTAGTGAGTTTAATTCGAAGTGAATTAATTAGCTGGTGCTATGTGTTAATGTCCCAACATATTTATTTCCCCAGGATATAACTCTATTTCAAGAAAATCATTCAGAGACGTGTCTTTAATATTAAAACATACCATTTCTGATTATTATTCAAATTCGTATCATTTGAAGAACCAAATCAAGGCCAGTCAATAAAAGATACATAGTATAAACTTAGTTTTAACATAACACAAAGTCAAGTCAGTCTGCCTTACTTCAAATGACATCACTCGACGGATGTTGCCCAATTCGGAACGGAAGCAGATCGCTCCCTCATGCACCGAACGTACACTTTGCCCTTCACCTTACAATGTCTGGGTTCTACGACCCTAAATCTCGAATTTGCATATTGATAAAACATTCGAAGGATGTTGGGGTTTTGACTGCAATTTTGAATAGCTTGTCCCAGACGGCTGCTTTATGACTAACCATGCTCTCGTTTTAAATTATTCATACGAATTTTCAAAGGAAAGACAACAACACTTTCTTAACTTCTTAATTACTTGCTGTGCCAGAGGTCGCGGGTTCGAGTCCCGCTGGGGGCATTCATTTGTGTGATGAGCACGAATGTTTGTACTCCAGTCATGGGTATTTATATTTATAATATGTATGTATTTAAAGTTATATATGTTTAGTGTATCAACTATATGGTATCCATAACACAAGCCTCGTAGCTTACCATGGAACTAGATGGTGCTGTGCGTTAACGTCCCGACATATTTATTTATTTTATTACATTATACAAATTTAGTATGATGATAGTAACTAATGTTTTTTTATTTTTATTGACTGATAAGGTCCGAACTCGCTACCACAGACATAGTAAGTAACTCCATATAGATTAGCTATGTCCCGTCAGGCCGTCTATTAATAATTCTTATATGGAAATGGCAGCTGCATACATATTAATATAACCTAAATAAATCTTATATCTAATCCGGTATCCTGTAGAAAGGCGTGAGAAAGCATCAAATGCACTACATCACTTAAAAACCTAACCTTTTAATAAAAATCTCGTAAGAAATTGTAAGTCGTATTATGTCATCAAGTAAGTGTTAGTGCTCTATTCTGGATATAACAGGTTCGATATCCAGTTTAGATAAATTTTACAGAACAGTAAAAACTTCAATTCTAATGTCATCTATACAGATAAATAAAATTGAAGTGTCTGTTTGTAATGTCTAAATAACAGCTTTATACTAAATGTATATGGAATTATACACGGTACTTATAGAAAAAATACAATTTTAAAAATTTTTGTGTCTGTCTGTCTGTTTGTTCCGGCTAATCTCCGAAACAGCTGGACCAATTTTAACGGGACTTTCACTGGCAGATAGGAGATATTATACGAAGTAACTTAGGCTACTTTTATTTTAGAAAAAGAATTAAGCTTTCGCTCAAAAAAAATAAAACGTACCTAGGGACGAACGCAAGCGAAGCGAGGGTACGCTAGCTAGTTAAGAATAAGATTAATAAGTAATGTCACGTACAATAGAGAAGAGACGTTGGAGACCAATGGATTCAATAAGATTAAGTTGAAACATTCATTTAGAGAGTGATATTTGGTCAACAAATATTTTTAACCCTCGTATTGCTCGGGTACGTACCTGATACATAGTCTATGCACTAAACATCCGAATCCGTCAAGCCGTTTCCGTATGAAAGAGTAACAAACATACATACACATGCGCACGCGCATCTATATAACTATCTCATTTGAAATCGTACTTCAATACCAAAGCTTGCTCGCTTGAGCAAAGCAGGGGTAAATCGCATGTTATAATAATAGCAGGAGATTATTAGCATTAAAATTTTATGATTTGTAACCATCTATACGTAAAATATAAGTTTATCAGATCGCTGTCTGTAATATGGGGGTCTTTATTAATGCAATAGAACCCAAAACAATGATTTTTAGATTTTTTGCCTATTTGTCTGTGCGTTTGTGCGCGCTAATCTCAGAAACGGCTTAACCGATTTGTGTGCGGTTTTCACTAATATATTATGGTAAGCTTCACTTAACATTTAGCATTTGTTTTATTTCAATCGGTTCCTAAATAAAAAAGTTATGTCATTTTATAGAATCACCTAGTCTAGAATAAAGTCGTTGGATTCTATATTTTCATCTTATAAATATTATATTGTATACTATTGCCATGTAAATAAGACTAGTCCTGAAGTCACTTTTGATTTCAGTGGGCCGGTTGACTACGAGCTATGCTAACATATATTATATACACATATATACAGCTATTAGCTGGTTTCGGAACGTATTGCGTAAATTATGATTTAAGGACAGTGGACGAACGCATTTATAAACGATGCGAAGACATTTTTAATTTAAGTTTAGTATGTATTCAGCCCTTTTTTTTAACGTCCCACTGCTGGGCACGGGCCTCCCTTCAATACGAGGGGAATCAGGCCATAGTCCACCACGCTGGCCAAGTGCGGATTGGCGGACTTAAGTTTAGTAATAATTCGTAAATAATAATATTTGTTTAACATAAATAAATTTTGAGAAAATAAATTCTATAAAGTACTCCACTCTTAAGTTTTCAATGTAATTTTGGTTAAATTGCTATCCCTTAATTAACTTCAAAGTTAGTCATCAAGTTCTAAATATTTTATAATATCTCGTATTATGTGAGCGAAGCCGCAAAAGAACATTAGTAAATATTCATATATAGCATCCGATAGCTCTTCAATCCTAAGATATAAATCTCTTAAGAATATATATTATCGCTCGCGGTCAGACGGCGACGCAATCTTATTAGTTCTTTAAAGTGTTATGTTTACGAAGAACCCAGACGTGTTTACTTTGACACGATTTTCAGTATTTAGTGTATTATAACATTAGCACTACACGTTAAATCAACTTTGGGATGTCGAGCCTCAACATATCCTATGCGTTACGTAATTATGATGTAAAGTGTGTTTTGTGCCTTGTGTGATTGACTGCTTGCTTAGTATAGTGGCTATCACGTTTACTGATTATGTACTGGGTTCGAGTCCCAGTTCTATTCAATTAACAGGTTCAATTAGGAGGTAGTGGTACACCACACATGGGTGGCACTGTCTATTGGGTGGCAGATAGCAGGTTCCATTTACTCTTATTGGATTATATTGATCATTCAAAGGCTTATGTGATTTTATAAGGATATATAAAAAATATATGTCGAATTTGTGTTATAAAACTCATAATGTGTATAAAATGAACGCACCTTAATTCTTAGTTGGGACTTTATAAAACATGATTTGTAAATTAGTCTTCTGTGTAAACAATTAGGTACATTATCGTTTGTAAATAATAGTCTCGATTTAAATATATAATTTTATATATTACCTATTAGATATTCATATCGTAAAGCATTGTCGGCTGGCACCGACTTCGAAAATATCTGATTAAGTAATAGGTATCTATAGTAAATGAAAACCCCCGTTCAGTTATTTTTTATTTTTTAGTGTTTTTTTTAAGTCGGCTTAACTTTTTTAAACCTACCCAACCTTAATATGTATATGTAAACATTGATATATTCTGAACATTAAAAGCTATAACATAATCTCTCTACTACTCAAGTGGAGCGTATAATATAATAGAACTGAAGCCGTACAGTTTTTATCAATGCTTGCATGATTCTTGAATGTTCATATCGAACCGTATATTTAGCATTCAATAAAATACCATTTAAAGCGTCAATCACTATGTTTTTCACACTATGCGTGAGGCCAGAGCATAACATCGCCTTATTGCTTATTTGTCGAAAATACTAATACTAGTTGTACTTTACAGTAAAGAGTTTTTTTCCTCCATTTTAAAAACAAAGTTTTCTAATAGTTAAATACATACATATGTAGATGAAACACTTAAAGTAAAATGTGTATTTAATACCAATATAATCGGCATTTAAAAGTCAAGTACCTGAGCGACCGAGCTTGGCTCGAAGTTCTTTTTTGTTATATCATATTTTTTAGATTAAAAAGAACTACAAACTTGAATAAATGCAAAAAAAAAGTAAAATTTTGTACCCGATCGAGATGCGAACTTAGACACCTGTGATTGTTAATCTTGCATCTTGGTCGCTTGACCACGATGCTTATGGCTGAGTATAAGAAATTATCGACCTTATTCAGTATGGAATAATGCGAAAAAAACCGCATGAAAACTCGAAAACACGCGTTTTCCCAGACATAAGACTAATCTAGATTGATTTTTCGCTTCCGAAAACCCTAACATACCAAATTTCAGCGAAATCGTTAGAGCCGTTTCCGAGATCGCCGGTATCTATACTAATATTATAAAGCTGAAGAGTTTGTTTGTTTGTTGGTTTGTTTGTTTGGTTGAACGCGCTAATCTCAGGAAGTACCAATCCGATTTGAAAAATTCTTTTTGCATTCGATAGCCCGTTAACTGAGGAAGGCTAAAGGCTATATATCATCCCGAAAAAATGTATGGTTCCCGTGGGATAGAATTGTTTTTGTCTAGGAACGAACCCGAAGCGAAGCGAGGGTGAGTCGCTAGTAAATAAATAAATATATAAGAATTGCTCGTTTAAATATATTATGTACTAGCGACTCACGCTCGCTTCGCTCGCGTTCGTCCCTAGGTACGTTTTCACGGTTAGCTATGTTTAGGTAGGTAAGGTAGTAGCTTGCTACTCCTAAGATATTTATTTTTTTTAAATTATATTGCGATTTACCCTCGTTTTGCTCGGGTGCGTAGGCCGTACGCAGATTTTATTCATAATTTCATGGGTTTTAATTTTTTTTCGCGGAACCCTGATTCTTTTTCTAAAATAAAAGTAGCCTAAGTTACTCCCTATAATATCAGCTATCTGCCAGTGGAAATCCCGTCAAAATCGGTCCAGCCGTTTCGGAGATTAGCCGGAACAAACAGACAGACAGACAGACAGACAAAAATTGTAAAAAATGTTGTTTTGGTATATGTACCGTGTATACATCCATATGCATTTAGTAAAAAGTGGTTATTTTAATATTACAAACAGACACTCCAATTTTATTTATCTGTATAGATTAAAGACTCTTTCGGTAAGTTGGTCGTTTGGACAAATACAGCACTGAGACGATGATAATATATATACCTAAGCATACTACTTCTTTACAACGACTACATCAATAGAAGAGGCTAACAGTTAGTTACTCCAATAAGCCCTGTATTTCCACCGCATTGGTAGAGCTTCCCGTCTTAAGTAGAATGGAAATCCAATTTAATTGTTTTGCGGTTACTGTACACGTACTCTAAACAGCTACAACTAAAGAGTTGTTACATTTAAACTAATCCTTTATTTATGGGTCGAATTACTCTTTAAACTCGTATCTATACAGATAAATAAAATTGGAGTGTCTGTTTGTAATATTAAAATAACCGCTTTTTACTAAATGCATATGGATGTATACACGGTACATATACCAAAACAACATTTTTTACAATTTTTGTCTGTCTGTCTGTTTGTTCCGGCTAATCTCCGAAACGGCTGAACCGATTTTGACGGGACTTTCACTGGCAGATAGCTGATGTTATAGGGAGTAACTTAGGTTACTTTTATTTTAGAAAAAGAATCAGGGTTCCGCGGAAAAAAATTAAAACTCATGAAATTGTGAACAAAATCCGCGTACGGCGTACGCAATAACGTACGTGCGTAACGTAAATCGCTATATAATTCAAATAAATATCTTAGAAGTAACAAGCTACTATTTATGTATATAAACATAGTTAACCGTGAAAACGTACCTAGGGACGAACGCGAGCGAAGCGGGCGTGAGTCGCTAGTTTAAAATATTTATTGAACTGGCTTTACTTATTTTGTATTCATGACGAGTTTAAAATTAGTAGCTAAAAAAATGTGGTAATCTATACATACAGATAAATAAAATTGGAGTGTATGTTTGTAATATTAAAATAACCGCTTTTTACTAAATGCATATGGATGTATACACATTACCTACATACACCAAAACAACGTTTTTTACAATTTTTGTCTGTCTGTCTGTTTGTTCCGGCTAATCTCTGAAACGGCTGGGCCAATTTTGACGGGACTTTCACTGGCAGATAGCTGATGTAATAAAGAGTAACTTAGGCTACTTTTATTTAAAAAAATATATAGGGTATTAGGGTTATATTTGTCCTTTCTATGAAAACTGAAATGAATAATTTTAGTTAGAATCTATTCCTATTGACCAACCAAGTCAAATACTATATCTACATCTGTTTAATAGACATTATTAAAAATATTTAAAACCGTCACAAAATTACTGAATGGCTGGCAAAAAGTCCCTTTATTGACATTACAGATAATATTGACTCTCGCAAACCAGTTCGACACACCCGTATACATTGATGTTATGCTTAATTATATAATGTTAAGAGTTTATCTCGTTTGTTAGACGTAATTGCCTAAAAAATAAATAAACGAACATCTGGTGAGGTCGGAGGTCGCAGATTCATTTCCCTACACGCATTAGATAATTTTTTAATATGTTAAACATAAATTTAAATGTACATTTTTAAACCATTGATTATTTAAATATCTGCTATTATCTCAATCAAACAAAATATGTTTGTAAAATAATGTTGTTTTTATTGTACTACTAGCATCCCAGTTAGCCTGTCTCAATTCCATCTGCGTGCATATACCTACATAGGAACTTTGCAACCCTTTTTCAACCCTGTTCAAAAAAACCTTCCTTACCTGTTACTTATGACTGAAGCTGGCAAAATCAACCCTCTATAGCCCTTGGTCCTGATCTTTAATAAAACAATGTATAAAAATTTCATAAGCATATGATGTTCTTAAGTTAACTTATAATAAATAATATATCAATCATACTAGATTAGATTTTTTTACTATACTGCCACTTATATATAATATATTGAACCTGCTTCAACTATTAGTAGAAAGAGCTATTTTTAGCATCACTGACGTCACAAACAAAAAAAGAAATCTATACAATAACAATAACAGACGACTACACGTATAATATGAAGAAGTCATAGCCGTAGTACTATAAAAGGGGATGACCAAATCCATATCGTTTAGCCTATTAAGCCGCAATCAGGTCTAATTCACACAGATCGTGATCATCCGATGCCTTTTAAGTGTAGATTTTCTTTAACCTGTAGTCTACTGAGAAACCCTGTTGCTTCAATGTTCATAGAAATAAGAGCTACAAAACGCAAAATGTTTAGGATTTTGACCCCACTCAAATTGGCACGTTTTAATTTGAACAAGCACCTGGCCAAATAGCATGACTCTTCATTTCAAATGAATCATTAAGCCATTAATGTGTTGGACGACGCGTGATGAAACCTAAGTACTTTAATTCTAATATTTTAAGTTTATATTCTTATATTTTAGAGTTTAGAATGATTAAACGCAGATTTGTCTATTTAATAGTTCTTCATCGCCCAAGTTGGTTAAGCTGTCATTTTTCCTTTCACAAACATTTAAATTGTTGAAATTATCTTTTAATACGTACTGGTTTTTGTGCGAGTCAACGTTGATATGGCACTGGTTAAAATCGCATTATAATTCACTCAGCAGTGTTATAATCAACGATGAGTGAGGTTTAAACATAGCTAGTGATAAATATTTTGTAGAAATATTACAAAAAATATTTGAATTCTACCTCAGCCTACTTTGAATATTTGGTTGAAATGAATTGAATTAATCGGACTAAATGCGAAAGTTTGTATATATGTATGTTTGTTTGTTCCATCCATTGAAAGAGCTGGACATATTTGAATGGAGTTTTAATAAACAGATAGATAAAACAGCTTAAGTAAAACAGACTACTGTTTGGCACCTAAAGACACTTCAGAGCGAAGCGAGAGTAAATCGCTAATATTATAATTTCTCTATGTAACAGTTCGTTAAAGCCGTATTAATAATTCCAGTAACAAGTTAATATTCAAATGAAGAACAATCCAATGTAACCTGTTAAGTTCGCAGTTAAATTGCTACCACTTAGGATTCGGCGTATGGTACCTTGTCAACTTTTAATGGAACCGTTTCGTCGCTAGACGCGGTGCATACTAAACACAATCAAATTCATTCATTACATTTCATTGACTAAACAAAATTATTTAAGGAAAACATAAACGAAGAAATTGCTTCAAAAAGATTTACAGTTATAAATATAATGACCAATACATTCACTAAAACTTAGAAAAACACTCAAAGCTAAAAAAAAGCCAAGTAACTGTAATAATCTAATAAATGTTTTTCTTTTCTAATTTATAAGTAGGTACTTACCTAGCACTATCTAATCAAATGTTTATACTCATACTATGACTTGCCTTCTCTTTGAATATATACAGAAACATCTGACTTTTTTTATAAATGTTTTCATCTTTTAGCAAGGGATCAGCGCCACCTTTTGGCGACTTTATTACTAATAGTAGCTTATGTACTACTCCAGGTCATACTCTAAATTACATCAAAATCTGTTCAGCCGCTTTAGCGGGAAGAAGTAACAAATATACAATCTTTCGCATTTATACTGTGTGAATAAACCTGAAGAGATTATGTTTATTATTCTTTATTTCAATTTTCTTGTTAATGGCTTCAAATTGATTATTCTTATGTTTGTTTGAACGCGCTTATCTCTGAAAGTACCGGGCAAATTTAAAAAAACCTTTTTGCAACTTATTCAATACTAGCTACTCACCCTCAATTCGCTCGGGTTCCTTCCCCATACAAACTTTCATCCCCATTTTCATCCCCTTAAGGGATGATTTCCGGAATAAAAACTATCCTATGTCCTTTCCAGGATCTCAAACTATCTTAACAAATTTCATCTAAATTGATTCAGTAGTTTCGGACTACATTCGGTGCAAATAAACAAACAAACAAAAAATCTTTCCTCTTCATAATATTACTATAGAATAAAAGTTTATATTTGTATCAAACTCTAATAAGCTTTGAAGGACAGTAATTAAAAATAAACAAACTGCGATCGCAACCGCGGGTAACAGCTAATAATCATAAAACGAAAATCTACGTGTATGTGACACAATAACAGGAATGTCGATAGTCTACTTTTTTTGTAATTAAACACCTCGAGTTAAATTACAAGCCAACAAACTACAATTGAATAAAAGTAATATTTTTGTTAACATGTTTTTGCTACAAATTTGATGAATCGTTTCATTTTTTTACCGACTTCACAAATGAGAAGGTTTTCAGAATTATTTAATTCTTTCTTAGATTTTCTCTCTCGCGAACGTAATCACTGTTTAAAACATTTGAAACATTGAGAACCAAAAATCTGCGAAAAAAACCGAAAAAATAGTTTTATTTTAAAATGTCATAATTTTTTTTTAAATAGACATAATTTACGAACAAGACTGGTCTCATATTACAAGCAACACAAAATCAAGTAAAGTAAAAAATCAAAATAAGTGTGGAAATAGTTTAAGAAACATAAACAATGAACTGCTTTGAAGTAGAGTAGAAACGTATGGAAATGGAATCCTTAATTACATAATAACATCACCCTAATATTAAAAATTAGAACTTTAAAATGAAAATAGCTTATATCCTGGTTGAAAACCAATTCTTTTTTAATCGCGAACGGAAATACAGACAAAAAGTAGCTGTTAAATATAAAATACTTACAAATAAATAATTTTTGCCAATCGATTATAAGAACTCCTTCATAAAACCGCTATAAAATATTAAAAAAAAATATTGAGATTTATTTTCGCTTCCATAACGTCTGCGGGGTGGCAATCACGTAAGCTGTTGTTTACATAGCTTTTTTTTCTCAATCAGGTAGAACACTGATGGCCCGTGCAATCATTTCATCGGGTCGAAGACCTATCCAATACAGTGGACCACATTCCATATATACAACTTATAAAATTTATATTAAATGTTCCTAGCGTCTATACTCACGCCGTTCATTGTACGTGTACATACAAAAAGTGGGCACTAATAAATAAAAACCGACTGCAAAAAATGTTTGGCCTTCAACCCAAGTAGAGCGTTCACCTGGCTATCTCAAATGAATCTAGCCACATTACTGGCTAGATTATCATTACTTATGTCTGTACACAATTATTCATTCAGCTCTAAATCGAACTAAATTTTATTCTACGTTTTTGAATATTTTTGATGGATTACATACGGGTGCAGCGGAGCGAACGAAAGTCTGTATAAAAACTTAAATTGCCATAATTAACATTTTCATCAGTTAATGTTATAAGAAACATTTATTTAAATTAATTAATTAATATATAACAAAAGCGTCGGCTTTTATTTTAGTCTTATTTTAAAAATGAATATTCACAAGTAAACCAATAAAACGTTTAGTAATGTTGTACGCGTGACGATTGCCAAATGGATGAGAGCGGTTCTAGGAAGCCTTAGTTATCGCGTATTCCATCTACTAGTGCCGTGTCCATCCCGCTAGCAAATGATAGATCACTCCAGGGGTCTTCAAGTCGCGGCCTGTGTTCTACATACAGCCAACGCCTTTGCTAAACAGCTGTAATAAGGGCAAGTGATACTTAGATATTTAATATAACTAGTGTTCACCCAGTGTTTGAAATTCGATTATAATCATAAAAAGTAATTGTTTCCAAAAAAAAATGTTACAAAAAATTTGATAACATTAAAGCTTGTCAATAGCTACAAAAGCCAAAAAAGGAAAGGAAACTAGTTGACAAACAGAGGAGCAAAAGGCACTGAATTGTACATGTTTATATAAAAATATGTCCATATAAACATTTATAATATTTTTTTTGTAAAAATTGAAATAAAAAAAGAAAGAGAAGTGCGCGAACAAATGAATTATTCTAAAATAAAAAATAAAAAAAACAACTACATTCTAAATCAAAGTATAACATGTGATTGTTATGAATATTTTTATAAATATACTAGCGACTCACCCTCGCTCGGGTTCGTCCCTATTTACATTTTAATGTTTAGTATAGATTTCTCAGAGATGAGAAATTTTCCTGCAGTAAAAAGTATAACCTGTACCGGATAACCAGCTATCATCATACCAAATTTCATCAAAATCCCTCCAGTGGTCTTTACGTGATGCGGTAACAGACAGACAGACAAAAATTCTAAAAACTATAGATTCGGTCTCTCTATCCATAATAATGTCTATTTCAATAAGATTTTCCAAAAAATATTTAATGTACAGATTCTGCTTAGTTACAATTTACAGATATGTTTTTTAGAAGGTCATTTTAAGAGGTTAGGTTGATAAAATTATAATTTTTTATGTAGAAGAAAAAGAAGTGAAAGAAAATTTATCAAAAATGTGATTTGGATATGTTCAATATTGCCATACATTTTCTGCTGTAAATTTTTTATAGATTTATTTAAAAAAATGTTTGAGACAAACCAAGAGTAACTCTTTAAAGCCTACGCCACGTAACTAGACCATGACTGATATCTTTATAGGCTACATAAACATTTATCGTCTATAGAAATTGAACTGTCTAAACGTAAAAGGCAGGTTGACTTAGGTTGATAGATAGGTTTATTATTAGCTCTCGCTGTCGGTTTTGTCTGGGTCCCTCTATTATAATTAAAGTTAGTCTGAAACCACACGTATACTTAACAAGACGTGAATGAGATAACAATAATGTCAATTTCAAAATCACTTAAAAGTAATTACTTCACTCTTATGGGTGGATTTTTGAAGTTATACTTCTTTTGATACGTTTGAAAAAAAATATGAGAGTAAAATTTTTACGATGCGCGCGCACACCGACAGCCAAAAAGCGACATGATGTAGTTAGCCGAAAGCGACATGATGAAGTTGAAGCTGCAGTTCTTTTATAAACAGAGAGTTGTGACATATGCGATAAAATCTTTAGCTATTTTTCTTTAGTTCTGTTACGCCAAAGAAGTATAACTTCTAACGTGCGTACATAAGTACACACACGTTTTTTTTTCTTCATTTTTATGCACATGTGATGTACATATACCCAATTTATTAAAAAATTAATAATGAAACTCACAATAGGGAAAGATTAGACAGACAACAAGCGATGGTGTACCTCTTCAATTTTAAATGCAGATTGCCATATGTATAATATTAAGCCCAAACCTTTTTTGGCCAAGTAATCGTCATAACCTCACTAGTTTATTTTTTCTTACTTTTGCATCAGGTATCATAAACACAACAAAAAAAACTTCATTCTTTTGTAAATCGAATATTTTTCGACAATATAAAGATCCAAAATCAAGTAACTTACAAAGTAATTTACAAACGTTAATTTATTTACGTAATTATGCCATGAAAGTATGTTACGATTAAAGACCAGAATATTCTATATAAGGTATTCGAAGAAAAGCGAATGTCAAGCGTCCTCGACATTTTAATCAGGGAATATGGGAACATTTAGATTCAACCGGCGCTTACCACATGCGGTATGATTTCCGTATACCTCATATATGTATTTACTGACTGATATTGTATGTTTGGTAGCCCAGTGGTAACGCGCTCGCTTGGGAAACCGAGTAAAGCGGGTTCAAATCCTGGATCTCGCACCTCTGATATTTTCATGTGCGAATCATTTCTAACATGATTACCACTTGCCTTACGGTGAAGGAAAACATCGTGAGGAAACCTGCATGTCTGAGAAAACCTAGCAAGTTTTCGAAAGACATGTGAAGTCCGCCAATCCGCACTTGGCCAGCGTGGTGGACTATGGCCTGATTCCTCTTATATTAAAGGGAGGCCCGTGGCCAGCAATGGGACGTTAAAAAGGGTTGAACACATTGTATGTTTGTGGATACCAATAAAAGAATATGGCGCATGCCGGCAATATAACCGAAATTTAACATCCAGGTTAACACGATTTATGAATAGATTTTTCTATCATTGTATTCAACTTGTATTAGAAAAATTTAAGCTGAATCATAAAAAATTTCGACATACTAAAATATAATTAATATAAAAACCAATAAGTCCTTTATATAAATAGTTAAAGCGAATGTACATAATTACCTATACAAGCATGTTGATGTTGAAAAAGCCAGAACAGGGACTTCTTAAGAAACAGCAGACTTGATCGATCAAAAATGCATTGTGGTTTAACATAGCGTGAGTGTAAAAGGGAGGAAAACATCAAATGATGTAAAGTACTTAAAAATGTTCGCGAAATGGGCGTAGAATTTTCGAAAATGGGCACGCTTATCGTGTAACCGTACAGGATGTTTGAACTTCCAAATACATTTTATACTCTGTTCAAATAGAGGGTTGATTTTAACCTGTTATTTAAACTTTTTGGTGACTCCTCGTTAACTGTATGAAATTTACGAGGACTTATTTTATACACATATAGCTATTAAACTTTCTTTTTGATAACACGTATGGCTTAGTTTGTAATGGCCCTACTTGCTGTACCAGCGGTCGCGGGTTCGAGTCTCGCTGGGGCCATGCATTTGTGTGATGAGCACAAATGTTTGAACTCCAGTCATGGGTGTTTAAATTTATAATATGTATGTATTTCAAGTTATATATATATAACTAAACGGGGGTTTTCATTTAGAATAGATACTTAATCAGATTTTTTCGAAGACGGTGCCAGCCAATACAAATAAAAGCACACCGACTTCGAAAATATCTGATTAAGTATCTATTCTAAATGATAACCCCCGTTTAGTTATTTTTTACTTTTCAGTGCCTGGAAGTCGTTTTTTTTTTTAAGTTTTTATTTAGACGACCATCTTATTTTGCCATCAGTGTCTACTGCTCGCGCCTAAAGAGGTTTCAAAACTACGCAATAGAATACGACTTATAAAATAACTATAATTTTGAACTACTTAGTTCCATTTAAGTATTAAGTGGCTGTCAACAAAAAAATTTTGCAATAGAAACTAATTTACGACAAGTGTGAACTCTTCATGATTTACGCAGTTAACATGATGTGTTAAGTGTTACTTATACATATTTAATTAACCCTTATCACTACAGTTCAAAACGCAATTTCTTTCAATTGACGCCATTGTTTTCGCGTGACGTGTCTGTTACACCTTAGAAGTTTAATTCATAATCGATTAGTCAATGAAATCAAATCTATAAATGCGGTATTTTAGTATTAATATATAAATAGGTAAAAGACAAAACAGTTCAGTACCTTTCCTCCTCTGTTTTTAACCGATTTTCTCTTATTTATTTTTTTATTCAATATTACGAGACGAGCTATCAATATAAAAATAAAATAATTGTAATTTTTTTTTAAACAAGCTTTTATTTAAATGCTCTAAAAAGAAAATAAACCTTAAATTAAATCAAACCCATCAAAATGATATAAAAACTCGTCGCGAGATTTACCTATTTTATAAAAAACATATTATTTTTTTAACATTTTATTTCTTGTTTATCTTCACAGGTATTCCTTCTCAGCAAACCCTTTCGTTTGACATTCATATTATTATAGTACGTACATAAAAAAAAACGTAGTCCGCTATCTTTGGGAGTCCGCCATATTAGATTTAGAATGACGTCACTTATCTAACCATGCATTGTCATCAAAACTTAACGGGTATGCAAAATTTCAGCTCAGTCGGTTGAGAATAACTGCTTTGAAATTCAATGTGTAAAATGCAAGATTTGATCCAAACTAACATACTAAACTCGGCAAGCTAAAAAAATGCTTGTAATGATTATGTTCGAATCTCGACCACTGAGCGAACACTAGTTTTTTTTTTAAATACAGGCAGTAGTAGCCCAGTGGCAACGCGCTCGCTTGGGAAACCGAGTGAAGCGGGTTCAAATCCCGGTTCTCGCACCTCAGATATTTTCATATGTGAATCATTTCCAACATGATTACCACTTGTCATAACGGTCAAGGAAAACATCGTGAGGAAACCTGCATGTCTTAGAGAACCTAACAAGTTTTCAAAAGTTATTTGAAACCCGCCAACCCGTACTTGGCCAGCGTGGTGGATTATGACCTGATCCCCCTCGTTCTGAATACAATAAATCAATAGAGTAGTTGGATATGAAGATAATTTAGAAATGTTTATGATATAAACATAATGATGGATGTTAAGTAAAAGGTATTAAGTAATTTTTTTTAAATAAATACATTGAAAAAAATAATTTAAACTTAGATTCAATACATAGCAACTTAATCGGAAATTATAAATTGCGCAAGGTGTCAGAAAGACCTTGAACGTTTAACATGTAACAAAGTAAATTGTATGCAAATCGTCCAAATTCTAATATAAAGCGATATGACCTACAGTTGAATTTGGTTTATAATCTTTGTTTAACTAAATTTGCCAAAGATCAAATCCATATTAATAAAGTGAGTAATTTCAAAAAACAATTAAAAGGAAACTAATAATATGATTAGGTATCTTCCAAATATAATTCGTTATTAAAATTTTAGTTGACCTTTTACATAAGATGAAAAGTTAAACAATAACGACGTCCAGCTTCTTCTAAATCAATTATTTCTTTTACTAGATAGTTAAGTCGACTTGAAAATTCATGAGAGTATTTTTTTTTACTATAATGAGACTAGCTTTTAAGTAGCCAAATCATTTAAAATATAAAATATGGAAAATTAAGTATGTGCTTCCTATTTTTGAAGTTGGTCAAAAATCAAACCAGAATTGACCTTCGAGTTCAATAACACAAATATACATCGCCCCACATTTGATAATAAGATTTTACGATGATAAGGATCTTTTAGCCATCGTCTTAGCGCTTGCCGGCGGAACAATGACTAACAAATTTATCAAAATATTTTGTAGCAAATTACCGAAAACAATTTCTCTCAAGATTAATTACTCGATTCCATTGTGACGGCCGAATTACTTGATGTCAGTAAATAATTAAGCTTGTGAAATTACATTATTCGCACCCCATTTGACACTAATTCGATTTGGCGCCTTTATTCAATTGGCAATGGACCGTGGCTTCACCAGAATATTTAAGCCTAGAAGAGAAATCAAAATCCATTATCCATAAGATTTAACTTTCGCTGAAATTTTTCAACTTCGTAGCCATATTGCATAGAACAAACTTCACTGTACTTTTTGTGTGAATGAATGTGTACTTAAAAGTCTAGCAAGAATCAAGCATAATTGATTGATTGATTATTATTAACTTCCACTATTTCTAAGTAAAATTGTCATAATAAACTTAAAAAAGTCGAGAGGTGTTGTGAGACACCCGGTAGGAACTAAGTTTTTCTTTTCCTGTCTGCCGTCACTTGTGACAGTAATTGTCACGAATACTTAGAGTTCACAAACCTTAAGGAATGTTCATTATATAGCCCGGTCATGAGAATCCATTCCGACTACTCCTTAACGCTTATGATTATCTGGTACTTGTGATGACGTCACATGGGGTGCTCTTAGTATATAACAAAAAGTGTCGTGACGGCCGAAATATTTCATTTTTTCCATCTAGTTCTCATTCGCCGAGTATAACGTGCGCTAAGGGACTTCATTTAAATTTGAATTCTACAATACGGTACTGGTTATATTTTGTTAGTTCAGAGCAAAAGAAAGCATTGAAATTTTTCAAGCGTTACATTATATAGATTTTCGCTGTGCCCGGATATAGAACCTACACCTAAACAAGTTGTTTAGGTACTTAATTTACTAAATATGTAGATTTTTTTTATATCAGGTCGATTGCTTTCAATCAAACATTTAAATATGCTGAATAATCAGAACCCTTGCAATGTTTAACATGCACCTTCGCCGTTAACCCGTTACGTACATAGCATCAAAATAAACATATTTTAGGCCCTAACATCCGGCAATACGATTGAAAATAGTGCTGAGACACCAAAAACACCGTCAAAATCATTACTTTTTATTTCAGGGGAATATTAATGGGGTTGTTTGAGTATTATCATTGCTATGGGACCCTTGGTAGGGTAAGGGTACTTCACGTCCGGGCATAAAATGGTATGTACGGTGGTGTCGAGAGGTGATATGGTGCTCTCATTTTTTGATATTTGCTACCCACCGTCCTTTTATGGAACAGGTATTTATTTGTATTTGACAAAAAATAATTATCTCTCTCGATATAGGGTGTGTCTACAACATGTTTGATTAATTCATGTTTATAGATACTTAATATTTATAAAATATATTTGGCTCCGTATTATTTTAAGAAACCTGTCAATTTAATATTTTATTGACAGGTTGCAACATTAAAAATTTCCATGTAAATTGAATAAAGATTTGTTTTAATTTACTAATATATAGATGCCCGGGCGTCTGCCTTACAAGGTCATAAGTGCGAATCTAACTCCGCGACCTATACTTTTACTTTCCACACATTTGATAGGGGTTATATGTATTTGATAACATTGTACTGACGTCGTGCCATGCCCACACGTATGTATTTAAATATCTTCCTATCCAGATTAGATCTAGACCAACCACTAGGCATTATATTCTAAACGTAGCGTCATACATAAAATTCGGAATTGCGTCGTATAAACGGATATTTTGGCCTTGTCGGGTCGTTGCCGTAACCTACGCGACGTCACGTTATATTCGCTAGCAACAGTTCCATCAGTCTACTCAAAGTTAGAACGTATTGCGTCATGATCTCGGAAGTGTAGCGACAAAGAATTACCATTTACAATGAATTTTTGGTTTAGTTATATACTATCCACTTACCCTTGCTTCACTCGAGCGTTCCTAGGTACATTTTAATTTTGTTTAGCGGATCCCTAACTGTTTTGTATAATAAAAGTAGTCTAAGTTACTCCTTATAATATCAGCTATCTGCCAGTGAAAGTTTCGTCAAAATCGGTCAAACCGTTTCGGAGATTAGCCGAAACAAACAAATAGACAGACAAAAATGTTAATAAAAACTTTAAAAAAAAACGACTTCCAGGCACTGAAAAGTAAAAAATTTTTTTCACTTAGAATAGATACTTAATCAGATATTTTCGAAGTCGGTGTCGGTGTGTGGAAGTCGGTTTTTATTTATTTTTTTAAAGTTTTTATTTTCCATTTTTATTGTAGACGTATCATCAATACAAATTAATCAAGCCCAAACACCAGGAAATTGCTGTAAATCGTTGAGAAGTTCCCTCGACTGTCTTTCTAGTCCATCATCAGATCGACTCCAGACCTTTATTAAATAGTAGTGCTTTAAAATATCTAATGAAAATTTTAACAAACGCACTAGTCACCGCTACAATTTTTGAAAGTTCCCCTCTATTTCTCTGGGATCCCATCGTCAGATCCTGGTTTCCTTATCATGGTACTCTTGGGATATCTCCTTTCCAACAAAAAAAGAATTATCAAAATCGGTTCATAAACGACGAAAAAATCCGCGATCAAACAATATATTATATATTACTTTATTATTATATTATACTTTATTATTATATTTTTATTATATATATTATATATTACAAACAGACACTTCAACTTTATTTCTCTGTATACATTACATAAAACGTTTAGGTATAGGCGTAAGTGTCGATTATAATTATTGTAGCAATATTGTATTTAAGATATACGTAAATATTTAATAGAATTCTCTATTAATAAAATAATAGTTATCGAACCTTTTAAATAAACATTATGTCTTTATCAATATTAAACGTTTAGAATAATAGTTTTTAAAATTATTACGAATGATTTATCACTTGCGTCAATTTTACTTGGTACTTTAAATAAAAAAATATATCTATACAGATAAATAAAATTGGAGTGTCTGTTTGTAATATTAAAATAACCGCTTTTTACTAAATGCATACGGATGTATGTACATATACCAAAACAACATTTTTTCGGTTTTTGTCTGTCTGTCGTCTGTTTGTTCCGGCTAATCTCCGAAACGGCTGGACCTATTTTGACGGGACTATCACTGGCAGATAGCTGCTGTTATAACGAGTAACTTAGGATACTTTTATTTTAGAAAAAGAATTAGGGTTCCGCAAAAAAAATATTAAAACCCATGAAATTGTGAACAAAATCCGTGTACGGCGTACGCAATAACGTACGCACGTAACGTAAATCGTTATATAATTTAAATGAATGTCTTAGAAATGGCAAGCTACTATTTATTTATGAAAAATAGACATAGCTAACCGTGAAAATGTACCTAGGGATGAACGCGAGCGAAGCGAGCGTGAGTCGCTAGTAAAAAATAAACTTCAATAAATATAATCTACATAACCTAGTTATAGACCAAACTATTCATTCTCATAAAAAAAAGTACTTTTAAATAAATATCTCTAACAAGCAAGTTTTTTAGTAAGCTGATTAATTTATTATTTTATCAACCTTTTTTTAATTTAAATGCCTAGAAAAGGACACGCCTGGCTTTTATAACTAACTATGAACATTAATCGATAGGTGTGATGTCATACATCTACTTAAATTAAGATAAATTACAATACAAAATATAAGACGCTATCGACAATGTATATTATCAAAAATTTACATAATTCTATATGTTTCCATTCTGAATAATTACGTTTCGCAGACGGAATAAATTAAGTCACTAACGTAGCTTCATTAAAGAATTATTACACAGAATTTTATAAATAAAATGAATGAATTTGGTTTTTTTTTCAAATATATTTTAATATAATTAAGATAAAATAGCATGTAAAAACTAACTTGCCGACAATATGGAAACGGACGCTCGGTAACAACAGGTATCTTCAATTCGAATTGAACTCACAACCCTTGAAGGCAATACGAGGCTCTTATTACTTCTAGTAAAACTTCTGAGAGAGCGTGTGTGAGAGAGAGATAATAAACATAAATAATAAATATATTGGGACATTAACACACAGCACCATCTCATTCTATGGTAAGCCACGAGGCTCGTGTTATGGATACCAGATAGTTGATACACTACACATATGTATATAACTTAAAATACATACACATTATAAATATAAACACCATGACTGAAATACAAACAATCGTGCTCATCATACAAATGAATCCCCCCGCGGGACTCGAACCTGCGACCGCAGGCACAGCAAGTAGTCACTATAAACTGAGTCAAACGTGTCATCGCTGTGTGTAGATGAAACCCAGAATTTAAACTAAAGTTTATGAGTAATTGTTTAAAATAAAGATGAATGAACATAACTAGACCCACCATTTCGCAAAACAATATAGAAATAATTAAAGGGATATAATATCATATTAAAGACTCGCATTTGCTGGCTTAGGTTAAAGGATAAAAGGCATTAGCCATATGTAACCATTGGTCAAAAGTACTGTTAAACTAGTTTTTTATTTAGATTTTTGATTTCCATCGATGATGAGTTAGCTGTGTGATCTTTAACGGGTTTTAAATATATCATAAGATGATCTTAAGCCACAGCCTCAAGCTACACGGGAAGCTGGGAAGTAATGTTTCCTGCATAATTCAAATGTATTGAAATAAAAACGAATCTACGGAAACCAATAATATAAAAGCGCGGAAATGAAACAGGCTGCAGTATTGGAAGTGTAATAAGAAATGTAAAAACCAACGGATAAAAGGCAAATTGGATTTTCTGTACAAACACAGTGTCATATCATGTTCACTGAAACTACCTTATAACTTTTCAATAATATTTATTACTGTATTCAATTACAACAATATTTAAGCGACTTACTGGAGTATTTTTTGTAATCTATAATAGACAATTATTGCAAGAGTTTTATTGGCAGCAGTGTTATTATTATTTAAATTATGATAAACGTATACAAATTTTAACTAGTATTGATAAAATTTGTCTATTTCTAAAATACCATCTACAATATGATTATCTTTTCATTTATTTGGTACCATAGATAATAATTACTTTTTAAATTGGAATGCACCCATTCAAACTTAATTGACACACGGAAACCAAATTAAAAGGTTATGTCACATTCGTATAAAGCCCGCATCACTTTTGTTTAGACTTATTTCATATTTCCTTTTGTTGTACATCAATATTTATGTATAATATTTTTTACATTAATTAGTATCTATCCTATTAAAGACATGTAAGTCTATAATTCATGTCTATTAACAGGCTTCATTATATATTAAACTGCAAAATATAATATGTAATCTAAGATAACTTAGCATTCATCTGCCAAGTTTAGCTTATATGAATATCATTGAAAAATAAATTTTATATAAAATAACGAGTATTTTGATGCATAATTTAATAATCTAATATGTAAAAATCTCGTGTCACGGTGTTTGTTGGTGGTCGCACTCCTCCGGGACGGCTCGACCGATGATTTTTTAACGTATATTAGGTAGGTATGAGAATAGGTCGTAAAGTATTTTTCATTCTCCTACCCCCAAACCCCATTTATAATCGCGATTTTAGTATTTTTATTTATTTTAGTATTTTTATGAACAATATTATATAGCATAAAGCCAAAAAGTTTTTTTTTTTGTAGATTGGATGCGGGCGTAGCCGCGGCTAGTAAATATATAAAGATTGAAGTAAGTAATTGTAAAATGAATATTTCATTGAGTAGGTTCAAGAATGTTTGGGATGCAGAGGCATCCAGGTCGATCTTATTGACGAACGCGTCCCACTCATATTTAGTATAAATAGATTTTAATTGATTTATATTTGAAGCCATAGCTAACAATTTGTCTTAAAAACATAACAAAATTTTCTATCGGTGGAGAATATTCAAAATTATAGCTTAATCATTCCTTACTCGGTTACTCCAATATTCAAGGTCCTAAGGTCGAAATTAATGAGAAATCACTAGTATTTAGTTAAAGAAACTAAATAAGAAATAAATATGGATGTATTTACATCCACATGTTGCAAACCAGAAACTACCTAACAATGGAAAGGTTAATCATCGATTTGTTTATTTAATTATATAAAAAATACATTAAGTCCACATTTTAAATATTTTTTTTGTACAGAAATCCTAACAGTTGAAAATATTTTAAAACATAACTATTATTTCTATTAGATAATTTGTTTACCATGCGGGCGATGTGACCTACCAAGGCCATGTCACGGGCCAGCCATCACAATGGGTCAGGGGAAACGGTTTCACTTTCAAACGTAGAGGTAACTCGATGGATTCACGGTTCACCGGACAGTCTTACGGTGTTCGATGGTATTGTTCTATTACAATATTCGAAAAAAAAAATGCCTATAGGCAGATTATTGTTTGTAAACAATACATGTTATTGCATGTTTAGTTAAATTAGTTAAGTTTATTGTTAATGTTAAGCCAAACTAAAACGAATAAAATATACTTGCGACTTACTGCGAGCATTCCGGGGTGCGTAATAATAGCCTACGTGTTACTCTAGGTCATAGTCCATGTCCAACTATTACAACGTGAAGAAGTAACAAATATACTCACAAATAAACAAATTTTTAACTTTTAATTACCCGCAATTACTATAGTAATCAGATGTATCAAGCTTGAACAAGAATTCGTATCTCCGACAACGTATAATAAACATTGCGCTACAAGGGCGGATGTAACTACATATTATCTAATTAAAGTATTGGGTAAAACGTATACTTTTCCGTATTCCTAAATATATTTTACATAAGTCATGGATCGGAGACAATACCTGCGACGCGTGTGCCAAATATAAATATAATTTACATCAAAAAGTTATCCCATTGGATGAATGGTACCTGTACAGATAAAGCCAAAAACATGATACACTTTTCATTACATAATCCATCTAAACTGACAATAAGAAAATTCACTATTTGTATGAAAACCGGCTAAATGCGTGTCGGACCTGCATGCGTGTAGGGTTCCGTAGTTGTCCGTCACAATAATGCGGACTAAGAAGAGGGCTTTTTTGTTGTTTTATACTATGAACATTTAACGTTAACGGTTTCGGCGGCTCATAGTATCAAGTCGTTTTATAAGTTAATCGACTATTACTCGTAAGCTTGTAAAGCCTACTTAGTTGTGATAGTTTTCCTTTTAAGTTCGTTACATGTACTACTACTGTGAATTTTTTAACATATCCAAAAACAAATATTTAGCTGGCATGGACACTTGACTCGAACAAAGATTAGCATTTTATAGCTTAATATATCACAAACGGATCCCTTAATCTAAAAATTGTTTTCGCAAACCCGCAATATTTTAAAAGACCTATTCAACGACACCCCATACCATGAGGTGGACGAGAAAAAAAAACATCCCCACTTTACGTGGAGAGGAGGTAGTCTAAAAAAATTTTTTATTTCAAGATTTTATTTTACCACTCTGTCGACGTGACTAACTTGTATATCCAAGGCAAATTACAGCTATCTAGTATAAGAGTCTCTGAACTAAATTGCGAAAAGACAGACGAACGGACATGGCAAAACTATAAACCTTCCTTGTTGACTAAGGAGTCCTAAAAAAGCCTAAGTCTAAGACAGCAGTAACCATATTATAGGTATAATAAGACTATTGACTGCTAATAATATAATAAAGAAGACCATTCATTTTGGGCCCAAAAGTCAAAGTGCTGGCCAGCAAAAAAATGTGTGCAACGTATTAGGAAGCTCAGCTTATGTATTTTTTACTAGTAGCTCACCCTCGCTTCGCTCCAGTTCGCCTCCAGGAAAACAAAAACAAACTTATCCCACTGGAACCGTACATTTTTCCGGGATACAAAGCCTATGTGTTATTCCAGACTATAATCTATCTCTGTGCCAAATTTCATCCGGATCCATTCATCCGTTCTAGTGTGAAAGAGTAACAAACATCCATACATCTACACTCACAAACTTTCACATTTATAATATTAGTTTGTATTTTTTACTGAGCACAGAACCTCTACAACCATTCCTTCATCTATTACTTCCTGCTTTATTTTTAAAATATGTATTTAGAAATCACATCTCATTAAAAATGAATTGTTTATTCACTGGATAAGATTTATATTACACTAGCGACTCACCCTCGCTCCGCTCGGAGCGAGATATTTTCCCGCAGTAATGAGTATCCTATATGTTGACCCGGATTACCAGTAATCATCATACCAAATGTCATCAAAATCCCTCTAGTGGTTTTTCCGTGATAAGGTCATAGACAGACATAAATTCTAAAAACTATAGATTCGCCTCTGTATCGATAATAATGTCTATTTCAATAAGATTTTCCAAAAAATATTTAATGTACAGATTCGGCTTAGTTATAATTATATTATATGTATAGATTATCTTAATACACTTATGTATAGATTATTATTATAGTAGTGGTAATGGGTAACAAAGTAAGTTAGTACAACTTATTACCTATCTTAGTCTGTATTAATATTTGGTAAGCACTTGGGCAGTCCTCTACAAAGCGTCCCCAAAATTGTAGATTATATAGTGCCATATCATAACTGTTATGGTTATATTTTGTTATTCCCATAGCGTCAGGTGCCCCCTAAATTTTGCTTGGCTCGACTTGGTACTTCTATTTTATTACTATGTTACAGCTGTTGCCTTATAAAATTGATGTTTTGTATGAAAGGAAAAACTATATTTTTATATACCAAGAGTGCGTAGACTGTACTTCATTTGCAATTTTAGATTAAATAAAATTATAACTGAATAATTTCATATATATGAATAATTTTATATATATATATATATATATATATATATATATATATATATATATATATATATATAATTGGTTAGTTCAATAAAATAGTGAAGGTGCATTTTACCGTATTTTTAGTTGGTTCGATTAAATAAAAAAATGTTTCCTTTGAGTAAAAATAAGATAACTACAATATTTAAAGTACTTTTCTTTCACGTCCCATCCATTTCTTCCAACCTGTATATATAAAACAAAGTCGGGTTAGTAAACATCATTTATAATTCAAGAACGGCTGGACCGATTTTTATGATCTTTGATTAGTTGGATTTGTCTATAACCCGAATAGCATTACTATTAAAACATCAGAAAAATTCACGAAAAACAAATTTATATGGCTAACGCTGGCTAATAACTATTTATATCTATGTAATTATTTAAAACGTAACTAGGGACGAACCCGAGCGAAGTGAGCCGCTAATTTAAATATAAATATTAGGTATTTTATAAAAATATCATATTAATATTATAGGTAATTTTAAAGCTAATCTGTATACATAATATTATAAACTAGCGACTCACGCTCGCTTCGCTCGCGTTCGTCCCTATGTACGTTTTCACGGTTAGCTATGTTTAAGTATACATAAATAGTAGCTTGCTACTCCTAAGATATTCATTTTAATGATACAGCGATTTACCCTCGTTTTGCTCGGGTGCGTACGCCGTACGAGGATTTTGTTCACAATTTCATGGGTTTTTTTTTTCGCGGAACCCTAATTCTTTTCCTAAAATAAAAGTAGCCTAAATTACTCCCTATAACATTAGCTATCTGCCAGTGAAAGTTCCGTCAAAATCGGTCGAAATGTTGTTTTGGTATAATATATACCGTATATACATCCATATGCATTTAGTAAAAGGCGGTTATTTTAATATTACAAACAGACACTCCAATTTATTTATCTGTATAGATGTAAAAGTTTGTGAGTATGGATGTTTGTTACTCTTTCACGCCAGAACGGCTAAATGGATCTAGATGAAATTTAGCACAAAGATAGATTATAGTCTGGAATAACACAGGCTATTTTTGATCCCGAAAAAATATACGGTTTTCGAGGGATAGTTTTTTTTTCCTAGAGCCGAACCCGAGCGAAGCGAGGGCTAGCCACTAGTATCATATAATTTGTAAGCTAACAGTTTAATCTATTTCAATTAAACGGAACGAATGTTTGCAATCTGCTCTCTGTAACACCGTGAAGAGTGATTGTGCGAGTTTCTTCAACATAAACTTGACTACAAATAGCATAAATAGGGCTTAATAATGTAGATTTTATTGTTATATTATTTTTAGAGTATTCTGTATTATATTGTTTTATTTATGTATCTCTCAAAACTAAGGAGAAGTTTAGAGTTAATCGTAGATACATGCATTTTTATTATAATATCTAATACGAAGTTTTTAATATGGACGAAAAAAGAAGATATGTAGATAGAGCCATGTACATACATAAGTGTTACATACATCAAAGAAGAATAGCTACATAGATAATTATTAGCTATTTTCACTTAAAAAACCTTCCTGACAAAGTCATGAAGACTAGCAATTGTGCAGGAGATATTATAAGCATTCGAAACATCGAAAACTAAAAATTAAAAAATTATAACCGCAAAATATTTTGAAAGATTTATTTAAAATGTCAAATATTCGCGTAAATCTAAGAGAGTATTAGATACTAGCAACTCACCCTCGCTCCGCTCGGGTTCGTCCGTCGTTACGTTTTAACGTTTAGCTTAGAGGTGAGATATTTTCCTGTAGTAAAAAGTATCCTATATGTTGACCCGGGTAACCAGCAATCATCATACCAAATTTCATAAAATCTGTCCAGTGGTTTTCCCATGATGCGGTAACAGACAGACAGATAGACAAAAATTCTAAAAACTATGATTTGGCTTCTTTATCGATAATAAAGACCATTTCAATAAGATTTTCCAAAAAATATTTTATGTACAGATTCGGCTTAGTTACAATTTTATTATATATATAGATTATGTGCGCTAATGGCCCGACCTGAGAATCGAACCCAGGCCCTATTCTAAGCCAAAGAGGCTTCCATATGGCATAATGGATTAAGAACAAAGACGTTATAAAATATTTAAAACACATAAATTGTAACGTGTCGACTTTGTAAACGATTACAAAATCGATAGAAACATGATACTGTTGCGGGCTTGCTTTTTCCAACGGATCAAGTAAATCAAAAGGTTTTTTTATACCATTAAATACCTCGTATTACATGGCTAATTTAATATTGTTTGATGTTAGACACTTTTTCATTTTGCTTTTAGTTTATTTCAAAAGATTTGTAATTATATAACTACTAGCAGAACCCGCAGCTTCACTCGCGATAAAACTACAAAAAAACTCTAAATATGTAGGTTTCATACAAACTTTCATCCCCTATTTTACCCCCATATGGGATAAATTTCGAAAAATGCTAAAACACGTATTTATTTAATTGTAATGAAGAGCATTAATACCAAGTTTCAAGTAATTCAGATCATAAATATTTTTTGGGTTGTATTATAACGTGTTTTCCCAAGCGAATGAGATATTCTCCCGCGGTAAAAGAAGCCTATGCCACTCTCCAGCCCTACAACTATCTCCACACAAAAAATCACACCAATCCGGCGCGCTGTTTCGAAGTGAAAGAAGGACAAACAATCGTACAAACTTCGTGTTAATTTTGTATTTTTTATTAATTACTATAATAATTCCATAATATTATGAATGCTATGTACACTTGTAATTGATATGCATGTCTATTTCTTTTTTTTTACTTTAATTATTGTATGGAATTGTTTTAACATGTGTATTGTAAGTGTGCTTTTAATAATAATTAAATAAATAAATAAACAAACAAACACACTTTCAAGTTTATAATATTAGTATGGATATTAGTTGAATCCATATAATAAGTATGTACATTATACATATTCGTACATACGTACATATGTAAAGAAGTAAACTCAGAAACGTACTGGTCTGTTTATTAGTATTCTTTAACCCTTTGAACCATCCAATCACATCATGTCGCTTTCATAGCACATGAATTAAACATATTTTCCTGCTGGACTACTTCTTAAAGCGAGAGAAATTAGGCTATAGTCCACTATGCTGCTTTAATAAGAGATAGCAGATCATCTTTTTTTTTTTGAAAACTACTTGTTTTTGAGTACTTGTGTTTTTGAAAACTAAGGGTTTTTGATACAGGAATTTATATAAGTAAGTAGTAATTATGTGAAACCCCCAAAAAAATAGATTAGTAGCAATGACCGCGACTTACACCCGCTTCACTCTATTTCCAAGAGACGTACTAGGTACTTAATTTACTTATAATATTTGTATATAAAAACAAAAACAAATGTAGTTATAAATTAAAAAAAAAACAATGTATAAATATCAGAATGCCCTCGCACACATCCGATTCAAACAACCTTAATACTTATATTAAGATGTTACATAATAACGATATTAAAAGTACATTTAAATTCCTTCCTTCTATCATTCCTTTGTTTTTTGACACTTGAGCAGAGATTGCCGGCCAATGTCATGTAGAATATACAAACATATATAATACTAGCGACTTACTTAAAAAGAAATAAAAACTTTTTGAATTGTATTGGCTGGCACCGACTTCGAAAAAATCTGATTAAGTATCTATTCTAAATGAAAACCCACGTTTAGTTATTTTTTACTTTTCAGTGCCTGGAAGTCGGTTTTTTTTTTTTTTAAGTTTTTATTTTTCCATTTTTAGTGTAGACGTATCATCAATACAAATTAATCAAGCCCAAACACCAGGTAATTGCTGTAAATCGTTGAGGAGTTCCCTCGACTATCTTTCGGGTCCATCATCAGATCGACTCCAGACCTTCATTAAATAGTAGTGCTTTAAAATACCTAATGAAAATGTTAACAAACGCACTAGTCGCCGCTACAATTTTCGAAAGTTCCCCTTGATTTCTCTGGGATCCCATCATCAGATCCTGGTTTCCTTATCATGGTACCACTCTTGGGATATCTCCTTTCCAACAAAAAAAAGAATTATCAAAATCGGTTCATAAACGACGAAAAAATGCCCGAACAAACATAAAAAAAAAAAAAAAAAATTATATATACGGTCGAATTGAGAACCTCCTCCTTTTTTTGGAAGTCGGTTAAAAAAGAATAAAAACGAATATCTAATATTAAAAAAGTATATTATGATAAAACCATAATTAAAACAATATGTGATATTCGATTAGTTAGTTTTATGGCGTTCTGTTAAGTGCACCTATAGTGTAGTGACTAACTGTACAATAAATGAGTACATTACGGCATTAAATAATGCATTTTATTTATTTTCATCGCCACAAAACAATGAATATAACATACTATATGTTTTGCACGATTTCAACTGTTTATAGTTTCAATAGTTTTTTCTCGCATTTTTACCCCTTTGTAATATTTGTATTTATTTGCTTTTAACGTTAACGAAAGAGCATTTTAATGAGTTCAGAACTAAAAAAACTTTCTGCGTAATACTAGAAAAGGGGCTATTGATGTGCCAAATTACATTGAAATCTGTTCCATGGTTCATGAGCCGTTACGTGACAAACATTCATACATGAAGATGAGAAGTTTGTGAAGACAAACCTTTACAATTTTCCTACGATTAAAACTATTTTTAGAACTATGCAATATATAATACTAAAAATTTGCACTTTTTCCATCAGTCCTAACTGTATCGTACCTCAAACCTCAATTAGCCGCATTTTAGGTTCTCTACAATAATAATGATGTTCTCCTGACCGATTCCGGCCACGGCAGCCAATCTCATTGAGACTAGCCAACTGCGCAGGAGATATTATAGTGCACAAGTGCACTCTCTATTCCTATCACCCTCATACTCCGGTGAGACGACTACTCGACACGACCGGTGAGAGTTAAGGCGCAGGACCGACGGCTTTACGTGCTCTCCGAGGCACGGGGGTGAAACACCGCCAACTTCAACTCCGGGCTGTTACTGAGGCTTACTATACAGAAAGACTCAGTAACTAACCTTGGCCCGACCCGGAACTCGAACCCAGGACCTCAGGATGTGCAGCCGTACATGCTAGCCACTACACCACCGAGGCAGTTGCAATATGATGCATTTTAATATACTTAATACAAATGAAAATGAACAGAAACCTTGCAAGAAAACCTCTATATTATTGTAAAAAACGTAATAACATTTATTGATAGTTTAAAATAACTAAGTGCACAAACTGACAGACTTACTGCTACAGTACATATTTATACTTTACATGATAAACGAACGGCTAGACTTGGTATCTTTTATGTAAGTTAAGTTAATGTAAAATGCACAATAATGTGTTATTGTTGTGAATTATTAGCTTCGGAAATAGAACATTGCTTTCATCGTTGAGCTCGTTCTTAATAGTTTTATTTTATATAGTAAATCTATAAACCAGGCAGTGGTAGCCCAGTGATAACGTGCTCGCATGGGAAACCGAGTGGAGCGGGTTCAAATCTCGGGTCTCGCACCTTTGATATTTTCATGTGCGAATCATTTTCTAACTTGATTACCACTTGCTTTACGGTGAAGGAAAACATCGTGAGGAAACCTGCATGTCTGAGAGAACCTAGCAAGTTTTCGAAAGACATGTGAAGTCCGCCAATCCGCACTTGGCCAGCGTGGTGGACTATGGCCTGATTCCCCTCGTATTGAAGGGAGGGCCGTACCCAGCAGTGGGACGTTAAAAAGGGCTGAATACAAATCTATAAACCATAGTAACGATTGCTTAGTTAGTTGGACCGATCAAATATTGCAAGCCGAACTATGTTTACAAATACATTTTATAGATAAAGACGTCGGTTTGTCTGGAAGTACGATACTATTCAAGTAAAACGTGCAAAGCCATAGGCTAAAACTAGCAATAAGAAATATAATAGAATGCACTCATGTTCTGAATTCTAATTTAAACCATAGATGATAACATTAATTGAAAAATGATAACATCAATTGAAAAAATACAATTTTATAACACATAAGGTAAATTTTAGAAACAATGAATACAGGATACAGGTACACTTAATTTACAAAATTCTAAGTGGGCTGCATTCAATTACAAGTCATAAATCATAGTATGTTCCTTATACAATAGAGTGACCACTAATTCACTGAATAGTACATCGTGTTGTATTAGCATAATTGCGTACCAAATTCGCTAGATATGATCAGATAGCTAAGTTTAGATCTAATTCTAATTAGACTTGAGTCTACTGAAACAATTGATTGAAAAGCATTGAATATTACAAGATTGTGGTTTATAAAATACTAGCGACTTACCCTCGCTTCGCTTCGGGTTCGTCTCTAGAGAAAAACAAATCTATCCCCTGGGACCCGTACACTTTTCCGATGATATATATAGCCTTCCTCAGTTAACGGGCTATCAAATGCAAAAAGAATTTTTCAAATCGGATCAGCAGTTCCTGAGATTAGCGCGTTCAACCAAACAACCAAACAAACAAACAAACAAACTCATCAGCTTTATAATATTAGTATAGATTATATCTTTCCTGCAGTTTAAGACATCGGTTTATTAGATCTGTCTTGTTGGCTTAGTGGTTCGCTTATAAGGCTACATAATGCACAAACGACTGGTTTTAGGTTCAAGTCCCTAGTCGGGCATCAACAGTTGCATAGGTTAGTGTCCAAATTCTTAGAACTAACTGGGAGTTGGGAGGTTGATCGTGTTACATCTATTCGCTTCTGAGGGCACGTGCTATCATCGATCATGCAAGCTGAGCTCAAGAACCTAACAATCTATATAGTAAGTGAATGAATGTGCACTTATAAATACGAGCATTTTAAATGATAAAAATATCTCCCGCATTGTAAATCTAACAAGTGAGGTGGTTTCAGAGTGAATCACTGACCGAAATTCTATCAAGAGGATCATTGTCGTGCATCTGCTTTTTCACATTATACTACTAACTAAACTTTAAATGATTAACTATATAATTTTTATTCTTATTTTTTTATCATCTTTTTTTGCACATGTCTAAATTTAAACAGGAATTTTACTAATACAATTTTATTTCTTTAACTTTTTCTATATATTTTCCTTCATGGATGCAAGTACACCCTCTTGCAAGTTGCACTCCTCTCTCGGCGCCCATACCTATTAGAATATATAAAACCAATAAGAGAAGTTCAAATACATTTGAAATATGTAACTTTTCTCTAATAAGGTAATAAGTCCAACAACCGCGCAAAGAAATTATTAGTGCAAAAAAGATCATATCCTTACCTACTAATATCATAAAGGTGTTCGTTAATTTACCCTTCGGGATTTTATTATTTATCATTGTATAGCCAAAGTTATATCTAATTAAAAATAATTACTTTTCACTATAAAAAACTACACTGACTTCAATATCACTTAAAAATAAGTACCTATATATATCTGTGGGTGATTTTTTTTTATGACGCTATCCTTGAAGTATAACCCTTCATTAAAAACAAAATTATGAAAATCAGTTCACAAATGCCAAAGATATCCCTTAACACATATATAAAATACAAACGAATATAGAACTTCCGCTTTTTGGAAGTCGGTTAAGAAATACAGTTGAAGTTATTGTTTTTGAATTCGGTCAAAAAAGAAAGAACATTATAAAAAATCAATAAAGGAAAGCTATTTAATTTAGTACTACATTAACGTTGTAGATTTGCAACGGGCCTTTTATAATAAATGAAAAACATAACCCAACAAAAAGGTACATTTCAAAGTTTTTAAGATTGCATCTGCCATCACTGTCTCTTTAATTAAGGTCCTCTTCATGTGCTAAAATTCTTTACAGGTTTAACTTAGTCTAAGTCTGATTCCCCGACAAAATACAAATATAGAGCCATACTCAGTGAAATACCATTTAACACAGCGTCATCACATCAGCTGGAAGAGGCGAACGTAACCGCTAGGGTTAGTTGTTTAATATTTGTTTAATATTTTTATTACATACTAGCAACTCGCCCTCGCTTCGCTCAGGTTCGTCCCAGCTTCCCAATATAAATTTTCATTACCATTTTCGACCTCTTAAGGTATGATTTCCGGGATAAAAATCCTATGTCCTTTCCAGGGTCTCAAACTATCTTCTTACCAAACATCAAAATCGGTTCAGTAGATCCAGAAATTACCCCCTACAACCTCACAAACTCATCGTTTATGTTGCGGTCACAGACAGACAGACAAAAATTCTAAAAACTATAGATTTGGCCTCTGTATCGATAATAATGTCTATCTCAATGAGATTTTCCAACTGATATTTAATGTACAGATTCAGATTAGTTAGAATTTTATTATATGTATAGATATATAATATGAGCATATAAAATAAAGCAAACATTTATAATTTTCCTTAACAGATTCAATGTTAGATTAAATTTAAAAAAAAGTTCACACCCAACAAACATAACAAGAAAAATACGTAGACGTTACAAAATAAGTCAATTGATACAAATCAAAACTAAATAACAAACAAAACTCGACTTAATAACTTTTTAATATTTTTTGTGGTATTCCAACGTGAATGGCAGCCCTGGTCCAATCACCGTGCGGAATATTTGAGTTTAATGCCAGTGACATCATAATATGCCAGTGACCTAGCGAGGCCGCTTTAGATTAGAGTGTTAAATATTGCGTCTAAGTTTTCGCGTTTCGGTCATCTGTACTGACGGCCTTTGTTTAGAACTGTAGAACAAAGGCTATGTAAACTATACGTACCTGTCTTAGCAGCCAGACTTTCTTTGTAGATAGATAATTTGAAATTCGCTCGTTAGAAATATTGATAAAATGATTTTTTATCATCAGTCCACATTATACAGGATACATAGGAAGTAGAAAGCCCTTTTTCTGCTGTTTTATAGGAAGACCCCAGATTGTTGCAATTCGAACCCACAAGTGTCAAATAAAACACAATCACGCTTTCATGAATTCGTTTATTTAAACTCAATATACCTTAAACTACTTTATACAAGTTTTTAAGCAAAATTTGTTTCTCTATTTGTTTGTAGATAATAAATAATAATTAATTAATTAATCTATGAAATTATCTATACAGATAAATAAAATTGAAGTGTCTGTTTGTGATGTCAAAATAACAGCTTTATACTAAATGCATATGGAATTATATACCTACGGTACTTTTAAGAAAAACACAATTTTTAAATTTTTTGTCTGTCTGTCTGTTTGTTCCGGCTAATCTCTGAAACGGCTGGACCAATTTTAACGGGACTTTTACTGACAGATAGCTGATATTATAAGGAGTAACTAAGGCTACTTTTATTTAGGAAAATAATTAGGGTTTCGTTCAAAAAAATTAAACGTACCCAGGGACGCACCCGAGCGAAGCGAGGGTAAGTAGGAGTCAGTCAGTAAGGAGGTAGTCAGATATAAAAATCTTTTACTGGTACAATAAAAGACACAAAATCATGTTCTTAAGGTAGGTACTTCTTATATTTTAATTGACTGAGACTAGCAAGATAACAAATTAGGAATATTTATTGTTATCTATAATGTTTGTTAGTAAGATATAGAAAACCTCTCTATATCTATACATACTTATAATAAAATTGTAACTAAGCCGAATCTGTACATTAAATATTTTTTGAAAAATCTTATTGAAATAGATTGATTATTATCGATACAGAGGCCGAATCTGTAGTTTTCAGAATTTTTGTCTGTCTGCCTGTTCGTCTGTGTCTGTTACCCCATCACGGAAAAACCACTGGAGGGATTATAAAATTTGGTATGATGTTAGCTGGTTACCCGGGTCAACATATAGGATACTTTTTACTGCGGGAAAATATCTCATCTCTGAGAAATCTATACCAAACGTTAAAACGTTAGTAGGGACACACCCGAGCGGAGCGAGGGCGAGTCGCTAGTTTAACTTAAAATATAAAGAGATTTTCTTTACATTGATAGGGATGAGTAGGCAAAATGAAACAATGTGTACAAATTCCAGTCTTTTTTCTTAATCTACCTATACTAATATTATAAAGAGGCAGAGTTTGTTTTGTGTTGGTTTGTTTGTTTAAACGCGCTAATCTCAGGAACTACTGATCCGATTTGTAAAATTCTTTTTACATGGCTATATAACATATAATAAATACATAGTTATTTAGATTTCTAATACCAAATGTTCTTAGTATTTAATTTTGTCAAAGATACGACCATATTAAAGACAAGATTTTTGAATATGAAATGTTTTTGTCTAACTAGACTAGAAATTTAAATAATTTACACATTTTATAAGTTCTTCTCCTTGTTCCATAAGTATAAATGAACAACGTACCTACATACACTACTAAAATAATTTAAAATTTCATTTTATTTTAAAACAAATAACCAAGTCTATCACAGTAGAATTTTTATTAGAATTTTTCGCCCTCACGTCGTGATATTAAAAACCGAAGTGTTCGATTGAAGTTTGAACATCGGATACCTGTTAGTGGTAACCAAGGCGACGACTAAGCCAGGGGTTTCGCTGGCGTTCTCACGGCGTGTTACACACAGTACCTAGCGATGTAATCTTATTCATATCATAAACGTGAAATCATGCGAAAAGGTTAAACCGATTTGGATAAAACATTATATTATTATATATTTTTTTACTGAACGTCATAAGTCTACTAACAGTTCAGCAAAGAAGAAGCCTCAGACCTGAAAAGAACTGGCGAAAGAATAGATGGCGCTGCCCAAAAATGTTGAAATAAAAAAGCACGAACCAAGCCGCAGGCAGAAACTAGTGTGTCAACAATAAAACAGACGCTATAATATCGAAGGAACAATATTTAAAATAATTACCAACACAATAATGATTACTTTCATAATTTATGAATCACATCGTCGGTTCATTAATTTTTATTGCTTAGTAAATCTCAAATAAGCTCATATTGTTAGAAAAATACGCTCTACATTGTCTTCAGATGTTTATCAGAGACAGACAGATTCCTCTATTACAGTAATTAAGTGGTATCAAAATTAATATTCGGATAAGTAGATTTTAATATAAATAAGGAACCATGGCGAGTTGGACGAGACGGGAAAAAAATTAATTTTCGAGCATCCGCGTCGAAACCTAATTAAAACTACTACCTAAAACATAATTGAGGCCAAAACTTTCGAGGTTAGGGCTCTACGGTTTTTCGTCGACTCTACGTGAGAACGTACTATGAATAAAGAACCTATACAACGTTTGATTCTAGTTTTTGTCGATATTAACAATTACACCGTCTTAGTATTTTCCTCATTCCCTTCAATGACTAGTAATATTTTATTTATACAAATTCGGCGACCGTGATCAAATTTGAAGCGACCCAACTTTTTTTTTAAATGCTAAGTATTTTTTAAAGGCTTGTTAATGTCTTCGTACTTGATGATTTAACTAAAGGAACTTGTTACGTCCGCCCAATAATAGTTATAATAAAAGTTCATCAAACATTAACGACTGTTGATTTACTGTCGTGAATAGTAACTACTAACTAAAGAACTTTTATATGATCAATGTTTCATAATCCATAACAGGCAGTACCAGCGATTTAAGTCTGAAATTTAAATACACTTCTCCGTATTCGTATTTCAATACGAATGGAGGAAAAATTACTTTTTAAAATATTTCGAATATTCGTGAGTTATGTGAGTCAGAGATGCAACAAAACTGATAAAATCTTTTACACTTTTAAAGCACCAACAAAAAATTTCACCTAACTATTTAAAAAAAAGAATGTTTGATTGTAAGTTTGCTCTTTACATTCCTAAACCATTTATCCGATTGTGATGCAACTTTGGTGAGTAGTGATCTAAAAAAAAAAGTTTTCTTTATGTGTTTGTCCTCTATGCGTTCCTATACCTTCATTTCTAGGGACGCATCCGAGCAAAGTGAAGGAAAATCGATAGTATTATCTAATAGATAATCTATACTAATATTATAAAGCTGAAGAGTTTGTTTGTTTGTTTGTTTGGTTGAACGCGCTAATCTCAGGAACTACTGATCCGATTTGAAAAATTCTTTTTGCATTTGATAGCCCGTCAATTGAGGAAGGCTATAGGCTATATATCATCCCGGAAAAATACTCGTGGGATAAATTTATTTTTACCTAGGGACGAACCCGAAGCGAAGCGAGGGTGAGTCGCTAGTTATCTATAAGTACATGTTACCGGAATACATCATTACACCTACATTACACTGTATTAATAAAAGATTTACAAATTATAACAAATATTGAGCTTCAAATAAAATGTACCTTTTAACCTTCGAGTATAGTAACTAATATATCAACTCGTTTAATTTGTTCCGTTTATTTTCAATTCAATTGAATCGATATTACAATACTTGGTATACATATTAGAAATAATAATTTTATATTATATCACACGGTGACAATTACTGTTGCTTTATTGTAAATACAGTTACTAAAAACCTCTTTTTTTAAAGCCGTTCATTTTTTATTTTAATAATTAAATGATAAATTAATATTAAAGTTAGGCGTGGTCTTGGGAGGTTGTGCGAGTAATTTTGTACTACTTACTTAGATCGTGGGTTCGATATCCAGATATGAATGATTATTTATTATTTACACGGTTCATTTTTACTAAGGTAAAGAATTTCCTCTTTATAACGACAAAGTATTTAGAAGTATATTCTTTTAAACTGTTTTTCATGTAATAGCGATTCAAATACATTTTGCAAATATGAATCAAAACATGAATAAATAAAATTGGAGTGTATGTTTGTAATATTAAAATAACCGCTTTTTACTAAATGCATATGGATGAATACACGGTACATATACCAAAACAACATTTTTTACAATTTTTGTCTGTCTGTCTGTCTGTTTGTTCCGGCTTATCTCCGAAACGGCTAGACCGATTTTGACGGGACTATTACTGACAGATAGCTGCTGTTATAAGGAGTAATTTAGGCTACTTTTATTTTAGAAAAAGAATCAGGGTTCCGCGTAAAAAAATTTAAACCTATGAAATTGTGAACAAAATCCGCTTACGGTGTACGCACGCGAAGGTAAATCGCTATATAATTTAAATGAATATCTAGAAGTAGCAAGCTACTATTTTTGTATAAACATAGCTAACCGTTAAAACGTACCTAGGGACGAACGCGAGCGAAGCGAGCGTGAGTCGCTAGTACATAGTATAAAATAAAGTCGCTTCCCGCTGTCTGTCCCTATGTATGCTTACAATTAGATCTTTAAAACTACGTAAGGGATTTTGGTGTGGTTTTTTTAATGGATAGAGTGATTCGTTTATATTTAATATACATGCATTATTTTATTCTAACCGTTAACACGTACCTAGGGGTGAACCTGGGCGAAGCGAGGGTGAGTCGCTTGTCTATCTTAAATAAAACTTCGATCAACTTTTACTTTTCCTGGATAAGCAGTCAGTAAAGGAGACTACATTGTAAGAAAAAGTAACCCGATAAGATAGTCACTGATCATAAGCCGGTACCCCTAGTACGACCTCCATTAGAACGTCACTATAAGTGAGTAGACGAAAGCACTAAAAGGCGGATATCGCCATATATGTGCCATTTTCTACCCTAACGTATAGTTTATCAATAAAGCGGTACTGTAAAAGCGGAGCTTTCTGGCATGTATCGAGTGTCAGTAACCTGTCCTAGCTGAAACCCGTGCGAGTATAATTAGCACCAGATGTGCTACTAAATTCAAGACGTAATTTTTTTTTCTGAAAGGTGGTCGAACTGTGCTTTAGATTTCACCTATGTGATAATAGTCTGTGAAAGTAAACTTATCGGTCGTGTTTTTAGTTGTCATAATCTACTGTTTGCTGAAAATCAAATGACTGTATAAAACAATAATTAATGTTTGAATATTTTGATTTAAGCATAATAATAACACTTAATTGATCCAAAATAACTTGCAATTATATAAAGTACGAGATTGAAAGCTACTACAGTAGCTAGTAGTGTAGTAATCTAGTAGTGCCTACAAAGCACGAATTAATAAATTAGATATACATATAACGTAACATAAATAGGCTCTAATGGAACGTCTAACACACGCAACTCTTATTAACAACTAAAAAGATCAATGTACAGACTACTAAAGCAATTATTATATAAGTATAAAAAAAATTATCTCCTCGCACACTGGCTGGTACGTGTCTACGTGTGTATCGTATACCTAAAGTTCATATAATGAATAAACCTGTATATGTCTTCAATAATTTAAATTTATAAATAAATGCATTTAAAGGGTAATTAAAAAACTACTTTTCACACTAATAATATTATAATTTAAAAAAAAATGATAAAAATTGGTAGTAGCTGTATGAAAGCAGAATCCATACTAATATTGTAAATGTGAAAGTGTGTTTGTTTGTTTGTCCTTCTTTCATGTCAAAACAGAGTGAAAGATTGGCGTGATTTTTTGGTGGACTATAGAGTGACATAGGCTACTTTTTACCGCGGAAGATTATTTCATTCTGACAGAAAAACATTTTACCTACCTTATCTATGTATATATATAGACTATCTATTCCATACTAACCCTTAAAACATACCTATCTAGGGATGAACCCGAGCAAAGCAAGGAGAAAGCCTCTAGTTTTTCAATAAGATTTCAACCAAATCGTTGTCCGTCACAATTGTATACTTAAAAATTAAAATAAATTTTGATATTATTTTTCGTTTAGTATAAATCTATATATAGATAATACAAAGACGCGTAAAGCGAGAAACCCAAGTTTCTAACAAACAAACAATCCCACACATAATTTATAACTTGTTTCAACAAATCTAGATCCATACATATAACTAGACAAACCTTTTTCATTAAACGTAATATATAATAGAAAAAGATTTTTTCAAAAATTACTGGTAGGTGTTTAGGAAATAGCAGGTCCAAAGGCTCCATCTAAATCATAAATAGTGAAGTAGGTACGTGAAAGCAGATGTAAGTTTTAACATGTCATACATTCAATAGGGCAGTGTATACGTTATTACGTGTAAATATGACCATATGACTCAAATAATGATCGAGATAATTTATCAATAAATTAGTAAATCTATCTTTTGACACCTGTTTTTGCCGCATAATGATTCATAATACATACTACATTAGTTGGGTTTCGCAGAACATCTATACAGATAAATAAAATTGGAGTGTCTGTTTGTAATATTAAAATAACCGCTTTTTACTAAATGCGTATGGATGTATATACGGTACATATACCAAAACAACATTTTTTTATAATTTTTGTCTGTCTGTCTGTTTGTTCCGGCTAATCTCCGAAACGGCTGGACCGATTTTGACGGGACTTTCACGGGCAGATAGCTGATGTTATAGGGAGTAACTTAGGCTACTTTTATTTTAGAAAAAGAATCAGGATTCCGCAAAAAAAAAACCATGAAATTATGAACAAAATCCGCGTACCGCCTACGCACCCGAGCAAAACGAGGGTAAATCACTATATAATTTACATGAATATCTTAGGAGTAGCAAGCTACTATTTATGTATAAACATAGCTAACCGTGAATAAGCCAATAAAAATATTCATAAAATATAATTTGAAATATAAAATTAATATTCAACTCAACAAAAGAAATATGTATTGACTAGATTTTAATAAGCCTCCAATTTATAAATCGAGTTAAGTTTCTTTTTCTTGTTATTTGGTTAGCTTCCCATTGCTGGGCAAGTGCTTGGTGTAAAGGGATGAGGAGATACCATCGAGTATAGTCGGGTTAGCGGACTTGTCTTTCGAAAACTAGTTAGGTTCTCTTTGCAGGCGTGCTCACAATGTTTTCCTTTATGATATTAGTAAATGGTTATCATGTTGAAATGGATACCTATTCACCGGAAAATCACACAGATGCGAGACCCGGGTCTCCTGGGTATACCCTATTAGATTTTTCAAGCGAACGCCTTCCCAGACTACTAGTGTTTGTACTTTTAAAAATTACAAATTATTAGTATAAAATTTGAATAATAATAGATAATAAATATGTTGGGACCTTACCACAGAGCACCATCTAACTCCATGGATACCAGATAGTTGATACACTACACATACATAACTTTAAATGCATACATATTATTTATAAATATTAAATATAAACACCCATGACTGGAGTACAAACATTCGTGGTATTCACACAAATGAATGCCCCCAGCAGTACTCCTCCAACCCGCGACCGCTAGCACAGTAAGTAGGGTACTACAAACTAAGCCAAACGTCAACTTTAAAAGAAAAACAGAAAAAAAACAATGAAAAATATCAAGCCTCTATGTAAGTTACCTAGTTATAGGTAGTAGTTATCAACTATAAAATATAATATCAATTTAAATATTTACTTACCCCCAACTACATAGACTAGCGATTCACCCTCGCTTCTATCAGGTTCATCCCTAGGTTGATTCCCCATACAAACTTTCATCACCACCCTCTTAAGGGATGATTTTCGGAATAAGAAATATCCTATGTCCTTCCCAGGTTCTCAAACTATCTCCATACCTCATCTAAATCGGTTCAGTGGATTAAGCGTGAAAAGGAGACAAACAGACAGACAGAGTTACTTTCGCATTTATAATATTATATAATATAGTATGGATTCACTCATAAAAAGAGTGAAATGTCATTGACTTGGCAAGCGACAGACGTTTGTTAGTATCCACATAAACGTTGGTGCATACTATCAAAGAATGGGCGTAATAGAAATGATCTCATCTGTCAACTATATGCGTCAGTACTACAGCTGTCTATAATATGTATTACACTACACTGTGTCTGTACAATCGCTTTACAGCCTTGGCATTGAGATTAAAAATAATATTATGGAACTATGCGAAATTTAGGACATCCAGTTCTCACAGTTTTTATGTTAACAGATAAAAAACTATGTTAAATGTATGCATACAGTTAATAAAGTTAAAGGAACAAAATTAAATAAAAACATAACACAATTGTTCTACATTTTTTTATATATTAATTTCTACAAATAAAACAAGTAAATTAAAATAAAACAATGTAAATGTAATTCAATATAAAAAATAATTCAATTAGCCTTTTACTTATTAGCATCTATAGAGTGATACGTTTTATACAAAAATTAGTACTAAGTGGTACTGAAGTGACGGCCAAGGCCACAACATGTTTAAACTTTGACACGACAAATATTCAAAGGCACGAGAACTTGCCAATTGCCATTTTTGACAAAATCCATCTATCTGAGACTTAAACAGTAATTATTTACATACAACAATCGAGCAAATTAAGCTTACGTAAAGTTTAATTTGCTCGATTAGGTATTATAAGATAATTCTTAACAGTAACACGTTTTTCCTCTACTTGGCATTTAGAAATATTATAAGTTTTAATTTTTTTTAACGATACCCTAATTCTTTTTCTACAATAAAAGTAGCCTAAGTTACTCCTTATAACATTAGCTTAATCTGCTAGTGAAAGCCCCTTCAAAATCAATCCAGCCATTTCGGAGATTAGCATGAACAACAGAAAAACATTTTAAAAATTGTGTTTTTCTTATATATAATTTCATGTGCATTTAGTAAAAATCTGCTATTATGACATTACAAACAGACACCTCAATTTTATTTATTTGTATAGATAGTAAATGCTAAGTAGGTATATAATATAATCATGATTAAGTACACTTGTTATATATCAATCTATTGAGTATATATAAATAATGAATCAAATACAACATATTTATAGTTGAAATTAAATGACTTTGATTAAGTGTACATACACCATAAAAAGTTTTGTGTGAAATATGGCTAACATTTACTGTATCCGTTATATATGAAGGGCAAAGGTAATGATAATTTAGAATACATTTTTAAGCCTCATGTATTACATGATTTCATTGTCTAGACAAAATTTGCTAAAAATATAAGCAACCTAAAATAACCTTATTAGGTACATACTACATACGTATTCAATATGCATGTAGATATAACGCTCACCATAAACAATTTGCATTCAAATTAGAATTACCGCTAATAAATTAAACGATTGTATTCCATTCATCACATGTTGGTCTAGACTATAAGAATATATTAGCAATATTTAAAAAAAGTATTGAAAATAGCTTGGCGGGTTCATAGTGTCACATTGCTAGTACTAAACTATCACTCCGATTAAGTTTAAAAATATTATTTTTCTTCATACTTTATTAGTAAAGGTATAAATAGATATATAACAAATATTACATCACTATTTGCGAAATCGGTAAAAAGTTATAACAACAAATAAAGTACTACCTTTTGCGAAATCGGTAAAAACGTGGAGACAGAACCTACAGCCTTGGGGCAGGCGAATTCTCATTTTGAGGCGCTGCGGGGTGGCGGGGACAAACCTTGAAGGAGACGACGAACTCGCGGCGGAATGCAAACAAGACCAGCCGGCCACTTGCCGAAATTATATCGTATACGTAAAATCCTAAGATTAATGGCTTCCTTGAAATTTTATAAGGTTTTACATTCATTTTCTATTTCAGTTGTCGCTAAATTTTTTTTAATTATATTTTAAGTTTTGACTATAATTATTTTTTATGCCATAAATTCTGCTTAATTTGCTTGACGTATTATGTCAATCACAGTCATCTATACATATAATAAAATTGTAACTAAGCTGAATGTGTACATTAATTTTTTTTTAAAAAATCCTATTGAAATAGACATTATCACATTACATTACAGAAGCCGAATCTTTAGTTTTTAGAATTTTTGTCTGTCTGACTGTCTGTGACCGCCGAAAAACCCACTAGAGGGATTTTAATGAAATTTGGTATGATGATAGCTGGTTATCCGGGTCAACATATAGGATACATTTTACAGCGGAAAAAAATCTCATCTCTGAGAAATCTATACTAAACGTTAAAACGTAAGTAGGGTAGTAGTAGTAAGTTATAATTTTTTTTAGTTAATTTATAATTTATATTTATTTAAATATTTGTTACATCTAGCAAAAACATGAAAGTAAAGCAAAATAATTTGTATTTTGTAACCACAGAACTAGCGCCGAGGTGTTAATGTGCTAGTTTTCACAAGTAAAAAAAGTTACCCGCAATATATTTACATTCTATCACTAAATGTATATTTCATACTTGTAGCTTGACATCACGCATATTAACGCATGTCTCGACTACGCCCTAATTGGATCAATTAGACATCAATGTAACGATAGTTTTGCTACAATTGGTAACACTTGGCGAAAAAATGTTAAAACACTTAACCTGTTAATCTTTCTAACATTCTTACAATATTATATAACGTAATTAGTACGCAGAGAATGTGAACAAGATATTTTTATTAAGAACATATTTAAACTATAATAGTAATATTTTATCTAGCACGCTAATCTTTGCTTGAATGACCTGGATATTTCAACAGGAAAATAAATAAATAAAAACATGAAAATACATGAAATATTGCTTCCAATAAATAGTGTAAACACCCTACGTGCAAAAGTACAAGAACGTCGCAGTTACCAAAGAAAGCAACGCAACTACCCACATTGATTGACATACAAACGAAATTATGATCACTACGAGATATTCACTTTATAACTATATCTCCTAAATACAAACAATCACTTAGTTTAAAACAAATTAATTTTAAGCAAATTAAAAGAACGCAATACCTGTGAATTAATCTCACGTTTTTGCCTACACTACGGCGGCAGCGACCTGTCCGAAGGCTAGCCGGCATCCCACAGCGTCTCGTTACATAACAAGTAGACAAACTCGGACACTATGCGGGTGAAATTTACAATTCTCAACACGATACGTGTTATTAAAATTTAATATAATTAATTACATCTTTAGTTTAATTATGAAAATAATTAATAAGTGTGATTATAAGCTATGAATGTACATATGTAGTGATATTTTTGTAACTATCTTTTGAATCTACTCAAGGTATTAAAATAAAAAATGTCCTGGGTGCTCGAGGATAGTAGAATAGACCCTCTATTTATATGAAAAGTTTTATCCAAATCCATTCATTTGATTGCGCGTGATTGAGTAACAAACAAACAAACATCTTCAAATATTTTCACATAATATACTATTTAAGTGTAAGCCCATACCGGAAAGTCAAAAACGTAAATACAGATAAGACAATGTATTTATAATGACCATGAATCAAAAAAATGTGGCGCAACGTGTGTATTGTAGTGAACATCGATAATTTTATATAAACTGATGCCGCTGTTTATAAACAAATAAAACGGTTTCCATCTACCGATGAAAGTGCGATGTTGCAACATATTATTTAACTCAAACGTAGTATTAATTTTATTCCTTTATTTACAAATATTAACTAGTCGTACACAATTTAATATCAAAAATAATATGATAATAAAGGTTCATAGTATAATAATAAAACAATTTCATGCTTTAATTAAACATGAACATGTCATAAGAGTCCTTGAAATTTTCTATATCCAGCCACCTTTGTTATTTTGTAAAATTTAATTAAATTTTACAAAATAACAAAGGTTAAATTACATTTTATAAAATTTAATTTAATTTTGTTGTGTTATTTTTCCCAAAAAATTGGCATTACAATTTAGTACAATAAATTATTATTAATTGTATTAGTACATTTGTTTTGTACGAGCATATTTATATAATGTATGCTTACTTTAGGCGTCGAGGATATGTATATGTAGACTTGGTTATAACGTAATATTTTGTCATATTGTAAATTATTATCATTTACCTTATTATTAAGATAAATGAATTGCCTTATTAAAAAAAGAAAATAAAATAATTTAATTAATAGCAAAATGTCTTGCAGAAATAAAAAGTGATCAGTGAATGAATTTAAATGTTATTACTGAGAAGATACTAGCTTAATAGTGTACATTTGTTTTTAAAATAAAATAAAAAATAAAATACTGCTCAGGTACAAGGAAAAAAACATAAAAACATAAAAGTGAAAATGCGACTTAATGATCTTCTACAGGAGCATGGCGAATGCGGGAGGTAAGGGGGCACGGTCTCGTTTCAAAGTAAAAAACATAATTTGTTACTTAAAATAGACCAGTGATTTTTCATAAAGTTTTGCAAGTAAAATATCATATTATTTCGTTTTAGTTAAAATGTAAAGAGGTACAATAAAAATTACTGGCTTGCCGCTATAACTGCTGCTTGTTTTTGAGAGGCATATACTCACCAATAATAAAAAAAGATATTAAAAATAATATATTTATTATCTATTTCATTTTTGAAGACCTATCGGCTAACAGTTATCATATTATGTTTATGCAATATTTTTTACCCCTAAACATACCTATATATTTTTATTTTATTTTTTATGATATAATTATACCATTTTTACAACATGTTTATTTCAGCTTTATAACGCTAATAACTCGTAAGTAAAAAAAAAGGTTGTAATGTACAGATGGATATGAAAAAAATATAAGCATTCTGTCATTTCCCGATGAAACTTTAAAAATGTTTGTTTCTCTAAATATCAATCAATTTGTTATTATTGTATTATTATTTTTTAAATATTGAGTAGTCACTTTATAAAAGTGATGCAATCAGTGATTGCACAATGACTAGGTGTTAAGTAATATTTCACAATCATACTCAATGTTTGTAAAATTTTGGAAAAATATTATAACTGTTTTTAAATTACAATATAAACTTAGTAATAAAATAATGAGCATTACTAAAATAATTAATATTATAAAATAGCAAAACAATAAAATACAATGTGAAGAAAATTAAGGATTTTTTTGTGTAAGTAACAAAAGTCTTAAAAAGCTTTACTTATAATTATTGTATTATGGTGATAATTTTATGTGTTTAGACCTTCAATTTTTAAATGGTTATTCTAATCACATTTTTTGTGTACGATCTAGTTTTAAAAATTATTTTAATGTTTTAGAAATGAATCAGCTTAAAGGTATATAATATTAAGAATACTGTACTTGAATGTAAAAAATATAACTATGATGTTGAAATAATACATATGATGGAATATACAAAAAACAATTATATATTTAATCTAAATAAAATAATACTTTAATAAACTATTCAGATTGTTCAATAAATGTGAATAATTTACTTGCTACTATAAAATTTGATCTGAAAAAAACTAAAGCAAAGTATTTTTCTAGAATTTTCAAAGAAACTACAATGTACATTAATATTTACAGCAGAGAAAACTTTAATTTTAACTACAAGATTATTATATAACTCAGCTATAGATAGAGGTTCACAGATTGAAATTATATTGTAAGTAGAAAAAAATATATTCAAAGTTAAAATAAAATTTTTAAATATCTTACAATATAAACTATGGTTCAGGGAATTATCGACAACCATGATAGATGTATTAAAATCTTAAGATCAATGAAAGATATAAGCATTGAAGAAATAGGACACTAAATTATCTATAATAATATTATAAAGAGGTAAAGTTTGTGAGGTTGTAAAGGTAATCTCTGGATCTACTGAACCGATTTAGATGAAACTTGGTAAAAAGATAGTTTGAGACCCTGGGAAGGACATAGGACACTTTTTATCTCTATAATTTTTGAAAATGGGGATGAAAGTTTATATGAGGAATCAAGCTAGGGACGAACCTGAGCAAAGCGGGGTTGAGTCGCTATTAATAAATAAATTAATAAATTCTTAATAATTAAAGAAGAATTAATATAATAATAAGCAAGCTTTCATGACAATATTTCTGATCACAATTCATACTAATATTATATTACAAAGTAATAAGGTGTATCATAAATTCAAATAGTTATAGAGCTAGTATAGGATATAATAATTTACTACTTTGCTATACAATATTCTAAAATTAGAATAGTATAGTAACGTAAGTTTTTTTTAAATGTAAATTACATTATAAAATACTTTTTATAATAGAGATATTTTAAGAGATGGAGTGTCATAAGGCTCTTTTAATGGAGTGAAATGGTTTTCTTTCTATTATTATTCTAGTTAATTATGTATGTTTCATTTAAAAGGTTGATAATTATAGTAAGAACTATTTGACAAAATATCTAATAAGAAGGGGCACAAGGAGGAGTGTTGCTTCCACCTTACCTCACCTCACCTATCATTTTCTACTTGGGTCTGTCACCGATTTTGCATTAATGTTGAGCACTAGGAAGAGTATTAAAGAGTTTTTAAAGTGCGAGTAAAAGAAGCCCAATTAATGTGCTTCATTAAGTAGCATAAGATAGTGCTGTAACTAAATTATTTAACACTAGCGACTTACCCTCGCTCCCCTTGGGTTTGTCCCTATGTTGATTCCCCATACAAACTTTAAACCCAATTTACATCCCCTTAAAGGATGATTTCCGGAATATAAAATATCCTAAATCCTTTTCAGGGTCTCAAACTAACTTCTGACCAAATTTCATCTTAATTGGTCCAGTAGTTTTTGAGTTTATTCTTACAGACATACAATATACAAATCTTTCCTCATTATAATATTAGTGCAGACTAATAAGCTGTTCAACTTGAGAAGATACATATTAAGATCGTCTACTATACATGAAACTTTTCCATAATTTTATTGTTATTGCCATTTTCTGTATGATTATTTAATCTCTTTTTCTTTTATTTAATAAAGAATGATTATAAATTGTTATTATAATTATTATTTATTTATATTATGTTTTTTAATCATAAAGGCATGCCTTTATATTTTCATACACTTATAGTTTAAATTTTCTAATACAAAAACAAATTATTAAAGAGGTTATGTTAGTTATTTTGAAAAATCGCTATTAAATCATGGAAATAACTATGTGATTAAGAAAATACATGACTGTCTACGAATAAAGTAATATACAAATATTTTCAATTTACTCTTAAAGAAGAGACAACAATTGCTAAACTTTATAAACAAACTTTTTTAGGTTATGTCAATCTTACCTGCATTGAATCGGCACTGATGATTTCCGATCCAAATTTTTGTGCTAATTCTACGCCTAACCTAGTTTTTCCTGTCCCAGTAGCTCCTAAAATAATAATCATGGGGATTTTACACGATAACACAGACCTTAAAGCCATAGTAAAATTCGCAACACACTTCACACACTATGCACTAACTTCACTTCTGTTTTGACAGCTTGAGTAGTGCAGAGTGCGTTCCATTTTTAGAAAAGGTCGTCCGTCATACAGCCAAATGTTTATAGTAGGTTTCACGTGAAGTTCCATGTCACGTGTATACATTTGTTGTGATAGTTATTACGCATCAAGTAGATGCTATTTACAATATACTTCCACTCAGAAATATTGCTCGTAAAGGAAACTTGTTTTTGTTTATTTCTATTAGGACATTGTCATATTATGATTTTATATTGTACGTATACAATGTGGTAGCTCAGTCGTAACGCGTTCCCTTGGGAAACCGAGTGAAGCGGGTTCAAATCCCGGGTCTCACACCTCTAATATTTTCATGTGCGAATCATTTTCTAACTTGATTACCACTTGCCTTACGGTGAAGGAAAACATCGTGAGGAAACCTGCATGTCTGAGAGAACCTAGCAAGTTTTCGAAAGACATGTGAAGTCCGCCAATTCGCACTTGGCTAGCGTGGTGGACTATGGCCCGATTCCCCTCATCTTGAAAGGGGGCCCGTGCCCAGCAGTGGGACGTTAAAAAGGGCTGAATACACACATACAATGTGTATGTAACAAAGTATGTAGATTCTAATGAATATCTTTATCGAACTATTTCTTTTGTAATTAGTATAATAATTATAATCTTAATCATTAAAATTTATTTTTTGTTTCATTAACTATTGATATTCAATTATGTAAAGGGTACTTTTGTTTGGCAGTGGTACCTAGCCCAGTACTAACGCGTTCACTTAGGTAACCGAATAAAACGGGTTGAAACCTCGGATCTCGCACCTCTGATATTTTCATGTGAGAATCATTTTCAACACGGTTATCACCCGTTTTACAGTGAAGGCAAACATCGTGAGGAAACCTGCATGTCTGAGATAACCTAACAAGTTTTTGAAAGACATGTGAAGTCCGCCAACCCGTACTTAGCCAGCGTGGTGGACTATGGCCTGATCCCCTCGTATTGAAGGGAGGCTCGTGTCCAACAGTGGGATGTCAAAAAGGGCTGAATAGATACTTTTAACTTTATTTATATTTATTAAAAGTTTAACTTTATTATATAAAGTGTCTATAGATCTGACACTAATTTATTTTTATAATTGTGTTAACACTATACTATATGTTACCAAAAAAATGTTAAGGTGAGGAAGTAAATAAAGAAAATTTGATATTTATTTTTCAGCCGAACTTAGCAGAGTTTGGGAATCAGCACCCCAATTGTACCACCCAGGTACAAAAATCACAGAATCTTAACGTCAAATTAGTCATCCCCCAGATATATACCAAAAAAGTATAAAAATCACAATCTAATAGCCAACTGTTTCCGAGCTCTGCGCAATCCGACTTACCATTTATTTCCATATTTATTGATTATCTTAAGGTTTTGATACACATAATTAAGGAACAAAAACCAAAAAACTTTTCTTTTCTCCACATAATAATAGTATCCAAAAAAAAACTCAGACGTGGTAAGTACGTGTGTTTTTGTAATTTAAAACGCCGCTTCAAAGATTGCAAAGTGCAATATTAATGTTAGGCGGAATCTATTTTGCATCCTGCATTCTCTGTAGCGGCGTACAGCAACCGTCGCCTGCGCATCGCGGGAAATCCCACCAAAGCTTCCCGACATTTTGACAACCAAACTCATCTATCTATTTAAAACTTTACAGCCGGTTCCGATCCGCAGACAACGGTTAGATGTTCTACCTTACATAGGATACTATACAAAGAAAAAGTAATAAAAATTAAACTACAACATGACTTAATCATCCCAACCTTATTTATAAAATATACAAATCAATGTTGCTATGCAATTTTTTACCTTATTAATATTTTTTCCTTTTGGCAGTGGTGGAAATGTGCCTTGTCAAAAATTATGTGCATTGCTTTCGCTTTAATTATCTCGATCTGTCTACCGAATATAAAGCTGTCATTTCTTATTATTAAACGATTAACATACTGACTTTTCCTTATGTAAGCGCTATTTTCCATTAAACACTGTATGAAAACCAATGTTATTTTCAAATAACTAAATCATTTATTATCTTTATTATTTATGTCAAGATTAACAAAAAAAAATTAAATGCAGGTACAACATTCGAGAATGACTCTCAAGTTATGAAAAAAAAAACAATTACTAGAAAAAAAAAGACTTATAAAAAAGATGACATATGTCTATGATCTAGTTCCTATTATGTACATTATACGCCTAGTGGAAGATAAACTGCAAATCTTTAACACGATAAATATAAACCTCCTCGTGTTCTACTACTTATAAGAACAACGCTATATTCCTACAATAATATTTCTCACAAAAAAATATTTCTTGCAACTAATTCGAGTATAAACCTAACATTATCTATATATGTACATAGCAAGGCACATTCCGCACACAATTAAAGCCTTTACGTACTGTTTGACCATGTTATTGATAAAAAACATCAACCTTTGTAAAGCCTGGCCAGAAAAAAAAAACACTGAACTTATAATCTATGCCAAATCCTGGCCTAAAATAGTTTCTAACCAGGCTTTCACTCATATCGTAATTCGTAACTAACGCGAGTACATCACTAACTTACTGCCATAAAATATAATATAATAATAATGAAAATGCAAAATTTTCTATTAGTAGGTACTATGAGGAACTATTTTGTGGTTATTTTTATGTTAGAGCCCAATACAGGCGAACTGTAATCGTAGGTTTTGATGTTATTATCAAAATACACAGTCTATTTACTCATGAACGGACACAAGTCACTGAGATTATTCTATTCATTGAATGTTAGACAACTAAATATTAAAAAATCCACTTCACTGCGTCCGTATATCCCATTTAGATAAAATAAAAATTCTACTATTAATTATGATACAAGTACAATAATGATGCAATGAGTGCAAATTTAATCAACTTCCAAAGCGAGTCCTAATCGTTTTCGATTGTTCGCATTTGCTTTTTTTAATCTGTGGCATAAATGAACAAAACGGCGCGAAAACAATTAGACGTGCGCTATTTCATTATATATTTATATACTATATCATAATAGCTGTGTTATGAAATGCATTTTACATAAGTGCAATTTATATTAAAAATAATTAGCTCAATAATGGTCCAAAATGCTGAGTAATTCACAATGATGTTATTTTAAAATAGTGATTCGAAGATTATCGTTCGTCTAAATATAAAAAAAAAACAATAAGTGTTAAAATTTACAAAATAACAAAAACACTACAAAAAAACCGTAAGCGAGCTAATCTAAGTGTCAATTATTAGCAACAACAGTAAAGTTAAGACAATATTGATATCACTACCCTGCTCTCGAATTTTAAAGTCGAGACGCGGGAAAAGAAAATCCTAAAATGAACGGGGCCGAAAACATATATAATGGCCAGCGCCTCTAGAACTTTCCGAAGCCAACAACAACCTTATGCCATCCTAACTAATAAATTCACTCTACCAATCTTATTTACAGGGTTCACGAAGTCGACTTATCGTTATCAAGGTCCAGTAAATAATTCCAATCGTCATAGAAACTTAAAATGTTATGATGTTAAGATCAAATGTAATGTATTATGTCAATTATTTATTATTTTAAAGTGATAATTTAAAAATATTTCAGAGGTAAAACCAGTCTACTAGTTCACGAAGCAGTCTGACACTATTTAAGAGGTTTACTGTGACCTATGTATAAACAGTTTTATGGCTCACTTTGGCACTGCAAAACGTTTGAGCAAACCAAACCGGCTATTTTATACATTAGTTCTGCCACAACATTACGCACAATACCCAGAAGCAGAGTAAGCCGTAAAAGCTGATAATAGAAAACAACATATGACTTCGTTTGAAGACGTCGGTACGGCTTGCCGCCCACCTGTATAGTGTCACATCATCATAACACGACTTAGAAAGTCAACAGTCCTTAGACTCAATCAAACGTTACCAAACATCCGCATTACATACGTCGTTTAGTAAGTGCGAGAGCGGGCTAGCATCGTACGAAGTTTTTTCAGCTTGGCCTGTAGTTTGTTTTGTTGCTTTTTAAGATACTCCTTCTCGAGCTCCTCTTCCCGCAGTTTGCGACAAAGGGCGGCTGCCTCCCGTAGAATAACCACTTTGGGCGCTCGCTCCTTGTCCCTAGTCGCTGGGATTTGCTTTTTAAGTTCATCGAACAGATTTTTTAAGCCGATACGTCTCAAACGTTCCATGTCATTGTGAATGGAACGACGTTCGATTTCCGGGGATTCTGCTTCAGAGTCTGTATCGGTGTTGGAACGACCACGTCTTCCAGGGCCTCTCCGCCGGCGAGGCACTGAGGCTGACGGTATCGTAGCTGGTGGTATTAATCGCTTTCTAGCGGGGGGTCTTGTTATAACGTTTTCAACAGTACGCTGTATGTGATGCCGCTCTTGGATGGAAGGTGTTCGCGGCAAGGAATCTACGCGTAGCTGGGATGTTGATGCCAATGGTTGCTGGGTTGTCCCAACAGAAACCACATCGATTTCCTCCTCTGCAACAAAAGAAAATGAGTTTAGAAAAAAAAATCCTTTCAAACTTTTCAAATAAAGTTAGTCTCATATTTAGTATATATTTCAATTACTATTTGATTTAAAATCTAAGCTTGGCTATTAGATTAACAAATAAAACCCGCGTAAAACGTTCCATATTGAACACTTTCATTCATAGCATTCATTACGTTCATCACCATAAAAGGCGGGCGATTGTCATAGCGCCTATAGAGATAGATATAGCTTGAGGATGCGATTGCAGTATTCAGGTGGTGGGTGGGGAAGGGGGGAGGGCGTCGACCCCGTCGTACTACCGCAGCGTCTGTCGACATCGATCCAGACGCCTGACGTCACGGCTATTCGCGCCAAAACTAGAGCGCGTGCGCGGTTTTGCCGCAGCGTCCACTCTCAATGGACGTTCGGATATCAACCGGTGGAAACGGTTTCCGGCGACGCTTTAAATGTATTCTATTATGTGTTAAACATTTATTGGAGGGATATTTATCGTAATATATAAATTCTATATATTACGATAAATTATTTTGAATTTTCTGTTTAAAAAAACGTAGAAAATAAAAAAAGATTTTATTAAAGTCATATACATTTACAAGTATAAATATAAAAAAAAATGTGGAAGACGTACGGAGTTGGTGGCGTCAATAGTAACTGCCTCAACACGGGCGCCTTCCTATTATAATCTACCTGCATTTTCTAGAGCAAAGACCATTGGGCCAGAACTCCCAAATGAGCAGGATATCAATAATATTAATCACACTCAGACAAAATATAATAAGACTTCAAGTAATTCTATGCCAACGGAAACTCAAGTCTAAATTCCGCGCGGTTTTGCAATGATCGCATTGCAGCGAAAATACTATCGAGGGCAGCATAAAGGCGACATTGTATTTCTATGAATGAGTCGAGTAAGTAGGTATAGGTAAGGAAAGGCGTATTGGACTACAGAAGTAATAGAGTAGTCTTGGGGCTGTCATATTTACTGTGCCATATGTTTCGCATAAACCGTCGCAAGCGTTGCATTATCCAGTTACACGACGAATAATTATGTCAGCGGTACATTGCCATTAAAGCCGCCCGACTCGGCCCCGTTTTAACTAGGCATCATTAATCGCCACCCGAGAATTTCTGATTACATCCTAACTACTGAAAATAGAAACAAGTTACGTGGGCAGCTGTTCGATTACAAAATGTTACGCGTTTCAGGGACTTCCGTATAATTTGCAACTACGCAGTACGAAAAAACGCATAATCGACCAAAGTGACGATAAATTTTCACACCAACGCAAAATTTTTTTCGACTTCCGCATAGTTACGCGAACGCTTATCGCCGTGGCGCGTCGATCTAATTCCGTACCGGGTATCGGCGCCTGTCGTCAAACACAGCTCACATGACGTCTAAATGTAGGCGTGGAGGATCCATTGTAGAAGGGTTCGATTTTCACTTGACGATTTTCTCTTTCTCTGGCGCCGACGCGATTAACGGACGCCTGACAGTATTTGTTTCAGCTCTGCGTGTAAGCGATACGCCCCGTATTGTGCGCCGGGCTCGGTCTAGTGCATATCTATTATATCGACATCACTCGAGACACGGCTCTATGATCTGCCGCCGTTCCAATTTTAAACCTTACCAGATATAATCCGCTTTTTATTGTTTGCCGACATCCGAACGCGGTAAAAACTGCTAGCTCTCCTACGAACGGTCTTATTGCAGTATCTTTATATCTATAAAGTATAGAATACGTGGGTACGTCAAAATCTAAATTTAAGTTTACAGTTACGATTTCGTTTATAAAATGTATCTTTTTTTATGTCCAGTGTTTCGACTCGACATCGCGAGATAAAAGTCAAAATAAATGTGATATACAATCAGCTGAAATAGTTCGTCTTGAACAAGCTCTCCCACTTGAGATGATTAGTCACAAATTCTAGGTACCGTCTGTCTTGCCGTGAGAAATACAATGAGTCATAGATTCGCTGTTAACCGCATACCGTATGCCACTAGACACCGTAGAGCGAACTGAATTAGTTGCAACAGTTCAGAACAACTTACTCGTACAATTAATGAGATGTAATTTAGATTTACGTACAAAAGATGTGCCCGTGGTGTTAACAACTTCTTTAATTATGTAACACTTAACTAAACCAAATGTTTGCAAACAACATCATTCCAATTATGTCGCGACGAACTTTCCTCAAGTTTGATTTTACGGAGACTAACGAATCTGTAGAGTAGCAATGTCATATTCAATAATTTATGTACAATACCGAGACACTTTATGAATGCAAGTGTAGTTATTATATTTGGATAGGATTAAAATTGGCACTTCTGCTACTAATTAAAATTTAAAGTGAACATTTGTACGAAATTTCGAAATGTCTCCGAAACAATTTATGCTGCAGCGTAAATTATGCTCGTGTAGGAAATGTCTAGAGGGAAAGTTCGCGATCTCTCTGAGATTGTTTAATTAAGCGAGCTAGGCGATTGGCGTTAACGTTCATTTCGCCAACATTTAATGGGTAAAATCTCCCCTAACAATGTGGAAAATGCCATTATAAGTTCTGAATGATCTCAAGCTACTCAAGTTCCGACTAAACGGCGATTGAGGGTTGCATTTGCGACATACATTTGCAGTTTTATAATTGAATAACTGTACCTAAGAACTGTTGAAAGTGTAATGCAAGGGTTGTTTTGACGCCGTCATGCTATCCCGAATGGAACGCAACACAATGATGTCGTCAGGTGTGACCTGTTAAGGCAGAGGCCACACGCTCCGCTGGCCACGATCCGAGGCCAAGTTCACTGGCATTTGAGAACGATAATTAAAAATTATCGTGACGTGCTCGCGACTCACGCCATCATATACAGGCTGTTTAATAAAGCTGCGATATTTAAAAAAAAAATTCAAGAGCTGAATCAAGCTTAATGAGTTTGTACTGAAGACATGTACAAGGAAATGACGTTGCGTATTGCAAAGTAGCACAAAGTTAAAACAATTTTTGATAATCTCTAATTATATTAATTACTGTCGTAAAACAATACATGTAAGGTATATTTTGTAATAATGACGTTAAAAAGTCTTGGCATTGATAAAAAGATTATGATAAAAACAAAAAAAAGTCCTTGAATATTGTTATATTATACTTATCTAATTGAAGTTAAGTAACGAATGATTCAACACATAAATAGCAACCTGTAGATGAATCTTGTAAGATATCCATGTAGCCGATACTAATTAGAATAAGAGGCCGCGCGAGTTTCTAAACCGTTGTTCATCATTTTTATAGGAAACTTCACCAATTATATTTTTTTTAACGCTTCAAACGGAAACTTCTTATAGTTAATTAAAAGATAAGTTAAATTATAGCTTCCTCGACGTCGATAAACCTAAACGGCTACTCATAAGGCAGTCACCCGTCACTCAGTCGGAATGGTTGGCGTGTCCGCCCATATTAGTACGCAAGGGAACTTTTAAACCGGCCTACATACAGCCGATTAGGTATTTCTGGCGCATTACGCAACCAAGAAAAGTCGGTCATCACTATTGTGGTAACCACTCGAGTTTGGGTGCCAGCTATAATAGGCAGTGGTAATTTATGGCGGATCGATTGGTTTAGTGCGACCTTGACGAGTTTTGTACGGAAGTTCATGGACGTGCGTGTGCGTAAAAAACTGCTGTTTCGATGGGCCAATTCAACATTCATAAGCGGAAGAATCGAAAGGAACGTACTACATAAATTAATACGTTTATGAAAAAATAAAAATTATATGGCGTTATATTATATATTTAAAAGTTCACGCAATTATTTGGGGTTATACAAATAATGCGATCAAAATCAATAATAAGGACATTCGCATGCATAATCTAATCAACTGTCGCCAAATTAAATTATTTTAATAATGCACTTAACATTGACCTATCTAAATGTCACGGCACGTAGTGGTCAAGCCACCACCCACCACCAGCTCTTTCATCTAATTGATCGACGTAAATATTTCCGGATTTCTAAAAACTGGTTAGGGCTTGAATCCCAATCTACTCTTCATTTCGGTTGTATATCCAAGCACCACACACATTGCGTTATATCAAATTATAATTTTCAATATTCATTAGACCTCATCATTTACATGAGATTTAAAAAATAGTATCTGGGCGACCGAGCTTAACTTGGAGTTCTTTTTTGCTATATAGTGTTTTTTAGATAAAAAAAAAAACTAAATACTTGAATAAAAACAAAAAAAAGGAAAAACTTTATATCCGACCAGGATTCGAACCCGGAGACCTGTGATTGTCAATCTCGCGCCTCGGCCGCTTGACTACAATGCTTTTGCCCGAGCGTAGAAATTAGCGACGATATTTTACGTGCAATAAATGCGAAAGAAAATCGTATGAAAATTCGAAAACACGCGTTTTCCCAGACATAAGACTAATCTAGGTCGATTTTACGCCTCCGAAAAGAGCCGTTCACGAGATCGCCGGTATAAATAAATAAATAAAAACAAGAATTGCTCATTTAAATATACATATTAGATATTAGTTTAAAATTATTTAACGGTTTAACCGAATAAACGGTACTTTGGATAAATAATAATCAATTAAACGTTTAATTGAAATTTTTGTCTATAGTATAATTTATTCAAACGTTTTACATATTTTATACGATACTTATAACTCGACGTAAAAAAAAACATGAAAATTACCTAAAACGTAAATAAATTCAAGAACGTCGCACAGTCAAACAATACCAAGGTGCTTAAAGCTAGTACCAGATCAATCGATGAGACGCGAAGGACGTAACTAATGTATACAACGAACGAAAAAATTAAAGACATAATAATAATTGGCAAAAAATTAAAATTGGGGAGATCAAGGTGAATTCTGATATTATCTTGTTACCGTGGCGGTTTATCAGAAGTTACTATACTTAAGACCTTTATCGTGATAAGACAATACAAATTTATGTTAGTGTGACACGTTGTAATATTGTTATCGGCATTGATAGTTGATTCGCGAAGGCCATGCGGACGATTGTAAAGCTGTATCTTCACGAAATATTCTTGAGACTTATGTACGATTTATACATTTATTCAGAATTTTCAATAAGATAAATCTATAACATAATCTACTTGGGTTAATAATATCACTATTTATGTGAAACGTTATTCATATTTTATCAGGAATTTCTATCTACAATCATGTAGTGACCTAGTATTTCAAACATCTCGAACGCGAATCTAGTTATCTACAGGCTGAGTTTCGAATATCTCAGTTGTACGATAAACACAAGGTCACTTCCACTACATTACTTCGTACTCACATTTTTATATATAAATGTATTAAGGGCCGAGGCGTGGTGAATACACTTATCAGAGCTAGGCGACGATAAAGCAGCAAATTAAAAGTTTTTGTTCGTGTTACAGTCGTAAATCAAATAAAAAAACGATACACACTACGAATTTGTCACAGTACCTTTATTTGTTTTTGCATGACATTATATGCGTTTATAATCTAATATATATATATATATATATATATATATATATATATATATATATATATATATATAAATTTTATATTATTATAATATTGTTTTATTGTAATAATATGGTATTTGGAACGTATAATAGGACACACACGGCCGACGGCGACTTTGCGACGACAGGTCGACTAGTAACAGAGTTAAGGCTAGGTTCAACGCTAAGTAACACAATATTTAGGTCGCAGCTTGAAATATCTAATGTTACGTTCAAATTGCCTTAACTACACGCCCGAAGGCCATTTATTATGGTTTGCAATTTGATAAAATATAAAATCCTTTATAGAACATGGTTAGTCAAACCAATTTCAACATTGTCGAATTGGATGGAATATACTCTATTTCTATACCCTATTTTTCGTTAATACAATGAGATAAATAACATACTGCTAGGAATAGTATGAATTCAGTACAACTTGTAGACAAGTTGCAACACGATTAAAAATAATTATGTCACTATAAATATGATCAGCTGTGAAATAGTAGTCACAAAAAATATGTAGTTTAATTCAATATTGCAATAGGAATTTGTGTGGCCACTGATTGATACAGTTAGAAACAGAACCGGATCCTTCGGTCCGAATCGACATAAAGGAACTCATAAGCCGCCCTACTTAAATCACCTACTTAGTGAATGAAGAATTTAAATGTCATAAATCCTGTTTGCAAACGCGCAATTTATCAAGATAATGTGCGGGTCAAAAGCACCTAGCTAGCTTATCAGTCCAGAGTTTATTAGGTTACTCGCGTTTATAACTACGCGGCGTTGTGAAACCTTAACAAAACTTTATGGTTTCAAATAAAAGCGACATAAAACATGTCAAAAGAATAGACCGATGCGTCGACGTTGGAACGTGAAACGCGTTAATAAACGTGATTTATTATTCTACACCTGGTAAATAGATCACTGTAAAGTTTAAATAATTAAACAAATCATTACTGTGTATTTACAAAAAATGGAAAAAAACAGATAACATATACTTTACTGTGAGGCGGGAAAACACACTGCGCATGTGTAAAACTTCCCGCGCTACTCGCTAGTCTGACGTTCCGGTTTTAATCGATATTCGTAAAGAATCGTAATTACTGAGCTTAATGGATGTTTCTGAGTTATAGACGTCTATCAAATAGTCATCCGGCCGGACTAGACACGGGAGTACCGTCTCAAACCGGTCCGGCGAGCCGCAAGCTCCACTTCAATGAGATTCCATTTCATTCCGTTGCATTCTTATACGAATAACGGACTGCAATCGAGAAACGCCAGGAATCCACGATTTATTTATACCTTGTAATTAGGAATTCGATTAAAAAGTAGGGATAAAAACTATAGATGGATGAACTTGTATAGAACGTTAATCAATCAACTTGCGACCTTACTGGAAGCTATCTGCAACATAGTGCAGAAACGATTAAACACAATGTAGTCATATTGTTCGTAATGTCTGTTTAGGTCGATTATAAATAAATGTAACGCATATTAAAGAGTGCGTTGCTGTTCTAAAACTTTCTTGACATTAAAATTAATTATTTAATTAATCGATTTTTTTTTAATAACAATGGCTAGTTTGTGTGCGTTTGATTGCATTAAGTCTTTGCGCATGTGATGATCCAATTAAACTTTGAAGTTGAGTTTTAAAAACATCAATTTGAAATTAATCTTTTATTCGATTTCTAATCCGCCACTCGAATGAATTGAATCGATAGATATGAACTTTGAAGCGCGTTCATCATTTTTATTAGGCGTCCAGACTGCGAGGATGTTAACCTTAACCCGAGGATGATGCGTCAATGTCGGGACGTCCTGATCGTTCTACGACCTTGGGACCCTGGGAAGGACGATGCTAAGGATTTAGGAAAAAATACTAAATTGTTACATATATTGAAAGGAAGGTCATACGTATCTTCGAGTGTTGCGAAAGTGAAAGAAACGCCTAGATGTAACAGGCAGGTTTTAAAACAACGCGGCGTTTTGCAAACCTTCAAATTTACATACATATATGTGAATATGTTATCTTGTCAAACCGGCTTTATTTAACAATCCATCAAGAAATGTTTAATTCAACTTGGATAAGATTGACCTAGACTCCCAGAGGATAAACCAGGGTAGGTTTAGAAGTAATTAACTGTCATGTGGATGAGACATTAAGGTTGAGACGTTCAAGGTCGCGAAGGTTCCGGAAGCGGGTGCGTCTAGACAGGGGAGGGTTGCGTCGGTCGATACGCAGTTTCCCGCGCTTGTCGCGACGCCTGCGTCCTACGACTCGCTTCCATCTTGTCGGTGTTCTTAAACTCAATTACTCATTTACAAGAACTTTCCAAAGTAAAAACCGCGATGGAAAAAATTTATAAAGCCCTTGATTTAAGTCGTAATATAATTAAATATCAAAATATAATATAAAAGTATTTAAATTGTTGAACGTTCTGAGTATTACTTTGAAAGAGTGCCAAAAAAAGTCCGTTAAAATTAAATCCATATTGAAATTAATATTACTTATTTACATTTTTATATAAACAAATTATTAACTACTTAGAAACAAAGCAAAATATACACTATGTATCATCGGTGTCAATAGATTGTGCGGATTTTCAATATAAGTCCCTGAAATGTCCGCTACATTTAAATTTTAAATCCGTCCGACATCGGTCAAGATTTAAACGATTGATTTAAATTTTATAACATAAATTCGGTCATGATCGCATTTTAATAGTAATTGTTACATCAGCGCAAAGTATGAGAATCTTATCATTATAAGATGAAAATTAATAAAGTGTACTGACCTGATTCACACGAGTCAGAGGGTGTTTGTACGCCGAGGTAGTCCATATTATGTTGGCGAGCAAGGGTGTACGAGTGGTCAGCGGCGACGGCTGCAGAGTCCCTCAGTAGCCTCAGAGCAGTGCCTGCAACGTCTACCGCATGACGGAACTGTGGGGGCTCGTCACCATCGAGCGAGGGCGGAGTGTCGGGCCTAGGCGGAGATGTATCACGCCGCAGCAAACTCTGACCAGGGGTAGCAGTGATCAAATCCGAAGGAACAAACGTGTTGGATGGATGTTTGGAATCTATACATGAGCCTGCCCACATACAGTCATGATGCACAATGTTATCTTTATGTTGTTCCTCAGGTGTGTCTATTATTCTCCAATCAATGTCATCCGGTTGTATGCTATTTAAGTCTGACGTCGGTCCCATGTCCATTCTATCTGTTTCGTACTGAACTTGAGTCCAGAATTCTGAAGTTTGCGTCAATTCCATGGACTCCTCATCCAGCGTCTCCCAGACGTCGAATTGAAGTATGTGAGCGTCGTCGAGCATTGTCGACATTTTGTATAACTAAAGCCTAACTAGTTTTAAAGCTAAGACGAACTCGTCGATATCACAGGGCCCTCTTATCACAAGAACGATGCGCGCAATGGGTTCCACGCACACCGTCTGTAACAAACGAAAACTTATTTTAATAATTGCACTTTACTAATTAAGAAATAATTAAATTATGTAATATTGTTTAATAATAGTATCTAATATTGCACTAAGTGTCCAGGCTAGCACCGATTTAAAAATATTAAGAAAGTCAAAAAAATTCAGCGCGAATATAAACACAAGGGGTGTTGACCCCTCGTATTTACAAACAAATCTCGATTGTAAAGAAAGACAGTTAGCTATGAACTGGTCTGCATGAAGTCCGAATGTCGACTGAAGCCTGGATACGAGTAACAACTGTTTTAAAGGGTACACTAGCCTTGAGGCAAATCCCAAATCAAACAATTAGTTATTGTCCTAGCCACCCCCGTTTTTTTAAAATTTTCTACCTGCGGACAATAGGATTCCATAAATTCGGCAAAGCACAAAATTTACTTTTGTTTACAGAGTATAATGGCGCGAAACCAGTGTTTACTAATAATATGAATACAAATCGTCGTTTTCCCGCTATTTTGCATTTTCCTTAGCAGAGACAATAATTATGTTCAACCATTACGTATGTTACGTAGATAGTACGAGTATTTCTGTTGAAACACAAACTCATATAGTGGTACCATGTGTACTACGTGTATTGTTGTTTTTATTAAAAAACATTTATTTAAACACATATTGATTTTATTATACGAAGATAATTTCTTTCTTCTTTTAATTCATTTTTTTTTTACTTATTACAATTTTTAATAATTCCAAACGCACTTTATTTATTCATATGATTTTATAGGGCAAATAATAATTTAAGTACAGATTGAAATTAAATATAATATATATTTTTAGTGAGTAACAATTTTAGATTGTATCTATATTTTCCAAGAATTATATTTTCTCATAAAAAACCTAATAGATTTTTTTGATTTAATTTAAAATATGTATTAATTTCTGTATTGAAATAAAATATTATTATAAAAAAAAATTTGAGAAGACCAAATAATTTACGTAATAAATATAGTAAGTTTTCCAAAAACTAAACAATAATAAGAATTGCAACTTTTAGCCCTAAGATTAAATTTATATTTTTTAATAATTGATTAATCCAAAAATTATACTGAACCAACAAACTTAACACAACGCAAATTTTATTACAACTTTGTGTCAACATACACACAACATTTTTATTGAAATATAATAATAGTTTTTAATTTTTAAATACCCACAAAACTATATTATGATAATGTCAATCTAGCAACAAACAATATTTGATTATTATTGTTATTATAAAGGAATTTAATGCATTGCTTCGACAATAATGTTAGGAATTTGGGTGCCGGCATTTCGCAGAATCGTCTACCGAGCGCGGTTCGCAACCGGCAACGCCCCGCCACTCCGTACAATGACTATCTATATAAGTATCTATCTACCCGTATTATTAAAACATCAAGAAAACTTTTATATTTACCCTAAACCATTTCACAACACTTATAAAACGAATGAAATATCACTCACCAGAAAGTTTGTGCAAAACGCGATCCGTACCTACGCGGCCGGCGAATTACACAATTTTACACAAGATTCTTCAGAATCTTCGACAAAGTTTTTTCCGCACACACTGCGTGACACTCACTGAGAATATGCGGTTGGTTATACAGTGTAAATTAAATACGGTACTTCTTCCGAGACCTCCGATTGAGTTTGTTAAACACTGAAACATTATTCGGGTGCGGGCCGATTCTAAGGAGAGCCGCGCGTGCTTTTCGTGTGGCGCCGTGGACACGACTAGTTGGCGACGCGCGAGGTAGCGAGCGAGTAGCGGTCGCCGGTCGCTCGCTGACGCGGCGTGCCCCCTCGCTTCCCCGCACCGGTTAATTTGATGCCATTCACGAATACTCTGAAAATACGCAGCGTCCTGCCTACCACTTGGATTCTACAATATCCCAGATCGTTCTTCTACACGTTTTAATTCTAATTTGAAAAGAATCACCAGTTATTGCGAAAGAACGAGCCGAGTTGTCCGGCGTCTCGCGGGGAGGAGGGGTGCTAAGAAGGAAATCAGCGCAGCGGCATTCGACACAGTATGGATGTGTGTGAAGTTGGTCGTACGGACGCGGTTTCTGTGGGTGGAAAATCGTGCTAGCTAGGTAGCTTCGTTTCTCAATTCTCACTCGGCCGCCGGCTCTCTGTGTAGAAGAGTGTGTGTCGCTTTGTTTTTTTCACAGCTGTCGATATTGAAGCCAGTCGGTCGACATTCCTAAGTTGGCGGTTTATGGCGCGAAGCAGAAATGTTTGAGCGGTTCTGATGAATTACTAAGTATTATTTATGACTGAACGTCTGCACATACAATTAGCCTTTACTCTTAAAGATGCCCAGGAAAATGTAAAATTAAATGAAACATACGAAGGCAAAAATCATAAATCCTAACTAAATTATGCCATAGATACATATGTATATGTATGTACAATATAGGTATATAGGATATTTGAGACTTTCTCCTATTTTATAGCTTAGTAGGATAAATTAGTCGAAAAATATTTCTCTAGTACATACCCACTATGAATGAAATAAAGAGTACCAAAAAAAAATTAATAGGCTCTTGAATGAATAATTTATTTAAATTAAACATAACATTTATTTGCATAAGTTATATTCTGGTATTTGTAGTTGCTATGGTATCTATTTTCAGTGTTATTTTATTTAAAAACTAAATATCATTTTTTTATATATATTTGTACATATATATACGTATAAAAGTAAATTGCAGAAGTTAAAGAAAAAAAAACATTTATTCTATATTGCCATAATCTATGTGTGCACCCAATCTTACTTTCCCGCCATAAAGGTCATTGACCCCGGACTCCTCGCGTTGCATTCCCGCTGAAATAAAAAAAAAATTGTTGACATTGCAAATATTACGAGTAACGACTAAAGTTATTTATTTCAAAGTTTATGCGAATGCCAAGATTAATGGAGATGGATTTGAAAAGCTTAAACATGAGTTAATTTTTCATTATATTGATATTTAATACATATATGTATTTATATACTTGCCTTTAAAATTATAAATAATTTTAAGCATCGTCCAAAGAGTACACGAGGAAATCAATTAAGTACGATTAGAATGTTTATATTGAAAGGTTATAGTAGGAATTAACTATTTAATTAAATATGTGTACATACGAGTAAGTGTGTTTAATTTTGTTTAATTTTTTTTTTTTTTACATTCAATATCAAATTGTGGGGTATAATGCGGCTGTGAATATGTATTTGATTTTTTATTTATTAATATTAACGTAACCGTGAAATTGGCTCTAAGATTTTCATCTTATATCGAAATATTAAAGTGTCGTTTATTTTTATAAAAACAAAGAAAAAATATAATTAGTAAAAAGTATTTACAATTTTGTACACAGTACCTACTTTTAGATACGTTATCATACAATGATATAATAAATAGAGGAAAACTTAGTTGTTATCATCTAGTTTAGATTTCAATTTTACGATGTAAATAAGGGTATTTAAATTTAAAATTGGTAAAAATTAAATCTGGTATTTAACATGAACTCATGTTATTATAATATAGTAGGTAGTCAAATTATCTACAGATTCTTACAATACAATCTTGTTTTTTTAATTAAATTATTTATCTGGTTTAAATACTATATGGAATATCTACATAATAATTTATACTTTCTAACACGGAGAAGAAAAAAACTATCTACATATTTTTAGGAATAGAGTTAAGTTTTAACGATCAGGCATTATTATTAACTAGCGACTCACGCTCGCTTCGCTCGCGTTCGTCCCTAGGTAGGTACGTTTTCGCGGTCAGCTATGTTTATACATAAATAGTAGCTTGCTACTTCTAAGGTATTCATTTAAATTACATAGCGATTTACCCTCGCTTCATTCGGGTGCGTACGCCGTACGCGGATATTGTTTACAATTTCATAGGTTTTAACTTTTATTCGCGGAACCCTAATTCTTTTTCTAAAATAAAAGTAGCCTTATTTACTCCGTATAATATTACCTATCTGCCAGTGAAAGTTTCGTCAAAATCGGTCCAGCCGTTTCGGAGATTAGCCGGAACAAACAGACAGACAGACAATAATTTAAAAAAAAATGTGGTTTTGGTATATGTACCGTGTATACATCCATATGCATTTAGTAAAAAGCGATTATTTTAATATTACAAACAGACACTCCAATTTTATTTATCTGTACAGATAATGACTAATAAGTAATTTAATAACTGAAGCCTATTGAGTACTAAGAAGTATTTATTTATAATTATTTGTATATAAATTGAATGAAATTAATCTCTATGAAAAACGTATTATTTCAATTGAATAAAGTACCATTTTAACAAACTGATCATAAGCGGAAGCTTCTTATCCTATAAGGGAGAGCAGAGGGGTTCGGGACTACGCTACACTACGTTGTGCTGCATTGCGGATATAAGTGCTAGACTCACATTTTATAAATATAGATAAAATAATTTTAGGTCATTTTTAAGTATTGATATATACGTTATAATATATTGATTTGAACTACTGTTAAAATTTTTAATTATAAAGTATTTTTTAATACGACTTCGACTCGTTGAATAGATCTCAAAAATTGAAATTTGTTATTAAATAAATATATTAAGATAATAATAGAAAGACTGATTAGGTATATTGCACAAAATATATACCTACTTAGAATATTATATCATTAATAAAAAAAAATATAACCGTTTTGTAGATATTATCATTTTCTTTATCCGGACGTTGTAATATATACCCAACACACATTTAATTTAATTATCTGAAATCAATAAAGATCTAATAATTTTAATTGACTGATTTTTGAATTTAAATATAATATAAATTATTATTATTATGGCGGAAGTAGTCAATCTCACATTCAATAACATTAAAATAAATATGGCAGTTTTCTTGCTTAAACAAGCCCTTTAGTAAACCATAGTGAAATTAGATCAAGCGCCCCAGTTACCATAACCCTTTCAGTGAAAGTACCCTTCAATTAATTTCACATTCATTCGACCCTCCGACAAAAAATAGATGTGCAGGAACTGAAGTATACTAAAGTAACTAGCTGACTTTGACAGACAATATCTTGCCTGGTGAGGATCTTCCACTATTTTAAACCTTATCTACCAAAAAATAAGATGCCAGATTTAGTTACGGTAATTAAAAAAAAAACGTATTGTCATTTAGAAAGGGTTGGACCCGTCATAATCCGCTCATCTTTTCACGTTTTAGGGTTGGCGATTCCGTACGTCACATAGAATTTGACAAAAATGACGTTTTATTATGACAGGACAACTTGTTACTTGACAGCAATTTGATTTTATTAGGTCAAATATACCTGTTGTAAATTCGGTTTTGATTGGGGATAGTCGTAAAACGTGTGAAGTATTTTAATAGGGCAATAAATTTTACACCTCGGACGAGAGTTGTTAAATAGTTATAACTTATAACATAATTGATTATATGTTAATCACATATATTTATATTAATATTATTGTGCTACATAAAGATATACCTATGTATGTGTTTAAGGTAAAGGTAAGATACAGGTTATTCTGAAATACATTGGCAACCTTAGCAGTTGCCAAAGACTACGTAAAACATCCTGCATTATTATTAACATTTCGAATGAGCATTTGCCTAAAGTACTAAAAAAAAGTACATTCATATGTACATACAAAAAGAAGTTATAAAAAAATTCAATATTAATACTGAATAAGGCTTTAAAAGGTACATACTATATGGTTACAATAAATCGACTTGTTTATAATTAATCGCAAATTCTAATGTTACGTCGACTTTGCGAATTTGTTTAGTGTCAACGACCTCATAGGCGGACATTTTTAAGCAATAACGTTATAAGTATGTACTTAATAAATAATCCTTAGACACAAAGCCTTCATATAGCTTCTTTAAGTAATTTCTAGTAATTTGAAGTCAAAAGTACCTAATGTATGAGATGTACTTACGTACCTACTTCTATCACTATATCGTATGGAGTACGTATTACGCATTATCGAAATAAAGAAGCCTTTAATTTTAAATTAGACTAGCAACTCACCCTCGCTTCGCTCGGGTACGTCCCTAGGTTGATTCACAAAAGAATATTTTTTTGATTTTTGATTTTAATATTTTAGTAATAAAAGTAGCCAAAGTTACTCCTTATTACTTCAGTTATCTGCCAGTGAAAGTCTCATCAAAATCGGTCCAGCCATTTCAGAGATTAGCCGGAACAAACAGACAGACAGACAGAAAAAAATTGTGAAAATTGTTGTTTTGGTATACATATGTACCGTGTATACATCCATATGCATTTAGTAAAAAGCGGTTATTTTAATATTACAAACAGACACTCCAATTTTATTTATTTGTATAGATAAATATGGACTAACAATAAATCGAATACGGCAAAAATCATTAAGGTCTAATATTTTTTAGGAATAATGTATCCCGATAAAACAAATTAAACGTATTTTTTTTATTTTTTTTTATTATTTTGCATACGTTTTTCTTGCTACTAGGTAGGTAAATTCCTTTGTGAGATTATTTTTTTAGTTATAAACAAATCGAAATGTAACTAATATTTCATTTTATAAAACTTCTTGAGTACTCTGGACATATGGATAGGCTTTAATATGATTGATAGAAAATTATTATTATGGGAATTCTTAGTTGCGAATAAAAAAATATTTTCTATATTTATATAAATTATACATATCTAAAAACAACATATCACTGATTAATTATTCACTAAATCTCAGATAATATTTATTCTTTAAACTTAAAATTTCACGTGTAGATTTCTCATAGGAAATAGATATCCGTTTAGGAAGAATTTACATTAAACCGCTAAAGGGGGTGAAGGGGCTAAAAGTTTGGATGAATATCCGTTATTTTTATATACGGAAATATTTAAATTTTAAATACCTTACCTAAGATCATATAAAATATTTAATTCTTAAATATTAATAACCAGCTACATCAACCCTTATTTAATTTTAAATTCACATCCGCGTTTTAGTCGTAAATTTAAATTTCTATAAAATTATATAAACATTGATGTATTTTATTTTTAAATAAACTGTATAAGTCACGCCCTTGGCTTGGGGTGGCAACGGGCAATTTGTCGGTATTCTAAAGGGATTAACATCGTTATGTGTTAGAAAGTTACTAAGCCACTTTTAGTACTTTTCCATGTTTATGAATGAACAGACAACTGCTTTATTTTAATATTCTATGGTCATGTCTATTAAAAAGGGGAAACGTGTGCAAATATTATATATTATAATAACAAAAGTGCGGCTGCACGCACTATACAGTAATCTATACTTAAGTACTAAACGGTACTAAGCACAATATAGCTTCTGCCTAATAAATAAACCTAGAATAATAAAAGAGTATCTAACTGTAACCATTTGTTAAGACTTAACTCCTGGTTAAATTCTAAGAAATCAATTGTCAACTAGCACACCGGTGTGCCCGCGACTCTCGACGGAATAAGGAAGAATGTACCTATTAATTAGTATAGAAAAAGCACTTTATTTTCTACTAAACTCAGAATCAGTCAGATATCTAATAAAATATAACAAGTAATTCAATTATTTCCAATCAACAATATGCAAGAATAAGAGTTCTGGTAAACTTCGAATTGTCAAATTATCGTTTAAGTAAGTCACTTTTTCAAACACCTTGAATCGTTCCCACGCATGCATTTGATAGCAAAATAATACAGTTTCTCGTCAGTGCAATATATGTATATATAATTTCATTACTTTCATACCTTTTGTCAGTCAATCACGGTTTTGATACCTTACACCTGCTAATCTTTAGGTAGTGTTACAATGAAAAGTTGTAGTACGATATAATTTATACTAACTAATATTATAAAGAGGTAAAGTTTATGACTTTGTGAGGTTGTAGGGTAATCTCTGGATCTACTGAACCGATTTAGATGAAATTTGGTAAAAAGATAGTTTGAGACCCCCGAAAGGACGTAGGATACTTTTTATCCTGGAAGTCATCCCTTAAAGCGTTGAAAATGAGGATGAAAGCTTGTATTGGGAAGCAAGCGGGACGAACCCGAGCGAAGCGACAGTGAGTCCCTTAATTTTTTATATAGTAGTCCACTTCTATACCAAATAAAAAAAAAAAATTTTGAGCAGTTACATGATATGACATTATAAAACCTTTATGTATTTGCAAAAATAAAGTTCAACGAATTCTTTAAGTTTAATATTACGAAGAGCTAATTTCATAACAATCTTTGAGAATCTTTAGAAAATCCAGTTTGATAAAGTGGATCACTAAATCGTTGATTCATTAAATCTATACAGATAAATAAAATTGAAGTGTCTGTTTGTAATGTTAAAATATCAGCTTTATACTAAATGCATGTGGAATGATGTACGGTACTTATAAGAAAAACACAATTTTTTTTTTTTTTTTTTTTGTTTATCTGTCTGTTTGTTCCGGCTAATCTCCGAAACGGCTGGACTAATTTTAACGCGACTTTCACTGGCAGATAGCTGATATTATAAGGAGTAACTTAGGCTATTTTTATTTTAGAAAAAGAATAAGGGTATCGCTCAAAAAAATTAAAACGTACCTAGGGACGCACCCGAGCGAAGCGAGGGTAAGTCGCCGGCTTAGAATAAATTTTATTTTAGCCTTATGTAATTTTGTAGGATTAAGGTTATAGCTTAAAAAAATAGAGTATTTTTTACAAATAAGGTTTGATTAGCTTAATATTTTGAGAAATTATATTTAATCACTAAATAATTATCATCTTCACTGTACTGTACTCTTTACTATGGTACAGATTACACAAAAGATGTAATTCAACCATGCCCAATTATCTACCTGGTTATTGACAAAAGATAGTTTAAATAACTTTCATAATGCTGGGAACACACCTGTAATATATCTGGCAATCTTATCTATTATCTTTTATCTCTATTTTTATACGTCGACTATTATAGCGATATAAGTGGCATTTAAATAAGTTATAGTTACACTAAAAACTAAAAATACACATATCGCCTAAGTTTTATTGTCAAAACGTAATCAAGTGTAGGTAGCTCAGTGGTAACGCGCTCGCTTGGGAAACCAAGTGAAGCGGGTTCAAATCCCGGGTCTCACACCTCTGATATTTTCATGTGCGAATCATTTTCTAACTTGATTACCACTTGCCTTACGGTGAAGGAAAACATCCTGAGGAAACCTGCATGTCTGAGAGAACCTAGCAAGTTTTCGAAAGACATGTGAAGTCCGCCAATTCGCACTTGGCTAGCGTGGTGGATTATGGCCAGATTCCCCTCATCTTGAAAGGGGGCCCGTGCCCAGCAGTGGGACGTTAAAAAGAGCTGAATATAATCAAGTATAATGTACTCGACAAAATGTACGAGACCTGGGATTTGATTCCGCTTTACTCGGTTACCCGAGCGAGCGAGCGAGCGCGTTACCACTGGATTGGTAGTCTTGTGGAGTAAAATAATCTCCATGAATACATTCAAACACTGTAAATAAGTTATTATAAAACTTTCATACAAAATAGTATAGTATAATAGTAAAGTTAAAATAAAATGTAATTGTTATCGCACTTTGCTTTTATTGCAGTAATTTGCCTTTACAAATACCCATGGATCAAAAGTTGTAAGATAATAAAACAACTATCATCAGTAAAAATAACAAAGGTAATGGCGTGGCTTTGTTAAGCTTTTTGTTGATTTTTACTAATTCTAGGTAGGTAGCATTATATTGATTTTAAAAGATATGTTTATAGGTATGTAACAGGTACTTAACTTTTACATAGCTAAAAAGATTCTTAGTATCAGATCTTAATTCTTTTTAAAAATCCAAATTTAAAACCGGCTTTAATAGATTGTATATATACTTATTTCGATCCTTATTTAAAACCCCAAAAGTAAGTAAGTAAGTTTAAGTAAAAACCCCAAAAGCTGTATAAAGATTTAAAAAATGAAAAAGTTAAATTTAAATCAATTCCTTTTTAGTTAAGCTAAAAATACTTTCTTCGTAAACATCCAGCAAGCAACGCGTAATTTCCCAAAATCTTCATTGCCTCAAAACCTCTAAAGGACAAGTAAAATAAAAACGATAAATAAACAATACGGAGCTCCGTTTAAAGAACAATGGCGTTAAATAAAATGGTTTATTTTTAACAAAGAGGAATTATCCTGTCATACACAGTTACATGTAAAAATATTTTAAAACATCTTTTGATGTTTGCGAAATATTGTATCCTAATATGTACAGTCCTTTTTGAATTCTTAAAAAAATAATTATTATTTAATGTAAATATTTATTTACACATTTATTATTGAATTGTATAAATTTTCTTTACTTTTTCCTATTGTTCAGCTTACTATTTTTTAGAGTTCAAGATTATCGTTATTATTAGTTTATCGTTAGGTATTATATTATTAGTATAATTTGTTTCATTTTTGTTTTAATCACACAAGAAAGACACATTCTATTGTTAAATGTAATAAAACACACAGGTAATTCTGCAGGTAGTAATTAATCTTAAATAAAACTAGCGACTTCCACTCGGTTTCGTCCCTAGGAACGTTTTAACAGTTAGTATAGATTTCTCAGAGATATTTTCCTTCAGTAAAAAGTATACTATAGGTTGACACGAATAACCAGCTATCGCCATACAAAATTTCATCAAATTCTGTCCAGTGGTTTACTCGTGATGCGTTCCCAGACATAGAGGCTGAAAGACTGACAAAAATTCCAAAAAAATATAGATTCGGCCTCTGTATCGGTAATAATGACTATATCAGTAAGATTTTCTAAAAATTCGACATAGAAGGCAATACTTATAATAAGAAAAAAAACTCCATGGCCTTATTCTCAGCAGAAATATGTAATGATCGCTCTTTCTACACAACGTCCTTGATCCCACGCATTATCTGTCAGTGACCTTGTACAGTTCCGCCCTTATCGACCGGGATAGTGACGTCACTTGCCAAATCGACAGGAGTTATATTAAGTTAGGCTAAATATCTTATCGGAGGGTTTTTTCTTAGCTTTTAATATAAAATATATATCTTTAAAAGTTTTCTAAATACTATATTAAATTCATTAAGCTATTAATTTAATGATTTGTTATTTCAACGTTTTATGTTTCAACGAGAACGACCGCACGTACTGAACTATCTATTTAGAAAAAATTGAAAACCAATAATTATATTTACTTTTATAGTCAATGTACTAAAAACATAAAACATTATATTATTATGAAATTTAATAGCTTTTAACTAGTGTTGGACTGCTTTTATTTAAATATTATTCGATAAATTTCGATTTTAGTTGATAATATTAACTAACATCACTAATCAAATATGGCAATTGGCAATCAACTGATGTTCTGACAACTTTTGTAATGTTAATAAAAGCAGTTAAGTGGCAAGTCATGTGAATGGAGATGCTATGTTTAATTTATTATATCCTTATAACAATTCTTTTTGCGCTGTAAATGAGGCTAGTACTTATATTTATTAGAATTATTAATTAATGTTAAATAAAATAGTATAGAATGAAAAAGCTTGCGCTGTTAATTTTTTTTTATAGTTTTATACATATTTTTTTTCATGAATCGAAAACGAATGAGTCTTTTTAACCCCCAACGTATCTGTGTGTTTGCCTGTGGCATCGTAACGCCTATACGGATGAATCGATTTTAATTTAGTTTTTTTTTGACTGGTGACTCGATCAAGAGTGTTTCTAGCTATAAATCAAGAAAAGTTCACCGTTTGCATGCTATCAGCTCTTTTCTTAATGATAAAAGGATATGAGCTTCCACAGATCTAATGTATCCGAAACTTAGTATCTATTTACTTCAATGACATCGCAATGATATGGAACCCAGGCCTAATGCTGCAGCGTCACCTGGAATCTACAAAATACTTAACTCTTTATACTGCAGACATATATGTTTAGGCTTATTGAAGTGATCTCAATGAATTTTAGTTCCTTTATGTTTTGGGCTTTTTTAAAGTTTCATTTAATTTATTTTAATTAGTTCCTCATTTATATACTTAAAATATTTTTAATACAATATCTAAATGCATGAAATAAAATTATTTATATAATTTTCATGATTTTAGACGATTTTTAATCTACTTATTATTTACTGCTAGTTACGGTTTAACTTAAGACAATGTTTCAGACACATTTAACACGAAGCACACCAACTATTTAGGTACTGTTTTATTCTCCTAATAAGTATAGCTTTATTTTTATTATGTAAGTATGTATATAAAAATCGTACAAAACTTAACTACCAAATAGTATATCTTTATATATCTTTCACGGGTTAATATTTAGAGGGAAACTTCGTCCCCGTGAGTACTTAATTATCTAGTTGATAATTAGGTACTCAGCCATTGTGTTCTGAGATGCGCCAACTTTCTCCCACTACGAGACTTTTTCGTAAGAAATTTACCTTGCGTTAAACGAAAAGGAAAACCTATTTACAAACGATACACCCACTGTCAAAATAATCAATCATTTCGTGTGGGATCGAAACCCACGACCACGATATCTAACACAAAGTTATACTTACTAAATATTTGTCAAAATTAACGAAATTAAATAATACTGTACAGTTTCTCTTCAATAAAATCAATAATATTTTTTTGTACGATAAAAAGGTACTTCTTATTAAGACAAAACTTCATTTAATCTGAAATATGGACAGAACTAAATTGCAAATCTAAACCTAGATTGAAGTATCCATCGCTACGCTCTCTAGACGCTAAGAAACTATGACGTTTGCGTCACTCAGTTTCCGATATCAAGGAAAAGTAAACGCTATGACATCGTTTCGTATCAAAATCAAAATCAAAATATACTTAATTCAAGTAGACTTTCACGAGCTCTTTTGAATTATCAATTTCACCTTTTTTGAATATAAAAATTCAAAATTTTTGAATTAAAAAAAAAAAACCACCGGCTCGGAAGGCAGTTCTGCAGAGAAGAGCTAGCGAGAAACTCAACAGTTGCTCTTTTATCACGAGATAACAATAAACAAATCCCATTCTCTAGTTAATGTACCAAGTTATGCTTTATTAGTTATGACATATGTATATTGCAACTTTCTACTCTCATACTTATGTACACTAAGCCTAAGGCTACTGAAGAATGATAAGATTCTCACTCCGAGTAATAACATCAATATAAAAGTTAAGTGAACTTGTAAGTAATCTGTACGTATATTACAAAGCTGGAGTTCATTTGAAGGTGCAGATCCCGCATTACGCATATCTTTATAATAATTAGTATAGGTATAATTAATGAAATTAAGTTTCTAAATTAACAGTTTAAAATTACATTTAAGAGCACAAGCATGTTTTTTAAAAAACAATGTAGAAGTATTTTATAATTAAACTAGCGACTCGACCTCGCTCCGCTCGGGTTCGTCTCTAGTAAAGTTTTAAAGTTTAGTAAAAATTTCTCCTTATGCTATACGTTGACCCGAATAACCAGCTATCATCATACCAAATTTCTCAAAATCTATCCAGTGGTTTTCTCGTGATGCGGCCACAGGCAGACAGACAAAAATTCTAAAAACTATAGATTCGACCTCTGTATCGATAATAACAACTATTTTAATAAGATTTTCAAAAAATATTTAATGTACAGATTCGACTCAGTTAAAATTCTATTATAAGTATGTATAGTTTAGATTATGCTTATGAATAAGCAAAAATTTCATGAGACCCAAGAAACGGATGATCCTTTTAATATATTGAGACACGGTTCACTTATCTTCGAGTGGTAGATTACAAATACTTGAGGTACCGACGTCTATAGATCTAGTAAATATAACTTCCTCATAGAAGAATGTTTTTAATTCGTCTTGTAGCTTATAACCGTTTAAAAGGGGATTCATTTCAAGTAATTTATCTGGAAACCAAGTGAAGCCATAAAATATATTCTTCGTAGATTAATTCACTTATATTAAAACAATATTGATATTTGATGATCAGGTGTGTATTACCTACTCATCAATTCTATTATGTTATATACTTTATTACCTAATCAACACATACACGGCCCTTTTATTTCAAAGTACCTACTACTGAAGAGCACACGCATGCCTTCAATGCAAGGGAATCCAGGGGTTACCACGCTGGCCAAGTGCGCGTTCTTTCACGCGTTTCATCACGATATTTTCCTTCGCCTTAAGGGCAAGTGATAATTGTGTTGAAAATTATTCACCCATGAAAATATAAGAAGAGCGAGCACTGAGATTTGAACCCCCTTCACATAGTTTTCCAAACGAGCGCGTTACCACTGGACTACCACTGTCTATTCATTCCAATTTCGGAGTTTAAATACACTAGCAATAAGTTTTATTCAGTGCTATTAAAAATGCGAACAGGTCTCTGCTGAAACAAAAGTCGTTAGCACTGGAAAAGTATAAAGTTTCGTAACGCACTCAAGATAAGTTAGCACAATATTTGTTGAAGCCGGAAATCGGAGGAGTGGCCACACTATTAGTTTACGTTAGATTGCCTGAACAAACGCTACTCGATGATTGGTAAACGATAAAGGGTTCATTCATACCATTTCAAAGGCACGTTAAAGGTAATATTGTTAAATTCTAAGTAGAAGCAATTATGTTTTTATATCTTAGAAGTATTTTTTTCCCCTATTAGATATGTTTTTTTTCATACAATTAGATACTCGTACTATGTATAAAATAATGTCCTTCGGAACGATTTCGGTCACAGCGGCCAATGTCATTGAGACTAGTCATCTGCGCGGGAGATATTATAGTGCGATATAAATGCGCCCAAACAAAAGTGCTCTCTATTATTGTCACTTTTATACTCCGGTGAGAGGACTTCTCGACACGACTAATAAGTAATAACAGTTAAAGCGCAGGAAGGCTCCACGTGCTTTCCGAGTCCCGAGGGTGCATCACCGCCAACTTCCCAACTACGGGCTGTTACTGAGAAAAAATCAATAACTTAATTTGGCGTGACCCGGGACTTGAACCTAGGACCTCCGAATCTGCGGCCGTACATGTTAGTCACTCAACCACCGAGGCAGTTTAATAGATTTGCATATGTGGAGAGAGTTGGAGCTGTACTTTAATTAGGTAATGTGGAACCTTAAAAGATGTTTTTTGATATCTATTTGTTAACAGGCTTGTAACTAAATATACATTATGCTCGTACATACGTTATACTATACTTATAGAGGAAGTCGCGTTTAATAGCTCATGTATTAATAAAAGCTAATAATTTAGCTACCTTTGAGATATAAATATAATTACGAGGCTATTACTAATCGTGGCAATTATTCAAAAGATGATATGTAGAAATAATTCGATAAGCCGGCCTGATTCAAAATGTACTTAAAATTACACCGATATCTTATCAAAACGATAAAGATTTACAATTCAAATAATTTATAGGTAATTGGGTTAAAAAAGATAAAAAAAATTGACAATTACGTCAGGTTTTTTTTTTGGATTCGAAGAAAGTTTTATCAAACTGATGCCGTTCCTTAACGTTTTGTAATCTTTTATTTAATACTAATTTTTCGATTTTCATTATATGAAGAAATATTTGATGGTCGATTTCCAATTCTACATATCAAATTATTTTATACATAATCTATACATATAATAAAACTCTAAGTGAGTTGATTCTGTATATTAAATATTTTTTGGAAAATCTTATTGAAATAGTCACTATAATCCATACAGTGGCCAAATCTATAGTTTTTAGAACTTTTGTCTGTCTGTCTGGGAACGCATCACGAGAAAACCACTGGACAGATTTTGATGAAATTTGGTATGATGATAGCTGGTTATCCAGGTCAACATGTAGGATACTTTTTACTGCGGGAAAATATCTCATCCCTGAGAAATCCATACTAAACTTTAAAACGTAATTAGGGAGAATCTGAGCGGAGAGAGGGTGAGTCATTAGTTATTCAATAAAAATTGATAATATAGAATTGTCTTCATTATGACAGTATCAAAAAAGATTGCCTATAACTATTATCAATTTTATTTTTCAGTCGCTGTAGTACAGTAGCAGGCATATTATTAAATTCTGTTCTTTGAGCAGATTTTTTACAATACGGCTCTCTTATTTAAACACTTTGGCGAATTTCACAACATTCAATTAAAGCTCGATGACTGATCCGACTTGGTTTATAGTAAGTGATCCTTTTTGGATGGTTTTTTTCTTAAACACAGGAATCCTTACTACTTACAGTGCTATATATTAATTACAATTCCACGTTATCCAATTTGCCTACGTCATTTTATAAAACAATAAGTATTTGCAAACAGACTAACACTGTTTATATAATGACCCATTATACGATCCTACTTGTGACAGGATGATCGATAGATCTTCACAATCTACCTTACTCGAACCAATTTTCTTTGTAAATATTTTCTAAGTTATACAGTCTATTTTCATTTTGTCAGCGGAAGGGAAGAACATATTGTTTACTACTTAATGTAAACACCTTATTCATCACCTATTTATTTTATAATTCGACAAAACTTTTTTTAAAAGATTAATGAAAAACATTTTTTCAGCTATGAATGTATCTCATGACAAGTAAGATGACTGTAACGTACAGACACCGCTAAAATCATGAAATTTTTATTATTATATATTTCCATATAATCTTACATATATAATCTTACATATGAAACCAACGACCTCCGCCTTAGAGCGCTAGTTGCTACTGTATCAGATAACTTTTAACATAATAATGCAAAGCAATTATGTAATAGATTTAAGATTGCCTCTCGTGTCGCCATAACGGTGTGACATTCCACATAGATATTTAATATAAATTTTGTGTTTTTATTTTTTTGACAACGAATATTCTAAAAGTTAGTTCTTTTTCTAGAAGAGTTTCTTAATTAAGACATAATTTCGAGCGTCCTTGCCTTACAGCTATAGTGATTTAGGTACAAAATAAATCCCTTTTTTTATCCTCCCCTTAGCTTTCAAAATATACAGGTATCTTTTTGTTGTTGTATGTTTTTATAAAGTTAATGCACATATTAAATTTCTATTCTAAATTAAGCCAACAATGCTTTGAGAATTAGCCGCAGCAGTAAAACGAGAAATTCGTATACAACTAAAACTATTTAAAATTGCGAAATGTTGTGTCTTTTAACAGAAGTAATAATACATAATTAATTTTTAATTAATAAGTTATACAATATTTTAACTTAAAACGCTTGAAGATTGATGATTTATGGTGAGTTAATACGATGTATGTCGTTACAGACAAACTATTGTAGAAATATTTAAAAAGGTTACTTTAGGAATATTTGATACTAGCGACTCGTTTCGCTCGGGTTTGTCCTAGGTATGTTTTAACTGTTAGTATGGAATAGATAGACTATATATTATATACATACATATAGGTATGATGAGTTTTATATTATTTACTTGAGAAATGCTAGATTCCCAATATAATCTTTCATCCCCCTTTTCACCCCCTTGAGGGATGAATTCCGGGATAAAAACTATCCTATGTCCTTTCCAGGGTCTCAAGCTATGTTCATACCAAATTTCATCTAAATCGGCTCAGCGAATTTTTAGTTCATTCATTAGGTATAAAAAACTCACAAATCTACAAGCTTTATCTCTTTATAATATTAGTATATGTAGATTTTAAATTAAAATTTCATTTTTTGGATTTTCATTTTTCGTTTCCGACCTTTCGACTACTTATCAGCAAACATGATCATGGTCCCACACGGAACAGTCTCAGCAAAATTCGAAAAGATAGTTTCTATGAAAAGAGTTAATTTATCACGTCATAATATGTAGCCTATAGCCATATATCAGTTTATTGCATAATCGTATATGTTTGTCCTACAACTGGTCGTTATTACATCGATCACTTCTCGTCGGGCAGCATATCAAAACTTGACAACTTTCATTGGAGAAAATGTTTGAGGCGTGGTAAGGTAAATTATATTTGAATTGAATTAAGTTTCCTCTTTAAATACATTAATCTATGTTATTCTCAGCTTATTGCACTTTGACATCTTACGGTTTTTGGTAATATTTAAATGCCTCGACCTATATAGTAATTTAGAAAATCTATTAGTTATGTGTTTTATCAACCAAGTCTTATATGTGTTCCTATGTACTGTAAAATAAATAATATTTATATGTTTTTTTTTAAATATACAGTAGTTTCTAAGCTTAGGACGTTACTGTGTAATATTTTTTTAGTTTGGTTATGTTTGTACTTTTATACATAGAAGTTCACGTCTAGCCCAATATTTTGTTCATAGTTTTAATCTTACTCTTGTGCACGCAAAGCAATCACTTTTTTAACCTTCTTATCTTGCTGATTCATACAAATTCAAATTTCAATCAACTTATCGAAAGGTAAGTTTTGACTTTTTGTAAAAAATAAAACGCATCCACAGACAAATTATAAGTACATTTTTTTATATATTTTTTTTATTTATCCAACAAAACACCAAACAATGTGTAATGTGTATGTACTGCCATTCATTCATTGGTTACACAACATCGATAATAAACATACTAACAAAGATAAATAACGTTTCTCATGCCACAATATAAGGCAAATATTATCATGAACTAGGGCCATTCACTTGTGTACATTCCATAAACTCGTAGGGCGTGAGTGAATTAAGTACTATTTTGGAAATAATTATTTAAATGAATACTCTCTCATTAGCATTTTTATAATGAAGCATTTATTAAGCTCTAGCTTTGAAAGAAAATAAGTAAATAGTAAATGAGGATAATGTACGTTTTTGTATTTAAAATTTTTCATTTTCTATAATATTGTGCATCGATATTTTTTTTTAAATTTTCCTTTTTAATAACAGTGCAGATGTGATATAGTGTGGAATGGAAAAGACAAGCTGGAGTAAAGAGTTCCAATCTCCAATTACAATACTCTAATAGAAATAATTACATTAATTGATATTAAAATTTAGTTAAAATCCATATCTAGACTAATATTATAAATGTGAAAGTTTGTGAGGATGGATTAATGTTCGTTACTCTTTCACGCCATAACGGCTGAACGGATCTGGAGGAAATTGGGTACAGAGATAGATTATAGCCTGGAATAGCACGTAGGTTACTTTCTATCCCGGAAAAATGTACGGATCCCGTGGGATAGATTAGTTTTTGTCTACGGACGAACCGTATGTTATAATAATAAAAAAAAAGTGTTTTGGCACACTGAAGTGGCCATGTCTTTCGTTTATTCTTTTTTCTTTGCAGTTTAAACCTTACGCTATTCAAACTTTGACAATTATTTAAAATCGCTTTTAGCGGGGCTTTTTTAAAGTACGTATAATATGATGTCTTAGTAAGCGTTATTTTTTGAGTAAATCTACACATATTTGCAAGAATCCTTAAATAACTTCGACACTTAACATATGTCTAATCTTCCATTATATAAACAAGGCACTATATTTCCTAACTGATTATATGTGACATATCTTTATAAAAGTATTCTGTTTATACAGTTGTCTGTGGCAATCTTTCTTATGTAAGTAGGTTAAATAATGGACTTCCTCAAACAAACTATGTATTATTGTTATATAAAAAAAAATAAAAAAATCTTGGGCCACTGACCTTGTATTTATAGATAGATAGATAGATAAATTGTTTATTCTGCTTATATAAATTATGAGGTTAAAGTTGTATATTGAAAATAATTTTTATTGCGATTGAGTAACGCATTTTAATGACAAAATCTAAATATAATAAAATTCTAACTGAGTCGAATCTGTACATAAAATATTTTTTGGAAAATCTTATTGAAAGTCATTTATTATTATCGATACAGAGGCCGATTCTATAGTTTTTGGAATTTGTCTGTGTGAGTTTGACTGTCTGGGAACGCATCACGATAAAACCACCGGATAGAATTTGATGAAATTTTGTATGATAATAGCTGGTTTCAGGTATTCAGGTCAGTATATAGGATTTTTTTTTATTGTGAGAAAATATTTCATCTCTGAGAAATCTATACTAAAAGTTAAAACGTACCTAGGGTAGAACTCGAGCGGAGCGAGAGTGAGTGGCTAGTATTATAACAATTATTAAAGTATTTAGATGTTTAAAATTCAAAACAAACTTTTTTAACTTAACTGTCATTAGCTTTCGCCGCCGTAACGTATATATATACGTCCACAGTCTACCCGTAAATACTCGTAACTCCTGCATGTTCCATCATGTTTGGATTTAGTCACCTAAATTCTCTACCAAAAATATCCTATGCACTGTGGTGCTCTTGTTCAAACCCAGTAGTGATAGTTCCATTAAAACCAGTTCAGCCGTTACGTAGATAACGAATACAAACAGAGAGGCAGATAAAACTTGCTGTAATAGTTATTTGAACTTTAGTATCGCAAATAACATTATGTATTCAATAAGAGGCAGCTATCGAAATCACATACTGTTCTATTTTAACTATTAGTAGATGGAAACTACAAATATTAAATTTACCTGCATTTCAAGTTATTATCCATTCAAAATAATTAAGGTATTTATTTTATATCCAACTGTTGCTTCGCGTTCATATGACTTTAGACGTAAGAGCGATTTTAAACATCTAATTTTATCATACGGCCCGTTCGTTCACCGATCGCCCACTGAAAGCATTAAGCTACGGTTATATTAGTCTACTTACAAGACGATGATGTGAAATGTATATTATGGCTAATGCAATTTTTAGTGCTACTCGAATATCTCTGTCTCTTTGTAGAAATCTGCTATAAAGATAGTTTGGAAAAAATATAAGTTGTTACAAAACATGTTAGAAATCGCGAGGGTTTCTGATCTCAAAATTAATAAACATAAGCCGACAGCCATCAATCCCAAATACTAGAGTCCCTACAAAGAAGATATTTACGATTAAAAAGTATTCTAATTAATTACTTAGGAATAAAGCTGTTTAATTTTTTCTAAATATTGATTTTGTTATTATATCTATTGTCCATATACTTTGTTAGGTATACGCCATTTACCTGTGATCCAAGGCACATGTTTATATAAACTAAATATTAAATAAAACTATCTTTATGGTTTCTTTATGGTTTTCATGGATGTTTTTTATGGATGGTCAAGGGAGAGACTAAGGTGTTACAAAGTAAGGTGAGACATCGAACACCTTAGTCTCTCCCGTAATCATGCTTGCTGTAAGCATTCGAAACGTCGGGAACCAAAAATCAAAATAAATCAGTGAAAGAATCCAAAAAGATAGTTTTATTTTAAAATACTTATCAAATATTCGCGTAAATCTCACAATTATAAACATGCATATTAAAAAGAGCAACGTTAAAACTATGCAACCAATGTTATGGACGGCAAGTTTTATTCAAGAGTTCTATTCGCGTCCCTCCATCTGGCGATCGATAAAGTACTGGGGGTATTTCAGACCCCCTATCGTAGACCATTTTAGATACGTTAGGGATATTTTAAATTCAAAGTAGGAAAACTGAGAGCAAAGGAAAACTTCAAAGAATTCGTAATTGAATGTGTATGAAAAAGGATGGGAACTTCAGCTAGAATTACGTACCGTGAGTGACATTAGTGATTGTTTATGTAATGTAATACTTGGTAAGCTATTGGTATCGGTAGTTATTGCTTTAAAGCATAAATACTCTCATATAAGTGATTTATTTGTAATTCGTTTGAAAAATATTTTTAAATATAAACCTAATAAATATAAACATGAAAGCTAGTTCCTGTCAAAATCTCGTGCTTCACTTATTAACTTCAAAAATCTTTAAGTATAATATAATTAAATTATTATACAGATAAATCTAGAAATATTTACTATAAATAGTTACTTTTCAAAATAAATCCCAAACAAAATTTTGTAAAAGTTAAAAAAATACTTGCTTCTAACGTAACAATAGTGTTTAATCAAATAAATCTATGTATCTCTAACCCCATAAAATCCGAGGCTACAACATACTACCTCTTAATATCTAAGTTTTCCTCGGGACATATTTTCTATTTCAAATCAAAGGAAAAACAATGTACATGACAGGCTATAGAAATATCTGAACCTTAATACCCCTTGGCGACGGCATTTCGTTGGTTTCCTCGTGGGCGCGACCAGGCTGCCAACTAGGCCATAGTGTCTCCTATACTATACAGTAAATACATTAATCTTTACTGCAAATCATTACACAAGTTACATCGATGCTTTCTTTAGACTATGTAAAATTTTGATGGAAATAGTGCAGCAGTGGATGCCATATGTCTAGATTACATCGTGAATATTCTATTAGTAGTTTTCTAATAATATGCCACCGCCATTGTTTTGTCTGTCGCTATTTGTGCAATACATAAAAATGTTTTCTCGTATGTAAAATAAGGTGATAAATTATTATTTTTTTCACAATATTTTTGTATTCTTATCTCAAATTGATAAAAATCTGTATACATTAAGCATTTATTTTGATTTCTAAACCACTCAAAAAAAAAAAACAATTTAATTCAAATGTATGTTATATATAAATGTATTTTTCTGTGTATATGTTAAGTTTTTTTTTGCCTATTAAGAAACTAATTTTAATTTTTTTAAGAATGGCCCAAAATACATATTTTAAAAGTAGCCCAAGTAAATTTCATGATAAAGTTCTATAAAATTCTACCCCTATGCATGGATGAACCCTTAAGGGTGTAATATAGTACTTTAAAAGTGATGACCTTTTATTATCTTTAATGACTTAAAAAGTAATTATGAATATTCTGTTTCACGTAGACTGTGAAAAATTCTTTATTAAGTAGCTTTTGCTTGCATTTTCACTCGTTTTTGTTTCTAATTGTATTTATTACAAAACTCCAAGCATAAGCCCGGTTATATTGGGAAGCGCGTAAAACGTTGAGTGCAATCTATATCTATGTTTACATATAGATATCTCTTCATGAACCCAGTCGATTGAAATGTAACTTACCTTTTCTCTCAGACCTGTACAGTAAATTCTAAAATCCTGTAAAATTCGTCCATACTTTACTTTGTAAAGTGCGAGAATTTAAAATTTCCAAATACTTAATTTTATTTTTTAGTAGATATTTCTGAAATATTTTTCTTACACTTCTCAATTAAAATTCTCTGTAAACAAATTCTTTGGAAACTGCTTAGAAAATTTCATCTCATCTTAATAAAAATTATTCTTAACACAGTTGCTATAGACAATTCGACATGGACTAACTATGGCAGCTAGTAGCTACCCTTCTTATCCTATGAATCAAAAATTTCAAAAGACTTATTAAATGCGGGGAAATAATCAGTTAATCAGTATTTTATCATATTTCTCTAATCTATACTATAGCATTATAAAGAGGCAGAGATTTTTTGTTTGTTTGTTTGAACGCACTAATCTCAGGAACTATTTATCCGATTGGAAAAAAATCTTTTAACATTAGATAGCCCGTTTATTGAAGAAGACTATAAGGCTTAAAATCATTATAGTATATCTATTCCATACTAACTGTGAAGACGTATGTAAGTATTAAGATAAGCGTTTTGATTTTTATTAAAGAACTAGCAACTCACCCTCGCTTCGCAACGTTTTAACGTTTAGCTCAGGCATGAGATATTTCCACGCAATAAAAGTATCCTATTTGTTGAACCAGCTATGATCACACCAAATTTCATAAAAATCTGTTTAGTGGTTTTCCCGTGATGCGGTAACAGACAGACAGACAAAAAATCTAAAAACTATAAATTTGGCTTCTGTATCGATAACAAAGTCTATTTCAATAAGATGTTTCAAAAAATATTTAATGCACAGATTTGGCTTAGTTACAATTTTATTATATGTATAGATATTTCTGTAAATTTTGTTTTTGGTATACGTGTCAATTTCATGCCGATTTTTATCAGTAACTGCTGAAACAAAAGAACAAATAATAAACACTGGCCAAGTGTGAGTTTTACGTGCAATAGGGATTCCAACGTCTATACAATATAAATTCCTATTTTATTACGAAACACAAATATATAGTGTGGCGATACCTACGGAGTCTTCTTTCTCTTATATTTTTTATTGTAGATATTTATTGTTGTATGGTAATGTGTTCACAAAGTACGAGTGTGTATCGTATTATAAGGTAAGGCATTTTAAAAGACGACATGATAGTCTATACTCTATGGTACTAAATAAGCATATTTGAAGTTTTTCTAATTGAAATACTGTTACGTTTCAATGGCTATGTTTGAATATTATAAATATTTAAGCCGCATTTTGAAAAGGCTAATGATTTTCTATTTTAAATAATGTTTAAGCTCGAACGCTTAAATAGCATCTATAGATTTTTAATTAGAACAAGGAAGTTAATTCAAGATATAAATTATACACATAGGAGAATTGTTGAACAAAAAATGTTTCGATCTATACATAAATTAATGTCAACCGAAGAATATGATTACCATTTTTGTTTACTAAGATCGCTTAAGTACTTAAAAATGAAATCCGTTCATATACATATTTTTGTTACGATTTCACGACTGCTGAAACTTTCAATTGGTCGAAGTAGAAACTAGAAACATATAATTTCATAACAGTTTTCACCTGCTTCGACGCTTTTATGGTAAACTTTTATGGTAATTTTATGAAGAAGACACACGTACACGTTCATTTTTCGCATTTATATACATATTAAGTGATGAAAGCACCAAAAAATGAATAGTCAATTAGAAGTATAATTAATTACCTATACATTAAAACGTTACGGATACTAGGTATGCAGCACTGTCGTCATTTGATCGTAGGGATGATTGAAGTGAGTTTTGTTTGTAGTTTGTGCTTTTCATTAGTTTACTTACTCAATACCCATTATATGTAAGCACCGACCACCCTTTTCCTTTATAAATAATAAAAATACTTTATTTATTCACTGAAAGCTGATATGGGCGAGTGGTTTTCTAATCGATAGTATACCAATATTCCAATTTTATCCGACTTTCTAATTACTTAGCTTAGTACCTTTAATACCATAACGTAGCCGTTGAAAATAGATTATAATAAACGAGACTATGATCAAAGAAAAGGCGAAAATAAATAAATAATGAACATGTTCCGTAGGGCGACTTTTGACGTTGCAATATGAGTATATCGCGTGCGCACGCGCCTTTAACTCTAGCTAAGGTGTTTTCACATTGGATACAGCTATTCTTAGTTAATTTTAAATTACTTTTTAACATGAACGTATTTTATTTTTTAATTAGCTTTATTTATTGTTTTTTTTTTATCAGATCTGCTATTTCCAGTAAATTTTGATAGTTTTTTTAAGGTGCTAACTTCCCTGGAGACGTACACATGTGTTTTATAAAATAAAGCTCTTTATTTCTTTTTGTACATACTATTTTTTGTTGTTGCAATTCTCTGTCAATTTTGGAAACTACTTAGAACATTTCATCTAATCTAAATAAAAATTAGTTCACAAAACACAGTCAACAAAATCACAATATCGTTCTTTAAATTGAATCGCGTCTTGCATCATAGTATGAATACATTGAACAGTTGATATTTTTGTTAAAATTTACCTTTTTCTTTTTACTGAAATATTTAAATGTTAATTATTAATTAAAATGGAGTCTTGATGAATTATACAAAAAATAACATCTATTCCTAGTATGGGCTCTGTTGCAGGCCTCAGGATTTCATACACAAATATAAACTGGAGATATAATAGTATATGCTTAAATCATAGACAATTAACATGAGTATTTACTTTGACAATACATTTTTTTTAACTTTGGCAAAACCTACTAGTGAGGTACTCCTACTACCCACTAAAACCTAACGGAACTTCCCCCGTGTTAATGAGACGTCGCAGGATCGCTTACACATTCAACCACGCCGACGGCAAGTCTGCCGAAGCAGACCATAACAACCATGGGGTTGTTCCACCGGTCCACTTTGCTATCAGAGAAGTACCAAGAGCAACCTACATTGTACAAATTCTACCGAGGTGGGCCACCTTCCAGTGCGTTTCTTGGCTTCGCGCCCGGTTGGATAGTGGGACGCTAATAAACCTTCTTCATATCTTCTCTAAGAATAATCTGTGTATTAGAAAAATTAAAAAGTAATATTATTAGCAAATGTTAAAGGTAATACATAAAAGGTACTTTTGTTACTACACCTATCCATTTTAGAAGCTAAGGCAAGATATCATTCTAAAATCGTTGAAACGTAGCAATGTCAAAAAAATATGGGGATACCATAATATGATTCTATAACGTAATGACTTATGTTATTTCTATTCTTCAACGATTGTATAATGACATCATTTCTAAGCCCCCTAAACGTTAACATAACATAAAGCAATTTAAAATTTAACATTTAATGGGAATCCTGGAAAAATGAATGTGTCTGCGACGTACGACTAACTCGACCAGCAAAACCGGAAGAGCATATCATAAAACATTGTTAAAAGCATAAAGGTAAGATTTTATTATTTAATTTGAAAGTCCGTATGAAGTAACCTTACCATCGGCGCCAGCTTTAAAAATCAACGAGCCAAGAAACAGTTTGAAAACGTAATAGTAATCACTAAGCGTATTAATACACCGTGACCGTCTTAATTAAGATTATAGTTGGAGATACATAATTTCATACTATGTAGATGAAAAAATTTACCAAAAACGTTGTGTGTACCTTAAACAAAGCGGATGTCGCAAAAGTGAATAAAAATGGAGAGCTTTTCATAATCTTAACTGATTATAAATATATATTGTATATATTTATTCCTAGGATTATCTGAAATATCGAATGACGAAATGTCGAGATCCCAAATCTAATAAACATTAAAACCTACCTTTACCTTATCGTAACTTTCGGTTGTTTTTTAATTTATTTATTTATTTGCTGCTTGCTTTACTATTTTCATCCAGAATATTATCATACTAGCAGAACCCGCGGCTTCGCTCACGATCAAACTATGAAAAATACGTAATTACGTATCATAAAATTTTATGCAAATATGTCCAATGAATAAAAAATTTCATACAAACTTTTATCCCCTAAATCACCCCCTTGAGGGTTAAATTTTGAAAAATACTTTCTTAGTGGATGCCTTCGTCATACGAGGAATACGTGTGCAAAATTTCTATTTCCTAGACTTAAGGGTTTGGCCTGTGCGTTGATACATCAGTCAATCACTTTTGCCTTTTATATATATCGATTAGTAAATATATAATTATCCCTGCATTGCCTATCTTATTGTGCATAAATAAATTAGTGTAGCACAAAATCCTTTATTTATCTTAGCTTACCCCACTAGAAAAAAACTTTTTAAAGAACCCCAGCTATCCTTATCTTAGGCAGCTCGCATCTAACTGTTGCTTGGTACTTTTTTAAGATCAATGTCAATCTTTCGTGCTGTAGAGAGTCCTACATTACGTTTGATTTAATACGGTTTCTATTCTGAATCTTGTCCGCTCCATCAATCAACGTGCTAATTGAGCGCGCCATTTTTGTGACTTTAGCTCTCTTGCTAATTCTATCTATCCCTTTGGAATGATATCTGCCAGAGAAACTCAAAGTATCGCGTTAACTTCGGAGTCTTCTTTTGAAACTTATCTTTATTTAATTTTTGTCTGTTTATTAATTATTTAATGTGCTGACATCTAAAGTCGCCATTTTATCATAAAAATAGGGAAATAAAAATTTACATAAACTTTTGAGAGAAAAGTCCTACCGGTGGTAGGACTCTGTCAAGCCTGAGGAGTCCGACTGGATGGGTACCACCCTCTTATCTATTTCTGCCGCCAAGCAACAATGATTGCATTGTTGTATTCCGGTTTGAAGGATAAGGTAGCCAGTGCAGTTACAGGCAAGAGGGATATCATCTTAGTTCTCACAGTGATAACGTACCGGCTGTTCTGTATTTTTGTTACCTAAAACCTAAGTGCATGAACTGTAGGTGTTATGGGCGACAGGTACTGCTTTCCATCAGGTGGTCTGTCTGCTCGTTTGTCACTATCCCAATCCCATAAAAACAAAAGTCAAATGTAGAGATCATATGTGCATTCGCATATTAAATGATTTAACCAATTATATGAAAACGGTTTGAACGTTCATGACAGAACGCAGTGTGATAAAAACAATTGGTCGAAATTCAACTGCTACGATAATCTATACATATAATAAAATTCTGAGTCGAATCTGTATATTAAATATTTTGTGGAAAATTTTATAGAAATATATATTATTATCGATACAGATTCCGAATCATAGTTTTTAGAATTTTTGCCTGTCTGTCTATCGGTCTAGGAACGCATCATGAGAAAACCACAGATAGATTTTGATAAAATTTAGTATGATGTATGATGATAGCTGGTTATCCGGGTCAACATTTTAATTTCTGAGAAATTTATACTATCAGTTAAAACGTACCACGGAAACTCGAGCGGAGCGAAGGTGCGTCACTAGTTTTATATAGTTTCGATTTGAAAATATATAGTTTACTCGACTCTATCTCGTATATATGACAAACGCAGGTGACTTCGCCTTTAATATAACGACAGCAGAAAGTAAATAAAGGTCTTTCAGCTATTTCACCCAGTAATTCAAGGTTATTTCACTAAATAAATTATGAAACACGCAGCCATTGAACAAAGGCATTAATGATTTACTCACCGTTGTAGTTTATTCAAGTGCTGTACAAGCGTGTACTATGTATACAATAAGATAAATTTCGATTAGATATACTCTTTCGATTTCACTTTATCCTAGTTTTCATTGCATATAATTTACTATTGCATATAGATATCTCAATATAAAATTATTTTGTCTCCTCTGTCGGTTTGTATAGTGCAAAAATGTACCCTTATACAAGAGTAATAATCTTCAAAAATCAGCACTTAAATAGGTAATTCGAAGTGTTTGCTTCCAGACGTTTTTTCAGAACTTGGTATAAATATATCTTAGGCTTAAATTTACATTGAGATTAAATATAATATAATGGATGAGACACAAAAATACATATTTTTTATAGCATAATATAACTGCGTTCAATTTTACTATAACTACTGTACGTAATGTATATAATATAAAAGGCAAAAGTGATTGACTGATGTATCAATGCACAGGCCAAAGCCTTAAGACTAGAAAATTGAAATTTCGCACACGTATTCCTCATATAACGTAGGCATCCACTAAGGAAGGATTTTGCAGAATTCAACCCCCAAGGGGGTGAAATAAGGGATAAAAGTTTGTATGAAACTTTTTATTTCTTGGACATATTTGCATGAAATTTCGTATTTTCCGTAGTTTGATCGCGAGCGAAGCCGCGGGTTCTGATAGTATTTAATAACTGTCAACGTTAGGTACATACATAAAAGTACTGTGAGTTTGAGACTATGACGTGCATTTAATTACACATTATGTTAACACCACACCGGAACGCAATACGTTGTATTTGTACTAACTGACATTGTACACGATATCCGGTTAATATATTATATAAATTATACGAGCCCTACACATGATAGCCTCATATACTTAAATCTATTATTATGATGTATGACCAACCTGGTTAGTTTCAACGTATTTGAGATACGGGATACTGATTAAAGGTGCAAATGTTTCTATTTAACTGAAAGTTTATAAGTTTGGTGTTAAAGACAAACATAAATGAAAAAAATTGAATGATTTGATATAGATGTTACAATCACATGATTAGTCCTCTGAGGTAATACGTTCATTATTAGTACTCCTTAACACAAGAGGAAAATTGTTTTAATATAAAAAAAGAAAATTAAACAACCCTTTAACCCTTCAATAAGCATAATGAAGATACCACTTTTTTGAAGTTATACTTCTTTTGGCACGTTTGCAAAAAATTATAAGAGTAAAATTTTTACAAGCCATAAAAGCCAAAAAGCAACATGATGAAGTTAGCTGTATTCCTTTTACAAACAGAGAGCTGTGACATACGGGATGAAATCTTTAGCTATTTTTGTTCTGTTACGCCAAAGAAGTATAACTTCTTACATGCGCACATAAGTACACACACACGTTTTTTTTGTATGGAAACAAGCGTTTTCCAAAGACAATAAGTTCACAAGTCCAGTACATTGCACCCAGCATTCCTAAAGCGTTGTTGACACGCACCGGCGGAAAGGATGCGGCGCGCATACGCTGCGCAGACGATGGCCAGACGAGCGCCGTTTTTAAATATGCCTTCCTGTCGCAGGGTTGTTGATGAAATATTAACTTTTTGTTATGTACCTACGTTTATTTGTTTATTTTATTGTATAAGTTGTATTTGACAGTAATACTTACAGCATTTTATCAGTTAACGTTATAAGAATGTGCAATGAAATTGGACAAATTTTAAAATTATGTTAGTAGGTAATAAATAAATATGTTGGGATATTAACACACAGCACCATCTAGTTTCATGGTAAGCTACGAGCTTGTGTTATGGATACCAGATAGTTGATAAACTACACATATATAACTTTAAATACATACATATTATAAATATAAACACCCATGACTGGTGTACAAACATTCGTGCTCATCACACAAATGAACGGTCCCAGCTGGACTCTAACCCGCGACCACTGGCACACCAAGCTGGGTCACAAACTGAGCCAAAATAAGAGAAAATAATCTTAATCGTAGTTAATAAAAATAATATAAAGATTAAGTAAATGCATTGATAAGTAAATATATATTTTAATTTATTTATATTTAGAAATTGCAAATATTTTTATTACAATTTTTAGGTATAAATAATCCTCATTTGACAAATCTAAAACACTCGAAGTAAAATTACACTTCTGATTTTGTTAATTACGTTAACCTTTTACATTGTATTCAGCCCTTTTTTTAACGTCCTACTGCTGGGCGCTGGCCTCCCTTCAATACGAGGGGGATCAGGCCATAGTCCACCACGCTCGTCAAGTGCGGATTGGCGGACTTCACATGTCTTTCAAAAACTTGCTAGGTTTTCTTAGACATGCAGGTTTCCTCACGATGTTTTCCTTCACCGTAAGGCAAGTAAGTGGTAATCATGTTAGAAATGATTCGCACATGAAAATATCAGAGGTGCGAGACCCGGGATTTGAACCTGCTTCAATTGGTTTTCCAAGCGAGCGCGTTACCACTGGGCTACCACTGCCTTAATCTTTTACATATTTTGTTTTAATTTCTTCTGAATTCGATGCTTAAAATTTCCTATAATTTCAAGTTTAACAATAGATAGAGTAAGCAAGTACAAGTTTTATAATTTGATAGATAAATCTAAATATTTATAAAAATACTTGAAACTATATTTTTTTTTATTTATAATAAAGAAAATTACAAATATACTTAATGATATATACAAAACAAACGTACACTTAGTTATTACTGTACAAGTCATGTCCGCGTGGAATAGTGGCAAGAATGCAAGCCGCATTCTCCCGTTGAATGACAATGCCGATTCTTTGGGTGAAAAATGCAAAAATATGTAATCACTTCTAATGGTACTTTAAGTAACATCAACAATATATAATCATTCATCCATGATTGAACCAACCCTATTAATAAAGGTGCTGTTCTTATATATATATGACTAGCGACTCACCCTCGCTCCGCTAGGGTTCGTTCTTACTTACGTTTTAACTTTTAAGATAGATTTCTCAGAGATGAGACATTTTCCCGCAGTAAAAAGTCTTCTATATGTTGACCCGGATAACCAGCTATCATTATACCAAATTTCAACAAAATCCCTCCAGTGGTTTTTCCGTGATGCGGTAACAGACAGACAGACAAAAATACTAAAAATTATATATTCGGCCTCTGCATCGATAATAATGTCTATTTAAATAAAATTTTCCAAGATTCGGCTTAGTTACAATTTTTTTATATGTATAGAATACATCTGGTTACGTCATAATCATCTTAGGCATAGGAACAATAGAAGGGATTCCGGACACGTACTGGAGTATTAGTGATACGCTTTTTTCATCTGCAGCTCGAAGTTATATGCGTTATTAAGCGTTATTTCCTAATATGTTTATGAAATTTAAATACAAGTTGTAATAAATTTTAAGTATTAGAATCGTTGCATTATAACTGCGCTGTAAGGGTTTGGTGCTGTATGTGCAGAGGTTGTGGGTTCAATTCATTTTTAAGACACCAAAGTATTTTTTTTTAATATGACATTTTATGGACAATCAAAGGCCACGTGTTCCTTGAATTGCCTTTTCCTTTTAACAACGAATCAGCGAATTGGCGTAATTTTGTTTTGTGATGAGGTATTTGTAGATTACAGAGTACTTTTGTTGTATTATGTGATTAATTTTTGTAACAATTATATTTTAATTTTTGCTTATATTTTTGCTATATAATTAAATAAATACTCAATGGCCAAAAAATATTTCTTTAGTTATGACGAGAAGAACAGAAGGACGCGCTTGGTACAAAAGAAGAGTCAGTAGTAATAAAAAAACGTGAATACATCCTTTAAAAAGTACTTTATCTTTAGTAAATTATTTACTATATAATTTAATTGAAGATCTACGAGTAATGTTAGTCTATCTGGCCGATTATGAAAGATGTAATAGATCTATTTTTGTATAGACAAATGAAGTTTAAATTTAATTCAATATACTCACTATCTATTAAGTACCTGCGTTTTATATTGAGATAATACAAGGTCGGGCCAGCTTTAGCCCAGTAAACTAAGGTCAAGTTTATTTAGAGTATCTGTTAGCACCAGCCACCTTAAGACCTTGGCGTGACGGACCGATTTACGACTGCCGCTACCAAATGTTTTGGTAATTGAGAACGAACATGTCGATTGGCATCCAAATGTTATCATGAAACATGAATTGTTAATAGACATAAAAAAGAAAGAAATACTTTTATTGTATTAAATAATTTACTGTACTAGAACTTACCTGTGGTTTTGCTTGCGTAGTTAAAAAATAACAAATTTTCATTAAAACTTCCTATCCGTTTTTCACACCTTCAGAGTTGAGTTACTTAGCTCCGGCTACCAATGCCTTGGTAAAGTATACGTATCGGAGCGACTTAAGACTGATATTGCAAAATTTTTTGGTAAATGAGAAATGAAAATGAAAATGTCGATTGGCATCTTTTTATTATAAAACATGAATGTCTGAATGATGATGAATGACAACATTATTATAGAGAACATAATAGGTTTATGTAGGAAATTATATTTTTTATATATACATACCTATAAATAGCTAGCTACTTACGAGTACCATCGCTCGCTCGGATGTGTCTCGGGTTATGATTATAATATACTACAGCTACTATATTATAACATAAAACAGGCTGCGCCATCCTTTGGTAAATTTTATTACTAATAATAGCCTATATATTACCATAGGTCATAGTCTGTCTGTGGGATAAACATACAAATATGTGCTGCCGTTTTAGCGTGAAGGAGTAAGAGTAAGTTTCGCATTTATAATAAAGTACATGGGCGACTGAGCTTCGCTCGGAGTTCTTATTTGTTATATCGTATTTTTTAGATAAAAAAAACTTAAAAACTTGAATAAATACAAAAAAAAGTAAAACATTCTATACGATCGAGATTCGAACTCGGACACACCTATGATTGTTAAACTTGCACCTTGATCGCTTGACCACGATGCTCATGCTTAAGTGTAAGAAATTGTCCTGAAAATCGTGTGAAAACTCGAAAAGACGCGTTTTCCCAGACATGAGACTAATCTAGATCGATTCTTCGCCCCCGAAAGCCCTCACATACCAAATTGCAGCGAAATCGTTAGAGCCGTTTCCGAGATCGCTGGTATAAATAAATCAAGATATAAAGATATAAATATACAAGAATTGCTCGTTTAAATATATTAGATGATAATAATAGTGGTAAAAAGTACTAAAGTATGTACTCAGCCCTTTTTACATCCCAGTGCTGGGCACAGGCCTCCCTTAAATACGAGGGGGATCAGACCATAGTCCACCACGCTGGCCAAGTGCAAGTTGGCGGACTTTACATGCCATTCGAAAACTTGCTAGGCTCTCTATGACATGCAGGTTTCCCCATAATGTTTTCCTTCAGTGAAGTGATAATCATGTTGGTAATGATTCCCACATTAAAATTTCATAGATGCAGGACCCGGAATTTAAATCGCTATTCTCCATTTCTCAAGCGAGCCCGTTACCACTGGACAAACACTGCCCAAAGAAATAATGGAAAATAAAATGAAATAGAAAACAGTTAACATTACAACTTTTTCACGTTACGTTTTACCTTACAGGGGAGGTACCTATAAATATTTTTTAATTAACTTCATAATATTATTAATTAAAAATATTCATTAGCATTTTAAATGTTAAATATAAACAATAACTGATGTTATCTTAAGAGTAAAGGTAAGATGGTAATTCAATAAAAGTTTTAAATTAGGCTCATATTTCTTTATTAACTTTTAGTAATCTGTATTACGAGTTAAGTATAATATTAAAAATTATTAAAACATTATTATAATAAAAACATAAAAACTGTAACTCAATAGTTATCGCTGTTTTCTAACTTTTCCTAATAACTAATGCTGTAGCAAGACGTTTCGTTTATTGAGTTGTTAGATATTCTATTCTAGTGTATGTTATTGTTACCGACAATTAAGGTATTCTATACAGTACTTAGGCGATAGGCGGTCCTGTCAGGTAATGTTTAAGGCCGGCAACGCATTTGCAAGCCTTGCGGTGTTGCAGATGTCCATGGGCGGCGGTAATCACTTTCCATCAGGTGAGTCTCCTGCTCGTTTGCCCCCTTGATGACATAAAAAAAAAAGATAATGAAAATTTAAAACTTACTACGAAATAATCTACTTAAATTTTATAAACATAGAAATCTTAACCCGGATTTAACATGTATAAGTAATCCTCACATAAAACTTTCAAACTACTATGAATTTAATACTACCCGCAAAAAAACTATAAGCTAGTCACAGATAAACTAAATGAAGTAACCAACAAAAATGTATACCTATATATTTTACATATTGCCGGTGGACCAGCAGGTACAATCCCTTAGAATTGCATACGTATATTAGCTAGGTAAAATATGAAAGGGATAATAATTTTCATAATATTTCATACTGGACGCGCCAGGTATTCTATACCTTGCCTAGGTATTGTATAGAATACCGGATTATACAGATTGCCGGTAACTATTGTACCTTACGCGACACTATCACCAATTGTCTTTTCATGATTCTCTTTATCTTTATATGAATCGATCTGAAGAGATATATCACGTGTCATTACTATATAAATTTTAAGAAAAAAAACCTAAAACTAAATGTTGAATAATCACTAAAAAAGATTATTAAATAGATCATGAGTATTTGTAGTTGAGAGTGATTATGTATTTAAATCGCAAAACAAATGTACCTACCTACCATTGTTTATAACAAATTCATAAAACTGTTTTACTACTAATTAAACGTGAGTAAAAATTTACAAAATCATATTATGTAATACGATAATAAATTTAAATTGTTACTAGGCCTACAAATTGCCATTTTATATGTAATGTAAGCATTGTTCCTACAACAACAATGCTTACTTTACTTTATATAGGTAGTAAAGATATAAAAATTATTCTGTAATAGATCATAACTCTAATTAATCATTTGTTTCATTCAAGATAATTAGACATTGAGTAATCAGGTTAAATAACCGAAATGATAACACCATTAAAAGCTATTCGACCGTTCAAGCCTGCAAAATCTAATACAGATGTCGTAGGCATATCGTACGATTCGTCATTATACAAACGGTGTCTGTTTGAAAACACTTGCTCGTGTGTAAAATGTCTAAGGCAAATTGTGAAACGTTAGATTGTCAAACACAGTATTATGAGTAGTAAGGATTTTTGGGGCTTAAGAAAAAAAAAACTAACGAAAACCTTCTTTACCTACCATAATCTGAGTCGGATCTGTCACCAAGCCTATAATATAACATAATATCCTCGAACACAACGCCATGACAACATTCTGAACTGTATTTTACAAAATAGCTTAGGGTTTTGTAAAATAGCTAATTTTACAACCTTGTATTTAGTGTATTAATAATATTTACTATTAGTAGTGGCATTTCTCATACCAGCAAGCATTTGCAATAAGATGGCGCTGTTTTTATAATGCCGAATAAAACAATCTACCTGCGACATAGATACATATAATCATTATTGAGCTAGAAGTTAGAAATATTTTAGCTTAAATCAATGCTAGTAGTTTCATGCTTAACCACAGAGTACTGTAAAAAATGAACACAATAACGATGACGTATTTCCAAACATCATGACGATTTCAGATCCATTGAACGCCTCTGTTTTGACCCTAACCTATTGGGTAACGTGTCATCAGGGCCGTGGGATCGCTGCATGGGAATCTCTCGAAACTATTGTTTTTGCCCACATTATGAATATAATGATTTATGTCCGTATTTAAGTGAGATCGCTGCTTTAGGGTATTGTTATAAGCTATTTAATACTTTGTTTTATAACTAAAATTACCTAAGTGTCTGTGTAATTTTATGTAGCCTAGCTGAGATGAATTTACGTTAAAATAGGAATATTCCATATTGCATGAGATCATATTTAGTATAGAAATTATACAAATATTACTTTCATATTATTTGCTGGCGAACTCGCGAGTAACACATGTAATGAACATACATACATTTCGTATTCTTTGTATATCTTATGCATTTAACTGTCTGCTGGTGTGGTGATTAGATCGTCATTCTAGGATAGAGGAAAAGTATTAGTGAGATTAGCGTCTCACCCTCGCTTCGCTCAGATTCGTCTCTAGGAAAACAAAAACAAACCACGGGAATCGTACATTTTTCCGTGATAAAAATAGCCTATGTGTTATTTCAGACTATAATCTATATCTATGCCAAATTTCATCCAGATCCGTTCAGCCGATCTGGCGTGAAAGAGTAACAAACATCCATAATCACAAACTTTCACATTTATAATATTAGTATAGATTGTCAGTTAAGGCGTTCTCAGTCTCAGCTCCTTTCTTTGGTTCTCATCAACTCTCGGTATCATCGGACACTGAAAATAAGGGACAAGAGTGTGTTTAAATTATTCTTTCTTGAAAATATTGAATCTAATATAAAAAAAGTGTGTGTGTACTTATGTATGCATGTAAGAAGTTATACTTCTTTGGCGTAACAGAACAAAAATAGCTAAATATTTAATCCTGTATGTAACAACTTTCTGTTTGTAAAAGGAATGCAAATAACTTCATCATGTCGCATTCAGCTAACTTCATCATGTCACTTTTTGGCTGTCGGTGTGTGCGCGCATCGTAAAAAATTTTTTCCAAACCTGTCAAAAGAAGTATAACTTCAAAAACAGTTTGTGATTATACAAACAAATCATTAAAGGAAGTCTTTGCACTAGGTATTTCCGAATTACTAAATCGAGATCAATACAAGATCAAAAAACCGTGCATTAATATTATTTACGAATTAATTACGAATTATTTTCTGTCACACACATGACAAATTTTGACTCATATTTAAGTGTTTACAGATAAATAATCACAATTCCAGAAATATTATCTATAGTTATTCACTAAATGATATTAATAACATCATTATATATATTTTTAGACATATGATTCCATTTAAATTTTATTATTTTATAATAAAATCATTTTAATCCTTATATTTTTGATTTGTATATCTGTGATTTCAAATTAAATGACTTACATATTTTTTATCTGTTTGTACATTTGCGCTGTATTGAAAAGTTACTTCATGGGTGGTCTTATATAAACAGGAAAAAATTCACTCTTAAAGGTGAGAACGTTAAGGAGATTTTAAGGTCAAGGTAGCCTTTTTAGTTAAAAAGTAAATATTTATATTGTTCAGGAAAAGATTATTTTACCACAACTTTTAATAATAATTAATTTTATGTAGTTACATACTACGAACAATATTATTATTTTATCATCTCCTTTATCTTCTTATATATTTTGTAATATATAAATTGTAAAGATGTATATTTTATGTAAAAGATTCTCTTATAAGATATCAGAAGTATTCTTGTTAATTAATTTAAGATACGTTTGTAGCCACCCTAATACCATTATTAAACCAGCTTATTAAATAACTAGCGATTCACCCGCGTCGCTTCGCTCGGATTCGTCCCTAGCTTGGATATAGTGAAATGGATATAGTATTTTATCCTTAAGAGATAAACATATGCCATCGCGGACTTTTTTGTAGACCTTTTTAAGGTGTACGACACTGTAGTACATTATTTTGATCTGTCTCGTAGGGTTCAGCAAGGGTTTGCAATGTAAGAACAAAAAAAACAAGCACATTTGTTTACGACATTAGAAACCTCTAAAATTATCAATGTTTCTCTATTATGCATGTATTATACATATAAACCTTCCTCTTGAATCACTCTATCTATTAAAAAAACCACATCAAAATCCGTTTTTTAAATATCTAAGCATATATAGGAACAGATAGCGGGAAGCGACTTTGTTTTATACTATGTAGTGACACTAACAAAATATGAATTTTCCAATCCTTTCAAAATTTATAACGCTGGGTATATGGCTATGGGAAATTCTTTAATTATTCATTATCAGATAACATTTATTTTATGATAAAATTTTATGAGATACACTTCATTTATATCATAATATTCTTATCACAGCCATTTATCATTTTTTTTTGTTATATATACATAAATATTTATCAAAATATTTTGATTATCTATTCTACTGTTTAGTAAATAGTAATTTAAGAATTAGTAACGTTGATAAGAAATACATTAATTACATTTTTTTCATGTAATTTATCTGATTTTTATAAAATAAAATAAATATAAAACGATTTTAGCTCGTGCATATCTATCAATATTTTAAGTCGTGAAATGGCTGAAAAGGTTATTTAACCATTAACTATTGTTATAGTTTTGAAACTTGAAAATCGAAAACTAAACAACAAACATAGAAAACAAAATACATTTTATCTATGTCATATAATACATTTCCATTATGCTTTCTTCTGGTTTGGACAAGCTTCTGTGTGGCACCTTCGCACGGTAGATATTAAAAATTGCAAAAATTACGGCACATCATATTTGGACAATGATTCATTAATCGCGAAAACAAATATATATTTAAGTGAATATTTTAAGGTCAACGTTGACGCACATTTAGTATTGTGTTACATAATACAAAACGCGAATTAAGTCAAATTCTTCATAATATAAACAATATATGTCTATAGGTATTTCTTGCGAAACGGTTGTGAGTGAAAATGTCTTATAAGCAAGAATTTTAGCGGTCAGTAACTTTGTTAACTTAATTTCTTGGATTACAAGAGAGAATAACAAAGTCGAAACCTTTTTTTTGAGGTTTGCTAATAATAATATAGTCAAAATTTGATAAAATCATGCAATTTTTAAGCCAATATGTCTTATCTTATTGCCAAAAGAATGTGGAAAGAAACGTTGAAGATTATTCATATTTCTTTTGAATATTTTACTTAATAATTTAGTCGACTATCATCATTAGGTGAAAAGTTCTTAACGAATAAAATATCACGAAAATAAATATAAATACATATGTCGGGACATTAATTAATATACAGCACCATCTAGTTCCATGGTAAGCTACGAGGCTTGTGTTATGGATACCAGATAGTTGATACAATAGTACTACAAGTATATTATTTTAAATACATACATGTATTATAAATATACGTATTATAAATATAAACATAGGGAGTACAAAGATTCGTGCTCGTCTCACAAATAAATGCCACCAGCGGGACTCGAACCCGCGACCGCTGGCACAGCAAGTAGGGTCACTTTAAACTGAGCCAAACGTGTCGTCAAAATATTAAATACAAAAAATATAACAAAAATAATTCGAAACTTGATGAAAATCTGGTCGAGATAACTGAAACGGGGTCGATGCATTTCACTATGACAAGTGGCTTTTTGGACAATTTGATGCAAGGATGTCCTTTTACATCGTTCTGACATTAAAAGTAGCTTCTATACTATATAAAGGTATAATTTTATTAACAAGATTTGTAACTCTGATTTTAATTTGTTTATAATATCATTACCTTTTTAGGCAGAAGCCATAAATAATCCGCGCTATTGCACTTTTATTGCTGGATAAATATTTAAAGGACAAAAATAACGATGATACATTAATCAAAATCTTCCCATGAAACCGAGAGGACTTTTTATGACTTAATCCAATATATTTTTTATACATATGTCTTAAATTTGAAGAAAAATAAAAAGCTTAAAATGTGTATGGCATATGGAATAGCAGTGTTTCGCCAGTCTCCTTGTCGATGGTCGCAAATTTGATTCCTTGTCGGGGCAAGAATTATCTCTTAGAACTATCTATATCTCCTTATAAGTAAACCGAAGTACTCTTAGGTTTTAAGACATATTTAGGTAAATAATGTCTTAAATTTTAGTAAAAAAACAAACTATTAGAGATTATCATCAACCACGCAATATCCAATAGGAATATCAGCCAAAATTAGCGGTCAGAGTGCGTGTAAGTTTTGTTTGTAATGGTTAAGTGTAATGTAGTATTATATTGATTAACGATAGCTTCCTGACTTTTACGGTGTTTTATTTTTTTTTAATTGGGCCCACATTCTGAATTAAAAAACTATATCTGCCTCTTTTTCCTATCGAGCCTTAGTATGAAATAGGGTTACTAATACATCCTTATTTCATATCCTAAGAAAATCAGTCTTTAAATATTTTTCCAGTGCTAAATATTATACATCATCGAGATGTTTAGGCGTTAAAATGAAGAAAGCAAACACTCAAGACAAAGTTACTTTAAGATTCATAATATTAGTATGGATTATTATTGGCATGTTAACAGTTAAAACCTCCCAACAGAAGGCCAGACAAAAGAGTCACATCCTGTTTAAATGTACGAAAATAAGTAACTAAAGCAAAGAAAAACCTTTTTAAAAATGAACTGAGGCATCCCACATGCAAGCTGCATATTCTTAAAACCCACAGTAAATTAAACACTGTTGTTTACTGAAAGTATTAAAATGTTTAAGTATTGTAACAAAAAAGGCAGTAACGAGACCATTAGTCAATATAAGGGAGTTGTTTTAAAATTTGCACTCGCATGGGTTGAACAAACTGTTTTAACGAATTTTATGAAGGCCTTACGTTGAAAGAATAAAGTGCAAGCTAGATTTATTACTTTTATTTTCGTTTACAAATGTCGCATAAATAACTTTGTAAAATTTCAATGTACTTGATATAAAAGGGATAGTGAAATTAGTGTGACTGAAGTTATGTTTTATCTTTATATTTCGTTTGTCACGTTGCATATATTTTCTTAAATATAAGTAGCATTCCCTGTCATTGTACTTTACTGTCAATCAGTCCAACAGTAAACGTGTATACGATAATAAATGTGTATATGAGATATAATTAAACTTAAGATTGTTAGTTTGTTAAACTACTAAGCTTTTTTATTAAGGGATTCGTGTGTGGATAATCTCTACTTCAAAATATATGTCTGAAAAAGCAAAATAATGATTTTTTTAAAGGTTCAATGTGGAACTGTCAACCTTGAGGTTGACAGTTCCACATTATTGTCTCGTATTCATTTTCAGGTGACTGAGCTCTGCAGGCTGCAGGAATTAATGAAATAATATAAAATTAAATACAATTAAAAATTTAAATTTGGAATAAAAAAATTAAATTTGGAAACTCCTTTTACTGCAAAGTTGGTTAGAATAATCATGTAAAAAACCAGACAATCGGCGATCGCCCCCGTCTCAACGGAAACGCGCCGTAAATGGAATATTGTGCATGCCTTTATTACGACGCCATCTTGCTTAACTGGTTGTAAGGTGTGGCAACATTGCTACCTGTCAAAGTTGACTTTTATTTTTTTTATTTGTTTTCATTACGAGGGGGTTTTAATTAAATTTAAATACAATAACGTGTTATATAACATGAAAAATGTCAAGATTGATTAATTTTTACTCACCTACTTAAATAAACATGTAATTTTTATAGCTATTCAGCTGTAGGTTTAATTTTTATTTAAACTGCAATTTTATTATGATTTTAATTGTAATAACATCTTGTTTTGTTTCACTAATTTTTAATTTTTGACACTAGATTTGTATTCGAAAAGTATAGAAATTATATGGTAACACTGTTAACACAAACATTAATTATTTTTCGTGAGCGCTATGTTGACTTCCTAATACGTACATATTTGATGTAAAAATATTATACTTTAATGAGGCTAATTTTATTTATTTTTATTATTTCTATATGGTATGCGAAGTCATAAACTTTAAGTATTTAAAGCTTAGACGCGTCTGTTTAATGGAAAGGAATGCACTTCATCATGTAAATAGTAATAAAGACAGACAGCATATATTTTTTTTATTTTATATTGATTGCCTTATCACAATTTACCTACATTTGTTTGGAATGCAATAGAAGTTAATTGTTTTTTTTTTAATTATTGCATTATATTAGGTAGTATAGTAAAAAAAGTAAAATTTCTTAATAAAAAGTGACTGAATAACATTTATTGTGGTAATAGGTGAAATCCGAAGGTATATAATATATCAGGTCTGCACTTTTTACACATTTTCATATGGGTAAAGCGTGTAAATGGATAAGAGAAGCTCCATGTATAGTAGTATTATTTTAATGTAGTGTAGTTGTACTTAGCAGATTTATAATAATATCTTTTCGACCCATTTCTCATTGCCCAAGTACGCCCGTAAACACAAGTTTACACTCTATTCCTCTCACTCTCATACTCCACTGGGACCACTATTCCATACGATCAGTGAGAGTTAAGGCGCAGGATTGACGACTTTAGTGTTTTCCGAAGCACAGGAGTCTATAATCGCTAAGTTCCTAACTCTGGGCTGCTACTGGGAATTTCTTGACAGAAATACTCAATACCTAAACTTGGCCCGACCCAGGACTCAACACCAGGACCCCGCGAACTGCGGCCGTACATGCTAACAAGCAGATTAGCAGATTAAGAGCAAACTAAAATTATAGAACTGTAAGAATTAAGTAGCATCAGGTAAATTATATGGGTGTAAAAATACCTCGATGTATGGGTTTTTTATTGAAAAAAAAATTAAAGAGTGCGTATATGAATGTGTTCACGCGCAAGAATTTACTTCTCTGTAGGTTATTGGTACTCTTTATGAAATTCAATTTATGTTTTAAATAATTAAGATAGGTGAGATACTCAAAATAACGCATATTAGGCATATTACAATCATATATTTATAGAATATCATTTAAGGAAATAATATAATACTATATATCATTTGTCAGACAATAACAACGGTTACCATGGCAACAAACGTACGTACATTTTTTCGTTACGCATTCCCCAGCTTACCCCCCGAGTCAAGCTTGCGTAAAGAAGTTTTACTTCAAAAAAACCACAAAAGTGTACTAGGGAGATTTAGATAATCACTAAAACTGATCTGTTAATTTTTATCCACTGTTTATGACGACTCAACCACTCCTGCAAAAACCGATAGCGTACCTATTTGACATTTTGTCAAAATTGATTGAATTTTAAATAAAATATTAAGTATCATTTGTTTTAGTGACGATACATTTGGTTCAGTTTGTAATAGCCCTAACTGCTATGCCAGAGATCGGGGGTTCGATTCCCGCTAGGGCAATCAATCATTTGTGTGATGAGCTCGAATGTTTGTTCTCCAGTCGTGAGTGTTTATATTTATAATATGTTCGTATTTAAAGTTATATGTATATGTGTAAGGGTATCAACTATCTGGTATCCATAACACAAGCCTCGTAGCTTACCATGGAACTAGATGGTGTTGTGTGTTAATGTCCCAACATATTTATTTATTTATTTATTTTATTGATATGAAACAGTAAATATTTATGGCTATTTTTAAAACGTAGTAATACTAGACTACACTGTATCTTGAGTTTCACTGTTTGAATTTTTAATAGGTTTCACAGGTTTGATTTTAGCCGGATAAAAATGATAGTAAAATGAATGATGATGAAAAAAAAGAGACTCTGAACTTAGGCATACCATATATCTTATCATGATTCAGTGTTTTGGTTTGGTTCAACTTTATGTAGCCATAGAGCAACAAATTAACGTATCTTTGCAAAGATACTCGTACTTATACAACATCAGACGTATAAATAAAAAAAGTTATAAATAATATTACCTATGGGTGTTGAATAGTATTTTTTTACTGTATACGCCATAGTACAATTTTATAAAAATGTATACAGGAATTTAAACTTAATTGAAGTTAAACAGATTCTTTTTTGTTTTCAGTTGTTATATATACTCTGTGGCGAAATAATATGCTTTCTTTAATATTTTTTTAAATTTAAATGATTCATTTGTTACCAGTTTCATAAACTTGCATATGTTGTACGAGACAAAACTCGTTTCCTTTAAAAATGTATAGATTACTTATGAATGCTTAGAATAGATCCTCATTTTATCAGATTAAAAAGTTCGTAAACAACACGCGCTAATCACTGGAAGTATTATTATACAATTTGAAAAAAATATTTTCCTTTTTGTATTAGTGCTTTATGACTTACTTATAAGGTTAAGGATATTTAACATTATCTACAATATAATGTAATTTTCACATAAATAAACTAAACAGAAAGAGCCGCGGGCAAAAGCTAGTATATAAATAACATTAATTAATCAAACGCTGTTTACTTTCAATATACATATTAAGCTCTTTAGGGCTATCGAAGACGCCATGACGCCACACTATAACAATTTAATGTATATAAAGCCATTAACTAATTGATAAACATGTGTAGTGCCGCGTGTCCGTCTGCAAGTGAAGGATATCCGCACATCTCTGATGAATATTTTATCATCCATTGTTACTTGGGCGCTCCCAATGAAACGTGTTTTCTTAAGATATAGCAAGTAAAGCCTTTAGATTATTTTATTTTTTATTTTTAACTAGCAACTAATCCTCGCTCCGCTCGGGTTCGTCCCTATTTACGTTTTAATGTTTAGCTCAGAGATGAGATATTTTCCCTCAGTAAAAATATGTTGTATTCCATATGTTGACCCGGATAACCAGCTATCATCATACCAAATTTCATCAAAATCTGTCCAGTGGTTTTCCCGTGATGCGGTAACAGACAGACAGACAAACAGACAGACAGACAAAAATTCTAAAAACTGTAGATTTGGCTTCTGTATCGATAATAAAGTTTATTTCAATAACATTTCAAAAAAATATTTAATGTACAGATTCGGCTTAGTTACAGTTTTATTATATGTATAGATTGTGTTTGTTATACAGCAATGATATAGATATATGTAAATTTAATTTTAATAGCTAAATCGTTTTTATGACAAAATCATATGTTTTTATCAGTAAATACTAAATAAATAAAATTAGAAAAGGATAATTTTTAATGTTTGATCTATTATAAATAGAATTTTAATAAAATATTTTTTATCAAATAAAAAGAAACATATGTCTCGGTAGTTAGGATGTACGATCCGGGCAAAGCTTAGTTATTAAGGTTTTCTAACAATATTACTGAACATTTTGTAACAGTCTGGAATTGGAAAGGTGTAGTTGTTACACCTCCCTGCTTTGGAGAGCAAAGCCGTTGGTCTTGCGCCTGATTTCTCACACATTGTGTCAAATTACCTAATACACGGTGGCCGAAATCGTGAAGAGGACATTATTATTATTGTTTTGTATTCAGCCCTTTTTAATGTCCTACTGGGATTTTTTCTGATCCAGACTGGATTACCTAACGGTAATCCGTTCTTCTATCCGTCCCTTCAATACATGATTTTCTTTGACGTGCAGGTTTTCTCACGATGTTTTCCTTCACTGTAAGGCAAGTAGTAATCATGTTAGAAATGATTCGCACATGAAAATATTTAAAATGCGAGACCCGGGATTTGAATCCGCTTTATTCGGTTTCCCAAGCGAGCGCTTTACCACTGGGCTACCACGGCCCATTTTTTTGTTTTTTCGTTTTAAAAGCACTGAATTATAGCATGATGAATGAAGGTAATCTTCTGTGATTGGAAGTTCATTTTACTATTTTTAACATGCTACCTAGCTAAAAGATTAACACAGAAAAATAAGTTAATCCTCACTCTCTTGTCTTTACTTAATTCCCAATCAGTTAGAGCTACAGAGCAGATTGCTTCTAAGGTTTTAATTTCACCATAAATGATTTAGTAAATAAGTAACATAGGTACTTATGACTTGAAAAAAGATTTTTATTACATTTAAATTAATACAACAACTCGTTTGTGCACTATTTTAGTATTTAAAGTGTAATGCAAAATAAATTCAGCATTCATATCACGTTCGCGTTGCAAAAATTTGTTTAGCGCCCGGAAACGGCCATTTTTTTTCTTTTTTACAACTGACGCCTTGCACAAGCGCATTCTGCCTACGTTTTGATTCATGAATTAAAAATATCACACCCGCCATTTATTTCAAACAATGATGCGTAATTTTATAAATCTAAACATTTGTACGTAGATTGCGCAATTCATTCAATTTTTATTGAAGCTAATGCTACTTAATGCTCTTTGGATGCTAAGGCTGGAATACATATCGCTTTTGCTTTTATTCTCATAAGCGAAGTCGACGAACGGTCGCTTATGTCATCCAAATGTCACGGGATCGCCGAAATTATTGCGCCAAACACTATTTTTATTGTAGTGATTCAATCACTATCAATTTACTGTAATTTATGCGCCCAAATTAGAGAATACATATATTATTAATGTTTGTTTATAAAAATATATATATATTAGGTGTATTTTTGTAATTCTGTGAAAGTTTCCCATCATGTATCTAAGTTTATAGATTGAATTTTATATTATTAGAAAAACTACCTTATGTGAAGAAGATAGAGTACTTTAGTGACCACCACCTAATTATAATAATATTAACTACACTAACGTTTTCGTAAATAAGTATCTTATCTATTAATATACTAAATATTTTAATTAATATTAATTTTCTTAAGGCTTTGTAAACTTATGCTTTAATGAATATCTTTATAAGAATAAAAGTAATGACCATTTACAATATAAAATATCCTAAATATCCTATATATCTTAAGTTTATTCCTAATTAGCATTGCGGGATCCAAACTGGATTTGTGCATTTACTTGTCTTGAAATCAACCTTTTACTCGTATATTGGCGTTATCATACTTTTAGTTTTGGTCGTCTCCATTTTTATAAAATCGTTTTTTGTTGCATATTGTATTAAATTGTTGCATGTTGTGTTGAACTTGCCAATATAAGTTATTGTGAAAGGCAGTGGTAGCCCAGTGGTAACGCGCTCGCTTGGGAAACCGGAGTTAAGCGGGCTCAAATCCCGGGTCACGCATCTCTGATATTATCATGTGCGTTTCATTTCCAATATGATTACCACTTATCTTACCGTGAAGAAAAACATGGTGAGGAAACCTATATGTCTGAGAGAACCTAGCAATTATTCAAGAGACATGTGAAGTCCACCAATCCGCACTTGGCCAGCGTGGAGGACTATGGTCTGATTCCCCTCGTATTGAAGGGAGGCTCGTGCTTAGCAGTGGAACGTTAAAAAGGACTGAATACTATACGTGATTACTTTAATTAATTTAATTAATAATAACATAGGATTTTTGTTTAAAAATAATGAATTAAATTAGAAAATGTTTCACGCAGTAACCGTAAGGAAGGGTTTTTTGTAAACAAATTACATTTTAGCGTAAGATCTGAAGAGTTATATAAGGTTACTTTTATCCTGCTGCATATGTTTTTATGAGATGTTGCAAAAAATCCTAAGTAACGTACATGGGAAAAGACTCACTTGTTATAAACTTTAAATAAAACCGACATCATTTTGATGAAATTAATGAAAAGTAAACTAATGTCGATCTCGATAATTTAAAAAGTAACTTATAATTTAAACGCAGTACCATTTACACCCAACACCCACTTCGCAATTTACACAAGCTTTTAAATTCCCCAAAAAATAATCTGATGGTGTAATTTCTAATTTTATCAAGACAATAAAATCGGCTACATTATGTTGGCAATCGCCAAAATTGTGGAAACTTGACAAGTAAGGCTTAAAATATTCCTTTCGTATATATTATATAAAGGCGTCCATCTGTATGTAATCAAAATATACCTACCAGTCGCTTAGCGCACCTTTGGCGCCTTATAACCTCGCTTTCTAGATTAAGAAATGTCTATTCTCATGTCTTGACATGATCTGTATAACTGATTCAAGTTTTTTTTTAATGAAGAGATGCGCTGAAGAGCTACAATAACTTCTAAAGGAGTGTAAAAGTTTGTGTGAAAAAAAAATTGGGATAAAAATAAAAAAAGGAACTCTGCAAAGACGGGATAGGATGCCAGTTTATATTATATATCTTAAATATCTTTAATAATATCTATAGGTTTTTAGATTTAAATTAACTATACATTTGGAAATAAGTTTCTTTAATTACACTATTATCAAGCGATAATAGTTTAATTTCATGCAAGTACGTGATAATCTTTTTAATCATTGATACTATTCAAAATTTCTTTGAACTACATAATATACACTCCGCCCTGTGGCGGGCGGATAGACGGACGGACAGACCACGTAGGCTTAGGTTATCCTCGTAATAGGGTTCCGACTGGACGCTTTAAGTACGTGACTCTAAAATCATATATTTTTTATCTATTTTTCATACATGTCTTATTATACCTCTTTAGTGTTGGTCCTTAACGTTATTGCTTTTCTATCATTATAATATAACGTGTCCATAATCATAACACAAATTATTTATACGTTACTTCTACATATAAATAAATACAAATATTAGCGTATCTATACAGATAAATAAAATTCGAGTGTCTGTTTGTAATATTAAAATAACCGCTTTTTAATAAATGCATATGGATGTATACACGGTACATATACCAAAACAACATTTTTTTTTTCAATTTTTGTCTGTCTGTCTGTTTGTTCCGGCTAATCTCCGAAACGGCTGGATCGATTTTGACGAGACTTTCACTGGCAGATAGCTGATGTTATAGGAAGTAACTTAGGCTACTTTTATTTAAGAAAAAGAATCAGGGTTCCGCGGAAAAAAATAAAACCCATGAAATTATGAATAAAATCCGCGTACGGCCTACGCATCCGAGCAATACGAGGGTAAATCGCTATATAATTTAAATAAATGAATATCTTAGGAGTAGCAAGCTACTATTTATGTATACCTAAACATAGCTAACCGTGAAAACGTACCTAGGGACGAACGCGAGCGAAACGAGCGTGAGTCGCTAGTAATAAAATAAAAAAAAATCTATTTTTTTTATACATAACCGTTTCTATGTAGAACTAATAAGATAAATCGCAGGCGTCAACTATGGTGTATAGTAACTAAAATATTTTCACATTATCGTATTTCCTTGAACGTGAATCGATTAATATTATAAAACAGCGATTCACGTGTTTCTGTGAACAATTGCGTATTACTTCTAAATGCATTTTGATAAAATATACGTTATAATTTTTACAATATTTTTAAATCTTTCTTACATTGTAGTATTACAGTGTGTCATATACCTACACACACATGTCACATGGTGCTTAATAATTTTTTTTTAATTTTTTAAACTGGCTTAAGTTAACCCCATGTACAGACTTCATTTAATTATCCTACTAATATTGTAAATGCGAGAGTTTGTGAGGGTGTATGGATGTCTGGATGTATAGATATATGGATGTTTGTAACTCTTTCACGCAAAAACTACTGAATTGATTTTAATGAAACTTTAGAATAATATAGCTCATACATCAGAATAACACATAGGGTGCTTTTTATCCCGGGAAAATATACGGTTCCCGTGGGGAATTTCTTGGAATCTTTTGGGAATAATAGGGAATGAAGATTTGTTTTTGTTTTTCTAGAGGTGAACCCGAGCGAAACGATTGTGAGCCGCTATATAAATGTAGCACACTTTAACTTTTCGTCTACTAGCTTAGAAGAAAATACTGTGTTAGACGAACAGGCAAATAAATATGAGTGGCTCAAGGGTTCGTAGTTTATTGGTTTTTCAACTACGAACAAACTCGCATGTGTAATAGTAAAGATAGCAATAATATATTATATTAATAATATGATATATTATTAAATGTATCACTCACTCATTAATCACGAACTCTTAGAAAGATTAAATGCTACAAACTTGAAATTTGGCAGGAGAAGAATATATTATGTATATAAAGAATTGGTAGGCAGGCAGTGGTAGCCCAGTGGCAACGCGCTCGCTTGGGAAACCGAGTGAAGCGGGTTCAAATCCCGGGTCTCGCACCTCTGATATTTTCATGTGCGAATCATTTCTATCATGATTACCACTTGCCTTACGGTGAAGGAAAACATCGTGAGGAAACCTGCATGTCTGAGAAAACCTAGCAAGTTTTCGAAAGACATGTGAAGTCCGCCAATCCGCACTTGGCCAGCGTGGTGGACTATGGCCTGATTCCCCTCGTATTGAAGGGAGGCCCGTGCCCAGCAGTGGGACATGAAAAGGGCTGAATACAAAGAATTGGTATCCCCAAAGAAAGGAGTTTTCTAAAGGTGTAGGTACACTCCTTTAAGTATGAAAACCCGTTATTTTTAAAGTTACTGTGATCGAAATTGAAAACAATTTTTCTTATTTAATTGACGAGTTTTTTAATTTGGGATAGAACATCCTCTGGTTATGAAAAATATGGGATGGTGTGAAATTAGGAGGGGGACAGTTATACATCTAGTACTACGCGAGCGAAGTCGCATTAAAACGCTAGTGAAACTTAAAACACTAATAACTATAAAAACACAAAGAAAACAGTCATCGCGTAACTTTACCATTTAAAAAAATCATCTTTCCTTTTCCTCAAACTTCAGGCATCTACAAATAGTGTTTAATAGTAACGTACCTGCATGATAAGCAATCGGCCACGTGTGCTATCAACGATACCGTTGGCGCCGGTCTGAGGTCTGAGATAACGTAAGAATGTATCAATGTAAACCCGTAATCCTAATCTACGCTGTAAATGTGTCAAAGAAGGATATATACTCAAGTACTAGTATTAACGTTTAGATTTGCAGTAAATAGGTCAAAGAAGATATTGAGGGGGGAATAGGGAAATGGTATTCTATTTATATAATAGTTGTTAAATAAATTTGAAAATTCGTGATACTGTCAGGATGTTTGTTGTTATTATAACTATAATTAAGTACATGGGCGACCGAGCTTCGCGTTTTTTTTTCGTAAATTCGTGTTTTTTCTATACTAATATTATAAATGTGAAAGTTTGTGAGTATGGATGTATGGATGTTTGTTATTCTTTCACGCCAGAATGGCTGAACGGATCTGGATGAAATTTGGCACAGAGATAGATTATAGTCTGGAATAATACAGGCTACTTTTTATCCCGGAAAAATGTATGGTTCCCGTGGAATAGGTTTGTTTTTGTTTTTCAAGACAAACCTGAAGTGAAGTGAGGGTGAGTCAATAGTTATTTATATTTCCCCAAAATTGCAATCGCTCTGTTACAATCTTAACCAGACTTTGATTATACGATTGATTACTCCACCTTTGTACTTCTTATCTATTAAGCGTTCGTGAATCGCAATTTCGTTATCATTCGTTACAAGTGATAAAATTCACATTACATGCCTGTAATTTAATAATAATTAAGCTGTTCGTTTGTTCTTTTTATGTAGATACGCTGAAAACTGCACATGTTTGTATACATTATTTTAAATTAGGACTTATTTATTAGTACAATAATTCGTTACTAATTGATCTAAGTCATAATACAGTCATCATGACGTAAATTGATTAGTGCATTAGTGTTTAATCTTCTTATTCACTGAAGGAACACATTCGCAAGTGTGGGAACGAATTAGGTTTTAACGAATAATTTATCATGGCTAAACTTACATACACTTTGCATTTTTATATACCCATTTATGATCTTGTTAGTTAAGAATTTTTTCCTTCGCTTTTCAGTAATGTTTTGTGATATCCCGTAATAAAATCAGTGTATACGTTTAGAAGGTATGACGCAATCGACAGAGACTTACGAGTATCTTACATGGAAATACAAAACTTTAAACTTCCTCTATAAAAACTCTTCATTTAAGCTTCCACATCTGATCGCTAGTGATAAAGTGTCAGATAGGTTAATTAAATAGAGAGCGACGGGGTGGTTAAATGTCATTGTGTAATCAACCCCTTCAATGGTATAATATGGTTAAAACTTAAACTATATACATATAATATAATTTAAATTAAGAAGATTTACATTTACATTTAATATCCTAAGTTTCCGCTCGCATATTAAGCTCATCAGCACATCTAAATCTGTTCAGCATATTAAACGTGAAAAAAGAGACAAAGTAAACTCGCACGTAGTCACTACACCATGTGTTACTAGGTACCTAGTACCTAAGCGAATCAGCTTCGCTCGGCGGTTTTTTGTTTTACTTGTATATATTATTATGTAGATAAACTTAAAATGCAAAACCTTATCTAAATACAAAATTTGATCTAAATCGTAAGAGCCGTTTCCAAGATACACGAAATAATTTTATATAAGTACATACACACATACAAGTTACATTTAATATTATAAGATACTGTATTACACAGAACAAACTTCTATCAGAAAAAAATTAAATATTGTGCAATTTTCAGGAAATGCTGAAGAAAGTTGACAAAGACAACCGTTTTGAGTGATTCCTTATCAAATAAACATTTCAAAACAAATGTTTTATACATACAAGTAAAGTGGGTTAATTAGGTTGTGATAAGATAGTGCGATAAAACAGTGCGACAATCTGACGACTACGGAGCAGCTCTTCGTAAATACTCAGGTTTATCAATAGTCTATTTGTACGAGATAAGTTACCAAAAATTTTCATTGTTTAGTTTGATCATGTGAGAATTTGAGTTTTTTTTTATAATAGTTTTCGTACATGGCTTCGTTCGCACTGTACAAATAAATAATTGAAATACGTTGAAAATATGATAAGGTATTATTATATTATATTTGTTAATTAATATGTTTTTTTTTTTGTTGGGACATTAACACACAGCACCATCTAGTTCCACGGTAAGCTACGAGGCTTGTGTTATGGATACCAGATAGTTGATATACTTACACATATATAACTTTAAATACATACATATTATAAATACATACCCACTGATTGGAGTACAAACATTCGTGCTCACACAAATGAATGCCCCCAGCGGGACTCGAACCCGCGATCTATATTATAATCTGTAACTATCCCCATAAAATCAATAATCACGAGTTAGTACAAATTTTTAATAGTTTAAAATGATATAATAAATAAAAGTCTTAGCTTATCGGGTTTTTTCGCAGATTTGCTCTCGGTCTTTGCCGTGACCATGATCGCTGTAAAGCATCGAAACGTCGGTAATCTAAGAAATAGTAAAACTTTAGATAGTATATCTAAAAACCTTATTAAATCTAAGAAAATATAAGGAGAATATAATAGTTTAGTATTATATACTTTTCCTTGTGACAATATGTACTGCTTTACAATGAAAAATTCATTTTAAATTAGACTTAAAATAATTCGTGCACTATATAGTCAATGCTTTTTAGTAATAATATCAAATCGTAATTTATTTATTTAATAAGTAAAAGAAAATTTCAACTATTATCTTCAATTCTAATCTAACGGCTACCAATATAACACTAAATAAAAAAAACGTTTTAAAGCTACACATAAATGTGTATATTAAATACACATGGCTGAGAAACTTATGTGCTAGGTTCAACGTATGTTATCATAACGATTAGATAATTACCTGTCGACTATCTTGTAACATGGCATTTTATAAAGATAAATGTTAGAATCGATTATATAACATTAAATAAAAGTTAAGTACTAGTAGTGAACCGGGATTCCCCTTGCCAATATAAACAGAAGCTTTCCATACTTTATAATGTCATGCAAATAACGAACTTTTATAGAAACTGTCACCTAATCTTTAACCCTTTTAGGAGACAAATGAAAAATTCTCTTTTAGTTTAATCTGTTTTTTTTTACGAAGTAGATACTATAAAGAAAGGCTTTTTACGTTAAAGTTATGTTGAAATATTCATTTTTTAAGTGGATCCACAACATGAGTTCTCGTTTTATTCAGTCCTACATGAAATATAGGCCACGATTATCTGGTAGATAGAACATATATGCCAATACAGTAGTGGGGTGTCATTCTATAAGTAGATGTAGATTAGATTGGTTAGAGCTATGTATATACTACGTTTAATCTACAGGTTTACTTGTGAATTAAAAAAATAATCTTGTAATTATAGAACATTCCTTCTTCATTTGTGATTACGAAATATTACAAAAAAAATCGATAGGCGATTTGTTTAATAAAATAGTGAGATTTTATATGTTTTTTATGGTATTTAGTTGGTTTAAAAAAAATTAAATGCAGTCATTCCATTTTCTCAAAACATGTTTCCTTTAAATAATTGAGTTCAATATTTGAGCTACTTTTCTTCCATGACACTTTTGTTTGTTCTACTTTGTAGATCATAAGGAAATGCCATAAGCATGATGTCTTTTTACAATATGCTTTTATTTAACTTACAATGTTTGTATGAATGTTTGTTTGGTTTAAATCTTGCAACTGAATTTTAAAGCAGTTATCCTCGACCGATTGAACTGAAGTTAAGGTTAGACGACAATGTACGGTTAGATAAGTGACGTCTTACTAAATCAAATATGGCGGACCCCTAAGATATGGATATCAAATGAAAGGGTGTGCTGAGAAGAATACGAATAAATAACTAAATAATTAAAAGTAAACTTTAAATTAAATCGAACCCATTTATTACATTACACAATTTTTACGATATAAAAGCTTGTTTTTAAAAATGTTTTTTTTTAATATTTATTTACGTTATATTTCTAAGTACCCTCATATTTTGTAGTTTTTACAATTTACCTTGTAATGTAGTATACATTACAAAGTAAATTGTTAAACATGGAAAATATATGATTTTAATAATAAATAAATAATTGACGACGTTGTATGAATATTTCGTGAGCATCCATTTTATAATAAGTAATCTTAGAAGGTCATATTGATAAATTTCAGAGAATTTTATATAGAATTGGTTTAAAACGTCATGATAACGATGATTTCGTGACCTCGCCAACATTTATCTGTGAATGTACGAAAAGTACATACTTTTAACTACCTACATAGTTATAGGTCGGTTCGGTTTGCATTTTTTTTTACAATATCGAAATGATTTTTTTTAATAAATAAGATTTCACGGGGAAAGTTGTTAAAGAAAAAAGGAAAGTAAGTACCTAAGTTAAGTAATTTTTACCCGACTGCGAAGAAACTTAACTTAAAAGGGTTATATATGTATTTGACTTTTATGTATGTATGTTTGTTTATTTGTTATAATAACTATTAAAGCCCTAACAAAAGTATTTCAAACACTGTATACATATGTATATTGTATTGCCTTTAATGATAGCAAAATTAATAAGTACATACCTATTTAGATAGTTTATCTCTATAATTTTTGTTCTTTATATAATCTTTTATATAGGGCAAAATAAGGGATTATACTTCCGTTGTATTCATGCGTTTTACTTTAAACATATAATAATGATATGTTATCAGATTTTTTATCTATCATGCCAGTAATGCGCGAGTGTAACATTTGAGTGATGAATAGTTAGTACCTGTTACTTTACCCATATAGATAAAAATAATTATATAATTTATAGTGACAGTGGTAGCCCAGTAAGGCAGTGGCAGCCCAGTGGTAACGCGCTCGCTTGGGAAAACGAGTGAAGCGGGTTCAAATCCCGGGTCTCGCACCTCTGATATTTTCATGTGCGAATCATTTCTAACATGATTACCACTTGGTTTACGGTGAAGGAAAACATCGTGAGAAAACCTGCATGTCTGAGAGAACCTAGCAAGTTTTCGAAAGACATGTGAAGTACGCCAACCCGCACTTGGCCAGCGTGGTGGACTATAGTCTGATCCCCATCGTATTGAAGGGAGGCCCGTGCCCAGCAGTGGGACGTTAAAAAAAAGGACTGAATACAAATACAAATACAATTTATAATGTGTTTTCCTAGCTAAGGCTAAAGCTGCTTCGTTGGCTTAGTGGTAGTAGCACGTATTTCTGTAGATCGTAAAGACAGTAATCGAAAGTAATCGAGACAAATCAGTTATTATTGGGCTTTTTGCCTGGGCTGTCTGTCTGGTAACGCTTTACAAGAAAACCACTGGACATATTTTGATGAAATTTAGTATGTTCATATCTAGTTATTCGGGTCAGCATATAGGATTTTACTGCGGGAAAGTATCTCATCTCTGAGAAATCTGTATTAAAAACGTAACTAGGGACTAACCTGAGCGGGGCGAGGGTGACTCGCTAGCTTTAAAAATAACAATTTTTTCGTTGTTTTTTTTTCGGTACAATTTCTCCAAATTATTGTATAATTTTTAAAGAAAGTTTCAAAAATTTTCAAACAAACTAATTTATTCAGTTATTTAGTTAGATTTAAAAGAAAACATAAGCAAATGATAAACAATTCTCGAACTAGGCACCGAAAAGTGCACTAAGGGGCAAGAAACATGCACATGTATGCGCTAAATTAGCGGTGACGCCCGCACAGTTTCCCACACATTGAGTAGAGTCAGCAAAAAACGTGTTGAAAACTAGATAAAATTTTGAATACTTTTTGAATCACAATAATAAATTTTGTAGATTCTTAATGAATGAATCTATTTTTAATGAAATTATTACATTTATTGAACTGCATTAAAAAAATCTGTAATTAAACTTAAAATAACAGTTATGAGTAGAAAGTAACGTAGTTTACTTTTATCCATATAACTTAAGTAGTACCCGTGGGATATTAAATATTAACCATTCGACACTCACTTAGTAGTTAGTACTGCTAAGTGCTATCATAGATGATACCATTTTAACTAGATTACGAGCAGCTTTGTAACAAACCCTTTACAAGAATCAAATTCATGACTTCCGGAATAACTATCACATATACACTACCACTGTGCCAGAAGATCAAAAATAATTTACCATACAATAAATACCCATGAGAAAGATATAAGGAAATATATTGTTATCTGTACAGCGACAGGATGTCATTTCATTTCTTATTGAGCTCGCAAAAATAAATAACGTCTAGTGAGTAATGAATAGCGGTTTGAACATCTTAATGTATTGTAGTTATGCGATATTTACGATCATTCATCTTTTAACGGTAATTAACAGTGCTTCTATTTTCAAGTTAGTTTATAGATAAAACTAGTGACTCACCCTCGCTACGCTCGCGTTCGTTTTAGCGGTTACTATGGAACAGTTAGGTTATTATATGATATATAGCCTATAACCTTCCTCCATAAACGGGCTATTTAATGCAAAAAGAATTTTTTAAATCGGATCAGTAGTTCCTGAGATTAGCGCGTTCAAACAAACAAACACTGCCTCTTAATATTAGTATAGAATTTACGTAAAACGTTATAATTTTTTTTATTTTCCATTTAATTTTTATCACAAGAAGTTTCATTGAAAATGTATAGTAAATAAGATTGAGTTATATCATCGTTTTGTGATCACGTCAAACTATTTGTACTATATGTTGTCCTTTAGGCAATTTTTTTAATAGCTATTAACGAGCTTAAGTGTTATCAATTAAAAATATTGGAAACAATTATATATATATATATATATATATATATATATATATATATATATATATATATATATATATATATATATATATATATAGGTAAATTTTCAACAATGATTATGGTCGAATCTCGACCACTGGGCGAACACTAGGTAATTTAAAAATGAACAAAATTATTATATCATTTTAAAACATTTTTGTTTGATTTTGACGACACGTTTGGCTCAGTTTGTAGTGACCCTACTTGCTGTGCCAACGGTCGCGAGTTCGAGTTCCGCTGAGGGCATTCATTTGTATGATGAACACGATTGTATTGATTGATGAACTGATGAACGAGTTTGTACTCTAGTCATAATTGTTTATATTTATAATATATATGTATTTAAAGTTATATATGTGTAGTGTATTAACTATCTGGTATCTATTTAAACACAAGCCTCGTAACTTACCATGGAACTAGATGGTGCTGTGTGTTAATGTCCCAACATATTTATTATTATTTATGTTTAGTTCTGAAACTGTCTATATTATTCCTTGATCTTAGATAAAAAACGAAATATTTTTTATCAATTGCCTGTTCTGTTTTTTTCATATACGGCTTAAGAATCTGGATCCATGACTAATTCGTACGTATATCTTATCTTAGAATCTAGAAACAGGTTCTTTAAAGAATTTCTTAATTTCCGGCATCTTTCCTCATACAATTACGTATCGATTTTAGTTTAACTATTGACTACTATTGGATATAGAATTTATGTCTATTGTAATGTTACTATTTTAAACGTTTAATTATTTTTTTTATTTTTTTAATTTAAAATGAATCATGAAAATCGGTTTACAGTTGTCGAACTTATTGTGTATTTAAAAAAAAAATAATACAGTCAATTTGATACTTCTTTTTTTGCTGTCGGTTAAGCATTGTAGTACATTTCTTTTAATATGTACCTGCTAATATCTTTTATCTCACTTTAAATAAAACTATCTTTTCGGATTTTATCGCGGATTTATTTTGATTTTTGAATTCATTTTGTTATTTTGTGGGTAGGCTATCTGTAACAACTATATAATGCCTTTGAGACATCTAACAGCTTAGTATCTCCCGTCACCATGATTGCTGTAAAGCATTCGAATAATCAAAATAAATCCGCGAAAAAATCCGAAAAGATAATTTTATTTAAAATGTCAAATATTCGCGGAAATCTAGATTTACATTGACAGACTATAAGCTTTTTTTATGTTGGGAAATGCATAAATGATTAGGATATGCCTAACATGCATAAAAAATAATGCAGGAAATTATGTGGGGATCTTCAGCTAGAAAAGAATGTACTACCCTTTAAAACCAAACAGAACCTCCCCCTCCTCCCCCTCCCTTAATGGGGCGTTGCAGGATCGCTTATACACTCAACCATGACACCCTTATGATAACAAAAATTTACTGAAGCAGACCACAACAACCATGGGGTTGCTTTGGTCTACTCTGCTATCAGAGAAGTATCAGGAGCAACCCGCATGGTAAACCGCTCTTCGAAGTGGGCTACCTATCTGTGCGTTTCGTGGCTTCGCAACCGGCTGCGCCCGCCAGAAGTGCCGGAGTCCCCCAACGACAAGGCGAATAAACGCTTGCAGACCAGGACTAAAACATAGGCATACTGAAAAACATACTGTTAGGCTAGACTAAGGGCTGTTCCTTTTTGTATTATAGGGAGGCTCATGCCCAGCTGTGGGACGTTAAAAATAGCTGGACACATACATACTGTTAGGTGCGGAGAAACGCACTCGAGCGAAGCGACAATAAGTCGTTGTTATATTAGTATACAATATGATAAATACAAAAGGTATTTAGAAACGAGGGTAAGCCTCCAGTTAAGGATATATTATAATTCTTCCATGTATGTATTAATTCTTGAATCATAATATATGTATCTTATATATTTAAACGAGCAATTCTTGTATATTTATATCTTTATATGTTTATATCTTTATTTATTTATACCAGCGATCTCGGAAACGGCTCTAACGATTTCGCTGAAATATGGTATGTGGGGGCTTTCGGGGGCGAAAAATCGATCTAGATTAGTCTAATGTCTGGCAAAACGCGTGTTTTCGAGTTTTCATGCGGTTTTCTTTTGCATTATTCTACGCAGAATATGGTAGATAATTTTTTACACTCGGGAATAAGCATCGTAATCAAGCGGTCAAGGCGCAAGTTGGACAACACATATGCCCAGGATCGAATCCCGGTCGGAATACAAAGTTTTTACTTTTTTTTTGTATTTATTCAAGTTTTTAGTTTTTTTTTTTATCTAAAAATACGATTTAACAAAAAAGAACTCCGAGCGAAGCTCGATCGCCCAGGTACTGTATAGAATTAACTAAGTAAAATTGTTCTTAAAACTACTTTTCCTTGCGGTCGTTATGATATCTATACTACATTCACACCCTGAATAGTTTTCAATTAAACGTACGCTCTCTCCGTATGTGCGAATGAATCAGGCACGGTAAAGGAAAGTTGTTAAATCATAACTAGGTGTTATCAGTGACTTTGTCCGTCTTCTCCTTGCTTTAAAGATATATTTTCTAATATTCGCTATTGTTAGCTTCCGGTCAGGTGTAGTTCCTATTTTCAATAGTTAGTGTCATAAAAAGATTTTTTCGGGAAATTTACCGCCATATTTACTTTTTTTAACATATACTTATGTTTTTTTAATTATTGTTTATTCTTTTTTTTCAATCTTTAATTTATGAACATACAACTACCGGTGGTAGGACTCTGTCAAGCCTGAGGAGTCCGACTGGATGGGTACCACCCCCTTATCTATTTCTGCCTCCAAGCAACAATGATTGCATTGTTGTGTTCCGGTTTGAAGGATAAGGTAGCCAGCGCAATTACAGGCGAGAGGCATATCATCTTAGTCCTCACAGTGACAACGCACCGTAGGTGTTATGGGCGACAGGTACTACTTTCCATCAGGTGGTCTGTCTGCTCGTTTGTCACTGAATCTCATAAAAAAAAAAAAAAAAAATATTTTCTTACTTTTGAAAGATATTTTTGTTGTAAAGGGATTAGGCTTGTGACAAATATATTCGGATCAATCTTGAAAAAAAAAGTTCATATAGGTATAATACTCCTACTGTTTCTAGTAATATTGATATAATGTTTAAAGAAAACAGTTTTAAATAGGGCTTCACGACAGAACTAAAACAGGCTGAAAGTGACAGAAAAATTAGTAATAATTTAAAATAAGCCACATCAAGTTTGGAATTTCAGGTTATTATTTCACCTTTGGGATTAGTTATTTTTAATTATATAGATGACTCTTGATGTTAGTAGACTCATGACGTTCAGTAAAAAATTGTAATAATTTAATGCTGAATAAAATATTTTGAATTTGAATTTGTTTCACTTACTTATCATTACAAATAACCAGGAAAATCAGTTAAACATTGACGAAAATGTCCCGTACAAAGTACACAAGAAAACCGAATTGTATTTCGTAAAAAACGTTACTCGCTAAAAATAAAAAAATCCAGATTGAATTGTTATTAAAAAAAACAAACAATAAAGAACAGGTAATATTTTTAAACAGAAAACGTGCTGTCTTTCATTAAACTTCACGTAACGTCTGTCAGGTCAATGGACTGCTAATGAAAAAGTAAAGATTTTGGCATTCGTTTGAAGTCGCTATTTCTATATCTAGTTTTCATGGAACCATTCATTATATTAGGGTTTATATTTAAATTTCTTATCTGTTTTTCTCCCAATTTATATAATAATAATAATAAACATGTTGGGACATTAACACACAGCACCATCTAGTTCCATGGTAAGCTACGAGGCTTGTGTTATGGATACCAGATAGTTGATACACTATACATATATAACTTTAAATACATGCATATTATAAATATAAACACCCATGACTGGAGTACAAACATTCGTGCTTATCACCCAAATGAATGTCCCCAGCGGGACTCCAACCCGCGACCGTTGGCACACCAAGTGGGGTCACTACAAACTGATCAAACGTGTCATCTAAATATTATTAACATCTAAATATAGTATAACACTTCAATTGTCACTTGTGTTGTTCTAAGCTTTTAAATACTATAAAGTTTACATAGTTTTCCTAATTGTACTACAGATGCTACATTTACTCTTTTGGTGATATTGTTCATTATATATAATTTTACTACCAAGTTTTTTGAGGCAGATTTAAAAATTTCTATAGTTAATTTTGTGTACTATTACTACAAATTTACCTTAAAAAATTTACGTTACCATCCATAACCATATATAAAAATAATATTCACATTAAATATAAGAATGTAGATGCCGAAGAAAAAGTTTTTTGATTAGTTAAGACAATAATCCGGGTTTCCATAAATAGTTATCCGTAATATTCCTTCAAAGTAAAAAATTCCAATTTCAGAGTTTTACATCGCTAGAAATCTAATAATCCTTTCTAATCTACATTTATCTCGCCCTGATCTAGATTTTGTAATCAATTAATGATTATTATTTTATCTTTTTTTTATATATAATATTTAGGTAGGATTAAAAAAAACAATTGTATGTATTAGTTTTGGCAAACTTTAAATTTTTGATAAGTGTGAAACGATAAGTTTATCTATACCTACATATAATAAAACTCTAAGTATAAGTAATCATTAAATATTTTTTGGAAATTTTTTATTGAAATAGTCATTATTAGTTATTAATAGTTATAGTCATTAATAGTTATAGTTCATTATACAGAGGTCGAATCTATATTTTTTAGAATTTTTGTCTATCTGTCTGTCTATCCGATTTGAAACGTATCACTAGAAAACCACTGGATATATTTTAATCAAATTTAGTATGATAATAGCTGGTCATCCGGGTCAACATATAGGATACTTTTTACTGCGGGAAAATATCTCATCTCTGAGAAATCTATACTAAACCTTAAAACGTAACTAAGGACAAACCCAAGCGGATCGTGGGAGAGTCGGTATTAAATAAGGTCAATGAAAATCATTTATTTCGCGTGCAAAAGCTTATAATTAAATAAAAAGATATTAAATTTGTACATGAAGTAAAGTTGTACATTAAATATTTACTCGCTTTAAATTTTGATTGGAAAATTTTAAGATGAATGGATGCCTTTACAATATTTATGATATTTGCCTCTGTTCTTTAATAGCTTGTCACTAAAGAAAGGCGAGTTCTTTAAATTATGTTTTGTTGATGTTTAAATTCATACATTTCATTTAATATATTTTCCAAACGACAAATAGTACAATTTTAAATGAAAAAAAATTACATTGATGCATATGAGCTTCATGTATAGCTTATTATGAAATTAAAACATAGGAGCTATAATGTAGCTTTATATTAAAATAGGAAATTTTAGCGTACATAGTGTCCGAAATTTCCTCTTACTTATATAAAACTTCAGCTCTTTTTAACATTCCACTACTGGGCACGGGGCTCCCTTCAGTACGAGGGGGATTAGGCCATAGTCCACCACGCTGGCAAAGTACGGATTGGTGGACTTCGCATGTCTTTTGAAAACTTGTTAGGTTCTCTCAGACATGCAGATTTCCTCACGATGTTTTCCTTCACCGTTAAGACAAGTGGTAATCATGTTGGAAATGATTCGCACATGAAAATATCAGAAGTGCGAAACCCGGGATTTGAACCCCCTTCTTTCGGTTTCCCAAGCAAGCGCGTTGCCACTGGGTTACGACTGTTTTCTCATATAAAACTTAACTTTTTTGCAATCTTAACATAGTTAGTGTTTTTATATAATAACTCTAAATGGATGTATCAAGAAAAAGTTTTTAACAAAATGTACCATCTATACCTAATAACAAAGTCTGCGTCTACGATTTATTACGACCAGTATAAGTGAATATGGACATTTAAAATTTCGCTTTTAGAAGAAACGGTAAGAAGAATTATTTTTTGTTTCTATATAGGTTTTTTTTTTCCACTTAGCTATTATTTAATTGGTATCACCTATTTCCAATGATTAATGCAGAATACTTTCTTAGATTTACGCAAATATTTGACGCTTTAAGTAAAATTGCCTTTTTGTATTTCTTCAGGGATACGTTTAGTTTTTGGTTCCCGACGTTCCAAATGCTTTACAGCAATCAACATCCCGTTATGTCTCTTCCGTTACCATGTTCGCTGTAAAGCATTCGAAACGCCGGGAACCGAAGCTAAGATGAAGGTCAAGAGTATGCCCATTATTAATAAAAAAAAGAACCAAAAATCTAAATAGATTCGCAGCGAAGTTCAATTAAATAGTTTCTTTATGTTATTGATGCATTGTTAACTTATTAAAATATTATTTTCTTTCTATTAATACATAATCATATTCTACCTACAATTTATTTATAATATGTACCGATGTATTTAAAAGTATATATGTGTAGTGTATCAACTATCTGGTATCCGTAACACAAGCCTCGTAGCTTACCATGCAAGTAGATGATGGCTGGGTGTTAATGTCGCAGCATACTTAAAAAAAATTAAAACCAACATACTAAATAAAAAAAAATAATAAATTTTGTTTCGTTGCAGACAGTTGTGTTTTTATAGGTTATATTTAAATAATATATTTACCGGTTTTTTACTATCTAAAGTAAATATAACATATAATTATCGCTCGTAGCAACATTTTAGGTGCTCATAATATATTATAGTTTTTCGGAGCGTGCTCGCGACACGCATAAATCATGCCACGTCGATTGATCTCCTATTTGTATTGTGCGAGCTGAATCGTTTGTCAATAACTTCTATATTTGACGTTTATTAAACACGAATTCGGATATATTTCATTATAATAATATATTTACAAGATTAATTAAATTGATTATATTAAATAAATGATTCATAGATCTGTGAAGTAATGTGTCAGATCCTAAGTTCGAGTCCCGGGTCGGGCTGAGTTTAATTAATGAGATTCTCTGTTAAGATATACTCAGTAGTAGCCCGGAGTTGGAAAGTTGGCGGTGATGCACCCCCGTGCCTCGGAGAGCACGTAAAGCCATCAGTCTTGCGCCCTAACTCTCACCGGTCATGTCGAAGTACGAGTTCGTCCTTAGACAAAAACAAATTTATTCCACGGGAACTGTACATTTTTCCGGGATGATATATAGCCTATAGCCTTCCTCAGTTAACGAGCTATCTAATGCAAAAAGATTAATTTTTCAAATCGGATTAGTAGTTCCTGAGATTTGCGCGTTCAATCAAACAAACAAACAAACTCATCAGCTTTATAATATTAGTATAGATAAGAAGTCCCCATGATCCCATGAGAATTGTGAATACATTTTTCGTATAGTGTCGAAAAGACGTCGCGGGCAAAATCTAATATAAAATTAATACACATATAAAAAACTTAGAAGTTACTCCTACTTACACAACAAAGTTGGTACCTATGTGTACAAAAATATAATTATTAGATGCCGCTTTAAGGATAGTTCAATCAATTATAATAAACTATCCACAATATAATGAGCTTATTCGTCAAATAAACTCAATTGGTCGTAGGTCTTGCTTCATTGGTCATTTGAATAACCTGTTCAGCTTCTCGCAATGGGTATTAAAACTGTACCTTATGTCATACACTATGAAGTCTATTTAAAATGAATAGTTGTTTTATGAATCAGTGTATACAGGACACTTATACAGTCTGGAGATAATCTGTCAACGTCACATGAATATTATGACGTTTGATAAAAACTACTTGAAATGGACCGCAAAAAAAATATAATCGTTAATTAAATATCTGAAGTATTTATACAAGTATTGGTACGTGGCTGCGTTTCACGAATAATGATTGAAATTAAGTTATATATAGTGTATACTCAATAAGTGTTTATTGAGTATCCAGTTCGACAGTCGATTTGAGGCAGATGGCGGCAAGATTTTATTTATTTAATTCATAATTTGAATCCATAAAAAATACCATAAAAACTGGTGGTGGTTTTTTATTAACAGTTCTAAAGTAATGATCTATAGAAGTAATCTAAACTGTGTATATTAAAATATGATAAAATAGTGAGGAAAATCAATCTCTCAGACATGCAGGTTTCCTCACGATGTTTTCCTTCACCGTAAGACAAGTAGTAATCATGCTGGAAATGATTCGCACATGAAAATATCAGAGGTGCGGGACCCGGGATTTGAACCCGCGTCACTCGGTTTCCCAAGCGAGCGCGTTACCACTGGGCTACCACTGCCTCAATTTAATTACTAAAGTATACAAATAGTTATTTACATATTAATTCTTTTTTAGTAATATTAGTTTTAATAATTAAATAATAAGTTATGTTTCATCAATGCCAACTTTACATACTATAAAGAAAAAAAACAGGAGTACCAACATTACGTATTCATAAACCAGCTTTTTCCCGTTCCGATAAAAGTTTAGAAACCCTACGAAACGATTCTATGATCATTCATATTATAGAATCATTTCTAAGGTGTATGTTTGTAACGTCTTCAAGCTGATTTTGATGTAATTATGAGACTTTGATGGTACACAGATACACTATGACCGGGTATATCACATAAGCTACTGTAAGACACCTACGTATCCAAGCAAAGCCAGGGTAAGTAGCTAGTGACATATACAGAACATACTCTACACCGATTTGCTTTGAGCGGTTTAAGAAAAGTATGGTAAAAATAGTATTTTCATTATATATAATTTTTGTTTATTAAAGAATTTCTTAATGAACCGAGTTTCTTAATTAATCAATAAACTATATTGAATGTTCGTATTTTTATTGAAGGCGTCAAACATATTAGTGAATGCCTTTTGGAGCGTAAACCGGATGATGAAGAATAAAAAATTGAGCGTTTTATATTTGAATTAATATTCGCCATTACATTTTTATTGAGTTACAAGTTATTGAAAGTCGTGAGAATATGGAATATAATCGAAAGTAAATCGCTTATATAATTAACGACTGTATGTGTTGTTACAAATTAGTAATTATGAATATACATATAAAAAAATATTAAAGAGTGCGTGTATGAATGTGTACACGCGCAAGAAGTGAAACTTCTGTACGTTATTGGTACTTGTTATGAAATTCAAATTTATATTTTAACTAATTTAAATACTAAAAAATATTTTTTATCGATATAAAACAGGAAAACAATATTTTATTATTCACATAGTACAGATGATGTTAAAGATAAAATTTAATTTTCAATCAAATGTTGTATACTCCAATAAAACACATAATAATTGTTATACTCAAAATAATATAAATTATTAATTATATAAAAATTGGATTTATATGTATTATTGTAAATTAATTATATGATTCTTTATGTTGTCATTCTGATATAAAATACTTATTTGACCTATTTGACGTTGTCATCTTGTTGTGGAAAAAGGGCGGGAACAGCGTTGTGTTTTGTTTTATGACTTTACGAAATGCGTCACTCTAGATAGTTATGTCGTTTGAGGCTTTACTCTGACTCTGTATAAAATAATAAAAACAATGTGCTGCTACACCGAATTTTACTTGGCCTACCTGACCTACTTCTGAAATAGTCTCGTAATACTAATACATATATATTTATAATGTATAAAAAAAATTTCAAGTAAATAATTTTTTTACTATATTCATTTGATATGATTCCATCGTTCATTTAAAAATAAATGAAAGAAGTTTTTTTTTAATATTTATTTTTACTTAATTTATTCATTGAAATATTCATAAAATAGTTTCAATAATTTTTAATTGACTATTTATTCACTTCCGTTACAACCGTTTTCGTTACAAAAATCGTAACGTCAATCCTTTTTTTCCCTCTCATGGCGCACCTAAAGGTTTCACTTTAAAAACAAAAATAATCAATGAATATTCTATCACTAGGAACATTTTTATCCATTTTTGAAAAACAAATTATTTTAAACTTAAACTGTTTGTAACTGAGTTAAATAAACTAAATGCAGAGTAGAAATTATTGTGAGTGATTTCTATGTTTGACGTCAAGTTTCTGATTCTTGGTCCAGAACTTTGTATTAGAAAAGTAATTAATAATTATTATCTATCCCAATACGATATATGAATACAAAAATAGGATTTCACAAACTCTATGTGGACATAATGTCTTTTAATGATTTTTAACCTTGATGTTTTGCTTGTATTTTGAATATTAGATTTCTGAATGATAACTTAAATATTTATTTAAGTCAAATTATAAAGAATTAGTGGTTCACCCTCGCTTCACTTGCCTGTGGAAATGAGATAATCTCCCTAAGGTAACCTATGTCACTCTTCAGCCCTCCAACTATCTCCACACAAAAAAAAAATACAAAAAAAAGAGAATAAATTAAATACTTAAGGGGGCTCTCATACAACAAACGTGATTTTTTTGCTCATTTTTGTTCGATATTGATAACGGCAACAGGTAGACGCTTGAAATATTCACTTTAAAAATAAATAGTTAAATTAAAATAAAACAAATATTTAAGGGGGGCTACCATACAATAGACATTATTTTTTTGCCGTTTTTATAGATAATGGTACGGAACCCTTTGTACGCGAGTCTGACTCGCACTTAGCCGGTTTTTTTGTTTAGTATCTATTGATGAGTGAGAGATTTAGTGTCATCAATAAAAAAAAGTGGAAACAGTTTACACAGAATATTTTGTAGATATTAATTAATAAGAACTGATTTTTATGGGATTTTAATGTGTTTATTTATTAGGAATAAATAATAACAATAATAATTGTTAATTCACCTCGTGTCGCTTCACGCCACTGAATCTGACTGCACCAAATGGATAATTGGGATTGTAAAATTTTATAACGTGTAATTGTCAACGATTACGGGATATAAACATTCGTCAAAGTAACTGTATCGCACAAAAAGTTGGAAGATATATGTGTACTCTCGCCGTAACCTAAATAAAATAACACATGCATTCTTCATCCTTACTCAAATAATATCAAAGATAAATACGAATTTGCTACATTTGTTTGACTTTTAGTATTATTTTATTTTTACGAGAAAACTCCTAAGCTTTATTTGTTTTAAAGTTAAAATAAAATAGTTTAAAATTTTGTAAAAAAAATCGTTTTACATACATATGTAATTTCGCCGTTGAGTAGACGAAAATAATAATATAAAGCTAACCTCGCCAAACGCGTTGTTTACTTACTAAAACGTAATAGAAACTAATAATAGGCCAACAATGTTTGTTTGTAATAATTATAAATAAAATAAGAAACATATTCGAAATTTATTTGTTTTTTACCTAGGCCTTACATAGTATACATCTTAATATACAAATGAAAACAATAATTTTATTACAATATCACTTGTTAGTTCATATCCAATAACTTTGCAAAAAAGCTTCGCCTATTTCTATACATATTAGATAAATATAACTTTTTTATGTCTAAAAGTCTAATATCGAAATCACACTAACATATTATATTTATAAGTTTAAAAAGCTTAAAAGCTTCCAACGACACGAAAGTTAAACGTATTTGTATCAAGCTGACGTGAAAATACTGAAAACGGTGCAAATTGCTTAATCGAAACTATAAATTGGGTGCGATCACGAAGTACCAGTCAATTTCGACACTCCACAATTATGTGTCGATGCCTTGTAATTTTAGAAAACAAAAAAGTTTGCAAGCTTTTTTGGCGCTATTTTCGGACTTTTTAATGTTTATCTTTAATTGTATTAGAAGCTTGCATACATGTAGCTAACTTTCAAGCATTATGATGATTTCTTAGTTATACTACTGAGCCGATTCTAACAAAGACAAATTTAAAGGATTACCTTTATACCTTCTTTAACAAAGTTCTAATATATTTAGTAAATATTATCTATATATATAAAAAGCAAAAGTGATTGACTGATGTATCAACGCACAGGCCAAACCCTTAAGGCTAGAAATTGAAATTTCTCACACGTATTCTTTATATAACGAAAGCATCCACTAAGGATGGATTTTTCAAAATTTAACCCACAAGGGGGTGAAATAGGGGATAAAAGTTTGTATGAAACTTGAAACTTTGTTGAAAATTCTTATTTTTCGTAATTTGATCACGAGTGAAGGCGCGGGTTCTGCTTATTTAATATATATTATTATTTATCTATTTAGAACTTATTAAGTAATTAGAACTTTGTCACTGTTAAGTAAGTGGAGTAATATTCAGAATAAGTTGTCCAAGAACAGCTCAATACAGACATCTAATCACCCCGAATTACTAAGAAATGGGTTATCTTTATCAATGTAGCATGTCAGAGGGGTCGTGGATGTAAACAAAAAATTATGTATATAAAACAAACAAATATTTACTAACAATATTTAGAGAAAAAAAAACAGTACATACAACGAAAACTTTGCCCACACTAACTCACACTTATCTCGAAATTGACTGATTGACAAATGTTGTAAAAGTCAATCGAATTTAAAATTTATCGAACCATAAAATAACTGTTACTGTACATTGATACATCAATAAAGTCGAGCGACGGAATATTTAAAATAATATACTTGCTTAAACAAGTGCGTACGGCGAAACCTCAGATAAAATCTGCCGATCGACCAGTTATATATAATACCTACTTATTATTTAAACATCATATATGTAGGTATACGCAAATTTTTTGACTGAGAACGCGATGCAATTACGGGCATACAAAAATTCAGAGTGCCGCAATGTCTGAGATAAGAGATGCTGGAAGTGGATGGTTATGTTTTGATATCAAATCTGTGATAGTTTCTGTTAATTTCAATAGACTATACCTGATTGATAGTATTTTTTTTTTAATTTTGATAAATAGGATGTTAATTACTTTTTAGTTGTTCTAAAATGAAGTGTTGCTTATGATTATTAGAGTATCACTAAGTATATTGAATTTTATATTGATACTATGTGCCAATATAACAATGTATACATATACGTTACATATACGTTAGTGTTATACACGTACATATGTAAAATAAAATTAAATAAATTTCTAAAGAAAATTGCTTGATATACATTTAATAAAATAAACATGGGTTATACATAACATATATGCCTCTATATAGGTCAGTTTAGAAAAAACATAGTTCGATTTGTCCCAATGGGGAATACTATAGGATTCACCATTATCAATAGTTGATATATCTATACATATAATAAAATTGTAATTAAGCCGAATCTGTACATTAAATATTTTTTGGAAAATCTTATTGAAATAGACATTTTTATCGATACAGAGGCCGAATCTATAGGTTTTGGATTTTTTGTCTGTCTGTCTGTCTGTGACCGCATCACGGAAAAACCACTAAAGGGATTTTGATGAAATTTGGTATGATGATAGCTGGTTATCCGGGTCAACATATAGGATACTTTTTACTACGGGAAAATATCTCATCTCTGAGAAAACTATACTAAACGTTAGAACGTAAGTAGGGACAAACCCGAGCGTAGCAAGGGTGAGTCGCTAGTAAACTATAAAATCCTTTATATGCACCTTCCATTAAAAGTTCAACTTTAGTTCCAAGTTCAAATCGCAAGACCTACCCGCGCGATAAGTGGCCGAGCCTGTACCGGGCCGAAGAAAAAAAATAAAGCTTCGCTCCAGATCAAATGAGACTGCCCGATCCGATCTGGCATAATTACATACCGAATATTGAGAGATTTTCTCGGAAACACCTAGAGGTAAACGGTTTTTGGTGTAAGTATATTTAACTAATGAATATTTATATTATTTTGTACGGTAGTTTCTAAATATAGGATGTAATGCAATTTTCTTGAATTTTTGAATTAATTGAAGTGTTCGCTGTGGATGTTTATGGATGTCAATCCGATGGATTGGAAGGAACTTAGTTATGTCTTAAACCGACTTCAAAAAGAAAGGAGGTCATCGTATGTATGTAATGTTATTGGAACTGCAAAATATTCACATATGATAATCTATTACGGCTTTCAAATATACAAAATTTTATAGGTGTATGTTTGTATGTTTGTCCACGCATTTCTCCGAAACCAGTCATTAGATCATGATCATTCTTTTTTTATTTGCTTACATTTATTTCAACTTACGGAATAGTAAAGATTTTATCAAAATCAGTTTAGTAGTTTTTATGATATGGACTAAAACTGGAATAGTTTTTTGTAATTACTACTTATTACAAAACACTGTTTCAATTTTTAATTAAACGATTACCCGTTCAATAGTTAGTGCGAAATTGGTCCAGCCTTTGGTGCCAAGTATCGGTGGAAATCGAAATTTGAAATTGAAACGTGTATCATACATTGATATAAAAAAATATCTATAGGTATGGTCTGATGAACGATTACGAATTAAAATATTTCTGTATAGCCACAGTTTTAGGGCCAGAAAGTAAAGGCTACTTTTTATCTTGATTCATCGAGTCATTTTCATGATGCCATCATTACATGAAAATATCTCATACGGGGAACTTAGAATATTACGGAATAACGCATTTGCTGGTTAATATTTTGATAATATGGTAAAAAATGAAGTTCTGATGGCCGCTGATTCACTTTGCCGAAGGCAAATGCTTGTTCAAAATTGCTATATAAAAATCAACTTCCATCATTTGAACACAAAGTGGGGAGGAGTTTATCGCATTGCTTTGATCTTCGTTCAGTTGTACTCAAAGTGGGGTACGTGAACCCTTAGGGGTTTGTTTCATTTCCTTAATGGATTATAAGCAGTATTATACACAAATATAATATTACTAATAAATATTATTATATAAATAAATAAATATAATTATGTGGACATTAACACACAGCACCATCTAGTTCCATGGTAAGCTACGAGGCTTGTGTTATGGATACCAGATAGTTGATACACTACACATATATGACTTTAAATACATATTACATTATAAATATAATCACACATGACGAGTAGAAACATTCTTGATCATCACACAAATGAATGCCCCCAACGGGACTTGAACCCACGACCGCTGGCACAGCAAGTAAGGTCAAACGTTTTGTTATATATGATATTATATTTCCTTATTTTGGTTTATTTAATAGATTAATTTTAGAAACTCAATAAAAAAACTATATAGCAACCGCAGGATCTATTTGGAAAGGTGTTTGCAGTAGTATGGAAAATTTAATAGGTAATTATTACAAAGCTATTCTGATCTAGTTGATAGCCGGGAATGACTGAAGGTCACTACCTACATACGTATATTCTCATGTTTTCACATTTTATCTTTCTCATTCTCTTCTCATATTATAACCATCTATCTATCCATTCATATAATATTAATACTCCGTAGAAAAAGGCGTTAAAGTTATAATGATTTTAAATTTACAGTTTACACAATAATAAAATGGTATAATTAAGTATTTCACAGAAAACAATGTATGAACTAAAATTCTTTTAATAAAAAGCTAGTACTAGCACAATCTCTAAATAACTTAAGATATTTTTATCGCTAAGTTCGAAGCTGTGAGGGAAAACTGGTACTTATGACAAAAAAATATATAACACTCATGTTATGACATTATAAACCAGAATCTTTTCCTAACCGCAATATAAACAATGGTGGCGTCAAACGCTTGCCCCATTGATACTTTGAACTCAGATTAGAAATTAAAATAGAAATTATACTGCGTTGTTCTCATAATAAATAATCAATTGTGAGAATATAAAGTTGAGTAGAAAAATAAATAAATAAATTCTCTGTAATGTTTTATTTATAATCAACTATATTGTCAGTCCGTGGCTTCCTCCGTAGGAAAAATATCTTTTTTATTCTATACTAGTGACTCGCCCTCGCTTCGCTCTGGTTCGTTCTTAGCTAGCTTCCCAATACAAACTTTCAACCCCATTTTCACCCCCTTAAGGAATATATTCCAGGATAAAAAGCACCCTTTGTTCTTTCCAGGGCCTGAAACTATATTCTTACCAAATTTCATCTAAATCGATTTCGTGGAACCAGAGTACCCCCTACAACCTCACAATATCACAAACTTTATCTCTTTATAATATTAGTATAGGTTTCTCAAAGATCAGAGATGAAACATTTTCCTTCAGTAAAAAGTATGCTATATGTTAGTTGACCCGGATAACCAGCTATCATCATACCAAATTTCATCAAAATCTTTCCAGTGGTTTTTCTGTGATGCGATCACAGACAGACAGACAAAAATTTTAAAAACGATAGATTCGGCCTCTATATCGATAATAATGTCTATTTCAATAAGATTTTCCAAAAAATATTTAATGTGCAGATTAGGCTTAGTTACAATTTTACTATACATATATATATATATGATACTACCCCAGAATAGTAAATAAATGTTACTTATTTTTAAAGTTAATATAAATCCAGAAAAAAATTGAGCTTTAGAAAATTAAGAATTGTAAATTTTAATTAAAAAATCAAAACTTAATGAAGAAACATTCATTAATTATTAATTTAGATATAGGTTTAAAATCAAAGTAAATTAGCATATTCGCGTAAAAATGTAAATATTTAAAATTTTAAAGGCTGAAATTCTTAAAACTACACAACATTATTTAAAGTTGTTAAATAAGTTGTTTTGATATAAATTTTTTTATTTTATTTATACACTTTTTTGTACACAACTGTAATGACAAAAATAAAGTAAAACAAAGTATCTAAAACACAAAAGTTAAAAGTGTGCAAAAAATAAATGTAAGACGATTGTGTAAAAGATCAATCTACGTATCTATACATATAATAAAATTCTGAGTCGAATCTATATATGAAATATTTTTTATCAAAGAACAGAATTTAGAATAGTTTAGAATTTTTGTCTGTATGTAACTGCATCACGGCAAAACCACTAGAGGGATTTTAATGAAATTTGGTATGATGATAGCTGGTTATCCGGGTCAACATTTAGGATTACTTTTTACTGCGGGAAAATATGTCATCTCTGAGAAATCTATACTAAACGTTAAAACGTAAGCAGGTCGCTAGTTATACAATAAAAGCAGAGAGAAGTTTTATAAATGTATTAGTTAACTTTTACGTCACATATATTCTATAGAAATTACTTACTATAAATATGGGGATAAAAAATCTATGTTAGTTTCTATCATATAAATTATAATATATAAATTATCTAATATTATCAAAATCACTTTCAAAAGACATCCCAATTTAGGACCTTTTTCTACTGAGCTTTTTAACTAATTTCTATATATATTTTTTTAGTAACTATTGTCAAGCTTCGCCGTTATCAATAATTAGAATTTTGAACACTGGGCGAACACTGGTGATTTTAATAGCATAACAGGAAGCATAACAGGATTGCCCTTTGCAATGGCCTTTCTAATGTTTATTTTGTTCTATGCTTCCACAACGGTTCCCAGGAACTGATACTACGTGGTTTTGGATATTATTATCTTAGTAGCAAGTGAATTTTAGAGGTTTGGTTCATTTTACATTTTTTAGGTCCACTGGTCAATGTGAAACATTATAATTTCTTGAGTTTATAAAATATTTTCATATTAAATGTTATCGTTTATCATTGATCCGGTCAAAATAACTAAGATATGTATACGAAATTAATTTAGTTAAACGATATATATTATTTCAATTTATCAGAGATAAACTAATTAAAAAGTAACGCAAAATGTCTAATCTTAATTTTTATCAATATTAAAATCACTTTAAAGGTCCGCCCTGAGGTGGTCCAAAAAATCAATAGGTCCATATTTGACATAAACTTACATCGTTAGAAGGAATAAATGAACAAAAAAGCGAAAATACCGATGGTTCATAAATAAGTCAAGATTGTTTAACCAATAACAACGTTATCGATAATTGAAACGGGAAAAAGATATCTGTAATATAATATTTAATTAGAAATCTTTAAATAAGTAGCCTTGCCATGTCCCAGGGAGTTCTGATGTCCTAACAGCAAGCAATTTCATATTTCATTCTTTATCATCTGTGGCATTTCGACCCTCGCATGAAATATCTCTATAAAAACAACACATAATCGTAATATTTTGTAGATATAGCACTACAGTTGCATATACAAAGTTGACGATTATTTTACGACAGCGGTTCTGCAAAGGGCGTTTTCGCCAACCAGTTGCCAGTACATTGACCTGCGCCTGCGCAGGAATTCTCGCTTATTTTGGAACAAAAATCGCACGAAACGTTGGTTTTTTACGCATTATTATTAATTGGATCACCTGACCAACCGATCGTTAAGACGTGGTCAAGAACGATCGATTTTAACATGTTCTGTATATTTGAAACGTGTAGCCTTATGTGTAAAAATGTTGACCTGAAAGTTCGAATTTGTTTATTGACGTTTATTGATGAAGAAAATGGTCATAAGGGAATAACAGTTCAAGTATATAACTATTATTAAAATAAATATGTTGGGACATTAACACAGCACCATCGAGTTCCATGTTAAGCTACGAGGCTTGTATGGATAGCTGATAGTTAATACACTACACAAATATAACTTTAAATACATACATATTATAAATATAAAATTTATTATTAAACTTTATTTACTGCTACTAGTGAAAATGTGAATAAATTTGCAGTTAACTAATGTGTAAAGGAATTACTAAATGTACTAGACAGTCTTAAATCTTATGATTCTCGCCGTCTCATAAATGATTTATGTAAGAAATCACATTGATCAGTTGTTCACTTGCTGAGTGGAAGAAGGTCAAATCAAATCAATTTTGTAATAATAATAAATATTACTAGTTAATTTAAGCTTTCACATTTAATTTTTTTATGTACCTAAGTATGTACGTATGTATGAACATTCATTTAATTACTAATAGAATACATACTGAACTTCGCGAGGCTCTAAGATGAAGTGGACAGGTATTATTGTAAAGAATATGAAAATCTATAATATTTCTGACAACGGCACGTCTAATCATTAAAATATATCTGTACCATCAGTTGAAAGTTAAAAAAAATTGCATTAAAATGCTATATTTATTTGTTGGATATTATTTCTTTAACAACCAGTCCCTAAAGAAAACTCTTCAGACGTAATAAGAAAGGAAATAAAGTCGGCTATTATTATTGAACTTTAATATCTTTTTTATTTTGCACACAGACATATATCTATGTCTACTGACTATATCCAACTTGTAGGTAAACTATTAATTCAGTATAAGGTTAATAAATCACAATGCTCTTACAATGCAGTCCACACCGCACTACCGGTGTCCATCCTGATTTAGTAGTGTAAACATGTCAATTTGTTCGAGTTAAGTCAGATGATACCGACACTCGAGCACACTTTATGAGGTGATTCCGATTTTGCCAGCTTATAAATTTTCAACTTCACTTAACACAGAATAAGTAAATTAGAGATGGGTTTCTGATATATACAGTTTTATATCATCAGAAATATTTTCGTTGTTTATTTTTGTTGTGTATTTTGTTGTTATTACAATGTTACAGTTCCAAAACATTTTTTTTTATTTCGTAGATTTAAATTAGAGGTTTTTAGATGGTTTTTTTTCTTTATACTTTTTTTAAAAATCTCACCTGACCTCTATAGGTTTTGGCGAATGTGGATTTGTTCCCGGCACATGACAGATATTTTTCATCATGTCTGGACTCTCAACACAAGGCATCTCTAGAGTTAATAGTGTTATTTATTTATCGACTAGTTTTTCTATAGGCTATATCAACTTCTTTATCTAAAAAGTATCCAATATCATTCTCCGTCAAAAGCAATTTAAAAAACTAACAAACCCATAACCCTTCTAGAGACTCCGCCACAGTCGGATAAAAAGGCCATGATAACAAAAAATCAACATTAATAAGAATTATTAATGAGTCACAAAATTATTAAGAGATAAAAAAATTAACGACTCATTCGGCCATTTTATAAAACACTTAATGCGTTCCACAAAATATTATAATATATTTAATTCTATTTTACACATTTGCATCAGGACATTAGCATTATCGTTTTTGAATCGCAATTTTAATGCACCGTTGCGCTCTACATAAAAACAAATCGCATTAGTTGTGTACGGTTACCCAGATAGCCATCAAATAACTTTAGTTATTTATACCTTTATATCAAAATAAGTTAAATATATTCATTAGCATTAATAACAATATTTAAATTATAAAAAATTGAAAAGAAATCACTAATTTTGGAGGTGAAAAATACTTACTCCAACTAAAATACTGTAGTATCTGATAATTGTACGATTGAACCACCTTTTGTGCAATTAATTATCTATGTATAGACTCTGCTTCTATAAAGTTTCAGCATATTTTATTAAGTTATACGTCTAAAGTTTAGCCCCTGAAGTCATAATTTTAAATAATCTAGTATAGGTATTATTTATTTATCCAAGATTCATACCTTATTATACTAGTGAAAATGTAACGACAATTTACTTTTATTTACGCAAAACATTATGGCAAAAGTCAGTTACAAATTAGACTTAATAAATAAATAAATATGTTGGGACATTAACACACAGCACTATCTAGTTCCATGGTAAGCTACGAGGCTTACGTTATGCAACCCTTTGGTCAATTTATTTCCTCTAAGGCTGGGTCCGTCTTTACAGTCATGATCATTATTCACGTTCTCTAAGAACGGATGGTCTTCATCGTGATTACAAACTTTTTTAATTTGCATATTATAATCTTATATTTTTTACTATGATATACAAATTAAAATAAATAATTAATAAATACTCTTTACTATAATTCCATAGTTTTATATAATCTATCTGAGAGAAAGATTTCATACTTGCTTGACATGACATAACTGGTTGTATTTAATCTGTGACATTTACCGCGTTTCTCGGAAGGGCCGGAATGGCGGTTTCGTTTATTACATTAATGAGAGTACTTTTTATTTGCACAGAGAGCCTTTGAACTGCTACATTGTTCCCATTTTTGAGTTGAAAGATTTGATATAATTTTATTATAATAATTGATACGACTCATTGTTTGTTATATATAAGTTATTGCTTTTTTTCAAGAAATAAGCACTAATTTTCATTAAAATAGACCCAATTTTTTTTTGAATCACAGATATCATATATCATGTTGCGGATAATTATACTAATTATACGAAACCTAACTCGAATATTTTTCATTAACTTCCTTCTGGCTCCATCATCATTCACATCCATTCGATGGTATCAAATATAATTCGATTTTTACTAACTTATAAAATTTCAAATTGATACAACAATTAAAAATATCATTCTATTCGATCAAAATCGATTTCTAAGTTTAATGACAGAAATAAAAAGTTAAAACAAAATGGTAAAAACATAAACAAACTACTCTCAAATATTGGTACTTTTGTATACATATGTATTATACATACACGATTATACATAGTATATCGGTTTTTCAAAATGTTTTTATTAATAACACTAAAGCTCGTCAATAGCTACTAAAGACCAAAAAAAAAAGAAAGAAAACCGGCTGACGAACAAAGGAGAAAAAGGTGAACTGTTTCGTCTTTAACCATTTATTTATATATATGTAGATAATATTAAGAACTTCATTTAGATAACTCAAAAACACTTATTTCAAGGTAATAATCATTAAAAACGTACATTTATTTAAATTTATTTCTTTTCCACACTTTCTACATATTCGATTCGCATAAAATATAATATATTAGCTACAAAAAATTAGTTAAACATCTGTAGTTCTGTACTAGCGTAGTTTAATGTATGGCGATATGTATGGAAGCACACTACAGACCATTTTTTCACCGTCTTACCTCATTTGAAATTTGAAATTTAATGTAATGTTAATTTCCGTTGCAAGTGTTAGTTAGCGTATATTACAATTTCATTATTCTGTAAGGATGTGCTTAAGGTTTATTATAGTTTCAATTGTTCTCCTTATATAATATTTTCAATTTTAATATATGTTTGTTTATCCTCTATAGATTATTGCTCCATAGTGATTTGTATGGACTGAACAGTGTCATATAGATATGCGTAAATAATATAATAATATGTTCCAATTCAATTTCTTCTTTAATAATTTTTGATATATAGAGAGTATTTTTAAAGTGTAATTATTTGACGCGCCACGTTAGGATGTTAGTAAGGTATTACTAAAAGTTCTACATAGTGTTTAACTAATTAAAATTTAAAACGTCTTTATATCTATCTTTACGTAACGTTCTATAACTATTGGGCTTATGCACTTTAAAAACAAAACTATTGTTTGATTCCGGAATGCATAATAATTAGGTACCTAAATTAACTAAGGCAGGAATATTAGGTTAAAAAAGAAATTAATTTTTTTGTGAAAAATTACTCCTTAAGCGTGAGCAAAGCCACGGGAAAGAAAGTACAACATTTTAAAGTATAAACGAGTATATATAATGTAAATTGATTCTAAAAGCTCACCTTGCGTATCTGCACGGCTGATCGGCGATTTTGAACGATACATATATCTAAATCTTTCTTGTCTTTGTATCACGCGAAGTACAGTAAAAAGCAAATAGTAATATAGAAAAAAAACAAATGAGTAAAAAAATCAACGTGCTTTTTAGTAATTTATTTTTATATTAATTTGGTATAAATAAATAAATATACAAGAATTGCTCGTTTAAATATTAGATTATGGTAACCACACACATATACTTGCGCGTTTTTAGACTTCCTACTACTATATATTGGTTATAGGTTATAGGTTAATATGTATACTTATGTACATAGGTTTTATTTTATATACAATACACATATATTATAACTGCGCAGGAGATATTATAGTGCAGCACGTGTGCGCAGACACTACGTGCACTCTCTATTCCTGTTACTCTCTTGCTCCGGTGGGGCTACTCGACACGACCGGTGAGAGTTAAGGCGTAGAACCGACGGCTTTACGTGCTCTCCGAGGCACGGGGGTGAAACACCGCCAATTTCCCAACTTCAGGTTGTTACTGAGGCCTACTTTATATAAAGACTCAATAACTAAACTTGACCCGACGCAAATATTAAAAATGCAGCCGTACATGCTAGCTACTAGAAAACCGAGGTAGTTAGAAGTTAAGTAGTTGTATCAGATATTTAATTTTTTATTTTATTCATATAAGTTAGATTTATTTGTACATTACTGAGTTAAACTCAGCTTTCTACAATTAAGTACCATTTCCAAGTTTGCCTAAAATAAAAATTAGACTCCCAACCTTTATCGTATGTACTACATATATGTGTGCACATATTATTGTACAATAATGTCTAGGCGAATGTCGTCAGATGAAAGACGCTTACAGATTATTAAAATCAAAAAGATTCTTTGCTATATATATATATATATATATATATATATATATATATATATATATATATATATATATATATATATAATAAAATTTTAAGTTAAATCTGTACATTAGATATTTTTTGGAAAATCTTATTGAAATAGTCATGATTATGGATACAGAGGCCGAATCTTTAATGTTTATGTTTTTTTCTGTCTGTCTGTCTAGGAACACATCACGAGAAAACCACTAGACAGATTTTCATGAAATTTGGTATGATGATAGCTGGTTCTCTGGATCAACATAGGATACTTTTTATTGTGGAAAAATATCTCATCTCTGAGAAATCTATACTAAACCTTAAAACGTAACTAGTGACGAACCCGAGCAGAGCGAGATTGAGTCGCTAGTATTTTAATAAAGTTAAATCATGTGTATGAAGTCTAATAAGAAACAGTTAACTCAAGCTTCTAATATCGGTAAAGCGCAACGTCGTACTATTCATTATTTATCTGACAATAATCTGTATGAGCGGAACGGAAAAGCTTACCGGTTTAATTAATATGTTAATGTACCGCAAAAACCCGCAAAATAGCACTAGATTAAAGTATTTATCCAAGCAGAAACTTAAAAAGGTTAGACATTTAAAAAGTATGGATATTTCTTTTTGCATATTGGATACATAATTAAGGTTACGTCGCTTTTTAACTGGTAATGTATAATTTTTGCTTAATTAACTGTCTTTGGATATAAAATTTCTGTTTATTTATTGTTATGCGACGACTTCTTATGCCTTAGTCCTCTTCACTACACTACTACATCACCATATAATAGAGAAATTAGAAACGTAGAGAAATAATAAAAAATCTATACTAATATAATAAAGAGGCAAAGTTTGTTTGTTTGTTTATTTGTTTGTTTGAACGCGCTAATCTCAGGAACTGCTAATCCGATTTGAGAAATTCTTTTTGCATTAGATAGTCCGTTTATTGAGAAAATCTATAGGTTATATATCACTATTCTACTATCCAAGGGAGCGGAGCAGTTATCATAAATGTCAACAAATCGGACAGACTTTCATACATTATTATAAAACAGATGTCTTTATCGAAAGTTAAAACTCGGGCGAAACCGCGGGCACTGTTAGTATTATATAATATGTATATTATAAAATAAAATATTGTGTATATGTAAATATTTGCTTTCATATCTATCCCAAACACGTAGATTGCTTATTGATGGCTGAATTTTCAAGTTTCTGATATGTACAAATGCATGTAGTTGTTCTATGATAAAGTGATTAAAAATTTTACTGTAAAACTTAGACTTCGCTGCCTTATTACATGTTTTATACTAAGATATAAAAAGCTTATTTTAAAGCCTTTTTTACAAGACAAAAATGAAAGCTTTAAAATTCCATAGATAAAACATTAATGAAAAACAACATAATTTGCAAATAAAACTAGAATTGATAAACCTGTGCTTGTAACCGTGTCATTTCGACTAATTAACTTCTGAAGCTTATTTGACGTGTTTATCTATTGCCGATAGATAAAGTAATGTATATATCTAAATAAAATAATATATTTGTCTGTTGGTGTATTATTTTTGCAATTTTTTTATATGATTAATTTATGTTTTGTCAAAAGATAAAATCTCGATGTTTTGTTACTGAAGTTTTAGCCTGTTTTTTATTCTGCAACAGATTGTAAACAGAAATTCTGTCTTACGGTGAAGGAAAACATCGTATGTGGGAGAATTTAGTAGTAAGTTTTCGTCGGGCATGTTAAGTCTACCAATGGCGCACTTGGCCAGCGTGGTGGACTTTGACTTGATCCCTCTGTAGTAAGTGAAGGCCCGTACCCAGCAGTGAGAGAAGGGAAGACAAATGTATGGTTAGTATGCAGCTCTCTCTGGCCGAACGAGTAAGATTACTTTACATCGGTATCATGTGTGAGGTAAGTTCTTCAATGCTCGAGCTCTTCTACACTAGTGTGGCTTTATTTCCTTATAAAAGTTCGACTCTTTTATTATCTGCCATTTGAACATTAGTTGCAATGATGAATGAAACGTGTAAGATAATTGTCTATTTTGGTATAGACAGTAATTGTTTCAAATATAGATTACCAAAAAAGTGTTAAATTCCATTGAAAAGAAATCATTCCAAGCTTAAAAGTGGAATTTTGGTATTATAAGGCCCACCTATTCATAAAAAAAAACCGGTTAAAATCAACAAAGATACACACACACAAAAAAGTACAAACTAATTAAGTACCCTTTCCTTTTAAAGTCGGTGTAAAGAACTCGATAGCTTAAGACATTCACAAATAACGTTATTAACGGATATCTATCATAGAAAGATATCGAAATCAGTTGTTAACATGAAAAATCTTTCTACTATACATAGTTTGAACACTAATTAGTAATTACTCTACTTTGCAACTTCGCTAATTGCATTTCTGAGTAACGTATCATATTATGTGGCGGAGATTGCTTTAATGAGACGCCGCAAAAACGCCCAATTACCCGCGGGTTGCAGTCCGCCCGGCGACGGTTGCTATGGCGGCGTATACAAATAATGGGGAACGGGTCTTGAAACTCGGGTTTACTGTCACTGTGGGTTCGCTAACAACAAGTTCGAAAGAAAGTTTCGTAATAAATAAAATGCTTTGGTTCTTTACAGTTATGTTATCTCGCTGCAAATGATAGGTTATGTTAAACTAACTTTCGCTATGGATGGATATGTAGTTATGCTTAAGGATGTTATAGGTTCTATTACTGAAAAAGTTTTTAAAATCGATTTAGTAGTTTAGATGATGGTAGATTAAAAATTAAAGTAATGTAGAAAATAATGGACAAAGATGTAACGCACTGACATATTAAAAAATAATGTTACTTATTTTCAACTATATTCTCGACAGATGTTTCTAGTCTATTTATATTTCAATCTAATTTGTTGATCTTTAAGCTTGTAAATTCCTATTGAATGTGCAGTTTAGAATTTCCCAATTTTTCCGGTCAACATTTCTATTTTTTTTTTTTTTCAGAAAAACACTATAAACACAATTAAAAAATAAACTAAATCAGGCCAGCCGTCAGTCTGTATTTTGTTTTTATGTAGGTACATAGGTATACATATAAATATTAAAAAATATTTTTGTAACATTCCATTCGCATGCATTTGCATTTTTCTTAGTAACTATGACAATATTTTTCCATTTTCTTGTTAGTTTGTGTCTAAATAAATATAAGTCATCGATTTCATTTCACGTCTCTATCCAATTTTATGTTTATTTTTATAATGCTTTTTTTAGCTTTACGCAAATATTTGATATTAAAATAACACTATATTTACAATTCTTTTCCGTTATTTACATTGATTTTTAATACCCGACATTTCGGATGCTTTACAGTAAACATGGTCACAGGAGAGACTAATTATTCACATATTTAAAAAAAATCATAAAAATCTAAATTTGTTTTGAATCTTCTCAAAGACGATTTTGGAACTTATGTTAATTATTTTAATATAACACTGTTTTTGCATATATGTCAGTTTATTTCAAAATTTGAATGACGCAGCTATGAATCAGATAGAACTAGAATATGTTCAAATGCAAATCAAGGCACCGCCAGTGGGTGGGACTGCGGGAGGCACTGAAATAAAATCTAATACTGAGAATTTGGTATTACGCATAGTTCAATGGAAATTTGTGTAATTTAAAAGTTAGATTTACTGAAAATTATATTTATAGCGACATTAATTCTTTGCTTTACGCTATAAACAGACTACTATTATATATGAGAAAGTTTATGTGTTTGTATGTATGTTTATCACTTCTGAACTCTGAATGTAAACGGCTGTATGGAGTTGGATCTAATTTAGAACACAGATAATGACCTGTAAACATAGGCTTCTGTTAGATATCTAGGCAAACATGAACGAAGCGATAAGTCGCTAATTTCTTATAATAGTAAAATCTAAATTGTTGTCACTTTTCATATGAAAACAAAACAAATTAACAATTACTTAACAATGAGTTGGTATAGAAGATAAAAGGCATCGGAAAATACCACATTGGAAAAATAACGTCTTTTTATTTCAAAATATAGTAGAAATATGTTAATAAATGTATAATAAATGTATATTAGGTATATATAAAGGCTTGTTTATATTATTGCCCAATATAGTGCCTACAGTGAGCATAAAGCTCAATGATACGGATGCATTTCACGTGCGAGTTTCAAAGTTCGTGAATTCTTCTTGAAGCTCTTTTTACATTCTTTGTCAAAACAGACGAAAGACCTAGGGGTGAAACTATTTTAATATTCGGCGTTCATTGGACATTCTTTTATAAAAGTGATGCTTTATGTACCCATCAGTAATAGATATGTATTGTATATATCACCAGAAAACTTTTTGCTCATAGTTCACGTTGACTTAGTAAAAAATAGATGTTTAAAGGTAATGTAGTAATTTATACCCTGTCCAATAATTTCATATCCAATAATTATAATCAGTATTAACTAATTATAATCAGTGTATCTACTCGTATGCAGTATGTACTAAACGTATAGCAATTATCGTACATTAACTGCCTCGGTGGTGTAGTGGCTAGTATGTACGGCTGCACATCCTGAGGTCCTGGGTTCGAGTCCCGGGGCGGGCCAAGTTAAGTTATTGAGTCTTTCTGTATATTAAGCCTCAGTAACAGCCCGGAGTTGGGAAGTTGGCGGTGTTTCACCCCCGTGCAGCGAAGAGCACGTAAAACCGTCGGTCCTGCGCCTTAACTCTCACCGGTCGTGTCGAGTAGTCGTCCCACCGGAGTATGAGAGTGACAGGAATAGAGAGTGCACTTGTGTCTGCGCGTACACTTGCGCACTATAATATCTCCTGCGCAGTTGCTAGTCTCAATGAGATTGGCCGCCGTGGCCGGAATCGGTCAGGAGGACATTATTATTATCATACATTCATTTATTCGAATGTTATTTTGTAGTATTTCAAGTTCTTGCGTGTTCCCAATTTTTTTCATGTTTCAAGTTTATTTATTTCATGTTTAATTCCAAGAAAACAAACTATATGTTATATATATTTTAATTAAAACTATCTTTTCGGATTTTTTCGCTGATTTAACTTGATTTTTGGTTCCCGACGTTCCGAATGCTAAAGCTGTAAACAGCAATCATGGTCACGGGAGAGGCTAAGGTTTTAGACATCTAAAAGTTATATAATTGTTACAGACAGTACCTACCCACAAAATTATAAAATGATCTCATAAAATGTAAAAATATTAACATATCTAACCATAATATTAAATACATTTGCATATAACCTGCCAGCCCTACACTCATGCACCGCGGTCACCTCATCACTCATTTTTACTGTGAACATAAAATATGGACCGTTGCATTAATTAATTACGTTTCGTTTTGATAGCACGGCGTAAAGTACAGGTAATATCTTATTAGTTATATTTGTTCAAAAATAGAGAAATAATGTGGTTAATTTTCCAATAATATATTATTAAATAAATTTTAGTAAATATCACAATTAAATATTTATATAATCTATACATATAATAAAATTCTAAGTCGAATCTGTACCTTAAATATTTTTTGGAAAATCTTATTGAAGACTTTATTATCGATACAGAGACGGAATCTATAGTTTTTAGAATTTTTGTCTGTCTGTCTGTCTGTTACCGCATCACAGAAAAATCACTGGAGAGATTTTGATGAAATTGGGTATGATGATAGCTGGATATCCGGGTCAACGTATAGGATACTTTTTACCGCGGGAGATTATCTCATTCCCACGGAAATACACGTTATAACACAACCCAAAAAATATTTATGATCAGAATTTCTTGAAACTTGGTATTAATGCTCTTCAATACAATTAAATAAATACGTGTTTCAGCGTTTTTTGAAATTCATCCCATAAAGAGATAAAATAAGAGATGAAAATTTGTATGACACCTACCTTTTTAAAGTTTTTTTGTTGTAGTTTTAGCGCGAGCGAAGCCGCGGGTTTTGCTAGTTCACATATAAAAGTACAATATACTTATATAAGGCAGTAGTAGCCCAATGGTAACGCGCTCGCTTGGCAAACCGGGTGAAGCGGATGCAAATTCAGGGTGTCACACCCTTAATATTTTCATGTGCGAATCATTTCCAACATGAATACCAGTTTTCTTACGGTGAAGCAAAACATCGTGAGGAAACCCGTAGGTATATCTGAGAGAACCTAGCAAGTTTTCGAAAGATATGTGAAGTTCGCCAATCCGCACTAGGCCAGCAGCGTGGTGGGCTAGTTCCATGATAAGCTACGAGGCTTATGTTATGGATACCAGATAGTTGATACATTACACATATATAACTTTAAATACATACATATTATAAATATAAACACCCATGACTAGAGTACAAACATTCGTGCTCATCACACAAACGAATGCCCCCAGCGGGACTCGAACCCGCGACCACTGGCACAGCAAGCAGGGTCACTACAAACTGAGTCAAACGTGTCGTCAGACGTATATCTATAGTAACTCGTAGTTACTAATGATGCCGTTACGAATAGCAGTCAAAGTCATATCTAGAAACTCTTGCCACAACCGGAATAGAACTTATGACTTCAGATTGCAAAAAGTATTGAAATTGAAATTATTTTATTATTAACTAATCCCTTTTGCACAATAAATAAAGATATTTATTATTCCATATCTTTTATAATAAATTGGAAATTAAATACCGATTTCGTTTAAAAATAACAAATGTCTTTTTAAATATGTAAACATTTTATTTTCCAAAGATCTGACTCGATCTACCATCAAATTGAAAGCCATCAATATAAATTCAAGTTAGCCTTAATTACATCCAATTGTACAGATAAAAACTATTAACAAATTCAGTCCTTTAATTTTTTTTTATTTAACTCGTGCTTGTATCAAAAATATTTCAAATTATAATGCATTAAGCTCTAATTGAACCGAAATCTTGGTCTTATCTCTGTATAAATAATAAAATGCTAACGACGTGTGCGTCTTTCGAAAATCGTTGAGGCAAAATGAGTATAACATCCTTACATTTTAAGGAGGAATGTAATAATAAATCAAGTTTTTAGCAAAAAAAATTATGAACCCAAAAAAGACTGATGAAATCAAAAACCCAAAGAAGAGCGAAAGATATGTAAAATTAATAAAGCATATTATATTTTGTCATAAATGTATCTGTAGAGTAAATAAGTTGTTGAAATTATAGTTATTATTGAATATTTGAAGAAAACATTAATAGAATTCACCTGCCTATATAAAAGAAAACTGTTTCCATAATTTTTAGGGTTCTGTACCCGAAGGTATCCAACGGAACCCTATTACTAAGCATCCGATGTCCGTCCGTCGTAATAGGTAGAGAATTGAAATTTTCACAGAGTATGTATTTCTATTGCCGCAATGACAAAAAATCATAAAAATAAATAAAAGTAAAAAAAAAAACTCAAAAAACTTTTTTTAACGTTCGTTATCGATTATCGAGTTATAAAGAATGAATGAATGAAGTTATAAAAAGAAATATACCACATACATAGAGTAAAAGTCATATTAATAAAAAGTACATGTACGATAGTACGGGAATATGTGTAAATTCGAATCGGACTTGGCCGACTTTTTTATTGATAACACTAAAGTTCGTCCAATAAATACTATACAAAAAGAAACAAATTCGGTTTACAAGCCGAGTAGAGAAAAGTACTGAAGTATTTTGTCTTTGGCTATTTATAATCGTACATTTCAGCATAAGTTTATCCGTTTGTATGTAACGCCACTGTAATTATAAATTCAATCACTTATTGAAGTTATACTTTTCTTATTTAAAAAGTTATTCTTTTGGGACGTTTGGAAAAAATTATGAGAATAAAATTTTTACGATACGCGTGCACACCGACAGTCAAAAAGCGACATGATGAAGTTAGTTGAAAGCGACATGGTGAAGTTAGCTGATAATTTCTTGTTGCCATGGTAGCCGTTGTTATTATCTGACAAATAATATATAGGTATTATTTCCTTAAATGGTGTTATATAAATATATGTTTGTAATATGCCTTATATGACTTATTTATTAATTTTTATTATTTTTCATTCTTTTTACAAACAGAGAGTTGTGACATACGGGATGAAATCTAACTATTTTTGTTCTGTTACGCCAAACAAGTATAACTTTCCTACTTGCTTACATAAGTACACACACACGTTTTTTTTTATTTCAACAGTTTATAGTATGAATTATAAAGCTTGATTAAGAATGCCATCTCTGAATATTGAATATTTACATAGTTTCTTATTTACCACAGAGCCAAAGTCAATCTTTTTTTCTTCAGCGCATGAATTATGCATTCATTTAACGTAAGTTTCAACCAAGAACATTTCTGAAAGGAAAAGCTTACTTAGTAAGTACATAACATACAAAAATTCAAATATTTTTTTTTAAAAATTAGCAATGCCCATGATGTTTTTTAAATACATTTTTGGCATAAAAAGAAATAATTTTATGTTAACGTAATGTAATTTAAGTTGAACTTAAAAACAACCATACCTGTGAATTTAAATTTTAACTTGTGAGATTTTCCTCAAATATAATATTTATTCTAATTCAAAGATAAGCGTACTTTGACTCCGGGTTATAATTAGTTACTTGACGCACGTAAGAAGACGTGACGGTGTTTAATCGCTGAACTTGCTTGTAATTTTTAATCATTTCGACAAATTAATTAAATTTGAACTCTATTTTAATGTAATATAGTTGGTTTTTATGTTAAAAGAAAATAGATTCGTGCTAGATCAACGTGGACATGACGAAGACAATATTGCGTGAGCGTTTTCACTGCACTCGTTACGTACATTGTACGTAATGTGTGAAACTCCTTAAATGTTTATAGTTGTTTGTGATAATAAACCAATATTTTAGTCACAAAGTTTATTTACTATACAAACAAGTATTTTGCAGACTTCACTTATACTCATTGCGGGAAGAAGCAAGTAGGTTAAAATCTTGCATAGAGTTTTTTTTTAAATTGAACTCTACACATTTAACTGCCCAACGTTGCTCGTGTAACATACAAATCAAAATCAAAAAAGTGACAAATTTTATATACAATAAGAGTACTTAGGTAGTTAAGAAATAGTACCTGAGCGACTGAGCTTCGACCGGCTTATTTATTTTGTATAACTTTTTAAATTATCGCGTTTCATATTTATATGAAAGTTTATACTACGGGACTTAACGCGTGGATAAGCGGCTATATACCTTGTTCCCGACGTTTCGACTGGATTGCACCAGCCGTGGTCACGGGCAGACTCAGACGCAGGTATATAGCCGCTTATCCACGCGTTAAGTCCCGTAGTATAAACTTTCTTATTTATTTTGTTTCTTAGAAAAAATATAAAATTACATTTTTTCAGAAGATACACACACCTATAGAGATAAACTTAAAAAGCAAAACCTTATCTAAATACAAACTTTGATCCAAATCGTAAAAGCCGTTTCCAAAATATATGGAATAAATTGATATACAAGAATTGTTACATTATATTTTAAGAATAAAAACAGAAACTTCTGAAAACTAGTACACGATATCTAATTTATTATTTGACAAAAAAGTCTAATGTAGACCCCAAAACAATAGTAATTATTGTTTGTGTGTGCGCGTTTCACGTAAAAAGTAGGTACTGGACTGGTTTTAGCCAAATTTTATGTAGCAATAAGTTATTACTCGGGTCAACATTTAAGATACCTTTATTACAGGAAAATCTTTCATTTCCACGGAAAAACACAATAACTGGTTCTATCGAGTCATTCTTATAGAAATTTACATGTCTAATGCTGGCGAAACCTTAGATACATCAAAACAATGTACTAGAAAATTATAGGTTATAATAAGGCCTACAGACAAATGTATAATAGAATAAGTCTTTCTCCTAAGGTACACTCACAATAACTATTCATATCTGTTTAAAACATACCTAGGGACGCACACGAGCGAAGCGAGTGTAAATCACTAGTTTATTATATACGTACAAATATAGCAAGGTTTAACTAATAATAGCATGAGCGATACTGGCCATATGATATATCATAGAGATATTTGCATTAGCGATTGGCGACTCGACCCTTTCGACCCTTCATTAGGCCCTAACCTCTTGGATAACAGATATTGTAAAATAATTTATCAATGGAAATTAATTTAAAAAAAAACCGACTTCCAGGCACTGAAAAGTAAAAAAAATAACAAAACGGAGGTTTTCATTTATAATAGATACTTAATCAGATATTTTCGAAGTCGGTGTGCTTTGGTTTGTATTGGCTGGCTATTTTTCCATTTTAGTGTAGACGTATCATCAATACAAATTAATCAAGCCCAAACACCAGGTAATTGCTGTAAATTGTTGAGGAGTTCCCTCGACTATCTTTCGGGTCCATCATCAGATCGACTCCAGACCTTCATTAAATAGTAGAGTCACTTTAGAATGGATTTGCACTTAGGTATGGAGATCATTCTTTAAATTTATAATGGAATCAAATTACATAAATTTGGATATAAATAACATTCATATATCATATGATAATTGGTTTTGGTTATCAACATGATGTGCCATTTTTCTATCTACTGTATAATTAATATTTAAAATACTGAAATTATATAAACAAACAGAAAACCAGAGAAGTGCTTGTCATTAAGAGTTATTCAACGCACATAAACGTTTGAATGTTATTTTTATGATCATCGTAAAGATTATGATTGCAAGCTCCCTCTACGAATTTACAAACACCCAAATCATCTTCATCTTAATTTGAAATTTATAATCTAGTTAATGATTTATTATCAAACTAGGTCTAGTAACAGACTTATTAGAATTATATTTGATGTCCCGTGATAAAACGTAGTATACATGACTATCTGAACCATAAGTTATGCAAAAAATAGCCCAATTCCAGTACCGAACAAAAGAAGGAATAGACAACGACACATTATAATTATAATTTTTAAATGTCGATGGCGTAAATGTACATTTTTTTTTTTTGCTTAAACAGTTTTCAAAATTGTTTTAGAAGCAAAATCCATGTTAAAATAATATATTTTTTTTTTTGATTTTTCGCTTACATTTTATTTTGAAATAGTTTGCTTTTTCTTCATCAGACTGGTAAAATCTCAAATACTTTTAAAAATACATGATATTTATGTACGATACGTCGTTTCAAATTTGGATGGATGTGAAAGAGCAACGCTCGTGTCTTCCTGTCGCCTAAGCTCTTCGTTAGTATAATTTATTTTTATCTTTACCATTTTGACAGATGCTAGGTTAATTTTCGAATAGTATTTAACAAAATTCACTACAATTTTCTGGTTACTGGCAAAGTTAAATAATTTGTAAAATGAAAGTTTTTGTCAATAATATTAATAATTTAGTTTGTTTAACGAATACATACATACAAGCATTAGTTAAAATATAATCGTTGTTTGGTGGTTAACCACTATATTAATATGTGTTATTCAAGATGTTTTTTTATAAATATTCATTTCCAAATTTGTGTTCCTACGATTTGGTGCTGTTTGCACCTATTTTTTTTCTTTAAACTTCGAGAAAAAATTGCAAAATGTCAAATAGGTTATACTTAGAACTTGTGTTCTTTCTAAGAACTGTTTAAATATGTAAGTAAAACCGTCCTTTCAGTAGAACTCAGCAAGCTAAATATTTAATTTAAATATTATGTTAAAGCTCGAGTGTTCGTTTGTTTGAACGCGCTAATATCTGGAACTACCAGTCTAGTTCAAAATAAATCTTTTTTGATTTTACCTTAACCTTACAGGGTAGGGGATAGCCGATAGACTATCAAATAATTAGTAAGTAATTTATTTATGTTCTTGTTCTTATTATATACTTTAATTTTTAATAAGCTAACCTAAGCCTAACTTAAGAATTTGTAAACTGTGAAGACTTAATTGATGTATGTAAACTTTTTATTTCTTTTTGTTTTATATGTAACTAAATATTGTTTGTCTTCCAGATAAATAAATTAATAAAGAACTGATTTGCGAAGAAATTGTAATTTATGAAGAATGTAGCGTTGTCTAATACACCTCGGCTTTGTAAGGTAGTGACTTCGATTCTCTTGGCAACTGTAATCTGTAGAACAGACTAAATCGGAACAGAATAGTTACTTTCAATTCACACAAAAAAAATATAAAGCTACTTAGTAAAATGTATGATTCATGATTTCCTGCAAGCCAGAAATGGTATGTGGCGAAAAAATCTATGCAATGTACGTACTCCATGCTTTTCGTAGTCTCAATGTTAGCCACCCACGAGCGGGTGAAGGAACTCCAACAAAAATATTACCATCTGATCTCATCGCTTTGGGAACAGCTATTTCTGGTTCAACCAGATTTTCTGGCCTTGGTGGAAAGTTCCTAGTGCATCTAATAATGTTTTGTTGTTAAGTTATAATTTCATTAGAATTAAATAAATAAATTATAATGTGTTATGTGTATTACACATATATACATATGTACGTACATACGTACAAGAAGTAAGTTTTGTGTCCATTAAAACCACAGTCGTTTGTGGCTTTCACCATCTTCTCACTTCTTCTTAACGAAATTCCCTTGCCTACTTAATGATGAATAATTTACTAATAATTTTATTTGCGATTTAATAATGTTCAGTTGTGTCACAGGTTGTTTTTCAACAAAATCATTCAAAATTAGAAATCATTTTGCTAATTTCTAAAGATCGCAAACTACAAAAATATGCAAAAAAACTAAAGTTTAATCGATCCAAGTTCAATTACGCATAATTTTATTTAAGATACAAGAAAAAAAGTAGCGAGCATATTATCTCAAAAATAAACACGAACATAAATAAGCTAATAATAACAAAATTACATCACAAGTGAAAAATGCAGAAAGCTGCAAGTAAAAAGCTCCGAATTTCTTGCAAGCGAGATCAATCATGCGTTCATTAAGTCGCAGCGGGGTCGATAACCAGGGCGGGTGGACTCTACCTGTCTTACTATTGTACGTACGACCAATGGAAGTGCGTATTTTAGTAATTTTGATATTTTTTTAAATTGTTTTTAAAGATATTGTGAGTCATATGTTTATATATTTTCGATATATTATCAATAATAAAAACAATTAAATGCGCTGTAGTCGTATTTTTAAGAAAAATGTAAATAGTAGGTTTGTATTGCCAATTAATTATTTTTATTTTTAATCATAAACTTACTTATCTAATCATGTATTTGTTAAATGTTATTATTATTCATCAATTATGGGTCTCGTTATCTAAACTGAAAGTGTTTGACATATATATTTGGCTAGATTTTTAGGCATTTCTCATAATTAACTGAGAGAGAAGCAAAAAAACTTAATCTATTTCTGGTTTTTTCTAATAATTTCTACTTTACCATTTACTTTAACTCGTATTGGGAAAATTGCACTCTCATTCGTCATACATACAATTGTTTCAGCAAGGGACGTCATGCAATCATTTATCGCATCGAGTGCTAATTTTAATGAGGTCCGATATTATTCCCATGCTTTGTGACGGCGGTTCACGATAATTGGAATTCTTTGCCAAAATCAGTTCAGCTCGCGACTTGTACGTTGAATGTCACTTTATATGTCGCACACACACGGATGCGACCAAGTTTTTTTTGATGGATCTATATATCTATACATATAATAAAATTGTAACTAAGCCGAATCTGTACATTAAATATTTTTTCGAAAATCTTATTGAAATAGACATTATTATCGATACAGAGGCCGAATCTATCGTTTTTTAAAAAAAATTCTGTCCATGTGTCTGTTACCACATCACGAAAAAACCACTGGACAGATTCTGATGAAATTTGGTATGGTAATAGCTGGTTATCCGGGTTAACATATAGGATACTTTTTACTATGGGAAAATATCTCATCTAAGAGAAATCTATACTAATCGTTAAAACGTAAGTCGGGACGAACCCGAGCAGAGCGAGGGTGAGTCGCTAGTATGAAATAAAGTCGTTTAATTAGCAGTCAACGATATCCCTAGGCGCCCTTCAAATTTACGAGTACAATATTACGAAAGTTTTCAAACGGGGGGTTTTATCCGACTCCATTCATTAATATCATTATACCGGTAGCTTATTTTAACATATAACGATGTTAATAAATGAGCCTATAACCTTGATAGATAATTCGCCTTTAAATTGGTGAAAACTGTATGAAAGTCTGTACAGTCAGTCTTTTGAGATAAGTCTGAACAAAAACTAACTCAGCGCAGCAATGGACTTAAATCTATCTAATCTAATATATTTAAACGAGCAATTCTTGTATATTTATTTATTTATACCAGCGATCTCGAAAATGGATTTAACGATTGGTATGTGGTTGTTTTCGGGGGCAAAAATCGATCTAGATTGGTATTATGTCTGGGAAAATGTGCGTTTTCGAGTTTTCATGCGGTTTTACTTTCGCATTATTCCACGCAAAATATGGTCGATAATTTCGCACGCTCGGGCCTAAGCATCGTGGTTACGGCGCCAAGGCCTTGGCCGCAAGGCGCAAGATTGATAATCACAGGTGTCCGGGTTCGAATACTATACAAAGTTTTTACTTTTGTTTTCTTTTTTGTATTTATTCAAGATTTTTAGTTTCTTTTTATCTAAAAAATACGATATAACAAAAAAGAACTCCGAGCGAAGCTCCGTCGCCCGGGTACTTTATAATAATACTAGCATTTTTCCGCGGCTCCACCCGGGAAATACTATTATATATTATAACCTATATGTTACTCTGATCATCATCTCCCTGATTGTTTAAGGTAATTTGTCCTTGGGTTTGATGCAGTGGGTACGTCTTCATCTTTCACTCTCCCTGTGACTCGTCACCTCATCATTCACCCCTTTCTTTTTCATGTCTTGTCTTACACAATCTTTCCACCTTTTCTTCGGTCTTCTACCTCTTCATTTTTCTACATTCATTTCCATCACATCAGCTAATCTGGCGGAATTGTTTAAAACAATTACCTCACGACATCCATACATGGATCGAAGTGACGAGCGAGTGTGACGGTTGCTGGAGTTAGGCTTCTCGGGACCTCTGCTTTGGTGCTGCTCTAGTTGAATATAAAAACACAGAGCCCCTGGTAATTTACTTTAAGGCTTTTTATGGTGTATAGACAACGCAGGACTGAGCCGTGTCACATTGTATGTGAAAGTAGAGTTCGGATTCGTGCAAGGTCCTTAAGGCACAGCACGTATTTTATTATGGTACCTAGTCGAAAGTAAAATTCGTAGTACCTAACAACAATGTTTAGACAAATTAAAATTCAACAATCCAAAATTTCTGGATGTATGACAAGTCATTAGCTCAAATATAACCTAGAAAACGTTTATGTCAAAACTAGATTAGTTTATTAGAACTGATAAGCAAATTTCAACCTAAATTTATTAAAATAAGGTTGATATTAGAAAAAAGTTATTTTAATTTCGCCTATGTATTAATAGTTCAAAGAACTTCTCCCACTCATACAAAGCTTTTTTGCTGAGCATTTCTTGATAATGATGAATCGCGTATTATCTGAATAGACATCGGTCAGGAGCGATGATCTGTTGTATCATAAAAAATAGTAATGTAGATCGAACATACGACAGCCATTATAAGTAATGTGTATTAACGATTAAGTAACTATATACATATTACGAAATATCCTAAGTAGTACATTAATGGTACGATAATATAATGGGTAACCCCAGTAACCCGCAATTTAGCTTTTGGCAAGCACTTAATTTACTTAAGTCAAAGGACCAACATACAAGATATCGACTCAAATATTTCTTCTTATAAAAAGAAAGTCAATTCTTTCCAAAGAAAAAAACTCAACAACATATTTTTGTTGATTTATGCTTAATGATAATAAGAATACGAGTATGAACAAATTCATTTAAAAACAATTAGTATATTAATGACTGAGGGATGGTTTCAGATTTTATCCCAGAAAGGTTTGGATATGGTTCATAATAATATTGTTTAACAACACTTTTGTTGTAAGTTTGTCTGTATATGGCGCTGTCAAAGAACATTAAAGCAAAAGAAAAGAAAACAAAATGTCAGTAGAAGTCACGGGAAAAAATGGTTACACATAATTAAAAATTTTGAGCGTCATATTTGAGAAATTGTTTTCACATATATTTTGAATTCTATCCCGAGACTTCGTTTTCTATGATAATTTGATACAAATTTTTTTACCTAATTTCACCAAATTCGGTTAGTAAAATGAAGAACGTTTTAGCATCTTTAATATTATAAAGGTTCTACTCATTTGGTAATTTTTGGTTTAAAAATAAAACATAGATATTATATAGAAATCATATTTACTATGTTAATATATCTTAGACAGATCTAAGAATTCACGCTTATCAAAGCCTTGATGTATGTGTGGAAAAACCATTTTCACGTCACCACACGATAAGAGGTGTGTGCCGGGTATCGAACCCGGAACCTGTGGTCAACGACCTTATTACCTAAGTCTGATGTCAAAACCTACTTAATATGCATTTAGAAAATTCACAAAGTCTGGAAGTTTTTATTGTTGCATGATTGAAATAGACACATACATATAACTAAATAAGTATTAAAAACTAAACTAAATTAATACTAAAAACATTATTAAGTTAGATTAGCTTTGAAAAAGACAATAATTGATAAAATCTAAACATTTAAAACAAATTACAGACTAATTATTACAGAGCTCGTTGTTAAAACTAATAAATACATATAAACATTTGTTTCTATTGAATAAAACTATTATAATTCAAAAAATAACCTACACTTAGCAACAGTCGTTATCTAACCCAAAATATGACCGATAGTAAATTTTGACAAATCGATTTCAGATTACGTAGAATTGACGATTCACGTAAAAATGCCTGAAGAATGCCAAAAGGTTATCGACCTGACGAAATGTGGAGAAACGTCAATCACGGACAGCGCCCACTCTCATCACAGTTTCAGTATATTAACTATATTAACTGTATATGTTTCTATATGTTCAAAATAAACTGCGATCGACATAAATTACAAAGAAATTATTATAAAATTTCTTATGGCATATTAGTTTACTTTTTCGATTTATATTATTATATTTATTATTTAGTTTTATTTATATTATTTTCTAGCCATCAATATTTCTGCACTATTATTATTATTAGGAATTTATCCATAATATAAATAATGTTAGACCCTAATAAAACACATAAAACCTATTATATTTTCGTATTATTTATATTAACATAATACTTATATATAATTTTTATTAACCGACTTCCAAAAAAAGGAGGAGGTTCTCAATTCGACCGTATATATATTCTTTTTTTTTTATGTTTGTTCGGGCATTTTTTCGTCGTTTATAAACCGATTTTGATAATTCTTTTTTTGTTGGAAAGGAGATATCCTAAGAGTGGTACCATGATAAGGAAACCAGGATCTGATGATGGGATCCCAGAGAAATCGAGGGGAACTTTCGAAAATTGTAGCGGCGACTAGTGCGTTTGTTAACATTTTCATTAGGTATTTTAAAGCACTACTATTTAATGAAGGTCTGGAGTCGATCTGATGATGAACCCGAAAGATAGTCGAGGGAACTCCTCAACGATTTACTGCAATTACCTGGTGTTTGGGCTTGATTAATTTGTATTGATGATACGTCTACCCTAAAAATGGAAAAATAAAAACTTTTAAAAAAAAAAATAACAACCGACTTCCACGCACTGAAAAGTAAAAAATAACTAAACGGGGGTTTTCATTTAGAATAGATACTTAATCAGATTTTTTCGAAGTCGGTGTGCTTTGATTTGTATTGGCTGGCATGGCGGTTTTTTTTTTAAAGTTTAAATAAATTATTTTTTTAAAGTATTTATTATTATATAATATATTAAAAATGTTCTTCTATGTTTAATATAAACACAACAAATGAACACTAAATACATGTTTACTGTATAAGTCATATTCACGTGGATTAGAGACAGGAATTCTAGTAGCATTCTCCCGGCCGCGGCATATACTATATGTTACCGGTAATGATTAAAATACCGGCATTCTACGCAATGTCTTACATAAAGAATAATATAATTAATTGCACTTTAAAAAACAACATGTATTTTTACAATAACAACTTATAATTATTAATTATTAACAAATTCTTTACATCTTCCTTACATTGTTTAAAACAAAGTCACTTTACGCGTCTGTCTGTCTGTTTGTATATCCGCTAACTCCTCCACCGCTAACTCAACCACGCCACGGATTTTGATGCGGTTTTCACCATCAGCCTAATTACAAATAGGTTATTAAATTTTACATTTATTCTTACCGAAGCATCCTTTCATATTTATGGCTATATGACTGTAAAAGTTGACACACTTGAGTTCATTATGTGCATTGCTTAAAATATTATATATTATGTAGCCTGTTTAGAGTACCGATATACATTACCGGTAACATATTTATAAAATAACTTTTGCATATGCTACATTTTTTAGTTATTTTTTCTTCATATGTTTATCATTGTTTCCTTGTAAGGCAGACATGTTGTGTAGCTACGACTAGTTCCGCATACTGACATCAAAACACTTTATTATTTTAAACACTAATGTGTTTGTTTATCAAGTGGGGATTGAACCTGCCTTCTTCGACAAGTTCACTTTCTACAATCGTTATCGCGCATAGAATTAGAAAATATATCAGAGTTATTATTTTATGAGTATTTGATATTATACTTAAAAAGTTCATTTGAATACAAGTTTTAGCTTTCTATTAGCGTCAGTGATTATTGAATTTCATATTGTCTAAGCCAGATTGTCCTCTACATAATGAAGCTCTAACAACCTACTAAAACTGACCGACAGACAATGCACAGCCAAATCCGGTGAACCTAGGAACAAAATTTAGCACAAAGGTTTCTTATACTACGTTACTAAGCACTAAGAAAAGAGTTTTGGCCGACTTAAAACAGGACAGATTTTGTAATCTATCCTGCAGTCAGTTTTTAAGAGTTCCGTACCCAAAGGGTAAAATGTCCGTCCGTCTATCTCTCTGTCTGTCCGTCTGTCACCAGGCTTTATCTCATGAACCGTGATAGTTAGACAGTTGATATTTTAACAGATATAAAAAATAGAACAAAATAAATATCATCAGAAGTTACAGTTCAGCTCCTAAATATACTGACTTAAATGAGGGGTCATGTTCGATACAAGACAACGGTATTATCCAAATAGTCTATGTCTTTATATCTGAAACCGGTTACGTGGAAAGTAATTGATAATGACAGTGATACGTAGGCGATCAACTCTCTCGGTGACCGCAAGAACAATGCGGCCAAATTGTGAAAGAAAGGTGTTACACAAGTAGCTATTGTTGGACCCATTATTTTCTTGCCGTTGAAATAACTGGACACTTGGATATCCTTTGTAAATACTAAAAATTTAGGTCAATTTTTAATAATTGTCCAACTGATAGACTCGTTCCTTCCGTCAATGTAATCATCACTCACATCACATCATCAATGATCAGGCCACAGTCCACCACGCTGGCCAAGTGCGGGATCACTTTCGACAGCTTAACTTCTAATCGAACGGTATTTGAAGGTTAACATATCAAATGAGAGATTTTAATGACATCTAAGTACACATAACATTGTTTTCGCCACGCATCGATCAATCGGTCCAATTACAGCTTCCGATGGCGTTGTACGATCGACCGCATGCCCCACATACATTCGTTTGATTTATAATAATGTTCCAGATGCGATTCATAAGATTTCTGATACTAACGATACGACGGTGTGAAGTGTCAACATTACTGACATTTTGTTTATCGCTTTATCGCAAAATTAAGCTAAAGAATTGAATTGAATTAGGCTTATACAATGTAGAGAAAAATTATGGATATTATTATAAAACGCGATGAAATTTGTTTATGTTCTTTTTAGTTTTTCGCAAATTGACACTTAAACGTTTCACATATTTTATCCCCAGCACAGAAATGTAGTTAGTTCAGAGGTGTAAATTGATATAGACTCATAATATGTAAATGGGATAAATATAATCATTTTATCATTTAAAAAAGCTTGTAAAATATATCAATTAACTTCTACTAATAAAAAAATCTACATTTTTTGCCACAAAAATATATTTATTATACAAATACCATAGACCTAAACGGACCTGCAATACTTAATTGTTAGCAAATGTTGTTTTTGAGTGAAAATCGAACCCGTTATTACCATCGTAGATGCAACTCAAATTTACAGTAGCGTTATTAATTTACTCTATTTCAAAAAAAAATGTTTAATCTAAAAGCAATCTAAGCAATTTTATATAGTTACTAGCATTGCCCGCGGCTCCGCCCGCGTTCAGATGACCAAAAACTAAATTCTTAGGTTTTACATATTAGTATACTCTTACATTGCAGTTTTTGTATTTTTTCTCAGAAATGAGATATTTTCACGCGGTAAAGAGTATTCTATATGTTGACCCGGATAACCAGCTCTCACCATACCAAATTTCATCAAAATCCCTCCAGTGGTTTTTCTGTGATGCGGTAACAGACAGACAGACAAAAATTCTAAAGAGTATAGATTCGGCCTCTGTATCGATAATGTTTTTTTCAATAAGATTTAAAAAAAAATAATGTACAGATTCGGCTTAGTTACAATTTTATTATATGTATAAATGATATCTCGACGTAAAGCAGCATGAGTCAGAGAGATAGTGGACAGGTCTCGTGGAATATTTCATTCATAGACGCAACATTCAAACAAACAAAATTATCAGGTCAATCATATATGCTATACGCTTTGGACAACTAATTTAGGCTAAGAAATTTCGATAAAAATTGTTTATTCTTTCCTATATCTTTTATTCTATTTTAGTACAATAATCTATAGATATGTATAATAAAACAGTAACTTAGCGAAAGCGATGTGCGCGTTTCATGCAAAAAGTACTGAACCGATTTTAACAAAATTTTGTGTGGCGATAACTTATTGCTCGGGTCAACATTTAGGATACATTTTACTACAGGAAAATCTTTCATTTCCACGGGAAAACACAATAACTCGTTCTATCGAGTCGTTCTTAGAAATTTACATGTCTAACGCTGGCTAAAGAAAAGTAGAAAATTATATTATACTAGAAAATTGTAGGTACGAAGCTAATAAGACCTATAGAGAAATCAGCATTGGTCTTTCTCCTAAGATACACTCGCAATAATTATTCATATTTATTTAAAACTAGCACCTCACCCTCGCTTCTCTCGGGTTCGGCCCTAGCTTGGATATAGTAAAATGGATATAGTATGTTATCCTTAAGAGATAGACATATGCCATCGCCGACTTTTTTGTAGACCTTTTTAGGTGTACAATATTGTAGTACATTATTTTTATGTATCTCGTAGGGTTCAGCCAGCGTTTGCAATGTAAGCGCAAAAAAATGAGTTTATTTACGACATCACATTAGAAACTCTAAAATTATCAGTCTTTCTCTACTATATTATGCATGTATTATACATATAAACCTTCCTCTTGAATCACTCTATCTATTAAAAAACCACATCAAAATCCGTTACGTAGTTTTAAAGATCTAAGCATATATAGGGACAGACAGCGGGAAGCGATTTTTAAATAAAACTATTTTTTCGGATTTTTTTCGCGGATTTATTTTGATTTTTGTTTCCCGAAGTTTCGATTGCTTTACAGCAATCATGGTCACGGGAGAGACTAAGGTGTTAGATGTCTCAAAAGCATTATATTGTTGTTACAGACAGCCTACCCACAAATTTTTATAAAACTTTATTGTTCACACTACATCAACACTAAAAATATAGATTACTAAACAATAAAGTTTTAAAAAAGATTCTAAAAAATTGTAATAATTATAATAATAATAGCTAAAATTATATAAATAATATTTCATATTTCAAGTATAAAATAATTAAAATTATAAAATGTTTAAGATTAAAATTAACAAATATTGTAAGGTACTTTGGTGTCAATCTTCAAAATTTGAATTCATTTTGTTATTTGTGGGTAGGCTGTCTGTAAAAACTATATAATGCCTTTGAGACATCTAACACCTTAGTCTCTCCCGTGACCATGATTGCTGTAAAGCAATCGAAACGTCGGGAAACAAAAATCAAAATAAATCCGCGAAAAAATCCGAAAAGATAGTTTTATTTAAATGTCTAATATTCGCGTAAATCTAAGAAAGTATTAGGAAAGCGATTTTGTTTTATATTATGTAGTGACGTACCTAGGGACGCATCTGAGCGAAGCGAGGGCAAGTCACTAGTATTAATATAAATATTTGTGCAAAACTGTGTGAGATGTGTAGGTTTGTCAATTGTTTATTCTGCAATAGCTCAATGAATTAAATTAAAATTTCAGATGGAGATAGCTTGCATAGACTATTTACTACTAGAGTACATACTATTTTTATCAACAATTTAAATATTATCACGAACAACTCCAACGAATCTAATCCTTTTAGGATATAAAGCGTGCAAAGATACACATACATACATTCGAAAATAATACTATCTAATAATAATATTCTGGGTTAAACATAACAAGACATATAAAATCAATATAAAGGGTTGGTATAAAAACCCTTAATGGCTTGCCCATAAAAAGATTTGTACATGAGATATTGAATTCTGCTCCAGAAGCCACATAAAGGACAATGAACCGCATTACGCAGTAAATAAAAAAACCTTCAAGTGATTTATATCATAATTAAACGAAGTATTCCTTAACGAAGTTTAACTTTTAAGTAATTATGGCATTATTGAAGCACTGATTTAATTTTAATATTTCCGGCAAGCATGCTTGGCATTTGAATATCCAACGTATTACTGTACTGCGCTACTGTATTTATAATGTGAACTTTTAACATTTATATTTGTATTGTAAAGTTATATGTTTATTTGTTTGCCTTTTTCTTATATACAAACAGTACAACGGATCGATTTGATGTTTAGCATAGAAATATTGTTTCTGCTGGAGATGATATATTTATTGGTTGAACATTGTAAGGAAAAAAATCTAGGGTTAAAATACTTCTAGTTGTAGGTACTCGAGTCTTCATCTGTAGAACAAAAAAGAAAAAGGGATTCTTAGCAACGAAAATTTATACCCATCATTAAAATATAGCTTAGATATCGTAAAATTCTTTGTAATTTCCCGTGAGACAAAGGTATTATACCGCGATAAAAGGTATGCAATGTCTATTTTGAGAACTTGTACTAATTTTAAAAATATCCTATTGTATATTTTAGAATATACACATACATAATACCTACATCTATCTAGTAATGGATATGGCGAAGTGAGGGTAAGTCGGACTGACCGTCACAATTTCGCTCGCTTTTCATTCTATTTAGGGTCGCGCAAAGAAAACCGAAACCTGTTCGTCACTTGCTTCGTCCTCTTACTTCCAAATACAAAATATAGGCACAGCTTTTGCTTCAAATTGAGCCAAAACTTAATGAAATTTGATTGAACCTTTTAATCGATATCATTTTTTAAATATTTAATTACTAAGTATTTGTTTCTTCATAATTCTTAATATTTAAAGTATTCGGAAAATCTTAATAATATCTGTTTAAAATTACAATTAGGCTTAGCAATTAGGGTTAATTTAATAAAAAAAACCACTTCATTTTATAATAAAAACAGTGCCTAATTAGCCTATTTAAAGCATATTTGTTACTCCAGGTCATAAGTGTGTGTACTAAAATTCATCTAACTTTCGCAATTATATTGATAATCTGATATACTTACGTCATCGGTGATGTGACAGATAACAGCACAGTTACATTGTAGCGTCAAGTAGACTAGATCCGTCTCTATTACCTGCTAGTAACTCTCTAATCACGTGAAAACGCATATAAAAACCAGTGGTTATTAACAACCGTTTGATTCTATTACAGTACACTAAGCGGACGGTTGTGAATTCAAACCCCGAATGAAATATACAGCATATACATATATATATATATATATATATATATATATATATATATATATATATATATATATATATATATATTGTAAATATTTTTTTTATTTAACGTGTAACTGTGAAAAGAAATATTTACGTAAATAATAATGAACATTGACTTTAACAAATCTTTTAGGATTTGTTCATTACTTTTAGATCTTCATCTACTCACAAACAAACAAAATTAACTATTTTGATAATCTTAAAATTGACTATTTTGATCATGAACACGCACTAAAATACATAATTACTACATTAATTAAACATTTAATATTGTCTTAGGTATAAGTACATTTTAGGTTACATGCGTCCATATATTCTATGTATTTTTCTTAGACCTCGACACACGAAAAACTAGTGAAGCATCGAATGTGTAACGTTAAAACAGCACATAAGATACTTACTTTCATTCTATATCTATTTTTCAAGTAAAATATATAAGTACCTATATATGAAGTCTTAAATTTTTCTCACATAATATTTAAAATATAAATAAAAAAAATATACCTATTTTCTTAGATTTACGCGAATATTACATATAAAAAAATTGTAACGAAGCTGAATCTGTACATTAAATATTCTTTGGAAAATCTTATTGGAATAGACATTATCGATACATCTGTCTGTCTGTCTGTGACCGCATCAGGAAAAAACCACTGGACAGATTTTGATGAAATTTGGTATGATGATAGCTAGTTAACCGAGTCATCATATAGAATACTTTTTACCTACTATGGGAAAATATCTCATCTCTGAGCTAAACGTTAAAATATTAAACTAGGAACGAATCCGAACGAAAACTATCTTTTTTGGATACGGGAGTCTCTCTCGCTATGATTGCTTTAAAACATTCGAAACGTCGAGAATTAAAAAATCAAAATAAATCCGCGAAAAAATTCGCAAAGGTAGTTTTATTTAAAAAAAAGAAAAACAAGTTTTCTTTAGGTACTATGACGATATAATAAAGCCTTACTTATATTTTTAAAGTAATATAAACTACATAAGATATTAAATAGAATAAAAATAAATTCTGCACGAGTAGCTACTAATAGTAACTTCATAGTATGGTATAAACATACCAAATTGCAAAATTTGGTGCTAATTTATTACAATAGAACTACAAACACTTCAACAACAAACTTAATACATCGCCCTCTCGTTCAACTGGAGTTTAATTTAATATAACTAGTATATTAATTACATATTCAGATACTTATAACTAATGGAGCGTTCGTGTATTGCAATAACTTTCTCCGCATGCGGTATTTCAGAGCCTGTCTAGATCTCTAGCTCGCCCCGAGCAACGTCTGACATTTCACTTCATATTTCTTGTTAAATTTGGTAGCAAGTGAAATCAATGCAATCAAAATCGAAGACACGTTGCAAATAGTTGTTCTAATTCTAATGATCTTGTTTTATTTATATAAAAATAGGGAAAGATAAAACAGTTCAGTCCTTTTTCTCCTTTGTACAGATTTTCTTGTTTTTTCTTTTGTTTTTTAGGTAGCTTTTGATAAGCTTTAGTGATTTCTTTAAATTTTAATAATTATATTATAAAATAATGATTTTGGTAGTATTTGACAATTAGGCTAGGATATTTCATTCATTTAAAAACTGTCTATAAAAATGAAGTGTTTGTTTGTAATATCATTATAATAGCGTTTAACTAAATGCATATGGAATTATATACGGTACTTATAAAAAAAACACATTCTCTAATTTTTTATCTGTCTGTCTCTCTGTTGTTCCAGCTAATCTCCGAAACGGCTAGACCGACTTTGACGGGACTTTCACTAGCAGACAGCTAATGTTATAAGGTGTAACTTAGACTACTTTTATTTTAGGAAAAGAATTAGGGTTACGCTCAAATATTAAAATGTAGCTAAGGACGCACCCGAGCGAAGCGAGGGCGCAAGTAATAGAAATATATATTAAAATTAAGAAAGAAAAAAGAAATAAAGAAAGAAATAGAAATATAAATTAAAATAAAGAAATATAAAACGAAACAATAGTTAAAATTAATTAAAAAACATGCAAGCTATACCGCTAAGCGGTCACCCATTAAACTGCGTGCTACTGGTGACGTTGCTTGACTAAACACACATAATAGGATCTCCAGACGAGCTGCACCATAACCCATACTATGATTTCATTTATTTCATAATTATTACGCTTTATATAAGAGAAACCATTTAATTTAACCACGTCATCATACGAACTCAAATCCTGAAAATATTACTAGAGTATACAATAGTTATTTGACATACTCTTTCTTTTTATTCAACGAGGTTAAGTAAATGATGAAACCACGAACACGCGATTCCACATAAGCTTTCGAATAAATACCTTTAATATACAAGAAAACAATAAACTAAGCACATCCCTATTTACTGCACAACATGACTTCTGTTGTCATTCTGTGGTAAATGAAGCCATACTGTAATACTATTCATTGTAAACTAATATCTTGTCTGTGATCATTTACTTTAAAAATGAGGTATGTTAAAAAATAAATATAATGGGAAATTAACACACAACACCATCTAGTTCCATGGTAAGCTACGAGGCTTGTGTTATGGATATCAGATATTTTTGTGTGATTGTCTTATAAATATAAACACCCACGACTGGAGACTCGAACTCGCGACCGCGGGCACAGCAAGTAGGGTCACTACAAACTGAGCTAAACGTGTCGTCAAGTAAATTATTAGGTGTATATGAAAGGAATGTAGGTTGTCTATAATAATAAATAAAAATTATAAAAGTGCATGGTCACTTTTAAGCAAGGCCACATAAAATTATCTACGAAAGTCACTTGTTAAACAACTGATATCGATACACTCTCCCGCTACGTGTTATATAAAGTTATCTAATTTGTTGCAAGGTTTTTATCAGAGAGGTACGAAAAATTTACATTCTGTTGCAATTAATTAGTGTTGGTATTTGACTTTTTACATATTTGTAATTATTTCCATCATGAACATGGATTCATTTCTCATTCATTAATTTGTTAATATAAAAGCTAATCTTGTAGACAAAACAACACTTTGGTTCAAATAGATATTACGAACTTCCCAAAATTTGAGAATGGTCTATTTACTACGTTACATTTCATGTGGAAAATTGCGAAAATTGAGTAACCGAGCCTTATTGAAATGAACTTCTTTAGAATCGTTGTGATTTGAAAGTTGATGAAACGGAAATGCGTCACGACAAAGAGACAAACACATAAATATATAGGATTAAGCCGGCGAGAAAATTAGATAGAATACATTGTCATATTACCATGGTAACCGTTGTTATTGTCTGACGAATATATTATATAATATTATATTATTTCTGTCTATTTCTATAAATATATTATTGTAATATGCCCAATATGCCTTATTTATTTGAGACAGTATATTTATGTCAAATAAAATGTATATAACTTTTAAACTTAATAATATTATTAAAAATTTTTACCTTATAATAATTATCCTACTCCTAATACTTTCTTAGATTTACGTGAATATTTGACATTTTCAATAAAACTATTGTTTCGGATTATTTCGTGGATTTATTTTGATTTTTGGTTCCCGACGTTTCGAATGCTTTACAGCAGTCATGGTCACGGGAGAGACTAAGGTGTTAGACATCTCAAAGGCATTATATACTTGTTACAGGCAGTGTCTACGCACAATTTGTGCCTTTTGAAAATTTTCTTCCGATGCTGCTTTTTTCCAACTAAAGATTTTCTTAAATTTTGTTGTTTCATTCATTGCAATAATTCTATGCACACATCCTGTACTGTACTGTTTGTGAAGCAGAGATCATAAAAACATAATTACATTTTTAAATAAAAGTTTCACATATATTCCAAATTCCATTCGGAATTAATTTTAAAATATTAAATAAAATAAGTAGGTAGGTACTTTCTTTTTATGAAATTGTAAAAAAAATTGCAAACTGATTTAAAATATAAGAATATGTGCGAAAACGCGAACAAAAACAAGTTAATCTATACATATAATAAAACTGTAGAGGTCGAATGTCTGTACATAGAAAAAAAATGCTAAAAACTGAGTCAGAGGGATGTAAGAAGAGTAATAGAAAAAATCCACATTTTCTTATTATTATTATTTTTTGTTTCTCTGTCATTTTGTCTGTTTGTACAGGCTAAGATCCAAAACTGTAGAACCGATTATAATGAAATTTTGCATGGTGGTACCTTATATCCCCGGTCAACATCTTAGATACTTTTCCTCTCGAAAATTTAAAGAGTTCCTGTGGGATAGTTAAAAAACTATAGTAGCTTATACAGATTAGAGCACAAAAACTACCGATTGGATTTTAATGAAACTTTACAATAATATAGTTCATACATCAGAATAACAAATAGGCCACTTTTATTCCGGAAAAATGTACGATTCCCGTAAGATAGATGTTTTTGTTTGTCTAGAGGCGAACCTGAGCGAAGCGAGGGTGACTCGCTAGTATATGAAATAAAAATTATATACCTACCTATAATTAGTAAAATATTTATTCTAGATTATTGATGAATAAATATTATTTCTAAATTAATTGGAAAGGAATTTGAAAGAGAACGTTAGAATTAACGTTGTATCGGTCATTTCCCTACTGCAGTTAGATTACTCGCACGAATTCAACCAGGTGATAAAACTTTATTTCCTGCGATTAACTAGCGATTTGTTGCTGCTACTTTATATGGAATCATTCATCATAGAAAACACTTTAAGAACAGTATAATGGGACTCAACTATTTACTTTGTCAAAAGGCTAATTGATGTAGTTTCTGCTTTAAAAGGAAGGTTGAAGTCATATTAAATACTGAATTTTGTCTAAAGTACCTATATTATTACTATTATCTTTGAATTATTTACATAATTAAATACTGTGCATAATCAAAAAAGTGAGGAAAAAAAAACACTTATCTAGAAATTGAAAAAAAATTAAACATTCAAAGACGAATTAAAAGGAAAACTTTGTACTGGTCGTGATTATCATTTCAATCATATACAATACCTTAATTAGGGCGATCCCTTTTTTAAACAAAACCCTATTGAATGTTAATGTTATAAATTCCCTTGTCAGTACGTACATATGTACAAATAGCCGATTATTTCATGTATGTAAGTAGTTCAATGAAACAAATACGCTAATATAAACAGGTGAACGACCGGCTAGATTGCATTTGATAAGACTCGAGCGCTCAGACAGATTAGCGGGGTGAATTAATTTTCACTTGCCGTATCGTGATACACTTCGTTAAGATTGCTCTGTAATTAGACGTGTCTTCGAAAGTGCTCTACTCGTCGATATTTTTCAATATTATTATATATGGACATATATAAAGAATTTGTCTTTTTAAAACATTGCTTGCTTTATAATACGAGCATTTCCCATTAATTTCTTAAATTTCGTTGATTTATGAGTGAAATAACCTAAATCAAAGTAGACAAATGTAGAACACTTCACACCTACGTCTAGCCTTCATTAGACGAAGTGCGTAGCAACATCGTCTTGATCAAATATATGTATAATAGCTAATACCGAATCAGCTCTGCCCCACTGACACATCAACCTGGTCTGTTTTAATATAAACTTCACCTCGATCGCGAAAATTAAAAACATATTCTATTAGGACTTCGTTTTCAACACCTGATTAAAGTCAAACAAGTGCATACTTAATAGCAAATAAAATAAATTAAGTTACGAATTGAAACATATGCAACATTCACAGAGGTCGGGATGTCCTGATGACATTGGCATGATTGAAAAATGAGTATTGTAATGAATGAATGATCTATTCAAGCTTCATTAGACGATTTCGTGGGAGAGTAGTAGGGATCTTAATAAAACAAAGTAGACGATTAAGTAACGTTTATTGAATTAAATCACACAAAGTAAAATGATTTAGAATAACATATAAATTAACAGATTGCATAATCAAAATTTTTCACATTAAAAAACTAGAATGCAATCCCCGGGTATCGCCATGCAAGAGCTAAAACTCGAATTTAAGCATCAATCATGTAACCTAAAATCAAGTTTTATAAAGCAAGGCATACGACTAATTGATCTCTTGTAAATCGTTGAAGTAAACATTTCATAATCATAAATAACATTATATAAATAACAAATTTAAATTTCACTGCATTTAAAAACATAATAGGCATGTCAGTGTAGCAAATTGTAAGTGTAGTCTAATTACTCCATAGAAATAAAAACAAAAACATTATAACGTCATGCACACTCGCGAGTTGATATGTAAAAAAAAAATAAAAAGTCATGCGTTAGAATTTTTAGTATTTGTTAGTCAATATTCAAAACAATAATACTTTTACAACTTATATATACACTTAAAACTATAAATTATGCGTGAACGCAAATGGTCGCGAAGGAAAAAAAAGAACGTTGGCCGATTAAATGTAAAAGTCAACAAACTTATATAATAGTGTAGCATTCTTTCCATTTCCTCCGAGACCTTATCACGCTGTGTGATAACAAAAGCAAAGATATTACTCAACATGTTACAATTAAATAATTACACCCAAAAACATATGAAAATGCAGTAGAACACTATCCCGTAATATTAGAGTGTCACAGAGAAAGAATAGTTCATGCGATAAGTGTTAACTGCAACTTTCATAATATTTCAGCTGGTAATGGGAAATTTGAAATATATTATAAAAACAAATTAATCGTAACACGAATAATAAGCTTGGTGGAAGTGAAATACATAGGAGAAGATCTGCATAAGACGCGTCGCTTTGTATCTGCAACAAAAAATAATAAGATAGATAGTAAAAAATTATATTATGTACTTAAATTTAAGGATGTAAAATATACATTGTATGTACATTGTACATAATACATGTACACTAAAATAATAAAACAAACGGAAAATGTAGAAGCTAGCGATTGAAGTCTAAAATCATATTTAGGTAGTATCTTATAGTACCATTCCTCAGAAGAACGTAACAATAATATTTTCACCTTTAAAGCTTTAGTAGTCTACAAGAGACATTGATAAATCATGAAAATAAATATAATTATGATACATACATACATGTAAAAGAACTAAGGATTATCTGTTTCTGCACAATATATTACATAAGTTGTGAAGTTCTAATAATATACTTAAAGATAATAAACTATTTCAGACGATGACGTCTCTCTTACAACAGTAACTCTAAAAACTATTGTCGACTGACTAATTTTTTTTCAAAGATTCGGCAAAAGCCTCAGTTTCCAAAACTCTTGTCATTACACCATTTAAAATTTGACGACAAATCAAAAAGGGGGCGAATGTAAATTAATATAGTGCCAATGATGGAGCAGTTTTCGACTTTTACAATTACACTATACATAAATGTATATTCATTAGATAAGCTATTAACTTAATACTTTAGAAGTTTAGGGTATTATTCCATTAAGTGGAAAATGTCATAGAAGTTTTAATATGGTACATACAGCATTCAATTTTAAATTGAAAGCATCTGCGAACACGGAAAGAATTGTTGGCATGGCAACATCACGTTAGTTATCAAAATAAATATAGCAGACGTTATCAATCGGTTTCGTCACGTCCTCGATTTGGCCCACGCCCCGAGATATCGCCACGATTTACCTACTTCTTGATCATTGTAATCAAGTATTACACGACCTACCGTTTTCAGCCCCGCGAAAATAACTAAGCTGTTTTAAATGTATGGGGATAGAGTCTAAAATGTTGTGTGTCAGTCATGTGGTCAAGTCCAATCAGTCTAAGTGCCGAACTCTGTCATGATGGTTTTATTATGCTGCTGTATTTCGGGAAACTAGGTTATTATTTTATATTTTTGAGGAAACATTGTTAATGCCAGTTTTTCAGTTTACATCATTTAAATTTGTCTACTACCACTCTCTACCAGAAGTTAATGGCGCCCTAAAATATATTATAGTTAGTCGTTATAGTCGTCTGATGTCATTAGAATTTCAAAGATAATTTTGTATAATCTTTGTTTATTAACAAAAGCGAACTCACGACAGTTTGGCTATTGTGAAATAATTGAAATCACGAGAGCAAAATCCTGAGAAGAAGCCAGTTTTTAATAAACAATGTTGTATATTAAATGTAACATATTAGTTATTACGAAGCTTTACGTGTTGAAATATTTTAGTTGACGTCATACATGAGAGTAATCTCAGAATTAATTGATATTTTATATGCATATATCAATTTTTATGTTGTAATTCTTTAACATACAAATCTAACCAAATTCTGAAGCAACTGTTCAGGTACGTATTCGAGGACTGATACACTCTCCAATGCAGTATTGCGCGACCAGTTTTAAAGTACCTCCATATCTTTTGAATAAAGTTATTAAAGTTTTATTACGCGTAATAAAAATTAAAAACGTATTTAAATTTCTCGTAATGTCATACGAATGATTTCAAATATATATAGAAAGTAACACATTTTATTTGGATTGTAGTCACCCTATAAATATAAATATGTTGGAACATTAGCACACAACACCATCTAGTTCCATGGTAAGCTACGAGGCCTGTGTTATGGATACCAGGTAGTTGATACACTACACATATATAATAACTTTAAATACCGATAATAAAGGCTATTTCAATAAGATTTACAGATTCGACTCAGTTAGAATTTTATATGTTATAAGTTATGTATATCATTTTAACGATGAATATTGAGCATAAAGATTGCTATTCGGATTTGCCTAAAGTAAGAAGAACTGTCACCAAATTTTGGCGGTACGCATTGATTTAATACCATTTAACCAGTAAAGAATGAAGGGGCAGTGGTCGCGACCAAAAAAGTTGTTTTTTAGTAACTAACAACCGCCAGATCAAGCGTCGAAAGCCTAACTAACTTCCTCTATGAATAAATGATAATAAGGGCATTTTATTAGTTATTCTTCCCAATGACCTTTTCTTTTTTTTTCAATACCTGCACGGTTGCGGTTAATCATAAAAAATGCTTAACATGCACGTATTGAGTATGTACTTAAAATATTTTTATACCATACGTATCCTTTGCCCCTATAGAGTAGCAATATAAGCAATCAATAAATTATTTGAAGTATCAATCACAATTATGATGGACCATTCATCAATAGGCTATTCAATAACAACGAGTATATTAAATACTAGCAAAACCCGCGGCTTCGCTCGAGCTAAAACTACAACAAAAAAACTTTAAAAAGGTAGGTTTCATATAAATTTTCATCACTTATTTTATCTCCTTATGGGATGAATTTCAAAAAAACCGTAAAACACGTATTTACATAATTGTATTGAAGAGCATTAACACCAAGTTTCAAGAAATTCTGATCATAAATATTTTTTGGGTTGTGTTATAACGTGTATTCCCGTGGGAATTAGATAATCTCCCGCGGAAAAAAGTATCCTATATGTTGACCCGGATATCCAGCTATCATCATACCAAATTTCATTAAAATCCCTTCAGTGGTTTTTCTGTGATGCGGTAACAGACAGAAAGACAGACAGTCAGACAGACAAAAATTCTAAAAACTGTAGATTCGCTAACTGTATCAATAATAAAGTCTATTTCAATAAGATTTTCCAAAAAACATTTAAGGTACAGATTCGACTCAGTTAGAATTTTATTATATCTATATAGATAAACCTATAGTTTAATACAATAAACGTTTATTCTTAGAATAAAAGAATAGTTAAGCGTATTGACGTCATAACCAAATCACCTTTAATTGATCTATAAAAACAACTGTATGACACAGTTTCCAACCGATCTACAACCAGCTGAGTAAATTTGATAACATTTTTAAACTTTGCAGACATGACGCAAATAGTTATTACACATAACATCTTGTCTATCTGCTTTAGTGTGTTATGTGGCGCCATTCATTGGTTTCTAGGCGATATTAGTTTCAGAAATGTAATTAAATACATTAAAGGCAGTGGTAGCCCAGTGGTTATACTCGCTTAGGAAACCGATTGAAGCGGGTTCAAATCCCGGGTCTCGCACCTCTGATATTTCCATGTGTGAATCAATTTCAACATGATCACCACTTGCCTTACGGTGAAGGAAAACATACATACCAAATAAAAACCTAGAAAGTTTTCGAAAGACATGTGAAGTCTGCCGACCAGCAGACACATACATAAACTGAACTTTATTATAAATATTGTTAATTGCTCCTTGTTTTAGAAAGCACATTTATAATTTGCACTACACGAAAGGCCAACATAAATTAAAATGAACATTAATAACTAAAAACCATAAGAGGTTTAATTATATATAATAAATAACATTTACACGTTACGTTGTGTCTTAATAAAAAACAAAAACTCGTCGAGGCATTTATATGACTTCCCATCTTAGTGTGGTAGCAAGTAAACAAACAAAAAGCATTTCCAGTGCACAGTAACCGTTACAGTATTTAGTATTTAGTGTGGAACGTTGAACCGTCTGAAATCCTTGGGAAAGGTGAACGTGACTGACGAATGCACTACGGGTGTCGGCTTCCATGAAATGATATGCACAGAGCGTGATAGTATTTGTCTGTACATAATTAATTCTTTTGTGAATAAATATTGAAAATTGACTATTAAACGGTAGTCGTACCCATTTCTCTATAAATGACTAAAGTTTAATATCTCCGGATAACATGTTTTTTCGTCAAAATTTGTTATCTGTTTTGTTCTAATTACAGGTCTTAGTCCATGTAACAAATTAAATAAAATTTAAAAATGTTCATTTTTATAATTATATTTTGAAATAGAAAATACGGGTTTTATAAATATTGAATAGTATTAGATAGCTATTCGTTATCAGATCGTATCATAAACGTAGCGGATTGTACTTATTGATTTTAATTGAACCTTAACATTTTCGAATACTTTTGTTGAATGTCGTGCTACCGTAGGCCCCTTTTATCTCTCGATAAGTGTAGTAGTAGACCTATGATAAAACTTTTATATCTAAATCTATGTATTTATTAACTCTAATAGCTATAACTATCTAGCAAAGAACCTACCTACTATCTTGTCATTCAAAAATATGAAAGGCAAAATTTAAAACTAGAATAATGAACTTTGAATGATAACGTCTTTCACTGGATTGAATGGATAGAAATCAGGATCAAATGGACGTCGTGAATTGAGGAGGTATGAGTGAGATTACCAGCATCCACAGTTTTTCAGGGTTCCGTAGCGAAGTGCTCGGGCAGAACCCTATTACTAAGTCTAAGAAGTCCGTCCGTCTATCTATAGAAATTTTTGCAGAATACGTTTTATTATGGTTGATCTCCTAACTATGAATATAACCTGTAGTTAACAATATAGTATGGAACCCTCGATGCGAGACACCGACTCGCACTTGACCTAATTTTCTTTTAGCCTCTTAAGTCTAAACATATATTATATAGACATGAACGAGAGATCGTGACATTTACTGAGATCAGTTAATCTGTAGACTTATTTATTAGCGACATGTGCCAGGATTGATGGTAGAAAATTGTGTTAATTTGAATTTTATTTAATCTCCACGATAAAAAAAATTGTGATCGTTTTCTATTAAAATTAATTAAACTAGTCTTTAAAATATTTAGATATAACAAAATATGTAGCGAATCCCCGCGATTGGCTCAGGTTGTAGTGACCCCACTTGCTGTGGTTCGATCGCGAGTTCGAGTTCCGCTGGAGGCATTCATTTGTGTGATGAGCAGAATGTTTGTACTCCAGTCATGGGTGTTAATATTTATAATATGTATGTTTTTAACGTTATATATACATATGTAGTGTGTCAACTATCTGGTATCCATAACACGAGCCTCGTAGCTTCCCATGAAACTAGATGGTACTGTGTTTTAATGTCCCAACATATTTATTTATTATCCCCAAAGTTGTATATTTATAAATATTTTGTGGGCTAGTCAATAAATTAGCTAACGTCTGGCATAGTATCGTTTATTTGAAAGTAGGCGGTCACTTTAAGATATTATAGTATGATAGATAAATAAATGGGGTAAAAAAGCATAAAACTCCATATTAAAACATCGTAAGTTACATATACAATATTATATAAGTACGTAAAATACCTAAACATTAGGTATTTTATGTACACAATATTCACTAACTCTTGCATTTAAATCTATTAAATTAGTAATTAAAACTATTTTATTTTTTTACTTTATGGTATTCCAAGGCTGAATGGAATTTGGCATGATATACTCGATAACTATATCATTGTGACATATATTTTTTACAAATTTCTGCTTTGTTATAGCGATAAATATTATCATAAATATTGTATAACAGTGATTACCGTATCTTCACATATATTAATCTATTAAAACTTTGCTGTCGGTACTGCGGATTAAATTCATTTAAACTACATAGATTACGACGAGTTGTTCGAGATTATCAGGTGATAAACTATTTCCTTGGTACTTTGTTTACCGTCCGTAGTATTTTACTATACAACTATTTAATAATATCTACATTCATATAACGGATTTCATCTATCTATACGAAATATTATTACTAAATGCATAAGAAATTATATAGGTATGGTACTTATAAGAAAAACACAATTTTAAAAATTTTTGTCAGTCTGTTTGCTCCGACTAATCTTCGAAACTGATTTTGACGCAACTTTTATTTAAAAAAATTAGAGTTCCGCTCAACAAATTAAAACGTACCTAGAGATGCAACCTAAAGAAGCGAGAGTAAGTCGCTAGTTTAAATCATATGAAAAAAGATTTACCTACCAATTTAAAAATAAGTTTAAAAGTATTTATTTCATCTCTAGGCTAGGAATTTGTATTAAAATTTATAGTAGCCCCATCTCTTAAGGTAGACATTATTATTATTTGAAAAATTTATTAACATATGTACATACAACGAAACAATCGAATTTACTATCACCTATTGGCAACTTTACTATGTTTATATAAATAGTAGATACTTTTATATTCACATAGCTTTTACATAACACTTTACTATCAAAAAAATTAAAAAACTATATATGCATATGTATTACATACTGACATACTAACCATTGCTGAAAGTGGTATCTATAGCAGCAAAGCTAAACTGCTGCCATATCTGAAAAGAGAAAAATATAATTAACACTTAATTTTATAATTTCATAAGTATATAATAATTGTAAAGACAGCATTGTTATTAGACGTAAAAAAATTGCATTGCAATTTTCTAATAGACAGACAACAATTAAATAACTTTATACAAATCGAGATTCAAGGCCTACAGTCAACAACATTTTAACTCCCAAACTTTATCATTATACTGCTGTAGATATGTAACATATACATTTATATGTTACAGTATTATATATATTCATATATAATACTGTATGTAACATATTAATGTATATGCTATATACATAATATATAATGCTGCAACATTACTCTATATAACAAAAGGAACATCAATAACAAATTAGGTCAGCGTAAGAGAAAAAAAAATATTCAAGATGATATTTGCATCGACTCTACACAGTCTGGAGATAAAAATATGCTGAATCTGAGAAATCAATAAGTCGTGCAAGACCAGCGTAATTCCATTCATTAAACATAACTCACACACAGCGAGTGCATTTCAACACGGTCATTGATACTCACACCGCTGCAATACTACGATAGTACGGTAGAGTACTATAAATGGCGCTTATTTTCCGACCTATATCGAACATACTATAAAACCGAGGAAACGCTACCTTATCCCGCGGAGTTACAAGCCAAACTTTGTTGCATCTGGAGTTTTATATGGAATTCGACTCTATGTAGAATATCATAGAGTCGATATTTCGTTTTCGTTCGTTGTATATGAGACGTTAGGTATTCCGTCCGGTAAAGCTGAACTGTCTAACGCGTCAGACGTGTCTATTTATAGAGAAGCGTTAGCGATTAACTTTAGCGTTGCAGTAATGCAGTCGAGACTCGAGACAGTCGGCGAGTTCTATCGATTCTCCAGTTTCAGTTGCGCCGCCTGTTTGTATCGTTTGTTCCCTATTGTTATGTAAGGTCTGCTAAGTTTAATTGAAAACTGTGATTATGTCGTATATTATTCTTTGTATGTAGAGTAGTTTTGATTTAAATGTATGTATATATAGATTTCATTTTCCTTGCTTTTAATATCTGGGATCCTCGCTCTAGCGAATTGATTAATTATTATTATTCTTTTACATTTAAAACAAAAATATTAGTTTTACCATATTGCAGTAACTACTATTTGCTTCAATTTTGCTCTAATACTCAATATTTTAACGATTAATAACAAGGCATTTATTATTATATACTCACAATTATACAAAAAAAATGTAAATTAAAAATCACAATTTACGTTAAACCTCTATAAAAAAATATAAACAAAACAAAACAAATAATGCACAATTCACAATTGTCCAAATCCCGTCACAAACTTTGGCCTAGATCGACAATCGCGTTGCGCAAACGTCGCGTGAGGCGCCCGAAGATAACGATACGCTATCATTAGTCAGATTGGCGCACTACGGCACCACTCGCTGATAAAGAGATTACTCGATCTCCAACACACGTAAGCGGAATTTGATGTTATCGCTGCAATTTTGTATAAATAAATTAACGTGTACTTTATATATGAATGCACATACAAGCTCCTTATAAAATGTCTCGGCAATGAACCTTCACGCGAAAACTTATCAGATCGTTATGAATCTTTTAGTCTTTTTAACTTGCTCGTTTGATCATTTCATTAAAAATATGTATACCGGAACAGCTAATGGTAAAGAAATTTTAAAAATTTTATATAATTACTAATTACAAACTTTATATATCATTTACATTAACTGGAATAATCTTATACTTTCTCAATTTCTGAATAATAGAATTTAAAACACCAGAACGGAAATATGAAATTAAATGCATTTGACGTATATTCAATACGTGACAAAATTTTAGAACTTTCTAAAGGACAAGTTCTTCACATAAAAGATACATTAAAATAGATGCTTGGAAAAAGTTTACTTATAAGTACCTACCTATAAATCATTAAAAAAAACTCCTCACCAGTCTAAAGTAAGCAGTAGGTATTTACTAGAAGGTACTTCAAAATAAACTTAATGATAACTAGCATACGAATCAATATTTTTCTACGGCTCAATCTAAAAATTCACTTTAAGTCTTAGCCAATGACCAAACAGAGTACAGATAGTACCTATAAAAATACAGACGAATATGTTACAGTACATACTACGTTATCGACGTCCATCGCTTTTGTTTGACGATTAAAAACCCCGTCAATTACATCGTTTGTAAGTAAAATTGCTATCAACATTAATCTAACTGACATAGAAACCGACGGTTAAACATTAAGCACTTACGTCACGGTGCCGCGGCCACCGTAATACGAGGACATTATAGTAGTTTGCAAAATTATCGAAACACTCCATTCATTGTCGAGAGACAAATTGTTACAATTGATGGCGCTAAATGCAAACGCTAACAGAATCAAACTATAATTTGCGTGTTAGTGATTATGTTTGCCCCATTTCACGAGAAAATTATTATTAATAGGTATTTTATTCATACACCGGGTATGTAAATCAAGCTTGTTCAATTAATAATAATTGGGTAGTTGACACCATTAATAAATAATTCTGAGACATAACTTCTCTAAAAACACTTAATTTTAGCCCTGAATACCCTATTAATATCCAATTTATTGTAAAATTACATCTTAAATTGCTTTGAAATCAATAAATAACTGGATTGACAAATAAGTGATGTCATAAGTTGCTATTTTTTTTCTTTCTTTATTTAAGAGCTTTGTCGTTAAAACGACCATGTCGCTTTGTTAGGTACACACATACAAAATTTCTTAAAATTAACTAATTATACGGTTATTGCAATTATTTTGAACTATTTTACACAGTTTTTTAGCAACTACAGAATCAGGTCTCGTATAAGTTGCTATTGCCATACAACATTTATTGAAGAACCAGCGATTCACCCTCCCTCCGTCCCTAGAAGTATCCTATATGTTGACCCATACATAAACAAATAGCTATCATTATATCAAATTTCATCAAAATCCCTCCAGTGGTTTTTCCGAGATGCAGTCACAGATAGACAGACAAAAAATCTAAAAACGATATATTCGGCCTCCGTATCGATAATGATGACTTTATCAATAAGATTTTTCAAAAAATATTATAGTACAGATTGGACTCAGAATTTCATTATATGTATAGATACTTTTTAATAGCTTATAAAATTATAATAATTGATTGATGGTATCAACCCAATTATATGTAGTTTTATAGAACTCAAAAGCGCTTCTGTATGTAACGTGTCTACGTTATAACGTGTCAAATGAGTCCATACTAGAAGACATTCCTAATAACCATTGAAGAGTTCGTCTATCTACTCTCCAGCTCACCTTGATGGTTTAAAATTGTTGTATTGTATCTGGATTGCGCATACTCACAAAGTTTCACAATGAATATAGAATAAAATGGACTTCTAAAGTTTAATTACAAGTGAAGTTAAGAAGGTATAAAGGGGTTAAATCGCTTTCGACTAACTGTTCGACTTTGTTGACTGCGATGCTTACTAACTGAACCTAATGTTACGATCATAATTTCAGAAATCAAATATTTTTGATGTTATACTTCTTTTGGCACGTTTGAAAAAAAAATATGAGAGTAAAACTTTTACGACGCGCGCGCACACCGACAGCCACAAAGCGACATGATGAAGTCAACTGAAAGCGATATGATAAAGTTAGCCGCATTCCTTTTACAAACAGAGAGTTGTGACATACGGGATGAAATCTTTAGCTATTTTTATTGTTATGCCAAAGAAGTATAACTTCTTACGTACGTACATAAGTACACAAATATTTTTTTTAATTTAAACATGTCTAAACAAGGAATATATATGAATGGGAATAAACCTTAAGCGTCATACACATTTCACAATAAGTGAACGTTTACAATATAGTATCAGATGAATCAGACACTTAGATATCAAAGTCGAAACAAAATTACTAAATCTAAATTCTATAAATTTTCACTAGAACGATTAATTAACTATTAATGAAATTATTATGTACGTGCTATAAGTGGATACGTAATATCAATCGATGCTACCTCTTCTCAAGTGATTCTTACTTTATGGTGAGATATTGATATACTTAATACATGTACAAGTATAAAAATCGAATAAATCAATCAATTTTATTTATACACTACATACACCATATACATACAAATTTTCCACATATGCATAGAATAAAATATTTGCAATAGATTACTGTTACAGCAAATAACTATAGATGTTTAGTTAATTCTCTTCTCAAAGTGTAGGTTAGCTTACTTTAATAACATCACAATAGTCTTTATCATTTGTGTAAGTTTAATTAAAAATTATTATGGTCTTCACAAAATTCTGCTAATTTCTGATCTCTTGCATTCCATACAGATCGCACATAAAACAGCAATTTATAAGAGTATTTGGTTTAAAACACTGAAACCTAAATTAGGTCCCTTATTGGTCATTATAATATCTTGATACTTGACTGGATTTGTGCGGCAAATAAAACTTTATGGAAACGAAATTTAGTTTATTATTATACATTTAAATTGCACATTATATGGACCACTTTAAATTTTTCGCATGTTTATTGATACTGTTACAGACATAATGTTTGAGTATACGATCTATTAACATCGCGGGTAAAGTGTTCAACTTGTTCACTGCTCCTTATACTCCTAGTGTTTTTTTTCCTATAACTTTAAAACTCTCAATTAAAACTTTTTACCATACCTTTTTATGTAGATTCAATCTCACGATGTTCCGATTGAGATGAATATTTTTGAATAGGATTTTGTTCAACTTGATTTGTAGTAAAATAAAAATTAACCAACGCACAAAACGAGCAGAGATTAAAGTTACATTTTAATAAAAAAAACTTACTCGTTAAAAGTTCAATATTTTGTCAACTAATGATCTTCGCATGAACCGTTACTTCTCCGAAAGACAGCAAAAAAAAAACAAAATAAGCAAAGAGTTTCATTCATAAAGACACATGCTGTAAGGTCCCATGCGCTCAATCATAGGTGTCAGGCGCTCGGTGGTCTCTATAAAAAGTGCAATAAATCTTTTCCCTCAGCGAAATGAAAAAGCGTCCACTTAGCGCTTTAGACGATAATAAAAACATATATCCTACTAATATCATAAACACAGATCACGTATTTCCGTCAAGTCTGATATTCAATGCTTGTTATGTATGAGTAGGTTAGAGAGTAAAATGTAGTACACTAGTAATGTACATTGAAGTATTCGTGGTGATAAACTCTAGTAACGGGGTTATTTAAAAAAAGGCCACTCACGACTCCTGAGTTGAGTGGATATTTGAAAAAATATGTCCAAGTGCAAATTTAAAAACAAAATCATGGGTTCCCGATACCTTCAATACTGATCGAAGCCTTAATTTATATAAAACAAGTCGAGTTGGACCAAGAGAGAAATATGTCATCACATCATATATTTTGTTTCAGTATATATGTATGTATTATGTACACGTAATTAACCACATAGTAATGATAGCAAACTTAGCCACTCAAATAAAATTTTCGCGACAAATGATATTTACCACCATTCCTAATTTATATCTACAAGTTTTAATAAGATTTATTTTACTACCAAAGATTTTTTTTTTGAAATGAAGACATAAACTTTTATTATTTCAATATGTAAACGGAACATGTTGTATTCTTTATTCTAAATGATTTTAGGCACTTAAATAATAAAATCTTTTAAAGGCAAAGGACCAATTTATACTGCTTCCTTTATAAAATAAATAACAATAAAATAAACGGTTATATTTCAATATTTTGCGGTCACTTTTCCTGTAGATTCCCACCGGACGATAAAGGAATCATTACAATGTAACCACGTTATCACCTCGCTTGCAAACATAAAAAGGAACCGGAGAAGAAGAGCGTAGAAACGGATGATATTTTTAACGTGGAATTATGGTCTTTATGCTTTGGACATAAGGAGTAGTTAGTTAAAGATGAAGCTGGTGATTCATATACCATCTTTTGCGGCTCCATAGCACGCCCAATGGAGCCCTAAATCTATAAAGTTAGCAAAAAATCGGTGCGTCTTCTCAGAAGCGCTCGGTCGTGATTGAATCTTTCATCTCGAACCGTCATACAAACAGACACCGACAGATATGTGTAGAAAAAAGGCTTTACGTTTTTATGCCGACAATTTTTTTTTTTATTGTAGTGTATAAGCATGTTAAAACAAATTCACTGGTGATATACATGTATGTAAACTACACTCACTACATATTCGAATATTACTTAGCAAAATTATGCTTTCGGTTTTGTACGCGTGTAATTTGTCAGTACTTAAAGATGTCTGCTCTGTAAGAAATCGTATAGTAATGTCACAATTTATCGCATAGTACACTGTAGTTGTAATTGTACATTAAGTTTTGTTTAACGTTTGAACGTATTATACATAAATTTAATTTAATTTTCTAGTTAATGGATTCAAAGCGTGCCAGTTGAGCACAGATTACTTCGCCTATGTCACGTAGAATGGAGAAGACACGAAGGAGATTGGTCGATAAAATAAGATTATTAGAACTACATTAAATTATAAAGTGTAAAAAGGGAGTAAATAATAAACCTTGGACCATATATAAACAAAATCTTGAAAATATATTATTGTCAAAACCTTGTGGCATTTTATGTCAGACATGTATAGTTTATTTGTGTGATTTTAGCAAGTTTCAAAACGTCACATCATGTTACCATGGTAACTGTGTAACTTTCGCTCACTCATACTGAAAAATGGACACTGACGTCTTTCTCTGTCATTAATATGTGTATGAAACAATTGAAAATACGTGTACCTATTGTATAAAACTTAATTTACTTTAATTTTAATATATAATTTTATTATAAGTTATTATTATTTTATTTGTAATAATATATGTGCATACACATGAAAAGAAATTTCTATGTAAAAGGCATTTTATCAGTTTTTAGTAGTGAATTCTACAAGATTGTAAGTGAATTTTGTAAAATTCAAACGATATCGATCTGTGTTTTTCTACAAACGCCTGATATGAGATGAGTAAGCTAACGCATTTCACTGTACACACTTTTTTGCGTGATCCACGCACAGAAACAAATTTTTGAACATAAGTACGTATATTTAAAAAAAAACTCAAGACTAGAACGTTAGACATGAAGAATGCTTGTAATCGCATTTACTCGTCAAACGATACGGTTACATAAATAATCTCTTCAATGTAACCAAACTCTTTTTAAATCCTTTTTTTAACAATCAGAAGTGTAGCACAGATACAAAACACTATAAAAGGATATCCGGTTTTTTTAAACGATCATCCCACGCCTACATTAGACGCTCCCACAAAGTTTTCATCTTTAAATTTTTTATCATTGACATTATCACAAAATTAAGCACATGTAAACCTTTTAGAGGCAAATCGGAACCGGATTTATCGGATTGAATTGCCTCTCTTTGTAATTGTAATATATTCTCAGAAAGAAACAAGAATTTATACCTGAGTTGCGTAAAATTCACGTATTAGATGATTTCTTTCCGAGTTGGGACAGGATCGTAAATAAACTCAGGACGTATATTTATCTATCGGCGGTTGTCAAAACATGCACACAAATCAAAATTGACAGTGACCACGAGATATGTTCTACAAAAGACTTCCGCTCCTAAAAAAACATCACTGGTGACGATCAGTGTTAAGAGAATCTATACAGATAAATAAAATTTAATTGTCTGTTTGTAATGTCAAAATAACAGCTTTATACTAAATGCATATGGAATTATATACGGTACTAATAAGAAAAACACATTTTTTTTTGTCTGTCTGTCTGTCTGTTTGTTCCGGCTAATCTCCGAAACGGCTGGACAAATTTTAACGGAACTTTCACTGGCAGATAGCTGATATTATAAATAGGAACTTAGTCTACTTTTATTTTAGAAAAAGAATTAAGGTTTCACCCAAAAAAATTAAAACGTACCTAGGGACGCACTCGAGCGAAGCGAGGTTAAGTCGCTAGTTTTATATATGTACGTATGTATAGTACGCCTTAGAGAACATGAACGTTATATAGATAATGTATTAAGCGCTATTGGCGAGTAGTTTACTTTGGAACCGTATTCAAAGACACAATGCAGTGCCTTTGTGTACTCCTGATTACATTTCTTTCAGTTTTTGCAATGTCTACGACTCTTCTTTACAAAGAAGCGAAAAGATAAAAAGCTGTACAAAAAATGCAGATTGGATGATATGAAAATATATTGTATAGCACGTTATTGTTGTATTTGTATTAACAGTCTAGATCTTAACTTCATTCTTTTCGATATCACTAAAGAATTATATTAACTATAAACTATCTTTTTATTTAGTTTATCTAAGAAGTGATAATAAAAATTATTTCGAGAATACTACGAATATACGAGACATTCAGAAGACTTTCATTCCATGCATTAAGATTTCTTTAAGTTATAAAAGTAACGAAAACACGGCAAGTACTTGGTAGAATGTCAACGGGTATCGAATAAAAATCTCAACTCAGTTATTTAAGTATCGGTCCGTAAAGAAAGCCGATATATCTAAAATGCACGGAACAGGTTCTGATAAGAGAACTCGCGGTGCTCGGCCCTCTCGAAACTTTCACACGGACATGTGTACTATACATCTTGTTCAACGGATGTCGTCGCAATTACGACCAACCCGCGATTATTATTGCTGTATTGTGCGTCCGAATTACACAGCATCTCATCTTCCCATCCGGTGACAAGAAAACAACACGCGATTCTTAACTTTATCGAAATGGTAAATGACATATAATCGTATCAAAATGTTTATAACGCGATCGTTTGCGATAGGCACTGCCGTCTGAAGGAAAAGATGAGTTTGATGTCCATCGTATTTGTTTGGCTAATAGGGGGCACGGCAGGTGAAGTCGGACGTTCCCGACAAAGGTACGTCGATGTAAGCCGTGGACACCTGCTGAGCTCAAAGCATCCTTGATTTATAACCGAATGCATACCGCACGGCGGAGAAAATCGCGCCGTTCTACAATCACAAAAGCGTTCGAACTAGTTTTCGCAAACGCACCCGACTGTGAGTGAGATTCTGTTTTCGCTTGAATAATGTATTGGCGTTAAAATTGCACGGAACTTATGAATTATCGGGGTGTGAATGAGATTGTATGCGAATGCGCTTTTAGTGAATTATGTATGTATGTGAACAAAGGTTCTCAAATTGTATACAAAGATGCTATTTTACACTAAACAAGAATTAAAGAATACCAACTATTTTTTTTTTATATATATTCATATTATTGGAGTGTAAAAATTGTTCAACACTTGAATTTATTCATAATTAAACGTTTAATAAATTGATTTCCTTTACTATACATTTGAATAAAATGTCGTGTAAAGTCGAAGCTTTTAGAGTCGACATCCGGAAGCATCACATATTTCAATGAAGGCCTTGTAAGCTTTAGATTATTTTAGTAATTTAGATTGAAAATAAAACTTATAGGTAGTCGTGTTAAGTAATAAATGGTGAAAGATAAGCGCTTGCTTTCGCTTCTTTAGAATGTTTAAGCTATTTAACTGTAGCCCATTCTTACTAATACACCAGTGGAACAGTTTTCCCATAAAAAATACATCCACATACGTAAAATACAGATTTTTATAACGTTCTATCTATCACAATATACATATTTTCTTACAAGGGAAGCACAATTTTATATTATTTTGAATATATATCTTATATATATAATATAATAAAAAATAAATATAAAATTCTAGAATCATGTGTACACTCGAAAAAAATTTTATATATACCGAAAGATCCAACAGTTATGTTATAGTGTTCTCACATCGATTACAAATGACTTAATCTACAATTTTTACGTTACAAAAGCGACTAGCATTCGACATTCGATATTAAATAATGTTTATAAAGCTGTCACATTCCTTCAAATTTATTTTCGTTTGATAGAAGTTACGTAAAATGATTTTTTACGGGAGATGATAGGGGGTGTGCATGTTGATTCTTTTTGAATAAATAAATTCATTTATTTTATTTTAATCATTTATTTCATACATACTATTTTAGTGGACTAGCTCTTGATAAAGTTACTTTAACAGATGCTGGCCAGTGGTTATAAATAGCAAAGTAAATTCGCACAAATACCTCGTTCCCAACCTACCCCAATGCATGTGTGCAGCCGTCGTCGTCCGGTCGGGCCGGTCGGCAGATGGCTCTTGGCCTTGTAAAACCGATTATATGTTAGTCTTGTATGATGTACTAGCGACGAGCAAGACTAAGACTATAAAATAATAAGAAGATTTTATATTACGGAATAAACTATCGAAAAAAGAATACGCTTTGAAATCTTTGTGAGAACATTTTAAAGTATTTTAATAAAAATCATCATGGCCTTGTTTATAAAATTTATATATACTTTATTAAGCTTAATCTATTTTATTATAAAGCTTAAGTTATTATAAGTTAAGTTACTTCAACTTATTATTTACAGGCAGTAAATAAGTTATTACAATTAAAATCGCAAAAAAATAGAAAAACAAAGTATTTTCAATTTCAATCATTATAATTTTTATGTTGAAATATTTTAAGTGTCTTAATATATAATATTGTAATTTTACATAAGCTTTTCAAAATAATTCGTTTGTTGCAAAAATATCTATACATAAAATAAAATTATAACTAAGCCGAATCTGTACATTAAATATTTTTTTGAAAATCTTATTAAAATAGACTTTATTATCAATTCAGAAACCAAATCTATAGTTTTTAGAATTTTTGCCTGTCTCTCTGTCTTTTGTCTTTTGTCTCTCTGTCTCTCTGTTTTTACTGCGGAAAAATATCTCATCTCTGAGCTAAAACTCCCGACAGTCAAAAATGATTCAGCCGATTTGGATGAAACATAGCTAAGAACACTCCCGATCAATTCACCTTTCAAATAAAAAAAAAAATCAAAATCGGTTTATTCGTTCGGGAGCTACAATGCCACAGACAGACACACACACAGACACGTCAACCTTATGACACCCTGTCGTTTTTGCGTCGGGGGTTAAAAAAGGCTCACACAATAACGACCAGATGTTCATTATTCTGATACTTGTTGTTGTATCTCTTTTTAATAAAAAAAAACTGTTTTAAAACTTCCGCTAACAGACGACACGGTACATCTTATTGCAAGTTTACTCATATGTTTTATATTTTCGAATTGTACCTACACATTTTTGATAAGAACACACTCTGAAAATAATAATAATTGCACCAAAAACATAAGTATCATTGCCGATTGAACGAATGCAATAATAAACCCATTAAAAGCTTTTTTCACTGACCATAATATATCTACAGCTTTAGTATACGCGTGCGATGTAACAATAAGCTTTGCGAAAGTAAACTTTCAACCCACAAACTCAAACTGTCGGTCGAACCAACTTTTCCAACAAATACAAAGTCGTACCTACTATAAATACAGAATGCAGGAAAATGTCAATGTTAGAATAAATTTTCTGCACATATGTGCAACCAATATGGTAATTAGAAAAGCCAAAGTACAAAAGATAATAAGAGCATATATTATCTATACATATAATAAAATTCTAACTAAGCCGAATCTGTACATTAAATATTCTTTGGAAAATCTGATTGAAATAGTCATTATTATCGATACAGAGGCTGAATGTATAGTTTTTAGAATTTTTGTCTGTCTGACTGTCTGTCTGTTACCGCATCACGAGAAAACTACTGAATAGATTTTGATGAAATTTGGTATGGTGATAGGTGGTTATCCGGGTCAACATATAGGATACTTTTACTGCGGGAAAATATCTCATTTTTGAGAAATCAATACTAAACGTCAAAACGTAAGTAGGGACGAACCCGAGTGAAGCGAGGATGAGTTGCTAGTATCATAGAAATACAAATGCTATAATTTATACGTCGTCAGTCACCTTAACTTGTATGTGATGACAATTAAGGTTCTTTACAGACTACAAACAACATTATAATAGTGTCTACACACCAAAGCCGGTGGTCTCGATAGCAAAGACCAAAATTGGGTTTAATCGCTAAACTTATTTGAATGAGCCTGCTCTAGATTTGCCTAACCTATATATGATTATTACCCTTTCAAACTTAGGTACCCACCGTTATTTTTTTCGCAGTTGAATTTGAAACAATCCACTCATAATGAGTACCTTGTATCTTAATAGGAGCATACTGTCAAAAATTTAGGTTCGTAACGGTTAAACGTTGACAAAACAGTCGATAAATATACTTATATAGGTACATATGAATATAAAACACAATCATCGGGTTATACTCGCACACGTTGCCAAGCGGCATGTCGGCTACTTGTGTATCTTACAACGATGTACGTAGTCTTCGGGCCAATGGCTTCAGTGAGTATACACCTTTATGCCTCATTTCCTCCTCCGTTATCCGGCCTTGTCTACACTAGGCAACTATACGTGCTAGTTAAAGCGTCTCAAAAAAAGAATTGTTCGAACCTGTAACCACAAACCCAAAACGACACATCCTGGTTTATTTATATTTATTTTCATTGAATTGAAAATCTCTTTTTCCTTTATTGAGCATGGGTAATAAAACTGACGACACGTTTGGCTCAGTTTGTAGTGACCCTACTTGCTGTGCCAGCGGTCGCGAATTTAAGTCCCAATGGGGGCATTTATTTGTGTGATGAGCACAAATACAATAATGTTTGTACACCAGTCATGGATGTTTATATTTATAATATGTACGTAGATATTTAAAGTTATATATATGTAGTGTATCAAATCAATATTCTAGACAACACAATAATATCATTTAACCCATTATCAAAAATGTGGTATGAATAAGCTTCCATGTACAAAGCTTTGTTTAATGAATCGACTCACATACATCCCTCTGACGTCACTTCCTAAATATCATATAGGTATTGTAAGCATGACTCATGCCATGGTGATTGATATAAAAAACCCATTACACTCAAGTTATTATTAAGAACAACTGCTCAATAATTCATATAATTTAAATAACTCCCATGTTGGTATGGACCACTAAACAAAAGACGCTAAATAAATATTATAAATAAAAATAAAATACTCTTTTTACTTACTTTCTTAGATTTACGCGAATATTTGATATTTTAAATAAAACTATCTTTTTGGATTTTTCCCGTGACCACGATTGCTGTAAAGCATTCGAAACGTCGGAAACCAAAAATTAAAATAAATCCGCGAAAAAGTTCGGAAAGTTATGTTTTATTTAAAATTCTTCTTACTAAACAAAAGTTACACCGTTTTCAAAATTACTTAAAAGTTCCAACTTTAGAATTGTTCTTTTTGAAATTTATATAGGATCAATTTTGAGATCAACTGTTCGTAATTTTAATACAAAAATCGATTCACAATTGGAACAAACATAAATGAGTGAGTACCTTTCCATTTTGAAGTCGGTTAAAAGTTATAGTGTAATTCCATTGTCTTGTTCTTTTCACTACTAGTTAAGTATTTTAATTTTCAGTGAGTCCTTTTACACTAAATTCTGTAAATAATTTTTTTTTTCTTTACTTTTACTATAGTAAGTGGACTTGAAAAATATTATTTTTATATATGTAAGCTAATATTCGCCAAGTGGTCAAAATCCGACCATATTCATTTTTGAAATTTTGAAAAAATATATAAAAAAAAACTGTTTTCAAATTTTTTTATAATAACACTAAAGCTCGTCAATAGCTACTAAACAAAAAAGAAAAATCGATTGACAGAGGAGTAAAATGTACAAAACTGTTTTGTCTTTGTCTATTATATAGATGATACTATAATGGTAAATATATAAAAATAACTTGGCAGCAGAATATATTGAAAATAATATGATAATCTATACATACCTATAATAAAACTGTAGAGGTTGAATGTCTGTACATAAAAAAAAATGGTAAAAACCGAGTCAAAGGGATATAAGTAGAGAAATAGAACAAATTCAGATTTTTACATTTTTTTTTGTTTCTCTGTCTGTTTGTAAGGGCTAATCTCCGAAACTGTTCGACCGATTTAAATAAAATTTTGCATGGTGGTACGTTTTATGCCCGGTCAACATTTTAGAAACTTTTCATTCCGGAAAAGTAAATAGTTCCCGTGGGATAGTTAAAAAACTATAGTAACTTATACAGCTTAGTACACAAAAACTACAGATTGGATTTTAATGAAATTAAATAGCTTTTTATCCCGGAAAAATGCACGGTTTCTGTGGGATAGATTTGTTTTTGTGTGTCTAGAGACGAACTTGAGCAAAGCGAGGTTGAGCCGCTAATATATACATAAAATAATAAATATGTATTTATTCTTATGACAATTAACCTGAAAAGCAAGGAATTAGACCAATTAGATTAATATGTGATGGGTAGCAAAATATAAAAAGATCGCGATAAAGAAATCCTTATACGATAAGTAGGTAAAATATATTAGGGTTGCACCTGCCGGCGAAATTACATGACCTACTAAATTTGGGTCAAAATATAAAATACAAGATAAGCTTCGTAGATAAAGCAGGACTCCAATCAACGAAGGTGACATTAATTTAATTTAAAAATAACGTTCATATCTACTACATACAAAGAAAAGATGATACTATGTTAGTAATTAGTAATTATAATAATCTTTCTATCCTAAGAGATATGTACCTACATTGCATAAAAACTTACATAACAGTCACTAAAACCTAAAAACTTATTACCTATAAGTAAATAATAACACGTAAGTAGGTATCTAAACTACATTTTATAATAGACACTTCAATCGGTTTGATAAAACCATTAGACCACCAGCAAAGTGATAATGTATAAAATAAGAATAAAGAAACACTGTAGATTTCGTTTTCGAAATGGACTCACAGTACTCAAATTAGTACCTACGCTTATACAAAAATGATGAAATAAACAAATGTTTTGAGGGAAAGACATATAATCAACGAGCTGCATTACACAACATGACTTCAAAAAGTGTCACCGAGTGTTGATCATTATATCAGAGTAATTCATTCAGTTCCCGAAATGATGGACAAAAAACTCTGTGATGGATTTTTAATTTATTTGGGATACGTAATCAGAACAGCGACGAAAAAAAAATAAAAGGATGACGCTTAACGGTGGTTTTGGTAGACGGAGAACAAAAAATAAACTCGTCTGGGAGAACTAAATTCTATAGTTGACGAAGGCTATGATGGCAACAAGTTTTCATTGATGAAAGTTTACTAAAAAAAACGGACTGTTAAGGTAATAATATTTTATGACCATACTCCATGGCGGTAAAAGGAGATATATAATATTAAATTTGCTCTTTTATAGTTTACCAAGCAAATTATGCAAAAATATTGATAGTATATATCTATAAAAATTATAGTATGGTAGCCCTGTGGTAACGGTGCTCGCTTGGGAATCCGAGTGAAGCAGATTCAAATATCGGGTCTCGCACCTTTGATATTTTCATATGCGAATCATTTTCAACATGATTACCACTTGTCTTAAGGTGAAGGAAAACATTCTCAGACATATAGGTTGTATGTCTGAAAAAACCTAGCAAGTTTTCGAAAGACATGTGAAGTCCGCCAATCCGCACTTGGCCAGCGTGGTGGACTATGGCCTGATTCCCTTCGTATTGAAGGGAGGCCCGTGCCCAGCAGTGGGACGTTAAAAAGGGCTGAATACATGACCTTTAAAGATTGTCACAAAAAATTCCTGCTATTTAAAATAGGTACATTGTAATTCAATTCCGAGCAAACAGATGAAACACTGCTTATTCCATAGACAGAAAGCAATGAGTGTAGATATCAATTACAGCTATATCTATAATTCATCATCGCTTAGAGTACTGATATACCTAACAGTTAACAATGTTCGGTGTCAAAAAGTTAAGAATAATAAGTGTTTTTTTAAATCCGATATATTCTTCGTGACTGCTTATCTAGCCACTGTCGACATTCGACAGCCGATGCCGATAACCCCGCTTCCGCGAAGGGCGACCCTAGATAACTTCTGATAACGATGTAAATAGATAACACTTTTTATACTTTATGAATGAAGACGCAAGAATAAGAATAACGCCATAATATATTTTCAGAATTATAGTTATATATTATATATTAAATTTTAGAATCACAAACAGAGCACGAATGTGATTAGTGAATTGTTATCAGTCTAATAATAAATATAACTTCCTCAATTTACGTATCAGTACGCTACTTACAATTAGATAACAGCCGCGATGTAGTTAGAGGCATGTGACGCTGTTTCCACTACGTCTAAATTACTATTTCATATTCAATATATTTTCCTAAATGTTTGTTTATGTCTAATTAAGATACCAAAACGCAAGTGCTTAATTTATTAAAATAGTACCTGGGCGACCGTGCGAGCTTCCCTCGCCGTTATTTTTTTTATCATGTCTTTTTTTTAAAAAAAGTGGCGTTATTTTAGAAAAACCACACCGTACCTAAATACAAAATTTAATCCAAATCTTTCAGAGCCGTTTCCGAGATACATGAAATAAATTTATAATATACATATATGTTATATATATCCTTTAATTCTTGGAAAAGAATCGCCGATGCAAAAACAGGAAAAATTTTAGCGTTGGTATGTGAAAACCGCTCATTGTAATTATTAATTAATTGCCCTTTGATTCGACTGCTTATGGAAAATAAGCTGTATTTATTCATAGACAAGTCCCATAATAATTTGGAAACGAACGTCCTTCTCTGATAAGAAACATCCTATATGTTCAAACAAGGTTTTAGGGCCTTTAAAATAATATTGGAGTTTGTATTACCACTTGGTTTATGTAAAAGCATATATAGTTACAGTTAAATAATATACATACCTATTTACCTCGAAAAAGAGAACTGCCTAAGTAAGATTTTTTAATTTTCTAACACTATGAATAGAAACAGCTACCTAATATGTAGGTACATCATTTACCATTTCTCGGTTGATGTCAAATCAAACCGCAGATTACAAAGGCGTACTAGACACAAACACAAACAGTAACGTGTTGCATATTTTATATCCTGGTATTAAACTCAACACAAGATTAGGGTCTTTGTGCTGCAAGAATTTATTTTTGGACCAGTCATGTTTGTAACTAGTAAATAAATTAACAGTAAACATTTTACATAAGGTCATGATTAATTTATTTATGTATAAACCTAATAAAAAAACGTTGTTAAGTCCTTTAAGAGAACAAAGCAATACAAAACCACATGAAGCAATTAATAAAATTAGGACAAATTCCGTTTACATTATAAACAATAGTTTGATACAAAAATATCAGTGACATACCCCACATGCGTATAAAATGGGAATTATCGTTAAGGAAATGCCGCATGGGGTCATTTTTTACATTTTATAACTTCGCAGTATTAAGACAAGTATGCCATTCATATTTTAATTAGTCATTTCCATTAGGTACAGATTCTAACTTATGAGTCATATCTGAGCAAGTTACACAGAAGTCTAATCACCATATTGGATAATATGTAAAAAATAAAGTAACGTATTGTCAAAAGCTTTTATGAATTTCCTACATCTTAAATTGATTGTTTCGGATCTACATATGAATAGGCAAAGACAAAACAGTTCAGTATCTTGTTTTTGCTTTCTTTGTCAAGTGTTTTATTTTTTTTTTTTTTTAGTAGTTTATTACATTACTTTTAGTGTTATCAATTTTTTTTTAGAAAACAGTTCCTTTTTTATATGGATAGGTAAATTCTATTTATATAGGTGCATATGTTTTCCTCAAATTTTCATTAATGATTACGGTCAAATTACTTGGTCAACACTAGTACATATTATTATTAACTACGCAATGATACGCCTACTTTATAGACGAGTACTAAGTCGGAAGCCACTGAGATCAAAACTTCCTCTAGACCATAAATTAATTTTGCAATAATTGAAGTAGAGAATGGTGACCGTGAACTTACTGCCAACATTATATTCGTTGGGACTGACCTAATGTGCTAAAAGCAATTACTCATTGTAGAGAATCATGTGTGCCTATGACTAAACCCATAGGCTCGTAGGGATCACATGGCCTAAATATTCTTTGGGAACTACAGACACGTGTTAAAATTATACTTAACCAAATATGAATCAACAGCCAGTAAGATCAGGATCACGATTATTGAATTAACAGATATAAAAAAATATATAAGTTCAGACGAAATACGTTACTATAGTTTCAAAAGCGTTTAAAATCTTATGATGACGATATGCGTTTAACGCCGACATTGAAAATCTAAAAAAATATAGACATTTAAAATCAATTACAAAATTATGATGTTATAGCTATTTTAATGTTGCTTGAAACATAGAACTACTATTAAAAATTTCTGTTAACTCGCATGTTGAAACATCTTGTAAACCTGTTAGGTAAGTTTCCAGAAGGCTAGTTCAGTGATGTCGGTCAAGGGCAGCTCGTGAGTATCCTCAGGTTAATCAAGATCCTAGATAAATTATGACTGAGCCTGACTTGTTAATTCGTATCCAAGTAAAGGCACCATGAAGAACATTTTAGAAGTTTATACATACATGTACTCGTACATAATATATTAAGTGTACATCTCGCGTTAGAGTTTATTTTATTACTATAAGGCGATAAGATACCATTATTTTATCAAAGATTAGAGTGAATATGTAAGCTTTCTTACATTTCGTTTGTTATCCCTTTGACCCTCGACGTACCGAAGGGACCACAATAAGATTATGTCTAAAAAATTGATGCTGGGATATTTCGGCACTATTCAAAAGAGGGAGATTTTACGAGCAACTGGTGAATTCTTTACTACTTTTCCATAATTCATGTGGTCAGGGTCGTCAACCTATCGTTTTACGATACTAGTAACGTTCCCCCTACCTGTCTGCAACAAAGTGGCAAATGAAGACATAACAGAATAATACATATTATATTATAGTGATGCAACGGTGAAGGACGGTGAACTACAAAGGTGACATCAATCAACCTTAACTAGGCAATATTAATATTCTATTTGTTGCGTTTAGTTTCTGTATTATCTTTTATATGGCCACTCATTTTTTCGTTGTGTACTTGTATATATAGAATTTAATTACAGCTTAGTTATATTTATTTTCTATTTTTGGTGTTTAGTATTAAAATACTATACTAATGAGATAATCATAATATCTACAGTACATGCTGCATCATCAGTACCTTGTTTTAAACAAATTATCGCGGTACTGGCATCTTATGAAATTAAATTAAATTAAACTTTATTTTAATAAGACTTATACAAGTAGTTAAATCGTCAATTTAATGTAAAGAGCGTCAGTGTAGTCAGTCTGTGAGGAAGCTACCAACGACTCGGAAAGCAGTTCTGCTGAGAAGAGACGGCGAGAAACTCAACAGTTGCTCTTTTAAATATCGATGTTACATTGATAAACATAATATGTATTAAAGATAGCCCGCATATGAGTCGATACATATTAATTCCACACATTTCCATCAACAAGAAACTCTTGAATAGTGTAATACGCTTTGCTCAATAAAATATGCTTAAAATAAAATATGCTAATTATTTTAAATTTTTAAATTTGTTCTACGAGATCATTAATGACGATGTGATTAGAATAATTTGTTAGTTAACTACAATATTAGCTAGTAGGTACTAAAAAATCTTAATAAATTAGTATTGTTGCCACATACCTATATATATTTGTTTACACCGATTCCCTAACACCTTTTATTCAAATTATAGATAAAGTTAAAGCATAAACAAAACGAGTAGTATATCTATACTAATATTATGAAGGGGTAAAGTTTGTGAGTTTGTGAGGTTGTAGGGGGTAATCTCTGGATCTACTGGACCGGTTTAGATGAAATTTGGTAAGAAGATAGTTTGAGACCCTGGGAAGAACATAGGATAGTTTTTATCCCAGAAGTCATCTCTTCAGGGGATGAGAATGGGGATGAAAGTTTGTATGGGGAAGCAAGCTAGGGACGAACCTGAGCGATGCGAGGGTGAGTCGCTAGTTAATTCATAATTACATTCAAATGTAATTACATAATAGTGAAATTTTCAATACTTTAGATTAAATGTTATGAAATAGGATATGATGACAATAAGTGTTTTATCTTAACAAAGCTATCGCAACTGACCTTTGACCTCTGACTCACAAAACAGCAGCACTAAGTGCAGATTTTAAGAATTACGCTCGTGTCCCTCCCACATTTCGCAGACGCCATCTGTTTCCTATAGATATATTAGATGTTCCTAAAACATCTAAAAATTTGTTTATTTTGTGTTAATTTAATGACTTTTACAAAACAAAATCTTGGTAACTAGGCAATGGCAACGTGCTCCCTTAGAAAATCAAGTAAATGGGTTCGAATCTTGAGTCTCACACCATATTTTCATATACGAATCATTCTCAAGATTATTCCTTGCCTTACCCTATTGAAAGAGACCCACGCCCAGTAGTGGGACAACGACAAAGGGCTGAATTATATATATATATATATATATATATATATATATATATATATATATATATATATATATATATATATCAAATTTTAATACATAATACCTAATAAAAAGTTGGGAAGAAAAAGTAAGAAAAAATCATTTAAATACTGAATTTCTAATTGAAAATGCAAGTATAAGTAAACATGAGTCTAGAAATAATGCCACGGAGCGCGATTAGAGCACGATTAATCGATTAATTACGTGAAACAACGGCGAATTCCTCTCGTATCGCTGGCTAATCTTGAATGCATATCGAAGTATGTCAAACCGCCACGTTTATACATTGTCCTTGAAAGTATTAATTAAAATCTATAAATGTTCGAAACACTAAAAAATCTTTAACATACGATTAAATATTCTTTCAACTTTACATGATGCTATATACATACATATAAGCAGTATTAAGGAATATTTAAAAAAAAAATGAAGAGAAAGAATCTATATATATAACAAGTTATTATTACATTTTTATATATCACTATTTTAAAAAATATATAGCCTGTTGTATGTTACCTATGTGTACAATGTACATACATACATACCTACGAGTATATATACTCGTATGTTATCAAACTCTACGTTATTTGTATTGATCGAAGTTTAGCCAAACGGGACGTTTGTAGTTGATAAAAAGAATAATAAATCTGTTTTAGTCTTCCGAGAGTAAGCAAAGTTTGATTTTGTCATAAAATTGGAATTTCAACAGCGTATTTCTGCGAACAAAAACATTCAGTTTGTACATTGTAAATTGTAAAACATTGAAGACGAACAGTTTTTTAAGGATAAACGTAGGGTATCTAATATTTATACACTTAACTTAGTTCTCAGAAAACACAAAATTTGAATAGATGACTCAATGCTTGGAAGCCTTTTTTTATGTAATCAAGCCCTTTAAGGTCGCACAAAACACGAAACGTGTCTATTAAATAGGAGGACTCGAACGTTATTAAATCCATCATGACATCCAAAATCGCGAGCGATATAACAATTTCGAATTGAGACTTATCTACTTGCTGCTTCATAATTTTATATTTTAATTTCCAACTTATACATATTTATAAGAAATGTAAGTTAATTAAGCTCGTATTTTGCTTATTAAAGTGCCTAATTTTAATGATAATTTATGTGTTAGTGATAACATTATATTAAAACAAGTGAGTTAGCTTTAATAAACGTTCATATTAATTATTATTCTAATAAAATAATTACAGTTTTTACTAATTTTAAGTGATTGCTACATAATACAATTAAACTTTATGTGAGATATTTCACTAATGGAAAAAGAATTTTAATTTTTAATCACAATTTTGCATATCTGGTGTGATATTCGTATACTTGGATACAGAGTAAGTATACCGTATATGAAATTGTATTTATAATAAAAGAAATACAAATATACATAATTATATATACAAAACAACTGAATCGAATTAAAAATGTTTAAGAAGAAAAATGTTATAAAAACTTAAATTCAAGAATCAAAGTGTTAAACAACTTTTAAGCTCAATAGTTACTACAATAATAAACATTGACAGACAAAAACCCAATGTATCACAGGAAAATGTCCTCCAAATATTCATAAGAGCTTTAATTAAAAAAATTGACATCTTAGGTGGAATTCGTCCTTGCCACTATTTAGGTGATTGTACAGTCCATCTGACTCAGCCTCCCACGCACAGTACCCAAATATGAATACAAGCTTAGTTTAACGTTCCATTGCTAATAAAATTATTTTATAAATAAATATAGCTAAAATAAATATTTAGAAGTTACACTCATCAATAACATTTACCTACTTACATGAACGGAGCGAGGGCAGAGGGCAGATAGTAATGTAACGAAGTAGTAATGAAGTTCCAGTTTGTATCTTGTATCTATACAATATAGATAAAATTGAAGTGTCTGTCTGTTATTTTATAATAACTATGTTTTCTCAGGCCTATCGTGTTATTTTTATAATTTCAGTACTTAACCAACCCTTTTTTTTAAATGTTTTATTGCGGCAATATTTTGGGTTCCAGAGCGAAATCATCAAAAAGTCCGCCCGTTGATTAATTATTAGCGACTTACAAAAATAAAAAAATACTTGTATTATATACAAGCAATGCCTTTATGCCACCTTTAGGCTAATTTTATAAATAACAGTAGCCCGTGTAACTCCAGGTCATAGTCTAGCAGGAGTTTCAGCATGCAGAAGAAACAAACATACAAATTTTCGCATTTATAAATCACTAAAGCAAATAATGGAACATATAAAAAATTGGGAAACCTAAAAGAATCATGAAATAATTTATAAAGACCCAAATTCTCAAAAAATCTACATTGTTCATTATTGTAACGAAGTAAAATTTGCTACTAAATATATTTGTTAATCTCTGATACGTAATAACCAAGTACAAAAACAAAACAAAGCTAATTTGGATCAAATTAAGGATTTGCCTTAACGTTAGCTGTTTGGAAAGGAAAGTATTTATTCCTTGACATCTTACACGATATAAAACTAATTTAACGAATTATAATTATCAGGCCACTATATAATTTTTTCGGGTTATCGAAACTGACGGTAAAACAAACAAACTTATGTAGAGCAGATTGCACAACCTCAATAATAGCAAAAAATAAATATAATTTCAACGGTGAATAACATCAATATATTTATATATATGGGCCTTTCTCTACTAACTGGAAACTTGTCTATTGACAGTTGTCCCAACCCTATTTTTCTAGAAAATGAAAAATATAATATGTTAAGTCGATAGATAGTTATAATATAAATACATATAAACAAGAAACCATTGTAATTTTTCCTTATTTTTCGAATTATAGGCAATTTCGTAAAAAAATACGACAGAGGACTGTTTTGCTAACCAGAGGACTGTTTTTTCCACCCAGAAAACAGTTTATGTCAATGTTTATATGAAGAAAAACGCAATATTAATTATAAAATTTAATCAAATAATTGTTACTCTCAAGGCAGTGGTAGCCCAGTGGTAACGCGCTCGCTTGGACAACCGAGTGAAGCGGGTTCAAATCCCGGGTCTCGCACCTCTGATATTTTCATGTGCGAATCATTTCTAACATGATTACCACTTGCCTTACGGTGAAGGAAAACATCGTGAGGAAACCTGCATGTCTGAGAAAACCTAGCAAATTTTCGAAAGACATGTGAAGTCCGCCAATCCGCACTTGGCCAGCGTGGTGGACTATGGCCTGATTCCCCTCGTATTGAGGGAGGCCCGTGCCCAGCAGTGGGACGCTAAAAAGGGCTGAATACCCAATCAAATAAATTCTCTTCTTTATTGAATACTACATAACATACAGAATTTAAATACTTATATTTATCAGGAACAAATTGCGAGCTTAGCTTTTAAGTAACGAATTAAAATAATTAAAAACAAAATAAAGCTTAGGTACTAAGAATCAGCCTTGGTTACTTATCAATGCAGACTTATTTCTCAAAAACAGGTACATGTATATTAAAATAATAAAATATTCGTTTCCCTTTTAGGGCAATATCTGGGTTTGGCAACTTCTTTAATACTTGGTCAAAGGACACATCAGAAACATCATTTTCATCTACTCTGAATGTGTCTCCTTTGTCATCACAAATTTTTAAGAAGGTTACTGTTAGTTCGCCTTCTTCCGTGTCTATCTTATTGATTACTGCAGCATAACAATATTCAATCTTTCTTACTAGAAATTTAACCAAGACGTAATCACCGATGGTGTAATTCTGTTGGTTGATTGAACTAGGTCCAGCCAGTGCAGCGTCGTCGTTTGTCTCCTTCATGGAATCCTGTGAGTTGTCCATGTTTTCACATTCAGAGTCTGTGTAAATATCATCTACGTTAAGTTTTGTCTTGTTTTTGTACTTTAATACTCCTAAATTAAAATGTTGGCACTCGTCTTCACAGGTGCAACTTAAACTTTTCATTACGAGTTTAGCGGCACTTGGAGCCGTATTCAGAGGACTTCTTAATATTTCAGCTTTTACTTGATGTATTTTTAGAGTGTTATTAAAGCTTTTTAAATTAACTGTTTCATTTTGAAGGTCGTCTGTCAATTCTTGGATGGCTTTATCGTCGATTGTGAACAAGGTAATTGCGGAACATCTTCGTTGAATAGCCTCTATAAATGATTCCAAACTATCAATATCACCTCCTGTAGCGACGACGGCATCAGCGGTTCTCTTGCAGGTCGCTCCAATGCCATCAGGGGCCCCTTTGCCATGGCCATTCTCTAAATAGTTCCAGGTAAACTTCTCCACATTTAAAACCTCTTGTTGAAGCCTTGATGCCAGGATATAAAACATCGTTTTGTTTCTGTACTGAGTCACAGCTCCATCGCTGACGAAGTGGATGCTCTTTATGTTAGGTGGGAGAGTTTTAAAGATTGGCCGTAAATGTGCCCATATAGCAGCTGGTGAATGTGTAAGATTTTTGGAAATGGTACAATAAGACTTGATAGAGTTGAAGTCTGGACCCTCCAAAATGAAATGATTGTATGGAAAATCCATATGTATGATAGCGTCTTCGTCGGTAAGGTTTTGTTTGTATTTCTTGATAGCATTGTATTGATGGGTAATGTTTCTCTCGTGTTGATAGTAGGATATTTCCAGAGGACTGTTGCACAGAGGACTGTTATTTTGACGTAAAAAATGTCATACCACGTATCAGTTTAAATATTACTTCATAACACAGAAACAGCTATAAATTATCACACTAATCAATTTTTTTGTTAAATAAATATAATTATAACACATAAAAAACCGTAAAATAGACTTACCAGAGGAATGTTCACTCAACACTACAGAGACGCGGTTCCCACACGGACGCGGAGTTGTCACTACGCAAAATAGCGGGAACTTGTTTAGCATGGCAACCGAGTAAACTACACACTGTCAACGTTCCGTTCCCCGCGAAATGTAACCACAATAGTGTTTAATATTTTGGTGGCGCGATATTCAAATTGTGACAGAGGACTGTTCAAAAATGTATGGACAAAATTCGAACACTAGTTTTTAGTACTAAAAACTTCTTTAAAGTTAAAATAGTTTTTTGTTCATATGCATTCAATATTCTTTATGTTTATAGAGTTATAAAATTTTACATTTCTAAATACAACTAATAAAAACCGAACCGAGTCATACTCGATCCGGAATTAGGACATAACAGAGGACTGTTTTTAGTGGCTTTTAGACCGAATTTATGAAATAATTATGATTCTAAATATTGATTAAGCTTGACTCCTTAAATAACAGGTTATATATTATGTGTTTTAATAGGTAAAACTATGCATTAATATAGCCAAAGTAAAAAAAATTGCTTGGACCATGATTTTCCTGTTAGTAGAGAAATGCCCATATCCATAAGAATATTGCTTAACAACAACATTTAAATCTATAAATATAGGTAATAAAATTCTGAGTCGAATCTGTACATTAAATATTTTTTGGAAAATCTTATTGAAATAGACTTTACTATCGATACATAGACCGAATCTGTAGTTTTTAGAATTTTTGTCTAAGTCCTGTCTTTTTAATTTGTGATTTTTGATTTCATACAAAATCCTATAGAAGCTTAATTTTTTCCCGAATTTTCCTACTTTTCAAGCAAGTTTTTCCATTTCCCCTAAAACATATAATTATAACATAATAAAACAAATAAAAGTGGATTTCGAGAACCTAATAATTAAATAGAATCCAAACATTGAGAACATTTTAAAAAGAAATTATCTAAATTAGTACAACCGTTCCAAGTGATGCTCTTACCAACCAACAGCATTCCATGTTTATTTCTATAGGTAGATTATATAATAGGTAATCATTGCCGTATAGTTTTAAAACTTAGAAGATAGGCAAATTACATATGATTTTTTGTGTAAATTAATATAGACTTCTGCCTGATTTGTTGACATTTATGATGACCGCTCCGCTTCCTTGAGCAGTAGACAGCTGTAGCATGATATAGCCTACAGCCTTCCTCAATAAACGAGCTATCTAATGCAAAAAGAATTTTTCAAATCGGATAAGTAATTTCTGAGATTAACGCTTCCAAACAAACAAACAAACAAACACTGTCACTTTATAATATTAGCATAGAATCGTAATTAGGAAATTTAAACCGTTCAAAGTACACAAACTTGTATCAAATCACCAGCCACTTTCATAATCGAGCAATAATAATTAATCAAAACAAAAAAAAACGTAAAGCAAATAAAAACAAATAGGTTTATACTACATAGTGTTCGAGTTAAAAAGTCATGTTAACAAATAACTTCACCGCTAATATCCTTCAGGAATGCAAGGAAGCGAGAATGACAAATTGTACCTTTGAATGAACAAACGCGGTATACATTGAAACATTTTTACCAGTTCCATCGTAACCCTTATATCCTCAGTTATAAGATTTACATCAGTTCGTTCTGCGGTGGCAAAAAAATAACGAGAAGATCGCAATAAGCTGAGAACATGTCGCTCGGATATGATAAATGAGGCAAAGAAAATAATTTTTAAATTATACTAGCATTCGCACCCTACTTTTTCTGATCGTTTTAATCGCTATATTAAATTAATTCATTCTGTGGTTATGGCTTCAAAGCGTGCCAGTTACGCACAGATTACTTCGTCAATGTCACATAGAATGGAGAAGACACGAAAGAAGTGTACTTATTAATTAGCCAGATATTTTGTCACATCTATCTTCTATATATATATAATAAAATTCTGAGTGAAATCTGTAGGTACATTAAATATTTTTTTGAAAATCTTATTGAAATAGTAATTATTATATATCGATACAGAGGACGAATCTATAGTTTTTAGCATTTTTGTCTGTCTGTCTTTAAAAAGTTTCTAGGGACGAACCCAAGCGGAGCAAGGGGTTAGTTCTTAGGGACAATTTGCGAGCTGGAGTCGTAAGAAACTTCATAACGTTCCTACATACAAGATTTGTTCAAAAACTAGAATATTCATATTAATCTATTCTAATATCCACATGAAGAAGCTAAAAACAAAAACTAATATTCAGAAAATTACATAAAATATCAAAATAATATAATATTATATATCTTCATATAATATAAATAAAAAAAAGATAAGCATTCCAACTAAAAATTAAAAACAATTCTTGTCATATAAAATTTCTGAAAACTTAATTTAAATAAAGCCTTAAAATATAAGTGTAGATAACATGAAATATTCCAACGGAGCGAAGCAACGATACACTTTGCTCACCCACGGATAGTGGCGCGCAAAAACTCCGGAGCAACGAACGCCACCCGCCCTTGAACTTGCAGGACACGTGCCGTGAACGGACACTCAGCAAGCACATACTAAGCTACATACACATAAATATAATAGACGTCGCGGCAGGTGTTACAATTATAGCTAGGCAACTACCATGTCAGGACACTATTCACAAACTCTATGTACACTTTAAATACATACATACTATGTACATAACAATAGGCTTATGTACTCATCAACTGTGAAAACTTCTTAACAATTTTAAATAGGATTTTAATTACCTTTAGAGATAGTCATAGCTTTGAATGGCATTCCGTACAACGACGAAGTTCGTAGGTTCTATCATCGAACTGTTTGCATTGACTTTATAAAGTAAGTGTTCACCCAACAGTGTAAATGATTAAATGTAGGTTGAATGGCAGTTAGTCTTAAATTTGTATTGCTACTTTAAAAGTAAACTAGCTATTTTTTTTTTGTTTATATTTTTGTTTTTATAAATGTTATTTTTAATTAGTTTTTGAATGTATGTAGGTACATATTTTTTCTGTAATGCTGCTGGTGGAGGGCGTTAATAATTGCGACACAGTTTCTTAACTTCTGAAATTATTATCGTTTATATCTGTTTTTGCTATATATGTACTCATATTTCAATAAACAAATAAACTAAAAAAAAACATTTACCATTTTCAAGGATCAAACCCACGACCACCGCGTATACACCGACAATACACCTATAAATATTAGTATATAATATAAGCCCAATATATATAAAATAGCCAACAATTTTTACCATAATACAGTGAAGTCAACCGTCGTAACAATCTGGTGTGGTCTGTACAAATTTATGTTAAATGAAATGTAATAGACACCAGAGCCAACCTCAATAATATTAGTTACGGTAGGGCATGAGAAAGAATGTCTAGTAAGCTAGGGAGTCAGATTTGCGGTTTCTTTGCTGGAGAGGACGAATACTAAGTGTTTAGTCATCTGATATCTAGACCAAAGTGGGTATCGAACCCGGAACCGCCGCCCGTCGGTAAATATTCAAAAAGTGAACAGTGCATTTTTTATTCGGAATCTCTTGTCGCGACGAATTATCAAAAATGAAAGAACGTGAGGCTATGCGCTTTGCTTTTTCGCTTTACATTTTTTTTTTTTGTATAGAATTCGTATCTAAGATTATTTTTATTGCGCTTAAAACGCTTTATTTTATTTATTCATTCTTACTAATATTATTAAATGGGCGAGTTTTTACTGGTGTGTTCTTCGACCAGGCAACAGCGGAGCAGTTGTGATATTTCATGAGGCTAAGATTAGATATACATAAGTTTCCGTTTTTGTGGCATATTCTGTTGAAAAAACTTCAAGATAATGTTTATTAAACAAATTGCATTAATTAAAAGTAGCATATGAGATTGTACGTACATATTAAATGTACCTACTCATACTATACATAAAAAAAAATATTAAAAAATGTATCATCTATATACATATTATAATAAAATTCTGAGTCGAATCTGTACATAAAATATTTTTTGGAGAATCTTATTGAAAAAGACATTATTATCGACAGAGAGGCCGAATCTACAGTTTTTTAGAATTTTTGTCTGTCTATCTGATACCGTATCACAAAAAAACCACTGGAGGGATTTTGATGAAATTTGGTATGGTGATAGCTGGTTATCCGGATCAACATATAGGATACTTTTTATTGCGGTAAAATATTTCATTTCTGAGAAATCTACACTAAACGTTAAAACGTAACTAGAGACGCACCCGAGCGGAGCGAGGGTGAGTCGCTAGTTCACAAATAATCTAGAACTTTATTTTTAGAGTGTTAATAAAATGCGCATAATTTATGCCAAAAGAAATTACAAAATGTTCAAACTCCACTCGCTATAATCGATTATTACCTTATGATAACGTTGTTTTCGCGATAACTAGTACTTAGTAGTTTCCATTTCATATACCTAACAATTTTACACGAGTATTTTATAACAAAATTCGGTTTACTTCATAAAATTTAATTTATTATTCAATTTAATATGAAATTAGATAAGCTATTGAAGAAGTGAATGTTCCCTTACACGAATGTACAAGGAAAGCAGCTGTTAGGGACGAGTGGCGACGAATAGTCAAGCGTGCCACAGCGCTCAAGTGACGAACACGACCACTCTGTCAAGAGTGTAACGACTCAGAAGAAGAAGATTGAAGAAGTAAGATATAGAAAGAGGATATATTTTTAAATAACAACAGCAAACAAATAATAATACCTTTTTAAAAGCAATGAAGACTACAAAAGAGATCGAGCCATAGCCTACCACGCTGGCCAACGGGTTGGCGGACTACACGTCTTTAGAGAACTTGATAGAATAGATTCTCTCAGACATACGCGTTTTGCACCGTAAGACAAGTGGTAATAATATATGTTGGAAATAATTCGCAAATGAAAATATCAAAGGTGCGAGACGCGAGATTAGAACCCGCTTCACTCGGTTTGCCAAGCAAACTGGGCTGTTACTGCTGCTGCTTAGTAATAAATATATAAAAAGGTTAAAAAATGTAAGCAATTAAAAACAGAAATAAAACAATTGCTGCATGTATTTTGCGGCACTAAATAGATGCATTATTATTGCTCGTTAAAATAAATATTTAAAAAATAATATTAAATATGGAAAAAATAGTAGTAAACAACTAGTTTTATAAAAATGAAGAGATCCAGACACAAAAACTGTTTCTATGACACGACCAACCTTGACCCGTCGAGTACAATTTGGCAAAAGATTATGTGAATGACGATGTTTGAAGCCCTATCTATGCATAGACAAGATACCATATTAAAAAGGTACATTGACCCCTTGGGAGTACTAGATATTCTCTAATAAATGAAAAAAAGTCCCACAAGAATAGTAACGTATTTTAATTAAGAAATATTAAGTTATTTAACAAAAGTAATATGTTCATATATGAAGAATTATTTCATGTATTTCGCTAATAAGAAAAACTTACATGTCAGGTACTTTAATTCATACGAGTATATTATAGTAATTAGCGACTCACACTCACTCCGCTCGGGATCGTCCCTAGGAACATTTTAACGGTTAGTATAGATCTCAGATGTGTTATTTTCCCGCAGTAAAAAGTATCCTATATGTAGACCCGGATAACCAGCTGTCATAATAATAAATTTCAATAAAAACTGTCCTGTGGTTTTCACTTGATGTATTCACAAACAGACAGACAGACAGACAAAAATCCTAAAAAACTATAGATTCGGCCTCTGCATCGATAGTAATGACTATTTCAATAAGATTTTCCAAAAAATATTGAATGTACGGATTCAACTCAGAATTTTATTATATAAAATAAATAATAATAAATAAAACTTTATTAGCATATATGTAGATATATAATAGCAATAGATAATAATGGATAATACTAAACATCGAAATAGCTTTCAAATAAAGATGTCAGTGTGGTCAATTGATCAATTTGTGTATTAGAGACAGAAATCAAAGTGTACGAGTGTACTATCAAAGTGCAAGCGTAAGTTTGAAAATTGAAAATATTAAACTATGTAATATGTTGATTGAACCTCATAGGTTGATTAGAAAAGATTAGTCCTCTTTTGTAATGTACTGTATTTTTTTTTTAGCAACAAAAATGTACATATACTATACATATGTTTCATATATGTATATATGTTTCATTAAGTAAATATTACATACAAATCGAATCAAAACATATAAAAGAACATATTAAAATATGATATATTAACCTTAAATAATATTCTGGCAATGATTCAGAGAAGACGTGTTTCGAAAGATTATATTTGGACACTTTAAAAATACACATGATTTGATATTTTTAGACAGTAATGACAATTTGCCAACATTTCCTGTAATGCAGCCAACAGTTAAAGAAAACTGTGTTCAGGTCAATGACTGTCATACGTCTAGTATTAACAATTCATTTCTATAACGTATAAACTAAGTAGTTTATACTTTATAGCTTGCTTGCTTTTACAATTATACATGAATGTACATCGTGTACAACTCTATGTTATTATTTACTAATGCGGCATACGAAACGTATGTACGGTTAATCAAAACCTGAAAGACACTAAAAGTTGGATGTGTTCAGCCCTTAACGTCCCACTGCTGGGCACGGGCCTCCCTTCAATACGAGGGGGATCAGGTCATTATCCACCACGCTGGCCAAGTGCGGATTTCCCAGACATACAGGTTTCCTTACGACGTTTTCCTTCGCCGTAAAGCGAACGTTGGAAATAATTCGCACATGAAAATATCAGAGGTGCGAGACCCGGGATTTGAACCCGCTTTACTCGGTTTCCCAAGTAAACGCGTTATCACTGGGCCACCACTGCCTTAAAAAGTTATATGGTCAATACAAATAATTGCTTAAAACGCAAATCTGACCTGCATACTCACAATCGCATATAGAATAACAAAAGCATTTCAGATTCAAGTCTCAAGGCTATTCAAAGTGAACACTATGTATATATGTATTTGTAGAAAGGTATATATGGGTAAATAAAATACGTACAGAATCTCCTATCATTCTTTACCAAGTTATGGTTACTCTTATAAATGGAATTAAATCTAAAAATCGATTTAGCTAACTCAGGCAAAGTAGTGATTACCAAGTACACACGCAGCTTTTGCATAAAATATCCAAACTAGATAAAAAAAAAATAGCACTATAAAATAATCAAAAAAATAATTAATTTTTCTTATTCATTTTGCAAATAAAAGTAATACTTCATGAACGCTAAAGATATAGACATTATGCAAATGAAACAGTATTAAAAGCAGCGGCCCCGTAGCTCGCAGTCAGTCATCCTTGAACTCTGAGGCATTAAAATTAAATTCATTTTCTGTTACTTCGTGTATATTTAATGAAGTCGACGTTATTGTTACACGTACGAGTAGTGATACCCTTCAAAAACGTCTATTTGTAGTCAGGTTTTACGACAAAGAAAGCTAAATCTGAGACACTATCCAAACCGCAAATGGGTCGAAAGCTGTTCAAGAGCTAACCTGAGTAATAAAGGACTTCTTAAATTAATACGTTCACTGCCAAGGCTGTGGTGAAAACAAAATGATCAAGTTGTTTATTATTCTTTTACTCGCCTTCTGAGACTTACGTGTCGAGTTTCGAATTCTAGCACATTTTTTCATAAAAATATATTTTTTTTTAAGAAACACTTTGTTTTGTACATAGTAGGGGTTATGGATGCTGTATAATTAATTCACCATTCACAAGATCATCCTGTAATAAAATCACCTACTCTGTGAAACGGTGATGGCTTGGATTGAAGCCAAGATCTTTGATGCATATAAAATAGCACAATCCTTTCGACTTTGCTATGTCATGTTTTTTAAGATTTATCGAGCTGTCTCAGTAAGAAATACGTTGCATTTGGTAAATGATGAAGCGATATCTCTATTTAAGAATATGGTAGTATTTTTATGCATCTTGCTCATATATCAGAATTAAATACTAAGAAGAAACGCATTTTAAATTTCAAATTATGTTTTCAATATTTAAAAAAAGTAACATATAGAAGAATATCCTGAAAACAAAATGGCAACAGAAAACTATCATACATTACTGTATAATGGATAGTAAAATATTTAATGGTGAAATACTACATTGTATGTTCAGCCAAATGCGTAGTAAAAGCAACATCTATTTAATCGCATTTGAAACCGCCCCAAAAACATACACAGTACCATTTGGAGTACAATACTTTTTGTAAATACATTATACATAAACTATATTTTTAATGTAAGTACCTATGTGTTTATACAAAATACGTCATTATTCTAGTAGCTAACATAGGGTTCTTCCTGTCAACAAATTCTCTTTCGAACTTAAGAAACTTGGTAGTTTCCATCTTCGTTCATCGGAGAGTATGTAACACCGCCGTTCTTGCATCTGGCTTAAAAGTGATCGCATGTCCTATCGAAATATGAAAGTAAAAGACTGCACATGCGTCCACATAATAATATAATCACAAAATGGTAATAGCCAAATTGACAACTGTGACTCACAGGAGAATATTATTATTTACTAGCGACTCACCCTCGCTTCGCTCGGGTTCGTCCCTAGCGTCATTCTTTAAATTGACATAACTTTTTAATTTATGAATCGATTGAAATACAACAAAGACTAAATTTTAAGTGAAGCTTACACAATACATTAGTGAAAACCGCACCCAAATCGGTTAAGTCATTTCTGAGATTAGTGCGCCCAAACGCACAGACATACAGACAATAATTCTAAAGATCATTTTTTTGGATTGTATTGCGTTAATAAAGACCCCCAATTATAGTTTTAATGTAAGGCAATGGTAGCCCAGTGGTAACACGCTCATTTGGGAAACCGAGTGAAGTGGGTTCAAATCCCGGGTTTCGCACCTCTGATATTTTCATGTGCGAATCTTTTGTCCAACATGATTACCACTTGTCTTAGCGGTGAAAGAAAACATCGTGAGGAAACCTGCATGTCTGAGAGAACCTAGCAAGTTTTCAAAATACATGTGAAGTCCGCCAACCCGCACTTGGCCAGCGTGGTAGACTATAGCCTGATCCCCCTCGTACTGAAGGGAGGCCCGTACCCAGCGGGACGTTAAAAAGGGCTGAATACATACATACATTCATACATCTTCCATGTACAAACAGTAATCAGTTACACTTTTATTATATGTGTAGATTAGACGTTTTCTACGTTTTCTCTTATCAGCGACTAGTCTAGGTACTTAGCTGCTTATTTTATTGCAACTAAAGTCCGACTTCACCAACTGCAAAACTGAAACTGAAACTGCCAAAACTGGTAAAAAATAAAAACGAATTGTGATTTTGAGAATCGTCACCCCATCATTGACTGTCATTGTCTGTGAAGTGAAGTACGAAAGAGATTATACATATTATATTCTCACTTTTACAAATACCAGTAAAAAGAAATCTAAAAGAAGAAACGCTTTAAATGGCAATGTTCTTAAACAGAGGCTTAGAATACTTAAGTAGTATCTAATGGTAATCAAAATATTTACTAAAAAAGAATTATACAATAGTAAATTCACTAATCATTCTAAACTGGACCTTGTGTTTATACTCTAAGAGTGTACTGTGAAATGCGTTAAATAATCAGATAATACGTTTGAGAGTAAATATTTTTGAAATTCGGAGCTCGGTCAATGGCGCGACCTTCGAAACGGACGCTCTGCCCTTGACCGTTAAAGTGTCAAGCCACGTACATACGCCATAAGCTATGGTTTTAAGTACGCACATTGCATATCTATCGACAGTCATTTACTTCAAATACCACAAAGTATTATAACCTTTGGGATTAAGATTTACGAGTTATATTAGCATGTGAGACGTAATTGGACTATAAATCTTTGTTTATTTAATTCTATAGTGAGGATATGGACTTCCCTATGAAGGATGTACGAAATGTTTTGTGTGATTCAGTAGGATGTTTTGATGCCCGTTAGGTGATATCCTTGTAATTTGTAACTAGATATCAATTATTATTATAAGCATCTTACGCAATAATAAACAGCCTAATGTAATATAATCAATATAGATATTACTTCTTATTTTTGCTGTGCCTCACCACCTAGCAAAGGTAGTAAGATGAGTAGTATAGTACTTCGCCTATCATCACACAAGGTTAAATCGTTGAGCTGGTTTTGCTATTCCAGAAAAAGTCCCCAGTGCTGCACACCTAAGATTTGTTGATTTGCCTTACGAGACCGATACGTCTTTTTCTAGCTACTTTGTCACGTTTAGGAGTTATTGGAGTGTTACAAAGTTCAAACAGACATCCATTGACTGATTTAGGGCTTAAAATTGGTGCTAAGAACAAAAACTTAGTTTTTTAATATTATATTATGAGCTGTATAAGGGTTTATAAGAAAAGTTTAATTAAAATTCATCTAGCTGTTTCCAAATGATGGGTAGACACACAGTCACAGATTAAAAAAAAAACTAGTTTTTTTCTTTTGTTCCATAGAATAACAGATCAAATTCCAATTTATATAAAAAAAATTGTTAAGCATATCAATTTGCAAAATCTTAAAGTATTATAGAACCGTTCAACAGAAAACAGCGTTCTATATTTCATTAAACTTGATACACTGACAATCCAAAGACCTTTCCGTCTTTCTGCAACGTAACTTGACTTTAACCCAATATTTTTTTACTGACGAGAAGGTCAATGTACAGTTTGTAGAAAGAAAAAAGTAGAACAGTCCATATTAAATTACTTGCCGAAATATTTTAATTATGTATGTATATATAATTTAAAAAGCTATAGTTAATTAATATAAATATAAAACATGACATATCCATATGAACGAAATAAAAGCACGATTAAAGTTTTACAAATGTAGACCTCAAAAAATACAATAAAATTACGTATAATAATAAATTTTACATAAAGAAATAGATTAGCTACTAAGAAGAAACGCGTGTTGTTCTACAAGACAAATAAACAAACCCAATATCCAAAAACCAACACTAAGTCAAATCTGAACTTCACACGAAAAAAAATTGGCCGCCTCAGATCGTAGGTACTTTAAATTATAAAGACATCACAACAAATTAAAAATAATAAAACGTAACTTCCGCTCATATTTAGTTACATACATTACATACACATATAGTTGTTATAGCATCGCTGACGGCTGCATCAAGAAAACATTATCCCGACTTAACAGAGCTGTCAAAAATTACATTAAGATTACAAAAAAAAAAAAAAAACACGGTAACCTTCTCGTTACACCTTAACGTCTGCCCGATTGTCAATCTACTATCGTAAATGGTGGGAAAAAAAATCGCCTTTGGACTCGAACAGCGAGCGGTCAAATACCTCGTCGGAATGCGCTTGCGTTTCATTTGGTCAATTTTTAATCAAGTGACTTTTAACTGAGCGACTTTTAATCGGTCGACTTGTACAGACAGCCGCATATTGAACATTCGCAATCTGTCCATTGTGATTGTGTTTCGGGTGGTCCTTTGAGTTTGTTCATTTGATTTAATTAAGGATTTCAATTAGCGATTATTCAAAAATACTGTTTAAATCTGAGCAATCTTGATAATAATTTAGTTATTACTAATAAAAAACTTAGTAATATCTTACAAGAATCTTCAGCACAATATATTGTAACAAACTTAAATACCGAAATATACTTTTAAATGTACTTTTGCGTTATAAATATACTGAAATAGAGTGCCCAAGTCAAAACAGTATCTGATCAATCGTTAAAATAGTTGTCGCGTGCCAAGCGATAGTAATAGTAATAAAATACCAATCCGTTCTGAGCGTAAGCTCGTCTCTAAAAACACTCGTACATCTTCACAAAAACGCGTCTGCGCTCTAATGAAAAGCTAGAAGGGCATGTATTAATTAGCCCGCGCTCATCGGCGCGTGCGCAAGACGGTATCTAGTTAGAATAGACTGGACACGGTTCGGAAACCGCCGCGGCAAAAACATACAAAGACCTTTATTATGTAAACAGCCTTTTTTTTAATTTATTACTTTATATATCTAAAATATTTATTTCTATATATAGTAGCATAATTTCAAGAACACACTAATTGATACTATATTGGGTAGGATACCTAGGTTATTAGTTATTAGTAACAAATGTTATTCTAATTAAGCAGTAATATCTAATGTTGAATTTTTTTTTTATGACATTCAGTGACGAACGAGCAGACAGACCACCTGATGGAAAGCAGCACCTGTCGCCCATAACACCTACGGTTCATGCACTTAGGTTATAAGTAGCAAAAATGCAGAACCACAGGTGCGTTGTCACTGTGAGGACTAAGATGATATGCCTCTTGCCTGTAATTGCGCTGGCTACCTTATCCTTCGTACCGGAAAACAACAATGCAATCATTGTTGCTTGGCGGTAGAAATAGATAAGGGGGTGGTACCCATCCAGTCGGACTCCTCAGGCTTGACAGAGTCCTACCAGATATTATATAAATAAACTTAAAAAAATTTGTAGTTAGTTAAGAAAGGAACGGCTATTAAAATCAATATAAATGTAAACATTTTTCTATGAGATCATTTATATTTGTTCACCATTTTTATTGTCTATGCTGCGTAAAAGGCGCTTATTCATTTATTAATAACAATATTTTTTATAATAAAATAATAATTATCATTTAGTTTAACAAAACTGAAAATATATTCTTTGTTTTATACAACTGCATTGCATTCGAATAGATAGCAAATGTTAAAGCTCACTGCACATTAACAATACATTACTTTCTAAAAAGCATAATAATTATTCACAACAATCTGCATATTTGTAGTAAAAAATGTTTACCCACACTGGCGCCAATGGCGTCTCGTCCCGGTATGGAGTTGCCCTAACGGAGTCATTTTAGCGAAGAAATACAGTATGTATGAACGTATAAAGAAAGTCGGTGGCTTTACTTAGACGTTTATTGGCCTCATCATTTACCCACAATCTTATTCACATTTAAAATCATGACATTTAAGAATTATGTTTCATTTCTGACAAATTATAATATAATAAAAACAAAACGCCTACACTATTTTTTATATAAAATATACCTAGTATAAAACACTTTTGACTTCTTTATATAAATAAAAAGATAACATACAGACGGAAACTTCTAACAACTTTTATTATAAGATACATGTATGATGCATTTGTAGCACGTGCGGGGATTCGAACCGTGAAGTCCTGGATTGTTTCCCGGGTCGACACCCTTATTATAATTGTTATTTTTATTTGTATTTTGATTTGATAATCTCACCTGCACTATGTATTCTGTAGATGTTATCAAGATGATGACATCAAGGCTAGTGTGAGGGCGGTTTGCGTGTAAAATGTAACTGTATAAATATATAGTACATTCGTCATACATATAATCGTATGAGTAATCGTAGTATATATCTTTTCCATATGTATTGTATTTTAGTATGCGTTTTAAAAGTGCAATGATCAATGATCCATCCAAAAAATATATTTGTGTAGAATCTAAGATCAATTGTTTTCGGGTTTGAATCTTGGTAAGGCCATGAGCCTGCTGCCTTAGAACATGTAATGCACCATAGCATTTTCCTGATCTATCTCAGGTCAAGTCGGCATGATGTGTGGCTGGACTATGAGAGTGAAAGGAAAAAAGAGGAGGGAAATGCACCTGTGTTTGTGCACACACCAGTGAAATAGAGTAACATCTCACTTAGAGATCAGCCACTTCGAATATGATTAAGCAAATTACCTATTGATTAAAAAAAAGCTTTCGCTTCTTTACTATTTTACTATCTACAAGTTTCGATAGCTAAAAAAACAGATTTACCAATAAATGAACTTTCTAGACTAATTAGTTAAAATATATTTCAAATAACAACTATATAAAAAAAGCTTTAATTTGCCTATAATTTTTAATCATCATCGTATATTTTTATTTATACTTGAAAGTAAAAGGTTAATTGGACATTGGAACTTTCAAACAAAATTATAGCATTAATTGCATTGGGTAAATTCCATGCGACTGACTGGTGGTGTAATGCAACTGATACCAGTTCTGCATAGGAGACAGGGCACGTGTGTGACATACATTTCACGAACACTCCTTTTACATACCGATAGCGTTGCATATCTTATATTACAAGGTTATTGTACAGTGACGCAAATAAGCCCTTTTCCACAATTGATTTATGTACTTACATAATGGCACACTGACATATTAACATGAGATTTTCATATTTTATATCAACATCTACAAAATTGTTTTATATTAATTAATTTAAAATCTGTCCTTTTCAAAATTTTCCATTTCTTCATGATACACGTGACCATTGTGAAACGGGGTTATTATCCTTATTAAGGTCTCTCATTTATTGTGGTCTCATATGAGCTAAAAGCTAAAACGATTATATGGTAACATTACAAATAAAAATTCTGTACTTAAAATACAACAACAAATAAGATAATATGTATAAAGTATCTCAATGGAACGCCTTACTACTGATATGATCAAAGATGAATACAAGTCATTCAACTTCCCAAATTGAAGTTGACAATAACTTGTATCGTATATAACCAATTGTCTTAGCGTTACGCAAGAGGAAGTTAGTGATAGTTGTCCGGAATTAGACCATGATGCCCGATTTAGAACTATGGCCGGGACAAAAAGAATAGGCGGTAGGGCAAATCGAGGCGATACAGACGCGTTGAATAATATTCCAGTGTCCTTTGTATTTAAAGTGATAAATAGCATCGTGCTCCTTGTTTTACTTTCTTTGAAAAAATACTTAAATCAACTTGATAACTATGCATTGCTTAACGCAGGTTGAATCAGTTCATTTTAATGTTTGTCATAATTGGTGTTTTTGTTCATTTTTGATGATAATCTCTATCTTCAAAGATCTCGTAAACGCGACGTTGAAAAGTACAAAGACCTTATTGCTTATTTTATCTGTACAATTGTATTCCATTCGTACATAATACTATCTAATAATACTATATTTTAGCAAATTACTTAGGAATTCACAAATACGTGGTACATACCGGTGGTAGGACTCTGTCAAGCCTGAGGAGTCCGACTGGATGGGTACCACTCCCTTATCTATTTCTGTCGCCCAGCAACAATGATTGCATTGTTGTGTTCCGGTTTGAAGGATAAGGTAGCCAGCGCAACTACAGGCAAGAGGCATATCATCTTAGTCCTCACAGTGACAACGCACCTGTGGTTCTGCATTTTTGTTACTTAAAACCTAAGTACATGAACCGTAGGTGTTATGGGCGACAGGTACTGCTTTCCATCAGGTGGTTTGTCTGCTCGTTTGTCACAGAATCGCATAAAAAAAAATACGTATACGTAGGTCCTTAAATTCCTTTAAACCTATAATGAAAACCGAAAACCGTCAGTACGGATACCATGTATTATTAGACACTAGCGGTTACCCCTTGCTTCCTCGGGTTCGTTAGTGAAAAATAAAAATTAATCTATCCTGCAGGAACCGTATATTTTCCGGGATAAAACGTAAAAGTAGCCGATATCCTATTGCAGACTATAATCTATCTCTGTACCAAATTTCATCCGTTCCGTTCCGTTCAGCCGTTTTGGCGTGATTGAGTAACAAATATCCATCGATCCAAACTTTTGCATTTATATAATAGTAATATAAGATAAGATATTATGTGATCAAAGCTGTTTATAATAATGACTAATAATTTATTTAATTTATGTAATGAATAATTACCGCATATGTGTGTTTGTTTGTTTGTTTGTCCCTCTTTCACCTCGAAACAGAGTGACTTATTGGCGTGATTGTTTGTGTGGAGATAGTTAGAGAGCTGGAGAGTGACACAGGCTACTATTTACCGCGGGTGATTATCTCATTCCCACGAAAAACACGTCATAATGCAACCAAAAAAAAATATTTATGATCGGAATTACTTGAAACTTGGTATTAATGCTTTTCAATACAATGAAATAAATACATGTTTTGTTTTGAAATTCATCTGATAAAGGGGGTAAAGTAGGGGATAAAAGTTTATATGAAACATACCTTTTTAGAGTTTTTTTGTAGTTATAACGCGAGCGAAGCCACGGGTTCTGCTAATATTAATATATATTTAGCATTGACTGTAGTTTGTGATCTTTTAGGTAAAATTTTACAATACTAAGAACTGTTAAACGTCCATTTACCTAATATTTACCTGTTCGCTTAGATTTTCCGAGAAATGAAATGTTACATAAATAATTCATTACACACATAGAGCAGGTAAAGGAAAACATAGTATCAGAAAGTACTAGTGCTTGCTACTAGAAAATCCCGCACTTGTGTAAATAAAAAACGAATGAATAATGATTTAGTTAACCTACATAAAGTTCGAAATCGAATATCAAAAGTTTTTAAGGGCTTAGCATCAAAACAGATGTGTTCGTACCTATTACAAAATAACCTTTTAAGTCCTTTTCAGTCCGGCTTCCGTATTTTGCATGATTTTAGTAATGCCTTCAACTCAGTGGACTTTGATATTTTACTATCAGTCCTTGCCTCTCGTACCTTCTCTACTTCTGTGATTGATTGGTTTAAATCTCATCTTCATGATCGCCAACAGAGAATCTACTGTATCTCGGAATGGTCTAATCTCTTCGCAGGCGTCCCTCAGGGTGGTGTGTTATCTCTATTATTATACCTATTGCTTTTTTTTCAATTTTCATAAACGCAGTCCCACAGGTACTCTATTCTGACTACCACCTATATGTTGATGATCTGCAACTTTATAGACATGCTTTGGTCGGTGACTTAGCGTCTGAAATAGACAGGACAATCCTTTATTTGGCAAGAATCAAAGTGGGGCAAAATCTTTTGGACTCCTTGTCAATCCTATAGTCTCAGGCCATGATCATAGGTAGAAAGCATAAAAAAGAAAATTGTCTTCGACAATCTGCCTGACATCATTTTCGATGGTAATTGTATTAATATCTCAGATACTTGTAAACTAAAACTACCCTGGCTCAATCTCTGTTAATCCCTCTACTTGAATATGCCGACGTTTGCTATCTAGATGCAACTGAGAAGCTACTTGACAATCTAGATCGCCTTCAGAATTTGTGCATCCGTTTTATATACGGATTGCGCAAATTTGATCACATAAGTATATTTCAACGTCAACTAATGTGGCTCCTTATTCGTTTTCGCCGAAAGGTTCGAATATTATTTGTTCTTTACAATATTTTAAAAACTTCTACACCTTCTTATTTAACTGAACGCTTTATATTAGTACCTCCTAGATGCAGACTAGTACGTTCTTGTGTCAATTTGCCCAAATTAGTGGTTCCTCACTACAATACAATATTCTATGACAAATCTTTTTCTTTTATGGCAGCAAGACTATGGAACGCACTGCCTGATTATATTTTCAAAGAAGATCCTTCATTTACCACATTTAAATTTAGAATTTTAAAACAGCACTATTTATCAAATCAGATATAAATTATAGTATATAAGTTTGTAGGAATATTTGTTTGTATGTATATATGTGTATAAAAATATATTTATTTTTGTATAATTATAATATTTAGTTGTAATGGTGGCAATGTGAACATAACCACATCGATGTAGGTATGTATAATTAGATTAGAAGAGTTTATTAAATATCACGAATTTTATGAACACAAAATAAGTATCACTTTTTTTATCCACAAAATAATACAAAAAAATATACATAATGTGAATGTGTACATTTTTATTTGAAACTTGCAACTCACCCTCGCTCCGTTCGGGTTCGTCCCTAGTTACGTTTTAACGAGTTTTAGATTTCTCTGAGATGCGATATTTTGCCGCAGTAGAAAGTATCCTATATGTTGACCCGGATAGCCAGCTATCATCACACCAAATTTCATCAAAATCTGTCTAGTGGTTTGCTCGTGATGCGTCTCGGACATACAGACAAAAATTCTAAAAACTATAGATTTGGCCTCTGTATCGATAATAATGACTATTTCAATAAGATTTTCCAAAAAAATATTTAATGTACCGATTCGACTCAGTTAGATTTAATAATATGTATAGAAAGAAGATAAAAGTAACTCGTGCAGTGTAAACGGGACAGCTTGTATTTTACAAAGCAACGGAGCAATGAATTCAAACAGGCAGATATTTCTAGCGACACCCAACACCGTAACACACACCGCGCGACACTTCACTAATATGGTGTAGAAATCTTACATCATCAGGCCAGGCACTAAGACCGTTCGGTCGAAATCCGAGAAATTCGGAGTTTTGTGAATATTACGTCTATATATTTTTAGAAGAGATTTGGAAGAGGTTCAGTAGCTACAAATATAAACATATCTACTGCCTCAAAATGACTAGGCATGATTTTGATATATTTCAAGAAAAGCTTAAATAATACAAATATCTTAAATCTTCACCTAGTATTAAACAAAGTGTATTATTATTTTATACGAATAAATTTATAATTTCTCTTCAACGAAATATGAATGACAAAATGGTAGAATCATTTTTAATGTAAAACGCTGTAATTTATCCTCTCATTCGTGATTTTGGATGTCAAATCACGTCCCGCCCGAATTGTCAAAAATTCTAGTGAATTTAAATAAAGATTTCAATATAAATGACATTCAATGTGAAGGCCGGTCGTTTACTGTCTGTTCTCGTGCGGGTCAAGGTGAGATGGGTCGCTTATTCAGCCAATTCAGGGTCTTCTTCTGATCTTAACTGGCTACTTGGCTCTATTGAGCTAATAAAGGTGAACGCTCTTTGATGTATCTGAAGTAATGTTCAGGTTCCAACGCATTAAGATTACAGAACTTAAAGAACCATCATTCGAAACATTAAAAGGTTTTACCGCTTAAGCATATTAAAAATAAATAAATATGTTGGGACATAAACACACAGCACCATCCGTTTTGGATACCAGATAGTTGATACACTACACATATATATGTAATTTTAAACATATAGGTACATATTATAAATGTAAACACCCATGATTGAGTACAAACATTCGTGCTCATCACACAAATGAATGCACCCAGCGAGACTTGAAGCCGCGACCGCTGGCACAGTAAGTAGGGTCACTACTCACTACGATTGAGCCAAACGTGTTGTCCGATATTAATTGGTACTTTGGAAGTTAAGGAAATTCTACGTACGATGAAAAGAATAAATATAGACTAACAACTTGTCACTTTTTTGGTGTACAGTCGATAGAAAAAAAGTCATACGATAAGAAAAGATTAATTCCAAACTAAACTTCCAAATTAACACTAAACAAATTCTATTGAGTGATTTAGGCATTACAGAGTAAAAACAGAAAGAGGATCCGACAATATATATATATTATTATAAATTCAGGCCAAGACATCTTCTTACTAATTTAATAATTTCACGCACAGGCGGCAAGATGTGCACGATAAATCAAATTAAATGATGTATGGTAAAGAACGTGCGATACAGCAAAAAGTGAACATGACAAGCTCATTATCGTTAGAACAAGTTTATTAGTATTGAAATATAAGTACCATTTTTTTAATATATTAAATAGGTTATAATTTAATATAAAATTTTATAGTGGACAGTGTCAAAAAAAAATGTTAGTATTATTCATTGCGTGATAAAATTGTGTCTTATATTTGTCTTCATTATAGTCACCTGGAAGTTTCACAAGTTTCTATAATATACTAGTGACGCGCTCTCACTTCACTCAAGACCTAAGAGCATTACACTTGTAACTAAATTTATCTTCAACATCATGGAAAGGCAGTGATAGCCTAAACACGCTCGCTTGGAAAACCGAATGAAGCGGGTTCAAATCCCAGGTCTCGCGCTTCTAATATTTTTATGTGCAAATTTTTTCTAACATGATTACCTTATATACGACCTTATATATGAACTTGCCATACGGTGAAGGAAAACATCGTGAGGAAACCTGCGTATCTGAGAAAACCTAGCAAGTTTTTGAAAGACATGTGAAGTCCGTCAACCCGCACTTGGCCAGCGTGATGGACTATGGCCTGATCTCCTCGTAATGCAGGGAGGCCCGTGCCCAGCAGTGGGACTTTAAAAAGGACCGAATTTATATGAATTACCTCATATATGAATCTAATATATTTAAAGGAGCAATTCTTGTATATTTATTTATTTATACCGGCAATCTCGGAAACGACTCTAAAGATTTCGCTGAAATTTGGTATGTGTAGGTATTCGATTTTTCATGCGGTTTTCTTTCGCATTATTCCACGCAAAATATGCTCGATAATTTCTTACGCTCGGGCATATGCATCATGGTCAAGCGAACAAGGCGCAAAATTGAAATTCACAGGTATCCGGGTTCGAATCCCGGTCGGATACTAAGTTTTACTTTTGTTTTTTATAGTTTTTTTTTTCTATTTCTTCTAGTTTTTTTTAATCACAAAAATACGATATAACAAAAAAGCACTCCGAGCGAAGCTCGGTCGCCCAGGTGCTTATATTTAAAACGAAACAATAGCGTATAAAGGCGGTTTTTAAAGTAAGGTATGCGTAAAACTATTCATTAAACAGTTTTAAGGATAAGCGTATTTTATCGGTGAATAACCATATTTTAAAAATCACATCAATCTACATCTCTTACAAGTAAGTAGTCGAGACCAAGAAGAGCCCAATATTTGCATTTAATTTTGGTACTAATTGGCTCTTAAGTAGCTTTTAAGTGTTTCTTAAAATAACTAACATTCTATGACTTCCACGCATTTTGACTATTTCAAACCTGATGAAATAGCATCAGATTTATGTGAGAATTATACATTTGTTAATATCTTGAATAGTCTACAATCTACATAAATACTCCCAAATATTTATTTTATTAACTGTATAAGTGACTTTAGCTCGACTAACAACTTGTATAACATTTAACAAATCTCAAATCTAATTGTCTATATCTAGAAATATTTTAACTTTAACGAGAAGTTTTTAAATCAAAATGTTGTTAAAATACGCCTCCACTTCTTATTAAGTGTTCTCGTATCGGAAATCTAACAAATTCTTAACGGACAAATAAAATTAAAAAAAAAAACGACTTAAAAAGCGCCGATCCCAATACGGTTCCTTGAACCGGCCATGCAACTTTTTATTCGCACTTGGTCCATAATAATTATCCTGCATTCGCGCTTTCGGCCATTTCGAGACTCTGCATTCCGAGCCTTCACTAATGAATATGATTGACGTATACTGTTTATGTCGTGTGAAAGATATCTTATAAAGTTTATTTATCTATACATATAGTAAAATTCTGAATCGAATCTGTACATTCAATATTTTTTTGAAAATCTTTTTGAAATATTCATTATTATCGATAGAGAGGTCGAATCTATAGTTTTCAGAATTTTTGTCTGTCAAATTTTATTATTATTGGTCGAAGCACTTCTACATATTACGTATATAATAATACTACAATGTTTTCGACGTAACGACTAATATATGTAAATAATAGTTTCTTTAATTTAGTGCAATTTACATTGACATTATCTCCGTTTTTTAAAACCAAGTAAGCAAGCTTTAGTAAACGCCGTCCGCGCCAAATTCTCACTGAGGCCTGAGCAGAACAAAAAAGGGAACAAAAAGAGAGGTTTTACAGGCGCCAAAAGGCCGCCGTCATTCTTAGAACGGGACTGAATGAAAAAAGCCATAAACCTAAGTTGTGCGCTCTGCCAAACGGCTTCACGAACCGATACACCAAAATTTTTAAGATTTTAACTATTTAGAGATAAGAGAATACCCTTTTTTTTCATAGCATTTAAGTTACGCTTATCTGGTTCCAATATGATCAATTTACATTTGCTTAGCCGATAAGGGCCCCTATCTGTTTGAGAAGACATTCCTGATCAATAGCTCTAGCGATCGCTCGAAACCAGTGCGTCAAGTAACAATCATTGTGATCAATTTATTTAAATCGATACTTCTAATAAATACGTCGTCATTATTATGTAATTATAATAATAAGTACGCATATACTCGCTGTTTGTATTTATATATGACATTCATTCATACAGATACATATGTATTTGTTAAGTTATTAGTGGGCATTGTCTTGTGAAAGTAAAATACCTTTCGTCCACAATACAGCAATAGTTAGATAATTAATTAATAACTTATATTCTTCTTAAATATAAATACTATTCTTAACGTAAAATAATAAATAGTAAAAGTTTGTCATTTTAAATGTTTCATTTAACAAACAAAATATAAGTGTAACTTTTTCTTTTCATTCACTTCCAAGGCTACTGAATTAAAATTGCATCAACTTTAACAATGACGATAAATTTTCTATAGATTAAATTGTTTAACTTCTATAAATTGTAAGCTAAAATTTTCAACTATAGATCATATATCAACAGTCACAATAAATGACACTTCAAAAACAATTATTGGGCCAGAGACAATATGCGGACATACATTCTATCTGGCTATCCTTTGTCGGCACGGAACAATGTTCTTAGATAACAAAAATTTATTCATCAGCCCTAACAAAAACGAATCTTCTTACCAAGAAGGCAACCATTTCTCCAACTACCCTCAAACGAGAAGTGAACAAAGCGTGCTATTGTGTCCTATATTCTTTATAAACTCGCGTTCATGAATCCGTATCTATGGGTGGTGTGGTATGTACAAAGATTTTTAAAACTATTGTCTATTGGCCATTGTAAAACAAATATCTGAAGCGTCATTTATGGCACTTCCCTAAAGAGCAGCTGGCTTCGAAAGGTGCTATGTAAGGTGATTCTTTTTGTTTCACGTCGTAATTATTATCACCTGCCCTTTTCCTTGTTACGAATCGTTCTTCGTAGAACCTTATATCAATGTCCTTGTATCCATTAGACAACAATCTACGGCAAAAAAAAATCTTCCGTGTGACATTTTTTTTAAAGATTTATTGGCCCCCAATTAAAGTACCGTTCGGCAATTTGGAAGTTGCAGGCTTACAGTTATTTTTTAACTTTAAAGCAGGAGTGAATGCGGTGCCTAATTAGGTGCCTACTTTATATTTGAACCGAGATACTTATAACGTGGACAGAACGCTTATACTTTCTGTGGTTAAATAAATTCAATTATAACTTAGCATCATATCGAATCACACAAATTATTTTTTACATAAAGATTTTAAAGATAAGCAGTCAATTTCCAAGTTTGTTGTAAGTTTTTTGTCGTAGAACAGGTGATGGGTAATCGTGAATTCGACCTCCTTTCGCTCACGGACTTGCCCTACCGTAATGAGCCCTTAAATGTCTGTTAATATACCTTACAATGGCTTTTTAATGTTAGTCTATTTTTAAAATACCATATTTTAGCTGGTTTTTTCCTTTTTTGTAGTAGAGCTGTTGTAATGAGGTCTATTAGGATGATCGTAAATTACTTTTGCAGAGCATCTGCTGTACTATGGGTACGATTTGTTGGGTTTTAATTAAACAATTTAACAAAATTTTATCATACTTTTTCAACATTTAACCTTTGAACTGATGGGTGTTGGAATATTAATGAAATTTTAAATGATTTTAAAATAAAAACTGGAAATAAAAAATGTCTTGATGAGACTGTGCCATAATATTATTTAAATAATTTCAAGTGGCATATTACAAATGGCAATACTTCTTTATGATAAATATTTATTGATTCATTTTCATTTTCGGTAAATATTTTTCACATAACAGATTTGTATTAAGTTATAAATATGTACGTATTTTTGAATATTTTTTGATTAGCAAAGCAGAAAAATTGTCAGTCATCCCATGAAAGTTACATCAAAATCGATAACACCTATAACATTCGCATTCACAGACATTGTTAAACAAAGACTTTTTAATTTATAATTTTAGATAGACAGATTAAATTTGTATATACATATATATATATATATATATATATATATATATATATATGTATAGGAAACAATACTTTCGGATGCCAAATGAAAAAGAAGCAGCTCGACAGCTAGAACAAAGTTATAGATACCTGCTTTGATTAAATATCTGTTGTACTCATAATATTATCTATGTAAAATATTTAAACGAGCAATTCTTGTATATTTATTTATTTATTTATACCGGTGATCTCGGAAACGGCAATAACGATTTCGCTGAAATTTGGTATGTGGGGGCTTTCGGGGGCGAAAAATCGATCTAGATTAATCTTATGTCTGGGAAAACGCGTATTTTCGAGTTTTCATGCGGTTTTCTTTCACATTATTCCACACAAAATATCTAAATAATGCTTATTTGATGCTTGATTACTCAAGCTGCCAAGGCGCAAGATTGACTATCACAAGTGTGTTCGAATCCTGGTCAGACATAAAGTTTTAACTCTTTTTTTTTTGTATTTATTCAACCAAAAACTCCGAACGAAGCTCTGTCGCTCAGGTACTATTATTTAAAATTACACTCTCCCTTTACAGTTTGCTTAGAAAACCTTTTACTTACTACAAAAATAATCAATAGCCAAGTCCAATTACATCAATTTTTGACCGGAACCCATACTTAGTGTCCAATCACGTAAATATTGCTTCTTTTACACTTGTTTTTTAGCCCTTATATTGGATAAGAGGAGCCAATCAAAATTGTACTTTACATAAATAGAATAAAAGAGCGATTGTAATAAAAAGTTCAACAAACTGACAAAACTAATTTAAGAACGCGATACTCACCCAATCTAATTCATTACTACAACCTTATTGCAACGACTTAGAGCACATTATTCAACAAACCAATCGGCCAGCATAAAGTAGCGAATGTCAAACAATATAAGTACATAGTAATTTTGTATAATTTGGGGCCCGCTATGTTACATGTTTAAAAAACACCTTTTAACCACGGGTAACTGGACACTTGTTAAATAATAATAGAAAATGAATTGAACACTAAGTAAGTACATGATATTAAAGGTAGATAATAAATCTATACATAAGTACCTATAATAAAATTCTGAGTCGAATCTGTACATAAAATATTTTCTGGAAAATTTTATTGAAATAGTCATTATTATCGATACAGAGGCCGTATCTATAGTTTTAGAATTTTTATCTGTCTGTCTTTCAGTCTATTTGTTTGGGAACGCATCACAAGAAAACCATTGGACAGATTTTGATGAAATTTGGTACGATGATAGTTATCCGGGTCAACATATAGGATATCTTTTTCTACGGAAAATATCTCATCTCTGAGAAATCTATACTAAACGTTTAAACCTAAAGACAAACCAGAGCGGAGCGAGGTTGAGTCGCTAATAGTAAATATATATATATATGTATATATATATATATATATATATATATATATATATATATATATATATATATATATATATATACAGATAAATAAAATTGAAGTGTTTGTTTTTAATGTCAAAGCAATAACTTTTTACTAAATGCATATAAAAATATATAGGTACGGTACATATAAGAAAAACACATTTTTTTTATTTTTTGTCTGTCTGTTTGTTCCGGCTACTCTCCGAAACGGGTGGACCGATTTTGACGGAACTTTCACTGGCAGATAGCTGATGTTATAAGGAGTAACTTAGGCTACTTTTATTTTAGAAAAAGAAAAAATTCGCTTAAAAAAATGAAAACGTACCGAGGGAACGAACCCGAGCGAAGCGAGGGTGAGTCATTAGTTATTAAATATACATATAAAATATTAGATAGTAAATATTTAGCTTACGAAATAACTCTTAGCAAAAACAATGGACACCGCGACTTCGATATTTTCATCTTTTAAAAACTATAGTTAAAAAACACAAAATAAAAAGATCCTAAGTTCTTAGTTCTAGTAGCTATTGAAGAGTTTCACTATACATTTTCTGACATATTTACAAAGTTTCAAGTCGAACTGATAAATAATTACATGTATATTAAAATTGACCTCAATCGATTGCATTCCATTAGGTATTTGGTTCTATAATTACATATAATACAAGAAAAGCTTATTTAAAAAATAACAGCGTTGCTCTCTAGCTTTAATTGGTAATTAGATATTATTGAAACGTTATTATAAACTAGTTGCATCATTGTATGTAGGTACTATTTGGAATTGTTTATGTGTATTTGTTTATTTATATACGTAACACTGTTCTTGATCTTTTAAAGTAAATTACTAAGGAAGAGTTTAGTAAATATTTTATTTTATCTGATCCTTATTAATTTTGTTTTATATTATTAACCGCAGTTCGCTCAGACACGAACGATCGATATACATATATTCATATAGATATTTTGGCATGGGTTTTATGTATGTAGTCATATCAGTTTTTATTTATTCTAAGTTATTTACCTGGTCGACTTGGATCAAAAAAGCCCTGGCATGGGTTGATTGTGCGCCAAATTTTGCAAATTGCAATTGTTTAAATCGTTAAGATATCATGAGTTCCCTAATGTCTAATTATACATCTTACTATAATGAATTTTATTATAAATTGAATTCCTTCCTACAACCAGCAGAGTCTGTTTCTGGATACTCTGGACTCTATACTTTCTTTAAAACAATACTCAAAAAAAATCTCCTTAATATCTACATAACATAACTAAATATTAATAGATTCGAAATGTGACAACATATTTAGTAAATAAATCACAATTTATTCAATATTGCCAATGGTGTTCATGAACGTTAGCACATTCCATACCTCTTTTTATTATTATTAGACGTCTATCACTTCAAATTTATTTATTTTATTAGGATAACCAACAAAAGTAATATAAACATATTTACATAATATATAAATGTATTTTTTACAGGTTATCACGTCATACATTGAATTAAAAACAAAACATCATTAGTTTCTAAAATATATCATTAAATTAATATTATAAACTAGCGACTCACGCTCGCTTCGCTCGCATTCGTCCCTAGGTACGTTTTCACTGTTAGCTATGTTTAGGTATACATAAATAGGAGCTTGCTACTTCTAAGATGTTCATTTATTTAAATTATATAGTGATTAACCCTCGCTTCGCTCGGGTGCGTACGCCGTACGCGGATTTTGTTCACAATTTCATGGGTTTTAATTTTTTTTCGCGGAACCCTGATTCTTTTTCTAAAATAAAAGTAGCCTAAGTTACTCCCTATAACATCAGCTATCTACCAGTGAAAGTCCTATCTAAATCGATCCAGCCGTTTCGGAGATTAGCCGGAACAAACAGACAGACAGACAGAGAGACAAAAATTATAAAAAATGTTGTTTTGGTATATGTACCGTATATACCTACATCCATACGCATTTAGTAAAAACCGGTTATTTTAATATTACAAACAGACACTCCAATTTTATTTATCTGTATAGATGTTCTGCGAAACCCAACTAATGTAGTATGTATTATGAATCATTATGCGGCAAAAACAGGTGTCAAAAGATAGATTTACTAATTTATTGATAAATTATCTCGATCATTATTTGAGTCATATGGTCATATTTACACGTAATAACGTATACACTGCCCTATTGAATGTATGACATGTTAAAACTTACATCTGCTTTCATGTACCTACTTCACTATTTATGATTTAGATGGAGCCTTTGGACCTGCTATTTCCTAAACACCTACCAGTAATTTTTGAAAAAATCTTTTTCTATTATTTCTATTTTGTCCCGTCAAAATCGGTCCAGCCGTTTCGGAGATTAGCCGGAACAAACAGACAGACAGACAAAAGTTGTATAAAATGTTGTTTTGGTATATGTACCGTGTATACATCCATATGCATTTAGTAAAAAGCGGTTATTTTAATATTACAATCAGACACTCCAATCTTATCAAGACCAAATAAGTAAAAAACGTGAAAAGTTTTATTTGAAATCCTAAGGACGGTAAACCCTTAATTTCAATTATTCCAAATTTAATTTAGTCCTTTATAAGCAATTTAATTGGGGGTTTCAAAGCTTTCATTTTTGGGTCCAATTGGGCGGAAATTGAATTTATTTTTGATAAATTGAATTTAACATTATAAGAGCGCTAGTATAAGTGAAAAACTAATACATACTTGGCAAACATGACACTAAATATACGTTCAAGTTGAAAACATTGTATAATTAATTATTAACAAAATATATTCAACTATATTTTATGACGGATTATCCTTATTACTATAAATAACTCAAACTTTATACTCGTTAATCAACTTACTGAATAAATTTATTATCATTATTACAAGTATTACACCTAAACAAAAAAATGGGAACTCTTGGTATCTCCACGACTTAAACAATGGCAAATTGCAAAATTTGGCGCACAATCAATCAACCCATGCGAAGGAGACGGTCATAGGCTTTTTTTATTCAGGTCGACTAGGTAAATAACTTAGAATAAATAAAAACTGATATGACTACATACATAAAACCCATGCCAAAATATCCATATGAATGTATGTATATCGATCGTTCGTGTCTGGAGCGAATTGCGTTTAATAATATGAAACACTAGCTTTTTCCCGCGACTTCGTCCCCGTGAAATAGTGACTGCTCTCAGAGCTACCGACGCGGCGGCCAGCGCCCTCCCCCCTCACGACCGCCCCGCCCTCGCCTTGCATCGGGCTGAGCGCGCGCTCACCCATAGTCCGCGTAAAGTTAAATATGTATATTTTAAAACTATGATATCTTCTAAGATATTTATTGAAATCAAATGATGTCAAGGGCAATTTTGTTCAAAATTAAATACTTGTGATGAATAACGTATTTATTTGGATAAGGATTAAGATCATGTTTATAAAAGCACCTTCGGAAGTAATGCATTATTTTAGAACAAATTTGATTGCCATAAAAAGGGTTACATTGAGTCAACCTTAAAAGATAGACATATGCTGTCGAGGACTTTTTTTTAGAAATTTTAAAGGGGAACAATTCCGTCATACATGATTTTTGCGTAACATTTACCGTTTACGCAGCGCACGCAACGACAGCTCTCAAAAGGAATCATTTTTTTCCGTTTTTGCATATTTTTTTTTATTTATGCTCCGCTCCTATTGGTCGTAGCGTGATGTTATATATGTGATGGCTAAAGCCTTCCTCGATAAATGGACTATCCAACACAAAAAGATTTTTTTAATTCCAACCAGTAGTTCTTGAGATTAGCGCGTTCAACCAAACAAACAAACAAACTCTTCAGCTTTATAATATTAAGTATAGATTTATAATAAAGGTCAGATAAAATAAAATATTTACTAAACTCTTCCTTAGTAATTCACTTTAAAAGATCAAGAACAGTGTTACGTATATAAATAAACAAATACACATAAACAATTCCAAATAGTACCTACATACAATGATGCAACTAGTTTATAATAACATTTAATAATATCTAATTACAAATGTAACAGTAATGAATAATATTTCGCGTTCACTTCTCAGTATATAAATATTGTATGTGATGCAAAGACATAAATCTTAATTACTTTACGATGGTATAAGCAAGTTATGGGGGTTAGAGCGTGTAATAATATTTCAGCCCCCTTTGTTAATAATTTAAATTGTTCGGAGTTCTATCCATAAAGTAACTTGAAAATGTAATGTTATTTCTACAATGAGGCAATAAATATTTTACTACAAGAATACTCATAACAACAATTTAATACTTGGATATTGTCTGTTAGAACAAGCCAACAGAGTTATTAAATATCGATTAAAAAAATTGCTTCTAGGTAGGTATGTAGATAACATGTCCCTACATAGTTCTAGAGTTCAATTTACTTAATGATTTATTAAGGGACAATTTTCATGTACGTACTTTGCAATTTCTTGATAAGCAAATATTTTGATATTTGTATAAAGGTACATTAAGTAAATTATATTTATTGATTCATAGAAGTGTTAAAAACGTCATTATACGATAACAATCAATCTAGGGTTTAAATAAAATAAAACCTTTAGTTACAAATAAAGTAATCTAGACTTAGCAACAATGTATAAAGTTCTAAAACCAAAAGCACAACGCTACCCTAATATAATTTTAATACAGAATGCAACCCCCACTAAATGTTAGTGAGCCATGTCACGTGATCGAAATGGGAACGAACCCCGGCCCCTATCGCAATCGATCAAATCAAACAATAAGTTTACGTGAAATTTCCACCCGCTCTCGCTCACAGTCGATCTTATCAAATGCAAAGGTAAAAAGAATAGCCTCTTTTTTGAAAATTCAACAATGCAATTTCAAAATATTGAGAAACAAACTCCTTTATCAATTCTATTCCATCACGCATAACACTAGAATAAAATATTTAACTGTGTCAATGTAATATGTATGTACATATATTTACACTTATAAATTAAATAAAATTAATAAAAACTTAGAAATTTATCGCAACACAAAAAGACGTCTAAAATGGAATCTAATAATATCATACTGTCAGTTTGTATAATTCATTATAATCAATAGTTAATTTAGAATTTAAATAAACTTGTATGTATAAAAGTGCTACGTAACTTAGCAACACGGAAATATAAATATGTATTTACATCACAGCTTGTGTACATTGACAGTATCTATGAAGGGTTATTAGTATTTTGCTCCATTATTACATAAGTCTTTATAGGACTGAGCGTTTGACTCTCATGAAAAAAAAAACATATTTTAGAATTGAAACATGAGGAAAAACCGCACAATTTAATTATAACACGCGTGTATTAACTAGCTCAGTCGACAAAAGAAATAATGAAAGTTTTTAATATATGTAAATATAATTTATCGGTCAATCATTTTATCTATACTAATATTATAAAGAGGCAGAGTTTGTTTGTTTGATTCAGGAAGTACTAATACGATTTGAAAAATCCTTTTTGCATTAGATGGCCCGTTTATTGAGGGTGGCCTATATATCATCATACTACTAAACAAAGCAGCGGGGCAGTAATATAATATATAGTCTATTTCATACTAACCGTTAAAACGCACCTAGAGAAGAACCCGAGCAAAGCAAGGGTTAACCGCTAGTGTTAGATAAAACTCAAGTTCGTAAGCTTTGTAACGACGACGAAAATTAAATTTATTTCTATACTCACATTATCAGTTGCTATCGGCTATTGAACTCGGTAGACCTGAAAAAAGAATGGAAATTTACTCATCAATTACATTTTGGACGTAAAATAAGAATTAATTAATTTTTGGGTTTGTTTATAAATTCACTTTTTGGTATGTTTTTACGAAATTCAACCAAATTGGTTGAGCAATTCATATATTACATAAAATATATTAGTATTTATTACAAATCATGTAAGCATTAATGGGTTACATAAAAGTAAGTACATATTTAAACACCATTATCGACGTACATATATACATTTTTTGTATGTAAACCGCCTCGGTGGTGTAGTGGCTGCACATCCGGAGGTCTTGGGTTCGAATAAAAGTCCCGGGTCGGGCCAAGTTTAGTTATTAAGTCTTTGTGTTAAGGAAGTTACAGTAACAGCCCGGCGTTGGGAAGTTGGCGGTGTTGCATCCTCGTGCCTCGGAGAGCACGTAAAGCCGTCGGTCCTGTGCCTTAATGTCACCGGTCTTGTCGAGTAGTCGTTCTAACGGAGTATGAGTGACAGCAATAGACACTGCACTTGTGTTTGCGCTCAATGAGATTGACCGCCGTGGCCGAAATCAATCGGGAGAACATTATTATTATTATTATTATGTACTTTGCACAATATATTTAAGCAGCTTAGTTTCTGCATCAACATTAAAAGACACCTTAGCTATAAAAAAGGTAACAAAAAACCAAAATAGTCTTAAATGTATACTTCAAGGTAATTTGCATCTAGATACATTAATTCAAATATAAAGTGGTTTAATCTTAAACAAATGATTGATTGTCTAAAATATCATTGTCTAATGGTCAAGTTGATATGTAAAATGTGGCGGATTATAGAGAATAAAGAAGCAAAAACTTTGAACAAAGGCATGGGCAGATACAACATAGTTCATAGACAATAATCTGTTACTACGCCACTTTATCTAAGATACCATAATCAAATGTAGGATAGAAGTTATTTCATCTATTTTATGTAAAATATTATCTTTAAAATCCGTATTATACAACTGGGTTTTTTATATCAACAGTATCATGTGACAAACGTAGGTTTACTTAATAATTTCTCAGATTTACGCGAATATTACATTATTACATCTTACTTCAAATGTAAAAGTTTAGATGGATGTTTGGATGTTTGTTATTCAATGACGCCAGAACGGCTGAACGAATCTGGATGAAAATTGGCACAGAGATAGATAGAATAGCACGTAGGCTAATTTTATCCCGAAAAACTACGGTTCCCGTGGGATAGATTTGCTTTTGTTTTTCTGAACCCAAGCGAAGCGAGGGTAAGTAGCTAGTTTTTAATTAAACTATCTTTTAAAATTTTTTGCAGATGTATTTTGATTTTTGCTTTCATATTAGATACATATATTACATAATTACTATTCTTACACTTAAATTTTCTAAATCTTTTCTAAGCCTTTCTATTAATTTTTAAGCATACATATACAATATATAAGATGTAATGGGTTAAATTGTTTTTCTACTTGAAAGCTTTAACTGAAATAGGATACATTAAAACAATATATCGAGTGATTCCTTTTTGGATAACAATATACATATTAATAAAGTCTATTGAAGGTCTGGTTGTTTTAGTAATACGAGGATGTTACGTTGGTTTAAGGGATGAACGTAAATTAAAAAAAAGTAGTAGTAGTGTAGTAAGTAAAGTAGTGTAGGTAGTAGAAAAATAAGCGAATTTAAATTTTTAACATAATATATACAATAACATAACAAACACAAACATAAAAATTAAATTAATTTTAATTAAAATCACATAGCAAACATCCAAAACTAAAAAATATTCTATTATATATTATATATATATATATATATATATATATATATATATATATATATATAAATTATTTTAATATATTAAAATTTAACAAACTAATTGCATTTGTTCTATAAAATTTCAATTGGACAGTATCAATGCATCATATTTTTTTTTTCATTATTAAGGTATAATTTAAAACAAATCTACGTCCACGCCTACTGCATCAACATTAATCAAAAATACGATGTTTTTAATCGACATTCAATATTAGTTATTGCTTATAATAATATAATTAAAACATGAGCGGCGTTGGCTATGAAACAAATACAAAGAAGAATGTACCTAATATTGAAGTAACTAAAGTTAAATAAAAAACGTTTGAACATAAATAAATTATCGACTATTACGACCACTTCCGATATCAAAATGTAACATGTAACCATTAGCCAAACAAAAAGTTTATCTTTTATCAAAGCGAGTGCATCGACCCGACGAAGTTGAGATTGCGTGCCGGTAATTATATTCAGAATATTCTATACCTTATATTTATATACAGTCGCTTGAGACAGAACACGAAGAAATTAGAAATGTTATTAAATTAGTTTTTAAGATAATCTAATAACTGAACATAAAAAAAAAACATTTTTAAAAGAAACTCAATCTTATCTAATACAACATTAAAAGTAAAAAAAAAATTGCTCTCACATAAAATGTGGCTTGAGTTGTTTTATCACAATCTAACTGAACCAGTGGCTTCGCTCGAGCTAAAACTACAGAAAAAAAAACTCTTTGGCTTTATGCTATCAGTAATAATGTATGGAAGTCTGCCCGATTTTTTTTAACATACCTAGCATATAATGCAAAAATAATCTTTCAAATCGGATTAGTAGTTCCTGAGATTAGCGTGTTCAAACAAACAAACACACAAACAAACTCTGCCTCTTTATAATATTAGTATAGATACGCGGTGTGTACTAGCTTTGCTGGGATACTAACTAATAACTATACCCCACAAGAATCGCAACCTTTTGCAATATGTGAATGATACTATTTATTAGAATAAACAGCAGCCTACGTTCTTTTATCAAAAAATATTATCTCTATATAAAAACAATCAAATCAATCCCTAAAAAATTAGACATGCCCACAAACATACAAAGTAATCAGGTAATAAATTACTATAAATCACTAGATTAAAAGTAACAGCTATATACTAACGAAATCTTGATGAAACATTCCCAATAAAACATCCTACACTAAATACGAAAATCCAATGAATCGATGCAACCGCATTTGAAATAAGTGATATAATTTTCGTAATGGAAGGCGGTGCGGCATAAACAATTTTGCAGTGCACTCGCCCACCACTGCATTGCGGGCCTGCAGAGATCCAAGTCTGCGGTACTAGCGCACCTATTAAGGACTTTTCGTGACATAAATCGTTGGACACTTCCCCCTTTTTGCACGGAACATCGCTGAATACGAAATGATAGGTAATGTATGTGCAAATGTTTTCAAATTGTTGCTAAGATTCCTTTGCGTTCGAATAAGAAATGATCCTTGAATTTGAATAGCCAAAGTGAAATATTGGGTAAAGTGTATTTTTTAAACAGTAGGTATGTTAAAATATTGCATGAAATAAAATCTGCAGGATAAACATCTTAATTTATTTTTTAACTCGATCATTTAAAACATGTCATAAAGTTAAATTTTACAAAGATCCGTCGCTTAAGCATCCTAGTGAATAGTGTCAGTAAATGTCATAAATGAGACATACGAGGCGGTACACGGACCACTTCTGTACACGTTTTAAAAAGACTTTCCAATCAGTTTCGAAACTAGAGCTCAGACGAAAGGCAAACAAGTGGTATTTAACATAAACTCCCAACAACGAATTAAGGTCATAATCAGAGTAATTGTTAGGTTTTAATAGTTATTTCAAAGAACAAAGGCGCGGTTTATTTCTAGATAAATATGTAGTTAAATTTTTAGAGGGCAAAGCAAAAGGTGAGTGTAACGAACCCATTTTCTGAGAAAACTAGAAAAAAAAAGCAAATTGGCAAGCCCTCACGTCTGGAATTGGCATGAAAAAATACGGCGGAGAATTAGAATATGGGCAGAACAAAACTAATTTGTGTTTGATAAACCCTGTCAGGCCAATCTGACTTTGTTACACAGAACTTTATTGTGATATACATGATATAATATTAAGAATTAATTAAAAACAAAATTATATACGATCGAATTAAGAACCTCCTTCCTTTTGGAAGTCGGTTTAAAAATAATGACATCGTTTGTTTTCGTGTGGATGTTTGTATTGAAGTATTAAACTAAACCTATATTCTAAATACTAGCGGTGATTCTTTAAATTGACATAACTTTTTTATTTAGGAACCGATTGAAATAAAACAATTACAAAATGTTAAGTGATGCTTACCACAATACGTTAGTGAAAACCGCACCCAAATCGGTCAAGCCGTTTCTAAGATTAGCGTGCACAAACGTACAGACAAAATTTCTAAAAATCATTGTTTTGGGTTCTATTGTGTTAATAAAGACCCTCAATAGTAGTTTTTCTCAAATATCTTCGGATCAAGTTACACTTTTATAATATGTATAGATATACTGATTCTTAAAGATAAAAAGCTTTGCAATAAAAATAAAAAACGCGTGCTATGAGATGATACAATCTACATACATGGGGTGTGACAAATTGTGTTCGCAATTTAATACAAGAGACTTACAAGAAAAAATGTTATAGTATACATGAGATTACTTGAGCAAAAACTACTTCGTTCTTAAAACAGTATATGCATATCAATACAATATTGACGCATAGTTTTTGCCTTTTGAATTTTACACCAAAATCAGTATTATTGAGAGGAAAAAAGAAAAACAAACCAAAATAAGAAACATAAGTAGCAAATTTAAATAAAAATCTGTAACATTTATATGCAAAACTTAGTCAGCGAGCGCCAAATATTCGGTGACGCACAGAATAAATAACGACGTGAGCGAGCATGTCTACACTCATGTATGTATGTTTAGCATCAAAGGATATAATGCCATGTATAATGTACATTTTACAAGTCATCCGGCTATCCAAAAATGTTTTACTTTTGTTTATAGGAACTAGCAACTGCGTGTGATTCCGCCCGTGTCTATTTCTATTTAGTTTGCAGAAACTTCCATTAGCGGATATGTATACAAGTACAGAATTAGACAAAAAAAGTATAGTATTAGTCCACCACGCTGGTCAAGTGCGGATTGGCGGACTTCACATGGCTTTCGAAAACTTGCTTGAAAAGTTGTCTCTGATATGCAGGTTTCCTCACGATGTTTTCCTGCACCGTAAGGCAAGTGGTAATCCTGTTAGAAATGATTCGCACATGAAAATATCAGAGGTGCGAGACCCGGATTTGAACCCGCTTCACTCGGTTTCCCAAGCGAGCGCTTTACCACTGGGCTACCACTGCCTACTTTTAATTAGTTTTAGATTATTTTTGTACCCCTGTTAGCTGTTATAAAAAAATGTTGCATACACAATCCTAATTCCAAATAGAATTTTACAAACAAGTCAAACACGTAGGTGGGTACGAGTATCTCATAATTTTTAATAAGCAATATTTACAATGTATGGGTATGGTAAATGGTATGGTAAATCGGGCTTGTTTCCGCAACTCGACGTCTTTGCGCCTATTTTGCGTGTGTGGGAAGTAAATTTACTCTTGTTACTCTTGACAACCCAGCTCCTCCAGGAATCTCAGCAATCTCTTTGTCTTGCTGAAGACCTCCGGGAGTGTGCTAGGGGTGCCAAGATGTTGAGCCCGGTACGTCGCTACACCTGGACAATACAAGATTACATGTGCAGCCGTTTCGTCTGCCCTCATGCAGGCCCTGCAAAGTGGGCCGTCAGTTATACCTATTAGTTGAATAGATGTTTATTGTATGGTCCATGACCAGTTAGGGCCGCGGTTATCTGCTTGAGTTGTAGTCTACTAAGGTTCATTAGACGTTTAGTCGTTTTAGCGTTAATGGTGAGAAGCGACTCCTTCGCCTGTCTACAGTCTACAACTTCGCGCCATAAGTTATCGTGTAATCGTCGTGTGCGTTGTCGTATTTGGCCTTTGAGCCAGCAAGAAGGTAGCGCCACTATGGGTTCGGGTCGTATGGCTCTCATGTCCGAGCCTCTTCTTGCTAGCTCATAAGCCCTATCGTTGCCCCACGAGTTGCTGTGGCCCTTGATCCATTGTATGGTGACGTCGTTATGGTCACTTACCTTTGTCAGGGCGTTATGACATTCATAGATCATACCTGAATTGGTAGAGTTGCTATTTAATGCCTGTAGTACTGACATACTGTCTGATAGTATGCGGATTGAGAAGTCTTTGACGTCCTTTTTCGCAATTGTTCTAGCTGCCTCAAGGATACCTACACATTCAGCTTGAAACAACGTGTTGTAGATGCCTAGGGGTAGTGAGATTTTTATGTTTAGGTCATCAGAGAAGATACCGCAGCCTGTCCCTGATTTTGTTTTTGAGCCGTCCGTGAAAATTCTAAGGTTCTTGGAGTCGCGACCTTCACGTTTGTCTTCCTCTAGCTCTATTTTGTATTTTTTGTCAAAGATGTACTTGACTTGTATCCCATCATTAGGTGCTCTCATGAGAGGAATGTCTTTGGCTACGTCAGTCAAAATCTTTGTATGTGGCGTACATGTTTTCCGTAGCAATTTTTTATTATCTAATCTTATTGCGGTGGTTGCAGCCTCTTGTTGAATGAACAAGTGCAGCGGTAGAAAGCTTGGCATGGCTTCGAGGGCCGCAGTGGGTGTTGTTCTCATGCAGCCTGTCACTGCCATGCACACCAGTCTTTGCCAACTTTGTACTTTGGATTGTACTGTGGTCAAAAGCGTTCTACGCCACCACACTAGGTCACCGTAGCTGACCATAAGTCGTATAATTGCTGTGTAAAGCCTTAGAGTTAGTTTTGGTTTGAGGCCCCATTTCTTACCTAACATTCTTCGGCATTGCTAGAAGGTAATGCTGGCTTTGTTTAGTTTGTTTTCTAGGTGTTTGGACCAATTTAGTTTACTGTCTAGAGTAGTACCTAAGTATTTAACCTCTGTAGTTAGTGTCAGGGTCGACTTAAAGAGTCTTGGTAGGGTTTAGTACCCTAGGGTTCTTTTGTTTATGAACATTATTAATTCTGTTTTTCGTGGGTTAACGGTCGGGCTGATTGTGTTAATTCGCAGACCGTACTTGCGAATTTGCCCGTTACAAGGATGGCTAGATCATCTGCATATCCTATTAAAAAATACTATAGATCATAGATTATGTAAAATCTTTTTACATATTTAGCTTAAACAAGTTATTTAAAAAGTTCGTAATATAGAAGTAGTATTTAGCTATAAAGTACGTTCTATCTTAAACAATTTTGAATCGGGCCAATGCCACAGAAACAGGAATTGTATAATTCGCAGACGAAAGAAAAAGCGTATTGCGTCATACCATGCCGTTTCCTTGGATATAAAAATCAGGCTGCTAAATCTATACTTAATACAGTGAAACCTGGATAAGTAGGCCCTGGATATATGAGAAACCCCTGTTATTTATAATTCCAATGACGTCCCGACACTTTTGCATAGAAATACCTCTGTTACTATAGGAATTTTCAAACCTTTGTAATTGAAACCTTGGTTTCTTAGATTTTTTCGATGTTTACCTCTCTAATTGGGACTTTGTGGCTTAATAGCTCGTTACAAGTTATGACATGTTTGTTTACAAACAGTCTAATTGCTTCCATACTTGCTTTGTTTTTCAGCGCTAAGAAAGTGTAATACTTTAATTTTTGAGTTTTTTTTTAAATAAAAATTGTAACTGACACTATAATACAAATCAATATAATTTTATAACATATAAAAGCGCACCCGTTTTATTATTACATCCATTTCGTTATATGAAAAATAGTAGATACATTTCGACATCTCATAGTGGGACCCTCTATAAATAAGACAACTGACATGTTAACCTGCCTATTTGGGAAATTGGTTAAATTAAAACCTCTATATGTGATAAAAAATATAGGTCACTCTCCAGATCCCACTTATCCAGGTTTAACTGTATTTATAAAGAGGTAAAATTTGTGAGTTTGTAAGGTTGTAGGGGGTAATCTCTGGATACCCTAGGAAGGATATATGATACTTTTTATTCCGGAAATCACTCCTTAAGAGGGTGAAAATGGGGATGAAAGTTTGTATGGGGTGGGGTATCAATTTAGGGACGAATCCGAGCTAAACGAGGGTGAGTCGCTAGTATTAAATATTAGAAAATAATGTTTTAGTTCAACAACAAGGTAATACCGAGTTTATAGATAATATACGTATACATAGATGTAATTTCTTACTGTCGTTCCTTTCGTAAATTTTCCGTTGCAGCTTTTTGTAATTTGAAAAGCTACTCATAAGTAAAGTTTATCAATTTGGCAAACGGTACATATTTACAAATGTAGCAAATTTCAATCAAACAAAATATTTTATTTAAGTTCAAAAAAACACTTTTTCCTCAACATTAAAAAAGCTTTTCCCGCTGCTGCGTTCGCGTTGTTTATTTATCTATATAACTATTTCGATCGTAAAAGTCGTAGCGTGGTGTTAAATAACCTATAAACCCTCATAATTTGGCTGTAAAATGCAAAAAAGATTTTTCAAATTCGCCTTGTAGTTCCGGGGATTAGCGCGTTAAAACAAAAAAACTAACTCTTTAGCTTTATTATATTAGAATAGATGTATCACGGCTACCATAAACCAGAATCGAATTCACTATAGCTATATAAGTCTTAGACAGTAGTAAGTAGCCCAGTGGTAACGCGCTCGCTTGGGAAACCGAGTGATGCGGGTTCAAATCCTGTCTCGCACCTCTGATATTTTCATGTCCGAATCATTTCCAACATGAATACTACTTGTCTTACGGTGAAGGAAAACATCGTGAAGAAACCTGCATGTCTGAGAGAATCATTTGGCCAGCGTGGTGGCCTATGGCCTGATCCCCCTCGTATTGAAGAGAAGCCCGTGCCCAGCAGTGGGACGTTAAAAAAAAAGGCTGAATACAATATAAGTCTTACTACAAGTACCTAGTTTGTGCATTAGACGGTCCCAAGCTCGATTGAGCGAGTTAACATTATGATAATATTATATCTTTACAATTATTTTAACTGAAAATTAACAATATTTTATAATGCGATTAACTTAAACCATAAGGCGCGCATTTTATGTCACACTCAAAAATAATACAAAAAAAAACGATGTATAGTGTATATTAGTTTGTTTACCCAGCAATACCTCAAAGGCGAATGGAAGTGACTTTGTCTATGACCCCTGCACTCTACAGGCCACCTTATGTGTAGACATAGCGTTTTATTCACGAGTAATTCAGAGACAGTTTAATTTGTCTGTTTTATAATTAAAATATTTGTTTTAAATTTCGTATTTATAATATTCTTGGCGCTTCCTTGCGGCTCTATCCACGTAGCTTACTTAAGTATAACATATAAATTGACATCATCCCCTATTTTTCCTTAAACTTTGAATTAGAATAGTCGTTATTTTTAATTAGATAAATTGTTTCCAGTTATCGTCGCTATAACTTTAAAAAATAATTAATTTTCATACAAACTTCACCCCCTATTTTATCCATTTAGGGGTTTCCATAAGTCCTTTCTTAGCAGGTGCCTATTGATTATATATGGGGGCGAGTTTAAGTTTGAAGCATTTATTCTTTCTGAGATTTCATGACTCGATGAGCAGCAGGTATATTCTTCTACATAAATATTAATTGCAGTTTCTCAAACTTGTCTGAAGGGGTGAAAATATTGGATTTTGTTTAAGATTTTGGCATCAATGTTTTACTATGCCTAGTAACGACACTGGATACGGCATAATACTCAATGGGTCTTATTTCGCGGGACAATAAGATCGTCATACCTACTCTCTTAAGTAATTTGTCATATTTTTTGTAGCAAATCTGGAAAATCCTTAACATTCAAACTTACTTCATTAATATAATACTTTCTTAGATTTACGCGAATGTTAGACATTTAAATAAAGCTATCTTTTCGGATTTCTTCGCGGATTTATTTAGATTTTTGGGAACCAAAAATCAAAATAAATCAGCAAAAAAATCCGAAAAATTACTTTTATTTAAATTACTTCATTACTCTGTTCACATATCATTTAAAATTTAATATAGAATTATAAGGGCAAACGTCGCTTTAATAAATTCTAAACCTTTAAATCAAATTAAATAATAAATTAATTTTCTCTAAGTTGAATTACTTTATATACAATTCGTTGGCTTTATCGCATTTAGGTACTAAAATGAAATATGAAATTTTAACTAAAGCCTTAATTATACCTTTGAAGATTTTTATTTACTAACTTTTTATACACAAATAACTTTTAATACACAAGTTCCATCATAAAATTACAATTTAGACCGTTTAACGAGTTTTTTATTTGAAAATAAATAATATGTGATAGTTCGTTTTAAAATGTAACCTTTTGCCAACAAGTAACGTAAAAGAGTTGTTTAGAATTGGCAATCTCGCTTTTAATGTAGGCCCTGGCCTATGAGCCAAATAGGACACACGACAATCACGTGATTCGCTCTCTAAAGATACGTCTTTCATTATACAATATACAACAAGTAGTTTTTAATAAGTATATAATAATATGATATTTATAATTCGCAATCTTTTTGCATACTTTGCATTGTTTTTGTGTATTTTGTATTGTCTAAGACATAGGTGGTCTCCATTCAAACGCAATCGCCTCTTACATGGGAACCCATAGGAAATGTCAAAATTCGCACTGTTCAAATCGTTGTTATGGCTTCTGTGAGTCCCTTGAATTTTGCAATATATTATATATTAGAATTGTTTATACGTATATAAGAAAATTATAGAAAAATAAAATATTTTTTATTAAATACCTTCAGTACCTATGCTTAGTAAAAAAATTATGGTATAATCTATGCATATAATAAAGTTGTAACTGATTGTGAGTCGCATCTGTACATTAAATATTTTTTGGAAAATCTTATTGAAATAGTCAAACAAAGCCGTTATATGTATACCTACAGGAGTACAAAAAAAAACCATACTGGTGAGAACTTCTTACTAAATTACAATGATAAGATTTAGTGAATTAAATGTTTTAATAGACTACAATACATATTAAGTTCTTTGTCTGTCCCACGCAGAAATAAATAGCGTGTAAACATTCGTGTAATAATAAAAAATAGTTACAAAAATTTTTATATTTTATATCTATATTACTTAATATATATGTATATGCGAAAGTAACGCTGCCTGTATGTTTCCTTGCTTTTCTATGAAATAAAACCCAGTAAAAAAAGTACGCACGTAAGAAGTTATACTTCTTTGGCGTAAAAGAACAAAAATAGCTAAAGATTTTATCCATCCCATCCATCTCAAAAAAATTAAAACGCACCTACGACGGACGCACAGATCGAAGTGAGGGTAACTCTGTAGAACTAAATATATGTGTAAAAATATCATTATCACACAATCAAATACAAAAGCTGAGCAATTTTTTAGTATACCGATTATATCAGTTTTTATCACTGAAAGTGATCTCTTACGATAGAGAAGGATTCAGAAAATAAAAGCACGGAAACGGTGCATAAAAGTGTACATTACTTAACCTAAATGTAAATAAATATACATACAAAGTTACATATATAAGATACTAATTTAACTATATAAGCATAAACATACATGCACATAATAATACAATAAAAATTAGTTACACACAGTCTAACCTAATGCGACAAAAATGTTTTTTGAAGATGCTTACTGAGTTAGATTTCCTTATTTCCATTGGGAGCTCATTCTAGAGTTTCACAGTTTTAAAAGTGAAAGATTCAGAAAGACAGATTATTATATATAATTTGCTATCACGTTGGAATTAGTGTGTTCGATTCTCAATAAAATAAGACACGTCCATAACGATATAAAACTATAAGATCAAATTATTTACATTGGTTCCTACAATACAATATTACAATTTCTAATAATGAATAAATACCCCTTGCATGTAGTAATAGCCATTACCCAGAAGTAGGACGACAAAAGGTTAGTCCTTTATGATTATTATATATAAAAATAAACGTAAATGTCTTTTTAGATTCAATTTATAACAAGCTCCTTCTCAATACTTTACGAGGTACGAACAAAAATTATTCGATTTAAAACGGTGACAAGTTTTCTGTCATTTATCACGGAAAATTTTCTACGGTTGGGGGAAATTTGTAAGGCAATATATAAGGGTACGAGGGTGAAAAGTTTTATTAATATGTCATTTGCTATTAAAAGTTCTAATCTTTACAGGGAATAGAAAGGAAAGTTCGGCCATGTGTAATGTGTATCGTTAGAATCATGTTAAAATAATCCGATGAATTATTTCCAGCAATATTATTGGAAATATGAATAAAAATTGTGTAATCGCTAATAGTTACATTGAACCTCACACATTATCGCCTTGATAGTGATTATGGGAGGTCGCGACACCAAAATTTTAAACATAAGTTATCATGTTAATATATTGGAATTACATTGTTTACTTTTACTTGTATCGTCAAATTTTAAGAAGGACAAATTAAAAAAAAAGTTTAGAGACGCTTAGACGGAAGTAAGAATTAGTTCCCATCACTAAATCTGTAATCCATTACAGATTAGGGTTGCCAATGTCGAAATATTTACATTGGAACAATATACTTTTTTGTGCTGCTCTTACCTACTAATATCCCATTTCGCAGAACAGTCTGTTTACTCAGCCATATTTCCGGTTTAGCCTTTTTTTCGACTGTTTAACCGATTCATTTAAAAACAAATGTTTTCACACAGTTAAACTGTCAAACTGTAAAAACAGCTCGAAAATTAAGGCTTTACATATCAAAGTGTTTCACACAGCAAATATGTACATTGTATACTGTAAAATGTAAATAATGATGATATCGTAAATTATATTGTGTTTGATATATTTAAATGGAAAAATATCGATTCAACAATATGCATGATTCATATAGACATTTGCATTTAATTTTACTAAAAGAAACGGTGGAAACATCTGTCCGAACTGCAGTAAATCGACGTTTACACGTAAAAATTCGCAGAAACAATTGAGTCACATTGCCAGTCACCCCAAAATGGTCTTAACAACAATGCGGCTACTTAATCCTACTTAAAATTCAACAACGAAACTATGTAAAAACAAGTCTGTACCATCGAGGTGATATAAACGTCAGATCAAGTTTTTAAATTTTAAAATATATACAAGCATATTATATTATTTTACATGAGCAAGCGGCACTAATTCTCCTTTTAGTTGGTTAAGATTCAAATGTCCATAAACAGTTAATAACATAAAAAATAATATATGGGACCCTAATCTTGGTCGAGGCGCGTGCGCACCATGCGGGTGCTTTGCCAGCTATTGTATAATGACTTCATAATAATTGGGCAGTCATCCCAATGGAATAGTCCCGTATAGTGTTTTCAAAGTCCAAGGGTGAGAATGGATAATCATCCATGAGAATAAAATTATTTCGACAATTTAGTTAAATATGGGCAATGATTTTTTTGTATAATTATGTGCAATTAAAATAGAATGCGTGAAATATATATATATATATATATATATATATATATATATATATATATATATATATATATATATATATATATATATATACTTATAAGTACATCAGCCAAACAACAATAAGAGTATATATAATCTAATAAACATATTTTTTGCCAAAAATAGCCTATACATATTATCCTAGGTTATATTCTATATGTACTGAATTTGCGTTGAGGAGTAGCAAACATACACACAGACAGACACACATCCGCAATTATAATATTAATCCGATTATCGGGTTTGAACCAGGAAAGTTCATCAGTGCAATGCATCAGTGAAGTTTAGTGGTCACTAAACCAATAAGTTTTATATTCGATATTACATTCGTTTGATATTCGATTATCGATATTATGTTATACATGTTAACAAAATTTGGTGCGAATTTAAATAAAATAATAATACTACTACAAACTAAAATACTTTAATATTTACAATCAATGTAATCTAAATTGAGCAGACAAAGCAGAGAACATATTATTAGTGTTAGAATTCGGTGTTATCCGAGTTTTTAATCGTTAAGTCAACTATGATACGATAAACACTTTTTGCTATCAATGAATCAACGTCTCATATTTGTGCTGTAAACTCCACCGACCTGCAAATATGTATTGTCCCGCAAAAAATTATTTATATTTCGTGTTAAAAATATTTCAATATGTAAATATTTTTGTAAATACTAAGTAAAAATATGTATTTTTGTACAGTCCTAAATGCATTAGACATCATATATTGTACTGTAATGTAAGGTGGTTATAATTCATAGGGGCTTAAAATAATCACAAAGGCTGTCTATTTTAAATGAAACTATTAAATTTCTACTCCCAATGTTCAATTATTAAGAGGGCACGTTTTAGAACGATTGAACATAAGTAAATAATTTAAGTTACATCTGCTCTTTAGGGTGTCACGAAAATTCGTGTTTACGGTTTTTATGGTCAATTATTTAAAAAAAAATACAGCTCGCCCAAAAATAAAAAATGTTTAAAACATTTTTTATTAAATATATTATGTAGTGGATATTACAAATGTATCTCCTAATATGTATATAAAATTAACATTGATGTTACGTCCTATGTTAAATTTACCCTGACCCTTAACCTTAGGACTGCGGGTTTTTAGGGAAAACGCGATGACTCACGATTCTATTTCGATTCGGGAAAAATTTCAGGCTGTTTCTGCCGTGTCCAATAAAAACAAATTATAATTAGTGTGCAATACAAATATGTATAATAACATATTTTTGCAGCATTCAATTCTACCAAAAAAAATATATATAATAAAACTTAAAAATCCTTAAAGTTACCACAACACCTTAAAAGTTCTATAAAAGCAATGGCATATTTATTTCCTATCTATCTATGATCATCGACAGTAGTTGGATAATCCTACAATACAGAATAATTGCAAACTTCCCGCTCGCCATAATAATATTGGTGATAAAATCTACGCACTGCCTCATTAAAGCATAATTAAAGCTATTAAAGTTGCAACCGAATGTAGCCTGAGTCATAGCCCCCATAAAAATTTGCAGACCAATGCGTTTCGCCGCAATATGGTCATTTTATAATTTGCAACTAATTATATAGGACGAATAAAATGTGGCTGACGAAACAATGGATGTTTTAATAAACTCACATGCCGGGACTGGGGTCGGTATTTGCTTTCGGATGGGGAAAGTCACTTTTATTTATAGCTTTAATTCAAATAACAATAATCGATGCTTTGGAATTGGAGTGCACTAGATTTAAGACTGACTTTGAACGGAATGCATTTTTATTTAGATGATAGTAACCTTAAGCTCTGATTCATATAAGATCACATAGAATGGTGAGATCTGTATGTAACACCATGAAATAACGTTAACAATACACGATCGGTAAGGAAAACCAATATTATTAATGAGAGCAAGGGTAAAAAAGTCCGTTAAACTATTAGAGCGTCGACACTTCGGTATGGTGCGGCATAACAATGGAAGCGTATTTATTTTTTACCAATGCGGTACATCATTTGTCATTGGGACTACTACAAGGGCGCCATAGGAATTAGAAATGACACTAAGTATAACAAAATGTAGGCTATGGCGATTTATAGTTGATTAACTTGTCATTTACGTATTCTGTAGGTACTAGCTAATGCTCGCCCACGTAGGTACCTATTTCAATTTAGTCCACACCCACTGAAAATGATCGCTTAGAATAGAAAGTTACGGTGTATCTTTCCATCTACTTGACATAGTAAAAATGAACCTGTTTTCATAGGGAAATCAATTCACAATCGTTGTTCTTGACTATCTCGCGATTTACTCAGACTAACTAAATTTCATTCTATTACCGCATTTTTACATTCTTCATATACAATCAAATTGAAATATAATTAATAAAACCTTAAAATAATTTCATCCAGTGGCAGACTCAGTAATAACAAGTATTATTTTATAAATTAAAGCCGCTGTGTCTCATAATTTACACCAAGCCCTATCTAGAACATTCACCGACAGTCTGTAAGTAGAGGATTTTGCTAGCATTATGCCCTCAGTTATCCCTATAATGATTAATGGCTACGATTATGCGACAATCCACATTAATGTTCGACTAAATATTCAAATATTACATTCACAATTTGTTTTGGCATGGCGAGCATAAAAAAACGTATAATTCCAGCTCTATATGTAAGCATTTGTCATGGCACAAAGTTTTAATAAGTCTTTCTACTGGTGAAGGGATATTTCTTCTTCTAAAAAAATGAGTGTTTTTTTTTTAAATTATTATAATAACATTTTGGGTTGTATACTATACAATGACATACAGTATGTCTTTTTTGGAATTACTAAACCAATGTTTTTCTATTCTTAGAAATAGAAAATCGTACTTTCCTGGTACTTGAATCCCTACTTATATTAAAAATGTGAGTTAGTTTGTTGGTTCCTTTCGTTGAAAGAAGAAATATAGAAATATTTTACGAGTGGGATAATGACAATTGGTAGATACCTTTAATTTCAATAAATCTTATTTAGAAACAACTGAATAATAGATACGAGAGTCGTAGTATAACTTAAAAAATACAATATAATTATAATGCCAGACAGCATTCATAAATAGATAACAGTAATGAACATAAACAATATGAATAATAGATAGTCATCAACAAATAATAATAAATAACCAGACGCACTTGTACTGCAACTTGAACGTTAATTACGGAAGCAAGTCAAACGTAAGTGTTTAAATGCAAATGCGTTACAGTTTCAACACATTACTAGAATGATTTGCACTTGAACTGTTCTAAGTAACGCTAGAGACTGTATAATACATGCATGCATGACATACAGGTTAGGCAAAATTAACCTTTCGTGTCGAAATAACAAAAGTAGAATCATATGTATGATTTGAGATTGCAAGTAATACCTTGGTTATATGCCATGGCCTGTAGACGACAATTTTAAATAAAATGAGAATAAAGCGAAAGAAATTGATAGGTAATTAGTATATATATAAAATAGTTATAAAATTGTGTAATTAGAATTAAAACAGTAGAATAGATAAGATTTTGGTAGTTCCTATAAGGGTGGCATGGTCTCTATAATCAAACCCTTTTAAAAATAAAGAACAAAAAAAATAGTGCATATTATATAGATCTATTACAGAGTAAAACAGTCATTCAACAACAATAACTTTATTAAAACAACAATAGTTTTACATATAAGCCTTAAAAAACTATATAATTTTTAATATTAACTAAAATTTACCTCTGTAGATAATAGACTCTCCGGCTTCCGGCTATAGAGAACACACTCCCTACGAGCAAAACGTAAGTGTCATTTTGAAGTTTTATCTTTTTAAAACCGCCAAATAAAATCAAACAGTTTGTAGCTTAAACCTCGTACTAAAAATAGTTATATAAAGCATAAATCATACCAGGCTGTCGTTACCGCCGTTGATTCGAAGGAAGATAGTAACATCGCCCGCGCTATATATTTAGCGGCGCTCTTTCAACTAAACCTGTACCACGATAATGTAGACATTACAGATACTTGTCGGAGACGGAGAGGACCTACGTACAAATAGATACTACCTACTGCTTTACTTTACAAATATTTTTTAGCAAAATAGTTTTTGAAGGGCAAAATGCAAAATTCTTCTTATTCCTTAATATAACCACGTATTATCCTTTAGTAAAAAGGAAGAACTTAATGACGTCATCATTTCTTTTTTGCCCAATTTGTAAAAAATACCAATCACATTACTTGTATAAACATTTAATATATGGAATTTCGATTAAATCTTTACATATTATTAAAAAATGTAACCGAGTCAAATCTGTACATTAAATATTTTTTTGAAAACTTTATACTAATATGTAGTCATAATTATAGATACCGAGGCCAATTCTATAGTTTTTAGAACTTTTTTCTGTCTGTCGGTCTGGGAACGCCTTAGGAGAACCACTGGACAGATTTTTATAATATTTGTTAAGATGATAGCTGGTTATCCGGGTCAACATATAGGATACTTTTCACAGCGAGAAAATATTTCATCTCTGAGAAAACTAAGGTATTACATGTTAAAATGTGACTAGGGACGAACCCGAGCGGAACGAGGGCGAGTCGCTAATTTACAATCATAACGTTACGTCTACACGTGAAATTAATAAAAAATAAACAACTAAAAGCGCATTTGGATAAACCTAAACACTAATGCCATAGTCCGAGTTTACGGGACATTGATTTACGAACTGCATTTGCACTATCATTTAATATAATGTTTGTGTTGGCGCATGTTGTAAATATTGCGATGCAAAGACGTATAGCCGACGTTAACTAACACGCCGTAAATGAAACCGTTTATTCAGTTTCCGGTTTGCTGTATGTTTAATCGTCACATTATATCGATTTTGTAATGCAAATGTTTCTCATTATAAAAGGTAATAAAATAAATGAAAATAGCTTTACGCTGCGATATTTACGAGGTAGACAGAGCAAATAAAATGAAAGCTTATGAGCATAGAATAATATAAACTCCCCCGGGCGAATCTGGGGCGAGTCGCTTGTAGTACGAGTTTACTATAAGTTACAGTTAAGTGAGTTTACAGCGTCGTACAAAAGGTTTTTTAAACTCTTCTATCCAATAATTACAATATATTCGACTAGGTATAAATATAAAAAACATGTTTTCTACTATAGTAAAATATCTGATTGACATTGATATTAAATAATTGATTGACAGTTGATCAAAAATCTCGGGAGGCATTTAAGGAAACAATTGGGAAGATCGTACCGATGGAATTGTGGGTGCTTTAATAATAAATGAGATGTTCGATTGCAAAAAAGTTGCCAATAAAATACGTGAATATTAAGGGATAAGCGAAGGTTATGATATCAAGCATTATAAAATACACAAACAGATATATTTTAAAAAAAAGTTTATAGACGTATATTGCTATATGGGCCTTTCTCTACTAACTGGAAACTTGTCTATTGACAGTTGTCCCAACCCTATTTTTCTAGAAAATCAAAAATATAATATGTTAAGTCGATAGATAGTTATAATATAAATACATATAAACAAGAAACCATTGTAATTTTTCCTTATTTTTCGAATTATAGGCAATTTTGTAAAAAAATGCGACAGAGGACTGTTTTGCCAACCAGAGGACTGTTTTTTCCACCCAGAAAACAGTTTATGTCAATGTTTATATGAAGAAAAACGCAATATTAATTATAAAATTTAATCAAATAAATTCTCTTCTTTATTGAATACTACATAACATACAGAATTTAAATACTTATATTTATGAGGAACAAATTGCGAGCTTAGCTTTCTAAGTAACGAATTAAAATAATTAAAAACAAAATAAAGCTTAGGTACTAAGAATCAGCCTTGGTTACTTATCAATGCAGACTTATTTCTCAAAAACAGGTACAGATATATTAAAATAATAAAATATTCGTTTCCCTTTTAGGGCCATATCTGGGTTTGGCAACTTCTTTAATACTTGGTCAAAGGACACATCAGAAACATCATTTTCATCGACTCTGAATGTGTGTCCTTTGTCATCACAAATTTTTAAGAAGGTTACTGTTAGTTCGCCTTCTTCCGTGTCTATCTTATTGATTACTGCAGCATAACAATATTCAATCTTTCTTACTAGAAATTTAACCAAGACGTAATCACCGATGGTGTAATTCTGTTGGTTGATTGAACTAGGTCCAGCCAGTGCAGCGTCGTCGTTTGTCTCCTTCATGGAATCCTGTGAGTTGTCCATGTTTTCACATTCAGAGTCTGTGTAAATATCATCTACGTTAAGTTTTGTCTTGTTTTTGTACTTTAATACTCCTAAATTAAAATGCTGGCACTCGTCTTCACAGGTGCAACTTAAACTTTTCATTACGAGTTTAGCGGCACTTGGAGCCGTATTCAGAGGACTTCTTAATATTTCAGCTTTTACTTGATGTATTTTTAGAGTGCCATTAAAGCTTTTTAAATTAACTGTTTCATTTTGAAGGTCGTCTGTCAATTCTTGGATGGCTTTATCGTCGATTGTGAACAAGGTAATTGCGGAACATCTTCGTTGAATAGCCTCTATAAATGATTCCAAACTATCAACTTGCATCACTTCGTGGAGTGGTCATAGGTAGTATTGATGGAGGGACAGAACTTCGAGAAGAAGGTGAACCCTGGGATTCGGGCGTATTCTGTCGTACAAAATTGTTTGTAATTTCTTTCAAAGCTTTTTTTTTGCGCGATACTTGCGCGATTTGTGTTCACGTCGACTCATATCTTTAACTAGCTTTCTTGTACCTTTTTCCTTCTTTCTTTGGTAGTTTTGTCGTTCTTTTTCCTTTAATTGCTCTCTTTTTACAGGGTCATTTTTTAGCCGTTGATATCTTAATCTTTCTGCAATTCGTTTCTGCTCTTTGATTTCTTCTTTGGTTTTAGGCTTCTTCTTTGGTGGCATTGTGGCAATACTAAATTAATGAAACATACTTTCAATATTTAAAAAACCCGTAAGGTTTAAAAACAGTTAGTTACTAGGTACGTATTATTTTATATTCCAAAATCCATAATAATAGAAAACAAAAGACCTGAATTAGCGTGACAGGCCAATGTAAGAAAGAAAGAGGCTATCAGCAAGCAATAAGTTAGTGCAGACTATAAAGAATATTAATAAAATACACGAACGTCAAATAAAACAATCCTCTGTCACATTGAACAGTCCTCTGTGTTATAAATTTCCAGAGGACTGTTGCACAGAGGACTGTTATTTTGACGTAAAAAATGTCATACCACGTATCAGTTTAAATATTACTTCATAACACAGAAACAGCTATAAATTATCACACTAATCAATTTTTTTGTTAAATAAATATAATTATAACACATAAAAAACCGTAAAATAGACTTACCAGAGGAATGTTCACTCAACACTACAGAGACGCGGTTCCCACACGGACGCGGAGTTGTCACTACGCAAAATAGCGGGAACTTGTTTAGCATGGCAACCGAGTAAACTACACACTGTCAACGTTCCGTTCCCCGCGAAATGTAACCACAATAGTGTTTAATATTTTGGTGGCGCGATATTCAAATTGTGACAGAGGACTGTTCAAAAATGTATGGACAAAATTCGAACACTAGTTTTTAGTACTAAAAACTTCTTTAAAGTTAAAATAGTTTTTTGTTCATATGCATTCAATATTCTTTATGTTTATAGAGTTATAAAATTTTACATTTCTAAATACAACTAATAAAAACCGAACCGAGTCATACTCGATCCGGAATTAGGACATAACAGAGGACTGTTTTTAGTGGCTTTTAGACCGAATTTATGAAATGATTATGATTCTAAATATTGATTAAGCTTGACTCCTTAAATAACAGGTTATATGTTATGTGTTTTAATAAGTAAAACTATGCATTAATATAGCCAAAGTAAAAAAAATTGCTTGGACCATGATTTTCCTGTTAGTAGAGAAATGCCCATATTGTAACATTTGATTCTATTGGCATTGCTAAACGAATTTACAGCTTAGCGTTTAAGAATATATAGTAAATATATTCAATATGAAACTAAAAAACTAATTAAAGTTTTTAGATTGAGGAAAAAGAACAAAGAACAATAAATTATTATAAATTAAAATAAAAGTCTTAAAACTCAAAAATTCCCAAAACCATTACACAGTTCTATTTCCTTTCCTTAAAGATAAGCGTCAATGTATCCAACATATTATTTAAATTATATTTTTTCCTTTACTAAAATATTTTAATGAGCATATTGGTTTTCCTGTAGTTTTCTATTAATAATAATTAAGTGTATAATACTAAGTCACAAATAATATTACACACATAATTGGCAAAATGAATTTGATCTATATAAAGCAAAAAGGAAAAATATGTACAATTTATATTATATCTTAAAAATAATAATAAAGTAAATTTGTAATAACAAAATTTGTTGAAATCAAAACTTTTAGGGCCATATTAGTTCTCTAGTTAGAAAGTTGTTGAACTTCTCTCATAGGAGTATGCAAGTCTAGACCGGATGAAGGACAATTAATTGTCTGACAAACTTTAACTTAAGTACTGAGTTGAAGGAGTCACGAATGTCGCATTGTTAAAAGTAATCCAATGACATCGTTATGAGTGGAGATGTTGAAAAGAAAATTTTATCCCAGCTTGTTGCAGCCTGATTTTGTCCGAAATATGAATCTATACTTAATATTATAAAGATGCAAAGTCTGTTTGTTTGTTTGAACGCGCTACTCTCACGAAGCACAAATTCGATTTAAAAAAATATTTTTGCATTAGATAGCCCGTTTATTGAGGAAGGCTAATGAGTATGTATATATATATATATCATTTCGGAAAAATGTACGGTTCCCGTGGGATAGATTTGTTTTTGTCTAGGGACGAACCCGAAGTGAAGCGAGGGTGAGTCGCTAGTACCATATATGTAGTATACTACAGTCTATAATAAAATGAAGTGTCTATGCTGTATATTAAAAAAAAAACAAAATTACGTACGAACGAAATAAAGTTTCTATAAATGTATGTATAAGAACGGTATATCAAACAATTCGATCACTGAAAATATGTTCAATCCAACCTTTTATAATCTGATTCTAATATTGAATGCGGGGCCATTATCGATAATATCAGGGCAAAATTGCCTTATGACTCCGATAATCATGCTTGAACGGCTAATTGAAAAGGAATGTACCTAATCTAGTAGCATAAAATAGAAGTAAACTTTGAAGTTATTTGTATTTACTCATAATTACAAGTGATTATTATTATTATTAAACGGCGTTTATTGGTTTCATATGAAGATGACATAATCGAACTAGCCACGAAGAGCATAAAACAAAGCTTAACTTATAATACACAAAGGCATTCACCTACGTCAACATCTATCAGATACGTGTTAAAAATAAAAATCACTGTGTCATATTGTTGAAAGCAAATATTATAGTTAATTCCGCCCACGTCACGGGTCGCGGCTGTATCCGTCATCCTGCCTATTTTAGGGTGCGCACAATTTCGTGGGACAGATATTAGATCTGCAAATTGCTCTTGTTATCTTTCGTGACTGGGGTGACCAGATGGACATTGGGTATAAAGAATTTTATTTGTATTAGTATATACACGATAACATTGTATCTATCTAATAGTTTTAAGATACATACATATATAATATACTACATATCAATCAATATATATCAGACAACAATAAAATTATATATCGTTAATTACTCGCTCACAAACTTACCTATAGTATAGGATATGAATGAAATAATATTCATAGGAAAAATTTCTTTTTAAATTTTCTCGATATTTTTTGTATTCTTGGACCTCTCTAAGAACAACAAACAACAACTAACAAGTACACAATTTGGGCATCTATGTTTTTTGTATATGGTAGTTACGATTTATCTCCCGACAATTTTTTACCGATTTTCGTGATAAAGTTACTTAATTCGAAGTTAGTGTATCTTTTTAGTTAAAAATAATCATTATAACAATAAATTTAAATCTAAGTCCTCCCCAGACGTAAGGACATGGTCACCACAACCACCCTCCCCATGCATCTGTTATCAGTAATGGACATCGCAGCGCCGTCTAATAGCTTTATTGACCCTCCTGCATTGCCTTTCCTATTTATGCTTGTAAAATTACATTGGAAGATGGATATTTAATGATATAATAATTTGAGATCTAAATACGTAGTTAAGTAAGGTAAACATAAAATCGTAAATTATGACATTAACTGAACTGTTTTACTCTATTCCTATCCGTTACACTGATTACGGTTTTATTAAAAAACTATATTACTAGAAAAATAGCATATACATATACATATTTACATATAACATATTTTTGTTTTTTTTTTATTGAAACGACTTCAAAAGATAATGCCCTAAATAATCTGAATATTTTCTAATTTTACAGAAAGTCAAGCATTTCCGTTTTACAAAACGAACTTGTTTCTCATTTTCAAAAACATCTCCATCGTGTATTAACGAAACCTACTCAAAATTTCTAATGTGTAGATTATCAATTATATTTAAATCCTGTTAACATTTTACACGTACATATTCCGCCCAACGCTACAAAATCTAATCCACGAACAATTTCCCGCCTAGCAAGACGCGGCCCACTGACCGAGTTGCGGCGCCGGCGCCCGCGCATGTCGTAACATCACGTGCGCTGTAATTAAGGATATTTACACGCTGAACAAACAAACTGAAAATGTTTGATTCGCATTTAATTTCTGTTTCAGATGGAGATTCTTAGAGGGAGAATTTAATAATAATTAATTAGCTAAATTCCAAAAAACTTTAAAAATCCAATATTTGCAGGCATAAATAAATGATTAGGTCTAAAGTGCAAAATATAGAGGGAAATATGTTATTCCATATGTAAATCCAGTAAAAATGAATTAATCAATTACAATGTTTAATATTCAATTAATTTATGTTTATTTTTAGACATTTTCAATACAGTATTATTAATATAATTATTTACTATTAATCGGTTTCTTGAGTGACATTATGTCGATGTTATAGCCTAAATTATTATATAATAAGTGAGTAGTATATATAAGTGATATACGCAGACACGATCATATTCGTTTCATATCTAGATGTAGAATTTTCGAACATATGATAAGGGATCTAAATAATTAGCATAAAACTTTGGTGAAGAACCAATTTAATTTTGATATATTCGCGCACATCCCATTAATATTATAAAGACAAAAGTTTGGATGGATGTTTGTTACTCAATCACACCAGAACTGTTGAACTGGACTGGATGAAATTTGGCACAGAGGTAGATTATAGTCTGGAATAGCACATAGCTTACTTTTCATCCCGGAAAACGTACGGCTCCCGTGGTATAATTTGTTTTTGTCTAGGGACGAACCCGAAGCGAAGCGAGGATGAGTCGCTCGGATTCAATATATATGATTTCGTCTATTATTCAAGTTTTTTATCCATATTTAATTAATTTTATTTATTAGTTAATGTACAATTTAGATAGCAAGTACCAAATCCTTTCTCTAAAATACATACGTACTCGTTTTCCTTCCTTTAAAGTCTAACAATAATTATTATCAAATTTAACTTACATATTGTACCTATATACATGACATATAATTATACAAATTAGAAATGATGTTTCTATATAAAAATGCTTATTTTCAAATTATCTTTTTATTCTTTTACTTTTAATCTTAGAAATGTTAGCTGAAAAGATTTTAAGACGGTGCTATTTTGTATATGACGCACGTATGTAGTTCTAAAATATACTGAATATAAATCTTCCACGATCTCTTCCTCTATCCTATAAAATAATATGTCGCTAATGATAAAAAGTATAATTTTGCTCTAAAAGTAAAAATGTTGAATAAGATCATTAGTAGTTCTTCCCCGTACTATCTGTATAACTGCAGTGTAACTCGGCAGATTGCCAAATACATAGTAAGAGTACTTAGCTGCTAATAGCCACTCACCGGACTTGCAATTTTATGACAAATGTAAATCTGGGTGCATTAATATGATATATTACTAAATGATCATCCATCCTTGTCGTCGAAGTGGAACGCACATTTCGGGAACATGTCACAATAAGGCTGTTTATAATTAAATACTGTATGAAAGGTTACATACGAGCTATGTAAAAAGTAGAACTAGAACTAGCTTATATATATATATATATATATATATATATATATCGGATATTTTTTATTCATTAAAATTCACTAGTGGTAATTACAATATTACAGTAATAATTATGCTATGTTACAAAATTCATATTGCTAATCGCATTACCTTTTAAGGTGAATACCGCATGCGAAAATATGTGTGAAATAGTTATATATAAAAACAACAATACTTCATACTAAAGAAATCAAACAAAGAAACATAATTTATCAAACAAGTCGAAATATACTTAACAAATCAAGAATATTAATTATTTATTTATAATATATTTTTTACATCTTTACGAAACTTTGGCAACGAGTCTCTGAATAGGTCCAAGCATTTATAATAGTTTATAATTTTACATAATAGCGACACAGGTGAATTGTTTCCCAAAATAGTTCTGCGAGAAGGCTTTTCAAATAAGTTCACGGGTTTACGTGGGCGTCTAAGGACTCTAAAATTAAACAAATAGATACAAGAAAGTTGTCATAAACGCTGTTAATACTATTGTATAAGAAATGTAGATTCAATATGTCCCTTCGGTTTTCTAGAGTTTGCATATCAAAATATGTAAGTCTTTCGGTATATGTTGCGAGTGATCTAGATTTTCAACTGATAAAGCTAAGTGGTAAACACAACGCTTCTGAATTCTTTCAATTCTGAGACAATGACATGCACAGTGGGGTCTCCAGACCATATTGACGTATTTCAAAATATTGACAACCAGACATTTGTATAGAATTATTTTTGTACGATAGTTCCTAAAAACTTTACTGCTAACAATAGAGTAAAATGTATGTTTACTGACAAATATAACACCCAAATCCTTAATCGTATCTACTGTACTGAGAGAAATATTATCTAGAAATAGTATTTAGTTGTAAGTTTGCACCATTTAACAAGCTATTCAGGTCTTGAGATGAATGATCTTTAGAATTTTTAGGTCATCAGCAAACATAAATGGTGTGCAATCAAATTTTTTTATCACCACTTTTGAATACGGGTACCAGCTTGGCAAAATTTTACTTAGTTCTGCAGTTGAACTATCCACTGAAATCTTCGGCCTCTTACTATTAAACAAAACAAGATCTAATATTTTATTTCGATTATTTTTAATTCGATTATATTGGTAAAAATGGTTAAGATGTCAAAAGTCTATTAAGTATTTATGTAGATAAAGCTGATGTGTGATATTCACTAGAAACGTCGTCAGCCAAGTCCCAATCTACACAACTTAAATTAAAGTTGCCGACAATAAGTGAACATACCTTATGTTTTAGAAAGATGATTAAAATTATTTCGAAATTCGTCTAGAACTATTTTACTAACTAGTGGAGGTATATAAGCAGCACAAATTTTTTACTAGCTATTTTTTCACTTTTGTTTAATTCTAGAATAACCCACAAAACTTCACATCTACTTTCTCAGTTTTTCATTTCTTATAAATAAAAGGTTTTATCAAGATTAGTTTAAAAGTTGTTTTTAATTTTTATAAATTTAAAAGATAAATGAAAAAAGGAAGACATTCTCAATTATATTAAAGATATAACTTATTAGAACCTCGCTCTAACTAATGTACGAGTAGTCTTTATCGTACAATATATAATGTAACTAATCAGTTTTTCCCAATAAAGATTTTTATTTATTTTATTCATTTAACTAAACTCTGCGGTGAAAAATTTAAACCCCTATGATTGGCATAGAAACGCCGATGGCAACATATAATTGCTTGCGTATTATTTAGGTACATATAAATAAAAGCAAATACTTGCGGACGTACTCACTAGCTCGACCTCCTTGCCCGGTGACGCTGTCAAAGCCCTAAGGGTTAACAGCATTAGAATTTTGAACCAAAACATAACAGATAATGTACACTTATTTAAATGTATGGGTACTGTTAAGTTTATTTAAAAATTACACAAATACCGTATAGAAACATTATATTGTGGGTTTGTTTAGAAACTATGACATGGCATCTAACATGCGTACGCGCGACGCGGGGCGCCCGCATGGTAGGAAATACCAACTTAAATTACCCGCACTAAATAATAACTACGCTTTCTTTTTAATTACAATTCATAAGCTCTTTCCCCGTTATTCAAGAAAAATAAAAATGAACAATGAAATTAAAAATATATACACTTATTTCAACGTGTCATATGCTGAATAGGTAGTACCACAGATCACATAATACAAAACTAGCAGTACCTACTTACGTATATTATTACTACTGTACAAAGATTTGATCTATATTAATACTATACAATTACCTTGAAGAGGAATCGAACCTATAATTGCTTAATCAGCAGGATGATGAAACATATTCAATACGTTTCAATTCAATAATAAAGTACCATAAAATTTAAATGATAAAATTTAATTTAAACATTCTTTGTATCATGTGAAGAGTTTAGACAAGACGACAATCTAAAAGAGTTATAGCTAATAGAAATCTAAAGTAAGTATCTCAACATTGTATCATATAATCAGAAAACGCAATTTTCTATTTGCAATATCGATTATAGAAAGTCATTCTATAATCGATATACAGACATACTTGTCTAACGGGGCCTATTATAGACGACAATGTCTGTCGTCGTAGACAAACTATTCCAGACACTTGCCAGAAAGGCTAGGCTATTTTAAGAGCGTCAAGCAAGTGACATTTGCACACACGCAACAAAGTTTTTTACGATGTCACTCTCTCCGCATCGATATCGTTATCTCTAGTAGTTTCTGACGCCAAGAAGCATATAGGTAATTGCTAACAATCGACTCTTACAATCAAATATTTTTTTGGTAAAAGTTACGAAACCAAAAGCATAATTCTATTGATATTACAGTCCACAATATTTTTTGCCAAACTATTTATTCGACGAAATTGCCTCAAGTGGCTATATTTAATCATAAACACCTGTAAATATTGGAAAGGTTCTTGTAGTTCGTGTGTTAATCCACTTAATTAGAAGATGTGATAAGAACTAGCTAAAGCTCTTTATCAAAATCATGTTAAGCCACTTCAACCAACCAACCAACCAATCAATTTCAAATTAAAGTAGATGTGAGTAACCTCTATGTAACGCAAGCTCACTTAGTTCAGCTGATTTTTCGCTATGTGTTGACATATATAATTTAATTTTAATTTTAAACACGGATGTATTTAGAAATTTTAGTACGATTCTTGGAAACGGTGCCATATATCATCTTTGCGCATTAACCTAACGTTTTCTAAAACAATACCAGCGATTGTTTATAAAACGGAAAAATGTTCCGGTAGCCTTGAAAAATATACATTACGTGAAACTGACACAATTTCTATATATAAACCACAAGTGGCATTGAGACAGGATAATTTCTGGGTCCATTCATTTTGATGCGAATAAAAATGATACAAATGATCGTTACTCTTTCAGACACTTGCGTCGAAAGAAATATAATGGGCATTCTGGTTTTATATTCACACACGACATACACACGGTGATAATATGCTTGCGAATTTAAAGAGAATATTAAATTATACTTACATATAACTAATGATACGATTCTAATTAAAATTAAAGTTTAAGCATGAAAAGCCATGATTAAATGTGGTTATCATTTCAAAATTACTACATAATCTCACATAATATGTAGTAGAAGATTCGGGCAAAATACCATACCTATGCTACTTTTATACCGGTAAAAAAGCTTCTCCACGTGATAGATAATAGAAGCAGAACAGCTTAAACCATTTTAATAAGACTTTCACTGCGCATTCAAGAGAGAACAAAATAGGGTTTCGATCGGAGGCGATACTTTCATATCGAATATTTCATCATCATATCATATCATCTTACATGAGCGGAGCCACGAGCGGAAGCTGTTTTGTAAATAAATATTTAGACCCGGACCCACCAACCCGAGAAATAGGTACCAAACAGAGATAATTGACAATTTTTTTTACATTTCTATATAAATCTATATTTTTGCTTTTAATTCTCAGTGAAAACTGTTAAAAAATATTACTTTTTTCAAATGTAATTTCTAGTCCGTGTAATAGTAAAAAGTCTATCAGTGGGCGTTACGAAGTCGTGAGTCAGCCGGTTATTCCTGACATCCTGGCACAATTACGATCTCTAGTTAAGGAGAGTCACATCCAACTAAAACTAGATATTATGCGAAACTCGGTTACACTAACGTTGATAAAGAACCATCCTCTTCAAACTTAAATTCTACTTCGCATAGCAAAGTTAAGTCATGTTTATAGGAGTTGTATAATATTTAAGAATGTATGTATGAATATACATTTGTATTTCTATAGGTATAGAATGATTTTTCTTCATAATACAATATTTATAGTTAATGTAAAAGTTATGATTACAACTGACTGAAAATAAATATTTTTTATAAATAATACATAACCATTGAACGTGTAATTAAAATTAATGATTAACTTTATTGGTTCCACAGAGCGACGCTATGGCTTAAACAATAAAATTTCATTCGTTTTATTTATAACTAAGTTTTATCGGAGTAAGGGTCGGTCTCTGATGAGCAGTTAACGTTGAAACGCTATATCACTATTGGATATACCATAAAAAAATCGTAAAATATAAATTACACGATGTAAGCCGGTGGAATGATACACTATATATTGATTATGACGAAAGTTTCCAAGTTAACACAAGAGAACTAGACAATAATGTGAAGTCGTTAACTTCGTTGATTACAAACTGCATTAACTAGACGTCTTCATTTCCTTAGCAAATGAAGTACCTACTCGATAATTATTCATAAAAAAATTAATAAACTTCATAGTTTTTTTTTATCTTATCAGATTTTTATTGAAATGCTAATGTAAATAAAAGGCAAAAGTGACTGATGTATCAACGCGCAGGCCGAACAATTAAGGCTAGAAAATTAAAATTTCATTCTCATATGACGAAGGCATCTACTAAGGACGGAATTTTAAAAACTTAACCCCTAAGGGGGTGAAATAGGGGGTAAAAGTTTGTACGAAATTTTTTATTCCTTGGACATATTATTTGTATGAAATTTCGTATTTTTCGTAGTTTGATCGCGAGCGAAGCCGCTAATAGTCAAACAATATTTTTTTTTCGAAATAAAGGCTAGACATAGAAGAACAAAAAAAATATTATCACTGATCTGTTTCATGTTTTAAACCAACATAATTATCTAATATATAAAAATCTCATGTCAAGGTGTTTGTGATCGCACTGTTAGGGGATTTTAATTAAAGCACTTTTTAAAAAATGATTTTTATTTATTACAATTAACTACACTTTTATGAAACGGCTCGACCAATTTTAATGATGTTTTTTGTATATTTGGCAAGTATGGATAGGTCGTAAAGTATTTTTCACCCTCCTACACCGCCCCCCAATTTTTTAACCGCGATTTAAATATTTTTTTATAAACAATATTATTATATAAACACATAGGAACAATCGTCGCTGTATAACATAGAGCCAAATAGTTTTTTGTAGATTGAACGCGGGCGCAGTCGCGGGTTTTGCTAGTTATTAATAAAATTAATTTAATAATATACATATAAAAGATTGATTATTGATTAATTAATAATAAAAGAAACGACTGCGCCTTAACAACACAGCACGTGGGACGAACGGAGACTATTAACTCTTTTATTTAGAGCAAAACCAGTGGAATGCGGAAAATAAAGATAAATTGGGAAATTCTTCTAAGCGACAAGCGAAATACAGGAACATCCTAAATAGGTTATATGTTGTTATCACTTACATGTGAATCAATTACTTGTGATTTTTTTTTGTTAAAAAAAACTTAACAGAGATCTTAAAATAAATTGTTCAAATAATCATAAATCATTTTTAATAAAACTATTTTTTCGGATTATTTCGCGGATTTATTTTGATTTTTGTTCCCGACGCGACTTTTCGAATGCTTTACTGCAATCATGGTCACGGGAGAGACTAAGGTTTTTATAGACATCTCTAGCGTTATATACACACACACATATATATATATATATATATATATATATATATATATATATATATATATATATATATATATATATATATACATATGTTATAGACAGCGCCTTTATACAAAATGACTTACAATTTTACAAAATGATTTCATAAATTCAAAAATGGCACCAAACTTTTGAATTATATTGATAGTAACGAAGTAGTATACGGTAGTAGTAGTTTACGGTTAGTATGGAATTTTTTCCAATTCGCCACTATTGAAAGTAATCCGAAGTAGTGATTCCCAAACAAAATAAACAGTGATTTTGTCGATTTTACAGGTGTTCTTACGGGTTTTCCTTATTTTTTTATACCTAAACCACCCTGACACACCCTCAACAAAGCAAAAAAAGATTTATCGGTCCAGCTGTTTTTGCGCGTTAACGAGACTAGCGGACAGCAATTGATTTTTATATATATTTAACATTAAATAAATTCATATATTTTCCATCATAGAATACCAAATCAAACAAATTCTTAACATAATATTATAGACATATAAGCTTAAAAATGGGACTATTGTATAAACAAATCTGAACAGCACTTGATTTAAACTAATACTCACAAAGACTAGTATGGATATGGCGCTAGACGGAGCTAATTTATTCTTACACTATAAGAAACCACTATTATTAGCTATTATGTAAGCGCTTTTATTCAACAATTCGCCAAACCAAATGGGAAAACCAATGATAAATCCGCTCATATAAAACTACTCTAAATAATAAACACGATGTCAACATTATATATCCTAGTTATTCTATTGTCTATATTACATATAATAAAATTCTAAGTCGAATCTGTACATTAAATATTTTTTTGGAAAATCTTATTGAAATAGACATTATTATCGATGCAGAGACCGAATCTATAGTTTTTTTTAAAATTTGTCTGTCTGTCGTTTGCCTGTCTGTCTATGACCGTATCACGGAAAAACCACTAGAGGGATTTTGATAAAATTTGGTATGACGATAGCTGGTTATCCGGGTCAACGTATACTTATAACGATACTTTTTACTGCGAGAAAATATCTCATCTCTGAGAAATCTATACTAGACCTTAAAACATAACCGTACCATATAATATATACGTATGTGTACAACAAAACATAACTTATTCATGCGACTGTGTTTTCTAAGAATACCAATATCTGTAACAATTAATTATACATATATGAAGGAGCCATAAAATGTGAGAAAAAATAGTCTTTAAATTTCCAATACCAATTACTTACGTCGTTATTGAGTCTCATCAGAAATGCTTTCTATGAGTAAAAAATAATCAATATTTATTTTATTATCTTGCTAGCGCTGTTATACATTAAGTGAAAAAAAAAACAACTATAATTGCTGTACCTATTGAATATAAAATTATTCATATGATGGAAAGTTTTTATTATAATATATTATTTATTATTACAAATTACAATACTCTGATTCAGTTCAAGCTAATCTAGTAGACACCGCATACTTAGGCAGCGTACTTGAGTTCTATTTGAAATGAGTTAACTTTTGTATCGCTCATTTCGAGCAACTACCTGTCTTCTTTTAACACTAAAACTTGTATAGAATTTATTATGAACTATCGACTCACCCTTGCTTCGCTCGGGTCGTTAGGTACGTTTTAAAGGTTAGTATGGAATAGATCGACTATACACCTAATATATGATATAGCCTATAGCCTTCCTCAATAAAAGTGCTATCTAATGCAAAAATAATTTTTCTAACCGGATTAGTAGTTCCTGAGATAAGTGCGTTTAAACAAACAAAGGAACGAAAATATTGGTTGTTTATCAGTATAGACTAAGATACGACTAGTGTCTTAACTCCTTAAAAATATACTTCAAATGAACAAGTGAGGAGTAAATTAGATATTTAAATAAACTATAAAGTGCAGCGCGATGCAAGTATCACCCGCCTCATGCGCGGGACATAAATCCAAACGACGCTCTAAAGATATCGCCGGGACCGTAAAAATTATGAATGTGTCTCATAGAGATACAGTTACAGGCTATGGGATAGCATTAACCGTATGATAATTTATTAACCCAACGAAATTATTTCGTGTGGAGTCTCATAATTTATTTTGTAAACTAACATAAATAACTTTAAAATATTTTTATTGGAGTTTAATGACAAGAATAATAAGTCTTTTTTCATATTACTTACAATTTTTTAAGAAATTTAATGTATGTGAAATAAAAGTAAACCCCAATAATAATCGCAAAAAGCTCCGCAAAAGCTGCTTTAAAGTTATTCACAAAAGATTATATTTATCATATAACTAGCGAATCACCCTCGCTGCGCTCGGGTTCGTCCCTAAGTTGATTCCCCATACAAACTTTCATCCCCATTTTTACCCCCTTAAGGGATGATTTCCGGGATAAAAACTTCTCTTCCTTCCCAGGGTCTCAAGCTATCTTCTTACCAAATTTCATCTAAATCGATCCAGAAGTTTCGGAACTTATTCGGTACAAACAAACAAAAAAATTATTCCTCTTTATAATATTAGTACAGATTACCATTTAAATTACTTATTGCATAATATAAATCACAGCCTAATTTAAAAACTTCAAAAGTTTATCTAAAGTGAGATTCTACACGACTTACACTGATGTCTATTCTTTTTACTTTAGAACTGTAAAACCAACCGTGAACAATAAATCGAAGAAATGATTTGGAGGGTAAATTCAAAAAATGGAAATGCTTTAATATCTTACCTAATTTATATTTTATCGTATTGCTAGCCATCATAAATCATTGAGCACTGTACGGATGAGTGATTAAGAATTCTATAGCAATTTGTAATTTTAATTATTATGTATTTATTATTTATGTTTGTAACACTAGTGGCTGGTGGATTTATATTGCTTTAATGGTATAAGTATACCATATAAGTTTGATCGAAACATAAAAACTATAGGTTATTATTTATTTTCTTTCTTTCTATAAATTATTTTCTTAGTTTTCATAATTACTACGAATCTGTAAATAAGCATATTTTTTACATGTTATTTCAGAATTTAATGTATAAACAACTTTAGTTGCGTGTGTACGAATACTTCAGGTTCATAATTATTGTGAAAAGTAATGAAGATTTTTATATAACGACATTTAAATTAAGCAAATCTAAAATTATTTCTTATATAAGTATTAATCTGTATAAATATTATAAAAGTGAAAGTTTGTGAGAATGGATGTTTGTTACTCTTTCACGCCAGAACGGCTGAGAGGATCTTGATGAAATTTGGCACAGAGACAGATTATATTCTGGAATAACACATAAGCTACTCGTTTTTTATCCCGTAAAAATATACGGTTTCCTGGGATAGGTTTGTTTTTGTTTTCCCAGAGGCGCTAGTACATAATATAATAAAAGTGTAACTTATCGCCATCTGTACAAGTAAGATAATTGAGAAAAACTATTATTGTGGGTCTTTGATTAACGCAATAGAACCTAAAACAATGATTTTCAAAATTTTTGTCTGTTTGCCTGTGCGTTCCTTCGTGCTCATCTCGTAAACGGCTTAACCGATTTGGGTGTGATTGTCAATATTGTATTGTGGTAAGCTTCAATTAACATTTAGTGTTTGTTTTATTTAAATCGATTAATAAATAAAAAAAACTATGTCAATTTAAAGAATCACCTAGGGTCGAACCCGAGCGAAGTGAGGATAAGTCGCTAGTATATAATATATACAGTGATAAAAATATAATATGAGAAGAACTGGCAACGTTGTAATATAATGGAACGTACAATGCGTCTAATAAATACTATAAATCAAATTGAATAGACAAAAAACAAAACAACTTGAGCACAAGTAGTTACAGACTACAATATATCTAACACACGATAGTCTTCATTACTTCTATACTTCGCTACAGAACACTAGAAAATTGTAGCGTTAGCTTTTCATTGTGCCTTACGTAACTACTGCTGTGTTACGTAAATATTATCTATTGTTTAAATGAGCAAAGATCGTAAACAAGACGTATTTGCATTATGGCAAAACAAAGTCCTGTGTGGCTAAATATGATATTATTGTAGGCAATTTATTGTAGATGTTGCAACTGTTATTATATAAAAATATCTGACAGTGCACGTGCTGAGTATTGCAAATACTAACATAATTGAAACTTTACGCACATTTTGTCCATATAAGTTAACCAATATTGCAAAGATTAAAGTTTTATTTTATATCCCTTGCCTTTTTTCTCTATGTCTTAAAAGACTCGTCTGTTCTTATAAACATCAATATGTAAAAAGCGTCGTAATGACGAGCGTCATAAAACTAAACTAGTTCTAAAACATAATGGTTTTTCAACTACCCTCACATTTCATTGAAATTAATTATTCAAATAACCTCTAACAATCACTTTTTTATTCAACTTAAATGCAAGCTTAAAAGACCGTAAGAAAGCTACCACCGGCTCGTAAAGCAATTCTACTGAGAAGAGCTTATTTTATTTACAGTGAGAAAATATTTGTTTACAAAACTGAAAAACAATAAGTTTGTACTTATCGAACGTTTCGAACGTATCGACTAAGACAAGAATTAGGACGAGAGAAAGAACTAAAAAGAAACGTACAGTTCAACTAGAATTAGAACTCGAATTTAAAGTTGCAACAGTAGGATTGTTAAAGTGCATTGTAAGGACCCCTTGTGCTTTCATCACTATGAACAAAATTTGTATACAACATATATATATATATATATATATATATATATATATATATATATATATATATATATATATATATATATATATATATACAACATTATATATAACATTATACATATACAAAAGTTTAAGCCAGCGTTATAAAACCCCGTTAAGCGACAGCACTTTTGACTTGATTCACACTCAAAGAGGTTAATATAGTATCACTACAATCTCTTAAATCTCATCGTCTAAACCGTATTAGAAATAGCATTAGGATATCATAAATTAAAAACATGTGACATATATTCTTTATCTTTAACCATTACTATTATACTGTCACCATTTATCGAAGCCATCTTTTCGTTTATGTCCATTCTCTACATACTTACGAGTAATAAAATAAATGAACTAATATGAAACTTGAGAACAACGTATTTGTAAAAGTAGACGCAACCAGCAACCAGCGAATACAATTGCAATGTTCTTGTAATTTCCAACCAGTACAAGTTACGGTGATTTTCTAGTCGTAACGAGAAATGACTTTCGCATATTTTATTTCTTTGCTAAACGTATTCATTCAATTAGGTTGAACAAAGTTATACTTAAAATGTTAATTTACTTTAATCACGAGACTGAAAACTCCCATGAAAATCATCGTTTATGTAATGTTTGTTTATGTGTATTACAAACTAACTGTGCCCCGCGGTTTCACATTTGTTTAATTATAAACATCAGATTTACAATAATATATGGAAGTCTGCCCGATTTGTTGACATTTATGATTACTGCTCCGCTCCCTTGGGTAGTAGAATGATGATATACAGCCTAGCCTTTCTCCACCAACCGAGCTATCTAATGCAAAAAGAATTTTTCAAATGGGATTTGTAGTTCCTGAGAACGCGTTCAAACAAACAAACAAACTCTGTCTCTTTATAATATTAGTATAAATTACTACGATCTTTCCTGACTCTTCTTACTTTAAATTTTGTTTGTAATTGTCTTTTACTTTTTAACTAACACTGATAACATTATCACGTTCGTTCGTGTAAGTAAAAACGTTCGTTCTCATCATCTGCTTTCTTTATAACATCTTTACATCATTCACATTACAACCTTATACTAAAAAATAAAAATAAAAATTCCTTACATTTAATTTACATTAAGATTTTTTTTGTTATATAAAAAAATTGACTATACCAAAAAAATATTTTTACACGATGTACAAACAGACGTGGTACATAGGACCTGTAGTATGTAAAAATACATAGTTTTATACGTGTTAACATTTTTCACGTAAAAGATGTTAAGGAATTTACTAATAATAATAAAACAAACGGCTTAAGTGATTACTATAATATACAGTGTAATATACAATACACAACTACTTTTGTGGCAGATTTTATTAGGCATAATATTTGTTGCAGAAGATTTAATCACGGATGTTATTATAGTAAATATGACACAAAGTTAATGAGTAAGAAGATGCTTTCACTATTTGGCTATATGGCCTATGAACTTTAAGGCACTTTATCACATCTTCTTCGGGTTTTTTAGCAATAAGGCCGCCTTTTGTACATTTTCCTATATTTTTCTTAATTTTCATTTCTTTTTAGGTGTACAATAAAGGTAACTAGCGACTCGCGCTCCGCTCGGGTTCGTTCCTATTTACATTTTAAAGTTTAGTAGAGATTTCTCACAGATGAGATATTTTCCGCCACTAAAAAGTATCCTCTGTGTTGACCCGGATAACCAGCTATCATCATTCTAAATTTCATCAAAATCCCTTCAGTGGTTTTTCCGTAATGCAGCAACAGACAGACAAACAGACAGACAAAAATTCTAAAAAGTATCGATTCGGCCTCTGTATCCATAATAATGTCTATTTCAATAAGATTTTCCAAAAAATATTTAATGTACAGATTCGGTTTAGTTACAATTTTATTATATGTATGGGTTAATTATTGGTATTATAAATGCGAAAATGTATACGTGTGCGTAAGTTTGTTACTGTTTTGCGCTAAAACAGCTACACAGATTTGGATGAAATTTAGTATACGTTATGAGTGGAGGAAAACATGGGCTACAATTAGAAATAAGTTAAACGATTGCGCTGATCGTTTACAAAAAGATGAACACATAGATAATATGCACAATCATGCACATTATGACGCTTTTAACTCACAAGTATATTATAATAGGTACTTAGTAACCAACCAATCACTCGAGAGAGAAATGATACTCGCGACAGATTAGGCAGTATCAATCAGACACGCCTAATTTTTGGACGATTTTTTTTTAAATTAAATTATAAAGTTTAAATTGTTATAAAAAAATCAATCGTTGACGATTTCTTATAACAATTTAAATATACCAGTTAATTTATTCTTTTTACTAAGGTTAAATATAGGCGAGAGTAATATGTAACAGCTTGCAGCGTTGGGACTCCACAATACTTATTCATCTTTAGTTTGGAAGAAGCAATTAATGAATGCTGAAAAAGAAGATTTTGTTTGATAACATATAAAATTCTAAGGTTCTAAAACTTTAAATTTATCGGAAAAATCATCAAACGTCGTATAATATGAGTAAAATATGAAAGAATTTATAATCAGACAGGTCTTAAGTAGCAACCTACTTGATGTATTGATATTATCAATTAAGCACACTGAACGGTCTGCTGCGCTGAGGGTCTAGAGACAACTTTGTTAATCTCATTTGCATACTAAGCTTTGAATACGACTGCAAATATAAATTAAATAGACTGTAGGGCTGAACAAAAACTCATAAACTAAAATAATTACTTTTTTAACTCAATAGGTACACCGACTTCAAAATCTCGCATTAAAACTAATTATTTGACCCCTCGGGATGGATTTTTTCTTGAGATAGAAACCTATTCATAAAAAAAAATTAAAAATTAAAAAAAAAATATTAAAATAAAACATACATAATTCCGGTTGAGCTTCGCCCAACACAGTACTGTCCTCAGTCATCTTGAAAAATAGTTACACGTTACAAAAAGCAATCTAAATTATTATGAATAATATAATCAATTAATAATAATTGTTGATTTCGACTCATAATATAAAAAAAAATCACATCGTTCGTTACTCTATTGCAGTGTGAAACATGGACAAACAAACACATTTTCGCATTTACAATATTAGTAAGAATGTTAGCATCTCAAAGTAAAGTACCATTAACGTTAATCCTGACTTATGTTGATATAAGTATTAGCAACAGGCGGTAATCAAACATGCAGCCTCCTGCACACTGGCCCTGTACGGTGTACACTGCGGTGGTCTGCATAGTTCTCAGAATACATTCAGATTCTTGTGACAAGCTATCAAACGTGCGGGCGAGATTCGCAGATTACTTTACCGAAGGCGACAGCCCTGCAAATATTAATCACTTCACGCTCCAGGTGTCCGACAACCATACATACATTATTTTCATCTCTGTCTCTCTAATTAAAACTTCGTATTTCCGTTCTTCACGAAATTGTTGTACTGTCGGAAACAATTATGTCTGACAATAATATGTCCGCAGTACAGAAAAAAAAGTATACATCATAGATTTTTTTTTATATTATTACTATTTTTTATATTATACTAGCGACTTACCCTCACTCCGCTCGGGTTTATCCCTTGTTACGTTTTAACGTTTAGTATAGATTTCTCAGAGATGAGATATTTTTCTGCAGTAAAAAGTATCCTATACGTTGACCCGGATAACTAGCTATCATCATACCAAATTTTATCAAAATCTGTCTAGTGGTTTTCTCATGATGCGTTCCCGGACAGACAAACAGACAGACAGACAAAAGTTCTACAAACTATACATTCGGCCTCTGTATCGACAATAATGACTATCTTGATAGGATTTTCCAAAAAATATTTAATGTACAGAATTGATTCAGTTAGAATCTTTACCTATATTATAAATAGGGGGTAATCTCTAGGTCCTCTAAACCGATTTAGGTGAAATTTGGTAAGAAGATAGTTTGAGACCCTGGGAAGAACATAGGTTACTTTTTATCCCGGAAATCATCCCTTAAGGGGGTGAAAATGGGGATGAAAATTTGTATTGAGAAGCAAGCTAGGGAGGAACCCGAGCAAAGCGAGGATGAGTCGCTAGTATTATTATATGTATAGATATAGATATGTGCAATATAATAAATATCAAATATGTTCCTAATCATAAATAACTATAACTTCACAAAAATAATAGATTTACACAAAATAAAGTCGTTTAGGTTTTAATTTTTCATCGTTAAATACGTTTGTGACGATTACTAATCGACACTATATTTAAAGCTTAAGAATTTCTTTGTTTCTCTGAAGGCGCTAATCTCAAATTCTTATAAATAAAATCTTCTTTATGCCTTTCATAGCCTATTTGTTGAGGAAGGTTATAGGCTCTAGCTTCACGTTAAGACCTTTAGCAGCAGAGCAAATACACAACAATAAAATCAGCGAGCCGCGAGTAAAGCTGTTAAAACTAAAACTATTGTGGACTGTACTTACGTAACTTTTAATAAACATAATATGAAAATTATTTTTATCGCATAGATTTTTTCCTATTATATACTCGTAAAAAATAATATATATGATAACAAATTAGGCAAGATAATTTTAATTCCCTTGTCGGTATATTATGATAATATTGAAAACTTCAAGTCGTTGAACTATTTTTTGTTTAAGGAAATTAACTACGAGTATTTTTGTTCCAAAAGTTATTATTTTAATTCAAGTAGCTCTAATATAATTATTTTATTTATAATATATAAATAAGCGAAGCGTTGTTTTCATAGGCTCTCGTCCAACATCTTAGTTAAACCTGTTAAAGCGTGTGTGGCCCAAATGTCAGCTAAAGTAATAGCTAACGATTATAATTTTGGGACGCGCTATATTTTTGCGTCTATGACATTTACTCGTAGGTTGTCATAACTTTTTGATTTATTTCTATACGTACCAACTACGAGAAGGGCCAACTAAAATAGATATAAATCTTAATAAGTAGTTTGAATAAAAAAATAATTCTGCCATTGTTAAATATTAAGACAGCGTTCTCACAAGTTTGTAAGATAATCATAGTTTTTTAGGTAATATAAAAATTATAAAATCCATACTAATATTATATAGTTACTTTCAACTCTGTCTGTCTGTCTGTTACCTTTTCACGTTTAATCCGCTGAACCGATATAGGTGAAATTTGGTATGGAGACAGTTTGACACCCTGGAAACTATCGGCTAGATTTTACTCCGGAATTAATTCCTTAAGGGGATGAAAAGGAGGATGGAAGATTGTATGGGGAATCAATAATTTCTCAAGTAAGGATATAAAACGTATCATACCTATGCATATATAGTCTATCTATTCCATACTAACCGTTAAAATGTATATTATAGTATATTATTCACACCGCTGCTATGTTACAGACACACATACATATACATATGTGCTAGCTAAGTCAATGCAAGGGGAATAATAAACATTCCTAGTACATTAATTTACCTTTTAGGGCATACCACAGCGTAGTTACCTAGATATACCTATTCATTTACATAGGGTTATTTTTATAATGATTCCTCACAAATGATAAAGAATTTTAAATAGCTTTCTGTGTATTCCTCATTACTACAACAAATTACCATTAACTCTTACAATACTTTGTAAGTAATTAAAAATGATAAATTCTATACAATTTTCACAATTTCAAGATATAAGATATATAAAAATTACTACAGTTGTTGTTGTTTAAGCAAATAACAGCCCTCGTGTCGTACTGACAGGATGTATGCACTGCGCACAACTGAGATAGAATCTTAAGTGGGCATTTAGTCTAGCCCGCAAGTTTGTATTGTTGAGACACATTCCTAGTTGGTTTTATTTAATTCCATCGTCTCGTTTCGACAAAACGAAACATTTCTTTCCGACCTAATTCACAAATTTGAAACATGTATGGGTCAGTTTGTAGTGACCTTGCTGTGCCCGCAGTCGCGGGTTCGAGTCCCGCTGTGGGCATTCATTTGTTTTTTTTTTTTTTTTTTTAAAGATTCAGTGACAAACGAGCAGACAGACCACCTGATGGAAAGCAGTAACTGTCGCCCATAACACCTACAGTTCATGCACTTAGGTTTTAGGTAACAAAAATACAGAGCTGCAGGTGCGTTGTCACTGTAAGGACTAAGATGATATGCCTCTTGCCTGTAATTGCGCTGGCTACCTTACCCTTCAAACCGGAATACAACAATGCAATCATTGTTGCTTGGCGGCAGAAATAGATAAGGGGGTGGTACCCATCCAGTCGGACTCCTCAGGCTTGACAGAGTCCTACCACCGGTAAAGAGTCCTACCACCGGTTGTTGTGTGATGAGCACGAATGTTTGTACTCCAGTCATGGGTAGTTTATAATATAATGTCCTCCTGACCGATTCCGGCCACGGCGGCCAATCTCATTGAGACTAGCCAACTGCGCAGGAGATATTATAGTGCACAAGTGTGCACGCAGACACAAGTGTACTCTCATACTCCGGTGGGACAACTACTCGACACGACCAGTGCGTGTCGGCGCAGGACCGACGGTTTTACGTGTTCTCCGACACACGGGGTTGAAACACCGCCAACTTCTCAACTCCGGGCTATTACTGAGACTTAATATACAGAATGACTCAATAACTAAACTTGGCCCGACCCGGAACTCGAACCCATGACCTCCAGATGCGCAGCCGTACATGCTAGCCACTACACAACCGAGTATTTTTGTGTTTAAAAAAAATATGTGCATATGCTTCGTTTGTTGCATAAGGGCATGGAAATTACGGTTAGTAAGAATCACTTTGGTCTTAAAAAAAATGCAATATATGTTGATCAAAATCTACATTAAACATAGTATATGTAATACATATAGTGTCAAATTAAGATCTACAAAATAAAGTTAATAAAGTATATACAGTAATTGGCTATTAATTAAAAAACGACATCTCTAACAGCATAAACCTGTATAGGTACTCTAAATAGAACCGATTAAAAATAAAACTATTGCACCTAAATTCGCGACGACATTGATTTATAGCGGTCGCTCTAAAATTTTAAAGACACAAAATACCAATTACGAATAGGATTTTATAGTTATTACCCCATATTTAAAAGTTATAAAAGTTATTTAGTCTGTATCGTAAAAATGCATTATTACGAGATAAAATACAAATTTAATTTAAAAATAATCTTTACATCTCATCAAATAGTGGCTCTCGAATAATTATACCGTAGTACTTGCAATTACAATTGATATCATATACAATCATATTGTAATCTATAAACAAAAATAAGATAGTTTTATTTAAATAGGATATGACTTACAGGATAAGAACAACATTATCATTTTTATTTACTACTAGTGGCTCACCCTCGCTTTGCTTCGGGTTCATCCGTAAACAAAAATTAATCTATCCCACGGGAATGTTACATTTTTCCAGGATAAAAAGTAACCTATGAGTATTTCCAGGCTATAATTTATCTCTGTGCCAAATTTCATCCAGATCCGTTCAGCCGTCTGAGGTGAAACTTTCACCGTGAAAGAGTAACAAACATCCATCCATCATCATAAACTTTCACACATTCACAATATTAGTATGGATATAGATTTGTAATACATATTACTAGTTAATTCAATATATAATTTATTTATTTAATAAAAATATTTATGCCAGTTATGTTTAAAAAAAACGTGTGTGTGTACTTATGTACGCACGTAAGAAGTTATACTTCTTTGGCGTAAAAGAACAAAAATAGCTAAAGATTTCATCCCGTATGTCACAACTTTCTGTTTGTAAAAGGAATGATAAAATAATAAAAATATTTAAATAAGGCATATTACAATCTTATATTTATAGAATATCATTTAAGGAAAGAATATAATATTATATGTATATCTTTTGTCAGACAATAACAACGGTTACCATGGCAACAAACAGTTATCATCTAACTTCATCATGTTGCTTTTTGGCTGTCAGTTTGCGCGCGCATCCAAAAAGCTTTACTCTCATAATTTTCTAAACGTCCTAAAGGTAGAAGAACTTAAAAAAAAAACAAGTAGGTATAATTCGGTTCATATTTTAGCTAAGTGATGATATTCATTGTATTTATTTTATATTTTACACTTGACAAAATTCTATTATCCACCCTTAGCATTAGAAGCGCATCGTCCCTTTACATATTTTCACCATGTATTTAATATGCGCTCGTAAAACAAATGACTCCTTAATAACAATGTAAGTGCGAGGTTTTACGACACCGTTTTATGATGCAATCCGAACAGTTATCAAATCAGTAGATGGATTGCATTATGTTATTGTTTAAGGAGCGACAAAGCCTTAAAGATGCTGGTGGATAAAATATTCCCTTACATTTTGTGTATTCTATACTGTATAATATGTATCTAATAAAGTTCTAACTGAGTCGAATCTATACATAAAATATTTTTTGGAAAATTTTATCGAGTTGGTCATTATTATCGAGACAGAGGCCGTATCTATAGTTTTTAGAATTTTTACCTGTTCGTTTGTTCGGGAACTCATTACGAGAAAACCACTCGACATATTTTGATAAAATTTGGTATGATGATAGCTGGTAATCCGAGTCTACATATAGGATGCTTTTTACGGCGGGAAAGTATCTCATCTCTGAAAAATCTATACTGAACGTTAAAACGTAACTAGCGACCAATCCGAGCGGAGTGAGGGTGAGTCGCTAGTAGGGTTTGAATGATTATTGATAATTATCATGATAACTACGGGTTGATAATTAATTATCTTTGCTAATTAGCAAAGATATTTAATTTGCAACTCTTCAAATTGTCGATCAGTAAACTGAACTCTCTCAATCAGCTCAAAAACTCAATCAGCAAACTAAGTTGATGCACTTGAGTAGGATGAGAATGATATTCCACTCATTTTTTTGTTTAAATAGTGGCTATGTGTTGGTTAAATTTATTCTGTTTCTATTTCCAAGTTTGTATAATATGTCAAAATTATGAAAAAATTATAATAATAAAAGATTACCTTAATTGTTAAAAGTATACAATTTTTTTAATAACGTAAATTATGATAGGCAAGTATTCAAATACCAATACCTACACAAGGATTGGTAATTATCTTGATAATTACCAATCCCTGGTCGCTATTCAATTAATATATATTACCGTTTTGCAAATAATTTAACGTCACCCCCTTATTCAGAATATTATTAACATTTTAAAATAAAAATTAGCTGCATCGGTCCAACCGTTTCCAAGTGATATACTTGCCAATGAAAAGCATTTTATTACTGTTTAGAAGATAATCCTTAGGCATAGAGTATACTTTTGCTGATTTTGATTTACTAATATTACATTTTCTTTTTGACTACATCAAGACTATTTTATAGAATTCGCAAATGTTGACAATATATCCAACGCTGACAAATCAATTTTTTAAACGCCAGAACTGAATATGTCTTGAGTGACATGGACCTATTTTTATGCACACGTTAACTTATTTAAAGTATTTAGATATTTGCAATACTAAATAAAATTACGAAACGAAATATTATTAACATTATACATTCGTTAAATCACAAATACCCAAAGTCCGATTCTTAACATGCAAATGGTCGAAGCCGTTATTTCTATGAATTAATATAAGAATATTCAAGGTAATGTAATCATTAAGACATTAGTAACAGAGGCTTTAATTGCTTACAAATAAATTGAACAATATGCAATAGCAGGTAAGCGAGCCAGGTAGTCGCTAAAACCGAGACCGAACCAACAAGACATCCGGCGCCAAAAACGTGATAATTGCCTATGTATTTGTCTAGATATTATTTGCAGTCATAATCATAAAACTAACCTAAGCATCCAATACTTGTCACATAACTAAGTTAAAACATTACATTAGATATGACGATAGTAAAACTATAGATAATAGACTAGCGACACCCCTTACAAATTTCATCCCCATTTTCACCCCCTTACGGGATGATTTCCGGGATAAAAACTATGTAATTTCCAGGGTATTAAACTATATTCTTACCAAATTTCATCTAAGTCGGTCCAGTAGTTTTTGAGTTTATTCGTTACAAACATACAAAAATACAAATCTTTGCTCTTTATAATATTAGCGTAGATGTAGATATTACGCTAATGAATCTTTATTTGCAAAAACATTGTCACAAATAATACAGGTAACTAAAAGTGATAAAAATATACGTCGCAGATGTCAGAACACACTTTTTGTAAAGAGAGATAGCCAATAATTAAGTAACGAACGAGAAGTGTCAAATATATTATTTTATTGTATGTGTATAATAATAACGCAATACATATAATAATAACCTAAAGTTTTATTTGATATTCCGTGATATAAAGTAGATCACATCATCACATAAGCCATAAACTGTAGTTTTCTATTAGTGATAGAATATTTAGGATCGTAGAAATAATTAGTACCGGAGTTTACGACCTAGACTCAAATTCGAAATCTTCACCTCTTAACAATGTTAGTGTATATTCTAATATATCGTAGACCCATATCGAAGATAAGTAGTAAACCAATTTAACTAATCACACAATATATACAGAATCCGTTAAGGAAAACAGTTTTGAAGCAGCTTTTTATTGTACTAAGAAAAACTAATACTATTAATGTTAAAGTTTTATAATCAAACACTCAGTTTTTTAGTTCTAAACGCAGTAATTGCGCAACGGCCATGATTAAAATTTGAAATAGATATTGTATCTTGGATTAACGCATAGGGTACATTATACGGACGTACATATCTCCCACACGAGCAGAGAGAAGGTTTTTACAATACTTAAGATTTATTTTATAAGATAACTATAAGATAAGCGACTTACCCTAGTTGACCGGTGCGACAGTTCAACTAGTGGTTAGTATGGTATAGATATTATTTATTTGATTATTATAGTATTATACTAATACAACATTTTACATAAGTGGACCCACAAAACTGTTTGCACAGTTTGTTTGCAGATAAACTATATATTATTTGATATATAAGCCTATGCCTTCCTCATATTTAAACGGGCTATCTAATTAAAAAGAATTTTTCAAATCGAATTAGTAGTTACTAAGATTAACGGGTGCAAACAAACAAACCAACTCTGCCTCTTTATAGTATTAATATAAATAATAAGTATAATATTAAACTATAAAAGTAACTTACTCGTAAGTCTTACTGTATACCAAAGGATTAGGATCAATAATTCACTCGGACAAATATCCTGTCTAGGAAATGCGTTCGATCAATATTTGCCCGTCGAATTAGATATTACGAAATACTCAAGCAGGCTCGTGACCGATGAATTTGTTTATGCACAAGAATTACTTGAACAAATTATAACATTTTAGGAAATAATTTATGATTATTATTTATTGTAGATAATACACAATAGTTTAACTTGTAAGCTACAACGTTAGTATTTGACGACACGTTTGGCCCAGTTTGTAGTGACCCTACTTGCTGTGCCAGCGCTCGCGGGTTCGAGTTCCGCTGGGGGCATTCATTTGTGTGTTGAGCACGAATGTTTGTACTCCAGTCGTGGGTGTTCGTATTTATAACACAATCACACACAACTATCTGGTATCCATAACACAAACCTCGTAGCTTACTATGGAACTAGATGGTGCTGTGTGTTAATGTCTCAACATATTTATTATACACCGAACGTTTATAATTAAAACAATATTAACAATTTTGACTAGAATATTTATTGAATATTTTTGCCAAAAGCATCTGTGTTTATAGCAAGTCAGCTCAGATAATCTAGAAAAAACAATCTAACTATATCAAGCCCATGAAGAAATTACAACAAAATATGGGAGATATTGCAGCTATTCGTCATTATAATAGGTTATTTGGTCACAATAAATAGTAGTTTATATACAAATAAACAGAAAATATATAACGTTGGAAAAGTGGAAAAATCATTTTATCATTGTACTGAGACAAAAGTAATTCGACGGACGTAGATTTGTCTAGACTTGTTTAGGGTGGATAGTTATAAAAAAGATTTGCAGGGTACTCGAAAAAGGTGAAAAGTACAGCAATATGTCTCCATAGCCCGAGGGCTAATTGCAAAGTCTAGGGGAGCATGATAAACGAGATTATTTTTATGTCTAAGCACCCTATCGTCGAGACTGCTATGGAAAATAACTTCTTTCGAGCCGTTTGCCAGCTTTAATATTCACTCCCCCAGGCCATACAATCGTGTTTTAATATAACACATATATATGCCATTATGTATATATATATATATATATATATATATATATATATATATATATATATATATATATATATATATATATATATATACATAATGGCTATTAGTTAGTCATTTTAATCAAATAACTCATTCCAATCACTCAATGCTAATTCATTGCAGCATCATCTAAGAGATGTTTATTGCTATCGATCCTCAAATTATCAACTTAAACACGTCCAAATGACATAATAAAGTTATGCCCTCTAATATTGCTCTCTCAAAATTCAATGCGAGTTGGAGGACAATTTAGAATTGTCCGAACATCGGTCGTTATAACCACTATTAGAGGGGGGATTAGGGCTATAAAGGGCACTGCTGAAGGGTGACATTCCCAGACAATGTAGGCAAAAGGGTTTCGGAAAATGTACTGCACAGATATTCCAATTTAATGATATGTCTACGAGACTACGATAACGTGAAAAAAATCAAGTAAAAGCCTTAGTCTAGACGATTTGTTAAAAAACTAAGATTATCTGTCAATACCACATTTAAAGGAGGGGGCGATTGAATAATTGAATTGGCTGGTCGAGATTTAACGTACCTATTTTTTGTTTGTTTATAATATTGAAATTGAACAAATAAAAATATAAAACATAAACATTTGGCTAATTTATATAACTGGCGCACAAAAATAAACACTCATTGGGCATCGACTTCATTTCAATAGGCTGTAATTTACGCTTGGGCGATTATGAGATATATTAAGAGCTCCCGGCGATCTAGCTACTTGATGCAGTAAGACCTTTGTCTACAAAAAGATAGTCGCCGTCTCGTCGCCTTATATTCAAATCTATCGTGTTTATTGGTCATAACTTAGGACTGGCGTCGTTATGAGCTTCCGACATTCCACTAAGATTAAAACGGACCCGTTGCTAGATTCGCTTTAAACATACATATGTGACTAGAATATGCGGAGTTATAAAGCAGCCGCTAATTTTAGAACAAATATTGAGTTTATATTATGAATATTTCTTCATTATCCAATATTTATTCCTAACCAAAGGTATGATGTGCAAAAGTTATTTAAGTTGATGCCGTGTGTGTGTTTTATATACGTGTACGTTTTTTTTATCGTTTTATAATTTATGTACATATAAATTAAAAGTTATATATTCAGAGGAACATCTCCAATAACCATTGTTCTTAAGTTCGTAATTCAATTTTAGTAACTTTATCCGCTTACTTGCCAGTTCCAGCACGTCTAAATCTAATTTGGTACAAAATTCGGGGCATGGCAAGGCTGACTCTGGATATGAGTTAAAAAATTTACTCAATATTTAACGAAGCTATATTACTTCATTCCAATAAAAACTTGATAGTTTCCTCAGCTATTAGAAATGTTGCTTTTATAAATTAATTTAAAATTATTGAAAAGATATAAAGTATTAAGATTATTTCGCCAATAAAGATACTATTCGAAAGTCATTAACACTGGATTCCTCAGAACCGTCTAGACAGGTGGTTGCCTAGAGTTTTTCTACAATATGTTTAACTCATTTGGCTACAATAAATATCCGAAATAGTAGCGTATTAAAATTGAAGTCGAACAAAAAAAGCACGTTTTAAAATCTTTTAAAGAAGTTCAGTGTATTTAAGTTGAGCATAAAAGAAAGAGACAAACTTTATGTAACTAAAAATACATCAGTTATTAAAATTATATAGTATCGTAAGTCCTTTAGAAAATACTTTTTAACAAAAAATGAACTCCCAACTTTAAACATTAAATGTTATTATTTTACCCTTAGGGTAAAATTTTCTGTTCAAATAAAGACATGAACTGTTTTGTTAAAATTATTCATAAAAAACGAATAAAATTCTCTATTTGAGTACCTCTTTATTTTTAGAAATTGGTCAAAAATGGACTGCAACTACATAAATAATATTTTTTTATAGTTGCAGGTAATTTTCTATTATTAATTCGATAATTAGACTAAGTGATTAACCATTTTTTTATCTATACTAATATTATAAAAAGGAAGGATTTGATTGATTGTTTGTTTGTTAGCACCGAATAGGCTCCGAAACTGCTGAAGCGATTATGATGAAATTTGGTTAGAAGATAGTTTGAGACCCTGGGAAGGATATAGGATAGTTATTATTCCGGAAATCATCCCTTCAAGGAGTAAAAATGGGAATGAAAGTTTGTATGGGGAATCAACCTAGGGACGAACCCGAGCGAAGCTGAGTCGTCAGTTATTTATAAAAAGTACTCCTCATATAAATATCGAGATAAAACCTTAACATTAAATTTTCTAATTCGGCTTCTAAGAACTCCCATCGCTATTTACATTTCATTTTTTGATAAAATATGCACAACGTAACATTTAGTGTAAATCTTGTAAAGGTCTAAATAGGGTCCAGTCAAGGGTCACGACATTGGGAACACATTATCGAGCCTACGTGACCTACGTATTTGATTTTCACGCATATTTTATTTATAGGACTACTATTATCAGGAAATTAATCACAGCTATGGTACTAAGGTCTGTGTACTTTTAGACTGCGTATTAAAAGTAGTAAAATACACGAAGTGTAGTATTTTTAGTAATAAAAAGGAAAAATTATTCCATCGTAAACATACTTATAGGGATGTAGTATATTTACGCACCTGGTATTCATGGCATCTTGCACTAAAACGAAGATGGTGAAGCCAAAAAAGGAGGTTTTCACCGACTGCATTTAAAAGTTCATATTATTTTAACTTTGTTATAGTAAAGTTATAATAAAGAGGTACTGATTGTTATTGGAACAAACGAAACGAAAAAAATACTTCGTTAGTTGTTCAAAATTCTCGTAGAAGTATACAATAGAGCTAATCCTGGGTAAATCATTCCCACAGTTAATCTAGCAAAACATCTTAGAAAATTGCAATTGGAAATGGAACTTTTAGAATCTGTTCTGACAATGCATCGGCTACAATGCATTGATCACAATCGTTTAGAAAAAAACGCTAGATCCAGTCAATTGTAGGGAGCCCCGTACATCTGCCGCAGCCGGCGTACCGCTTACTTATGTTTGTTATAGCCATGTAGTATTACTATATTAGGACTTGACTGCATAAGATACACAAAACAGTATACAAAAACGGAGCTAACTCAAAACACGATAAATATTAACATTAATATTTTCAAATTACATTTTGCTTATCTATTGCTAAGTACTAGGTTTTGTACTAGGAATAAAAACTACGGCCAATAGAATAATTTATAGTTTGGAGAAAGACAAATTATTCATTATAAAATACTAAATATTTTTTAAGTCCATTTCACTAACGCAACATAGCTATAATGGGTATTTAAAATAGAAATAACTAATTCATATAATAAGAACCGTCTTTAAAGTTAAAGTCTAATGGTCACCGTACAAAACTTTAGACGTTACATAAAATCTAAACTATATCGAACAACAGCCCGAACCGTAATGTCTTGAGCAGCACGTGTTCTTTCCATAGCGCAATTTGATGGCAAAAAAAAAACACAATGCACCCTTGTCTAAGGGAGGACAAAACGTGGATAATCTTAGAGCATTATATCTATGCTTAATGTCAATATGGTATAGAATGTTTGGACTTTTTAGACGAAGCATAAGAAAGTATTCATGTCTGTCATACATATTTACATTTAAGAAAAAAAATTGTAAGATCTTTTGAATTTTTTTAGTACTCCAACACGAATGCATGTGTGGCGTACCTTAAACCCACACATTTTTGTTAATTTCTTAAACAATATTTAACATACATATAGCATACATACAGAAAGATAACCACATATACTTATATATTAATATTAATATGTTAAATAAAAAATCTGTCTAGTAAGAGTCGAATTCGCACACGAAGGGTTCCGAACGGATAAGACTTTTACTCTCGACTTTAATGACTATACTAACTTCGATGATCGATTACGAACGTAAAAAAATGTTTCTTGTATTTATATTTTGTTATTTTTATTATTCGTTGTTATAATGGCAATAGAAATACATATTCTGTGAAAATTTCCACTTTCTACCTATTACGGTTTATGAGAGACGGACGGAATGACGGAAAGCGGAGACTTATTAATAGGGTTCCGTTGACCCTTCGGGACGGAATCCTAAAAATGACATTCTTTAAAATATCAGATTGGGTTACATAGTTCGTCTTTTTTCACGTAACAGATCGACGTGAATTTCAGCGTAGTTATATATGTATATCGTTTATGAGCCGAAGAGTGACATAGACAAATTGCTCTTGTAATTTTGAAAGTAAATGTAACTGAATTTATTTGTAAAATAAACAAGCCTCAGACTTTAGATAAACTTTCAACTGAATATTGAAAATAGTAAAATAATATCTAATCAAACGTCTTATTTACTTGATAAATAAATTTCAAATAGTTAAAGTTATTGCTTTAACATAAATGATTAAACTTATAAGAGTACCTACTTGGAAATTGAAATTCAAAACTTCAGTTTTCGGCACAGTTTGAATTCAACTAGATTGCCGTATTTAGAATAATATTTCTGGCAAAATTTTACACACTTTAAAGTTTAAACAGTTATTATATACTAGCACAGACAATTCAACCTAATTGTCTGTGTATACTAACGACATACCCTCGCTGTGTGCGTCCGTAGGTGCGTTTTAAATAGATATAAATAGTTACTGCGAGTGTACCTTAGGAGAAAGACTTATGCTATTGCAGTTTTTTTTTTGAAGACCATTTTAGAACCTATAATTTTCTACTATATTGTATTGATGTATCTCATATAAGTCAGTGTTTAGCCATCTGAATTTCTAAGGACCTACAGAATCAGTTATGAGTTTTCATGAGGAAATGAAAGATTTTCCTGTAGTAATAGGTATCCTAAATGTTAAATATCAATTCAGTACTTTTCGCGTGACACGCTTACACACAAATAGACAAACAGACAAAAATTTTAATAACTATTGTTTTGGGGTCTATATTCTGTACACAATTACACACACAAAAACGCTACAGTTATTGTTTTAAAAAAATATATTTCATGTACAGATTTTGCTAAGTCACTATTTTATTATTTTTATTATAAATATTATAATAAGTATCTCTCTGTTTTTACTTATACTAAGGGAATAATAGTTTCTATGCATCAATATTCACACCACAAACCATTTATATATATTATAATTACTTATTTTTTTTTATGTCATCAAGGGGGCAAACGAGCAGGAGGCTCACCTGATGGAAAGTGATTACCGCCGCCCATGGACATCTGCAACACCGCAAGGCTTTACTTACAAACTAAAGACGTAAACCAAAAAATAATGCATGTACATAAAAATATTTTTTTCTTGAATATACGGGAGTTTTGAGTATAATTTTTTCATTGAAAAAAGAATCATACACACAAAAAAACATAACACATAAGTCAGTCATCAAAGGACAGTATTAACGATTTTTCACGTTAAACTTTACTTTTTAACGTAAAACTTATATGCTAAATTGACGCTTACATTGAACGTAGGATGAATAACTTTAGATAATTTGAACAAGATTAACTTCACTTAAAATAAATTTTCACACAAGCAATCAGTCAATGACCGTTGCGTGTATCGCTTTGATATTACAGGCCGGTGCGACTTGACAGCTCCGGTTCGCGCCGAAATACGAAATGTACGTGAGAAACGCCCGAAGCCTTCAAATTAAGTTCAATTGTGAATAATGACTTTTTCTTGGGTTAAAAAAAATAAAGAACGTAAAAAGGATAAATTGTCCTAAAGCATTAGTTGTAGGGTATTAAGTAAAGTACCAAAGAAGATACGTTTCGATAACTCTACTTGAGACATATCGTATTTTAAATATATCACATACCATGCGGAATATCTTAAGGACAAATATACCTATACCTTTTTCAGGGAACCATGTTACTAAGCCTCCGCTCCAGAGGGCTGTATCTCATGAACCGTAATAGAGAGTTGAAATTTTCAGAGAGTATGTATTTTTATTGCCGCTATAATAACAAATAATAAGAATAAAAATAAAAATATAAGAATTTTTTTTAAAGTATGTAATCGATCATTGAAGTTAATATACTATAAACGAGTAAATCATATTAATAAAAAGTACATGTTCTGTGATACGGAACCCTTCGTGTGCGAATTGGAATTAGCAATTTACAAGACAATGTTTAAAATTGAAATTAACAATGTTGTTGTTGAACTTCCAAATTTTTGCATCTAGGTAATTTTGTTGGTAAAGACCGTCTGCAATGACTATTGCCTTTTGAGATATAAAATCAAAATTTGAATAAGAATATAAAATCATAAGAATATAAAATCTTAGTCTTACACGTGATATGTATCTCTGTTGTTTGCTGTAAAGCATTCGAAACGTCGGAAACAAAAAATTAAATAAACTCCGCAAAAATCCGGAAAGATAGTTTTATTAAAAGATATTAACTTTGCTCACTATCTATTTACTAGAATTGTTTCGCCACATTCTATTGTGTAGTAAATCTCATCTAAATCCTACCAGTGAAGAAGTCAAGAACAATCACACCCAATAAGCATGCTCATATAAACTTTCGCCTTTAGATAACGGAAGATAGTACGAATTAACAAGATAATTTAATAAGTTAAATAAACACACGTACACGCAATCTTTAGGTGTAATACAAGATATGACATAATAAGAAAACAGGTATTTATCAGAAAACGTGGGTATTCTAAAAATATAAAATCATTCAATACTTAGTAGACAAATACAAAACATTATTATAATGATACTGAGGTTTATTGTTGCAAATTTTCAAACAATTCAGTTAGTTAATAACAAAGCATAATACATACATATTATATTTTGCTGTTGCACTCATAATAAAAAAATGAAACAAAAATGTTTTGCCTTCGATTTGTATTGTAAATACTGTATTGGAGTAAGTAATGCCTATACATATTTTTTGCACTATTGTTTCGAGAAATATTTAACATATAATACTATAGATATACACATTCTATATAAACATATATGTATATTTATAGTTCTTTGTCTGTCTGTCTGACGCATTGTCATGCCTATGTTACTATTAAAACATGATAACGCTTAGGTAGTAACAAAGTACTGTATTCAATTATATTAATGATATATTATATTCATAGAAAACCTTGGAACATGCAAATAAATAAGTTTACCAAGAACTTTGCAACCTTCTTTATAAATTGCTTAATCTACTACATAACTGATTGTCTAAAGAAACTTTATGACTTTGTACTCATTTGCATGATGTTAAATTATTAAAAAATAGTATTCGAATTGGCAAAGTTAAAATAATTCGAATTATTTTGACGACACGTTTGGCTCAATTTGTAGTGACCCTGCTTGCTGTGACAGCGGTCACGGGTTCGAGTCTCTCTGGGAGCATTCATTTGTGTGATGGATGGATGTTTATATTTATAATATGTATGTATTTAAACTTATATACATATGTGTAGTATATCGATTATCTGGTATCCATAACATAGGCCTCGTAGCTTACTATGGAACCAGAGTGTGTTGCGTCTTAATGTCCCAACATATTAAAAAAAAACCTAGAAAAAATATAGCACATAATAACACAGATAGCCGTGTCTAAATACACGTAAACATACTTAAAAAACCACGAGCAAATTCGAGTGACACAGGAAATGTATGTATATTCGAGACGGCGCCATATAATAATAATTACAATAGAACGGTTACACTTGTATGCGTATAAAATTTCGTCATTGCGATAGTATAAGTGATTTGCCACGTAGAGGCGCCAAGGCCGCGCGGTCGGCATGGTAACAATTAATGTTCCATTTAACATACCAACGACATCCGGAGGCCGGAAAAGACCAAACTCAATATGTAGGGTGGTTAGTATCCAACCGACTTTGAGTTATTACGACGTTAGAAGTAGTATATTTATTTACAGCTTATTAGCTGGGATTTTTTGACGTTTAGGTGTTTGACGTTACTGTAAATATTACGTATTATTATCAAATATAATAAATACTTTAGTTTTAACAGCCATATATATGTTTAGCTACATCCAATTAAGATAAAAGTCTCTAAATATGTGTAAATTAAAAAAAAAATCTATGGAAAATGTAGGAGCGGTTTCCCACTGTATCCTATGTAGCAAGCAGTAATTATCGCGAGGTTATTCGTTCGCTACATATTTCCAGTCATTTCTCACATTTCATGATAAACCACAAATATTTCCCAATTATTATCGCGTTGCAGAAGCAATTCAACGTACATTTTATCGCTCTAAGAGCGTACAGTACATTTAAACTTTTTGTTGCGAATATTCGCGCTTGAATTGTCCAAGTAAACCTTAGGGCTAAAAAGAGGGAAAGATTACATTTGGTCCATAAAAACCCATCATTTCCGGTCTAGACGCTCGCGTGTGTACTAACGACGTACATAAACATTAATATGGTGTTCACTTATATATATAATGTAAAGAATTCTTTTGTCGGCATCGAGGTGTTATACCTACGCAAAATTAATGTGCCGAAACAGCTATTACTGATAGCGTTCTTGGCGTTATTTTAAAACAAAAATAAGTTATTTCAGAGCGCGGGTGGTCTAATTAACTTGACGTTAACATCCACGATGTAATAATTTCACTACGTAATAATAACCTTTACTCTAAAGTTTTTTTTTTTTGAAAATCGGAATGTTTTGATTTATAATACTTATTCTTTTAATTAAGAGTTAAATTTTTCCCTCGTATTTATATTTTAAAACATCCATTTACTAATAATATCAATATTATCAGACTATTATTATAAATACGAAAGTCTGTATGTATATTTGTTTTCTTCACGTTGATACGGCTAGACCGGTTTGGATATAGAACACAAATTCAATTCAAATTCAAAATATTTTATTGAACGTCATTACGACGACCAGTTAGGAAAGAAGAGGCCTCAGACCTGAGAAGAACTGCCGAAAGAAACACAGCGGGATCACAGATAAACTTTCAGCTGGAGTAACACTTAGGCGTTGCCTAATAATGAATGTTTTAAATAAATAATTAATGATAAATGTTTAGGGTATTATTACATACTATTTTGCTGAAATTGAAGTATTATATACCACAGAACTGCCCCTTACTAGCTGCTGGCAGCTGACTTAAAATTTCGCAAGCAAATGTCCCTTACAGTTAGTTATTTAACCGTGTCATGGGGCATACACAAAAAGTTACCATACGAGTCAAAACAACAATCGATACTTTAAAAATTTTTGTCGGACAAAATACGGACACCATAAATTTAAACAAGACGAGTACTATTAGCAACTACATGGACGCCTTATTCGGCTTGAGCTGAACCGGTATAAGCATTTTTTCTTTCTTTATACACCGCAAATACCTTTTTTAATGTCGACATAAAAATTATTAGTAGCGTTCATGCAAGACGAAACCAAGGTATTTTAGTGCTGTATGAATAATCGTGGATCAGATGTACCGACAGCGGTTCTATGCAGTGTACCATCGCGAAATAAATAATTGAAATATAAAAACTAAGTATGAGCTACGAAACAATATGCACGTGAAAATAACTGGTACGCGTAATGGCTGATGAAATATCCGTAATGGGGGTTTTTAAATGTCTTAATATAATAGATATGCCGCCTGACGGTAGTATGTTTGCTTCAATATGCTTATAGTTGGTTAGAGTTCGATTTCTGTATGGTACATTCCAGGTCGTAGGTCCATTTGGAAAAGAAATCGTCAATGAAATAACAAAAGGTCAACAGAAGAGTGTTTAACTTTACCAATCCAGATAATGGACACAATACTAAAATAGTTTTGACTTAGTATTAAATAGCAACTAAATGCTTATCAAACGATCTTTTTAACTAATATATCTGATGAAAAATTTGTATTTATAGAGTACTTTTATAACAATGTGTAATTTAGATAGATATGATATATGTCAGTTCTCGCAATAAAAAATAATGTAAACTAGTACCAAATTCGTAGGACAGTTCATTTAAAATTAAAAAAAATAGATTTAACTGGAGGGTAGTTAGAAACTTAAGACGTTGGAAAAACAATTGAAATCACGAACACGGCACGCGACTGCAGTCAAACTACTGGGAACAACCAACCGTTAAGCATAACTTAAAAACACACTGTCTCTGAGACTAATGTAGGCTGTACGCTTTGTGAATACGAGTGAAAATTCGATTGCGAATACATTGCACACAATACAGAGCCCCTTTTTTCGAGACGTTTTTGTGCAAATCTTGCTATTGTCCAAAGAAACCAAAAACCAGCGGACAAAGCGGCCCAAATCGCACCTGGCTGCAAATGTCGTATCTGGAAGGACGTAACCGCTAAAATATAGAACGGTGTAAATCACGACTGTCCCGCAATAAATAAGGGCTTAATTGCTTCATTCGAAGTTAAAGAAAGGTAAGATACTACAATGAATTACGATGTGTCAAATATCTAGGGTAGCTCATTTTTTACAATGCAACGTATTGAAAATGTAAAATTCAATCATCCCCATTGATTGGCGTATACTCTATAGTGTATACTGTTGCTACAACTCGAGGGGGTATCTTGAACGTCTTACACTTACAAATTGATCGTAAATTAGAAGAAGAACTGAATTTTGAACGTGCGACATACGCCTGTTATTAGAGTTAGACGATAAATTTTATTGCATAATACAACATAAGAGGCTCTCTAGACTTATACCTATTTTACAAGACGTATACCTAACAATGATTTATTTTACGACATGTTAAGCGCTATCACTATAACTGTATAGTTTTGATAGGACGTTTGATCGTTAATCATTTGATAACCACTAAAAATGTATTATATCTAAATTTATTAGTAATAATTATTATTATGTTCAAAATACATTTGAAATTACGTACTACTTTACATAAAATATATACTGTACTAGCGACTCACCCTCGCTTCACTCGGGTTCGTCGCTAGGTTGCTTACCCATACGAGCTTTCATCCCCATTTTCATCCCCTTAAGGAATGATTTCCGGGATAAAAACTATCAAACATCTTCTCATCCAATTTTATCTAAATCGATTCAGTAGTTTCGGAGCTTATTCGGCACAAACAAACAAAAACTCAAATATTTCCTCTTTATAAAATTAGTATAGATAGTATAGATACTTCAAAATAAGTGTCTTTGTCGGTTAACTAACGGTTAAAATAACTCCTTTCTCGGTTTTCTGGTCCATATTATCATTTTTAATACATATTTATTATATTTTTTATTATTATTAACTAGCGACTCACCCTCGCTCCGCTCGGGTTCATCAAAATCTGACCAGTGGTTTTTCCGTGATGCGATAACAGACAGATAGACAGACAAAAATTCTAAAAACTATAGATTCGGCCTCTGTATCGATAATAATATCTATTATAATAAGATTTTCCAAAAAAATATTTAATGTACAGATTCGGCTTAGTTACAATTTTATTATATATATAGATTACCTACTACTACGAGATTTGTAGTAATTACGTTTTTCATGCAATAATTTTTCTCGTTTTTTGCATCTAAATTCTAGACAAACATTAATGTAATTACAAACAATCATTTCTAATAAGTGCAATTTACAAACTTAATACTCGTAGCATTCTCTACCAGTCAACGACCATCTATAATAGTTTGCCGACATACAACATTTATATATAATGCGCAGGAATTGTATTCATTATATCCGTGACAGTCTCTAAGTACATTATCGATTAAAAAAATAGATTAAAATTACAAAACAATATAAGAATTAGCTAATTTGAATGAAATGACACACAACTGTCTCGATCAATCTTTTGTTGTTTGATTCAGTTTAATACAATGGCGATCTTTGGAATAATCTTAATCGTTACAATATATGCGGCTATTCGACTTCCTTCCAACTCCATATTCGAACATCCGGGGCAGTTAACCCTTAGGGCTTTGTTTGTAAATAAAAACACTTTAATATGTTAAACTGTACGTGAGTCACCGTGTTATGTTGCGGCGAGGAACAGCTGCGCTATGCTATATTTGAAATTTACTGCCCTTTACTGGTACACGTACTTTAATTTTGTACGTTATTACCGTCTTTTATTTTTATTTTTATATTTATTAAGAATTATATTGCACGTAGTAATATTACAAATGCGAAAGTAACTGTCTGTCTGTCTCCTTGGTTTTTTCACATAAATATATATATTATAACTTATAAAAATAACAATTAAAGAAAGTTCTGTGTGTTTATTTTTAAATTAACCGCTAAGAAGTTGAAATTTGATACAAAAGATTTGTAGGTGTAATAATTATTATATTTGATATCTATACAGATAAATAAGAATTGGAGTGTCTGTTTGTAATATTAAAATAACCGCGTTTTACTAAATGCATATGGATGTATACACGGTACATATACCAAAACAACATTTTTTACCATTTTTTGTCTGTCTGTCTGTCTGTTTGTTCCGGATAATCTCCGAAATGGCTGGACCGATTTTAACGGGACTTTCACTGGCAGATAGCTGATGTTATAAGGAGTAACTCGCTATATAATTTAAATGAATATCTTAGAAGTTGCAAGCTACTATTAATGTATAAACATAGCTAACCATAACAATATACCTAGGGACGAACGCGAGCGAAGCGAGTGTAAGTCGCTACAAATGTCAAATGTGTTTAAAAATTTATGAACATAAAATGAATGCTCAACTGGCACGTTTTGAATAAATAAATAAAATAATTAAATATGTTGGGACATTAACCCACATGCATCGCCTAGTTTCATGGTAAGCTACGAGGCTCGTGTTATGGATACCAGATAGTTAATACACTACAAATATATAACTTTAAATACATACATATTATAAATATAAACACCCATGACCGGAGTACAAACATTCGTGGTCATCACACAAATAAATGCCCCCAGTGGGACTCGAACCCACGACCGATGGCACAGTAAGTACACAACAATCTGAGCCAAACGTGTCGCTTCCAAGCCACAAGCCACAAGAAAATTGAATTGAACATAAAATGAAATAATTTTCATTGAAAATGTATCAAATTAATGTATTCCCACAGACAATTTAATTGTCTGTGTGTATTCCCTATGAAATAGAAGTGGGTCACTAATCTAATAGCTTTAAATATTAAGTGACATTCTCTGACAATATTTTGCTATCAACATCTATAATATGTTAAGGGGGATGCTGTGATGTGCTCTTTATAATATTAGTAGATTTTTTTTGTATATTATCTTCTTGCAATAAAATTAGATACGTTTAAAGAGAGTTAAGGTTTGCTTGAATTATTTCAGAAAGGACCGCTTTAAAGAACCGCATTAAAAGTAGATTTTGTCTAGACTGATCGCAAACAGCGTCGACATTATGAAATTTTAGAACTAAGTACCTAATATATTACAAGTAAAGAACTTTAAAAGTTCTTTCAATTGAAACTTTACATTTTCTTAAAACCAATATAGGATGTTTTTATATTATAGAGTACATTTATAACCTAATGTCTGTTTTTGCTATTTATTCTACTAAGATTTTTTTAAATCGAAATCACAATCGCTATGATGATAAAACATAATATATAGTCGGTTTGCACTTTGCACTATACCCCAAAAATAACTTAAGCAAAAAGAGGTGTTTGTGGACGATATAATATAATTTTCATATGAGCCTTTGCTATTTATTTATTATTTTAATATAATTAAATCTAATAAAAATTACGTAAAAAACTAATAAGAAATTACGCAAAATTTTGTCACCTTATTACTAAAAAAAAAATTAATTAAATTACAATGGCGATAAAAATGTCCCTTTTCGGCGCTTTTGTCTTTTAATAAAATTCAAAAGCAGTTAAAACTAGAATAAGGTGTGACACAAGGCTCTTAGAACCGATAACCATCTTTACGACACCTGCTTCCCGTGTTCACTTGGAAAGTAGGATATTTCGTGTAGGTACAAGTTAATCACTGTAGTTTGTATGCTCTTACGATGTTTTTTAAAGCTTTTTCAACACACATTCTTAGAAGTTGGTATTGTAATAAAAACTGCATTCTTGTGAACCATAGAAAGTCAGCGGTAGCTTTTGTATATGTCGGATAGTTTATATTACCATAAATCAAATTGTTGTTACATAAAAGAAAATGGTTATAATCTACATATGAGGTTAATTTTATCCATACTAAATATATTATTCACACTAGCGACTAAAACAAATCTATCCCACGGGAACCGTATATTTTTCCGGGATAATATATAGCCTATAGCCTTCCTTAGTTAATGTGCTATCCCATGCAAAAAGAATGTTTCAAATCGGATTAGTACTTCCTGAGATTAGCGCTTTCAACCAAATAAACAAACAAACTCTTCAGCTTTATAATATTAGTATTGATTTATAATCTATAAATATAATAAAATTGTTACTGAGCCGAATCTGTACCTTAAATATTTTTTGGTAAATCTTATTGAAATAGACATTATTATAGATAATCGGCCAAATCCTTCCCAAGGCAAGAGTACCTTCAAGGCAAGAGTGAATAGGCATCTTTTAGGCAAGCGCGCTCCAACCTAGACCTCATCAGTGCTTTAGCGTTGATTGTCGTCAAGCGCAAGCCTATCTTAGAATAAAAAAAAAAAAAATCTATACTTTTTAGAATTTTTGTCTATCTGTCTGTTACCGCATCACGAAAAAACCACGGGAAAGATTTTGATGAAATGTGATATGATTATAATTGGTTATCCGGGTCAACATATAGGATATTTTTTACTGCGGGAAAATATCTCATCTCTGAGAAATCTATACTAAACGTTAAAACGTAAGTAGGGACGAACCCGAGCGGAGCGAGGGCGAGTCGCTAGTAATATTATAAATATGAAAGTTTTTGAGGATAAATGGTTGTTAATCACGCCAGAACGGCTAAACGGATCTGAATAAAATTTGGCACATAGATGATAGAGAGAGATCCAAACTATAGTTTGGAATAGCACATAGGTTACTTTTATCCCGGAAATATATACGGTTCCCATGGGATAGATGTTTTTCTTTTTCACTAAGGACAAACCCGAAGCGAAGCGAGGGTGAGTCGCTAGTCATCCATAAACATATAATTCCATTTTGATTGCTCATTTAATTTGTGAATTTTAGATGACTACGCGAAACACGGTAGTACAAATTCAGACTACTTGAAAGTATTGAAAAGCTTGCAGGTATGTTCTTAAACTTTTAAGATAATATGGCTACCCGCCAAGCCTGCACTACAGTGAACTGACAAATTCAATTAATAATAACAGAAACGATCGAGCAATAAATCTAAGTCAATCGTATATGAGAGATTACTACTAATTGAATATATGTATTATATATAATAAAAATATTCTTTACCAAAACAGTTCTGATTATTTCTATTATTATCGTGTCAATTAATAATAAATAGTAATTTAATAGAAAAAGATAACATAAAAAAAATTATAGAACAATGGAAACTAAAGGCAGACCTTTATAATAACAATATAAAATAATCAAATGATAATCATTTCAAAATATGCAAAAAAGATTGTGCAATGCGTACTTTGAGCTGGTAACAAGTTAAACCTCGTAGCGTCATCTATTGGTGCACTTCGAATTAATCGTAAGTTTAACTTATAGCATCTGCTTGACGCTAGATGTCGTGGTAGATAAAACATGCCAATACTTACAATGCCACCTAGCGGTAGATAGCGGAACTCGTTTCTCACTGCTCAGCAATGATTACAACAACGCCATCTATTATCACTGCATCCAAAGCGCACTTTTCAATTCACAATTTTTTTCAAAATAATCTGCTAGCAACTAAACACTATTTGTTTCACGTTTTAAAATTATTGTTTTCACCTATAACTTTATAATTCACTGTATGGATATTTTTTACACCATTTAATTTACACTTGCACTTGTGGTGTTGCATCATCAGTGCATTTATCTGAAACAAAGAAAATAAATATTAATCATTTTTAAAATCTACATTGCATATTAATTAATTCTTATTAAGCATATTACAAATTTTATATCTGAATATTGCAAGAAAATTTCCTTGCATGCTCGCAATAAAATACATTTATTTTTATTACAATTATTTTTAAATAAACACAATAATAGTTTTTATAACATTTATAACTTATTTTAGCTAATTAAAAAGCTAATAATAACTTTATTACCATTTTGTTTTTGCTAAATTAACAAGTGCATATAAAGTAAATTTGCTCCTCGATGAATTAGAATTAACTATATCCTGGTAAAAAACTGTTTTCTTTAGCAGGGAATAAAAAAAAACAGCTTAGTGTTATACTTAAATAACTATTGTTTAATTTATACAAAAATAAATTAAATCATTTATTTATATTTAATGAAATTTCCATACAATAAACACTACCAATATTGTATAAAAATAACCATGCTTTAAGCATAAGCAAATCTATGTCAATGAAATATTTCAAATATTTCATTGATATACATAAAAAACAATATACATAAAAAAACTCAGTTTCCTAATTGTTTACGTGTTTAAAGTAAATTATCAACTAATTATTAATTAATAAAGTCACATGTCATCAAAAAATAAGTGACCACATTTTTTAACAAATCTATGCAAAGAAAGAACTATACTATTTCAGAGCTAAGCGATTTTATTATATTCATAATTTAACACTGCACTATTTATTATTCTTTTGCATCAATTAAAACAGCATGTTGATTTTTTAGATCATCTTTAGAGTTGTTGTAGTTAATTAGTTTTTGTTTGATATTTACAGTAAAAAGTTCTTTCTACTTACCACAATCACTTTATCCTGCTACGATATAATCTACTAAATTATATTCAAGGAGACAAATTAAAGAAGAAAATAACCAATGTGCAGGCTTATATTCAACCTAACAGTTCGGTTAAAAGCGTGTTTTTAAGTTTTAAACAACGAAAAATCACATTACCATTACATTACATAAAAGAGAGACTGTTTCTTCAACTTCGTTTAAGCTTTTAAGTTCACTTTCAAGACTGAAATTTCAGAAACTGACTGAAAATGCAAGCACGTGCACTTTGAAATGCACTTAGAAGATCGTAAGAAAAAATATTATTTAAATTGAAAACACGTGTAGTTACAGTCTAATTCATACTGTAATCATTATGTAGAATTATTAAAGGACTTATTAAGTAAAAACATAATAACCAATTCGAATATCAGCGGCTGAAAAAACTACACAAAGAAAACATATGATCGATCGAAATTGAATTGAAGTGCACATGGAATTGTCTATGGTTGGATTGCTGTCAAAATTATGAATGAATTTGAATGAAGTTAAATCAGAGTACCCTAAACTGTGAAAATAAAAAAAATAAAAATGATTTTTTAATGTATTTTTCTTATCAAATACTTTTATATGGCTTTAAGTGTAACAAAAATTATAATGGTGATGATAGTGATAAAAGTGATACTTACTATATAGACGAATAATAATATAAAAAATCTGTGTCCTTATTTCTAGTTACTAGATGATTATTTGTCATAGTGATGAAAGTATAGCCTGAAAAAAAGTAAAACAGATACAATGTAGTTTTGGTCTTAAGCAATTAAATGAGAATATTACAATAATTAACATACCGGTTCATCCTCTACCCACAGGCTTTCAAATTCTTTTTCAAATTTATTGACAATATTTGGATGTGAGGTAACTATTACACTTTCGTGGTTAGAAACCATTGCTTGAGTAGACCAGTTTAAAGAACCTGACATGACAAAGCCTTTACATTGTTTTAGTTTTGGTTGTTTTATATTATGTTTCAAGAACTGCGCATGGATATTAAGCTTCTCTGCATACGACTTTAATATATTTTTTCTTTTAACAGCTTTAGGTCCATCAATGATGCAGAATTTGTGATGCATCAAAATTGACTTTTTATTTGTTTGTACCTGTATAAAACCTAAAGTCATACATTTACAATTAGTATCTTAAATTATAAAAAAATGTTACATTAAATGTAATACGAAGATACTATTATCATAAAATCAAAAATGAATGTTTAAACTTACTGTACTCCTTTAGCTTTCTTATTTGTGACGGAGGAGTGTTGGCCATGTCACTATCTACAACTATTCTTACTAAGACATGTCTTTGTCCCAATCTTATTATTTGTTCTGCAATTTCATTGCTTGTTATTAAGTACATACATACGTCTAATGTTTCACGCGCTGATTTAATATATTTTATTAATTTAAAACAATTCAATTCTCTGCTTTCGCATATTGTAATATCTTTATTTGGTGGGACTTTTATAGTGTGACGAACAACATCATCCGAGAATAAAATTACATCGTTTATCTCACGATTTTTGATATTTAATAGTTCACTACACGCGTCGTCGCTTGCAACCTCGGGTTGATTACTTTTAGAGTTAAAAAAGTATTTACATAACTTTTTTGCCACCTGGGAAGCAACAACAATTGTAGCAGTTGACGCTAAAATCAATTTTGCACTTTTCCAGTCCATGATGTATTATTATTTACAGGTCACTTCTTTTTATAATTCTTTTTATAAATTCAGGATTCCACCATGACGTTCACGCATTTGATATTTGATAATTATATTTTTAAAGAAGGCCAAAGTAATTTAATCTACCCTCTTTAAGGAAATTAATTATTTCCTTATGATTTAAGCTAATTTATATTTTCAATGACAACTAAAGTATGTACATTTTCCATAATTATTTATTTAAAATAATAATTTATTATTATTTGAACTTATTCATGAATATAATATGCCTAACATTTTAATGTTTACTTTACTAGTGAATGAATGAATCGGTACAACATTACTACTCCTTACTTATCTGTTATTCTAAAGTCTAAGAATTTTCTGTTGCGACGATTGACATTTCATATATGTGTGTATAATTATTATATTAAATGTGTGCGTAAATAATCTATATTGAAAATATTGATAGTGATTTGAATCGCGTTTATTTATTTATATTATTCTGTGAGGTATATATTATAACTAAACTGATAAAATTACTGACTTTATTATAATAAACATTGTTGTAGAGACTGTCATATAGAAATATGTAATAAAAAGTGAGATTAAACGTAATTGAATATTCCTAACATATAAATTCATTGCTCATCGCGCTTAAAAATATGCCAAAAATACCCTATAAAGCGGAAAAGTGCCAAGAAGATGATGAAGACTACGAAATTGTATCATTTGAGGATTTTTGCGACAAGTCACCAGGAGCAAAAACAGATTTATTAACACTAAATGACAATATTAACTATCGGCTTTACTATGAAAGCGATAAAGGTTCCAATTTTGCCGAATGCGGTGAACCATCTTCACGCGATGTAGGGATGCACACTGAAACATCTCTTAGTGGCCCAAAGAATGCCTCTTATAAAAGAAAGCTATCTTTTGCCCCATTTGGAAGATCTGACAAATCTAGCAGAGGCCCTCTTTTTAGCGGCGTTATTCCAAAATCAAGAAATGAAGGTGAATCTTCTAGGGAACATCGGTAAGATTTCATAAATATATTGTAATAAAAAAAAACCTTATAATACAAATAAAGAAAAATATCTCATTACCTATTTTTCATACATAAAGACAATAATAAAATATTTACCTACAGTAAGTATCTAATATGATACTCAAAGTTCAATTAAATAATGTTTATTCTGCAATAATATTACCTTTGTGAGTAATGAGAATGATGAACTTGTTGCTTATATTTACTAAGGAACAAAGGCAGTCCACATTTAGAATTACAAATTCTATTAGTCATTTTATATGGTTATCAATAAATGCTTTGAATTAATTTCAAAATTTAATATACAAATTCTAATATACTTAATTTAGATTATATAAATGTAAAAACAAGGTAAGTTTAAAAAATAAATGAATAAACATTAATTTGTATACTTTTTAACACTTGAGTAAAAAGAAATTAAATGTACTGTTGTTTCATACAATACATTCCTGCTAAAAACTCAAAAGATACAAGATAATTATCCTATATAAATAAAAATCTTTAGAAATGAAAGTTTTGGACATAACAAAAGAAATATTTTATGAACTACCTAAAATAGACCACAGTATTTATTAGAATACTCAAATTTTCTCTAGACTCTAAAAGATCTCACAGATAATGACTCACAAAATTAGTAAACAAACTTTATTTAACAGATAAGAAAAGGTCAGTGTATTATTAGTCTGCATTAATGTATGCGTTATCTCTCTCCACAAATAAAGTCTCTTCAGTACAGTTGCTGCATATTTTTAAACCATCTCTGAGTGACTTACTAAAACATGTAATTGATTGATACAAACAAATGTATATACTATGTTTTTTCAAGTTATATGTATACAGATAAATTAAATTGAAGTGTCTGTTTGACATTAGTGTCTGTTTTATACTATATACAGTACAATATATATAGTACTTATAAGAAAAACACAATTTTTAAAATTTTTGTCTGTCTGTCTGTCTATTTGTTCTGGCTAATCTCCAAATCAGCTGGACCAATTTTAACGGGACTTTCACTGGCAGGTAACTGATATTATAAGGAGTAACTTAGGCTACTTTTATTTTAGAAAAAGAATTAGGGGTTCGCTCAAAAAATGAAAACATAAGCAAAGCAAGGGTAAGTCGCTAGTTTTAAAATATTTTGAGTAATATAAATCAAAACTGCGAAAGTGTGATAGTTACGCATACTTTATGCTGGCTTCTCACGGCGCGTGATATAGTCGCGCCGCGCCCGCTCGAGCCTCGCGCCGTGTGAAGGCACTAGGCAGTGGCTCGGTGCGACTCGGGCTGGCGCGCTATGGCGCGTTCCATCCGCTAAATGTTGGTAATTTCAAAGGCTCGGCGCGCGCGCTCTTGGAGGCGCGGGCTCGCGCTATTGAATACGTTCATTTCATTTCGACTCATTCGACCGTGAAGTACTCATGTGTGTGTAAATGACACAATTGTGGTCAAATTATCATTTGACCACAATTGTGTCATTTAATCAATTGCCGAATTTTTTATTTTATATAAAAACGAACCATCTTTGTGGAACTCAAAAAGTGCAGAGCACAAAAATAGAAATAACCAGCACGATACCTGGATTAGAATACAAAGTAAATTAAAAGAAGGTACCATTCCGATAAATAATAAAAAAAGAAAAGGGATAACTTAATGGCAAACAGTGCGTTGCGTACCTCGGTCTGTCGAAAGATAAAGATATGCGGCGCAGAAGCTTCAACGCGCGCCGCGCTGTGAGAACGGGTGGCGCGGGCGCGGGCTCGCCCGTGGCGCATATTTGTACGTACAAAGCCACTCGGCGCGGCGCGGCGCGACTTGTGATGTCACGCGCCGTGAGAAGCCACCTTTAGATAAACTTAATAAGTTGTAAACAATAGTAGGCAACATTAGTACTATTTTTCCATGTTTACACTTATCAAAGTGCGTAGATATAAAGAATGCGATTAACATTTATTTAAAGTACTTGACATATCATATTTGTACTACCTAGTCACTTTTACAAAAGTGTAAGCATTAGGAGGAACGTATTTATGAAAATTGAACAGTGCATAATAATAAAATTCCATTATTTGTTTTGTTTAAATAGATATTTATTAGTACATACTTTCATGAATAGACTTTAGACTATTAGAGTCTAATACTGCATACTGAAAATTATCACAGATTTTATTTTATAACTGACTGTAAGTAAAAAGTCTTTCTTTAAAACACAAGACGTATAGATTTTATATTTCTTTCCACATAATAATTTCAGTTTGACTTAATATTTATGCATTTGTATCAATCTTTTGGCACACATATTGTTTTTTTTTTAATTTTTGTTCTTAAAGAAATTGTTCTCAGGTAAAAAGTAAGTAAGGTAATCCACATGTAATGCATGAAATGGAAATTGAATTATGAGTTTAAGATATATTTAACTACATCAACAATATAATATATAAGTACATAAAATATGTCTAATTCAACAGTTTATGCAAGCGTCGAATTTCCAGCCTATTTATTGTAAAATATAACAACTTTTTACACCTATGTCTTGATAACCATTGATTCTTTCACATTTACCTACATGTTTAATACTTTCTTAGATTTACGCGAATATTTGACATTTTAAATAAAACTATCTTTTCGGATTTTTTACAACTTTATTGAATAGTTAATTAATTAATCAGTTTAAAAAAATTGTAATAATAATTATAATAATAACAGCTAACATTATATAAATAACTAGCGACTCACCCTCGCTTTGCTTTGGGTTCGTCCCTAGACGAAAACAAATCTATCCCACGGGAACCGTACATTTTTCCGGGATGATATATAGCCTATAGTATAGCCTTCCTCAGTTAACGGGCTATCTAATGCAAAAAGAATTTTTTAAATCGGATTAGTAGTTCCTGAGATTAACGCGTTCAACCAAACAAACTCTTCAGCTATATAATAGTAGTATAGATTAGAATAGATATTCCATATTCAAGTATAAAAGTAAGTAAAATTATAAAAATAAACATTTTTATTATAAATTAACAAATATTGTAAGGTACTTTGGTGCCATTTTTCAAGTTTTTTGAATTAATTTTGTTATTTTGTGGGTAGGCTGTCTATATAAACTATATAATATCTTTGAGACATTTAACACCTTAGTCTCTCCCGTGACCATGATTGCTGTAAAGCATTCAAAACGTTAGGAACCAAAAATCAAAATAAATCCGCGAAAAAATCCGAAAAGATAGTTTTATTTAAAATTTACATTACATGTTTTTTTTTTGTATGGATATAGTTTTTCTAACCAGATTTTTCATATTAGTTTGGTTACGATAATAATCTTGAGGTATAAGCATTGGTATTCAGCCCTTTTTAAGGCAGTGGTACTGGTAGCCCAGTGGCAACGCGCTCGCTTGGGAAACCGAGTGAAGCGGGTTCAAATCCCGGGTCTCGCACCTCTGATATTTTCATGTGCGAATCATTTCTAACATGATTACCACTTGCCTTACGGTGAAGGAAAACATCGTAAGGAAACCTGCATGTCTGAGAAAACCTAGCAAGTTTTCGAAAGACATGTGAAGTTCGCCAATCCGCACTCGGCTAGCGTGGACTATGGCCCGATTCCCCTCGCATTGAAGGGAGGTCCACCCCCAGCAGTGGGACGTTAAAAAGGATATAAGCATTAATAAATTATATTTATCTGATGCCAAAAGAATAATCGCAGCGTGGCAAGAAGATAGAGTTCATCATATTTAATACCTAAAACATGTGTTTTCATTTTCAGGTACGAGAGGTTCTCTTATCGCCGTGGTCTTGCAAGTCGCATTTGGGAATATTTAGGGAACTTGTTCCCGGGAATGGTGGCCACCGGGTTACTAATAGCACTGTGTGTTGGCGCATGGTGGGCGGTGGGCGGCGCTCTGGGCGGGGGATGGGGTGACGATCATTATAGGTACGTTAACAAGTTCGACAAAAGAGACAATTAATAGGGAGCTCATACAAAATAAGCTGCTATAATAAGCCTATGACATTTATTTTGTCCTTCACTTATCTGTGAAATACCTAGATGTATATTGATTGTACTATGCTTTTGTGTTAATAATATCGATAAGAATATTGGCATATTAAGTACTTAATGCGTTCTTTTGTTTGTGATTTTATTGAAAACTTCTGTTTACAATATTTTTATACATAATCCGTATTAATATTATAGATGTGAAAGTTTATGAGAACGGCTGAGCGGATCTGGATGAAATTTGGCACAGGGATAGATTATAGTCTGGAATAACACATAAGTCACATTTTTTAACACGGAAAAATGTACGGTTCCCGTGGGATAGGTTTGTTTCTGTTTTTCTAGAGGTGAACCCGAGCGAAGCGAGGGTGAGCCGCTAGTAATTTATAAATACTTAGTAATGACTAATGAATGTTATACATTACTAAAACTTGGAATTATTTAGGTTTTAGACCTAGCTTTTGGCCACGAATTCGCCGGCAAGATGTTTATTTCACCTGCCTTCTCTTTATTAATGGAATAGTACTTGGGCGACCGAGCTTCGCTCGGAGTTTTTGGTTAACAGTACATTTTTTTTTTAATTTGGCTTAAAGATGAAAAAAAACTGAAAACTTGAATAAATACAAAAAATAAATAAAATCGAACACACCTGTGATAGTCAATCTCGCGCCTTGGCCGCTAGACTACGATGCTTATACACAATTGTGCGCAATTATTAACATATTTTGCGTAAAATAATGCTAAAGAAAATCGCATGAAAACTCGAAAATACGCGTTTTCCCAGACTAAGACTAATCTAGACAGATTTTTCGCTGAAATTTCAGCGAAATCGTTAGAGCCGTTTCTGAGATCGCCAGTATAAATAAATAAAGATATAAATATACAAGAATTGCTCGTTTAAATATATATTAGATATAGTCTATAGCCCAGTGGTAACACACTCGCTTGGGTAACTGAGTTAAGCGGGTTCAAATTCCGGGCCTCGCACCTCTGATATTTTCATATGCGAATCATTTGGAATATGATTACCACTTGTCTTACGGTGAAGGAAAAACATCGTGGGAAACCTGTATGTTTGAGAGTACTTAATAAGTTTTCGAAAGACATGTGAAGTCCGCCAACTCGAACTTAGCTCACACACATAATATAATCTGTCTATACATATAATAAAATTCTAACTGAGTCGAATCTGTACATTAAATACTTTTTGGAAAATCTTATTGAAATGGTCATTATTATCAATACAGTTGCCGAATCTATAGTTTTTACAATTTTTGTCTGTCTCTGTTTGTGAACGCATCACGAGAAAACGCTGTACAGATTTTAATGAAATTTGGTATGGTGATAGTTGGTTATTCAGGACAACATGTAGGACACTTTTACTGCGGGAAAATATCTTGTTTCTGAGAAATCTATACTAACCTTTAAAACATACAATATGAACGAACCCGATCGAAGTCTATACATATAATAAATTGTAACTAAGCCGAATCTGTATATTAAATAATTTTTGGAAAATCTTATTGAAATAGACATTATTATCGATACAGAGGCCGAATCTATAGTTTTTATATAAAGCTATAGCTTACTGGAAGTAAAATCAACAAACTATTGATTCTATCCTAAAGCTAAAGAATGTTAAAAATATATAATATTTGATCTTTTAAGTTTAATGTGTAAGTATAGATAATATTTTTTCCGTTATTATTGCTTAATCTAACCAATGTATTTTTAGGAGGTTATGGGAACGCGCACACCCTGAAGATGTAAAGAAACCATTGTCACCTATCATAGAAAAGGTTTGGTCACATTTTTTCAATAAATATTTTTTTTTTAACATTTTAATTTTCTCATTATTTTATGGTTGTACTTATGTTTTTTTTTAACATTGGTCTTTGTTAAATGCATTTACGCATACCACCTGCATACATACAGGTTATATGAGTGAGACTCGCCGGCAAAGCCAGTACTACCCATGAAGACGCCACAGAACCTCTAACGTTACAATATGGTCACAATATATCGCATGATCACTTACGCACTCAACCACGATGTAACGTTGTTGTAACGTTTCTAAAGGCCACATACATAACGCTTGTAAAAGCCATATAAATGGTACACTAAGTCTATACACCGAGTGTCATTGTATATACATTGAGACACACGACACGACATACCTATATATACATTATATACATTATGTGTACTGTGTCTTAGTCTTAATCTAAACCGGCCTAATAATTATAGAACCCTTATATATATTACTTTTCAGGTTGTCCCAACAGAAAACCGTTACCATGATCACAACAACCTATCGACAAAGAACAAAATAAACCTAACTGATGTGACTCGTAAGAAGGACTACAATAAAAAGAGCGCATACACCGAAAGGCCCATAGAAGTGTTAAGGGAGATGTGTTCGCAAGTACCTGATACAATGCGGTTCGATTGTCATCCACAGACCGGCGCGAGTGAGGAGGAATGTCTTAAACGAGGTAAATATCTTATTATATATAATAACTAGCAATTCTTCTATAGGGCTCTATCGATTTGAATCAAATTTTGTATTTAGATAAGGTTTTGCCTTTTAAGTTTATTTATATAGGTGTCCTTTCTGAAAAAACGCAATTTCTATATCTTTTAATGAAATGAAATAAAAATACATATTACATTAGACTTTATACAAACAATTGGGCATCATTAATTAATTAAAGACAGTCAGTGTATAAGAACTAATTTGTTATTATACATTTATGCACTATCGATCCATATTAACGAGTGGGGAACTCAAACATACAAACCAAGCTGAAGAGTTGGTTTGTTTGTTTGGTTGAACGCGCTTATTTCAGGAACTATTAATCCGATTTGAAAATTCTTTTTGCATTAGATAGCCCGTTAATTGAGGAAGGCTATAGGTTATATATCATCTCGGAAAAATGTACGGTTCCCGTGGGATAAATTTGTTTTTACATATACATACATAATCATAATGGTATCCCAATTGCATTGACATTTTAAAGGTTGCTGTTGGAAGTCAACAAGTATGGTAGGAGCCCCATACTGCTTCTATCCACCCCAATACGACACATACCACTTTGTGAATAGCACAGAGAACAAACACGGTATGAGTGTGTACTACGCGCGGGGCAGGGACGCGATGTATCCCGGACAGTTCAACACGGCCAGGATGGACTTTAACTATTTGTCTGATGACATCCTGCAAATTAAGGTAAGTTGTTACAGTTGTCCTGAAGTCGACTAGTTAAATTTGTATGATAAACGATCCTCTGGGGGACACAGGGATGCGAATATACGGTTTCTTTTTGTCGAACGTATTGTGACATTTATAAACATAATTTTAGAAAGAAATAACAGTTGTGCATGTTTGTGTTACGTGTGTTTGTATGTGTGTGCGTGTGTATGTTTGTTTTTCCTTCAAAACGAAATGATTGGGTGGATTTGGATGAGTTTTATTACACTGATATGCAATGACCTATAGTAGGATATAGGCTAATGTCACTCGAGCAAAGCGAGGGTAAGTCGCTAACGATCTATATTTTACAGTGGGTTAAAATTTACTTCACTAGCCATAATATTCTCTTACTATGAGTATGATAATAGTAAACTGTGACGTCACTTACCATGAAACTACGCACATACCAACAGATAACAGACGCAGAGCACCGTCGGTTCGAGTCGCCCTTCCCCGAGGTGCCGGTGGTGTCGGGGCCGCTCGCGGGCGTGAAGTACCGCGTCGTGGTCGAGAGCAGCTCTGTCGGCTTCAAAGTTGTGCGAAACTCTGATAATGTTACTATGTGAGTATCTAATATATTTAAACGAGCTATTTTTGTATATTTATTTATACCGTCGATCTCGGAAACGGCTGTAACGATTTCGCTGAAATTTGGTATGTGGCGATTTTTGGGAGCGAAAAATCTATCTAGAGTAGTTTTATGTCTTGGAAAACGCGTGTTTTCGAGTTTTCATGCGGTTTTTTTTTTTGTATTTATTCAAGTTTTTAGTTTGTTTTTGTTTTTAAGCCAAATTAACAAGAAAATTGTAATTGAAACCTAAAATTCCGAGGGAAGCTCGGTCGCCTAGGTACTATATCTTAATAGAAACAATAATAACAGTTGTATAAGTATTGTATTTAGCTCATTTTAACGTCCCACTGCTGGGCATGAACCTACGAGGGGGATCCGGCCATCGTCCAATACGCTGAACAAGTGTGGTTTGGCGGATCTCACGTGTCTTTAGAAAACTTGCTAGGTTCTGTAAATTACGATGTTTTTCCTGTTCACCCTAAGACAAATCGTATTAATTTTGAAAATGATTCGCACATGAAAATATCAGAGGTGCGAGACGCGGGATTTCATAAAAATAATTAAAAATAATTTGATAATTTTTATTATAAAATCTAATATATAAAAATCTCGTGTCATGGTATTTGTGGTCGCACTCCTCCGAAACGCCTCGACCGATTTTACCGATTTTTTTTTGTATATTTGGTAGGTATGAGAATAGGTTTTGAAGTATTTTTCACCCTCCTATCTCATTTTTTTATCGCGAGTTTAGTATTTTTGTATGAACAATATTATATAAATACATACATACAATACAATCGCTGTACATATAACATAAAGCCAAAGAGTTTTTTTAGATTGAACGCGGGCGTAACCGCGGCTTCTGCTAGTATTATATGTATATAAATGTTGTTAAACGTCTAAGTCTTTTAATATTTGCTCCAATTACTTTTTTATTTTTTATTTTTTTTTTAGAATATGTTTTCAGCTTAATCCCATTTAAATTTAAATAGAAATGTAAATATGGTGGATCAATTTCTTCTCAGGCTCGGTGAAGTTGGTCCATTTTGTGTTTCTCATTATTATTATTCTACTTGCAGTGTAAATACTCAAAATGTCGGTGGTCTTATTTTGTCGGATAAGTTCTTGCAAATATCGTCTATCCTGCCAACTGGCCACGTGTACGGTTTGGGGGAGAAGCAGGCGTCCTTCATGAACGATTTCAACTGGAACACGTTCACTTTGTTCAACAGAGATGTAGCGCCTACTGAGAATGTGAGTTGCATTTATTTGATTTTTTATTTTCTATAGGTGCATATAATAAAATTCTAACTGAGTCGAATCTGTACATTAAATATTTTTTTGGAAAATCTTATTGTCTGTGACTACATCACGAGACAACCGCTGCACTGGACAGATTTGTATGAAATTTATTATGACGATAGCTGTTATCCGGGTCAACATATAGGATACTTTTTAGTTTTTACTGCGGGAAAATATCTCATCTCTGAGAAATCTATACTAAACGTTACAACGTAACTAGGAGCGAGGGTGAGTCGCTAGTATCTATGTATATGCATAGTATAAAACAAAGTCGCTGTCTGCGTATGTATGTTTATCCGCTTATTTCTTCTAAATCACGCAACGGATGTTGATACGGTTTTCACTCATAGAGAGAGCGATAAACAGGATAGTATTTGTATATAAATTGTAAATATTTCATACAAAATGACTGAACCTAGATGGTATTTTGTTAAAATAACCATTTTCATACGATTACATGGCCAACGCTGGCTAAACTATTAGAGGTACATCAAAACAATGTACAAGAAAATTGTAGGTCTTAAAAAGGCCTACTGAAAGTCCTCCATAGCGTATGTCTATCTCCTAAGTTACGCTCACAATAACTATTTTTATGTATATAAAACTTACCTAGAGACGCAACTAAGTGAAGCAAGAGCAAGTCGCTAGTTATAAATATGGTATTCCTATATGCATATGACCTTTCGTAGGGTAGATACATAGCTTATTTCTGAAGAAAACTAGTAAAAAAGGGGATAATCTATCTATCACATACCGAATGAATAACAGCAATAGGAAAAGGATAAATCAACAATAATAATATTTTTTTTAAATATTGTTAAAGACTTTTTAAAATATTAATAGAACCTTTTTATAATAATATAATTTTTATGATAATATCTTCTTCTTTTTATTCTCAAAAAAATATATATGATTTTTTATGTCAAACAACCAACTCCATGGATTTTAGTTCTTATAACTTAATATGGTTTTCTTAATATTTTTCAGGTGAACTTATATGGGTCTCATCCATTCTATTTGGCACTAGAAAGCGACGGAAACAGTCATGGAATGTTTCTGCTTAATTCCAATGCCATGGGTGAGTGGTTTTTTCTTAATTTTTATTTCATTTAATAGTAGGTAGTGAGTGGTAGCCCAAAGAAAGGCTTGGAAAACCAAGTATAGCGGGTTCGAACCCCGCGTCTTGCACTTCTTTAGTTTACTTTTATCAACATTATTACCACTTACAATAATCCTATAATACTTCCTTAGATTTACGCGAATATTTGACATTTTAAATTCATAATAACTATGACCAAGAGACGTTAAAAACCTAAGTCTTTCTCATAAGCATGTCTATCCCAAACAAAAAAAAACCAATGGCTTATTTATACTGAAGGAATGTTAAAAATAGGATCACGAGTTTCAGAGATTACCCCTTACATTTACCTTCAGACTAAATAATTATATAGACGGAGTCCGCCAAAAAAAAATGTCTTAGTCAAAAATAGTAGCGTGATTTGTTGCTTATGCTACTATTTTCGATTTTGCCTTGAAGTTTGTTTACTTTGTTCAAAAAATAAGGAAAATTTTATACATGGATTAATCGTTAATTTACATGTTTTGAGAAGCAAATGTGAATCATAAAAAAATACTATATTTTATTGCATATAATTATAATAGGTATGTATATAAAGTTATATATGTGTAGTGTATCAACTATCTGGTATCCATAACACAAGCCTCGTAGCTTACCATGGAACTAGATGGTGCTGTGTGTTAATGTTCCAACATATTTATTATTTATTATTATTTTTTTCTCTTTATTATAATAAAATTCGTCAGCTGTTTTTATTTATTAACAGTACCTGGGCGACCGAGCTTCGCTCGGAGTTCTTGAAAGATTGTATATTTTACATTAAGTGACTAAGTGTTACTGAGAAAGTTGTATAGATGTCGCGATAAGAACAATTTTCTTTTTAATTTGGCTTAAAAATAATTTTACATTAAGTGACTAAGTGTTACTGAGACAGTTGTATAGATGTCGCTATTAAATTTTGCGTAGAATAATGCATAAGAAAAACGCATGAAAACTCGAAAATACGCGTTTTCCCAGACATGTGACTAATCTAGATCAATTTTTCGCCCCCGAAATTTCAGCAAAATCGTTAGAGCCGTTTCCGAGATCGCTGGTATAAATAAATAAATAAATAAATATATAAATATACAAGAATTGCTCGTTTAAATATATAAGATTTATTTACTTATCAAAGTAATGAATATTCTAATAATATTTGTATTCTGTATGTTATATTATATATTGTTTAGTTTTATGGCAATCTATCTACATTATTAGTCTGAGACTTTACCTCTTTTTTTTAAATATTAGTACAGCTCTTTTTGTAAAGTCGGGTAATAAAGTTATTATTATAATTTCAGATATTGTACTGCAACCAACTCCAGCCATAACTTACAGAGTGATTGGTGGTATTCTGAATTTCTATGTGTTTTTGGGCCCGACTCCCAAAGACGTAGTGGCTCAGTACACTGAACTCATCGGACGACCCTTCATGCCGCCATATTGGTCACTAGGCTTCCATTTGTGCAAGTAAGTATTTACTTACACTTGTTTTAGGGATCCGTAGTCAAATGGTTGAAATGAAACCCATATAATTTCACCATGTCCGTCTGTCCTTATGTTACAATTATTTTACTCTAAGACTATTGGAGCTATATTGCTCACATTTAGTAGGTTTAGTGCTATGTGAACAACTAGAAAATCCTGTAGTCAAAGTGCTAAAATAAAAGAATAATAATAGGGATGCTATTCCGTACATGTAAAATAGAAATAAAAAAATATAACGCTTAAGTCCCTTTTTTTTCATTAATTGCCTTTTCGAGAGAAATTTGGTAATCAGATTAGTATGTATTCAGCCCTTTTTAACGTCCCACTGCTGGGCACGGGCCTCCCTTCAGTACGATGAGGATCAGGCCGTAGTCCACCACGCTGGCGGACTGAGCATGTCTTTCGAAAACTTGCTAGGTTCTCTCAGACATGCAGGTTTCCTCACGATGTTTTCCTTCCCCGTAAAGCGAGTGGTAATCAAGTTAGAAAATGATTCGCGCATGAAAATATCAGAGGTGCGAGACCCGGGATTTGAACCCGCTTCACTCGGTTTCCCAAGCGAGCGCGTTACCACTGGGCTACCACTGCCTTTTTAGATAACTGATCTCATGATAAATTTGAAGATGTATAGTGAAATTATTCAATGATTCTTAAAAAAATCTTGGAGTTTTTTTTTTTTAAATCAGGAACATTTGCATCGTTTAAATGGATCCCATATACATACATCGTTTATTAGGACATTTTTTTTTTATTTTCTTTTTAAATGATGTAAAAAATAAAAAATTAATGTGGAATAACTTTTTGAATGAGATTGGATGGTTTAAATCTGAAATCAACCATCGCAAAATAGACAATAGCAAAAAGGCTAAAAATAGAATTGTAATTGTTGAAAAAAAGTTTTTGGAAAAAATAGTTATTAATCTATACATATAATAAAATTCTAACTGAGTCGAATCTGTACACTAAATATTTTTTTGGAAAATCTTATTGAAATAGTCATTATTATCGATACAGAGGCCAAATCTATAGTTTTTAGAATTTCTGTCTGTTTGTCTGTGACCGCATCACGAGAAAACCACTGGACAGATTTTGATTAAATTTGGTAAGATGATAGCTGGCTATCAGGATCAACATATAGGATATGTTTTACCGCGGGAAAGTATCTCAACTCTGAAAAATCGTTTCGAAACGATAATTATCTTGATAAATATGGGTTGACAGATTTTGAAAAATTTGGTACGATGATAGCTGGTTATCCGGGTCAACGTATACGATACCTTTTACTGCGGGAAAATATCCCATCTCTGAGAAATCTATACTAAGCGTTATAAAGTAACTAGGGACGAACCCGAGCGGAGCGAGGGTGAGTCACTAGTATAGTTACTATAAAGTATTAAATCTAGAAATGTCTGATTATCGCTTATAAGGATTTAATTCTTTAAGAAAATAATTAAGGGCTAAAGCTAACTAAAATATGCACATATTGGTATTTTACCTAAAATCTGATGAAATTTAACATATATATGTATGTGTTTGTAGATTCAATTACGGCAGCTTGAATGTCACCAAAGATGTCATGCAAAGGAACATAGACGCGGGTATACCTTTGGTGAGATATTATACCAGTAATACTTTCCTAGATTTACGCGAATATTTGACATTTTAAATAAAACTTATCTTTTCGGATTTTTCTCTCTCCCCTTGTAAAGATTGCTGTAAAGCTATCGAAACGTCGGGAATCTAAAGTATTCCGCGAAAAAATTTGAAAAGATAGTTTTTATTATAATCTCAATGGAAGCACGATGTTTGCTTGAATTGATGGTTTATTTGTAAGAGAGCGATACAGTATTATTTGAACAGCAATATATTTTATACATTAATAACGGGGCAATTAATTTCTCTAAGGAAAACATAAGACTTTTATCTATACTAATATTATAAAGCTGAAGAGTTTGTTTGTTTGTTTGTTTGGTTGGACGCGCTAATCTCAGGAACTACTTATCCGATTTGAGAAATTCTTTTTGTATTGGATAGCCCGTTAATTGAGGAAGGCTACATATCATCCTGGAAAAATATACGGTTCCCGTGGGATAGATTTATTTTTGTTTAGGGACGAACCCGAAGCGAAGCGAGGGTGAGTCGCTTGTTTAATATAAACGTAATGACCACAGATTAAAGAAACTACAGTAAAAGCTTCTAAGTAAAGAAGAAACCAGCCTATAAAAGATAAACAAACATAAGTTTTTGGTCACTCTATGTATATAATATTTTTATATTGTCTTCTAACAGTTTTATTTATAGTATTATACCAGTATTATATAGGCTAAAGTATAGTGACAAGTCACATATAATAAGTTTGACCAGTAGAACATTAGCTTTATAATGATGTATAAATAATTGATTTTGATGAAATTTAAGGAAGATATGGCCTATTGACAAAAAACGCTTTTGGGAGAAACGCAATTAATATATTACAGAAAGTTTTATATATAATTATACATATTTAAATGAATATAATATATATAAATAACGTTACATTTTGATGTGGAACTTACAGATTTTAATAGTATTTATTATTGATAAACAAAGATACTTACTAAATACAGTAAAATTTACAAAGTAGTTTTAAATGCAATAATTTGTTTAATTATAATATGTAATAGAAAAACACAAATGAACATTGAATTTACGTTGACATTCCATTTTAATAATAACAAGCGACTAACCCTCGCTTCACACGGGTTCGTCCCTAGGTACGTTTTGATGGTTACTATGGAATAGATAGACTATATATATTAAATATATTACTATATATACCTAATGAGTATTATATCCCTTACTTGAGAAATAATTGATTACCCGTTCAAACTTTTATCATCCCTTAAGGAGGTGAAAAGGGTTTCATCCCCCTTTACACCCTCTTAAAGGATGGTTTCCGGGATAGAAACTATCCTATCCTTCCTAGAGTCTCAAAGTATCTTCACACCAAATTTCATCCAAATCGGTTCAGCATATTTTTAGTTTATCCATTACAAACAAACATACAAAAAGCGTTTTTTTTTTCTTCATAATATTAGTATAGATAAGTAATTGAATAATTCCACAGGACGTGCAATGGAACGATCTAGACTACATGCAGAACAGCAACGACTTCACGTACGACAAGGACAAGTTCGCCGGCCTGCCGCAGTTCGTCGACCACCTGCACGGGATGGGCATGCACTATGTTGTACTTATTGGTATGTTCAAAGTTTATGTCTGTCTGTACATTTGTTATCTTTATCGCTGAAAACGGCTGGAACGTTTTGGATGAAGTTTAGTACGCGGATAGATGGCATAGAGTGACACGTAGGCTACTATGGACCTTAGAAGCATCTCAAATCGAGGTTAAGTCGCTACTTAAATAATATATAATTAATCAATTAAATAATGTCCTCCTCTTCGAATTTGGTTATAGCGGCAACACACAGATAAGGCTTACTGTGTGGGATATAAAATGTATGAGGCATTCCATGCCAAATCGAATAGTTTCAAAATATTTATTTTTGATTTTCTAGATTTTTTGCTAGTTTTCAGTACCCCTCAAAAGAGGCTTTATGTTATATTTAGAGTTTTTTTTTATCACTGGTTCAAAAAATATTGTTGTATTTAAAAAAAAAAACTGCTCTTTTTTTGTTTTTTGCTCATAACTTTCTTAATAATGGTCCAAATTCATCTTTTTCTTTTTCAAAATTTTTATTTTTGGATGACTTTTACAAAAAATATATATAAAAAAAATATTTAACTTGTTTTTAATTGAGATTTTGAATTATAAGTTTTCAATCGTGTTTTTAAAACTGTGTGTATCCTTCGTTTTTTTTTAAAAAAAAACTATTTTAAACTTCTATTCATTATAGCAACTTTTAAGCCCGGTCCGGTAGTGGGCCTTACATAAAACTATTTTTTTTCGATTTAAAAAAAAAATCGCTATTATTATTCGAAACCGATCCGATTTGACGTGAAATGCCCCGTATACATATACAAGGGACCTGCACTCTTATTGCTTTCATAATATTCCGGTGGGATGACAATTCGACATTTACGGTGTAGTCCAGTCTCGTTTGTTCAGTGACGTACGGCATTTCACTAGAGTTACATCTAATATTAATTATTCAGTTAATATAATATTATAAATGTGAAAGTTTAGGATGGATGTTTTGATTTTTGTTACTCAATCAAGCCAGAACGGCTGAACGGATCTGGATGAAACTTCACACAGAGATAGACTATAGTCTGGAATAGCACATAGGCTACTTTTTATTCCGCAAAAATGAACAGTTCCCGTGGGATAGATTTGATTCTGTTTTTCGCTAGTAGATTTTACACGATTTTTTGATTCGTACCAGCCATTTTTATATCTATTATATTTTATATAGCAGAACCCGCGGCTTCGCTCGCGATCAAACTATGAAAAACACGAAATTTCATGCGAATATGTCCAAGGAATAAAAAGTTTCATACAAATTTTTATCCCCTGTTTCACTCACTTGGGGGTTGAATTTTGAAAAATCCTTCCTTAGTGGATTTTTCAAAATTCTACTTCCTTCCTTATGCCTTCGTCATATGAGGAAAAGATAAAAGATTTTTCTGTAATAAAAGGTATCCTAAATGTTGACCTGAGTAATAAGTTATTACTACAGTAATAAGTAAACAGGTATACAGACAAACAGACAAAAAAATCAATAAATATTGTTTTGGGATTTATATTCTGTACACAACATATAATTGTAATTGTTTTTAAAAAATATTTCATGTACAGATTCCGCTTTATTACTATTTTATTATATGTATAATCCATAAATTGATTTATGTTTTAGACCCAGGCGTGAGTGCTTCAGAGAAACCCGGGGAGTATCCGCCTTTCGATCGAGGGCTTGAAATGGATGTTTTCATCAAAAACTCTACAGATCAGCCTTTTGTTGGGAAAGTAAGATTTTATACTTGTTTATTTGTTTATGTTTAATATTTTTGTTTATATTTCTCTTTGAGGTATTAAAGAAATTATAGTATTTTGATTTTTCCCTTTCACCGACCGGTGGCGTTTTGTTTTGCATATGTCACGCCATACTTCGAGTAACGTGAATTTATTTAAATGATGACAAATATTTCCGGAATAAAACATACCCTATGTGTAGCCCTACAAACTCCTCTATCTTTCAGTGAAAGTCCCATCGAAATCGGCTAAGTCGTTCCAAAAATTACTCCATCCAAACAGAAAGACAATTAGAAAGGGTTGCTAGGTAGTGGAAAACTTTTAAAATCACAGACAGACACTTCAATTTTATTTATATGTTACATAGATTCTTATAAATATAGTTATTCTTATAATTTAAAATCTATAAAAGTACTCTATTTATTAATTGAAATTTTATGTATATTTCTTTATTTCTTTACTTATTTTAAATCAAATATTTAATTAGCGATTACACAGTGTTGGATACAAATATTTTGCTTAACCTAATAACAGTTAATTTGATTTTGATTGCTGAGTAATAAAACACGGGAAATGAAGTGTTGAGATGCAATACATTGGAATTTATAATCTATATTCTATACTAATATTATAAAGAGGCAGAGTTTGTTTTTCTTGTTTGTTTGTTTGTTTGAACGCGCTAATCTTAGAAACTACTGATCCGATTTAAAAAGTTCTTTTTGCATTAGATTTTGCCAGTTTATTGAGGAAGGCTATAGGCTATATATCATATAGAATATAGTTTATATTCTGTTTCCTACTAACCGTTAAAATGTACCTAGAGACGAATCCGAGGGGAGCGAGGGTGAGTGAATGAATAATCTATACAGATAAATAAAATTGAGTGTCTGTTTGTAATATTAAAATAACCACTTTTTACTAAATGCATGTGGGTGTTAACACGGTACATATACTAAAACAACATTTTTTACAATTTTTGTCTGTCCGTCTGTCTGTCTGTTCGTTTCGGATAATCTCCGAAACGGCTGGACCGATTTTGACGGGACTTTCACTGGCATATAGTTGCTGCTATAAGGAGTAACTTAGGCTACTTTTATTTTAGAAAAATAATCCGGGTTCCGCGAAAAAAAATGAAAACCCATGAAATTGTGAACAAAATCCGCGTACAGCGTACGCATTAACGTACGTACGTAACGTAAATCGCTATATAATTTAAATGAATATCTTAGGAGTAGCAAGCTACTATTTATATATACCTAAACATAGCTAACCGTGAAAAGGCACCTAGGGACTCACGTGAGTCGCTAGTAATTATAATAATGTCACAGGTATGGAACCCCAAGTCCACGGTGTGGCCGGACTTCACTCACCCGAACGCTTCTGCCTATTGGAAAGAGATGATGGCAGATCTTCACAAGAAAGTTAAATATGATGGCGCTTGGATTGTGAGTTTTTTTTATTGCATTCAGTATTTTATATGCTTTTAACAAAAGCAGTTATATAGAAATAAATTTAAAAAAACTGTCAATAGTGTACAAGTATTAGAAGTGACATTTCATTGGTTTTTTATAATATGTACAACCGTTAAAATGTACTCAGGGTCGAACCCGAGCGAAGCGAGGGTGAGTTGCGAGTTTATAATATTTTGCATATTTGAAAACAAATTAGTAAAAATAGTAATCTTTGAGATAGCAACATAGAGAATATCATATTTATCATTTGTCAGACAATAACAACGGTTACTATGGCAACCTAATGCAAGCGTCAGTGGCATGACGATTTCTCATGACGCGACCTTGAAATTTTACTCTCACGCGCGCAAAGAAGTTTCACTTCAAAAACAGATATAAATATGTAATATGTTGGGACATTAACACACAGCACCATCTAGTTCCATGGTAAGCTACGAGGCTTGTGTTATGGATACCAGATAGTTGATACATTACATATATATAACTTTATATATACATATTATAAATATAAACACCCATGACTGGAATGCAAACATTCGTGCTCATCCCACAGATGAATGCCCCCAGCGGTACTCGAACCTGCGACCTCTGGCACAGCAAGTAGGGTCACTAAAATCTGAGCCAAACGTGTCGTAACGTGTAATATGGTATAAATATTACCATAGTTTTTGTACTTTGTGTTAAAAATAATAACACTAAAGTTTTCATTATACATATATTTGTATTTTTATGTTGTCACTATTTTTTATCTAATCTAATATATTTAAACGAGCAATTCTTGTATATTTATATCTTTATTTATTTATTTATACCGGCGATCTCGGAAACGGCTCTAACGATTTCGCTGAAATTTGGTATGCGGGGGCTTTCGGGGGTGAAAAATTGATCTAGATTAGTTTCATGTCTGGGAAAACGCGTGTTTTCGAGTTTTCATGCGGTTTTCTTTGGCATTATTCTACACAGAATATGGTCGATGATTTCTTACACTCGGATGTAAGCATCGTGGTCAATCGGTCAAGGCGCAAGTTAGACAACACATATGCCCGGGACCGAGTCCCGGGTCGGAATACGAAGTTTTTACTTTTGTTTTTTTTTTTATATTTATTCAAATTTCTAGTTTTTTTTTATCTAAAAAATACGATATAACAAAAAAGAACTCCGAGTGAAACTAGGTCGCCCATGTACTTCTATCTTATTTATTGCACATGTGAGATCTAAATATTACACACTCTTTAACAATTAAGACGGATCTAACGACCTAATAATTTCATGCATTATATTTTTCAAACTAATTTTCATTGAAAATATTTCTTGACAGGACATGAATGAGCCATCCAACTTTTTATCTGGGTCTATGTATGGCCAATGTGAGCCTGAGGAGCTTCCATACAAACCAGTAGCGATACCTCAAGAGGGATTGAAATACAAAACACTATGCATGGACGCCCGCCATTATGTTTCTACACATTATAATATACATAATGTATATGCTATTAGTGAGGCTATTGTTACTCAAAGGTAAGTTGTAGGTTTATTTGTAGCAGGTTCGATTTCAGTTTTATTTTGTTTTCTTCACATTATGCCACCTTACAGACAAAAATAGATTATTGTATAATAGCAAAAAAACAAATTAACTTTTTTTTACATATAAAATAATACAGTAATTAAAAAGTTATTATACCATCAGGTTTCATCATTAGATTTGCTACATGGCATCACCTTCATAGATATAGCATTACAGTTTAATGGAATATTAACTAATGTTTTATTAAATAATCATGAATTAACAATTAGTAACCTTTGCCTTTAAATTAAAAAATAAAAATGGCATTCTCAGTCTTACCTTTGCCATGCTCAAAAGGGGACAGTTTAAATAAACAATCTATACATATAATAAAATTCTAAGTCGAATCTGTACATTAAATATTTTTTGGATAATTTTACTGAAATAGACATTATTATTGATACAGAGGCCGAATCAATAGTTTTTCGATTTTTTGTGTGTCTGTCTGTATGTGACCGCATCACAAGAAAATCACTGGATAGATATTGATGAAATTTTGTATGACGATAGCTGATTATCGGGGTCAACATATAGGATACTATTTATTGCGGGAAAATATCTTATCTCTGAGGTATCTATACTGAACGTTAAAAGGTAACTAGGGACTAATCCGAACTAGTTATATATAAACTTCGACCAACAATACTACTAGATATCGGGTTAGCGTAAGAAAACCGTCTCGGTAAATATAAGCTCAGTTGCAAAGTGAGCGTATATTTCGATTAGTTCTATTGAAACACTGTAAGCGTAAACACAATTCAAAGAACACACACAAAAGAAATTCAAAGACGCAAATGGAAACAGAACAACGATTTAGCCTACAAAGCAACAACTGGAAAAAGTGCTTTATGCTATCTAATATAAGGTTGATTTGACAATAAATATTATGAAACTTACGAAATGATCATCATGTCATAAGTGACATGGATTTATTTTCCCTTTCTTTAAATAAGTTTTGAATTTTAACTAAAATTGTCTGATCGTGATCGTTTCCCTTTCTTGTTATATACTTTAATTTTTAATAAGGTACATGTATTGTATCTACTTTAAGAATGTCTTAACAGTGAAGACTTAATTGGTGTATGTCAAGTTTTTTATTTCTTTTGTTTTACATGTAACTAAATACTGTTTGTCTTCCAAATAAATAAATAAATAAATGCATGACTATAATTTGAAGTTTTGTGACTTTATTACAAGGTGCTATAGTGTTGATTAGGTTGAAAATAAAACTATTAATTGTCTTGGTTCGTTGGTATATAAATGTAGCTGCATAAGTACATATACGCGCGGACAGATTTTGTTTGTGATACGTTATCTAGTAGTATAGTTGATTAAAGTATATAAAGCGGACAGAATTTAGCTTTGTTTTTGTATGTGACACGTTACGTACGTACTGTTGACCGGAGTGTATAAGGCGTGGTGCCCGCAGCGCGCTGCAGGAGCTGCGCGGGCGGCGGCCGTTCGTGGTGTCGCGCGCGTCGTCGCCGGGGCTGGGCCGCGCCGCCGCGCACTGGAGCGGCGACGTGTTCAGCAAGTGGCACGACATGCGCATGTCTATACCCGGTAATATTCCTTCGTTTTGTTTTATATATATATATATATATGTATTCGTGTATTGTATTCAGCCCTTTAGAACGTCCCACTGCTGGGCACGGGCCTCCCTTCAGTACGATAGGGATCAGGCCATAGTCCACCACGCTGGCCGAGTGCGGGCGGACTGAGCATGTCTTTCGAAAACTTGCTAGGTTCTCAGATATGCAGGTTTCCTCACGATGTTTTCCTTCACCGTAAGGCAAGTGGTAATCATGTTAGAAATGATTCGCACATGAAAATGTCAGAGGTGCGAGACCCGGGATTTGAACCCGCTTCACTCGGTTTCCCAAGCGAGCGCGTTACCACTGAGCTACCACTGCCTCTAACTTTATACATACTGAGATTAAAAAATTAAAAAGTGCGTGTATGAATGTGTACACGCGCAAGAGGTAAAACTTCTGTAGGTTGTCGGTACTCTTTATGAAATTCAATTTTTGTTTTAAATAATTAGGATGGGTGAGATACTAAAAATAACGTATATTAGGCATATTACAATCATATATTTATAGAATATCGTTTAAGGAGAGAATATAATATTATATTCACGGCAACAAACGTATGTAATTTTTTTCGTAACGCATTCACCAGCTTACCCCCCAAGTCAAGCATGCCTAAAGAAGTTTTACTTCAAAAATGAAAGTTTGTGAAGATGTATTAATGTACCCTTTCACTGACAGACAGAATTATGATGAAACGTTGCAGTAATATAAGTTATGTATAAAAAACCAACACACAGTATTCGCTGGGTGCAAAGTAGGGGGTGGGGGAACTCGAATCGATCACAGCGCGCACTGTGGCAAAAAAAAGAACATTCGGCGGCAGACAAATTGTCACTTTTCTTTGAGTAGCAAAATTTACTTTACGTATCATTTAAAAAATAAATAAACTTCTTCTTTAAATTTCTTTCACATCTTGCACATGTTGAGCTAAAACTAATTTTCTTCCTTTTATTGTCGTTTGTGGTTGGAAAGTGATGTTGTGTGTTATTGCTCGGAATCCAGTTTTTATAATTAATTTGGCCATGTTTAACTGAAAATACATAAAAAGAGTTCATTACTTACAACAATACAGTCATAAATAATCATTTGCAATGTTTATAAAATGCATTATTCGATTACATTTGTTTATTTCTGTACTTACTTCTCGTGAAGTCAGCGATGAGAAAGTCCGTGTATACTATCTGTAATTTATTTATTGTCACTCTAGACGGGTAATACAAAACATCAACGTTATTATCGACACTATAGATTTACATGATCGAATAGAATATATATAAATTACGATACTTTCTTGAAATTATTTGTTTGTTTACTTAATGACAGCCGCCCATTTGACATTTCAATGTCCGCCATAATTGTGAACGCTAGTTGGCGCTGTCATCGCGCACCCAGCGAATAACGAAACAACATTTATAAAATCAACATAGTGACGAATCGTATGTCTGACAGAACCTAGCAAGAGTTCTAGTACAGAATAATACTATTTGTCCTTTACGCGTTCTTAAACCATACAAGCACTCACAATATGGACGTAGTTATGCGAAATGGATCCAGCCTATGAAAACCGTTTTTGAATTCCTGTCATAAATGACACCTACATATCAGCTTATATACAGAAGGTAAATAAAATACACAATATTTAACAGGTATTTCAAAAAAAACGACGGTTTCGTTATTTTAATATACTAATTTTACTAAAACTCGTATATTCTCACAAGTAAGTTTTTGTGGTTGGGTCTATTTTGCATAACTACGTCTTATTACGAACGCATCTGAGCAAAGGGGGGTATATCGTTAGTTTAATCTATATCAGATAAATAAAATTGGAGTGCCTGTTTATAATATTAAAATAACCACTTTTTAGTAAGTGCATATGAATGTATACACAACACATATACCAAAACAACATTTTTTACAATTTTTATCTGTCTGTTTGTTCCGGCTAATCTCTGAAATGGCTGGACCGATTTTGACGGGACTTACGGACGGGACGGGTACCGGTGGTAGGACTCTGTCAAGCCTGAGGAGTCCGACTGGATCGGTACCACCCCCTTATCTATTTCTGCCGCCAAGCAACAATGATTGCATTGTTGTGTTCCGGTATGAAGGATAAGGTAGCCAGCGCAATTACAGGCAAGAGGCATAACATCTTAGTCCTCACAGTGACAACGCACCTGTGGTTCTGCATTTTTGTTACTTAAAACCTAAGTGCATGAACCGTAGGTGTTATGGGCGACAGGTGCTGCTTTCCATCAGGTGGTCTGGCTGCTCGTTTGTCACTGAATCTCATAAAAAAAAAAAAAAAAAAAAAAAGACTTTCACTGGCAGATAGCTGATGTAATAAGGAGTAACTTAACTTTTATTTTAGAAAAAAAAATAGGATCCCACCCAGATCCCAGATCCCAGAGGAAAAAAAAAATTAAAACCGAATTAATTAAATTATATATATAATATAATCTCTTACAGCTCTTCTAAGCTTCAGTCTATTTGGCATTCCGATGATGGGTACAGACATCTGCGGTTTCAACGGCGACACCACGCCGGAACTGTGCAAGAGGTGGATGCAACTCGGAGCTTTCTATCCCTTTTCCAGGAATCATAATACTAATGATGCTAAAGTAAGAAAATGTTATATAATATATATTATACATATATTTAATATTATTATGAGTTTGTAAGTTAATCTGTTGGTAACTTATTTGCGGCTACGTCTTCGAACTGTCAGACATTATTTGTGTTCTAGATAGATGCTTTAAAAGAAAATAGTAATTAATAGTTTTCATTATTTTTTTAAAAAAATGAAAAGGACTGACCATTAATTAATTTTTAACTAAAATGGTAAATCAACTATAATATTATTTTTCATCAATCTATTTATTAAAAAAGATTTATATAAACCGTATAAAATTAACAAAGTTATCATTTGTCAGCACGTTTGGCTCAGTTTGTAGTGACCCTACTTGCTGTGCTCGGGTCTCGGGTTCGAGTCCCCCTGGGGGCATTAATTTGTGTGATGAACATGGATGTTTGTACTCCAGACATGGGTGTTTATATTTATAATATGTATGTATGTATGTATTTAAAGTTATATAAGTGTGGTGTATCAACTACCTGGTATCCATAACACTAGCCTTGTAGCTTACCGAGGAACTAGATGGTGCTGTGGCTTAAAGTTCCAACATATTTATTTATTTAGGTTGATTCCCCATACAAATTTTCATCCCCCATTTCCACCCCCTTAAGGAATGATTTTCGGGATAAAAACTATCCTATGCCCTTCCCAGGGTTTCAAACTATCTTCTTACCAAATTTCATCTAAATTAGTTCAGTAGATCCAGAGATTATCCCCTACAACCTCAGAAACTCACAAACTTTACCTCTTTATAATATTAGTATATATTTATAAGTTCATTCTCCTTTATTCATACTTTAATAAAAAAATTTATAAAAATATATATTAAAAAAAAATTTTTCAGCCTCAAGACCCAGTAAGTTTAGGCCCCGAAGTGGTCCGCGCGAGTCGACAAGCGCTTCTTATGAGGTATCGCCTTCTGCCGTACTACTATACGTTATTCTGGAAAGCGCACGTGTACGGAGAGACTGTTGCTCGACCTTTGTTCTTTGAGTGAGTGAAGAAACTTGTATCATTTTAATATAATATCTATTTAATAATGTCTTTTAAGCCAAAAAAATACTTCAAATCAATATTAAAAGAGATTAAATGACTGACTGACAGAGGCTATATTTTTATAAATAGACTGTTGTTTGACTGGTTCTTTAAGTAAGTAAATATACCTATGAAAAGTTATTTAGGAACATGTTACCCAATGTATATTTCTTTAATGAAGATTTATGTACAGTATCTAGTATAGTCATTACACAGAATATAATAGCCACAAAGACACTAACAAAAATTACGAAATTTGCTCAATACGAATAAAACAATATTATTAAATTTTTTAACTAATATTTGAACTTTATTTTTATCATTAAAATAATGAAGTGATAATACTACCACTTTGACCCTTATATTGTTAGAATTAAAAAATGGCGAAGTAATTAGCCTACTGTATCATACCTTGCCAACAAGGCAAAGTAATGTCTTTCTTTAATATATTTTAGTTAATTTTGTTCACAAAGAACAAAATGTCAACCCTATTTTTGTCACAACTTTATAAATAGTGACAACCCTACGTTCTGAATCAAAGGAAACTAGAGTATTATATAACACTAGCGACTCACCTTCGCTTCGCTCGGGTTCGTCCCTAGGTTGATACTCCATACAAACTTTCATCCCCATTTTCAGCCTCTCAAGGGATGATTTTCGGGATAAAAAGTATCCTATGTCCTTCGGTTCAAATCGGTTCAGTAAATCCAGGTATTATCTCCAAACATACAAACCATACATACAAACTCATAAAATTTACCTCTTTATAAAATTATTAGTATAGATTTATTTATTTATAATATAAAGCGTCAGTGGTTTTTTACAGCTGCTCCAATGGGGGGGGGGGGGGGATGTTTAAATTGAGAACAAACCCTCTTAAAAAAAAGTGACAACCCTATCTTACATCTTTTCAGATTTTTTCGGATTTCAGATTTTTTTTATTTTAATTTTTGATTCCCGATCCCAATCAATCATAGTCACCAAAAATTAAAATAAATCCGCGATAAAATCCGAAAAGATACTTTTATATGATTGTCAAATGTTCGTGTAAATCTATGAAAAGTATTATAACAACCCTACAATATGATGCAGGTTCCCAGAACACAGTGAGGTGCGGGACATCGACCAGCAGTTCCTGCTGGGCGCGCACGTGATGGTGGCGCCGCTGCTGCGCGCCGGCGCGCGCGCCGCCCGCGCGCTGCTGCCCGCCGCCGCCTGGTACAGCGCGCGCGACGGCCGCCTGCTGGCCACTGACCAGTGGCGGGACGTCACTGAGGACGACACGGTCGCTGTCAGGGTTAGTGCCGCACTGTCAATATACTATAGTAGGTATTGGAACGAAGGGTGTCCGTCTGTCTGTCTGTCAGCGGACTTTATCTCATCTCGTAATAAGTAGAGAGTTGAAATTTTCATAGTGTTGTATTTCTATTGCCGCTATGACAACACATAATAAAGAGCCAAGATGGCGAATTTCAAATTGGCCACCATGCAAATAAAAAAAAACGATTAGTACATAATGATATATCTTGTATGATGGTATGGAACCCTTCATGTGCGAGTCCGATTCGCAATTGACCGGTTTTGTTAGAATCCATACAGTAGATATTGAAGACGCTACAGTGTAAAAATTAACATCAATCATTTCTCAAATAAGGGATATAAAACACATCACACTTATGTATATATGTATGTACATAATACCGATTAGTATGGAATAGTCTATCTATTCCATACTAACCGAAATGAGACACTATTTATAATATACTAGCGACTCACCCTCGTTTCGCTTCGGATTCGTCTCTAGACAAAAATAAATCTATCCCACGGGAACCGTACATTTTTCCAGAATGATATATAGCCTATAGCCTTCAATTAACGGGCTATCCAATGCAAAAAAAAATTCTCAAATCGGATAAGTAGTTCCTAAGATTAGCGCGTTCAACCAACCAAACAAACAAACTCTTCAGCTTTATAACATTTATAATATATTTGTGACAGGCAGGCGCAATCCTCCCGCTGCAGGAGCCGCCCCGCGGGCCGGTGAACACGGCGGCCACGCGCTCCGCGCCGCTGCAGCTGCTGGTGGCGCCCGCCGCGCCCGCCGCGCGCGCCGCGCGCGCCGCCGGCGACCTGTACTGGGACGACGGGGACAGCGTCAGTGAGTGTGCTTGCTTATTGTTGTTACGGTTGCTATGGTAACCGCTGCAGTGGTCTGCGATAGGTGGCTGTTAAGCTAAGGGTCCTCGGTTCGAGGCTACGAGCGATCCCCCAGGCCAGTGAGCACGACGACGACACGCTCCGGCCCGCTACAGGTGTGCTTGGTGTTATTGTTGTTAGGGTTGCTATGGTAACTACCGCGATGGTCTAGTGGCTGGCGTGTAGAAGGTGGTCCTGGGTTTGAGGTAGGGATCGGGGAAATTGTAATTGTTAGGTTTTGGGGACGTTATATTATCATCCTGTTGAGACAGAGCACGTGTCGCGTCGCTAATTAGCCTGATCTCTCAAGTTTCGATTTGTCTTCCATCCATCCAAATATAGAAGTAAGATAATAGATAGAAGTAATTGCTTTATTTTCTTTCAATGTTCTCAAGCAAGACAGCGCCATTTATTGATAAGTCAAGAACCAAATTGTTGTTAAAACAATATTACCAGAATATATTCGAATCTGTTAGTTATCAATATGACAAATATGAAAAGAGTTAAGTTTCATCCAAATTATTCTTTATTGTATACTATTTATAATATTAATGCTTACTTTTTAAAATTTCAGACACCTACGAGGAAAAGAAATACAGCCACATAGAGTTCACGGCTGTTGACAATGAATTAACAAGTTCGGTTCAATGGTGGGGCTACGGTGTGCCATCAATCAACTCCATATCTATCCTGGGACAAACAAACGCAACTAAAACCGTCACAATAAACAATTCGCTAGTACAATTCACATATATAGCAGAGACACAGGTATTGCTCATACCCAATATAACTCTAGCCTTAGATAAGCCGTTCAGTGTGAAATGGACCTATTAATAAAATTATTTTTGGATGTTTTATTATCTATAAAGAAGACATTTTCTTTAAGTATAGAAAATGTACTAAAATAATATTTTCTTCTTATAATGTATTTGGTAGATATAGTTTTTACATAACATTAACGTATTACATTAACGTATGAGTATTTTTAATGTTACAGTTTTTACAAATTAATTATTAGATTAAAAATGAAGTTTCAATTTTATTTGTGATATTTTTCGTTGTTAATTTTTTTATATCAATATAATTGTAAAAATGAAATTAAATAATAATGAATATTTTTATAATAAAATAATGTAACTCTGCATTTGGTATGGCTATTTCCCGTACAAGTTAAGAGTGGGATTAGATATGGCATGTAATATAGCCGCTCAGTACATTTTATTTCAAGATGTAGCGGTAATTTTTATAATTAGTGTTTTTTTCCTTTTTTAAAACAAATAAGCTAGTTTGAAAATTTGTTCTTTGAAAAGTTCTTTTGAAAGTTTGAAATTTTGCAAAAGTTCTCTTAAAACTGTCACCAATTGTGTTTAGGTAATTATTCTAGTTGAAATAAATACACAACAATGTAAATTGAACCTTAAACGCAATGTTTAAAGTTGTTTTCACAAAGCTATCTATAAAGAAGCAAAGAAATTTTATGACCGAAATTCACTTGTCAACATACGTCAAAATAAATTCAACCTTACAAGCATGTCTTAAAGTCAGAATTACAAAGTGATATCAAATTACAAAAAATCCAAGAAATGGAACAGAATCAACGCACATAACCCGACCAATTTCAGTAGGCATGTGAAAGTATGATTATTACATTTAGTAAGAGTCTTTACAATTGAGATGATTTATATCTCCTGCTGTTTATTATGACTTAATTTAAAAACTGTTTTTACAATAATTTCTTAACAAAATATCAAATAAATCTATCTTTTCGGATTATTTCGCGGATTTATTATGATTTTTGGTTCCCGGCGTTTCGAATGCTTTACAGCAGTCATGGTCACGGGAGAGACTAAGGTTTTAGACGTCTCAAAGGCGTTATCAATATAACAATTATATAATGATAATATTAATACTTACCGAAAATATGAAACACCATCCTTTTTTAGCGTCCTAGATGAGTGATTTTTGAAATTTTTAAACAAGCACTGAGCCACGTTTGCCATCGGAGTTGGGATATGGATGCTACTAAATTAAAAGCGCACCCAAATGGTTGAGTGGGCGCTTATTCGGTGAGGACATTTTTGTCGCTGATTGTGTATCTATGTTCTTTTTAGTGTTCGATGATTGAAGATATATTTTAATTTATGAAATACAATACAATTTTAAAATTTAACTAACTTCAAATCTTATAACAAAATGTAATAATAATAAATATTAAATATAATAACTATTTTGAGATCTATATCGGACAGTGTATGTATAGACGGCGTTACTTTCCAAACAAAAGTCAACACCATATATAATCCCATTCTTTATCTCTACGTCATAATATACTAAATAAAACCACGTGTCATAGATATATAATTAATGGATGTATGTAGAAGTACCAATTCACTATACTCTGTTTTTTAATCTCAGGGACAAAACTGACGTTACGTGGGTTGCCAGTTTTTTAAAATTCTTAAAAAGTGATGGGCCACTATCGAAAATTAATGTTAATAAAATCAAGTATCTTTTTTCCATAATAAGTTCATTTTCTTATCCTGAAATAACGTGTAGGTACTTATTTAAAACGTAATAATATAAAATGAATAATGCAAATTTAAATTTAATAATGTGAATTTTAATTATACACTTTAGAATATAAAACTTTGAAGCGAATCGTCTAATAATAATAAAAGTTACGATTCAACAAACCGGTATCGTAGGTACAACACTGCACAAGAGAGCTGGCAGCATTATTTGTAAATTAGGCATATGTCAATTTAGTCTCTAAGAGTAAAATACAGACTATAAATGATAAATATTTTATAATAATTGTTACATAACTGAATATTTTATCAAATATAATATTCAACTGCCATAAATAACCACTGATAATTAAAACTATAAATATTAATACCGTTTATATTTTGTTAGGTAAGAAAATGGACGTTAAATGTTAAATAATATCTGTACAATTTAACATTAACCTATTTGAAAATTATAATGATGACGATTGTATATAAGTAATATTAAAGATGTTTATAATATTTAATTTATGAAGTGGTAGCCCAGTGGTAACGCGCTCGCTTGGGAAACCGAGTGAAGCCGGTTCAAATCCCGGGTCTCGCACCTCTGATATTTTCATGTGCGAATCATTTCTATCATGATTACCACTTGCCTTACGGTGAAGGAAAACATCGTGAGGAAACCTGCATGTCTGAGAGAACCTAGCAAGTTTTCAAAAGACGTGTGAAGTCCGCCAATCCGCACTTGGCCACCACAGTATGGTGGACTATGGCCTGATCCTCGTATGAAGGAAAGCCCAACCCCAGCAGTGGGACGTTAAAAAGGCTAAATACAATACATAATATTTAAATATTACATCGTACATGTACTATAAATTATCTATACATATACACTAAAACACCGTATAAAAATCTATACAGTAGGCGATCGTCCATAGATTTTTAGCAAGGGTTATGTAATTAAGTAGCACTATAATAACATCTCTTGGCAAGTTACAGTTGGATGTAGTTATGCAAAATAGATCCAACCACAAAAACTTACTTTTGAGAAAATAGGAGTTTTAGTAAAATTGGTATATCAAAATAATAAGACTGTCTGTATGTTTCAAAGGAAAAAAGGCACTTTGCAGCTTGGATATTATTTGCATATACTAAAGTTGATATGTAGGCTCCACTTATGACAGTAACTCAAAAAACGTTTTTTGTGGGCTGGATCCATTTTGTATAACTACGTTCAGTTATATTCGTCAACCCTATAGCCGTTACCCGACTGTCGTATAAAAGTAAGTATGACAGACGGAAACGCGTCACCCGCGTCTTACTACACGATTGCCTTCGTTAGACTGTATGGATTAGTAAACTATGACAGTCCTGACAAAATTGACTGACTGACAATTAACTGTTTTGTCACACCCAGGCCAAATTATTTGAAATTTAGTATTAATGCTCTATTAAACATAAATAATGTGACATACATTTCTAGTTTTTTTTTTTTTTATAAATTGTACAACTTAGGCGTAAAATTTCAACCTAGTCAACCCCCAAATTTACTGGAAACTATTAAATTAATTAAATAATATATACTTCGCTATTTTCGGGAAATGCCAGTTAAAAAATCATCAGGTCGCTAGTTAATAACAAAGAGTATTTTTAAATCAAGTTTAAAAGTTATAACAATTAGATTAGATGTTTATACTAGTTTTACTTAGTAACGAGCCCTTTTCGTAATAGTAATTTTCAACCGATATGTAGAAGTCATAAACCAACTTTTTTGAGAATTAGAGTAAGAAATTAGGGAAATACTTAATAGGGAATATGCATGATTTTCTACAATATAATAATATCTTACATCGTTATATAATTGAAAAAAAATCCAGCTCTAAAAAACTAAAATTTAATATATTATTTTTAAATATACCGTTACAGATACTTTAAACGGCCGCCTTACAGTGCGCTAGGCGTGACGTCACAGTATGATATACACAGAGAAATGACGACTCAATTTGTAGCGACAACATCGTTAATCGCTCTGTTATGATATACTCTGACGTCATATTCGAACTGACCAATGGCGTTGCGTTTCAACTACATCGAATTTCATACCTGTTTTTGCACTTTTTAATAATTATTTTCTTAATCAAAAAGAAATCACATTAAAAAAATATTGATGTAGGGTTAATTCAAAAGCAGTAAAGATTATAAAAAATATTTCACCTTTATTTAAATCACGCGCATATTCCCTATTGATGACATCTTAGAAAGTTAGTGAGACATTATGCCAATTATAACTTATGATAAAAAACGTATTCAATATAGTTTTTTATTTAGTTTTTATCCTTCATGCTTTAAAAAAAGTATGAAGAAATGGAACTTCGTCCCATATGATAATTTACTTTATAAATATAGTAAAATTAAGTATTATAACTTCCCATTAAACTTTAGGGCATGGGCAAATGAAATATGACTCACAGCTGTGTGATGTTTTTATTATTCATATTATAAAACGCTATAGGTGTGCTGAAATATAACATAAATGCTTTAAATGTAAGTACACAATTGTTTTGGAAAATATTTAAATATAAATTTATTACCTACTACTTTTAAAAGTTGAATAAGAAGTATGTTAATAATATTTTTAGTATAACGTTTATAGCACACTAAAAAAGGCTCTCGGTGAGGTTAATGTAAAGATTAAAACACACGAAAAGTTACGAAGTGTTATTGTTAATTTTACATAATAAATATAGTGCAAACAGAATATTTTTTCAATTAAGCTGCTAATACATAAATACAGTAAATAAAAATTATAGGATCTCATTTATTGGTGCTTTCTAAATCTTATTTTTAAATATATATGAACATAATCATTTATCTTTGTTGGTTGAAAATTATGTTTTTTTTTTTAATTTAACTGACCTATTGCTCCGACTTTGTCATGGAAAATTTATATATGATTCATTTTCCCTCACAACGGTGATTGAGGCCAGAAATTATATTCTGTGTGTGCTAACCCGTTGTTACCCGCCATGATAAGGATTTTAAATTCACTTTTATTTTCTACTAGCGACTCACCCTCGCTTCGCTCGGGTTTGTCCCTAAGTACGTTTTCACGGTTAATATGGAATAGATAGGCTATATTATATTATTTGTTATAGCTTATCTACCCTTAATCAATAAACGAGCTATCTAATGCAAAAAGAATTTTTCAAATCAAATTAGTAGTTCCTGATATTGGCGCGTTCAAACAAACAAATTCTGTCTCAGTAACTTAAAATACATAGATAACATACAATTAGTATACATAGATACGCTCTGTATATTTTTTTTTATTTTTTATCAGAATTCAAGTTACTTTAAGTTGCACTACATCACTATAAATTCTTGTTACCTACTTATTTGTCTTCTCCTTTTACAAATAGTGTGGCCATAACAAATAGTACCTGAGTTGCTAGTGAAATAATTATATGTGAATACCTAATAACTTAGAAATAATAAAATATATCATTCTAATGACTTTACATATAATATAGTTTTATTGATCATTAGATTTTGTATTTGATTATTATATTAATTATTATTGACTAAAAAGTTACTTGGAATATAAACATACTTTTTTTATTGTATTGATTTGAAATTTATTAACTTAAATTTAATTTGTTTCTGCCATTGTAGTAAAGTCTTAGTAGGTTAAAAATACCAATACAAATAAATATTGTCTGTATATTTAAATTAGAACTGCTCATATTTGACAGTAAAATAAACATTTTACTGCAAATTTTCTCTAGCACATTACCTAATAAAAAGGAAAAATTAAAGATTGTTTAATGCTTTTTCATGTTATATGAGTTTTTATATACATATATATATGCGATAGGATATTACTTATTTCCAGAATTATTTGGGATTTTTTTGTTTTTAACCAACTTCCAAAAAGGAGGAGGTTCTACATTCATCTGTATGTATGTTTTATTAATGTAGGTATGTTATTAGACATTACTTAGTGAAAACAAAGGTGTTTTTTTCATATTAAGACATTTTATTGAAAAATATTACAAATGAATGAGATTATTATAAGCTATTATAAAATACTTGGTATAGCAGAAATTGATTGGTGATAGTTCAGGTTGAAATAACGGAAATGTTTTTCTATGTAACAATATATTGCTATGGGTATTTTACAAATAGGTAGCAGATTAAATATAGAATTAGAAAAAATATGCACTAAAATAAATAAAATTTATTGCACGAGAATCAGTTTTTTATTCATAATGTACTTTTCCTACTTTACTTCTAATATATCAAATCAGAAAAAAAGATGTTTTGTGTCGAGTCAGTTGGAGGGCTGGAGATTAACATAGCAGGAGAAGAGGTTATTTCATCTCAACATACTTTGAGACGAACCCAATAAAAGCAAGGGTGACCTGCTAGTATAGTATAAATCAAAGAGTTTCAATGTCTAATCAAGGGTAAGGTTAAATAAGTTTGGCATCATAAGTATTATTAAAATAATAGGTATTTGGAAAATTCCAGAGTTAAATAATATTAAAAAAATCAAATAATAAAAACAAAGTCAACAAAATTTATTATAACATTCTAACAAGCTTCAGCTATTTCTACTAAATGTAAAATGAGATTAATGGTCTTTCTCTACATCTGTCTTCAAAAACTTTTCATACTGATCTTCCGACATAAGTTCACTTAACTGTTCAGGCTTTGTTAGTTTTAGTTTGAACAGCCATCCTTTATCATAACAAGATGAATTAATTAAACCAGGTTTATTTTCAACATTAATATTTTTTTCTGTTACTTTTCCACTCACAGGAGAATATATTTCACTAGCTGCTTTGACACTTTCTAGAGCGCCACATTCATCTCCTTCATTTACATCTGTACCAGGTTCAGGAAGTTGTGCAAAAACTACATCACCAAGAGACTCTTGGGCATAATTACTTATTCCAACAGTACCAATATTGTTTTCTACAACCACCCATTCATGTCTATCTGTATATTTTCGATTGATTCCAGTGCTATATTTATGATGTAATTTATAATATATTTGTCTTAAATTGTATTGAAGTATGCATTGTTTGGTTAAGCAATATTTTGACACTTGAAAAAGATGCCTTTGTAAAGCCATTATGATCTGAAACAACACACAATATATGTATGAACAATTAACACAGCAACAATTATAGTTTAATGAGATAAAACATTTAATATTAAAAAAATTAAAGTGAACTTATAACTTACACAACTATTAATATAATAAAAAGACAGCAAAATGGTGTACACAAGATATCATTCTCTAAGAAAGATAAATTTTGAACTCTGAACTATGTAAACACAATAAAGATAGCCAAATGTAACAAGAATGTTTATTTTTATATACAACACTATTGTGACAGTGAAATTCTTTATATAGTTTCATTAACATATAAATAAACAGAATATAATAAACAACTTAATTAATACTTTTTTTCTTTCGTAACTTGCCACTAACCTATATGATTTAGAAAAAGTGTTATAATAAATATTAAACTGTGCCTATTATAATTTTACTCTGTTCAAATGTATTGTTTCTAAGTTATTTGACCAGTTAAATATACTTCTCGCAGTTATAATAAGATAATAAATATAATAATTTAATATATATTTAAATATAAATTACTCATTTTAGGTTAACATTTATCTAAGCGTTTAGAAATTTTAAACAATATTTACATACTTAATGGTTATTATGTTTTTTTAAATATAAATAACAATTAATATCAATATTTTTCCGTTTTATATTTGTAGTTATAAAACTACAACTTGATAGCTAAATAAAGAAATTAAATTAATTGACATGATTCATAAGGCTATTGAACGCCTCACCAAATTTGGCGATCAAGGTTTTTTTTTTAATTTTCATTTTCACTTATAGTTTGTTCGTTGTTTGTTCTTGATTATTCGCCATAAATAATTGTTTGTTCGTAAATTGTTTATTTACAAATAAATAAACAAAAATGTATTCTCAATCGAAATTTATAGTTTTTCTTGTAACTAGGTATCTTTTATTTATTCATTAATGTTTGTTCTTTTATAAAATACATTTGTTCTATCGTCAAAGTGCCTATTTTTTATTTAATCAAAAAATTATATTTTGAGATTATATTTTTCTAATTTTTTATTTTTTTTTTCACACATCGTTTGTCTGTCGTTGGTTCTTGATTTTTCACTATTAATAATTGTTTGTTCTTAATTAGTTTATTTATAAATCATTAATTAATAATGTAACCTCAAAGTGGCCTAATCAATCGAAATTTATAATTTTTCTTGTTACTAGTAGTCTTTGAATATTCATAAATGTTTCTTCTTTTATAAAAAGGTTGGCGTAACCCGTCAAACTGATAAAAAAAACAAAGCAGTGCTTGCGCTCTCTTTCACAACACAATAAAAGCACAAGACAGGTCTTCATACAACGGTGTTTTAACCAAATACATTTTAAGTTCAATTTCTTTTTCAATTGTACTAAGGTACGGAGCCCTTAGTGCGCGAGTCCTACTCGCACTCGACTGGTTTTAAAAGGAACTCAGGTAGTTATTAAATTATCTTCTAAATAAAACATTTTAAATTTTGTGTTTAAAAAAACAACCTAGTTTATTTTAATGCGAATTTCTGAAAATGTTAGTGGTTACATCACCACTATTTTTTGCCTAGACTATCACTACATCCTAAGGTAGTTTTAAAAGTCGTAAGCAAATTTCTAGTTGTTACAATTTTACGACAGTGATTTTTCAAAGGGATATTTTTTTGCCACAAAAATAAATAAATCAACAACAATTTTAAAACAATAGAAAATGCTAAGAAAAAAACATACAAATCTTACATTGTATGCTTTTTACATGACTTCTCTACACACATGCTAAATTTCATGCGATTTAGTAGAATGGTATTTAAATAAAATTGATTTGTATGATTGGAGTAGACAATTCTCCAAAAAAAAGAAAAGAAATCACAACTTCTAAACTATTGATTTTCGCGGAATTAATGTTTGTTTTAAATGGATTGTTAGGGTGTCCTCTACCTGCAAAAAATCCTTGGACCACTATAAATGGACCACTCTGTATAAGGAATACGTCCTTAAAATTTCACATTTCTACGACCAGCGGTTTATGCTGTGTTGATCCATCAGCCAGTCAGGACCACCACAGGATGCACCTCTCCTTCCCAATTCTTCCTTCACCTGGTCTCACTTCGAGGTGCAATATATTGCACAGGTAGAGTCTGGCTAACGGAAGCGTGTCCTGGAGTTTTCTTGAAAGTTTTGATATGGCAACATTATTAAGCTGTCAAAAGTAAACTTCAAAGTCTCTGGTTAGTTCTATATAGTTTGTGCCGTTTGTGCTTAACCATGACTGAAAGATGTCAAACGAAGTTTATAGAAAAAAATGATAATAGAATTTATATTATTTGTGGAGGAATTGTTGTCGCTTTATTGGCGACATTATTAGCTTACAGGTGTGCACTTATGTATATAATTTAAAATTAATTAGTGTTTCAGTATTCAGTATTTCAAAAGTTCATCTTTACAGATTTCATCTGATCACAATCATAGTAAGCTATGGGCTGGGATGTGTGGCTTGTTATTATGGATTAAGTTCAAATTATTTGCAAATGTTTATTGAACACTTGACGTGCCATTTTGCTAAAAAGCTGTCTAATGAAGATGAAATCAATGACTCTCTCGAGGCAATTAATGTGAGTTCACTATACTATATTTTTTGTAAACATTAAACTAGTTATAAGTGTAGGTCAGTTTCTTATAAGGGCTTAACTGTACAATATATGACATCGAGTTGAGACTTCATATTTTTTTCACTAATAGATCTCTCTATAAGAAGCCTATATATAAAATTTGAGATCGCGGAAACAAATAAATTTGTCAAAAAAAAATTTTTAAGTTTCAACTTTTTATGTAATTTTACCACATCCATACACCAATATATCGATGTTTTTTCACAAAGTTCGTTACAATATTCTATTCTCTGAGTTATTTTCAATCACTATTGTAGTTAAATATTTATTTTAATAGTTAAATCTTGATTTATTCGTAAATAATATCAAATATATCAGTAACACTGATACATATTAAATTGATTATGTCCATGTAAGAATTAGCAAATTTGAAATGTCAGTTTTAGTTTCAGTTACAATATTTTATTTCCACACAGAAAAGCTTTATCAAAATAGGTTTAGGTTATTTTTAGGCAGAATCCTTTTTTTCTTTCTATGTTGGTTAGGTTAGGTTAGAACAGTGACCACTAGGCCAGTACGACTAGGACTTTTAGAACTTTTTTCTTAATCTGTAGACACCTTTTCTGGTACCTATTATTACACATTAAGTCATTGAATGTAAACATAACATTGAACAAAAAAGTACTAGATACACATCACACAATCCCATGCAAAAGTTCTCTTACAACTGTCACCAATTGTGTTTAGGTAGTTATTCTAATGAAATATAAAATAATGTAAATTGAACCTTAAGTGCAATGCTTAAAGTTGTTTTCACAAAAATTTAACCTCAAAATTCGAAATTTGGAAAATTAAATATCTCGAAAACTACTAGCCTCTGCGATTTTCCTTTTTAAAGGAGAGTTCCTCTTACCGCTCCCCTCCTCCCCCAACCTCTCTCTCCCCTTAAATCGACGTCATATATTGTACAGTCCAACCCTTATAAGTAAGAGAAAATGTATGATTTCAGATTGCTTACCATAATTGCAAAATATAGTGATCGATTTTAATTGATTGGGTTTTAATTAATTAATATGTAATTAGAAATCATATTTAAATTATGATCTTGTTCGATAGATTTTTGCATATATTCTTGACAATTATTATAATTAAAAATTAATATTTACAACACTAAGTATTTTAAAATAAAACTAGAACTTTTTACATTATTTGAAATAGATAAGATTATTTTAAAATCTATTCCTTACTAATATTCCTTAATAAATAGAAATTAAGTGATGAGTAATAACCATTTAAATATGATACATGATTTGCAAATGTTTTCATAATGATTCACTTTTCTAAATACTTAATGTAGATACATATATATAATAATTAATAACTTAATATAGAACATAATTATGAATTATTAATATATTAGAACATAACTAAGCTTATTGTTAGTTTAATAATTATAAAAGCCAGTAAAACCTTTACAATAAAAACTTGATTATCTTTATTATTAAGTTTTGTTGCTTAAGTTTTAGTCAAATTATGATTAGTACCTGGGCGACCGAGCTTCGATCGGAATTCTTTTTTGTTATATCGTGTTTTTAGATAAAAAAAAACAGAACTTAAATAAATACAAAAAAAAAACAAAAGTAAAAACTTTGTATTCTGACCGGCACTCGATCCCGGGCATATGTGTTGTCTAACTTGCGCCTTGACCGCTTGACCACGATGATTATATCCCAGTGTAAGAAATTATCAACCACATTCTGCGTAGAATAATGCAAAAGAAAACCGCATGAAAACTCGAAAACACGCGTTTTTCCAGACATGAGACTAATCTAGATCGATTTTTCGGCCCCGAAAGCTCCTACGTACCAAATTTCAACGAAATCGTTAGAGCCGTTTCCGAGATCGCTGGTATAAATAAATAAAGATATAAATATACAAGAATTGCTCGTTTAAATATATTATATAGATGAGATAATATATTTGGGTACCAAATATTTAAGTTTGTCACTGATACCATTCAATATATATTTTCCAGGATTGTCACACGTGTGGGTCAAAGAATTGTGATCGCCATGATCCAGAAATATCACCAGAGCCATGGGCTAACTTACAAGTGCATAAACAACTAGATCAGGCTATAGAAGATGTAAGTTATTTTATCATAAATATATTTTAGACTTGTGACTTACACTCGCTTTACTTCGGTCACAATTTCATTGGTTTAAATTATTTTGAATGGAACCCTATTTCTTTTTCTAAAATAAAAGTAGCCTAAGTTACTCCTTATAACATCAGTTATCTGTCAGTGAAAGTCCCGTCAAAATCGATCCAACGATTTGAAGATTAGCTGTAACAAACAGACAGACAAAAAATATTAAAAACTGTTTATTTTCTTATAAGTACCATGTATTCTTTCATATACGTTTAGTAATAAGTTCAACTACCTCGATGGTGTAGGGGCTAGCATGTACGGCTGCACATCAGAAGGTCCTGGGTTCTAGTCCTGATAAGTTAGATATTGAGTCTTTCTGAATAGTAAGTCTCAGTAACAGCCCGGAGTTGGGAAGTTGCCGGTGTTTCACCCCCGTGCCGAGGCAGAGCACATAAAGCCGTCGGTCTTGCGCGTTAACTCTCACCGGTCGTGTCGAGTAAACGTCTCACCAGAGTATGAGAGGGACAGGAATAGAGAGTGCACTTGTGTCCGCGCGCACACTTGTGCACTATAATATTTTCTGTGCAGTAGTCTCAATGAGATTGGCCACCATGACCCGATTCCGTCAGAAGGACATTAGTAAAAAACTGTAATTTTGACATATGTTTAAACACTTCTTCAATTTTATTTATTTGAAATGGAAAATCTTATTGAAATAGATATTATTATCGATACAGAGGCTGAATCTATAGATTTTAGATTTTTGTCTGTTTGTCCATTAGAAGAAAACCACTGGACAGATTTTGATGAAATTTGGTATGATGGTAACTGGTCCGTGTTGACATTTAGGATACTTTTTACTGCAGGAAAATATTTAATCTCTGAGAAATCTCTACTAACTGTTAAAACATACAAAGTATATTATAATAGAAAAAACAAGTCATGAATGTTTGTTTATTAATTAAGTATATTTTTGTTTTCAGTTTTATAATTCAATTTTAGAACAATTTATTAACACATGGTATAGCAAAATAACACTTCAGCCATTTTTTGTGGATGAACTGCGACACCAGCTCAGATATGCATCAGCGTCTTTGTTAAGAAGAGCTCTCAAGGTAATTATTAATATTACTGTAATATTTTTTACAAATAATTTATGCTGCAGTTAGTGCGAAATTTGATTTGAATTTTACATATACATAATATGTCAAGCCAGCATTGTAGTTTGGGCGAGTTAGTGAGTTAGTGAATGAATTTGTGCAACTTGATGGACAATGGTCTACATCTCGCTTTGATGTGAATCCAGTACACACCAATGGGACGCGAGAAGGGCTGAATTATTTTTTATATAACTAGCGTCACTCTTGTGCATACCTAGGTGCGAAACAGTAGCTTGTGTGTTATTTAAAGTTATATTCTAACTATGTATTAAATTTTATCTAAATCCGCCCAGCCTATTGAATGTGAAAGAGTAACGATCACATATTCGCTTCTATAATAGTAATACAGTATATATTAAGGAAGGCAGTGGTAGCCCAGTGGTAACGCGCCTGCTTGGAAAATTAAATGAAGTGTGTTCAAATCCCCGGTCTCGTATCTCTGATATTCTCATGTGCGAATCATTTCCAACATGATTACCGCTTGCCTTACGGTGAAAGCAAACATTTTGATAAAACCTGCATGTCTGAGAGAACCTAGCAAGTTTTCGAAAGACATGCTCAGTCCGCCCGCACTTGGCCAGCGTGGTGGACTATGGCCTGATCGTATTGAAGGAAGACCCACCCCAAGCAGTAGGACGTTAAAGAGGGCTGGATACAATATATTAATTTCAGATAGATTACAACAGACTATTATTCGATCGTCTCATACCATGTGCACTAAGGCACTACACAGTGAGCACGGCGGGTGCCCGTCAGAGCGTTCACGTCGCCGCAAGCAACCGTGCAGCGGAGATGAAGTATTTGAGATGTGTGACAGAAGCCATCCTCCCGCATCTCATGAGGAATACTGAAGCGCACAATAGGTATGTGATGGTGTTTAGATAGGTAATGGGATTGGAAATGGTGGTTAGTATCGGGTTTTCAATATGTTATTGGGTGTTTAATTCCAATTTAGCGGTGAAAAAACTTATTCACTATATGTCATAGTGTGGAACTCGATGATATAATAAATAATAATATTCCATAATCAAAAATATTTTTCTTTACTGTTATACTCTGGCCTATGTATTTTAAACCAACCATTTCGACAGGAACGTTTATAAAAAGCGTATATTTTAATTTAAGAATTAAGATATATTTCCATTTCGAATTTCACTTAAACACGTTGAGCCGAAAAGCTGGAACGACAACATGAAGAAGTAACAAATACAATTACTCACAATAATATATCAAATATGAAAACGTCGGCATTCTGCCTAAAGGATAATGGGCATTCCGTCCCCAGAGTGTATCAAGTTGAGACATATGTCATTTTAAAGAGCAGAAGAATAGCTTCAATTTATTGTATGACACTAACACTGAGACTCGTGCAGGGAAAGAACTATGAATCATTTAATTTTATTAAGCCCGTGAAAGTCTAAAACAGTATGACATATGTACATCACTTTAAAGGTCATAATAAGAGCTTTATTTTATTGTATAGCGCCAAAAGTAAGACAGTTACATGGAAGAGCTATGAATTATTTTATTGAAACAATGAAACAACTTGTAGCCATGGATCAGAAGCGAGATGTGTCTAAAATTATTTAGCAAGGCATTATCGCCCTTTTTACAGAACAGTACAACTACGCTTCTGCTCCATAATTGTGGGGTTTTCCTTCGAGTATGATGGAATTTAGTAACACTCTTAGAAATTCAGTTGTAGTTCCACCTGCACCCGGTGCTTTGTTGTTTTAATGACGTCCGGGATTTCTTCGGTATAGTGTCGGGTTAGCCTGGCCCTTAATCATTGTCTAGACTGATGGGTTGTCGTGTTGATGTCAATAGCTATCCATAAAATCTCTCGATCTCTCCCATTATTAAACTCGGGAGTAGATGATACAATCCTACTGTCGTCGGTTTTGAACTGTACTAGCCGGTTTTGCCCAAAAGAAAAATCAAAAAACCTCGAAAACCTTTGGAGCGTTACACCTTTGGATGACTGTAAGATCATCTTTCTCCTTTCTACCACGAGCTCAAGAGTAGGATCAGAAATCTTTTTTGGTCTATTTTTAGAATGTGTTTAAGACCCAACTAATTGGACACCTTTGAGGAACCCATCGTTAAAAGTAGCTACATCGCTGTCGCAATCAAAGTGGTTTTGGAGTTCCAGCTGAAAGCTTAAGGGGTTTTGGATTTGATGTGGCACTGGTAAGAACGTGGACTTCTTCAGTCGGAGTCAGTTGGATGCGTTCAAGCTGTACATAGTTACCATGCTGTACAAGACATCACAAGAGACTTGTGGACGATAAACCCGACACCACCTTGGGACTGTTGGTCACCCGAAAACAGAACAGGTGACCAGATTTAAGCATTATCGAGTTGTCCCCCTCTCTTCGAACTTCCAATAACCCTATAATATCCCATCGTAACGTGCTCAATTCTCCCTCATTTATTCATTCAGCTATCCTGTACAGGGCTGCAAAAGTCGCAATATGTGCGAAGGTGTGTTAAAACAGACGGCACGGTACGATATAAAATAATATTTATGAAAATATTGTACAATCTAAATAAAATAATTCGTAGATCTTCCATGTAACTGTCTCACTTTTGGCGCTGTACAATAAAATAAAGCTATTATTATGACCTTTAAAGTGATGTACATAAGTCATACTATTTTACTTTCACGAATTCAATAAAATTAAATGATTCATAGTTCTTTCCCTGCACGAGTCTCAGTGTTGGTGTCATACAATAAATTGAAGCTATACTTCTGATCTTTAAAATGACATATGTCTCAACTTGATACATTCTGGGGACGGATCCCATACAAAGTTGCCCATTCTCCTTTCATTTCAGATCGTTAGATTAAGAATATGGCGTATTTATGTTATACTAGCGACTCATCCTTGCTTCGCTCGGGTTCGTCCCTATGTTGCTTTCCGAAACAAAAATAATAATTTGGTTTAAATTTTTATTCGTGGGTCTCTATATTTTTTCTAAAATAAAAGTAGCCTAAGTTACTCCTTATTACATCAGTTATCTGTCAGTGAAAGTCCTGTTGTAATTGGTCCAGCCATTTCAGAGATTAGCCGGAACAAACAGACAGACAGACAAAAATTGTAAAAAATGTTGTTTTATTATATGTACCGTGTATACATCCATATGCATTTAGTAAAAAGCGGTTATTTTAATATTACAAACAGATAACACAAGCTATAAAAGAGTATATAATAATTATATAAAGTTAGTCTATTAATACCCAGCGCTTGCCATATAACTTCTTCAATACGCTCGTGCGCTAATTCACCCTGTTCAATAACGGACTACTTAAGTCGAACGTACCGTAAAGTGATGTTCCTCGACCGATTTCGGCCACGGCGGTCAATCTTATTGAGACTAGCCATCTGAGCAGGAGATATTATAGTGCACAAGTATGCGCTCAGACACAACGTGCACTCTCTATTCCTGTCATTCTCAAAGTCCGATGGGACGATATTTCGACACTCGGTGAGAAAGCTGTTACTGGGACTTTCTTAACAGAAAGACTCTTAAACTTGACCTGACCCGGGATTCGAATCCAGGACCTCCGGATGTGTAGCATACGTCTGCATGTTAGCTGTATTGTAGTCACTACTACATTAAGGTAGAAATCGGTATAATACATTATAACATTTATAATATTAGTATATCTCTTTATGTTATAGTGTATTTCGTGTGTTAATTCGTGAGATATTTGCGGGGTGGGTGCTGTTGTCTCTAACAGACTTACTAGCGGACCCGCATGTACTGAACACGTTGATTGTATTAGCGACCGGCGATGAGAAAATGGCGGACTTGCCGGCTACACCTAATTATAAGGTCGGTATTAGTTGTTTATTTGATGGACTAATACTTTTTTTTCTTAGTAAAGAAAATATATTTTTATTTCATATTCAATTGTATATTAATTTTATTTAAATTCAATTTCTTTTAAATTATATATCATTGATTTGTGATATTCCCGTTGCATAACAGTGTAACTTTATGTTATATTTGTGTGAAATTTATCAAAGAATATTAAATTAAAACCAAAGTAACCCTTTATTCGTGTGGCAGTCACTGGTGAAAGCTAGTATAATTAAGCTTAATAGGGTTAAATGGGACATGAAAATTTGTATGGAAATTGTCCCCTGTAACTTGTATGTGTGCAGGTGTATGCGAAAATGCTTTTTCTAACGTTAAAAAAGTTAATGCTACAACTAACGTATTAAAATTAACTCCTACCATTTTTTGAACATCATCCATTAAGGATCAAAAAACCATCAAAAAACCTAGTCGCAGACCAAAAGTTCTATATAAAAGAGACGAGCGACTCACCCTCGCTTCGCTCGGGATCGTCTCTAGGTTGCTTTCCCATACAAACTTTCATCCCCCTTTTCACCTCCTTAAGGGATGATTTCCAGGGTAAAAACTATCCTATGTCCTTCCCAAGGTCTCAAACTATCTTACCAAATGTCATCTAAATCGGTTCAGTAATTTTAGAGCCTATTCGGTACAAAGAAACAAACGAATCTTTCCTCTTTATAATATTAGTATAGATAAATGTTACTCTTCAACAATGCCTTATGTTATCTTTATCTGCACTTTTCCAGGTGGAATTCCTTGAAAACTTTGTCCGGCAATCAGAGTCCTTGTACTGCGCTAGAGCGAAACTTCTACGAATTGATTTGGAACTACTGTTAAATAATCAGGACCACTTCTACGCTCTTTTGCACCACTTGAAAACAACCACCGATATATATCTGTTACAGTTTTATAAAGATATCAGTGAGTTTCTTTTTTGAGTTTTCGTTTTGCAAATACATTAAATGGGTACATTATACTATTAACTTTGCTATAGTCAGATATCCCTGCAAATTTATATGCATTAAATTAATGTATCATATATGCATGAAAATTGACATAAATATATCGTAAGAGAAATATCATTGGGTGTTTCCCAACTTTAATTAGCCATATCAAAAATTAGCATCCTAAGGCAGGATAGGATTATCGTATACAAACATTTCTATGAACAATACTCAAAAGAAAAAAAATCAGTATAATAAATGTATGATGTAGACTCATTCAAAACCCGTAATAGAATTTAATAAATAAATAAAAAAAATCATGCAGAATCATTCCAAACCCGTGTACTGAACCCGGAGCCAACGGACTCGGAGCAGAGCGCGCTGCGCGACGAGGCGCTCGCCCTGCTCGGCCGCCTGCAGGCGCCGCGCCTCGTGCCCGCCGCGCTGCTGCACGAGCTGCGCGCAGACCTGGCGCAGGCCGCGCACTGTGTGCAGCGGTGAGTGACTCACGCATATATACCCGCAGGCACACACACACACACATATACACATATGTGATTGTTCTGCGTCCACCTGCGCGTCACCTCTGCTGACCTGGTACAGGCGCACGTACACACATACAGACGTGTGATCTCTACCACCCTGGTACAAGCACACAAACATGTGTGTAAATAAATAAACCTCCTTCTTTATAAAAACAACCCCATAAACAGATACTAACACAAATCAGATAGCAATGTAAGATTTAAATCAAAATGTCGCTTTTGGCCAGTACTACCGACTAAAAATCAACAAAACCTCCCCCGTCCTAATGGGGCGTCGCATGATCGCTTACGCATTCAACCACTCGGCCCCGACGTCAGGTCTGCCGAAGCAGACCACAACAACCATGGGGTTGCTCCACAGTCCACTTTGCCATCAGAAAAGTACCAGAAGCAACCCGCATAGCATACCGCCCACCGAAGTGGGCTCCCTGTACGTGTCTTGGTTTCGCGCCCGGCTGGATTGCCGGGCACTACTGAGCCCCCCCACTACGACAAGCTGAACGCACGTTGGGATGGAGGGGGAAGAGAGAGGGAGGGGGGAGGGTTCTTCCTCCTTACATAACTAATAGTATGTGTTACTCCTGGCCATCATAATCTATCTATGTACGTAACGTGATATAAACACACACATAGACACATGTAGTGTATATGACAATCCATCGCTAGTATCATCATCCAATCTAAAAGTGCCTAGATGTTCACGCAAGCCGATCAATATTCTCATAGCGCCTACTCGCAGATCTGTTTTAGGTAATCACTCACCCTTGTCACGTTTTTGTAATATTATTAATAATCATAGCACCTTGGATGCATTCGGAGACTCGCTACCTAAGTTCCAAAAAATGCAAAAACATACCTTTAATTTCTTTTGTAATTCTTCCTGATTTTTTATTCCAATAGTAACCTTTTTAATCTTTGTGTATTATTTTGTGTTGATGTAATTTGTTATTTATATAATTTAATATTTTATAATAGTAATTTATCATTGTAACAGATATAATGTAAACATGTTATAAAATTTCCATCTTTGCATGTGGTATTCACCTTAAAAGGTAATGCAATTAGCTATTAACTACTGTACTCGAATATAATAATAAATTGTAATATTGTAATTGCCACTGGTGACTCTATATATAAATAAAAAAATAAAAAAAAAATGTTCATATTATTAATAGTAGTACTTTTAAATAATAATAACTTTATTGTTTTCCACAGATTGCAAACAAGTAGAGCCCTGTACCAAGCGACGCGTCAGTCTCACGCTGCTTTAGAGAAAATTATGCTACCAAAGTTCTTACATAGTGAGGAGGTTTGTTAAACTGCTTTCATTTAATATTTCAATTTGAATTTCTCAAAATTTATATGATTTCCGCAATAATTGTAATTTTAATTTTCAGTTTTATAAATTGTATATTGGACCAAGAATACCAACTGGTTATCAAAAGCAAATGACTAAAAGGTAACTAATATAAAAATAATGAAATGTATGCGTCATTAAGTTATTAATATCTGATGTTTATCCAGAGGCCTTATTAATATTTATTGACCGACTTCAAAAAAGGATTAGAAGTCTTCAATTTGAGTGTAATTTTTTTGCGTATTTTACGCAATATTTCAACAAACACAGATACCCCATAAATATTTTTTTTCAAACTAGATCAAAAAAGTATTTATTATGGGGTAGTAATAGAGATAGTTTTAAGAAAAAATCCATTGCTAAACATCTTTTATAAAGCTAATTCTTGCTTATATTTTCCCTTTTAAGCTATGTTATTTTAATATATTATTATTTAATATAGCTTTACAGCTAATATCTAAATCCAAATCAGCATGAAGGACTGATTATGAAAACTTAAAAAAATACTGTCCTATAAATTTGATTAGTTATTTTTTTACTCTTAAGTGCCTGGAAGTTAGTTTTTTTTTTTTAGTTTTTATTTTGCCATTTTTAGTGTAGACGTAATAAGCAGATTGTTGATTTTTTAAAAACCGCTCGACTGATTTCGATAAAATTTAAATGGGACTACCTGGGAAGTACTCTTGACTGCCTCGGTGGTGTAGTGGCTAGCATGTACGGCTGCACATCGGGAGGTCCTGGGTTCGAGTCCCGGGTCGGGCCAAGTTTAGTTATTGAGTCTTGGTGTATAGTAAGCCTCAGTAACAGCCCGGAGTTGGGAAGTTGGCGGTGTGTCACCCCCGTGCCGAGGCAGAGCACGTACAGCCGTCGGTCCTGCGCCGACACTCTCACTGCGAGTGTCGATTTCAACCCACCACAGTATGAGAATGACAGGAATACAGAGTGCACGTTGTGAGTGTTGTGATAATATCTCCTGCGCAGATGGCTAGTCTCAATGAAGCTGGCCGCCGTGGCTGAAGGCGGTCGGGAGGTCATTATTATTATACCCTAAACAAAAAAAGAATTTTTCAAATCGGTTCAGGCGTTTTCGAGTAATCTGTAAACATACATAAAAAAAGTCCGGCGAATTGAGAACCTCCTTTTTCGAAGTCGGTTAAAAAACCACATACAAATAAAGCTGCTTGTGTGTATGACATTTATTTGATTAATTTAAAACGATTTCTTTAACTATTTTAGACCACAAGACAAACTAAACATGCTAAGACTAGGGATCAAGTTAAAAAACGCCATCAAGTCTCAAGGAACAGACGGACAAGTGCTAGAAACGATAGATACGGATATGGACGAGGGGGAGAGTATGGAAAATATGGATATATTGAAATATTTGGACTCTTTGGCCGCTGACGATTCTACGCAAGATTTGAGCACTTACAAAGTGGTTTTGACCAACGTCGAATGTAGACTGGTGAGTTGTTACCTTTGACCGACTTATTAACAAGAGGGTTCTTACTTCCGTTCTTCATTCGTATTTGAGATATTTTCATCAACTATTTCATTTTTTTTTACTGAGTGAGTTATTTCGAAGATTTTAATTTGAAAAGTTAAATAAAATGCCGTCCGCGTGAGTATTTAATATCTTTTTAAGTTGTAGCAATATATATTTTGTTTTTAACCGACTTACAAAAACGGTTTTCTCTATTGGAAGAAATTTTCAGTGCCTGGAAGTCGTTTTTTTTTTTTTAAGTTTTTTTGTGGTAAAATTCATTATTATCGATGGAAAGAAATGAAAAATAACTTTAACATATTTTTTTATTACTTTAAATTTTAATTAATTTATAAGCTTTTGTTTTACATAACTCGGAACAACGTGAAATCGTTTTAATTATTGTAACCATAAGAACGCACGGTGTTCGGACCCGCCATGATTTTACGATTCTTAATATTTGTCATGTGATTATAATATAAAGTTAGAAAAACCAAACTTATAAAAATAAACTTAGTCGATAGCAACTGCTAACTAGGTATTATTTTTGAAGTAAGACTTCTTTACGCACGCTTGACTTGGGGGGTAAGCTGGTGAATGCGTTACGAAAACATGTACGTACGTTTGTTGCCATGGCAACCGTTGTTATTGTCTGAAAAATGATATGTAAAATTATATTCTTTCCTTAAATGATATTCTATAAATATAATTGTAATATGCCTAATATACGTTATTTTTAGTATCTCACCTATCCTAATTATTTAAAACATAAATTGAATTTCATAAAGAGTACCGATAACCTACAGAAGTTTTATTTCTTGCGCGTGTACACATTCATACACGCACTCTTTAAATTTTTTTTATTATTTTCTCGTCAGGCTTAAGCGGACAATGGTAGTGGCTTAATTTATAATACTTTCTTTGCTACGCATTTTAGCTTTACTTACGTTGGCCTTCAAAATAAGCAAGACACATGTTAGAAAATAAATTTAGTAAAAATTTAGTAACTACTGCTATTATCACAGTTATGTTATCTCCTAATTAGCCACGTGTTAAATAAAAATATAACTCAATCATCGAACCAGTAACTTTCAGTTAAATAAACACAATCTGGAACAGAATGAATCTGGAACATAAAAATAGCCCATATATAACTAATCCTAAACATATTGTACACTACATGCATTAACGTCAAATTTTATTCAAATCCATCCGTACATAGTAGCAAATATTATAGAACAATACAAAAAATTACATAACATTATAAAGCTTGTTGTGACATTTTAAAATGTTAAGTATTCTACTATATTTAGTATTAATTTATATTTTTAAATAAGAAATAATGTATTAAAAACTGTGTGTTCATTTGTCATTAATGAAAAACTCCATATCTATACACATAATAAGATTCTTACTGAGTCGAATCTACCGGTGGTAGGACTCTGTCAAGCCTGAGGAGTCCGACTGGATGGGTACCACCCCCTTATCTATTTCTGCCGCCAAGCAACAATGATTGCATTGTTGTGTTCCGGTATGAAGGATAAGGTAGCCAGCGCAATTACAGGCAAGAGGCATATCATCTTAGTCCTCACAGTGACAACGCACCTGTGGTTCTGCATTTTTGTTACTTAAAACCTAAGTGTATGAACCGTAGGTGTTATGGGCGTCAGGTACTGCTTTCCATCAGGTGGTCTGTCTGCTCGTTTGTCACTGAATCGCATAAAAAAAAAAAGAACCTGTACATGAAATATTTTTTTGGAAATTTTATTGAAAAGTCGTTATTATCGATACAGAGGTCGAATCTATAGTTTTTAGAATTTTTGTATGTCTGTCTGTCTGTGACCGCATCACGAGAAAACCCCTGGACAGATTTTGATGAAATTTGGTAAGATGATAGCTGGCTATCCGGATCAACATATAGGATATGCTTTACCGCGGGAAAGTATCTTATCTCTGAAAAATTGGTTCGAAAGGATAATTATTATTGATAATTATCATGATAAATATGTGTTGATAATTACCTTTGATAAATATAATGGAAAATATTTAATTTGCAACTATTCAAATTGTCGATCGGCAAACTGAACTCTCTCAATCAAAATTTCAAGCTCTAACAACTCAATCAGCAAACTGAGTTAATGCAGTTGAGTAGGATGAGAATGATATTCTATTCATTAATTTAATTATATAGTACCTATGTGGTTGATTAAATTTATTTCACCTCTGAGAAATCTATACTAAACGTTAAAACGTAACTAAGGACGAACCCGAGCGGAACGAGGGTGAGTTGCTAGTATAGTATGACGGCACGTTTGGCTCAGTTTGTAGTGACCCTACTTTCTGCACCAGTGGTCGCGGGTTCGATTCCCGCTGGGGGCATTCATTTGTGTGATGAGAACAAATGTTTGTACTAGTCATGGGTGTTTATATTTATAATATGTATGTATTTAAAGTTATATGTGTGTAGTGTATCAACTATCTGGTATCCATAACACAGACCTCGTAGCTTACCATGGAAATAGATGGTGTTGTGTGTTAATGTCCCAACATATTTATTTATTTATAGTATATATGTTATATCAGAACACACATTCCGCAGCAAGCGCCGCCGCGCCGCGGGCCGGTGCGCGTGTTCACGCTGACCGTGCACCGCGTGCGGCCCGGCCTGCCGCCCGCGCTCTGGACCCTGGAGAGGAGCGAACACGACTTCCATCTCCTGAGGAGCAAACTCCTCGAGTTCCACGGAGAGACTCTGCTGGTTGAGCTGCCTCTGCCTTCTAGAAGGTCAGGAGATTAAAACGTAAATTTGTTTGATTTATGTTCTTACTACCGACTCATCATCGCTTCGCTTTAAAAACAAATCTATCCCACGGAAGCCGTACATTTTTCCTGTATAAAATGTATCCTATTTGCTATTTATTCCAGACTAATCAATCTCGGTGCCAAATCTGACTCAGATCCGTTCAGCCGTGAAAGAGTAACAAACATCCATCCATTCTCACAAACTTTCATATTTATAATATTAGTATGGATTTATAAATCTTATTATAGCTTTGTTTTTTTTTTATATTTTCTGTGTTCTTATTTGTCATGTTGATGTTAGTGTTTCGTAGGAATAGTACGTATGTTTGAATTTTTAAATGCCTTTACAGGTTCTTTTGCCATGACAGAGATAATAGCGGAATAAGTTTAGGTGATAGACTGCTCAGCAGTTTACCAGCTTAGCTTAAATTATACATTTCTTTTTATATACAATACATTTTGTTTTGTGGGTCTTTGTCTGATTTCGTAATATGCTAAATTTCATGTTAACCAGTTGTGTAAATAAAACATTCTAAGCCTCAGTTCTATATAAAGTAGGTATCATAATTTATGGCTGTAAATAAAAAAAGATTTCTTTCACATTTGTTTACTATAATACCACAGTCCACCGATCCATGCAGTCGTCTAACGATGGTATTTAGATATGGCAGTTGTACGGGACGCGAATACACGTCCGAGATGGCACTACATCGCTTTAACCAAAAAATCTACCCATATGACAGTATTTCTATTAAAATCAATGGGCCACTACCCATTTTTTCATATAATTTTGTGAATATAATAATATCCCTTTCCAGAGACAACAGTCCGTTAGAGAATCTCCGCTACAAATACGAGGACTTTATCCAGCGCCTGCTCCTCATCTCGCTGCTGCAGACCAGCGAGCTGCTGCACCTGTTCCTCACGGTGGCGGGCGACTTCGCGGCCCTCGTGCAAGCCTCGACCCTGGCTTCGGGGCCTGACTTAGCCAACATATACCAGAACGTCGCCCACAAACTAAGAAAAGAGAAGGGACAGCATCTAGACTCGTTCCTGAGGAACTTTCTAGTGTCCTGTGATAAGGAGAGATATCAGGCGCTGTGAGTTTTTTTTTAATTTTTTTTTCTAATTTCAATAATGGCGAACAGCTATTGTAGGGGACGCGACCTACTACTAACTAAATGCTTGGTAAATTAATTATAGTCTGAGATCGTTGTAAAGTTTATTAATTTGATATGCTAAATATACTAAATTAATATGTTATATAAAATATGCTATATTAATTTGATAATGATAATATGTACTGCTAATGATAATGAATGCAGCCGGTTTGATTGCTATCCGAACATGCACTGGCTGTTATAGGAGTGTCGCTATGTATTTATAATGCTATGTCTAAGCATTATTGCTTATGTGTTCGGTGAACAACCTTTGGACCGAACAGCTATTATACTCTACTAGAAGATAGAAAAGTATGGAAGAATCTAGTATCGAAGGCCAAGATCGACTTTGGGTCGCTGAGCCAACGTAAGTAGTTTAATAATGATTGGTTTTAAGGGTTTGAATGTGGCCCACAAGTTCAGAAAGGAGAAGAAACTGTATCCGGACTTCTTTCTGAGTACTTCCCAGTGTTCTTTTATAATGAGAGATATTAAGCGTTGTGATTTTTTTAATAGGCATTTAGTATGAGGAATGGTCGAGTTCTAGGTAGAATAAGACTGGTAAGCTACTGGTCAATATGTAAATTTGATCGATGAAATCAGATAAATCTTCTTCTGTATATCTATTTGCTTCAAAGATTTTGATATTTTAAGACTACTGAAATAAAAAAAGACAATTTATTTAAAAAAAAATTGATTAAATTGTAAAATGAGATGTTTTGTTGTTATGATATTCAAGACAATTATTAATGTTTGGTCCATCTCAAAGAGATTTGAAAAAGATCAGCATACAGCAGGTATACCATACTTAGGTTAGTTATTGGATAAAGATTAAGTTTACTTTAAAATTTTAAAATTATTGCCTCTATTTGAGATTCTACAAATTCATAGAACTCTAGCTTCTCACATATGTTATAATATATTATTATTAATATTTTAGGAAGCAAGGCACGACTCGAGACGTGGAAGAAGCCCACGAAGTGAGTGAAGACGAGAACGAACAGAAAATACCAAAGCGTCAGAGAAACGTGCGGAATATACACAATTCGATATTCCTGAACAACTTCGACGTGGAGCCGGTTGTGATGGAGACGGACCTCACCTATCAAACGACGGTTGTGGGGATTGAACAATGTATTATGTATATATGTAAGTTATGCAATCTATTTATCACTTAAACTGAGTGTTTAAACACGCACGTACGTACGCATGCACGCACACGACGTGCGCGCACACACACACACACACGCACGCACGCACGCACGCACGCACGCACGCACGCACGCACGCACGCACGCACACTGACACACACACGCGCACACATGTATCATCAATGTCATTATATCTCTTTTTTTTGTTCTTGTTATATTCATTTTTTTTGTTTAATTGGTTATTTGACTTCATTTCTGTGTTTACTTTTGTTTATTATGTATAGGATTTTATCATTTAGGGGTATAAAAAATAGTTTACGTCCTATTGAATATACACACAAAATTTCATAAGAATCGGTTAGGCCGTTTCGGAGGAGTTTTATTACAAACACTGTGACACGAGAATTTTATATATCTGTACCTGAGAAACATAACACTGTAACTCCGTTTTTAACGATTAAATATTTAATGATTTTGCTACAAACAGTGTTATGCCATTATGGAAAAGGACGCATACAATAGTATACTGTAAAAAACACAAACTCGTAAAAAACGGAGTTACGTGTTATGTTCCTCAGGTCCAGATACTAGATATAGATGTGTATAGTTGTGTGATTAAAGTAAACGAAGGATGTCTGTGTGCGCAGTGACCAACGTAGTGCGCGCGCGGCGCGCGGTGCGCGGCGCGGCGGGCGGCGCGCTGCGGGCGGCGCGGCGCGCGCTGGCCGCCGCCGCCGCCGCCGCGCTGCGCGCCGCGCTGTGCCCGCGCCGCCTCGCGCACCTCATCCGCCTGGGACACGGTCTGTTGCCTTCTTATTACACCTACACACGGGGACACACACACGGACACACATCATTATCATATTTTAGTTTACACATATTTAAAGTGCGACAGTTTGCGGGTCGACGACATCTATTATTCACTTTTATTATTTACTAGCAGAACCCGCGGCTACGCCTGCGTTCAATCTACAAGAAAAACTGTGGCTTTATTTATATTGTCCATATTATTAAATTGCGATTAAAAAAAGGTGAATAATACTTAACGACCTATTCTCATACCTACCAAATATACAAAAAAAAAATATCATTAAAATCAGCCGTTTTGAAGGAATACGTTATACGACCACAAATACCATGACACGAGATATTTATATGTTAGATTAGCCTGAATTAACGCTGTTGAATTTCTTTGTATTGGATGAGGCTTCTGTACTACGTAGTATAGTATTATATGATGTGTGTTGCACTACAGGAATACTGTTCGGCAAAAAGGCGAGCGCGCGCGCGGACGCGCTGCCTGTGCGCGAGCGCGCGCGCCGCCGCCTGCCCGCCGCGCTGCACGCCGCCTTCGAGCTGCTGCAGTGTCCGCAGCTCAACAAGCAGGTCACATATCAAATTAAGACCACATATTAAATAAATGAATAATGAAAAAAAACGTGTGTGTGTACTTATGTACGCACGTAAGAAGTTATACTTCTTTGGCGTAACAGAACATAATAGCTAAAGATTTCATCCCGTGTGTCACAACTCTCTGTTTCTAAAAGGAATGCAGCTATCATCATGTCACTTTCAGCTAACTTCATCATGTCGCTTTTTGGCTGTCGGTGTGCATGCGCATCGTAAAAATTTTACACTCATATTTTTTTCCAAACGTCCCAAAGAAGTATAACTTCAAAAAAAAATAGTAAAGAAAAAGCAGTGGTAGCCTAGTGGTAACGCGAGCCGCTTGGAAAACCGAGTGAAGCGGGTTCAAATCCCGGGCCTCGCACCGCTGATATTTTCATGTGCGAATCATTTCCAACATGATTACTTGCCTTACGGCGAAGGAAAACATCGTGAGGAAACCTGCATGTTTGAGAGAACCTAGCAAGTTTTCAAAAGACACGTAAAGCCCGCCAACCCGCACTTGGCCAGCGTGGTGGACTATGGCCTGATCCCCTCATATTGAAGGGAGGCCCACCCCCAGTTGTGGGACGTTAAAAAGGGCTGAATACAATAAAAAATGCGTTTGAATCTAAGCCGTAAGTAACGTATGTATCAACGTCGTGTCTACACGATGAAAACTTCGAGTTGATTTAGTATCCGAAACTCTATAAGAAAATTGATACATGTACTTTTAATAATGCCCAATTTTTATATTTTTTCTATTGTTTACAGTTGGTGTACAGTTTGCTGGACCTGTGTGTTATGGAATTATTCCCCGAATTGCTTAAAACTGAAACCAACGTAACTAATAGTTGAAAATGTATTAAACTGTGTGTACTATCTATAACGTAAGTGATTTTGTAAATTTCAAGTGATTGAATCCATAGTTTTCTATGATTTATTTTAACTCTGTGTGTAATTTGTATTTAATTGTAAATATTATAATGATAAATATATTTTTGTAATAGTTTAGTTATTTATGAAAGCCTCCATCTGTGATAAAGTCGAGGCTATAGTGGAACTACGATTTGTAATGGACAGGATTGAGACCAAATAAATTATTTTCATATTTCAGTATTGTTTTTTTTTTTTATTTAAGAGTGTATTTAGAAATTTTCATAATATAATACTTTCTTAGATTTACGCGAATATTTGACATTTTAAATGGAGAGAGAGACCTGTCGTGATCATAATTGCTATAGGTAAAGCATTCGAAACCTCGGGAACCAAAAATCTAAATAAATCCCTGAAAAAAAATCCGAATAGATAGTTTTATTTAAAAAAAATCATACTTTTCTCAAAATGCTCAAATGCTGCTCAAAATTAAAAAAGTTAAAAATAAATGACATCAATATGATTATGATTTTACAAGCCCTATGAATCAATTACAAATGACAATAGTAATAATAACTAAAAAAAATCCGAATAGATAGTTTTATTTAAAAAAAATCATACTTTTCTCAAAATGCTCAAATGCTGCTCAAAATTAAAAAAGTTAAAAATAAATGACATCAATATGATTATGATTTTACAAGCCCTATGAATCAATTACAAATGACAATAGTAATAATAACTAAAAAAAAGCAAAACTAACCATGAACGAGAAACGAGAGAGTTACTCTTTTAAATATATATTGAGTTATTTTTAATGCAACTGTAGTTATCCCGTCATCCCCAATTTAATTAACTTTAGGGAATATATTTACGGACACCACGGATACGGGTATGTGGAAACGCACCAGCTAGAAAAGCCAATATATCCTCTAAAACCCAACGAAACCTTCCTTGTCCTAATGAAATTTTAAATGATCAACCACGCGCTCAACCATGATGCCCCAACCGCTGACTACCAAGGCAGACCACAACAAACAAGGGGATGCATTCACGATCTATTCTATTCTACTGCTATGAAAGAAGTATCAGGAGCATGCCGCATAGGACACCTCATGAAACCTACTGATTGCTTACCAGAAACTTGACCAGACTAATATACTATGCAACTAATACATAATATATTTTTATTATAAAATATTGAAATGGAAATGGGAAATCATTGTTTAGTATCAACCGCGTCCATTTTTATTTTTTTCTAAGCCGGCGCCACTAATATATTAGTATTTAGCCGTTTTTAAGCTCTCACTGCTGGGCACGAGCCTCCTTTCAATACGAGGGGGATCAGGCCATAGTCCACCACGCTGGCCAAGTGCGGGCGGATTTCAAAAACTTGTCTTTCGAAAACTTGCTAGGTTCCCTCAAACATGCAGGTTTCCTCACGATGTTTTCCTTCACCATAAGGCAAGTGGTAATCATGTTGGAAATGATTAGCACATGAAAATATCAGAGTTGCGAGACTTGGAATTTGAACTCGCTTCACTCGGTTTCCCACGCGAGCGCGTTACCACTGGGCTACTACTGCCTACTAAGATATTAGATATATAAAAATTAAAAAAAAATGTCATCCACACGGAAACTTATCATTAGGGTCCGACTCCCGACCCTTAATCACATTTCTGTTATTCTCATCTTATTTATATGCGTTAGTTGCATTTTAATAATAGTTCCCATAAAGCGTAGCGCTTTTTCTGCCGTCTGGATTTACTTCAATACTGTCAATGGTCAGCTCCTATAAGCAGTTCAAACTAGGGCAATTTTTAATACTCTAAAATTGTTATGGAGGAATGATGATCATAACAGCAAAAATGCATCAAAAATCATTCAGTGGTTCTATGAATAGTGGATAAGTGCACACATATAGACAGATAGTTATTCGCCGGTGACTTGGTTTTATAATGTAAGCAACGGATTTTTTACGTCTGGTAATCCAGAGAAGTGAGATTTGAGAACAAATAATTCAATATATCTTCGATCACCGCCTTTTATTCCTAACCCATCCTTTTTGATTAGTTCATTCAAAATTATCTAATTTTGTAAATGGAGAGCACGCTATGAACATTAAATACTATGAAAAATTTTGCTAATTTAAATATACCTATATTATTTTTTAATGTAATATATAAATATCCCATGTCACGGTGTTTGTGGTCGCAACTCGCACAGCGAACTCCTCTGAAACGGCTCGACCAAATTAAAATTTTAATGGTCGCAATGGTGAGAGCGGGGCGGCCAGCTTCATAGTTCATACTTCATAGACTACTAATATAAATACTGGCCGCGATTTGAATGCTCAACTTCGAATTAGTCAATCCGCACAATCGAGCACTTTGAAAAGTACTGTAGCAGTAGTAGTAAAATATAAGTAGTATTTTATCGCGTTATTCGTGTTTGTGCGCCAAACTGCGGCATTATGCTTTGTAATTGGAAAAAAGGGTTTGTTTTTAACTCACTTTTTAATAAATGGCCGCATAATATACAATGTGCTCTATCGCATTCATGGATGACAAATAAAATCGCATTCTTCATACTTTAATAGTCTGTAACATAATATAGATAAACTGTCTGTGATAAATATGAAATGTCATTGTCAATTTCCTTAAAGCGACGCGGTTAGCTGTTGGCGGCTTGTGTTTTAAAGTATATTTAATAAATGTAAGAATAATACATACGTTTATTATAAAATGTAATTTAAGCAATAATTAAGTTGCATTAACATTTACTTATATATATTTACAGATAAAATTGAAGATGGCGGCGGCTATGCCAATTAACCCTAAACCCTTCCTCAATAGTCTCACAGGGAAGTCTGTGCTTGTTAAATTAAAGTGGGGGCATGAATATAAAGGTTTACTAGTTTCAGCGGATGGCTACATGAACTTACAATTAGCTAATACTGAAGAAATTGTTGATGGATCATGTACAGGTTAGTTTATATGTTAATGTATGTACCATAGTAAACATTTTTTCTGCTATGCTTTTTATACTTATTCTATTGATATGAAGTTTTGTTTAGGTTTTATTTAAAAATTAAATAAAACTGAATTCATTTGTTATTATCTCTTTTTTTACCTCGGTTATCTATTGTTGTAGGAAATCTTGGAGAAGTCCTAATTAGATGTAATAATGTTTTATATGTAAGAGGAGCAGAGGAAGAAGATGAAGAGGGGGAGATGAAGGAGTAATGTGGATATTTTTATGAGACAATAAATAGTATAAAAATTTGTGTCACCTCTAAAACTTCTGATAGAAGAATAAGTGTTTAAGAATTAAGAGTTTCAATTCCAAATGTAATGGAAACTTACATTAAACTTAAGTTGGGTACTATTATAATAGTAATAAATATTAATTGTGATTTTTCACTTAAATATAAGGTTTAAAGTATATATTACGTTTTATTACCAAATCCATCCTTTCAAAAAGTAATTTTACTAATTTAAATGAAGTTCATAAATATTCTACTAGATTAATGAAGCATATTTTATAGAATATTCAAAATTATTTTTAGCCATGTAATTTTTCTTGTGAATTTTTCTGAGGCACACCTATAAGCCACCAGAACATAGAACATTGAATTTTTCCAATGTTTTAATAGTTATTCTGCTATTTGGGACGGAGACAAATAAAAAATCATAAAAATTAGTCCAACTGTTTTTGAGTTATAAATGATATAACTAACACAACTTTGTTTTATATGTATAGATTTAGCATATTAATTTTTTTGTGAAAAGAAGCAAATTATAAATAAAACATACAGTTTTTGTTTGTATATTATATTCAACAAGTATTTACAGAAATCACAACATTTATGGTCACACATACAAGGCCTACACATATTTTTATTTCAACAATAAATGCATTCAATGAGAAAATCTGCCACATGAAACAGTTATCTAAGAAACGTAATTTAAAAGTTAATAAATGCTGTAAGAAGGCAATTTTTATAACTATAAACTGACTATTTTGAGCATAAAATCTATGTATAGAAAAAATATGAATCAATTATGTATGGATAATATTAATTTTTAGTACTTTTGTCATGTTGATTCAAACTAAGCAATTACTATACATATATCATATACTATAAACAACTATTCCCAACAATATCATATATTAACATGTGCTAGTGGAGTCGTCATTGCTAAAATATACTAAGTCTGAGCCCAACTTTATAATCATAGATCATGCACATAATAATCTATTCCTAGGACAGAAAGATTACTGTATGTTGAGAAAGAAGAAAATGCAGATAATCAAAAAACTATTATGAATGCGAGAAAGTTTTTGAAAACTCCTACTAAATTCTTCTTTATGTAAACTAACTCGTAAAGCAAATATGTATTAACCTAACAAAATTAGACCTACATGATACATCTACTCTTACAGTGAGTAAACCAAACATCAATGTGACTTATTCAGTTTGCACTCTACAATCCTTACTGATATTATAAAAATATAAAATGTGTTTATTGGGTTGTTCTTCATGGCAATGAAAAAATCAGAACTTAATAAATGACGTGTAATAAGAACCTTATCAAAAAGAGAGTAGGTTTGGATTGCTATAATATATTTTGAAGTAAATAATTACTTAAACAACTTAAGTATATTTTAAGTTGCAATAAAAAATATTATGATAGTTACATATAGAGGATACACATACACTTTTATGCATGCAACTTTCAATATATATTTCTTCTATTAATTTTTTTTGTGAACATCAGTCTGATGTTCTGATCATTCCGATCATTCCAATTCCATTTTGACAAAAAATATAAAATAATGGCTGTTAGAAATGTATTTGCATTTTGAATTGGATATCCACTAGTTTTTATTACATAGATACAATATGACAGGAGTCTATGAAACAATACCTGTTACAATAATAAAATAATTTAATTCAAAATATCAAGACTAATTTAACGAAATGTTATAACATATTAATATCCATCAAGCTGTTTAGTCTTTAGACACAACACATTAGTATTACCATCCGTCTGAGGCATTCAGGAAATACAAACCAACTTAATATGAATTGCAGTATTAATATAAGTACTTTTTTCACTAAATATATACGATGCAAGTTAAGCTTTTATAAAATGGAACTAGTTTCAACATTACTATGATCGGTTTTAAAATCACTTTTCGAATATTATAAGGCATTTCATATTTTTTATATTGCTTTCTATATTTTATATATTTATTATAATTAATACACATTCATATATAAACCATGAACATTTCTTAATACTAATTTATAAAATAAAATATAAATCCATGAGGTACAAGATATGTACTGACTGTTAGTTGGGGATTCATTCAAATTAACATGTAAATCGGTTTATTTTTTGTCATACTCGTTAATGAAAGGTATATATTTTTGGTATGCCGAGATGTTTCTTCCTTATTCATTATGTTATTCATTTGAGCTATTTTGTATGGAACATTACTGATATTGAAATATGAGCTAATAATACTTAAACGAAAAAGTTAAAGGACATAAATTTAAATGTCCTTTTTAAATAATATATTTTAAACTTATAAAATAATATATGTATTACAAAATTATTTTGAAATATTATATAAAAGTCAAAATATATAAAAGTGAAATGTATAGCAATTCTATATCAAAAATAAAAAGTCACTATTTTCATTCATTCCTCAGAGTTAATAAATTATAAGATATTTTTTAATGAATAATCCATATCCACACAAATAAGTTCATAATACAATATCATTGGAGGCTGTCAGCACAAAAAGGCCTACATTTTTGTTATTAAACTCACAGTTTTAGATATATTACTAAGTGCTGTTTATTATAAAATAACACCACGAAATTATAAACAGCATTGTATTCAGCCCTTTTATAACGTCCCACTGCTGGGCACGGGCCTCCCTTCAATACAAGGGGGATAAGGCCATAGTCCACCACGCTGGCCAAGTGCGGGCGGACTGAGCATGTCTTTCGAAAACGATGTTTTCCTTCACCGTAAGACAAGTGGTAATCATGTTGGAGATTATTAACACATGAAAATATCAGATGTGTGAGACTCGTGATTTGAACCCACTTAATTTAGTTTCCCAAGCGAGCGCGTTACCACTGTTCTACCATTGCCTTTAAATAGCATTACAAACATCTTATTTATCTTGAAATTTCCTTGTTTTTTTTTTAATTAAATTCAGGCCACTTTTGCGGTGACAGCTGTCTTTTAATGTATTTTTATTGTTAATAGAAATAGGCGGTGATAGCTATGAACCTCTTGTCCAAATAACTCTGTTCCACTTCCACGGAACCAGCTACTTCTTGTGCTAAGGCAAGTATCTGAAAAAAAAAAAAACAAAAATAGTTTTATGTCGTTTTCAAATTAAAACCAAATTCTATACTTACTGATTTCTGACTAAATAAAATCATTTTACCGATTTCAAAAAAGAAGAAAAACTTTATGCTTTATATTTTTATCTTTTTTTGTTTGTATTATCAGTGATATATTCATAATCCATTTAAATCATTTATCAAGACACAGTTATTATTATATCAAGTCAGACATAGGCAAAAGTTAATATAATATTATGTACTACGGTATAATTATAAATGCGAAAATTTTTAGATATGTTAGGGTGTCTGTTATTTACTAAGTTGAAGGAGTAATAAATACTACAGCTACATCTAGGACGCATCCGAGAAAAGCGTGGATAAGTCACTAGTATAACGCAAAAAGAGAACGTTAATTACCTGATCTGTCCGAGTGTTTCTCGGTAAATACAAAGCTATGTTGGAATTGATTTCGCGAGCGACCCTCATCAATTCTGAAGCGGGCTTCGGCTCTAGCATTGTTTCTATGTCATATTCATGATTCTGAAAAAAAAGGACATAATATGGAGCATACATATAATGAATAGATTTTTACTATATATGTGTTAACTTCTCGCTAACCAAGTATTGCCTTCTTTACTCACATTCTTCAATACAGATGGGAAAAACGATTTTTTTAAAATTAATTATATATAATATATATAAATAATTATATTATAAATTATAATTTTACTAATGTCATGTCATAATTTTTGTTAGCGCAACAAGATATATAGTGAAATTTAAATTTTATTTACTACCCAGTAGAGAGAGAGGATTCTTTGAATTTCAATTAAATGTTTTTAAAAATATAAAATAAAATGATTTACCTAACAATAGTAAAAATTGATTACCACTTAGACCTTTTTCAATATTTATGATAATCATTAAGTTAACTTTAGTGTGGTCCTACCATAGCCTTAAACTCTATTAACGAGATAATTAGCGACAAATAGACCCTAGCATTAAATTATAAACCTCCTTTTGCTAATTATCTAAACACTACACGTTTGGCTCAGTTTGTAGTGACCCTACTTGCTGTGCCAGCGGTCGCGGGTTCGAGTCCCGCTGGGGGCATTCATCTGTGTGATGAACACGATTCTTTGTACTCCAGTCATGGGTGTTTACATTTATAATATATGTATGTATTTAAAGTCATATATATAGCTATAGCTGGAACACTAACCCCGCGAAGTATGCCAGCGACACGCGGAGCGGACTCAGCATTCCCACGTTCATTTGCGTCATAACGTAGTTTTACACTTTTGTTTTTCCAATAGAAGTTGAAATTATTATTAAAATTATTTTATATAGACATTCTAATTGTTACATCGCTTAGCATTAGACGCATTAATTATAATGTAATTTTAAGTATAGTTTTAATTAAATAATTATAAGTAAATTTTAGTTTTTCTTGGGACCTCTGGCTGTGTTGCTGTTAACTAGTGTATCAACTATCTGGTATCCATAACACAAGCCTCGTAGCTTACCGTGGAACTAGATGGTGCTGTGTGTTAATGTGCCAACATATTTATTATTTATTTAATTTAACTTACCTCAGAGTACTTGGGCCCGCCCCAGGGAGGGCTCAGGAACACCATGTCTGCCGTCAATGAGGGCGCTAGTTGGAAGAAGTCCCCTACAATGAACTCTATCCTGTCAGCGACGCCATACACCGTAGCGTTGTGCTTCGCCATTTCTATTTTATCTGGATCTATGTCTATTGCGATTACTGGAAAAAAATAAATTTATGCTAAAAAAATGTGTTGCGACTTTACTAAAATGTTTACATATAGATATATGTATCGACTAAGCCATTCTATAAATTGATATAACTTTTTAAAACAAAGACTAAATGTTAAGTGAAGCTTACCACAAAACATTAGTATTTTTTAGCCGTTTCTGAGATTAGGGCGCACAAACGCACAGAGTCATTCACAGATAGAAAATTTCTAAAAATCATTGTTTTGAGTTCTATTGCGTTAATAAAGACCCCTAATAATAGTTTTTCTCAAATATCTTCCATGAGACAGCAATCAGTTACAATTTTATTATATGTATAGATTCATTTATACACTATACAGAGTTTATAAGTACTTTTGTCTGAGTTTAGCTTTGATTGGAAAGGGAGAGTTTGAAAATATATAAGAAAATGAGATGTTATAATAGGGTAATTTCTAAATACAAAAGATTTTAAGGATATTTGGATGAGTATATGTTAATCTATACAGATAAATAAAATTGAATCGTCTGTTTGTAATGTCAAAATAACAGCTATTTACTAAATGCGTATGAAATTATTTACGGTACTTATAAGAAAAACACAATTTTTAAAATTTGTGTTTGTATGTTTGTTCGAGCTAATCTTTTATTTTTTTAAAAGAATTAGGTTTACGTTCAAAAAAATTAAAACGCAACGAAGCGAGGGTAAATCGCCATAAAGAATAATGATTGAACAGGTTTTGATCAAACTTGGTACAAGACTTTTTTCCTGTAATGCATTCTTGTGGCATAATAGATCAAATTTGATTCTCAACTTATCACTAATTAAAACTATCTAGGTGTTGTACACCTTAGTCTCTCCCGTGACCATGATTGCTGTAAAGCAATCGAAACGTCGGGAACCAAAAATCAAAATAAATCCGTGAAAAAATCCGAAAAAATAGTTTTATTTAAATGTCGATTATTCGCGTAAATCTAAGAAAGTATTATAACTTATCACTATCTGACGCTCTCCAAAGACCGTTGAAAGAATGAAACAACATTTAACACCAACTCACAGGCAATTAATTACAAGTAGACGTAGAAGTAGTAAAATTAATTAAATTTGGCAAAACCGATCAGTTGTAAATTGGGCAATGGACAGGAGGATGATGATGATGGATAAAGAGAATGAACCTTTTTTCGATGTATGAGCAAATTGTATAGTGTTCCCTCCGGCGCCGCAGAAGGCGTCCACGACCACGTCGTACACGTACTTGGAGGCAATGTGTCGCGCCACGCTCTCGGGCGTCACACTGAACCAGCTCTCCCGATCCAATCTTATGCCTTCGTCGAATCTGGAAATATTTATCTTACTATATATCTATATATATAATAAGATTTTGACTGAGTCGAATCTATACTTTACGGTTCTGGAATTTTATGTGAAGATTATCATGAATACCGAAGTAAACATAGATTTAAAAAAATGCGCGTTTGACCAAATGTAGCATGAATGAAATTAAATAAGCCCAAACACGTTAGTATTACTAGTAGCCATTGAAGAGTTCCACTCTTCAACTCCTGGCATAATCAAATCAATCAAATGCAAGAATTATCTTTGTGCCAAAAAATTTCGATATTATTTCAATAAACACTTTTACAATTTAACCACAGCTATTATAATATCGGTGTTACAATACCTGTGGAATAAAGAGTGTCGTTTTTTCCAATATTTATACATTTTCGCATCTCCCTTCAGTTCATCCGGCATTTCTGACATGTCACACGCTTCTATACGAGAATGCCTTTTAGTTCTGCGTCTTCGCTTTGTTTGAGCTGTTATTAAAAGGGATATGTTAACTGTTATATAAATAAGATTAATTATAACTCAAATTATACCATAAGAAATCTCGTTATGCATTAATCCTTAATTAAAAATATCTGTAACATATCAGATGTAACTTTTAGGCTTCAGGAAAAACTTTTATAAGTAAAAAATAAAAACAATATTAGAATATTCTTCAAAATTAAGCCATACAATTAATTCAGAAGTCACACTGTAAATAATAAAATGTTTTTTAGTTATAATAAATGATAAATCTTTAAGACTATACAATCAATTCAATAACAAACTTAACAAAATCCTGACTTACTTATATTCTCGACTGTATTTTCCACTTTTTCATCTACAACTTCATTTGGTATTATATCTTCATCTGGAGGTAAATCAACTAAAGAGGCATCTAAATCTTCTTTGATTTTGTTTTTAGATTTTTCTTTCTCTTCAACTGCTTGCACATCATAATTGCATTCTGTATTTTTTTCTACATCTGATTGTATTTCGGGTCCATCATCGTCTGTTAACATTTCATCATTGTCTTGAGATTCTTGACTCTATAATGGAATAAAGATAATTCAAAACAAAATAATTGTATTCCTTAAATATATATATAAATAGTATGGTTGCCTTTTTAATAAAAAGAAAAGACATCAAAATCAACCTATACAGTAAACATTAATCTGTTCATTTTTTCAAATCTGTGTAATATGAAAAACTAAAATGTTATCAAAACCGTAAAAGAAAAAACATCTAAAAATTAATAATCTACCTGGTCCAATTGGTATGCATTTCCAGCATCATCGAAATACGTCTTAGTCGGAGCAACCAGCCGCTTGTATCTTGGAGGCCTCAATCTTCCCAATCGCTTTCTATAAATCAATTGCCCTTTCGGCATTTCAGTGGGGTTTAACGAGAACCCCATTATTTGAAATGTTGATTTAATTTTTTCCGCAGCAACTTCATCTTCGTCTATTTCATGACTGAAATCAAAATAAATATGATTACAACAAATGGACAAAATGGGTACACTTTTGATGACTTATAATTACCTTCTTTTTAAAGAGACTGGCTTTTCTTCGGGTGGTTCGTCATCCCCCTCGTCGTAGTCGTACTTAGAAACGTTACTGCTATTATTTTGTATATTTGATTCTACTTTTCTATCCGCATCTTCAATAGTTATGGATTCAGTTTTCTCATTATTTGTGTTCCTGTCTTCTCCTTCAACGACTTCATCCAAATTCTTCTCCTTTTGCTCCTTGAGTAAGTTTTGCAACAAAACACCCACAGAACTGATGATACGATTATTTGCATTCTTAGTTTTCCTTTTGGGTTTGTTCACTTTCTCTTCTAATTGTATTTTATTGATTTGAGTTTGAACTTCGATCACAGATGGTAGTTCCTGAGAATTACCTTCGCTATTCTCACATTCGACATCTAAACCTTTCAACTCTTCAATTTTACTTTCTGGTACGTTAGTGTTTATAGGCGATATACTTTTATTTTTTGCTTCATGACACTCTAGATAATGAGCGTAATGCAAAGCATACTGTTCACCGAAGTGTTTTTTCCATAAGAATTGCCAGTACTTCTCAGTATCTTGATCTTCTTGGGGCAATTGTGTTGTATTTTCATCAATATTTATTATTCTCGTTTGATCATTAAATTGATCGTCACATGACGAAGATGTTATGCTATAGTCATCAGAAGGAGTTGGAGTCGAGTCAGAAGTTTTATTAAAACTTGAATGTGTTAATTTGGTTACATTTGTCATTGAATCAGTGGCTAGTATAGTTCTGGGACTAACAATTCTATCATGCTCAGAACAAGATCGCCTTCTATGAACTGGAAGCCATGTATCATCTTTATCATTACCTATATCATTACTTCTGTCATATTTATTTTCTAAAACATGATATTTTCTGCCCTTTTTATAAGGATTGACTTTAGAATCGTAGGAGAATTTCCTCTCCCTTATGTTGTCTTCATCATCTTTGGAATCAGATGGTAGTATATTACATATTGGTTCAGCAGAATGTTGCTTTGGAATATTACTGTCATCAATAACTAGATCATTGCTCTCATTTAAATAAGCTGGATTGATGTAGTCACTATATTTCTTTATCCAGGATGCCCAAATAATTCTTTCCCCATTAAAAGCCCAGAACTGTTCCCATGTGTCTTCAGATAAGTAATTCTCGTTGGTATCAATATCACCACAATAATCTTGTTCCATTTTTTCTATTTTATCAAGTGTTGCATAGTCAGAATGACAATCTTGATATGTGAGATCAGCACCACTATCACTGGGTTGAAGAGCATGACAGGGAAAACCATGGATTTGGGTGGGATCAAGTTCATCAGTTGAACAATAGTTATCTGTATGGGATGCACTACAGTAACAACTAGCGCCTTCATCTTTCTGTGAAACACTTATAGCAATTAAAAACTTATGAAATAGTTTTGGATAATATTATATACTGATATATTGTATTTATAAAAAACATCTATTAATTCATCATTAGCATATAATGTCACTTCTTAATATAATAAACCCATACGTAAGAAATTCTTATAATTATCTATACAAATAAAGAAAATTGAAGTATCTGTTTATAATATCAAAATAACAGTTTTTTACTTCGACGACACGTTTGGCTCAGTGTGTAGTGACCCTACTTGCTGTGCCAGCGGTCGCGGGTTCGAGTCCCGCTGGGGACATTCATTTGTGTGAGCGCGAATGTTTGTACTCCAGTCATGGGTGTTTATATTTATAATATGTATGTATTTAAAGTTATATATATGTAGTGTATCAACTATCTGGTATCCATAACACAAGCCTCGTAGCTTACCATGGAACTAGATGGTGCTGTGTGTTAATGTCCCAACATATTTATTTATTTATTTATTTACTAAATGCATATGACATTATATATGGTACTTAAAAGACAAACACAATTTTTAAAATTTTTATCTATATGTCTGTTAGTTCCAGCTAATCTCTGAACTGGCTGGACAGATTTAGATGTGATTTTCACTGGCAGATAACTGATGTTATATAGAGTAACTTAGGCTACTTTTATTTTAGAAAAAAAAATGGGGTTCTGCTAAAAAAAGTGTACTTAGGAACTCAACGAAGTGAGGGTAAGTCACTAGTAATATTGAATATACATTACTTATAATGTGGACTTACCTCACATTTTACTTTATATGATGTATCCAGAGAAAAATGCACATGTGAGTGATCATCCACTTCTTGTGAGTGTGAATCAGCTATTACTTCAGCATCACTCTCACTACAATATTCTTTTTCTGCATAGTATGTTCTAACTCCATCCCTAATTAACATTTATTTAAAATATTAAACAATAAGCAACGATTTATTAAAAAAAAATAATCTTATAATTTAATCATGACGGGAAAATTTTAAAAGTATTATGAGATAGCACAAATTTGTTTGTCAAAAAAATTAGGTCACATCTTAGGTTAATGGTCTATATAGCTAAAGACTGAAATATAACAAAGTAATTATTTTTACACGCTATTTTTAACATTACATACTTAAAAATGAATGAATGAGGAATGCTTCTATTTCGTATAAGTTTTTTATATATAAAATTGTTGTGAAAGATATTTAGCTGTTATTGATTATGTAGCTATACAATATATAACCTATGTTATAGGACTTACCTTATAAAAGCTCGGCTACATAAGCAGTAAACATAATTTTCGTCGTAAGATTCCTCGTCTTCATCAATGAAAAAATGAAATTCAGCCAAAGGCTCCCAACGGTGATAATGATCATAATACTCGGACATCATAACTAAGACACATACGAAGCAAATATTAATAATATTTAAGATATATTTAGCATTTAATATATCATAATATTATCAAATTAAAATTGCTCAAACCTTCCTAATTAAATCGAGTCTGCTTGAATCGCACGCAAAGATTTAAGTTTTTGACAGATCACTGACTGATGTCATATAGCCTATAGGATTTGTTAGGTGGTATGTAATGATAAAACAAGAATATATTAATCTATAAGTTGGCTAATTATTTTCTTTACAGTATTTTAGCGTCAAACTATTTTAGTAACATGTCATTTATTCGTTTATATATTTATTTATTCTTTATTAAATAAATGCTTTACAATATGTAAAGTTTATGGTGATTTGTGAAAATGATGACAACATTCGTTTCATAATTCATAGTTTCTATTTTACAATTGTAATGTGTTCAATCCGCATAAAAGCCTAAAGCACTAAAAATTATTTCATTTTAATATTATTATGTGAAATTTATCTGCAAGCCTGTAAGATACTATAATTCTTGCCTTGAGACTTGAGATATTATAGGCAGAGATAACTTGACATTTCCTTTTGTTATAATTATTATTTCTTTTATGATTACTTTTATCACTATTTACATTAATCTGTGACTTTTATTTACTTCACTCTTTCATATTTCTTTCATCTTTGACATTTACGTCACGTTTCGAATTCGGTGTTTTTGTAAACCACGTTTATTTAATACATAAAGTTTATAATTCGTATTATAATTTCAATTATATATCATAATGGGAAAGAAAAATAAAGAATCACTTGGCCGAGCCTTAATTAAAGATAGATTTGCGAAAAACAGACATCGTCGACATGTCGAAAACAATACGATGGTGCGTATTTGCAAAATAATACACAAGACATATACTTTGTGTATTTATATTACTATATCTGTAACTTCTTAGTAAATACTTTCCAAAATAAGTATACTGCTTAATTTAGCACCTTTTATTCATACAGCTCCACACGACTGAAGTTAACGACGGCTATGACTGGGGCCGTCTTAACCTGCAGTCAGTTACAGCTGAATCGTCCCTTCAAGAGTTTTTGTCCACAGCTGAGTTAGCTAATAGGGAATTTGTAGCTGAAAAATTGAATATACGCTTTGCTAAATTACCTCCTTCCGTAGTTGAAGTAGCTACCTCACAACCAGATTTTGATGAACCACTTACAGTTCCACGAAGGTAAAACTTCAAATTATATTTTTAATTTTGCGAGGGTTGTTTAAATGATTTTAATAATTTATAATGACACATATTGACACATATATTGCAAATCTAAATTCCAACAATTCACGATTAAAAGTAATTTTTGGAATTGTTTAAAAAAGAATGTAGCATTTTATGATTATTAATATTTATTTTCAAGACCTCCATGGAAACCAGGTATAACACCTGAAGAACAAATAACTAGAGAGAGAGATGCATTCCTTGATTGGAGAAGACACTTAAATGAACTACAAACAAAATTTGAAGCAGCAGTCACACCATATGAAAGAAATTTAGAATTATGGAAACAGTTGTGGAGGACATTGGAGAAGTCAGATGTAGTTGTGATCATTTTAGATGCAAGAAATCCACTTTTATTTAGGTAAAAAAGTCATTGTATTTTTAAAATGAAGCCAACTTAAAATTGTTGTGATCAACTGACATGATTGATAGCTGTTTGTGTAATGTAATGTAAATTGGACTTGCATTATGCATTCAGACTCGCATTTGGTTCATTGTATGTTAGCTGTTTGTGTAAATAATGTCTATTTATTATACATAAAGCCTTGGTTTTTAACAAAAAGTAAATGCTACTATTTCTATGTGTTATGAACTGATTTTTCTAAGCTACTTTTTCCTTTTGATAAGCTGCCCAATATTCAGCCCTTCAGATAAGTTTAGATTATGATGAAGACTCATCCAGAAAGATATTAAACTTTTTACTTACTTAATACTTTCTTAGATTTACGCGAATATTTGACATTTCAAAATAAAACTATCTTTTCGGATTATTTCGCGAATTTATTATGATTTTTGGTTCCCGACTAAGGAATGCAATCTCGTTCTCGCGAGATCTCGTTCTCGCGAGATCTCGTTCTCGCGAGATCTCGGCCTTATTTAGCGAGATTGATCTCGGACGGAAAAAAGGCGAGATCTCGCGAGTTTAACGAGATTGCACTAGAGCATAAAAACGTCTTATTCGAAGCGTGGACTGATACGGACTGCGAACTTTTACAGTTCGTGGATAACTGCTTGAGATCTGTGGTTCCAACAAGCGTTGAATCCGAAAGGCCCTTCTCAGCGGCTGATTATCTGGCCAACAAAATAAGAAGCCGTTTCGCAGACGATTCTTTAGATATTTTGAGCTTCTTAAGGAGCTACTTTCAAAATAATTCGTAATAATGGCTTGTGATTTGAACTAAACAAATCTTTCATTTGATTGGTATATTTTGTTAATTAATCTGTAATATCTAATGGATCTACTGAGTAGATATAATTTTATTTAATTGATAATAATATCTCAGTTTAATAGTCAACTTAGATAATAAGTTCCATTTTTTTTTTGACTTTTCGTTGTTTTGTTTGTTATAAAAGAACTGTTTCGTTACTAAAGTATTTTTGTGTGATATTAGAAAAGAAGACTGGTTGTTTCTTCTATTTGTTATTTGATAAATACGTACGTCAAAGTTTATTACTTAGAAGTTTATTAAAAAATTATTGATAGATACGTTAAACAATGTTTGACGCATAAAAGTCTATAGAAAAAATTCGTGAAAATAAATGTTTATCTTATAATACTAATAGATTTTATTATTTTCTTCCAAATTTATTCAAATATTGTGATTATTTGCAAAAAAAACATTCAAAGCTGCCAATCTCGCGAGATCTCGAAATTGGCGAGATCTCGCAGTATTGTTATTCATAAACTCGCGAGATCACGCTTGAGCCCCAATCTCGCGAGATTTGCATTCCCTATTCCCGACGTTTCGATTGCTTTACAGCAATCATGGTCACGGTAGAGACTAAGGTGTTAGATGTCTCAATGGCATTATACAGTTGTTACAGACAGCCTACCTACTATTTTACAAAAAAAATGATTTTAAAAATTCAAAAATGGCATCAAAGTACCTTACAATATTAGTTGATTTTAATTCTAAACATTTTAAAAAAAATTTAATGTTTTTAATAAGCATTATAATTAAATATAGCAATATTATTTACTTAATTTTAGCTATTATAATAAATATTACAATTTTTCTTAATTAATTACTAATCTTATTTAGTGTAACTTTTTACTTCTACATTACACTGGTGCCATTTCTCTTTCTTCCAAATTAATGTATAATTTTGTGGTTAGATACCATATATAAGTAGATTTGCATGCTGTAGTAAACAAGCTAAATTGACGCTTTTCAAAGCGTACTGTCAATCTTTCTACACGTGTAGTCTGTGGGTTGACTTCACGCAGAGGGCATATAACGCACTCCGCGTCCAGTACAATAATGCGTTCAGGATGTTGATCGGTCTGCCGCGTTATTGCAGCGCGTCATCTATGTTCGCTGAGACGCGTACAGATTGTTTCCACACGATCATTAGGAAGCGGTGCGCCTCGCTGTGGGCGCGAGTGCGCGGCGCATCGAACACCGTCCTGAGCACTTTGGCCGACCGATGGGACTCCCCATTGTTTTGTCGCTGGATACAGCTCCATGCTCCTGTTGCTAGCTACCGATATCTTTAGCACAGGAGTTTCATCGGAAGCCACATATTCTTAATATTAGTATAAAACTGTTACTAACCCTAGAATAAGCTTATTGTTACTAACATATATGGATGCAAATCTGAAATAAATGTTTTATTATTATTATTATTATTATAATAACAAAAGTAAATCGAGACATCAAAACCTTTAGTCTCTCCCATGACATGTTTGTTTAAAGCATTTGAAATGTCATAAATCAAAAATCAAAATAAAAATGCAAAAAATATCCAGTGAATTTTAAGAAGATTATCTTTATCTAATGCACTATTTTTATTTTACAATCCCTTTTCAGATGTGAGGACCTAGAAAAATATGCTGCAGAACAAAAATGTAAATGTATACTGTTATTGAACAAAGCAGATCTAACGACTGAGTATGCACGCAAGTGTTGGGCTGAATATTTTAATAAAGAGGTAAGAAAAGGATTTAGAACAGAATAAGCTTAACTCAGTGATTTCTAAATATTTATTATTTAGTGATAATTTAGTTATTTTTACAGTTCTGTACCTCATACTGAGGTAAAAACAGAACCCTAATAAGAATGTCTGTTTTTTTAAGATACTTTTATTAGCTTCACTTCACTTGGCTAACAATGTATGTATAATGTATATTATGTAGTTCTGATTACAATACTATAATTTGGTATTAGGAGGTGGATAGTGAGCATCTTTATTAGCTACTAGTAAACCTTTCGTGCTTCATCTCATTTGGTTTGTTTAAACAACTCCCTTACATTTGGTTGGTCAAAAGTATATTTTATAGTTTTTTTTTTATAATATTGGACAAAATGTTGAAAGGATAATGCAACCTTTTGTATGGACTGGTGGCATAATTTTTTTTATTTATATACAATTTAATAATTTCATAATGATATAAAACCCTTCTGAAGAATATAATATAATTTATGAATTTTAGAATGTATCCATAATCTTTTTTTCGGCCGCCAAATGTACAAAAGAACGAAAGATATCTGAAGAAAGCAATGAAAATCAAACACAAAATCATAATGACGATGACGATTCTGGCACTGAATCTATAGATTCTGATGACGTGGTTAATCCAAATGCCTTAAATGAAACTCAAGATGACATAGAATTATTTAAAAGGCAATTAGGTGATCTTGATAAAGCAGTTAACAACACAGCCGACAGAATAGATGCAATACAATTAGCACTAGATAAAGTTCTAGAAAGTCTTAAAGCTGGAAAGCCAATAGAGCCTTATATAAATGAAGAACAAAGTAAAATTGTTCTAAAAAATGAGGAAAATATAGATAAAAAAGATGACAAAGCAGATGTGGTAACAAATTCACATGAAATTTTTGACAGGGAAAGATTATTGAAAGTGCTCAAGGAACAAAAGTTTGGCTTAAATAAGTTAAAGAATCCACCCAGAGTGACAATTGGTATGATTGGATATCCCAATGTGGGGAAGTCGAGTTCAGTTAATGTTCTTATGCAAACTAAAAAGGTGAGATTTATTATCTATACATCTAAATAAAAGTGAAGCGTCTGTTTGTAATGTCAAAATTACAGCTTTTTACTAAATGCTTATGAAATTATATATGATACTTATAAGAAAAACAAAATTTTTAAAATGTTTGTCTGTCTGTCTGTTTGTTCTGGCTTATCTCCGAAACGGCTGGACTAATTTTGACGGGAGTAACTTAGGCTACTTTTATTTTAGAAAAAGAATTAAGAACCCACTCAAAACAATTGAATCATATCGAGGGACGCACCTGAACGAGGCGAGGGTAAGTCGCTAGTACTGTATTAAATGTATTATGCATCATTATATAAATACTACTAGTAATTTACTTTTGCTTAGCTCTGATATGTTCCTAAGTGCTTAATGGTAGCCTATGTGATAGTCCTCGCCATGGCATATTTATATATTAAATTTTATCCAAATCTGTACAACTGTTTCATCATGAACGAGTAATAAACATACATACACATATGCAAATTTTTGCATTATAATTACTGTTGTACGCCTAGAGGTCGAAATTTGATCATAATTGTTATTGAAAATTCCAGAAACACTTATGAATAGAAATTACCAATCATATATAAAAAATAGGCAGTGGTAGCCCAGTGGTAACGAGCTCGCTTGGGAAACCGATTGAAGCGGGTTCAAATCCCGGGTCTCGCACCTCTGATATTTTCATGTGCGAATCATTTACAACATGGTTACCACTTATCTTATGGTGAAGGAAAACATCGAGGGGAAACCTGCATGTCTGAGAGAACCTAGCAAGTTTTTAAAAACTTGCCATAATAGCGCCCATACTTTTTTTTTACACCACGATGATTGAAAGTGGAATGAAAGTAAAAATCTTTCAAAATTTTAGGGGAAAAAATAATTTTGATTTATTTTTGTGTAAAAACTACAGGTATTTTGGAATTTCTAAGGATTATGGTGGATAGCAGTGCTACTTAGGTTGCCGATACAAAAAAATATGTAGAAATACTTTAAAAATCGTGGTCATGATAGTTAAAAACATCTTAAAAGGTGTCAATTTTCATAGAATTTCGAAATATGCTTGTAATTTAAAAAAAACAAGAGATATTTTTTTTTTCTTTCTTTTTCGGAAGTAGTCATAAACATATCCACCCTCTGGTGCCCGCTTATCGTTGAATTTTGGGACACATTGTATATATATATATGTATAACTTTAACATAAGTCTATTTATTTTAGGTCAGTGTAAGCTCAATGCCGGGTCACACAAGACATGTCCAATCACTTATACTAGATGAAGACATAGAACTATTGGATTGTCCTGGACTGGTGTTGCCAGCATATGCAGTCGCTCCTGATCTCTTGTTGACTGCAGTACTGCCAATTGATCAGGTAAAATAGATGTTATTTCGAGAACATTCGTTTGGCTTTCAAGATACTAATTTAATTTGAATATTACATATTGTTAACTTAATGTGTAAATAAAATTGCTACTAATATTCAAGCTGAAATGCGTTCTAGATGTTCTTCTTTTAGGGTTCCTTTAGTCAAATGGTTTTTTTATTTCACTCTTGTACATAATTTAATTTTTCATGCTTTGTAAGTTGTAATCCATGGTTTAAGAGTCAGACTCGCACTTGTCTGATTTTTGGACCATGTCAATATTCTTATAAGATATTTATTTCAATAAAAAGCACAAGTAAATATAATTGCATCAGCCCATACCGTCTTATCTATGTATAACTACATATGGTGTACCATACATAATATGTAGATGTACACACAGAGTAGATGAAAATATTTCAAGGCCCTATTTTAATTCAAAGTAAATTTATCCTTTTATATTATTTGTTTTATAGAATTTAAAGTGCTAATTTTAATTAAAAAATCATGTTAAGAAGGGCACCCTAGTACATCTGAAAGCTATATATTATTGTTTTATTATATGATTATTTATTATGTTATATGTATAATGGATATGTATTTATATATTTTTTTCTCTGTTTATAATATAAATATAATACGTTAAATAATGTTCTTGCTTCTGTTCCTCTAGCCTTTTGTCTGTATAACGACTAACAGAACTTATTTATTTATTCACTGTATTGCACTATAAAAAGTACATTTAAAAGAAAATACATTTAAAGAGATGTGCAAAGGCGGCTTTATCATTATAACTTATTTCTTATTTTTTGGACTTGGTGCTTGGGTTGCAGTCAACATACTTCAATACATTTATAATCTATATACAAAAAAATTCAAGGTACACAATTATGATCGTCTTAAAATGTGTCCTCAAAAAGATGCACATCCTTGTTGAAAAACTCTTAATAGGATCCCATCAAAAGCGACAAAAGCCACATAGAAACCGATAAATATTTATTGGTTTCTATGTGGCTTTTGTCGCTTTTGATGGGATCCTATTGGAATTTTTAAACAGGGATAATACGAAATTATGTGCTTTTTTCAAATCTCTTTTGTTCATTGCTTTTCAAATGACAAAATTAAAACGCACGTTGTTTCGTTTAAAAAAGTACTTTATGTGGTGTGCGTAAGTTCGAATTTGTGTTGAGACAATTAGAACTTTCGATTTTTGAATTTTATTCTTTGGTTTGACTCAACGTCACATGTCGACGCCACTTTTTGAAGAGATATTTGTTAGGTAATGTGTATCAATGTTTTTATATATCAATGTTTAAATATTAATTATGTAATGTAATTTCCCTCTAGATGCGTTCTCACGACGCAGCGATGGAACGCCTCTGCCAACTGGTCAGCAGGCACACGTTTGCGCACAAGTACGGCCTCCTCTTGCCGGAGTATGAGGAAGATGGGAAGGAGTATGAGAAGATACTCACTGCGCATGCGTGTGAGTATTTTTGTATAAAGATTAAGTATATATAATTATCAGTGATCTGCTTTCGCTTCGCTTTGACCTGCGCTGTGTCCTTTATCCTTTACCAGAAAGTTATATCCGTTTTAATCTGAAACTTTTATCCGATAGACCGCGGGAACTTGGGAAAATTCTATTATACTCTGTGGGTATTTACCTCAGAGTATAATAATTTTCTTAACTTTAACGCATATTTGCAGTGAACAATTATTTAAAATCGGTTTTGTCTATACAATAAAAAATCCACCGACCATCACGCTATGACACTTAGGATTGGAGCAATTGTATATATATCGTATTTTTTTTTATACAGCACCATCTAGTTCCATGGTAGGTAAGCTACGAAGCTACGAGACTTGTGTTATGGATGCCAGATAGTTGATACACTACACATATATAATTTTAAATACATACATATTATAACTATATACACACATGACTGGAGTACAACCATTCTTGCTCACCATACAAGTGAATGCCCCCAGTGGGACTCGAACCCGCGACCACTGGCATAGCAAGTTGGGTCACTACAAACTGAGTTAAATGTGTTGTCAAAACATAAATTAAGCGTGCAAAGCCATTAGCAAACACATTATAGTAGAAGATCCACAGTAATATCATTTTTCACACATATACTTATCGATATCGATGATAAATGTTTTATATCAAGCATATTACTTAAACTTTTACCGCATAAGCAGTCCATACACAACTATACTACTGCGCAATATACCTAAACTACATAAAAAAACATACTAACTACCGAAAATTTATATTTTACTATTACAACTACCACACTACGTACGTATTAACACTACTAGACTATACTTAATAAGGCACAAAATACAAACATACATACACATATATACATACATAATATATAACATACAATACCTTTCTTTTATAAGTGAGCTTTTTGATATAAGTTTTAAAAATTACCTATAAGTTTACTATCTATAAGATTTTGAAAAAAAGCTATTTTTATTATATTACACCTTGATATGATAGTATGCGGCCACATAAAGTTAGGGCTGCGTTAATTAGTTCCGCCAAGTGAAAGATGTAATATCAGCTTGTAAATGCTTTCGGTTCTAAAATCTGGGTTACCATAAAACAACTAAGGGCCCCCGCAGACTGTCGACTTTTTACTGACTGACATTTAAGTTTAGGTAGTAAAATAGACGTTAATACCGACTGATATCGAATTTACATTGTTTATGAATTCGACTAAACAATCGGCCTATAGAAAGTCTGCTGTATGCGGGGGCCCTAACACATGTCAATTATAACCTCTTACACTGTTATAACGTTCTATAAGTTATAAATTCTAAAATAAGATGAGTCTTTCGTCTCTTGGTATTTATGATTCTATGTATTAGGGTCAATCGTGTAAGAAAATTAGCGATTTCCTTTGTTTACTTTGAAATTGGATGAAAGATTTGTTATGTTTAGCTGTTATAAGATTTTAGTTTGTGGATTAAATTCCTGTGTTATGTCATTTATGATTTTAAATGAAAAAAATTAGACTGATATACCTAAAAGTAAAGTAGCCTTTTTTTTTAACGTTGGAAAAAGCATTTAGGCATACCATCTGCATACATATAGGTGGTTATGTGGGACGCACCGGCAAAACCCACTAAAACAATTTCCTCGTCTTAAAGTGGCGTCGTAGGGCGTGTAAAGTACCCTATATTATTTCAAGTTGATGAGAGATTTATGTCTCCGTAAAAGTATTTTCTCGTTACGTTTAGATGTGAATTCTAAGTGGAATTGTGGAAATACCCAATGTAATTAAGAAAACTTGCGGTTATTGTTAAAGCTTACTTTTTATGGAAGCGTCTTTTCTCATTTCTTAGGCGTCGTTTTCATGGTGAGAGTTTCAGAGTTTCCTAGAATGTAAACTGTACATGCTATATAAACAACTAGCGACTCACCCTCGCTGCGCTCGGTTTTTTTTTACAGTTTTTACCTATACTAATTATAAAGAATTAGATATTATAAAGAATCAGAGTTTGTTTGCTTGCTTGTTTGTTTGTTTGAACGCGCTAAACTCAGGAACTACCAAACCGATTTGGAAAATTATTTATGCATTTGATAGCCCGTTTATTGAGCAAGGTTATAGGCTATATATCATATAATATATAGTCTACCCATTCCATACTAACCGTTAAAACGTATCTAGTTACGAACCCGAGCGAAGCGAGAGTGAATCGCTACTTACTATATTATAAGTACTAGCGACTTACGTCCCTAGGTACGTTTCAATTATTGAGTTTCAATTCTTGAGCGAAACCCTAATTTTTTTTTCTAAAATAAAAGTAACCTAAGTTACTCCTTATAATATCAGCTATCTTCCAGTGAAAGTCCCGTTAAAATTGGTCCAGTCATTTCTGAGATTAGCCGGAACAGACAGACAGACAAAAATTTTAAAAATTGTGTTTTTCTTATAAGTACCGTATATAATTCTATATATGCATTTAGTAAAAAGCTGTTCTTTTGAAATTACAAACAGACACTTTAATTTTATTTATCTGTATCGCTAATTTCATTTTCCAGTTAACAGAGGGTTTATGACGGCGTCCGGTCAGCCGGACAGGTCGAGGTCGGCGCGCCTGTTCCTCAAGGACGCGGCCAGCGGCCGCCTGCAGTGGGAGGAGCTGCCGCCGGGCTGTGAACCCGCGCCCATCGACCACTTGATTGATACCAAGAAGAATGAAAGCAGAAAACCTACGCCGAGGGAAACTAGAGCTGTTGAGGTAACAATATATCTTCTTTTTCTTCTTCGTCTGCTTCTTCTACATATATAAATAAAAATGAATGTTCGTATGTTTGTCTTGTTGTTCTTAAAACATTGATACGATTGTGATGAAGCTGGTGGGAATCTGCGAACGATCCTGGCGCAAAAAAAAAGAATTTTTCTTTGCTCTTTTATGAGTTCTTAAACCATTCAGGCTTTCAGGCTTACGTACTCGATTGGAGCGAGACTTAGTCGCTAGTTTTTGATAAAATTCAGTATAATAGGAATTTGTAATTTTAGACACATTATTTTGATGTCTTTTAAGGTTTACTGCACGTTAGACATGTAAACTAAGAATGACTCGGTAGAATCAGTTATTGTGTTTTCCCGTGGGAATGAAAGATTTTCCTGTAGTAAAAGGTATCCTAAAGTTTGACTACTGACTACTATCACAATACAAAATTGAGTTAAAATCGGTTCAGTACTTTTTGCGTGTAACGCGCACATCGATTTCGATAAGTTACTGTTTTATTATATGTATAGATTTTAAATAAAACGAATCTTTTTAGGTTTTTCGCGGATTTATTTTGGTTTTATTGGTCTCTCTCATACAAAATCTCCACTCAAAAGTCGAAACATCGGGAAATCAAAATAAATTCACCAAAAAATTTGAACAGATAGTTTTATTGAAGTTATACCTCGTTTGGCACGTTTGGTAAAAAATAAGAGAGTAAAATTTTTACGATGCGCGCGCACACCGACAGCCAGAAAGAGACTCTTACATATATAAGTACAAACGTACGTTTTTTTTAATTTTTTACATATTTATTTTTTCACGAAATAAGACAAAATAAGTCCAAATAAAGTCATAAAGTTGACGAAAGAGGACGTTAGTAAAATAATATTCAAATATTACACGTAACATATTTTCCTCGGGAAATATATATAATAAATGACTTCTGACGCTAAAATCAATAAGCGCTGCGTTAACGCGTCATCAAATAAATAACTCATATCCTCCAAAATAATACCAATAAATATAACATTTTACAAAATTATTACGTGATAATGTGTTTGAGGGACTGCTGCCGGTGGGAGTGACATACACTTTTGTGAAATAATCTAAATCATGAGTCATGCTATGTTATAAAAATATCTTTACTGCTTTAATATATTCTTTAAGAGAGAAATAAATGTTGAAGTTCGATAATTTTTGTTTTATTAAAAATTAAAGGACAATATTTCAATTTTTTATTACTAAAATAAAAAATTGAAATATTGTTCGTTTAGCATATTTTCATTACATATAAAAATATTTTTGACGTGTGTCTGCATCAAAAATATGGTATTAAGACTTCTTTGAAATTATATATATTTGAATTATCTTATCTTTTTTTATATAAGGAAGAACAATAGTAAGGAAAACCCGCTTAATACATATTGTTAATGTCAGATTAGCCTGTGGCAAAATTATGTCATTAGACCCTTTTCATATTTAATTTTTACATTTATCAAAGTTAAAAATATATTTTATCGAATCTTTGATCAGCTAATTTTTCACTGGAGAATGATCTCAGGGAATATTCTCCTAATTTACTTGACGAAATTTTATTGAGTTCAAAAAATTTACATTAAACGTTTGAAAATAATATCAATTAAAATTGTTTTAGTTGAAAAAAAAATTATTATAGATTAAATAAAACCGTGTTCACGTCATGTCTATAGTTTTATATATACGTTCAACACATAGGTACATGTTTGTATATTTTCCCAGGGTTGGCAGAACAAGTCCGCTGAAATCGACAATTCCTTCTTCTCCATGCAAAAGGGAGCTGCTCACGTCAAAGGGAAGCCAATTCTAGGGTGAGTGCAGTTTATTTAAATAAAAGTACCTGGGCGACCGAGCTTCGCTCGGATTTTTTGGCTAAAAGTACAATTTTCTTTTTAATTTGCTTAAAAACATTTTTTAAAAAAACTAAAAACTTGAATAGATACAAAAAAAAAACAAAATTAAAAACTTGGCCGCTTGACAACGATGCTTATGCCTAAGTATAAGAAATTATCGACCATATTCTGCGTGGAATAATGCGAAAGAGAACCGCATGACAACTCGAAAACAGGCGTTTTCCCAGACATAAGACTAATCTAGATCGATTTTTCGCTCCCGAAAACCCCAACTCACCAAATTTCAGCGAAATCGTTAGAACCGTTTCCGAGATCGCCGGTATAAATAAATATATAAGAATTGCTAGTTTAAATATATTAGATGTATTATTTAACCTAAGTGCATGAACCGTAGGTGTTATGGGCGACAGGTACTGCTTTCCATCAGGTGGTCTGTCTGCTCGTTTGTCACTGAATCTTATAAAAAAAAAAGATGTACCTATATATTATTGCAGTTTTGTTCTGTGTTTACGATTCTAAGCTTGTGGGGACACACCCGAGCGAAGCGAGGGTAAATGGCTAGTTCATCATAAAATATACAGGAACCACAGGTCACATAATACTATACATAGATGTCTCGTCCCATACAAAAACATTGGACAGCGCTAATTCGGGCTATTCTTCGGGTTAATTTTGTTTGCTTGAAAAAATAATAGATGTCATTGATTTGCAAATAGTTAAACTGTTTTATTATATGTGCAAACTGACGAATGATAAATATTGTAAAATTTATTTTGTATTCGAATAAAAAAAATCTGTGATTTTAACAATTTTTAATAGTGATAAATAATTCATAAAAAGTAAAAGCGCCATATGTAACCCGTCATCTGATTGCTGATATTTCAATAATCAGTAAAATTACGCAAAGTTGATTTACAGACGCAATGTTTCTTTCCCTTCACTTAGAATATTTTTTAAAACAATAATATACTATATTTGGATCTGTTTTTTATATCTTTTGTTAATTTAAACACAACTTTAATAACAAATCGATACATGTAACGTCATATATTGACATTTACTTGAACTAATTTTTCTTTGTTCGTGATGAGATCCATGCGGAAACATAGGCATATGAATAGAATTGCTTTATTTTGTTAGCATTACAAAATGTGTTAACTTAAAGTTAGGCTGTTAGAAATAATACGGGCGAAAAACAGAAACACTACACTTTTCAGCTTTTATACATTTTTCTTTATTACTATTAAACAATACACAATTTTACTGATTATATTGAAAAATGTCTATTTCGTAATATTACATATTTACAGATGGCGCTGTTTACATTTTATGATTAGTTTCAAACTGTTAATGTAATAGGGTAATATGAATGCAATTAATCTTATCCGGCCAAAACAAAGTACTAATGAGTTGAGTACGTTGTCTATTATTTCTTAATCTATACATATAATAAAACTGTAGAGGTCGAATGTCTGTACATAGAAAAAACATGCTAAAAACCGAGTTAGGGGGATGTAAGAAGAGAAATATAACAAATTCAGATTTTTCTCCTATTTTTTGTTTCTCTGTTTGTCTGTACGGGCTAATCTCCGAAACTGTTGGACCGATTTTTTTTTTTTTTGCACGGTGGTACCTTATATCCCCGGTCAACATTTTAGATACTTTTCATCCCGGAAAATTGAAAATTTCCCGTGGGATAGTTAAAAAAACTATAGTAACTTATATAGCTTAGGACACAACAACTTATGCACGTAATTAAGTAAAATTAGGTTTGCTGATACCTTATACCGGAAAAATGTACGGTTCTCGTGGGATAAATTTCATTTTGTTTTCAATAAGAATAATAATTTTTAAACAATACTGAGTTAAAGAATTATGTAAACGGTTTCCGCCAAAATAAATGTCGAAGTCAAAAATAGTAGCGTGTTTTGCTCCTTATGCTACTATCCTCTGTTTTACCATACAGATCGCTTACTTTCAATTTTTGGGAAAAAATATGAATAGTAGAAATAACACTATATTTTTTTTTCTTTAATATAATAAAAATACGTTAGCTATTTTAATTTTTTGACATTTATTTACCTATCACTTAGTAAACAAATTGTATACCTACTATTTTAAAACATTATTGTTTGACTTCATGTTTAATTCTATGACACTGTCTACGTTATTTCTTAGTCAGTTCATGTATCGAATAAACTATATTCCAAGCGGTGGATTTTAAGTGGTTACGGCATATTTATGATATGATAGAGCACAAGTAATAACCTAGGTATATAATATATATACTGTGTAGTGTAGACTGTAGGTATCCAGTCGGTATACGCATTCCTTAGTCGTCGCGTTATTGCGTCCGTATTTACACTAACAGCAATTTTCACGCTCGTTAACTGCTATCGTAAAGTAGTTAAATTTTATGAATTAATGCTTGGCTCTCGTCCAGGGTGACTATTTCGAAGTTTATTTAAGTTTCCCTTAAATATAATTGATAATATTTAGTATCTCTTTCATGTTAGCGCGAAATGTTGTATGCTCTAAATACACTGTTACTATGTTTGAAGTTTGTGTCGTAATGTTGAGTTCCGTTGAATGGGTGTGGCGTTGTGAGCTTTTTTTTTTCAAATTTATGACTGGGTTCAAGCTTTTTAAATATAAAATGATATTATTTTATCGCCATTATAATAAAAAAAATATTTCAAATATTTTTTCCTCGCTTATCAATTATCATATAATAATAGTAAAATAAAATATAAAATATATGAAAATTACTAAGATAGTAGTAGATAGATAGTAGATATATTATGAAATAGTAAATATAATGTGAAACACTTTGTATATATGACTCGTTTTAGCTAGGTAGTTTTTTAATTTTTTCGAGCGGAACCCTATTTCTTTTTCTAAAATTAAAGCAGTCTAAGTTACTTCTTATAACATCAGCTATGTGCTAGTGAAAATCTCGTCAAAATCATTCCAGCCGTTTCGGAGATTAGCTAGAACATACAGACAGACAAAAAAAATTAAAAATTATATTTTTCGTATAAGTAGTGTAAATGATTTCATAATATGCATTGAGTAAAAAGCTGTTATTTTAAAATTACAAACATACACTTCAATTTTATTTATCTGTATACATAAATTAATAAAATATTATTTTCAGAATCTCTGTATCACAAGCTGGTGACAAACAAATTATTGGAAAGCCCTGGAAACATGAAAAGAAACACGCAAACAAAAACAAGAGGGAGAAACTAAGAAGAGTCTACGCCCATTTGGATGAACATTAATAACCACAGATAACTTACAGAACTACGTATTAGCATTTATTTATTATTATTATGTGTATGTACCCAGTTTATTGGTTTTATAAGACTCAAACAGTAACTAAAGTATATTAAATCTTTTTATCTACACATCATGTTTTATTTTACTTGTTATTTTAATTTTCTAAAATAATAATTGACGACACGTTGAGTTGAGTTTGTAGCGACCTTACTTGCTGTGCCAGCGGTCGCGGGTTCGTTAGCCGCTCGGGGCATTTATTTGTGTGATGAGCGCGAATGTTTGTACTCCATTCATGGGTGTTTATATTTATAATATGTATGTATTTAAAAAAAAAATATATTTTGTGTACCAATTATCTGGTATCCATAACACAGGTCTCGTAGCTTACCATGGAACTAGATGTTGCCGTGTGTTAATATCCCAACATATTTAATATTTATTTAAAAAAATCCAGTTAGTGTGATAAAATTGACATTATCAATAATTTATAAAAAAAAGCAATCATGAGGACAGCCGACAGAAGTGAAAACTTAAAACTACAACAGTTGTTATTTTTGAATATCCAAATTAATTGTTTGATCTTAAATTAAAATTTGTAAATTAAAACTGTTTACATTTATATGGTTTTGACATCTATCGGCACTCTGAGTGTTAGCGCTAACACGTCACGTGACCATGTCGATGACGACTTACATGAATTTACTCACCATCCAAACAAACCTGCCTATAGAAGTTTTGTATGCTGCCAAACTTTGCACTGATGTGCATAACATAACGAAGTTATCAAAGCCCCAAAAAGCTTGATTGATTTTAACGAAACTCTTTCAAGGTGAAGGATTCTGTATAAAGTATCATAGGCTATTTTTTATCCCGGAAAATGATTTTTTTTTCCGCGGGATCGAGAATAAGCTTTTTAACACCGTCATGTGTAATCTTGACTGACGCGAATGCAGGTCACTAGCTGTTGAAATATACATATATAAAGTGTAAATAAAATACTAATTGTGACTTATACTTAATCAATTTATTCAGAAATTATTATTAATCTTACTAAGATAACAAAAATGCACGTAACTAATTTAAACCAAAATTAGTTCTGTTTGTGTACATAGCTAATATGACAGACCTTTATCATTCCTTGATCGGTGATCCTCCTTAGCAGAAGCAGGCAACCAGCATAAGATTTTCCCGACCATGAAACCTCTTAAAAAATAACACCCTGATATTATAATACAAAATTACATCAAATTTTATTTATAAAATTGCAATAGCTTTTTAGGCATCAAATTTAATTATAATAAAACTTAACACACTTAAAACAGGTGCAGTATTTCAATTGATGTATTTAACACTTCACTCAATGTCTTTAAAAAAAAACATCAAATCAAAACTGTCTTTACTAATACTAGTTAATCTCACACATTAATTGTTTATTTTTTCTGTTACATTTAATTAATTTTTGAGCATGTTGTGTTTAACTTTTAAATAGATTTACAATTCTAACCTAATTTCACTTGTAAATGTATGTAAGTCATAAATGTATATAATTGTAAAACTGCTGGTAGACCTTAATAAAATAAAAAAAAAAAAAAACATAACGAGTGCGCTTGTAACATCTCTTTATAATGAGAATTAATTTGTTTATGGCAATCGTTAGAACTTATACTTAATGTATTCCTCAGACTAATCCATGCGCAAACGCTATAGTGCCATAAAGCCGTTGGTTACAACACATAAGATCTGCGATTGAAATAAAGAAAAATATATGGATCAATGAAATATATACTTTATGTGGAAAGCAAACATCGTAATTTTCTTCGAAGTAGTGCTTATAAAACAAATAAAGATTTAAATCTAATAAATCTATGTCAGACATGCGGTATGACGTCATCTGTATGACATGAAACTATGAGGAGGCGGGGCCTACAGATGGGCGGGACAAATGGTTATTACATTCGTAGGTATCTAGTAGTATCCAGGCGTTTGCTATTATTTATTGACGAATAACGGATATTTAATTTAGATAATAATCTGGCTACTAATATTAATGCGAAAGTTTGTATTTTATCCAATCTCTTCACATTTAAACGACTGAACGGATTTTAATAAAGTTTAGTAAACATATAGATTATGATATGAAGTTGTATATAGGACGTAAGGTATTGAGGGACGCATCCTAGCGAAGCGAGGTATAAGTAATCATCACCTTCGGTCAATCTCGCACTCCATACCTATTGCGTGTTTTAGTAAGGTATAGCAATAATAATAAGCCTAACCTTCGAGCCCGTGAAATCCGAAAATGACAAATAATAATAACACTAATATTTCACGGGGTATATATAGATAGGAAAATGGAGATAGTGCTTTGCATATCTCCTTATGTACACCACCAGCTACCAGGTATAGGTATGAGACGCCACTAGGGTGCTCATGTGACTTGAAACAGCCATCCAAATCAGATTCCAGTGTAGGACTCCCTCGAGGTAGTAGGTGTTTCGTCACAGCTGAACCTATTAAAGACATCCATGACGCAACCTTATGTCAATGAAGATAACTTTGGGTTTCAACTTTCAGTCCAAATTCCAGCCCTCTTTTACAAGCTGCTGTTGATAAGCAGGCGGGTCAGATAAATGTGTTTCTCTGTAAGTCAGATATAATTTTAATTTTAACATAATTTCACCAAATAAAATAGATACTGATCAAAACATAAAGTAAGCATTTTGGTTGCATGCGTGGCTAAGTTTAAATATGGGTCTTTTTTTTGTTCCTTTGGCATATGTTGGAAGTCTAAGTTATTAAAATGAATTAAATAGATACAATTAAAAAAAATGATTTTTAACCGACTCGATAGGCTGTTCAAGAGTTGCTAACGTAAAATCGAGCACTTGTCTTAAATTAGCGGGAGCTGTAAATCAGAAGATTCGGGCCAACATTACGCCATAAGATTCCGTGAATATTTCTACAACTACGCACCGAAAATGTTTATGTTTATGAATGGCGGGCTCAGGGTTAGTCTTATTAAAATAATTGCTCTGTTTTCTTTAATATATTGCTTTTTCAGCACAATTGATTTATCTTGTGGGTGGGTACCTACGTTGTGAAATATTAAATTATACAAAGATTATATTTTATTCAAGAAGTTTTATTTATAAATATAAGAATAATTTAATAATAATCAACATTGTTATTAAAGAAATATAAAGAAAATACAAATTCTGAATTATGGAGCAATTAGAACTATTATTATTTTACTTTAAAACTCAATCCTTTAAAGCCGAATTCTGAAAGAATATGGGCGTATTGATGATATAAGTAAGTAGAATTTATTAGGAATTCTAAATATGGTAAGAGATAACTACCCACTATGTGTATTCAGTTTTAAAAGTTCGTTGTCATAAATTACATTTACCTAGTTATCTATATATCTTACTCATAAATTATATTTATAACAAAAAAAAAATGAATACCTAGCTTAAATAACTATTACTAGGATCTTCTTTTCTTCTATATTTTTTTCTTCTCGAATTTTCTTTTTAAGCTTTGTGTTTTCATAATGAAAGACTCGTAGAAAGTTCTCATAAAGGAGACCTTTTCACTTTGCTGTTGACATTTTGTAACAATCAGCAGCAAAGCGGAAAAAGACAAATTTATCGAGAACTGTTTCTTCTTATTTTATTCTTCACTTCTTCATCTGTAATCAAAAAACCTATTATGCTGAAGCATCCCTTTAAATTAATGTACTGTCTGTAGATGTAGTCGGTTTGCTGGCATACATGGACGTTGCAGATTTTTTTTTTTTTTCAATTTGAAACGTAATTAGTTGCCCTGCTGCTGTACTTCACTTATGAATGAAATTATCTTGATGATTATCATTTAAAAAAAAATACATTTCACTTGATAAATTGGTAGGAACGTTTTATGTAGCGTTTCGGAAACTCACTGCGCTTATTCGTTTTGGATATTTTCTCGATTTTTTAATAATAAAACAGAAGGTGTAATTTTTTAATATTTTATTTTATATATAGGTACATAATTATACCTTTTTGCTACGTTCTATTTAAAAACAAATAGAGAAGTATTTGAAACGATAATATTTTACTAATTGTTTTCCTTAGGTCTTATATTTTAAATGAATCTTGGCAAAGAACCTCGGCTATTTTAAACTTTGTATGGTACTTATAGCGTTCACTAGAAATAATATAAACACAACTTCAATTTGTGTAAATAAAACGCCCTAGTTAATGCAAAGAACTTTGTTACATGTATGAAAACTTTCAATTTGTTTAATTTTTCATAGCGCTTCTTTCTACATTTGTTAGAATAGATGGCTTGAGAGAAGAGAGAGGTCTGCTTCGGCAGATCTGCCGTTGGGGCGTCGTAGCTGAGTGCGTAAGTGATCCTGCGACGCCCTATTAAGAGGGGGGACGGTCTGTTAGGTTTTAGTGGGTAGTACCTACTGGCTTTTCTAGTCAACTGGTGAGTCCCACATAAAATACATGTATTTATGCAGGTGGTGTGCGTTAAAACGCATTTCCCAAAATTAAAAAATGAGGTTTCCTTATGATATTTTCCTTCATTATAAGGCAAGTGGAAATATATGTATATGATGAAAATGATTCGCACATCACTAATCTTATATGAATAATATAATATACTTAAACATTACTATATTTAAAAACAACATTTACATTTATTTTTTAACTAGCGACTCACGCTCGCTTCGCTCGCGTTCGTCCCTAGGTACGTTTACGGTTAGCTATGTTTAGGTATACATAAATAGTAGCTTGCTACTCCTAAGATATTCATTTAAATTATATAGCGATTCTTTTGTCACAATTTCATGGGTTTTAATTTTTTTCGCGGAACCCTGATTCTTTTTCTAAAATAAAAGTAGCCTAAGTTACGGCTTATAACATCAGCTATCTGCCAGTGAAAGTATCGTCAAAATCGGTATAGCTGTTTCGCAGATTAGCCGGAACAAATAGACAGACAGACAGATTAAAATTGTAAAAAATTTTGTTTTGGTATATGTACCGTGTCCATATGCATTTAGTAAAAAGCGGTTATTTTAATATTACAAACAGACACTCCAATTTTATTTATCTATATAGATTAGACAACTACGTATTCTTCTGACAAAGTGGTTAACCAATTAGCCATTCAAACCGAAACGTTGTTTTATATGGTTGAGTAGAAGATGACACGATGCAGATAGACGTTGGCGAACACTCAATTAGTAATTAGTCTTTACAGTGAAAGCTTCACAGCGCTCAACATTACTGAAGGAGTAGGTACCTATTATACAAATTATCATGTTAAGTCTCTACATCTAATCACTGTATCTATACATATAATAAAAGTGTAAGTTGTAACTGATCGCTGTCTGTACATGGAGGATATATGAGAAAAACTATTTTTGGGCGTCTTTATAGACTTTTGGGCAATAGAACCCAAAAAAATAATTTTAACAATTTTTGTCTGTTTATCTGTGCGTTTGTGCGCGCTAATTTAGAAACGGCTTAACCAATTTGGGTGCGGTTATCATTAATCTATTGTAGTAAGCTTCATTTAACATTTAGTATTTGTTTTATTTCAATCGGCTCATAAATAAAAAAGTTATGTCAATTTAAAAAATAACCTAGGGACGAATCCGAGCGAAGCGAGGGTAAGTCGCTAATTTATAATAAGTATATGTAACTATTTACATTATAAAGAGTCTTCTCTTTTACTAGTGACGTTAAACTAAGTATTTATTTCTACAATAAACTTTACATATCTTATTAGGGTATAGTCGCCAAATTTCGTCCCCGAACTTAATTTCGCCCCCATCGGTTTCTTTTTTTCTAAATAACGCCATTTAATTTTTATACGTCGAATCTAAAGTTAGTTAAGTCAGTCGGTCATTGCAAAAGTTTGGTGGTGAAACGTCGCTTCTGTGTGAAGACATTTAAAAAAAAAAAGAAAAAACTGTTCAAGATGAAATACTATCGGTATTGTTTAAATATTATTGTTTTAATAATTATGATTACTGATAATTATTATTAAAAATACAATTTAAATTTACATACTGATTATTGTGATTCCAATATCGTCCCCGAGATGTAATTAGGTGCTCAAATTTTTTTTTTAGAATTTCTATTTTTTTGTTAAAGTTATTTATGTAGAAATAGTAATACAAATATGGGATTTGGATTACCTAAACATTGACGTTATATTTATTATTTTTGGTACTCGCGATATTTTTTCAAATTTTTTTTTCCAAATAAGGGACGGTATTTGGCGACTGTACCCTATATTGTTTAACTTCAAAAAGGTAAAGAAATGCAATTCGGCAAATAATTTTGAACAATTTTTGTAACCTTATCAGCTCCCGCAGGTGATTTTTGATTTCTAAATATTTTTTTTGTATGGAGATAACATGAGATTAACATATCCAAAAATATATCCAAATGAAACGCACATTTTAGTGCAGCTTTAATAAAGTTTTACTTTTTAATATGTATTTTTAAAATTATTATGTTATGTAGGTACCATATTTAATAGTTAGTGCCGCCATATTTTTCCTACTATATTGCATCTAGTACAAGAACAATATATTAAAGATTATATAGGATTAAGTATGTATAATGTATGTGGTCGAAGCCAAAAGCAATATCCCAAAATAAAAGTTTATGCTCAGAAACATGAAAGTATAAAAATTAAATTTTAATATTATTGTCAGAAGATTAAGAGCGAAACAAACAATGTTAATCGGTACATAACATTGGAAAAATTTGCTTTTGTTTTAACATCAAAAACAAAGAATGAATTTTTATAACCTGTATTCGTTGAATAGACAGTTTAATGAGGTGCCAAAATTATAATACAGAAAAATGCAGAAGGCAGGCAGTTATTTGGGCGTTACGAAGAATCACGTCGACTTTCACGACTAATTTAATTCAATTAATGTTTACGATTTGTCTCCGGGAAATCCGACACAGAAATGCCGACGGCCTCTTTCTGTCTCCTTAGGGAGATGTTATTTTAACGAAACGTCCGTTATAACTTCGAGAGGATGCCGATTCGCTTCCAACTGCTTATTTTCGTTTGATTATGAATAAATTAAGAATATCAAGTGACGTTAATTTTTATCTTTTTAAGATTAAGTAGGTACTAGGTACTTATATGTAGGTATTCATTACAAGAATATTCATTTCATCATATACATAACAAGTAACCCGCGTCGTGATACAAGTATAGTGTATATATATATATATATATATATATATATATATATATATATATATATATATATATATATATAAACACCCATGACTGGAGTCCTGCACAACACAAATGAATGCCTCCAGCGGGATTTGAACCCGCGACCGCTGGCACAGCAAGTAAGCTCACTACAAACTGAGCCAAACGTGTTGTTAAATCGTTTATGTTATCACTACACTAGTCACTACGAACTAGTTCCAATCTAAGGAGAATATATGTACTAGTTTGGTAAAGATATTTAAAATTTTGACAGTACAAAATAATTATGGTTCAGATATACACCTCTTTACGTACTTTAGTATGGCACTACTTCTATTTACAAAGTAGGTATAAATTATAAAAAAAAAATCACTTTCACACGATTCAAAAAGCAGATCTGGTATCTAATGCCACAGTCAAAAAAAAATGCAAACGATTGGTTTAATTCTTTAAAAGCAATATTTGATCAAGCAATAGGTAATAAAAGTTTCAAAAAATGATGATATGAGCGCGAAGTAATAAATTGTAAATATTATAACGCGGAATTCCCTAAAGCTTAGGGAAAGATAAAAATAAACCAAAGAAAATCGTTGAAAGCTTTTGACTCACAGATAAAAGATTCGATAAAGTAAATTCCTAAAGAATGAAATATTTATTAGATACTAAATATAACGACTTAGTGTGGATAATTCCCCTGTTTCATGGTATTCACTTTGTATGTTTGTATAATAAACAGTTTTGTTTTGTAAAGAACAAAGGAAATCAATTCACGTTTATATTTACTTTTAACTGTAAAGTGCTTTTAAATATTATATTCTTGCTTGAAAGTAGCAATTAATGTTACCTTCGTTTGTCTGATGCTGTGGCCTGTTCTGAGCTCTTAATTTTATATATAGCTAAATTTTAATCTTTATTAATATACAAAAGTATTATAGTGAATAATTATAAAAAACTGGCAGGTTCAAAATCGTGAATAAAGATTATTCATAGTTTTGAATCTGCCAAAGTTACTAATGATTGAAGGTCTAAACTAAAGAAGTGTCTATCTATCTATCTGGTTTATGGAAATTTTTGAATGAATAAATTACGCGTAAGCCATTGAACCTTGTCCTAGACCAAGAATATTTTTATACAGTCGCGTTTCAGCCTCCTGGGATTACAGGTATTTTTTTAAGCAGATCGTCTGCCGCTCTGTCCACGATAAAAAATGAGTTGCTCTGGTGGTCCACTCTGCTATTATATAAGTAGCAGGACGGAGGACTAATCATGATACACCTCCCGAGGCTAACCACGGTGGGTCACTTTTCATGTACCTATATGTCACCTATCTCGCGAGATTGTAAACTGAATCGAAATCGAAACAAAATCTTTCGACAGTTTACAATCTCGCTAGATAGATAGTAATTTAGCGGTGTTTACAATTTTACGGTGACATATATATGTACGTCTCTTAGCTTCGCACTCAGCTAGCGCTTGACTAGTGAGCTTTCTCACTAGAATAAAGTGGACACACATTCGGGGGGCTCTTTAAATACCTAATACCAATATTATTAGGATAAAAACAATCTTTAATTTCACAATTTAAACTAACGTAATAAATATAACTGTTATCAAAAAGAAAATTGCCCGAAATGCTGACCGAATTCATAACACTTGCATGCTTTTGTAAATGTTTATTTTTTGACCAAAATATGAAAGCTTTGTTTATAGTTTACTTTCCAATAAATAAATATTTTACAAGATTAATGACAGTAAGTTATTGTGCCAAAAAGAAAATGTGTTTTTACTACTATAAACAAATTAAATAGGTGTGTACGATGTGATATATTATATACCTGCTGTAAAGTATTTATAACAGTTGATAAACGTTGTGAAAATATTTCACTGAATATTTATCATTTAAAAATCTTTCTGTCAACCATTTGGTTATAAGTTAGTCCACAAATATCTTTTTCCTTTATTTTTATTTTTAACAATTCAATTAAAACCAACCAACAAACGAAGTATAATAAACGATTATTAATAAAACCAATGTACCTATGAAGATTTATTATCCATACTAATCTATACTAATATTATAAATGTGAAAGTTTGTGAGTATGGATGTTTGTTACTCTTTCACGCCAGAACGGCAGAACGGATCTGGATGAAATTTGGCACAGAGATAGATTATATTCTGATATAGCATATAGGTTACTTTTTTCCCGGAAATATGTAGTGTTACCGTGGGATAGATTTGTTTTTGTCTAGGGACAATCCAGAAGCGAAACGAGAGTGAGTTGCTACATAAAAATATATTAAGCTTTCTTGCGGACTTCATAGAACTGGTGTTCAATGTTTAGAATATGAGAAAATACAAAAATATATTAATTATAAATATAAAATTTGGATTAAGTTAATGTCTTTATTTCTGTGCCAAAACTGAGAATTTTAATCAACAATTACTTCATTTAAACTATAATTTTTTTAACATAACCTTTTTTCTATCAACGAGGTGGTACCTAATCGATATAATTAATGTTCTAGCAACTGTAAAAAAAACTGTGACAGGAGCACTGAGAATTAAATGAATATATAAAGAGAAAGATATTATTAATTTGGAAACCGTGAAGAATCAGGTTAGTGGGTAAAAGTATTTGTAGATCATTAAGCTTTAGTATAAGGATGAGTAAGCCACTATATCAGTCAAAATAGACATAATTTACGTCTTTAGTCCAGTTAGGTCATATGATATTTCAGGAAATAGTTCGTATTTAAATAAACGTAAAATCAAATATAAGTATTTTATATAAAACCAAAATTAATTTTATTTAAATAGAATTTTACATACACTTTTGTATCTACACTTAAGCAAATTTTCGTTCGTTAATATTTTTTATTATGTCGGTACATCCTATCCCAAAAGCTTATTATAATATTAACAAGTCTATTTTTTTTTTCAAATAAATCATGTATATTAAAAAAGTAATGAAAATTGCTATGAAATAACCGTAATTATTTGTAATATAAATAAAATTAATACCTACTGAGGCTCTACAGTCTACGAGTTAGTGTTTTAAATCTCGTAGGCGTGTGGCGTCTGCTATTTAGTTCAGTACCTACTGGTGAAAATTAATCGCATTATATAGAATAACATACTACGTTGCATGGTTGTTGTTTTTTTGTATTTATGTTTTAAATAAAACTATCTTTTCGGATTATTTCGCGGATTTATTTTGATTTTTGTTTTCCGACGTTTCGAGTGCTTTACAGCAATTATGGTCACGGGAGAGACTAAGGTTTTAGACATATCAAAAGCGTTATATACTTGTTACACACAGTGCCTACCCACAATTTAAAATCATTTTTGTAAACTGTCTGTAAACAAGTATATAACGCCTTTGAGTTTTATTTAAAATGTCAGATATTCGCATAAATCTAAGAAAGTATTATGTATTTGAAACTTTAATGTTCTTGAAACTATAATATAAATATAAATAATTTACTTATATTTGTCCAGATAAGACAAAACAAGTGAAATTATGAAAATTTGTTTTAACTTCGACATGTTTTTAAATATGCATGTATTGTATTGTGCTTTATGCTAGATACTAGATAGCATCACCGTAAAAAAATGTTACTTCGTTTTTGTCTTTTCAACATTCTGCAGGGATCAGACGCATATGTTTGCTACGCTATCAAATGCTATGCTACGTCATTCATATACATAGACAGCCTAGACAGTCGTTTCAAGTGTGATATAATCTAATCTAATGCCTTTAAACGAGTGATTCTTGTATATTTATTTATTTATTTATATATACCGGCGATCTCGGAAACGGATTTAACAATTTCCCTGATATCTGGTACGTAGGTGTTTTCGGGGGTGAAAAATCGATTTAGATTAGCCTTATGTCTGTTTTCGAGTTTTCATGCGGTTTTCTTTTGCATTATTCCACGCAAAATATGTTGCTAATTTCGCACACTGTGGTATAAGCATCGTGGTCAAGCGGCCAAGGCGTAAGATTGTCAAACACAGGTGTCCGGGTTCGAATCCCTTTTTTTTTTTATTTTTACCGGTGGTAGGACTCTGTCAAGCCTGAGGAGTCCGACTGGATGGGTACCACCCCCTTATCTATTTCTGCCGCCAAGCAACAATGATTGCATTGTTGTGTTCCGGTTTGAAGGATAAGGTAGCCAGCGCAATTACAGGCAAGAGGCATAACATCTTAGTCCTCACAGTGACAACGCACCTGTGGTTCTGCATTTTTGTTATTAAAACCTAAGTGCATGAACCGTAGGTGTTATGGGCGACAGGTACTGCTTTCCATCAGGTGGTCTGTCTGCTCGTTTGTCACTGAATGTCATAAAAAAAAAAAAAAAAAAAAAAAAAAAATACCGGCGATCTCGGAAACGGATTTAACAATTTCCCTGATATCTGGTACGTAGGTGTTTTCGGGGGTGAAAAATCGATTTAGATTAGCCTTATGTCTGTTTTCGAGTTTTCATGCGGTTTTCTTTTGCATTATTCCACGCAAAATATGTTGCTAATTTCGCACACTGTGGTATAAGCATCGTGGTCAAGCGGCCAAGGCGTAAGATTGTCAAACACAGGTGTCCGGGTTCGAATCCCAGTCGGAAATAAAGAATTTACTTCTTTTTTTGGCTTTTATTCAAATTTTTAGTTTTTTTTTTGTTTTTAAACCAAATTAAAAGCAAAATAGTACTTTTGGCTAAAAACTCCGAGCGAAGCTCGGTCGCCCAGGTACTGCCATTTTAAGAGCAGTAAAGTCTAACGCCAAATAATCAATTATCATTGGGTAGAAAATAAAATCGATGGCTTAATATGCCTTAGGGAGCCCAGAAACTGAATCGTTGGAAACATCACCAACTAAATATTGTCGGATAAATAACCACACTATTTTCTGCGCGCTCGAAATGTGTTTTATTCAACACAACTGCTTTTGGCACCACCATCTATTTGATAAATTCTAGACTAATATAAAGACCACAACAAGAACAGCTATAAGAAATTCAGACAAATAGCTATTAACCTACTACTAACCTAACCGTTTATATGTTAGCTAAGGACATGGTCTAACAGCTATCTGTACGCGATGTGCCAAATATCCAAACATCTTTACAAACTTTCATATTATATATTAATATCTAATAGAATAACGAAGATATTATACAAATATAACATAGTTTATATAAATTGACTCGTCTAGAGATCTGAGTCAGTTACAATGTAGCGCCGAAGTTTAGATCATAGTGCTCTTATCAACTGGCGTAGATCCAAACCGGGCAGTTACAGGTGTCCATTACAACGCATCTCGTCTGTTTTATTCATTTGCTTTTAAATTTGTCCGAATTATATTTTAGTTTACGTCTGCTCTATCGAGGGTAGCAATAACACAAGGTCGATCTCCAAATATTCATAGGTTAAGATGCAAAGCGTAGGTTACCTGAGTAGTGCAAACTTTCTTATGTTTTTGCCTAATACATTTTTGTTTTAAAGATATTAATATCCAGTATCTACGATTATATTATGTAGTTGTTTATGTGTACGTATTAGAAATTGGATTGTTGTCCTGTTTGTTTGATTTAGAAGTAGTATTTTGATGTTTTTATTCATATTTGAATTATGCCGTAAAAATATATATTAGTAGGTTATTTACATATTTGATAATAGAGGAAATGGGTAAGCCGACTTTGACGGGAAATTTAACCAAACCGGAAAGTCACGAATGTAATAAATAGAACGGTTAAAGATAATAAAGCTCAAACAGATTTTGTTATTAATTTAACCTCACAGAACATAATAGTACTTTTTAATAATATTTCTAAGATAAAAAGCTATAGGTATGCTTTAAATCTCAAGAAATACCTAAATTAAAAGCCTAATAAATACCGTGGATAAGGTTTTTACGAAAAATCGTTTTCTCTTACATGCAGAAACTTGAGGTTTTTTTTATTTGTGTGGCGGCCATTTTGAAATTCATCATCTTGGCTTTTTATTAATATATTGTTATAGCGGCAATCGAATTACACTGTGTAAAAATTTCAAATCTCTACCTATTACGGTTCATGAGATATAGCCCGCTAACAGACAAACAGACGGATAGCAAATCTTAGTACATAATAAGCTCCCGTTGGCACCTTTTGGCTATGGAACCATAAAATCAAAACAGGTTGAAAGCAATAAATAATTTTATTATTTGAAAGATCTGGACAGTGGACAGTCATTTATTATATTATTTATGTAGGGTAATATTAAAATATTTAAATATTAAACGTTTAAAGCTTTTCAGCGGTCTATACCTAGGATCTATTCTTATAAATAATTGAAAGTCATAATGATAAGATATTTAGCTAATAATAATATGAAACATCAATCAGCGTTGCACATGAACTATAATGGGAGACGTCTGGTCACTTTTATTACCAACTCATACTTATTATTAAAATTAGATCAGTTATTCTAGCAATACATTATTTTGAAACATAGTTTTATAGTTTAATTTTTAATTTGCAAGCAAACTCATTCATTATTTTGAATTCATTTCAAATTCAAATTATTTCGTAGCAAGACACAAGGATTATATACAATGGTAATAAACAAAAATAATGTCATTATGACATATCATAACTAAGCTTGCCAAATCTATACATATAATAAAATTGTAACTAAGCCGAATCTGTATATTAAATACTTTTTGGAAAATCTTATTGAATACAGAGGTCGAATCTATAGTTTTTAGAATTTTTGTCTGTCTGTCTGTTACCGCATCACGGGAAAACCTCTGGATAGATTTTGATGAAATTTAGTATAATGATAGCTGGTTATCCGGGTCAATATGTATATAGGATGCTTTTTACTGCGGGAAAATATCTCATCTCTGAGAAATCTATATTGACCGTCGAAACGTACCTATCTAGAGACGCACCCGAGCGGAGCGAGGGTGAGTCGCTAGTACGTTATGTAAGTCTATACAATGTTCATTTTTAAATATATATTCATTTCAATCAAAGCTAATTTCAACAATTTGTGAAAAACGCTGTTGACATCAAATTAGACAGTTTTTAGAATTGTTTATCATGGACTGATTGACGTCGTAATGTGTATACGTCACTCAAGAAAACTAAAAAGGTTTTAATGAAAATTTATTTACCCATTAAAAGTCATATTTTTAGGTGCTTAGCGAAACATGAATTATTGGTAAAAGTACGTAATTGGTAATATATACTTTTACTAAATGCCTATGAAATGATTCGGTGCTTTTGTCTGTCTGTCTGTTGGTTCCGGCTAATCTCTGAAATGGCTGGACTAATTTCAAAAGAACTTTCACTGGCAGATAGCTGATGTAAGGAGTAAAGGTCGGTTTAGACTAAGACACTACACGGTACACTCATTGTATATATTACAGTCAAAACTACTTTTGACTAAAGCGGTTGGTCAAAAGTAGTTTTGACTGCAGGCATATTTTTTCTAAAAGTTCTAGTCATTTATGGCATGGTATGTGGTCACTGTTCTAACCTAACCTAACCTAGAAAGAAAGAAAGGGTTCTTCCGAGTAACCTTCAACCTACTTACCTCTTTAACTTTTTAAGAGTTTTTACTGATATAATAGTTTCACCGGTGGTAGGACTCTATCAAGCCTGAGGAGTCCGACTGGATGGGTACCACCCCCTTATCTATTTCTGCCGCCAAGCAACAATGATTGCATTGTTGTGTTCCGGTTTGAAAGATAAGGTAGCCAGCGCAATTACAGGCTAGAGGCATATCATCTTAGTCCTCACAGTGACAACGCACCTGTGGTTCTGCATTTTTGTTACTTAAAACCTAAATGCATGAACCGTAGGTGTTATGGGCGACAGGTGCTGCTTTCCATCAGGTAGTCTGTCTGCTCGTTTGTCACTGAATGTCATAAAAAAAAAAGTCAAAACTGCTATTGACCAAACTCTTTAGTCAAAAGTAGTTTAAACTGAAAAATAGTTTTAACTGTAACCGATTGTCTCTGTCGAATTTCATAATTAGAGACACATAAAGACACTTGGTGTATACACTGAGTGTACCTTGTATAGTGTCTTAGTCTTAACTAGCCTTTAACTTAGGCTACTTTAATTTTAGAAAACGAAAAAAGAATTAGAATTCCGCTTAAAAAAAACATAACGTACCTAGGAGCGCACCCAAGCGTACGTAGCGAGGGCAAGTCGCTAGAATTAAATATATCAATATGACGTGCCCAATAAAAAAGTATTAAAACAGCTGTACCTGAACCTAAAATTAGTTCCCACGATTCTAAAAAACGATAACATTTTTAAAAATGTATGAACAAAAATACTAAACTATTTTAAATACTTCGATCTATTAATAGATGTGTAACGTGCGTCATTAGTTGTTTCCGTTGCGCATTGCCAAAACATAGGTAAGAGGCGGAAACCGTGGTAATTATTGAATTTGTTTTAGTTAGTCAACTTTTTCTTACACGTCAATAATATGGAAAGTTAGACGGAAAACTTACATGTATGTGTATGCCCAAATATAGACAATAATTATAGATTTTTATACTTATCTATACAAATAATAAAATTGTAACTAAGTCGAATCTGTACATTAAATATTTTTTGGAAAATTTTATTATATAAACATTACTATCGATACACAGACCGAATCTATAGTTTTTAGAATTTTTGTCTGTCTGTCTGTCTGTTACCGCATCACAGAAAAACCACTGGAGGGATTTTGATTAAATTTAGTATGGTGATAGCTGGTTATCCGGGTCAACATATAGGATACTTTTTACCGCGGGAAAATATCTCATTTCTGAGAAAAAATAAATAAACTGCAATGTAAGAGTATACTAATATGTAAACCTAAGAATTTGATTTTTGGTCATCTGAACGCGGGCGGAGCCGCGGGCAATGCTAGTCTTATATAAAGACAAAATAAAATGGAGTCTTTCTGTTAATCCATGCGTTAGCTGTTACAGCGTGAAATATTAACAAACACACAACCACACTCACTGACAGTCATTCATATATTATAAGAGTCAGACATAATGAATATAATATGTATATGAGGCATACAATTATAAAGGAATTAAAGAAAAATAAAAATTCAAAACAAAAGGCTGGCCGCATTTCTGCATTATAGGGTTTGTAAACAAATTACATTAGCCAGTCTTTGGATAACATTTTTTCAATTTTCTATTGAAACGTTGGGCCTTTAATCTTCGCGCTGTCAATACCGTAGAAGCAAACCATATTGTGAATATATTTCAGTGAAGTAAACTGTATTGGGAATGTTTTATTTATTGTAAGAAAATTCATTCTAATATTATTATTAATGTGCTTAAAAATAAAAATATCTGTACAGATAAATAAAATTGGAGTGTCTGTTTGTAATATTAAAATAGCCGCTTTTTACTAAATGCACATGAATGTATACACGGTACATAGGTATACCAAAACAACATTTTTTACAGTTTTTGTCTGTCTGTCTGTCTGTCCGTCTGTCTGTCTGCCTATCTGTCTATCTATCTGTCTGTCTGTTTGTTCCGGCTAATCTCCGAAACGGCTGGACCGATTTTGACGGGACTGTCACTGGCAGATAGCTGCTGTTATAAGAGACTTTTATTTTAGAAAAAAATCAGGGTTCCGCGAAAAAAAAACCATGAAATTGTGAACAAAATTCGGGTACGGTGTACGCAATAACGTACGTACGTAACGTAAATCGCTATATAATTTAAATAAATATCTTAGAAGTAGTAAGCTACTATTTATGTATAAACATAGCTAACCGTGAAAACGTACCTAGGGACGAACGTGAGCGAAGCGAGCGTGAGTCGCTAGTATTATATAAAGGACTAAGCGCACTATGCACTATGTTTTATAATATAAATTATAAAGATATCATTAAACTCTATTAATATGTACTTATTTGTGGACAAATCATTAAAATAAAGTCAGATGATGATGATGATGATGATGCTGTTGTCCTCCTAACCGATTTTGGCTACGGTGACCAATCTCACTCGGCTTTACGTGCTCTCCAGGGCATGGAGGTGAAACAACGTAAACTTTCCAACTTTGGGCTCTTACTGAGAATAAATTAAGAGAAGAACTCAATAACTAAACTCGGTCCGACCTGGGGCTCGAACCCAGATCCTCTGGATCTGCAGCCGTACAAGATTGTCACTAGATCACCGACTGCAGTTATAGTGAAAGTACGTTATTTAGTGCAGTGATAATAAAATATCTAAAGGGTACCTTCGTCATGCTTGTCAAAGGAAAGGATGTGGAAAACACCGTTTAATTGGCAAGATACATACATGTATTTCCATGGTTCGTTTTTCCTTATTATCTCTATAGTTGCCACTGTCATCTTTCAAACTTAATACAAACGTTATATTAGTTTTAACATTGTTTCTTTCAGATATTTGAAGTTATTCCAATTTGAAATATCTTGGGCTAAAATTCAAAATCACTTGTATAGTTCCACTATTAGTACTTATATAGATGTTTTTCTTGTAATCTATATAGGAGCAACTTTCAGGTATAAATTATACGTATCTTTATAAAAAGAATCAAGAAAGATAGTTTACAATCGGGGAACAAACGCGACACTACAAAAACATACTCCCAAAATAACTTACTCCCAAATTATGCGCCTCCTACTCTTTTTGATATCGCTAAGAAAAATGATTACCTTGTGAATGATGTAATCATTTCCAAGATATTTCATTGTTAAATAAAAAAGTACCTTTTAATATAACACAGAAAAACATATAAAGCCTTCGACGAATATATTTACATTTTCTTCTCAGGCACCATTTCTGTTTCCGAACCGATTATATGTAGATTGTACAATGTATATTCAATTATGTTACGTTAATCAAATAAATATGATGTTTTTAAATTTATCTATTTTATTATCTTGTATAATTTTCGTATTCTATTATACGATTTCCTAAATAAGGAGAACATATATATACCTATGTGAAATTAAAGATCACATAATACTCTAGGTGAAATATAAGACGAATTTATTTTTTAACAAAAGTGTATTTAAGTGTTTATTGTCTTACAGAAAACTTAGAAAGCTAATTTCAGTGGCAATAAAACCTTGGAACTATAAAACAACGGAAGAGGATGCATATTGAGGAGAAATGTGTAAACATTGTCTTGTTTTGTATATCATTTTATGGGCATCTTGAAGAAATACATTTGTTCTGCCTTCAGTATAATCTATTGCAATAAATGAAGTCGTTAGCAATCTTAACGCGATTTTTATATTAATTTCTATGATAAAACATACCCTTGTGTGTTTTTTGAGTTTTTTTTTATGTTTTACTTTTGTATATCGTTTATAAAAACTTTTAACTAATTTTGATCAAAAATTTAATTTTAAGTTGTAATATTCATTTCAGAGCTTATTCAAAGGTATTTAGATGTTTTAAATACATTTGTCACTTAGGTTTTGTAGTGAAAGTGTAAGAAAAAGAAGACAAATATTTGTATACAAGAATCTACCTATTAACGAGGTAGTTTAAAATACGATTTACGAAATAGATCTTTAATGATTGTGTTTAGGTAAATGTTATTTTGTTTTAAAATTCTTTAACCATTAGAATAGAATAAATAGTTTGAATGTAGTAAAATTGAACAAATTTGTTTATTTAAAGTTACTTATTTATCAGGCACAGTCTATTTACCTGTCCTACATAACCTATCTGTTTCTAGCAAGTATCGGGGTTTATCGTTTGTTCTACGTTATTGCAATTCGCCTTTCATCGCTTCAGCAAAAGCTCACCACTACTAGGTTTTCACACCTAATGATACATTAAAGTATCTAGTATATTTTAGTTTCTATCGATGGCAGATCTGTCATATTTTGTGAGTTATTTTCGACTCAACAAATTAATCATTAACAATATTTATCGATTTGAGTTTCAAAAATAAAAAATCATCATCTCATCTTAAAACTCCTCTATTGAAGCTATAATTCTCAATAAACTTAGCTGAATTATAATAACGTCTAAACTAAAATTACTTAACAGTAACTCGTGTAAATATCATCATTGCACCTTTTATTAGAAGCATTAAAGCAGCGATAAACATGTTTATGAATATGTTAAAAACATGTTGTACCATTAATGCTTGCATGGAAAACCTAAATTTCAGCGTTTCAGATGAAGAGAATTAATAAAAATTCTATAAATTCAACCAAATAACACGTTGTAGAGAGACAGATCGTGTTGATGTTGAAACGTTCATAAATTAAGACCTCACTCCGCGTGTCTCGTGGAAGACAAACATTTTGAAGCAACGTAATTTCGTTTGCCAGGTATGTAATTTAGTGTCGACTTCTAAATATTACAGAACATAGCAGATAGCTCAGTGGATTCCAGCATTAGATTTATAAAAATAGATAATTTTATCGCACCGCGGTTGAATAAAACTAGGGCATTTTAGTGGCCTAAACGCTCGATATTTTTCTCAATTCACACAAACATCCGTCAATGAGGGAGTGCAGACTAAATTTCAGCAGCCCATTTTTCAAACGATGTTCAATGTGTATTTTCGTAAAGTAGAGCGCCTGAGCTCTTATAAACATTTGTGCTACGAATCATAACTCGTAGGTGCACATTACTTAAGGAATTATATATAGGATTCCAAATGAATGAAACTTTGGACGTTAAAATAGGACACGAAATTTGTAATGGCATCATTAGCCCCGTTTGACAGCGATATATGTATATGAGACTCCTGGATCAGATTTTTCATAATATGTCAGTTAGATCGGGATTGGGCAACGTGTGATGATTTAGGTGTCTAGCCGAAACTTTTCATATTTCATTTGATATATTACTGAAGTTTATAATTGATATGGCGATATTTAAAACTTGACGTTTTACATTTTTTCTTAATGCACACGCCTACCTACTTTATTATATATAATACGACGCGACAGTTAAAAATAATTTGTAATATAAAATTTATCGGTATAAATACTATAATATTTGTCTATTACGGTATACTATAGAAAGTAATAAGTAATAGGGGTTAAAGTATGAAATTGCCGTTTTATTGTAATAGGTACTTCGAATTGATATAGAACCTTCATTTTTCACATGGTACCTATGTAGTTCTTCTTTTAAAAAATGTGCAACATTCGATTATCGACTTTCAGTTGTTTTTTTATTCAGCTTGGACAAGAAAGATGGATACTTTGAAAATTCGAGTGATTTTTGCATATGAGTTCCGACGCGGAACTAACGCGGCAGAAACAGCTCGCAATATCAATGTTGTGATTGGAGAGGGGACTGCTAATGAACGCACCGTGCGATTTTGGTTTAAACGCTTTCATAATGGAAACTTTGATTTGAAGAACGAACCACGTGGAAGACCGCCCACACACGTGAATAACAATGAATTAAAAGAGATGGTGGAAGCCGATCCGCGCCAAACTACCCAGGAATTAGCGGCATGGTTTAACGTTACCTTACCAACAATATTGACTCATTTGCGTCAAATAAATAAAATGAAAAAAATATGAAAAATGGGTGCCTCATGATTTGACTGATCTGCAGAAAGAAACGCGTGTTGAAACTTGTGTTGCCTTGTTGAATCGATACAGAAATGAAGGAATATTGGATCGAATAGTTGATCGAATTGACATGTGATGAAAAGTAGATTCTTTACGATAACCGTAAGCGAAAAACGCAACAGTGTCCTAAAGCAAAGCTTACCAATAAAAAGGTAATGGTAACTGTTTGGTGGTCTCAACATGGTGTTATTCACTATAGCTTTCTCCGATCTGTTCAAGCAATAACGGCAGATGTCTACTGTGCCGAACTCCGAACAATGATAGCAAAACTAGCAGTGAAACAGCCCCGACTCATGAATCGATCTTCACCATTATTGTTCCATGATAACGCGATACCTCATACAGCACAAGAAACTGTTTTAACTCTACAGGAACTGCAATTAGAAACCATTCGTCACCCTCCGTATTCGCCAGACCTTGCTCCAACGGACTACCATTTTTTTCGTGATTTGGACAATTTTCTATGTGATAAGAAGTTTTTTCTTAGGAGGCAGTACAAAATGCTTTCACACAGTTTGTCGAATCTAGATCACCAGAGTTCTAAAGCAAAGGTATAAATGACCTTCCTATTAGATGGCAGCAATGTATAGATAATAATGGTAATTATTTTGATTAAATAAATATGTTAAATTAAAAAAAACGAATTTCAATTTTTCAGTACAAATCGGCAATTTCATACTTTAACCCCTATTATTGAAAGTTTCTGATTGCGAAATAACGCTCTATATAAGCAACTGAAGAGTAGACACTAGACACTTTTTTGCTTTTGCAAGAATATTTAACTATACGATTTTTTAGACAGTAAGATAGTTATAGAAAAATATTATTGAATATCTTCATGTATATTATTATAGATAATTATATTAGAGTAATATATAAAATATATAATTGTTAAATATATAATTGTTACTGTGAAAATACAGTGGCCATCAGTTCAGTTCTCTAACAGATGTTTGAATTGATCATGTATAAGTATACCTGTATAAACAACCGATCAAAGTCGATTACGTATATAGTTACGTATGTACGTGCCAAAAAATTATAAAATCGTTAGAAATCACCAAAAATACGTATCTTGTAAAGCCCATGTTTTTTTTTATTTTTGTTTCTTTTAGTAAACATTATGGGGCATTTGCTGTTATGACATACATATGTAGGTATATTCTGACAAAATAAAGTTGTAAAGGATACAGTCCTATACGCCGTCGGAGAAATGGTGTAGAGTTAGTTATGAATTTTCAAATACAAGATAGAGTTCTTGTCTCTATGTATGCTCTATATTGTAATTAAAATAATTTTTATTTTCATTATTACTAAAAAAAAAGGAAAAGGCTTACAGGATTTCAGAAGTTCAAAAATATCAAAGGGACAATGTGGATGTTAGATTCTGTCAACAACTAAACGAATGAATGTCGTATCACCGCATTACGGTCTATTAATGTCACATCGATTGTAAAATAAAATCACATCTGCGATTTTAGTTAGTTTATTTCATGTTTATGTTATAAAATAGAAAACATGCCATGAAAAATATATTTAAAATCCTATAAACATGATGTGATTAGAAATGACCACATTTTTGTTAATTAATTTATTCGGAAATCGAATGATGAATATAGATATGTATATTCGCTATACTTTGATAGTAATAATAAAAAATATCTTAATTAGTACAGAAAAAAAAAATTATTATCTAATTTAATATATTAAAATAGAACTTAACTTATACTTCTGATAGTTTAAATCGAAAAAATATTTTGATTCCGAAAGATATAGTTATGTAGTATATTTAAGAATATTTGTAGAGCATTCAAAAGAAGTTTTTAAATAAAATGCTTTAGAAATTAAATAAATATTTTTTTTGTAATATGATAATACATATATTATTGTGTATTTTATCAGGCTTTGTTCCCATTATTTATCAGTTTTACACGTGAGTCGTGATGCTGTCATAAATAAGTTATAAACTACAAACCATAATAATTATTTGATAAGTTAATTGCAACGTAAATACTTACCTACCTGCTTACACTAATATATAAAGTGGGGTAACTAGCCATTTTGGGCCCCAAGGCAAAAAAAAACGAAATGCCTCGCTTTTGCCTATTATGAAATAATATGTGGAAATCTAGAACACTTTTTTTAACGTTTTTTTTAACTTCTATGAGGGCCGTCCTCAAAAAGTTTGTGTTTCAAAATAAAATGATCGTTTGTGGCCCACTCCCTTGAATTAGGGATGCGACCGCATTGGTTGCATTGGCATAGCTAGGCCACTGCTCTTATAGTTAGCATAGCGTACGATATTACAGAAAAATGGTCGTCTCCCTAATGGGATACTCTTATGTGGACCAAAGCTTTCAATATTTAGAATATTTTTATTGTTATGTTTATGTACACATGTATGTATATAAAAATTATATTTTGAAACAAACGTTTTCCATTAAGTAGGTATGAGTATATTGGTTTAAATAATGCCGATAATATATTCTAGCAATGACAAACCGCTTAATCTGACTACTATTATAAATATAAAAGTGTGTGTGTGTGGAATTTAGATTAAATTTAGTACAAAGATATAGGTATTATAACCTGAACCAACACATAGGCATAAGGCACCTAGAGACGCACGCGAGCGAAGCGAGTATAAGTCGCTAGTAATTAGTAAAAAATAAAAAAAATAAGGTGGACATCATATCTGAAATTACTAGAAAAAAATATTTTTCATATGAATCAAAAGAGTATTCGAATAAACCGTTTCGGTAAAATGAACTTTTTTGCATCCGCATTATTTATCTATGTCAATATTTTAATATATCTCTAGTATTTCTCGTGCCTACCTGGAAGTTCTTGAAAAATTTATCTATATAAATACAAATGAATCGCAGAAATGTATGTACGGCGCATAACTTCCAATCGACTGCACCAAATTGGATAATTCTTTTTTTTGTGTTTGTTATTGTCAGGACAAGTTTTGTATAGAAGAAAACCTATAAAAATAAATCACCGAAATGTAATACGCGTACGTACGCGCATAACTTATAGAAGAAAATTAAAAGTTTTCTTTTTTTAATAGGTTTTTTTTTATATATGAAAAGTGAGTGAGTGAAATGGTTTTTATCCCGGAAATCAACCCTTCAGGGGGTGAGAATGTGGATGAAAGTTTGTATGGGGAAGCAAGCTACGGACGTACTAGCAAGGGAGTAGGGACGTACCTGGACGAAGCGAGGGTGAGTCGCTAGTTTACAATAAAATAAATTACAAATATACTTAATTATATATTATATATATAAAACAAATGTACACCTAATTATTACTGTACAAGTCCTGTCCGCGTGGAATGAAAATATGTAAAAAAAATATAAAAATGTAAGCCGCATTCCCCCGCTGAATGGCAATTCAGATTCTTTGGGCGAAAAATGAGCCAGGTATTCACAGTCAACAGTAGAGGCGATAAGACTAGATATTATTGAAATATTAATAATATTTTACAATAAAAAATATATTTATTAAGGCTATATAGACCAACCGCAACGACAAAAAAACAACAAAAAAACAACCTTCAAAGATGTTTTGAATGTTAGGAAAAACTTAAAATTCTTTATTTTCGCGTAGGTACATCAAGAATCCATGAGTTAACGCAAATGACACGCACTATAAACAATTGGAGTTACGAGTTTTTTAATGCTGGTATATATCAAGTCATTTAATTTTTTACTTCATCACGATGGTGCTGAAATTCGTCCGCTATAATTTTGTTCCACATTTTTCTTTGCATTTTCATACATAATAAATATAAAGAAACATTCATACAACATATGAGAAATTTTATTAAAAATATATACGTTCAATATAAATGCTCATTAATATCACTTAATAATATAAAACTCTATGTAGCATATAAATAGAATATATTATTATTTTAAAATTTTCTTTAAATGTACGAAAAATGTATCAAATGCTCTATGTATGAATGAATATTAGGTATTATAGTAGGTATAAGAAAAATTAGGAAAATTTTACACTTTTTCTGCTGCCAGGAGCATAAATCTAAATATTCGAACGCAAAGATTTAGTGAGATCATATCATCATAAAAAGTTTATGGTCTGGCGTACCGAATGCGCTGAAAAACGAAAATATCCCTGAGCTTTATTCGCCAAGAATCAAGATATTCTTACAGTAAGACGGGATAGTGTTACTATGAATAAAACTACCTAGATCCATCTAGGCCTGATTTTAAATATAAATTATTATTTTATGATTTACATCTCTTGGTTCAATACGGTAGGGCCTTATTGACCATTTATTCATTATTTTAAAGTTAAAAAAATATAATTGCAAAAATTTTATACATAACTTAATGCCAAAAAAAATCTTTAAAATTAGAATACCACTATCCAGTAGGTTTGCGGTAAAATAATGTGACGGACAGACATTTGTTTCGTTTTTTTTTATCAGATTCACGATGTACCTACGTCTAATAAGTAACAACACTACAATTTTTTTAATTCATTTTAATATAAATGAATAAATGAAATGAGTTTTAATAATTAATTATCTTATACTTTAATGTTGTTTAAAAATGATTAAATTTTAAATAAAAGTTTTCTGACTTTTACTATGAATATTAATCCAACTACTCCTCCGTATTTAACTGAAATAATTAAAATATATGTATTAGAAAATCTATACATATAATAAAATTGTAACTTAGGCGAATCTGTACATAAAATATTTTTTGTAAAATCTTATTGAAATAAACATTATTGTTGATACAGCTGAATCTATAGTTTTTAGAATTTTTGTCTGTCTGCTTGTCTATCTCTCTGTCTGTCTCTCTGCACGGACCTCTCTTTACCGCATCACGAAAAACACTAGAGCGATTTTCATGAAATATGGTATGATAATAGCTAATATAATATAATAGGAAAATATCTCATCTCTGAGAAATCTATACATAGTCTTGCCCTAAATATTAAAAAAAATCTATTCCCCGTAACATTTGTTACTATAAGAGTGTGTTAGTTAAATACATTAATATAAAACCATTAAAAGTATATAAAGCTTATTCGAAGTGGTCTCCATTGGCTGCAATACAATCCTTTAAACGTTGAGGCCAGTTGTCAATAGAAGCACGCACTCTTTCCATGGGAAAATTCTTCACTGCCAATCGTATGGATTGTTTTAGGGACTCCAAATTATCATTTCATTTAGAGCAAGCCATACTCTCTAAAACTGACCATAAACCATAATCCAGCGGATTAATATCGGGACTAGATGACGGCCAGTCTTCAGCTCTGATGAAATCCTGAACGTGGGTTTCTAACCAAGATTGCGTGGATCGAGCTTTATGACCGGCGCCGAGTCTTGCTGAAAGAACCATTCCTGGTTATTGAACATGGTGCTGTTAAGGGGCTTAGCTACCTTCATAAAAATGGTATCTTGATACACTTGTGCCGATGTTTTGATACCTTTTTCACAAAAATATGGCTCAGTCACTCCTTCATAACTAACACCCCACCAAACCATCACTGAAGTCGGATAATGTCCACGTTGTACTCTGTTGTCTAATTGGGAAGCTTCCTTAAGCTTTGAGCATAAATACGGTCATTTTGTTTGTTAACCCCTCGAGGACCGCATATACGCCGGCGAGTACGATAACAATTGAATTCTCGGAAATTCGCATGAATTTCTTAGAAATTAACCTGGAGAGATTAAAATATTGCTCAATTGTAAAAATTTTCTTATCCGTAAACAAAATTTTTCTGTGACCTCCCTTTGCGTACCGCTTAAGTAGTTGTTTTGATTTTACCACCTTACTCTTTTTTAAATTATCAGTAAAGAAATGATAAGTGCGTCTCTTATAGGCTGCAATTCCTAAGTCATCTTTTAAAATACGCGACATGGTTCTAGGTGCTATCTTCATCTTCCGAGATAAAATCTTTTGCTGTCGGGCAGTACTTCTTTGAATTCTTTCCCTTACTGTTTTGATCGCCTTTTTCGTACTACATGGACACTACAGTACACTACACTACTACACTACATGGACAGTCAGATCTTTTTGTGTCAAAAACAGAAGAGGTTTCATTGTACTTATCAATAGCCCGGTACACAAACATTTGACTAATACTACTAACTAATAATTTAAAAATTGTATTTGGCTCCATACCTACTTTGTGTAATGCAATCACAGCGATTCGGTTCTCTTTATCACCCCACTCCATTTTAATATCACAAAATATTTTACAATGTATTGGCGCGAAAATGAGAAAACAATGAACAATCATATAAAAATGACAAATTTCAAATTCAAATGTAATATTTTATTTATTTATAATTCTAACAGTATTTATGGCCAGCCTTTGTACTGAACGTTAAAATGTAAGTAGGGACGAACCCGAGCGGAGCGAGGATAAATCGCTAATGAAACAATAAAATACTTAAATAGGAACTATTAAAATTCGTAAGAGAATATTATTATATAATATATTTATTGAATGTTAAGATATATTTGTTCATATTTAATAAATGAATTTTAAATCCCCCCCTATAAACAGCCTATACTCCGGCCTATAAACTTTGTGTATGCAAAAATCGCATCGAACTAAAATAATTTTCATATTTGTAATATTAGTAAAGATTACTTACAAAATTGACATGGTATCTTTTTTATGATTATAAATTTTATTTAAAACCAAGGACTCAACAACCCTATGTAAAATTTAAGTCCACGTGCTTATTTATTCTGATTAATCTTTAAAACGGCACTTGCTGCTAATACTTATTATCCCAGGAAGAGAAAAACATCTTCATAATGTATCAACGCGGAAAATGAGGAATTTTCTCTATTAAGAAAGCTTTAAATCTTGTTAATATCATAAATAAGAAAGTTTAGATGGATGTTTGGATGTTTGTTACTCAATCGTGCCAGAACGGCTGAACAGATCTGGATAAAATTTGGCACAGAGATAGATTATAGTCTGGAATACTATACTTTTTATCCCGAAAAAATGTACGGTATGTGGCATGGCTTTGTTTTTGTTTTTCTAGGGGCGAACCCGAGCGAAGCGACGGTGAGTCGCTAGTATTCATATAAAAATTAGAATAAAAATTTTACTTCTAAAAACTGCACGTAATATCTTTTCTTCAATACTTTGTTAATTAATAGACAGAATAAATAAAAAAATAATTTATAAAAAAAAACATAATACAACATGAATTAATTTCAAATATTTTGAATTTGATAATTTTTATAATTACTTAAAAAAGAAAGAAGCGAGTAAAAATAAATAAAACGTAATAGGTACTTATTTATTTACATCAAATTTATAAAATCATAGTTTCTAATTTCAAGCCAATTGTAATGAGTATAAACTATGATACTTGGTTATTATTTTGATTTACTGCCATTTAAATGTTCATTAAAATAATATATATTTTTTATATTTTCGATTTCTTTAAAATATTTCCTTTTCATATAATTCTTATAATTAGAACACTTGTATGAAATTAAGATATTTAATTTATTTTTAATTTTATTCATTATAACTAGTGAAAAACAGGATGTTTTTTTTCTTTTCGTATTCACAGACATGACTATATCCGTAGATATCTATATTAATAGCGAACAAAATTAAACTTATTTAATTTCTCATTACTTCATGTGATATATACAAATAAATATACTTTCAATCGGTATATTACCACTGAAACGTTCCAAACAAGGTACAATGTCTACTTACAGCAAAAACGATACAAGTCACAAAATTCCGAGCCAAGCAACTCCTGCGCACGCACGTCACGCCCGTTGCCGTATATTTTTAATATAAAAATATCTAGTCTCGTATCGAATCATAAAAATATAAATATTTTAGGATCGACCGCTCGCGCAGCACTAAGCTTCGTCTACCCATTGACGTAGTCGTTTCAAACTAATTTCGGTGCAGCGACTATTCCGCGATTCTGTAAACATCGCAGTGGCGATGAAATACGTCCAGCGATAGCAGAACCATACCCCACTGTACGTTCCTTAGGAAATGTATCAAGCTTTCAGCTACGAAAGATTCTCAGTAGACCAATTGAAATTGGTTGTTTTACCGCCTTACAACTATTTATGTGCAGGCGGAGTAAACTTTAAATGGAGGGACGAAAATCTGTTTTCGCATAAAACATGTTTGGGCTAAGTTTGTAAGCAATAAGTTCTGTTTTAGGCACGCCGTGAGTCAGCCACGATGAGGAAATGCGTGCAAGTTATAATTTCGGAACGACCGACATTGTTTAATGGTTTTATAAATCTGAATCGTACGCATTTCCTTCGGAAACCGGTGTGAGATCATTTGCGAAACTTGCAACGATATGATAAATATGTGTTAAGTTGGACTTGGCAGGACAAACGGAAACAGCAATACCTATATATAATAATATATTGAAGTGACTATTAATCCAGTTACTGTACGAGTAATAGGTACCTATATAAATACTAGCGGCTCAACCTCGCTTTACTCGGTTTCGCCCCTAGAAAAACAAATCTATTCGACGGGAATCGTATATTTTTCTGGGAAAAAAGGATTGTAAGTGTGTTATTCCATCCTATAACCTTATATCTGTGTGCCAAATTTCATCTAGATCCGTTCGGCCGATTTGGTGTGATTGAGTAACAAACATCCAAATATATAAACTTTCACATACTACTTTATTTAAATTTCGAGCAACTGGATAACAGGTTATTTATTTCTAATTGTAAGTTTTAATTTTCGATTTCGTAGATTGAGCGTAGCCTTAGTCTTTTTGTTAGGTCCTTTTTTTATTTCAAACCCAGAACCCCTAATATCATAATTGCTTTATGTTATTTAAGATTTAGTGGCAGTTTCGAATCGAAAATTATTACCTGTCGGACATTATCAGAAGAACTGGAAATGTCATGTGTATATTTTTTAATAAATCGTTCCAATGTTTTAAAGAATGAGAACAAGGTAAAAAATATATGTAGGTATATTGTGTCTCTTTCGAAAGCTCTAAATTAAAGATGATCCTAGATTTGTAAATATTATCTCTTATCCTCATTGTTAAGTAAAAATATAAAAAAAAAATTAAGTGTGAAGAATGAGAGTAAAATTTTTACGATGTGGGCGCACACCGACAGCCAAAAAGTGACATGATGAAGTTAGATGAAAGCAAGATGATGAACTTAGCTGCATTCCTTTTACAAACAGAGAGTTGTGACATACGGGATGAAATCTTTAGCTATTTTTGTTCTGTTACGCCAAAGAAGTATGAGTAAGTAACTTTTTTTAATATTAGTCGTACAGTAACTGTATCAATACATAGGTTCAGCCTAATATATTTCACAATTCTAGTGTTAAACACGAGTTTAAAAGCTCTTAAAGCTCATTGTGATATGAAATTATTGGAGACAATAAACTTTTTGTCAATCTTTACTATTATAAATGTGAAAGTAATCTTGGCTGTGTTACGTTGACACGCCTAAGTCACTGAACCAATTTTGATGAAGTTTGGTACAAAGAGGGATGGAACAATAACATTAAACTTTATTTTACTTAATTTTTAAGATCCAATAGGATTTACTTTATATTAACTACAGTACCTAAACCCTATTTATAAATTACCTAGTTGCCTTTTTTTGATACCTTCGTCGTAGTCAGGCTGTTTTTTTTTTATAATTTGAAATCGCAAAAAAATATTGTTTCTCATACAAACATTGAAACCCCTGAAGTGTTAAATTTCATAAATCTCTTTGTTACCTGTCTTTACAAAATTGTCTCAGAATAATTATTTTTAAAGTGGATGAGTGAGTTAGGATATGTAATTAGTAATAGTATTATGTGATCTGTGGTAAAGGTGCATATCTAGGTAAACTAATATCTATCCTAATATTATAAAGCTGAAGAGTTTGTTTGTTTGGTTGAACGCGCTAATCTCGGAAACTACTAATCCGATTTGAAAAATTCTTGTTGCATTAGATAGCCCGTTAACTAATTGAGGATGGCTATAGGCTATATATCATCCCAGAAAAATATACGATTCCCGTGGGATAGATTTGTTTTGTCTAGGGACGAACCCGAAGCGAAGCGAGGGTGAGTCGCTATAGCATATTACATAGCATATTAAGTAAAATACATAGCATATTAAGTAAAATAGCAGAAATAAAATCTGGAATATTTTTGATTTTTAATTCAGTTACCTACTGGCTACTAATACGAATTTGATTATTTATTGATAAAATAATAATAATAATAATGTCCTCCCGACCGATTTCGGCCACGGCGCGGCGGCCCATCTCACTGAGACTAGCCAACTGCGCAGGAGATATTATAGTCCAGCGCGTGTGAGGGAGAGCGCAGACACAAGGGCACTCTCTGTTCCTGTCACTCTTAAAGTTCGATGGGACGATATTTCGACACGACCGGTGAGTGTCGGCGCAGGACCGATGGCTTTAAATGCTCTCGGAGGTACGGGGGTGAAACACCGCCAACTTCCCATTCCGGGTTACTTACTACTGAGACTATCTTAATAGAAAAGCTCACTAATGAAATTTGGCCCGACCCGGGACTCGAACCCAGGACCACCGGATCAGCAGCCTTAGATACTAGCCACTAGACCACCGAGGCAGTTAAAAATAATACAGGGTTTCGCTCGCCTCGCGTTTCATAAAATATCGCTGATAACATAAAAAATGTATACGCTTGACGAATATCCAATTGGGAAATACTTTGCCAAAAAAACTAAAATAAAACCACAAAATACGAATTACAATAAAATTTTATTATCATTCGCTTAACCACGTATCACTTATGAAGCACTACAGTCCGTTTCTTACAATATCGTTTGAGCGGTCGTCATTTAACGCTACGCAGTGTGTCACAGGCCTCCGCCATCTTAAGTCCCTCCATGATATAAAGAAGGTTCTCCACTGACGCGTCTTCATCATCATCAAACCACAATTGCAGCATGTTCTTTGCTCTAGCAACATCCGTTGCGTTTTCGGTTTCAAAGAACTGTATTTCATCTGGTTTGTAGCCGAGCTTTGCTGCCAGTTTTTTCCAGTCTGCCAATTTCGTCGCCAGCGCGTCTAACTGCGTTGGAGTTATCATCGTGACGCGGGACCGCGACGTCTTGTCGTCTTCCTCCCCGTGAGTTGAGTCTGGTACCTGATAAATTAAAATTACTTATAATAACTTTAGTACCTGGGCGACCAAGCTTTGCTCGGAGTTCTCTTTTGTTATATCGTATTTTTTAGATAAAAAAAAAACTAAAAACTAAAATAAATACAAAAAAAAACAAAAGTAAAAACTTTGTATTCCGACCGGGACTCGATCCCGGGCATATGTGTTGTCTAACTTGCGCCTTGACCGCTTGAACACGATGCTTACATCCGAGTGTAAGAAATTATCGACCATATTCTGCGTAAAATAATACATAACAAAACCGCATGAAAACACACGTTTTCCCAGACATGAGACTAATCTAGATCAATTTTTCGCCCCCAAAAGCCCCCATATACCAAATTTCAGTAAAATCGCTAGAGCCGTTTCCGAGATCGCTGGTATAAATAAATAAAGATATAAATGTACAAGAATTGCTCGTTTAAATATATTAGATATCCATTGTTATATTTTTATAAATGTGAAAGTAACTCTATCTATTTGTATGTTATCTCTTTAGGCGTATCCGAAGGATATATATTTTTCTTCTTTTTTTTTAATAATTGATAATACAATTAAAAAGCAAATAAATAAAAAAAGTGATTGACTTTTCTTAGCTCTTCTTGCAAAGCGCTAACATTCTTTGAGCCGTATTTCTGCCATAATTAAGTAAACAATTGGCACAACCTTTACAATAATCATGAATAACGCATGAAAAGCTCCCATACAGTAAAAGTTCAGTAACATTTGACATCTTAAGAGACCTCATTCTATACTAGCGCCCTCTGGTGGCGAATTTAAGCGCAGTACCCCTTTTTAGAGTTACATATGAAGCTATATAATATATATTAGAAGTAATTAATAAAACCTAACAAATAGACGAACATTATTATTTTATCAATTAGTTTTAAGTTTGATATAAATTTTCAAATAATTTTTAATTAAATAATTTTTAATTAAATTGCATATCGGTATTTTTGGCTATTTTTTCTTTGCTTACTTGTGTAACTTTGCTTTATAAAATATATACATTAAAATGTGTAAAATACATATAAATATTATTTTTCCAAGTAACCTGTTCCATGTCGGCTGTGTCTTCTTCTTTAATAATATCCGTTTCGATTTGCTCTTCAGCCATTTCTTCTTCAGCTTGTTCCTGAAGATAAATGAACATTAATAAAATTGCTTACGTAAAAAACACTTTATCCTGCTAATATTATAAATCCGAAAGTTTGTAGATGATATATGGATATCTGGATATATGGATGTTTGTTACCCTTTCACGCAAAAACTACTGAATGAATTTTAATGAAACTTTAGAATAATATAGCTTATACATGAAGAAATGAAGACAACGCTTTTTTTGGTTCTTTATTGATCTCAGGGATAGTAAGTCAATCTTTTATGATCTTAATTTTTTTTTTAGATAATTTTCTATTTTATAAATTCCAATATTATCCATTGTTTCCAGCAGCTCAAAAAAGCCTATAAATAGATTAACCCCTGTTAACGTATAATATAATGTCCTCTTTACCGATTTTGGCCACGGCGGCCTTTCTTTTATTCCTTAAACTCTCACGCTCCGATGGGACAATACTTCGACACTCGCAGTAAGAGAGTGAAACATCAACAACTTCCTAAGCTGTTAATGGGACTTTCTTAATAGAAATCCTCAATAACTAAACCTGACCCGACCCGGGACTTGAATCCAGGACCTCCGCATCTAAAGCCATATATGCCACTAGACAGTAATATAAGACCTGTTTGACGGCTTTGTCACTGCCGCTAGACGAGTCGCCGTTGACGTTGTTCGATGCCGCATTCGCTGCTACTTCACGGCTTATCTTCTTCACCTGAAAAACCAAGAATTCTAATAATATTAAGAAGTTTTAAATGAATTTTTTTTCGCGGTTTTATTTTATATTTTATTTGTTAACATCGGAAACCAAAATATTTGGTTGTAAACACCTCGAAAGAAAAAAAATATCGACTATTGATTTGACTTAAATAAGTAGTAAAGCTTTATTATAATTTTTCATTATTCAGAATATTATATCGTTTAAATTAATTTTAAATTTAGGTATAATTATTTTGCGTATTTTAATTTGTAATATTTGTAATTTTAATGATCAGTATTAAATGATAAACCGATTTATTTGATAACTCTGATAAGTGACTGCACTGGTATCGCCATTTTCTGTTTAAATTGTCATATACAATACTCTATTTACAAAGTTTCTTTAAAATTTTTGTCTGTCTGTTTCTTCCGGCTAATCTCCGAAACGGCTGGGCCAATTTTAACGGGACTTTCACCGGCAGACAGCTTATATAATAAGGAGTAACTTAGGGTACTTTTATTTTAGAAAAAAAATTAGAGTTTCGCTCAAAAAATTAAAATGTACCCTAGGGACGAATCCGAACGAAGCGAGGGTGAGTCGCTAGTTCATAAATCACAATAATCTAACCATTCTTCAAAAAGTATTCGCCCAAATTGTAATGCAGTCTTTGATTGATCAGCTTTAAATAATTTTTGATGTACAGTTTGAACTATGGCCAATTTATTCTATTTTTTTATTTGTTATATCGACTAATTCTCGTCTATTGTGATCGTCGCATATTAGAATAGTAACTATGAAGTTAGTAAAGTTAGTACTCACCATATCATCCAAATAATCAGGCAGTTTGCCGATAGGGTTGTTGGTGTGTACGAAGAAGTGCGGGGAGCGCCGCGCCAGCAGGCGCAGCGCGCGCCACCCCCAGCCGCCGCTCCACGCGCCACCCCCGGCGCCCCCCGCGCCACCCCCGGCAGCCCCCGGACCCCCCGGGCCGCCCCCCGCACCCCCACTCAGCATATACGACTCTGGATCAAGCATATTCGATAATAATAATCTACACTAAACAGAAGTAAAATTAAACCATTACGCTAACTTATACTGTTTATGGATCAAAATTATAGAGGTGTAAAATTTCAGTTCAAAATACTTATTTAAATTAAAACTGCAGTAACAACATTGTCTCATTGACCACTTATATATTTGAATCGATAGTAAACAACACATGTAATTAATTAAGTAAAAATGCATTCTTATTTTAGTTTTATTTCATTTAAAATAGTCGAAAAATCATTTCGGGAACGCTTCCATAGTCCATTAAGAGAAATACAATTGACCAAGAAATACATCAACTCCTGATATAACAGGAGTCTAATAACAAATAGTTAAGTTTTTTTTTCTGGATAATGTTAAAAAATGAGTAATATATATATATATATAAACTGACCTAAGGAGGGCATGAAGTCTCTCTCTTTGGTGCGGCAAGCTTCTAGATTGTCTGGGCAGAGATTCCACAGTTTTGTCAAGTCATTGCTGGAATTATTGAATTTAAAAATTTATTATAATAAAAAGTGGTTTTTCAAATATGTTATATAACAATTAACAATAAATCTATAATTATAATTTATAAACACTGTATAGTGAGAACTAAAAATTAAAATAAAATTGCGAAAAAATCCGAAAAGATAGATAGATAGCGAAGGAAAGCATTAAATAAATCCTAGTAAAACTTCTTTAAGCGTGACTGAAGGGTAAGTCAGTACATAGGAAAAATGAGTGTCGCGGAAGTAAGGGTCAAATTTAATATAATTAAAAAATATATATTACATCTTTATAATAATGACTATTTATAAAAATATATATTTATTATTAACAATTTAATGAAAAATATTAAATTTATATTTTGATTTGTTTTAAATTTTAATTTAATCATAGTATCTGTGACAGCACCAAAGAAGTTTTACTTTAACCGTGCGTAAAGGTTATATGCACTTTTTTTTTAAATATATTATACTGATAGTACAGACTTAATGAGCTGCCATTTCTAATCCTATTCCGTATAAGCATGGTAATAAGTACTTACTTTCCCATGAAGAACTTATCTTGTCCCTCATATTCCTTGATAATATCGCCGACCGGTCGCCGACGTTTTTTAGCTCTTTTGACTTCATCAGTGGTCTCAACTTGCACTGGTGGTTTGGGTTTCATAAATTCTAAAATTAAAATTTCAAAAATGTATACATATTACTTTGTTTGACATGAATAAGATACGACCGGCAGGTTTTATAGTCAACTATAAGTCTTTCATTTTTTTACAATTTACTAACATATAAACTTTTACTATATTTTTTTTAATTATTTGACTCTTTGTATATATTCTTTGTATATATTAAAAGTACTATTATTGTCGGTAATTAAAAAAAATTGTATTAAATAAAATCTAAAATGAAGGAAAAATCTTAACCTTTCAAAAAAATTTCAAAACAACCTTGTCAAATATTTGTATAGACAGTATATCAATCTTTTGACTATAAAATCATTATGCATAACATAAAAAAACCAACCAAACAAACCAAGAAATACTTGCAAATTGCATTAACAATATTGGTAAAGTAAAGAAAAAGATTTGCAAACGCAGTAATTAACCTGGGCATCCATCGTTTTTCCAGCTGTTCCAATGTTCCTCTCTCTTGAGTATACTTTTCACACAATCGGCAAAGCGCTTTCCATCTGGAGGTGTCTCACCCAACAGCTTGTATATAAGTGACGTAGTTTCCTTTACCCAGTCTAGTTGATCTGATTTTAGTTCTTGAGATTCCCTAAAAGTGAAAGAATTAGATTTAGAACAGACCTTTTTAGGTCTTCAAGATAGAGGAGGGGAATATTTTTACATGTTTACTAAGAGATTGGGAATATACCATGAAAATTAACACTTTAGGCACTTTATAATTAATTATAATAAATATATATAGTGTTTTCTGTACACAAGTATATTAAAGGCAAACTCACATCTTAAATTTAACAGTAGAGGTCAAATACTGGAATAAAATTAGAAACTGTATGAGCACACATCTCCTAAAGTTTGAATCTGACAATTGCAGTTCTAAAAGTTTTTGATTTGTTAAAAACTTGGCAAAGTAGTGTTGTTCTTTATTCTCTTGCATTTCAACATCAGAATTTACTGGCTTTAATCTGTTCAGCTTAGATTTCTGTAGTTCAACAGCTTCCAGCTTGTAAGATGAGAATGCTGATAGAACACTTCCAGAATGCTGGAAAATAACAATGAAAACAAGATGAATTTGAATTTTCAGTATTTAAACACAATATAAACAAACATAATATAAATGTTGCAACAATAATATATAATTACTTACAGCAACAAATGTTTTCCATTGTAATTTATTATAACATGTGTTTGGATTACGGAAAAAGTCTTGTAAACTCCAAAATCTACAGTATAAATTGTAGTCTATGGCCAGTTTGTTTTTATCATCATCAATAACCATCTCTTCATCTAAAGAATCTTTTAAAGTACTTGTATTATCACCTCCAAATTCAGTAACATTTTCTAGATTGAATTCAGAAACAATATTTAGACCCGAACGTTCAGAAAAAGGAAAGAATTTAGCCAAAAACAATAAAATTCGACCACAAAACACTGTATTTTGGGACCGAGAGAGACGCCTTAATAAATCATTGCACATTCTCAGTAGATTGTTCTTACAAGCTACAAAAAAAAGTTCTTCTCGCCAAATATTAACGCCATTCTCTACGTACGTAAATAACTTCTCGCATTTGTTTAAAGTTAGTGCGTCAAATATATCGCCAAGAAGAACTACTGGCATTGTAGGTGTAACCATTTGTCGTCTACATGATTCTATGCAAAAACAGACATAGTTTTCCAACGTATCTGGTTCTTCTACAAGTAATTCCAAAAGCTTATCCCTAAATGCTTGGTCCATTGCAGCTTTTCGATCTGTTTCATTGGCATTTTTTGAAAATGAATCCAAGAGATCGATGTTATTTGTTGCGAAAGCTTTTGATAACACATCCTGTAAATGTACATAATTTTAATGAACAATACATATTGAATTATAAGCAAATACATTTTGAGATTTAAAGGTTATATTATGGGACGCACTTTATATTTTACGCGTAACTCGTCGAATCCAATTTTTTCGGACATATTGAACGATTCAGATTGTAATTACACTTTTCATTGATAATTTAATATTAGAATCAATGTGGACAATACTTTATAATAACATTTTTCCATCCAATTCAATTTGTATTTTGTATTAGACAAGTCAAAGCAAACTTTTGAGTTTTGACTTTTGTATTCGTCGGATGGTCAGTAACAATTTGACAATTCAAGCGCAGACTATACAGATATACATTATGCACCACAGACTTAGTAGAGATCATATATATTATATCCTTTATGACTTTTATCTTTAGATGCATATTTACCATTTACCTATCATTTTATATGACTTAAGATTTACATATAATAATAACTTACCGTAACTGAGACGAGAATATATAAAAATACATTGATTTCTTTATATTAACATGATGATGATGTTCTCCTGACCGATTCCGGCCACGGCGGCCAATCTCATTGAGACTAGCCAACTGCGCAGGAGATATTATAGTGCACAAGTGTACGCGCAGACACAAGTGCACTCTCTATTCCTGTCACTCTTATATTCCGGTGGGACGACTACTCGACATGACCGGTGAGAGTTAAGGCGCAGGACCGACGGCTGTGTGCTCTCCGAGGCACGGGGGTGAAACACCGCCAACTTCCCAACTCCGGGCTGTTACTGAGGCTTACTATACAGAAAGACTCAATAACTAAACTTGGCCCGTCCCGGGACTCGAACCCAGGACCTCAGGATGTGCAGCCGTACATGCTAGCCACTACACCACCGAGGCAGTTAGTTATCAACATAATACTACTGCTACTATTCTACATAATATTTATATTGTTGTCACGTAATAAAGTATAGAATTGATTCAATCATCCATGTAATTTATTCTTAGCATATTATTATAGGAACCTTCATGCATTACATGTTGTTTTTCTCTTAATTAGTTTTTTTTTGTAAGGTTTTGTAAGCTTTTTGCTCCTTTTTTGCCTCTATGTGACTGCTCTTTAATATGATATGTATATTAGTGGAAACTTTATTGGTGTGTGTACAATCTTTTATGTATTTTCTATAAATGTTTTAAATATTGTTTGTTCCCAAATAAATAAATAAAAATGAAAAAATAGTTTTCCTATATTATAGGAAAACTACTTTTTTATTTTTATAAGTTCATTTTATTACATATAATATAAAAACTACTTTTTATTTTATTGTGTCAGGTATTCGATGTTATAAATATTTCATTGATTTTATTACTTATGTAAATTGTTTTTTTTAATTAATGTTATTATTGGATACGTTATATATATACTTAATCTTACCATTTAAGAATTATTCCAGTTATAGTTATTCATTATATATTTAGTAATATTATTATTTTGCAGATAATTTTATCTGAATGAATTAATTTATTACACTTCTGTATGCTGTGTTACATTCGATGCAGCATAATTTGTCTTATGTGATTGGTTAAAACTATACGAATACACAATTCCACCAATCATATCAAAGTATTTCTGGGCAGCTGGACATCTGTATCAATGTTGACAGTTAATAGAATTGATGTTTTCTTGTCGTATGTGGCGTCTTGTATATTTATCTTTCTTTTAAGTAATTTAACCACAATATTGCATTTATAGTAGTGTATTTTATTAAATATAACATTATTTGTTAATAGCTAAGTGTATATATCAATAGAAATAAGATAATCGTAAAAATAGTGTTTTGATTAGCTTTTTTAATTCTAAAATGGATAGAAATAATATGAGGTAAGAAAGATGCTTTGTTGTCCTATCGTTTCACTTTCATCCATTCACATGGATTCATTACATGAATATTATTCAAGTTATTATGTATATTTTGGCGCATATCTAATTCTATTCATGTTAAGATTAAGACAATTGATCCATTTATGTTTACGATATATCTTGCGATACTGCATTTTTAGTTTTTATATTAGGTACGATGTTTTTTAACAATCAAAATATTTTATAAACATATGTTTTACCTTTGTGATAATATTATATACTAGGTATATGAAATTATTGGCTAACTGTACTTCACATGCTTTGTTTTATTTATGTTGTTATCAATTCTTATCTTTGTATTGGACGCTAACATTGTATGATTGCGATATGAGTAGATTATAAACAATAAATATTAATATTTTGCTATGAACCTAAAAGGTAATATTCATTGACCATTTTTCTAAATTTGTATTTTTTAAATTAATTTTTACCATAATAAGAATTAAATAAATATTATATTCTTCTCACATAAATGCTATATTCTATATACATTTAGTAAATTCAATCTTATCAGTATATCTAACAGTGTATAATGATAATGCTATATACTCTAAATTGAAGTACCTAGTTCCAGTTTAAAATTGAAGTTTGAATTATCAAAAAGAAATAAATAATAATAGTTTTTTTCATATTTTTCAGATCAAACTATGTAAATAGTGGGCCTCGGTCACTGCCACACATGGGGGGTGGTAAAAGACACAATGGCAATGGCCACAATGGATCAAGACTCAGTCCTCCAGCACAGCCGGCAAACAATAACCATAATAATAATAATCAGCATGATGATCTCATTAATTATATATTTGAATCTTGGAACAAGGTATGTTTTAATATTAATTTAAAAAATATTTTCACACATTTACCTGGAGAGAGTAAGCAGTAATATCTTCATTAAAAGATAGTAAGATCCACAACTAGATTTTGAAACTTTACAAACTGCAGTTGAACAAACTACATAACCAATGAGGCAGAGATACATATGTCACTTATGTACAGAGTTCCTGAGTGACTGAGCTTGGCTCGGCGTTTTTCATAAAAGATAGAAAAAAAACGTTTTTTTTCAGAAAATAAACTTATATAGATAAACCTTAAAAAGCAAAACCTTATCTAAATACAAAATTTGATCTAAATCATTAGAGACTTTTCCGAAGATACACAAAATAAATTTATATGTATACAAAAATTACTTATTTAATATTATATCTATAAAATACAAAAATATGTTTTTAATAGGGTTGGGTTGCAAGTCAGTGTACATTTTATATTACATATATTAATATTTTTGAAAAATAAGTCTTGGATAAGGTTGAATAAGTTAAGATTCACTGAAACTATAATAAATATAATATAGTTAAAAGTAGGCAGAGTCAGTCTAAAACTGTTGCTTCATTGCTGTAGTTAATAATGAACATAATATTTGACTATAAAATTGAACTGCTTTCTTAATAAAAAAAATTTTTCACTGCCAACTATTTTTTTATATTTTCCTTAGTGTTTTACATTTTTGTATACTACATAAATTTTTTACTCCTATTTTGTTACCTACTAACAATAAGTTACTAAACAGTAACCATACATTAAACCAAACAACCAGCTTTAATAAGATCTCTTCCGAATTAGATCCCAATTCAAATGACCTATTACAACATTAAGTTATTTTACTCTTTTCAGGTGACCCGTGAACTAGAAAGAGGCAGTGAAGATGCAAAATACTATCAAGAAGTTCTCGCACCGCGCCAACTTGCAAACTTTAGACCATTTAATCTGGAAGAATGGTGGGGCCGTAGAGTGATTCAAAGCATAAACCGTAATAAGCACCGCTCTTAGTTCTTACAATGTTAGTAATATCTCATTGTGTCTTCATTGAATATACACTACTTGAATATAATTTAGTCTACATAAAACGATGCAACTTTGAAAAAATCTGTTTTCTGTCAATAATAAATGTTATAATAGAAACTGTTAAGAATATTTATGAAATACTATCATGCATTATATAAATGTATGTACTTTTCTCTTCACTTACATTTCTTGACCAGATGAATGCTAGTGTTGGTCTAAATAAAAATATCTTTTCGGATTTTTTCACGGATTTATTTTGATTTTTGGTTCCCGACGCGACATCGCAAATTCTTTACAGCAATCATGTTCCGAAAAGATTGATGTTATTAGTTGATGTTAAAAATCCGAAAAGATATTTTTATTTAAAATGTCAAATGAGCACATAAATTTAAGGAAGTATTAAGTGGCTATTCTGTTCTATTTTACACTTATTAAAAATACCTTATCTTTAGACTGTTTTATCTACTAGAGATAGTTGACAGAAGCTGCTATGTAGTAATGTCAGACGCCTATCTCTGGTAGGTCAAGGTATCGAAAGATAGGTTATTAATTTGGCCATTGGGAAACCACCTATCCAGACAAGATTGTTGTGGCCTTAGACTAAAGTTATTTTCAATGAAAAAAAAAAAAAATTAAGCTTTTTAATATACATTAATCTGTACACCCTTAATATTTCTACAGTCACTAAATTCCAAAAGTTTTAATAATATGTTTTGCACGGCACATATTCAATTTGAAATAAAGTAATATTTTTTTATATAATACATATTATCCACATTTGTTATAGATACTTATCATACAAAATGTGATTTAATAAATGGCAATAAATATTATGTAAAATTAGATTGTTAGGTAATGATGTACAATGAGATATTTTAACTTATTCGAAGCGTGTTTGACGATTTGTGAACTAACTCTCCCAACAAAATGACGGTACGATTTTCTCTTATTACATGTCATTTTATTTAAACAATTGTCAATTCTTTTTTTAAATTGGGAGCGTCTGAATTTTATTAAAGCACGTAGGAGATTATTAAGTAGGTTTTGTAAAAAAAATAATAAGTTAGCATGAATTTCTATTTTTACTTGTAACTACATATAAGGAAATGTGTTATCAACGTTTAGAATCAGCTAGAGATATCGTGTTTCAATCATGACTCGGTCTATTGCTTATTTTCAAGTGTTTTTATGTGAAGAGATTGTTCGACAAAAACAACAATATCTATACATTTTTTGCAGTTATAATGACATCACATACCTAGTGTGTAAAATGTTTTCAGGGGTAATTAGAATGGGTCCTTTGCGACGTTATATTTATAAATCTCTAGTACATTTTATTTAATGGCTGGAATACATTTTAACTAATAATTTTATTGATATATATTTTAAAATTTTTAGATTTTTGCTTAGTACCTATATAACTATTTTTTTAAATAAAAAAAAATATTTCATTCAATTTTGACAAGTTTTTAATATTATTTGTATTTATATTAATAGTAACATTTTAATTGTGTATATCTATAACATAATAGAAAACTCATAAAATTTCAAATAGCAAATCATTTTAATCAACTTAGGAAAATATAATGTCCTCTCGACTAATTTTGGCCACGGCGGCCAATCTCATTGAGACTAGCCAACTGAGCAGGAGATATTATAGTGCACAAGTATGCGCTCAGACACAACGTGCACTCTGTATTCCTGTCACTCTCATACTGTGGTGAAATGAAACTCGACACTCGCAGTGAGAGTGTCGGCGCAGGACCGACGGCTGTACGCGCTCTGCCTCGGCACGGGGGTGACACACCGCCAATTTCCCAACTCCGGGCCGTTACTGAGGCTTACTAAACAGAAAGACTCAATAACTAAACTTGGCCCTATTCGGGACTCGAACCCAAGACCTCTCGATGTGCAGCCGTACATGCTAGCCACTACACCACTTAGGTAATAAAATGTACAATAAAATGTACTAGAATTTATAATTTTTAAATTATTCGTATGCGGAATATATATTTTCGTTTAGAAAAGGACACATTCGATGCACCTTTGATACTCAACTATGGTAATAAGAAACTATGTATATTTATTTTAAAACAATATTAGCGACATTCCATACATTTTTTCTTGTACTTAGCATTTGAAATAATTATTGTAAATATTTTGAAAAGCGACAGAACAGATCACGGAATTTAATAAAACATTTTTAAGAAAAGTGTATATTTTTTGTTTTATTTATTATACATATATATTTATTTTTAAATAAAAAAAATCAACTTTCGATTAAAAACGAAGGAAAATCACTTTAAAAAGTAATTAATTATTCTATTCCTTGAGATTAAGAAAGTTACCGATATATACCATAATTTATAAAAAAAAATACTTCTGCGTTGAGCTCCTTTTTTGAAATCGGTCAAGAATAGATTTAGTATCACGTTTATATCATATTAGTTTTAATTTTCTCCTTTATTTAAGAAGTACTATCACTTATCAGTAATCTATACATACATATAATAAAATTGTAACTAAGCCGAATCTGTACATTAAATATTTTATGGAAAATTATTGAAATAGACTTTATTATCGATACAGATGCTGAATCTACAGTTTTTATAATTTTTGTCTGTCTGTCTATTTGTTACCGCATCACGGGAAAACCACTGGATAGATTTTGATGAAATTTGGTATGATGATAGCTGGTTATCCGGGTCCACATATAGGATACTTTTTACTGCGGGAACATATCTCATTTCTGAGAAATCTATACTAAACGTTGAAACGTCACTAGGGACGAACCCGAGCGGAGCGAGGTTGCGTCACTAGTATATATTAAAATTGATTTAGCTTCCTTTACGTCGGCTTTTTAAAAGTTTTTCCGCTTCGCTTTTTGTTGTCAAATCTTGGAATTGCAACTTTGTTATCAAATATTACTTATCATTAGATTTTTTTTAGTGACGGCACGTTTGGCTCTGTTTGTAGTGACCCTACTTTCTGCGCCAGCAGTCGCGGGTTCGAGTCCCGCTGGGGGCATTCATTTGTGTGATGAGCACGAATGTTTGTACTCCAGTCATGGGTGTTTATATTTATAATATGTATGTATTTAAAGTTATATATGTGTAGTGTATCAACTATCTGGTATCCAGTGATGTACAAGATACTTTAAATAAAGTATCTGGAATACAAAATGCAAAATACTTTTAAATGAAGTATTTCAGATACCAGATGCAAATAACTTTCTGAAATAGTATCTGAAATACTAGATATAAAATACGTATCTTTTAAATACTTTTTATAGATAAAATACTTTTGTAAAAAGCAACATTTTTTTTAATGAAAGTTAATTTTTTACATGTAAATCGCGTTGAACGCGCAAACGTGACACAACCTAATTTTATAGTTTTAAGATTTTATTTGAGACTTAAGTAAAACCCGTTCTGAGGGCTTAGTGTGAGTTTTTCTTACTACACGATCGATCGATATACGAAGTAAACTCAAATTTCTATGGAGTTGGATCAGCGCCGCCTAGCGGAAAGTTTGTAAAACGTTTGTAAAGTTTGTTGTGAGTGCGAGATTAATGACTTACTTTACGTACTTTCTTAAATTTTGTTTTCGGATCTTTTTATTATAATTATCTTTTTATTTTGATTTTTCCGCGAAATTTATCTTGTGGGATACTTTTTTGGGGCAGAAAAATAGAGGACTTAACCCCCTCCCTTCCGCATGATGATGGTGTCTTGATGACAGTGTCGCTGAAAGTGTCGTTGAAAAGTGTCGCTGAAAAGTGTCGCGATGATGATGATGATGATGATGGAAGTGTCGCTGAAAAGTGTCGCTGCAAAGTGTCACTGAAAAGTATCGCTGAAAAGTGTCGCTGAAAAAAGTGTCGCTGAAAAGTGTCGCTGAAAAAAGTATCGCTGAAAGGTGTCGCTGAAAAAAGTGTCGCTGAAAAGTGTCGCAGAAAAGTGTCGCTGAAAAGTGTCGCTGAAAAAAGTGTCGCTGAAAGGTGTCGCTGAAATGTGTGGCGCTGAAAACTGTTGCTGAAGTGTCGCTGAAAAGTTCACTGAAAAAAGTGTCGCTGAAAAGTGTCGCTGAAAAGTGTCGCTTAAAAGGTGTCGCTGAAAAAGGTGTCGCTGAAAGATGTCGCTGAAAAACGTGTCGCTGTAAAGTGTCGTTGAAAATTGTCGCTGAAAATAGTGTCCACTTTTCAGCGACACTTTTCAGCGACACACTTCCGGAAGGTACCGATTGGTACCGGAAGGTACCACTTGGTACTGGATGGTGCCGGAAGGTACCACTTGGTACCGGATGGCGCCGGAAGGTACCAAGCGGTACCATACGGTACCAAATGGTACCTTCCGGTACCAATTGGTACCTTCCGGTACCAAATAGTACCATTTGGTACCGGATGGCGCCGGAAGGTACCATTTGGTGCCAGAAGGTACCACTTGGTACCGGAAGGTACCACTTGGTACTGGATGGTGCCGGAAGGTACCACTTGGTACCGGATGGCGCCGGAAGGTACCATTTGGTACCGTATGGTACCAGATGGTCCCACTTGGTACCGGATGGTGCCACTTGGTACCGGATGGCGCCGTAAGGCACCATTTGGTACCGGATGGCGCCGGAAGGTACCGTTTGGTACTGGATGGTACCATTTGGTACCGGAAGGTACCATTTGGTACCGTATGGTACCACTTGGTACCTTCCGGCGCTATCCGGTACCAAGTAGTACCTTCCGGCACCATCCAGTACCAAGTGGTACCTTCCGGTACCAATCGGTACCTTCCGGTACCAAATGGTACCATCCGGTACCAAATGGTACCTTCCGACGCCATCCGGTACCAAATGGTACCTTCCGGCACCATCCGGTACCATATGGTACCTTCCGGCACCATCCGGTACCATATGGTACCTTCCAGCTCCTCCCGGCGCCTTCCGGCTCCTTTTCAGCGACACTTTTTTCAGCGACACTTTTTCAGCGACACTTTTTCAGTGACACTTTTTTCAGCGACACTTTTTTTCGCGACACTTTTCAGCGACACTTTTCAGCGACACTTTTCAGCGACACTTTTTCAGTGTACTTTTCAGCGACACTTTTCAGCGACACTTTTTTCAGTGTACTTTTCAGCGACACTTTTCAGCGTCACTTTTTTCAGCGTCACTTTTTCAGTGACACTTTTTTGCGACACTTTTCAGCGACACTTTTCAGCGACACGTTTCGCGACACTTTTTCAGCGACACTTTTTTCAGTGTACTTTTCAGCGACACTTTTCAGCGACACTTTTTTCAGTGACACTTTTTTCAGCGACACTTTTTTCAGCGAAACTTTACAGCGACACTTTTCAGCGACACTTTTCAGCGACATATTTATAATAAAATATAATATTTATAATAAAATATACTATTTATATTAAAATCTGATTTATTTATTCACAAATGTTTATAAAATTTGCTTATTTATTTACAAACATTTATTTTTTTTCTCAGATTAATACTGACGGTAACTAACAGAATAGTAAAAGCAGAAGTGGTTCACTTTGTTAATGGACCTGTAGTTGAGGCAAAAACATCAGAAAAAGCTCTCCGTAATCAGCTTTATAGTATGACAGATACATGTGCCTATAAAAATCTTGGTAAGGTTTTTGCTCAAAGGTGCCTTGAATGTGGTATTACTGAAATGAGTTGCAATTTAGAAGCAACAAAAGGGGGAAAAGTTGAAAAATTTATTGATGAAGTTACTAAAGGAGGAATTAGATTGGAAGAAATGAATGTATACAAAAAACCTCAGCCCTGGGATCTATACCGGCCTGAAAAACCATGGGAAGTTACAGAAGAATGAAAATTAGATGTAAAAGTAATTGTATAAAGATGTAAAAAAATTTAGGCGGTTTCAAGAAATAAATATTAGTAATAATGTATATGTATGTTCCTTATATCTCTCATTCCTTTTCTAATTTTCAGACCAAATACTTTAAAAAAAAGTGTGTGTAACCTTTACATGCGATTGAAGTAAAACTTCTATAGCAGATACAGCAATTAAATTAAAACAAATCAAAATATAATTATTAATTGAAATAATATTTTTTATAAATGATTGATTCTAAAGTTAAGAGTAGTAAATATTCATTTTCGTAAATAATAATTATAATGAAAAATATATTTGTTTTTAATTGTTATTTATGAATCTGATTCTCAACTTCCGCGACATTCATTTTTCCAAAGTATTGACATTCCCTTCAGTCACGCCTAAAGAAGTTTTACTTCAAAAATTACATACTTCCAAATTAATGGAACTGGATTAAATTCCAAAATATATCTACTTTTACTTGAAATTTGAATATCTAATGGCTGCTTTTCATATAGAAGATTTTTTATATAATAGCAACACAATTAACATTTTTGTGTTTAAAAAAGATTCTTTCAAAAAAACAAAAAGAATTCAATATCTTTCTACCAATATCAATTATGAACAAAAAATGTTGTATACCAACATCATAATATATTTTTACATTTCACAATGGGAAATGGCGAAAGTTCATTTCGTAGCCATTTTCTCACTTTTCGTGCTAAATTAAATTGTGTACATAATTATAAGAACATTTTATTATGCTTAACAATCCTGAAATATAGATAAATTTTAATTTATTAAACATTTATTAATAATATTTATATTTAAATAGACAAAGTTGAACGCTACCTTTTTCAAGGTGGGCCGTGGGACTTTTAACAAAAGTACACTTGTGACTTATCAATATTAAATTAAAATTTAAAGATAGCTTTTATAAAAATATGAAATATTTTTTATAATTTTAAATTTGGTATATAGGTGTCAAAAAAGTGTTTTGTAATTATTAAGTATCTTTTTGATTTTTGAGGGAAAAATGGCGGAAAGCATGATGGCGTCTTTTTCTTTTCAAATCAGTATGAAGTTTGTTACATTATAGCTTTCTCTTTCTTCCCAATGGTATTTTCCGTAATACAGTGGGTACGCGTAGTGATCAATATGTCCACGTGACCTGTCGTCAGTCCAGCTCCATTCGCAGGTCGCGTAATTGCAAATGCAAAATGTGGAAACGTTTGTGTTTTTTTAAAATCATAATATTTTGTACCATATGGTACCTGATGGTGCCGGAAGGTACCATTTGGTACCGGATGGCGCCGGAAGGTACCATTTGGTACCTTCCAGCTCCTCCCGGCGCCTTCCAGCTCCTTTTCAGCGACACTTTTTCAGCGACACTTTTCAGCGACACTTTTTCAGCGACACTTTTCAGCGACACTTTTTCAGCGACACTTTTCAGCGACACTTTTTCAGCGACACTTTTCAGCGACACCTTTTCAGCGACACCTTTTCAGCGACACTTCAGCGACACTTTTTCAGCGACACTTTTCAGCGACACTTTTTTCAGCGACACATTTTCAGCGACACTTTACAGACACATTTTTTCAGCGACACTTTTTTCAGCGACACTTTTTCAGCGACACTTTTCAGCGACACATTTTCAGCGACACTTTTCAGCGACACTTTTCAGAGACACTTTTTCAGCGACACCTTTTTCAGTGTACTTTTCAGCGACACTTTTCAGCGACACTTTTCAGCGACCCCTTTCAGCGACACTTTTCAGCGACACTTTTCAGCGACACTTTTTTCAGCGACACTTTTCAGCGACACTTTTTTCAGCGACACTTCTTTCAGTGTACTTTTCAGCGACACTTCAGCGACAGTTTTCAGCGCCACACATTTCAGCGACACCTTTCAGCGACACTTTTTTCGGCGACACTTTTCAGCGACACTTTTCTGCGACACTTTTCAGCGACACTTTTTTAGCGACACCTTTCAGCGACACTTTTTTCAGCGACACTTTTCAGCGACACTTTTTTCAGCGACACTTTTCAGCGATACTTTTCAGTGACACTTTTCAGCGACACTTTTCAGCGACACTTTTTTCAGCGACACTTTTCAGCGACACTTTCAGCGACACTGTCATCAGGACACCATCATCATGCGGAAGGGGGGGGTTAAGTCCTCTATTTTTCTGCCCCAAAAAAGTATCCCACAAGATAAATTTCGCGGAAAAATCAAAATAAAAAGATAATTATAATAAAAAGATCCGAAAACAAAATTTAAGAAAGTACGTAAAGTAAGTCATTAATGATAAGTAAAATATACGAGTCAGGCAGTGAAGCTGTCCGTTAGGCGACTAACTTTTCTTATTGCAAAAAGTATAGCTAATTTTATCCGCTAGTGTCAAGAGATGACAAGAAAAGATCCGACAAGATAGTTTTATTTAAAACCCGTTCTTTAAACAGTTTATCACATTTGTCAAGTGTTAAACCATAACTATACTAGTCTATACATATGTATAATAAAATTCTAACTATGCTGAATCTGTACTTTAAATATTTTTTGGAAAATCTTATTGAAATAGACATTATTATCGCTGCAGAGGCCGAATATATAGTTTTTAGAATTTTTGTCTGTCTGTCTGTCTGTTACCGCATCACAGAAAAACCACTGGAGGGATTTTGATGAAATTTGGTATGATGATAGCTGGATATCTGGGTCATCATATAGGATACTTTTTATTGCGGGAAAATATCTCATGTCTGAGAAATCTATACTAAACGTTAAAACGTAAGTAGAGACGGACCAAGCGGAGCGAGGGTGAGTCGCTAGTCTATTACTAAAAGTATTTTAACAAACATAGTATCTACAAAGTACTAAGATACCAAACAAAAGGTATTTAAATACAAGATACGCAATGAATTTAAAAAAAAATTATAGTTACAAAATGAAAATACGTATTTTGTATCTTGTATCTGTATTTCAGATAATTGTATCTTTGATAAGTTACATTTCTGCTGGTATCCATAACACAGGCTTTGTACTTTGTAGTTTACCATGAAACTAGATGGTGCTGTGTGTTAATGTCCCAACATATTTATTTTTTATTATTTTATTCATGTTACTTAGAAATGGATCATCAATAATCTTACTTTATCTATTGTGTCGATGTGAAGCTTTGTGTACGTGTAATGATGACAATACAATTTTATATCATCTAGTCGATGTTTATGCTCGCTTATAATTGGTCAAAAATATGTTTTATTAGATTTTTAATACTATAATTAATAATTAAAAATATTTTCAAATACAATGTTATTGTTTGTGTATTAAGTCTGAAAAAAATCGTCTTCCTGAGTGCACTACTAATTTTATCAAGAAAAAAGTAAATACTCATTTTGCACAAATAAAATAATACACGTAAAACTTTACATTCGTGCCTATTTTAGAAATCAATAAGAATACCAAAACTAGCTTAATAATCCAAACGCGAAGAGCTTCCATCAAATTGATTTGAAAGATTCCTGATCTATGCACAAGCTTGCTCTAGTGACGGACGGATATTTTTATTACACTCGATTGGATATCTATTCCTGGGCATTCATATTCTCGTGCGTCAAACAACAGTTGTAAGTTCAAAGGGGTATTTACGTTACGGCCCGAGGCTCACTGTGCGATCTAATGAGTTTGGCGGACTTCTCATTTCTGAACTTAAACAAAGAAGATTATACTAACTTTTTTTGTGTGGTTTTGTTTGGGTACTTATTTTCTATTTTTAATGTAGTAATGGTTGGTGATCAGTAATTTTTGTCAAAATATTATTCTTTATCTATACATATAATAAAACTGTAGAGGTCGAATGTCTGTACATAGAAAAAAAAATGATAAAAACCGAGTAAGAGGGATGTGAGAAGAGAAATAGAACAAATCCAGTTTTTTCATTTTTTTGTTTCTCTGTCTGTTTGTCTGTTTGTACGGGCTAATCTGCAAAACTATTGGACCGATTTAAATTAAATTTTACATGGTGGTACCTTATATCCCTGGTCAACATTTTAGATACTTTTCATCCCGGAAAATTAAAGAGTTCCCCTGGGCTAGTAAAAAACTATAGTAACTTATACAGCTTAGTACACAAAAACTACTGATTGGATTTTAATGAAACTTTACAATAATATAGTTCATACATTAGAATAATAAATAGGCTACTTTTTATCCCGGAAATATGTACGGTTTCTGTGAGATAGATTCGTTTATGTTTGTCTAGAGGCGAACCCGAGCGAGAGTGAGCCACTAGTATTAATAATAAGTATATAAACATTATATATTAGGATAATAAAGCTGAAAATACACTTTAATCACTAACGCACTATAAACTTATTTGGATCATGTATGATGCATTCGATTTCCAATAAAACAACAGCTTAGCAGTCCAGTATTATACTACTGACTACATATAGGTAGTAGTAGAATAATGAGACTCATAATTAATCGTCAAATTTATAGAAACCATTAAGATAAAACCAATTAATCTAAATTCGATGGTTTTACAAACGTTCATTTACCATGTTTCGATTGATTAATCGATTTTAACCTAATTCTCTTCATATGTTAACTAGTAGGTTAAAATCGATTACCCAGCATGACTTGTCATTCAGCGAAAAATAATCTCTTAAGTTTTCTGCCATCTTCCTCTACGGCACATAATAAATGAGATTAAATAAAAACATTGAATTGATTTTTTTTTTATGACATTCAGTGACAAACGAGCAAACAGACCACCTGATGGAAAGCAGTACCTGTCGCCCATAACACCTACGGTTCATGCACTTAGGTTTTAAGTAACAAAAATGCAGAACCACAGGTGCGTTGTCACTGTGAGGACTAAGATGATATGCCTCTTGCCTGTAATTACGCTGGCTATCTTATCCTTCATACCGGAACACAACAATGCAATCATTGTTGCTTGGCGGCAGAAATAGATAAGGGGGTGGTACCCATCCAGTCGGACTCCTCAGGCTTGACAGAGTCCTACCACCGGTAATTGATATTGTACTTTAAATAGTTTTTAATTGTAAACGTAACCTACTCTCTATCTTTAAAAGTTATCCGAACAATGCAGTACTTTGCATTTTACATATTATATTATTTAAGTGACGAACGTAGAACGAAATATTTCATAATATTTTCGATTTCAATGATTATGGTATAGTAACATATAAGATAAGTATATTAGAAAAGTAATATGTATTAATATTTAGAAGTAATAAGTAGATCTAACCTTTAGATTATATAAAGCTTTATAAACTATTATAGCAAAACAAGGATCCCGTAAAAGTAAATGCTATCGTAATAATGTCTATGGACGTCTTAAAGTTCATTATAGTGGCCGGTGATTCCCCGATAAAAGAGCCTCGGTAAGCTTCTTTGTGCTCGCTATTTGCAAGTCAATGTTCTACATTGGACCAATAAGAAATTGATAGTTTAGTTTAAAAATAATGTGTTCAATAACAATATACTATTTTTAAGGTTTATTTGGTTATTTAAATATACAAAACTTATAGAGTGAGTGGATTTTTATAATAATATATGATCATATCAAATAGGTGCTAGATTCAGATCAAAATAGTAATGAAAATTTAAGGGAGTGAAATATAAGTTAATTAAGGTTACCTATTTTATTAGAAAAATATTAGTTTCCCTTTGATTGTTTCTTTTAATATTATTATATATTATAGCTAAAATATTAAGGTAGGTTCCGAGGGGTGAAGTGGTTCCATATTATTTTTATTTCAAACTAGCGACTCACGCTCGCTTCGCTCGCGTACGTCCCTAGGTACGTTTTCCCGGTTAGCTATGTTTAGGTATACATAAATAGTAGCTTGCTACTCCTAAGATATTCATTTAAACTATATAGCGATTTACCCTCACTTCGCTCGGGTGCGTACGCCGTATGCGGATTTTGTTCACAATTTCATGGTTTTTAATTTTTTTCGCGGAGCCCTTATTCTTTTTCTAAAATAAAAGTAGCCTAAGTTACTCCTTATAACATCAGCTATCTGCCAGTGAAAGTCCCGTCAAAATCGGTCCAGCCGTTTCGTAGATTAGCCGGAACAAACAGACAGACAGACAGACATACAGAAAAAAATTGTAAAAAATTATGTTTTGGTATATGTACCGTGTATACATCCATATGCATTTAGTAAAAAGCGGTTATTTTAATATTACAAACAGATACTCCAATTTTATTTATCTGTATAGATTTCAAGTAGATCAAATAGATTAGTATATGAGTTGTTTTATGTAATTTTAAGGTACGTTTCGAAACTTTGCAAATGCCCATATTTTTTATTATCATAAAATTATCATCGAGCTATTCTGATATAGACCCAGGAACTCTTCAGAGGTTAATTAGTAGGTATATTCTTCTAGTTTGTGCTTATCTTTTGATGAAATACAACATTTTCTTAAAATTAATATTGTCATTTAAACGAAAGTTAGTTGATATAGTTCAACTGTATAATATAGTTCATAAAGTTTTTGTTGATTTCAGTTTATACTTTGTTTTATATATATATATATATATAGAGAAAGCTTTATTCTAATAAAACGTTCCTTTCGCACCCTTATCACTCTATGTTTTACTTTTCCTGGAATTTTGTAACCGGGACATTATTATGTAAGACAGTTTTACATTTAATGGCATTGAAATTTTTTCACTTCCTTAATATTATTACAGAGCCTCTATTTAGATTAGGCTCTATTGTACCACTCATCAAAAAGATGTAGGTACAATTACTTTCAATAGCTTATATTTCTCATAATCAAATATCTAGTTGTGTAGGTTATTAACAAAAAGGCAAGTTTACAATAAACTTCTTTATTCGTCATTAGTCATATTCGCTTGAGTCGTCGGGATCTGTCCGATTTTTTTTTGTTTTTTTTATTTGCTGTTACACAAAAAAATGCAAAATAGAACGCATTTCCACAATATATAAATCACGACTAATAAAAACGCTACTTTAAAAACAACTAGAAAAATATACATGATTAATATATTGTAGTGTAAAAACGTTCTAATCCACCCTTTTAATATAAAAAAACCAAAACTAAAATGAATTTAACTATTAAATCTCTTTCCTTTTATCTAGATAAGAAATAATAACCGAAATTAAAATTACGAATGCTTCATTAACCTATAAATAATAAATGCCATCGATGTCCAAAGAAAAATGGACTTTATAATTATCTTTATAAAGTGGTATATCGTTTACTTGAATTTTTGCGCTTAATTGGCACTGCAAAAATAATAAACTTTATTTTTAAAGTAGCAAAGTTCAATTTTGTTAGTTTTTATGTGAGGCCCAATTTGTTTCTTATTTATCTCAGTCCAAATTTCTATTTAACATCAGTGACAGAGTAAAGGAAAATGGCATCTATAAGAGCAAAAACTGAAAACTATATTGAAACGTGAGCTTTAGAGTCGTAGGAGAACCGTTGGTCGTCAAGTCCAGTGTAATTTAAGCTTCGGCGGCAGCATTTTGCGTTTGCGCGGTGGCTCCACTTGAAGTGGACACGGTGTCGGGGTCCGCTTCTCGCACACCCATCCATGGTACTCGCTTTTGTAATTCAGCCCTAGTTAAAAGAAAATAAAGCTCTTAAAACTCTTTATTTGGTAGTTAATGTTATATGACTTATTATTTTAGTTTATTTTAAGATCTGTCAGTTTGAATCTAAGTTAATGTGTACTAGTTTCTGCCTGTGGTTCTGAAATGATTTTACGAGATACAATTTGGTAGATACAACGAATTCATGTACGTTATAGATAATAGTATTATACTTATGCGTTGACAAAGTCATTGCCCGAACTCCGATTTTGTGTTTATATATAAAATATATAATATTAAATGCTATTCACCTGTATCTAGGGTGGTTGATTGCGTAAACCCATGGATCAATGCAGGAGACGACCTTCGCACACACCGCTGGCACCATAGTCGCCACGGGAGTTAAAAGACCCCTATGAGAAAATAACAAACTACTTTAAAAATATGCCTTGTAGGTATAATTGTAGAATTGGTCACTTGCCCAGCAGTGGGACGTTAAAGAGACCGAATATCAATTTCATTATATTTAAGTATATGTATATAAAAAATATTTTTTTGATTTTGTTTGTCCATTATAAAAATATATATTTCACAGCCATATTTTATTCGGGGGTATTTTTAATTGGCAATCAACGGTTTTCGATTCTCAGCTAGATAACAACTAACGAAATAAGATCTCCAATTCAACTCAGTAATTAAAACCCTGTCATTGAAACGTTTATCAATACGATTAAGCGGCTACCGAGAGAAAGGACAGCCGGCATTTTTATTTCCCTACCCTTTCAAAAGAATTTTTGATCTCACGTGGAGAACGATTTGCATATTATTCTCATTAAACATTTACACACGCTTTAAAAGAAAAGATTATTACAAAATGTAAATTGGTGAGACTGGCAGTAATATGGTTGTTAACGTTGTAAGTGGACCAAATTGATATCGGATCTTTAAATAAAGTTGTTGTATTATTTACATTTTGTTTTTGTTTGACAACATTTATTATTAATCAGCTTCCTCTCTTTGGAAAGATAAGTTCTGGAATTAAGTTTTATTACGTTATACGATAATATTGTAGTATATTTATAAATAAAATAATACTTAAGCAATGAAATAAATTAATGGATTTGATTTAGAATGAAAAAGTGCTTGGTCTATTATTAGGTTTACATCTAATTAAGATACCAAACGTTTTGTTAAAAAGGTCGAGAAATTGGGAATTTACAAATGGTGTCCAGTATAAGGTTACCTGTCTCCAAATGCACCGGTCATAGCGACAAAGGCGTATGGCGTCCAGGAGCACACAAATAGGAAGAAGATGGTAAAGGCCACTTTCGCGATTCTTATCTCGATACTCTTGCCAGCATCTTCCTTGTTTGCTGCTAACGACTTCACGTTCATCTTCTTAGCTTGCTCTTTAAGCATGCGCTCGTGAAGACGTACCTGTGGTAAGCATAGCATTACTAAGGCAGGGTTTCTCAAAGTGGGCTACACCAAGGCCTTGAAGACGTATTAGTTGATTGTTGGAGTTTTTTTTGCTTGTACTATATATAGGTGGGTACTGTACGAGATAAAAAATAAAAACATCTGGTTCACATAGAAACTGTTGGCCATTTAACTCAATTGGTTGGTCTTATTAATTTGTAGTGTTTGTTATAATATTTATGATACATATACATATTTAGTAATTAAACTATGATACATATTTAGTAGTTAAAATTATTTTAAATTTTATAAAACAATATATTAATTTCGATTCTGAAACGGTATTAGCGTTAAAATATTCACAATATGGTTCGATCAAAATTGGTCACTTTTAAATGCAAATATGGAAATTATTTCAGAATATTAAACAGAAAGCTTCTAATTCAATGTTTTTGCGTCCTTTAAGCGATTAGAGCTGGTTCTGGCATAATAGCACCCAATCTCTTTGATGTCGGAAATAAATTAAATTTCATGAAACCTCAACGTTTCTAAAGGATGAAAATGATTTTTATGACATTTCCATTTCGTCTGCCGTTGCGAAGATATGGAATATTGTCGTTTAATTTGAGTTTTTATTGTTTAATAAAATATATATATACCTAGTATATTATAGCAAAAGAGCTGCTAAATATTAAAAATTACTTACTCATAAATAAAATTCTTATTTTCTCATATTATGTTATAGATTCTCTTAAGAAAAACCTAATATGTACCTACTTATTGATAGAATACCTCAAACATCCGCTACGATCAGAGTACGAATATGTCTATTTCCTGTAACACCATATTTTTCATATTTTTCTGCTTGACGAATTACTTGAGTACCAAGAATAAAACACATTTCGAAGTAAATCAAACCGTGGAAATGTTTGAACGGGCACCCATCGGGTCGATCGTGCCTTCAGCGATATAGAGTGTTCACTTTATTGACCTACTGTCCACCATCTTTATGAATACTATGAATGCTCCGTTTGCTATCGTACGAAAATTAACTACTTTTAATTATTGTATGATTTATCAATTAGAAAATTGAATAATTGTATTACTTTTAGATACTAATTACTGATTAAAATATAAAAGAACAAAATTTAAATAATATTTAATGAAGCCAAATGGGTCAAACAAAAGACTATTTTGAAATCTTCTTGCTTATACAGAAGATAAATAGTGACAGTTTTATATCTTAGTGCATATTGACATATTTATTTTTCATAGTAGTCTTGTCGATTTTACTTTGGAAAGTAAATACCGAAAGGCAAGAATTTTAAAAGGTTTTCCTTTTCTAGTAAGTACGATATATCTAACAGAGTAATCTTTAACAATAGTTTGTGTCCAACGTTTCGAATATAAATTGTAGGACACTTTGGGATTTCGAGATTTGCCAGAAATCTGTATACGTTACTGGCAAAATACAAGCAAATAAACACCGCTGAGCTCAGTCGAGTCAGGATTTTGCTCTTTTTATAACATCCCGACCGATTCTATTCGATTTGCAGGCGTATTGGATAAGTACGCTTTAGCAAATTTCCGCAATTTACTCTCATTTTAAGCAGCTTCTATGAACATCTGGCCGATACAATCCGAAAGCTGAAGGATTTGGAAATGGAAATTATGATTCTTTTATTTGGAAATTGTACACATATAAGTTGCATATATCTTGCTTTAAATGCGGTTGGTTTTTGATTATATACTTGTACTGTTTGCGAGCTCAATATTCGTTATATATTTATGTATTATTCGAAAACACAGGACTGAGATGATGGTTTTTCACATATATATAAAAATTTCATGTTATTAACTCTTAATATTAGTAGGTATCGTTTATCTTTATCTTCCTCCGCAAGTGTCCGGCAAAATGTGTTAGAAACTTGTTTAATCGTTCCCAGCAAGTTGAACCTCTTTTGAGTGGATGTTAATTTAATAAAAGCGCGAGTCTGGCGTGTAATGAAACTAGTCTTGTAGTCCATTGGCTAGAAAGTGATATAAAAATATATCACGCTATATATCTTCTTGTTACAAACAATACTTAGGTAGGTATACATTTTTAAGGAATATCCCATACAATTTTATATTGTGATATAATTTTGTTTACATTTTTGTTTTAAAGTTTCGCTTTATTCGTTTGGCATGATTTTATCACTGGACGATTATCATTATTATCATTAGTAATTAAAAATCGTATCTTTAACCATCGAGTTGGAAACTTTCATGAAGATTAAACCCAAAATATAACTACATTTATATCAGAAAGCTATGTAATAGGTAAAAACAAATAAGTATAAGAACATTGATTTTAAATTTCTAAGGCTTTTCTATTAATTAAAATAAAAAAGCATTCTCTGAGTGTAACTACAAGATAAGGCAATTTTAGAGTGGAAAAATCTTTTTAAGTCTTTGAATTTAGTAACTATCAATAATTTGTTTTGTGAGTAATAAATAATAATTAACAAATCTATTGAAGAAGTGAAAGCTCGTACAAAAATATTTAATTCATTTGTATGTTTCAGAAGAATTTTGTTAGCGAAGTTTATTTGTTACGATAATGAAAATTGTAGAACTAGCAGATAATCAATATTATTATACTATTTATATTATAGTATTATTCTTTATAATGCATGTTCTACTTTAGTTTAAATATGTTATAAAAAATCAGGCCATTATGAATAAAAATGTCAAAAATATCGTCGCCTAATACTGGCATGAATTTGTTCGTTAACGGCGTCTTATTACCGTCATCTTTATTTATTGCCTCCTAGGGGGCATCTTGATAAATATAATTTGCAGATTTGATACTTTTTCGTATTACTTTGCCTGTTTAAATCACAATATATGTTGAGTTTGATTACCTTAATACGCATTTACAGAGGAGAAAAGGGAATTTATTAATTATTATAAATAAGCAAAATATGATTTAGCTAATAGATAATTTGCCCAAAACATTGCTTATAGATAAAGGGATATTTTGATATTCCATCATCAAATACTTGTAACAAAATTAATCCCATGGGAACCATACATTTTTCCAGGATAAAAATTAGACTTTCAGACTATCTATCTGACTATTTCTGTGCCAAATTTCATCCAAATCCGTTCAGCCGTTCTGACATAGTTGAATAACAAACATCCATCTCAGATTTATAATATTATATAGAAAGATTTAACATAAGAATTTAGAAAATCTTTACACGAATCAAGGTAATGTGAGGAAAAAGGTCCGAGGCTCAAATCCTTTAAGACCGGAATATCAATCAGAATACTTATTGTAAATGAACATTTTCGTAACATTTTGTATGTGAATATGAAACCTTTAAGAGTGGATTAGTAATATGTAAATGTTGGGTAATTTTTTATAACCAAGTAAAATGATTCTTCAAAAGATTTAAGTAATACAGTGCCTTTAATTAGTAAAGGTACGAGAATGACTTACTATTAAAACCAATTTTAATTTAACTGAGGCGTGTGCCCAGTAAACTATTCCCTCGAGAATACTGGAGTCAAAAGTAGCCTTAGTTGCTCTCCGGAAGAAAAAGTATATTTGTACAAATAATAGCTATGATCTGTTGCTACGTGGCAGAAGAACAAACCAACAAACATATTTGCACGTTTATAATATAAATTACTATTTTAATTTTTGTGTATAATTATTATCTAAAATAGAAATATACGTACTGCACCAAACAATTTGGAATAAAAGTAGCATATAAAGAGCATCGGGATAACGTAGCTCCAGGTGAATATGCACATGACGAACAGTCTCGTGTCCTGGTCCTCTGTGATGTAGTCGAAGGAGCACGTCGTTAGGAAACCCTCTGAAAATTATTATAATTTTAATAAATAAAAGAAATACACGGTTTTCAATTTAAAATGAATTGAATCAGCCTGATGATCAAGTATGTATTCAGCCCTTTTGAACGTCCCACTGCTGGGCACGGACCTCCCTTTAATATGAGGGGAAACAGGCCATAGTCCACCACACTGGCCAAGTGCGGATTAGCGGACTTAACATGTCTTTCGAAACTTGCTAGGTTTTCTCAGACATGCAGGTTTCCTCACGATGTTTTCCTTCACCATAAGACAAGTGGTAATCATGTTAGAAATGATTCGCACATGAAAATATCAGAGGTGCGAGTCCCGGGATTTGAACCCGCTTCACTCAGTTTCCCAGTTACCACTGGGCTACCAGTTACCACTGCCAATGTGATCAAGTAGGTAATTATACGAATATTTTCATATGGATTTCACATTCTTACAAAGCTTAAAACTATTAGATGTAGGCTAAAACCTACTTCTAAATTTTCATTACTAGTGAAGCTAATGGAACAAAAATGTTAAACAATATTACATTACCTACATATTCATACGAGTATTTAAATTGCGTACGTTCGTTGATCCGTTTAACTAATTTAAGAGACTTATATGTGCTTAACTTTAATGTGTTAAGGATGTAATAGGTGCGGATAATGAGTGGCGTTATAGGTTTTTTTTTAATTTCCTTATAGTAAAAATGAAAATAGACTTTCGTTTTTACACATATAGTATTATCTACACGATTGAAATTTTAACAATGTATACCAATAACGATGTAGGTAAGAACTAAGAACGGAATTTTTAAAATTCATCCTTTACAGGGTTAAAAAGGAATGACAATGTTAGTATGGGAAATAACAATTTTGAGATTAAATATTTTCAAAGCGGTGTGAAACTCAGAAATATGAATTAAAAGACCTTTAAAATATTATGTTATTGGTGTTGATTTTTAAAAATATAAAAAAAAAAGTTAAAAAAGAAGAAAGCATTAACTGGAATCTAAAGTATAGAAGCCACTATCATTTATGTTATTATCATTTCGTCATCAAGAAACTGAGACCTTTGTGTGACCAAGCAGTAATGTTCTTCCGGCGGATGAGCGCAATTTCTCACGATTAGTATTGTTAATAAGCCAGTAATCTTAGTTTATGTACGCACCACTACCTAATCCTTTAATGCAAAGTGTTACACATACAAATAAGTATTATTAATTATTATATCACATACATCCATAACATAAAGAATGTAAGGGCTTCAAAAATTCCTTTTAACATTCTAAAAGTCGATCAATGGTTTAGGGATTATTTCTAACGTGTTTAAAATAACGCTTGTGCAAAAAGCAATTTAGAAAGGGTCAGGAATTTGTTGAGATTTTAACCTCTGACGTTTATAAGAAAGGATGACGGGTGATATTAAATAATGATTACGGAGGCGTGCTGTGTCTCCGAATATCAGTTCATTATTAATTTTCAACAATCTTCACTTTCATCCACTTTAAATTACGTAAGATAGCTTTAGTTACTTTAATTTATTACGGTAATGTCGTGTCAGTTAGAATAAGTCTATATTATATACTAGCGACTCACCCTCGCCCCGCTCGGGTTTGTCCCTACTTACGTTTAAACGTTTAGTATACATTTCTCAGAGATGAGATATTTTTCCGCTGTAAAAAGTATCCTATATGTTGACCCGGATAACCAACTATCATCATACTATATTTCATCAAAATCCCTCCAGTGTTTTTCCCGTGATGCGGTAACAGACAGACAGACAGACAAAAATTCTAAAAATACAGAGTCAGTTTAGTTACAATTTTATTATATGTATAGATTTAAAAATCCTAATATAGAATAGTTGTATAGAATTTTTATTTACCATCAATTTATATCCTCAACTCTGTAAGAAAGTGGAATATTTATTGTTGAATTTTTATAAGAGCTAATTTAATTCTACTTAGAATCAATTTAGTTGGACATTTGCATACCTGGCACAAAACGTCCCCAAACCCTGAAAGCGGGCAGGAATGTAAATGGTAAAGCCCAGATCCATGTGAATAGGATTAGCAGAGACGCCTGCACTCGTGTCAGTCTGCCATCCAGTGGGCTTGATATTGTCCTGAGAACAAATGTTATTAATATGCAACTATACTTAGATGAAGTAAATGTATTAAGTATTTCACTTTATTGTATTTTTTATTATGGTTGTATTGCAATTATTTCTTATTCTTTAGGTTTATGAATAAAATGCTATATTTATTTATACAGACATTCTCATACATACGTCAGTATATTAAAGTAATTTATAAGTACTTTAGTTTATAAAAAGTAGGTAGACAGTATTCACATTTAATTTTTGGATTAAATTCAGTGTAATATGTGGATAATTAAAATATTTGTATGCCAATATTAGATATTATCTTTACCCAAGGAACGCGATACATTGGTTTCTACCAAACGAGAACAACATCTTGCCGTAGTTGCAAGTGGAACACGAATTAATAAACGAGTAATTCAATTTAAACGATCTTCAATAGAATAAGCCAAGCACAGATATATTTTATAGGTAAAATGAAATGGTTACCAAATTATTGAAATATATGTATATATATATATATATATATATATATATATATTATGTATACACCTCCTATCTTTTTGCAATAACTTCTAAGTTCCATACGTTTTCGTCGGACGCTTTGCAAGTAGGTACTCCACTACACATTTCCTTTGAAATGTTGGTAATAAAATTTATTTCATATATTTCCTAGCTATTACAGGTGGTATATTTCGTAGCACACAAAAGCGTTTCTTAAAATATATTAAAACTTCGTGAACTTGTTTCGTTTGCGTAAATTGAGAAAACTTTGTAGTATCTTTTATTAAATTCTTATCGATAAGCTATATTTGATGAATTCAATTAATATTATAAATGTCAAATTTTATTATTTTGATAAGTGTGACCGTCTTACTTGTATCTATCAAAAGCGATGATGGCATTAGTAATGGAACCGCCGATGCCTGACAGGGAGCCGAATACCCCGTATAAGTCGCAACCTAGCCGGTATCCTAGTAGGCGTTGGTAGTAGGAGTTTACCACCAGCATTGGCATCTCAAGCATCATCATCAGATCGAATACTGCTAAATTGATTACGAACATATTGCTCGCGCTACGGAGTGATTTTGATCTGAAATAAAAAAATAGAGTCAATTTGTGTACGTAGAGAAAGAGATAGAAGAAAGTAGAAACTCCAGTGCACATTATAGTTAATATTGGAAATACTTTTTTATCAAAATGATAAAAAAACCTTCTTTTCACTCGTGTATGTCTGTATGTATGTACATATGTTTATAATACAATTTTATTGATATATTCACGTTTACACTTTAACGAGAGCAAAAGTTAAGTCTTTTATAAACTACTTTTCTAACGACCGCTTCCAAAAAGTTAAGAAGGGATTGGGAAGTCGCTCTCGTCTATAGGTAAGTGAAAAGTGTTGTACAGTCGAAGAAAAAAATTATCACAAATAAATGTATAGTGCGACAACTTAATGTGATAGGAATTCTTGATTATACGATACCAACATTCTCTCTAATTTTTTAATAGAATTTTCAAAAAAATTATATGTATTTAACAAATGGTCTCTTTAAAGAAATATGTACATACGAGTATATTTTCAGTACATATGTAGCTATAGTTGAATGTAGTTTTATCACATTATGCGAAGATATCATCCAATTGAATACCTTTTTTTTTAAATTTGGTCAAAAGTTTAGTGACATTAACATAATATACAAAATATAAAATCAGATCAATAAAATCTTCTATTTTCCAAGTAGAGACTTCGCGGGAGAGCAAGTTGTGGAATGTAGTGAACAGAACAATTCCAATAATGTCAAACTTCTACAAATCCGCTATCGACGTGGACTACGCTGTGTTCTACAAATATTACTTTACTTTTTATAAAAAGATAAAAGATAATAAAATACTGTAGCACGGATTTATAATTTAAATAGGAATTCGATATTGAATTGGCTCTTTTCACCGAAGTTTCTCTTAAAAGGATATTTTAAGGAAAATAATGAAATAAGACTGGGCAAATTATGAAGGCAATGAAAGAACCAATCAAGTTACAGTTGTTAATTTAAAAGCCTTCACGGTTGGTTATTACTCATTAATTAAATATGTATTGAGAGCTTTCGAATCTAATTACGTACTTTTATATTTGCTCAATAAGGTAACAAAATAAGGCCTGTATTGCGTTGTTTATGTTTTGTCTGTCACGTGTTCATTTATAATAATCTTATTTATGATATTCGTTAGAATAATATGATGGTACAACATTCAAGCGACATATATCCTTTTGAGAGAGTGAAGTAACGCACTGCACTTTCAAAATTACTATCTTTTAAAGTTCAACGGAATAGCAAAGTCTTTACAGTTTGCTTTTTAAACAAGAGAATCTTGATTTAAGTCTTTGATATATGCTTCAAGGTACAACTCTATTTGTATAGATGCTATCATCATTACATGAGACTTACATATATAACACTGTTCACATTGTGAAGACAATTTCAGTTAAGTTAAGTATGTTTAAATAGCTTTCAGTTTCAATCTAAGTTTAGAACAAAGAGAAATTGTTATCAACAAAGATTTTCAAAGCGCTTTAACTTCAAAAGACTTAAAATTGACAGTAATTTGAGATTTTCTTCATAATAAATATTTATTAAGACAAAAATGTCAACACTGGTATCGTATCGAGCCAAACGACGTAGATACGCTACAAACGGAAGATAAATAGAATGGAGTAAAAAGCGATGCTCGATGAACATCGGAAGCGTTTTTCCAACTCGAACGCGGTTCACAACTTCGCCTTTAACACTCGTTTGAAGTTTACGCGAATGTAGGAAAATAATTTATATATAATATTGCGAAATATTAAAATGGATTCCTATAGTTGTTTAACTATTTATTTTGTTTATGTTTAAAATGTCGATACACCAGAAGGCTCTAATCATTTATTAATTGTGTAAAAACATTCCTTTTATTTATCGCTTTTACGTTACAAAGGAAATTTAAAGGCATATAAGATCATATTAAACATTTTAATGGCCACGCATAAAGGGTATCATCAAATAAAGTATAAAAATGTAGGGACAATTTTTTTAGATTATATGAGTAATTTGGGCTAAGAGGGATCAAGATCGGTCTTAATATTTATTTAGCTTAAATATAAAAATGTTATATATAAAATTTTTAATATAGAAGAAAAAGAGTTTAATCTTTTGTTTTTTTTTTTTAGATCAAGTAAATAATATAATTTTAAAGTTTAAGTGTAACTATGGTTATAGTGGTATTATTCATAATTAGAACTTTTGAGATCAAGACGTGAACCAGAGTGCGTTTAGAAACTTAATTAAGTCAACATCAGTGACAGTACAGCACTCGATCGTCGAATTGTTCCGCGTTATTAACGCAACCCTCTTAAGGCTTTTGGATTAATTGAATCGTAAGGTATTGGGCTATTTATTATATGTAAGTGTTTTAATTAATCAATATTAAAAACAGTGTAACTTTAGATATGACATGTGTTAATTACACATATTTTTCCAAGCACTTCAGTAATTGTATATGTACTTACGTGCTGAATATCCAAATAACGATTCCGTTGCCTGATATCGATGCAATCATAAGTAACGAGTAGATGAGAGCTAAGCCAATGTGCCAGTATTTGCTGACTGCTGGGAAGTTCCTCCAATGCTCGTGGACGAGATCCTGGTGTTCTTCTGGAATGTTCCAGCCCAGCATGTGTTCCACGACCTCTTGGGATACCCTAAATTAAAATAATTATATAGTGTATGAAAATAAAAATAATTAGGTATATATTCATTATATTAAGTCTGTTTTACTAAGGTTGTATAAAGTATATATTCTATCCAAAAATACTTATATTATAAAGGCAAATAAATTTAAGATTTAAATTTATTGAAGTGGATTATATTATTAGAAGAAAATTGTGTATTTTTGATTTATAATTTGTTTGGTCGAGTGAACGTTACAGAATTGAATTTTGAAGTACTAATAGACTTTGATTTATAAATTCTGTTTCAAATAACTGGAATTTTGAGCGGTTCGTCTTTTGAACAATTAGCCATATTTCCATTAAATTATAACTTTTGTGATAATAATGTGGATATTTATAAAGTTGATTCCATTTGAAACAAGTCATTTAAATTAAGCAATTTATATTCGTTCCGGTCTGGGCGTTATTGTGGGATGAATGTTCAAATTTTTTCTTGTTCCTTTTTCTGGTTTTGTCAAATCAATTTTAAAATTGAAATTAGGTACTTGGGCTAAAACAACTTATATTTTCAAAGTATAAGTAGTAAATAACTTAAAATATGTTTTCTAGTTAAAAAATATATAATTATAATTTTTCATGTGAATAAACAATTACAAAATCCTAATCAGAAAATATAATAAAAGTAAAAACTTACAGTTTAAGCGGGTGGGCCACAGGGCCGATGTCTTCTGTGTAGTTTCTGGCCGCCATTTTGTGCACGTTTCAAACAAAATGGTTGATGTGCCGGATTCTTATGAGAACTATTATCGCATTGGAATAAATTAAAATAAATTTGCTAATGGCTAATGGCTGTAGTTTTATGACGAAGTGAGTAGTCCGACGTTGGCTGTCGCTTCTCACTTGTGGCTACCTTAGATCAGGGTACGGTTTTTATATCGAACTAACGTGCGTGTCTCTTAATTCCTTAATTTAATAAAATAGTAAAGCTTCTAGTTTATTTGGTCAAATGTATTACATGTTGAATATTCTTAGTGTAGTTGTAATTCTTTTTAATTTGATTGTTTTTATACAATTTATTCTACAGTGTAAGGTAATATTTTATACATTTATCATTCTTTTTTTAACTTTCAGTATTCATTTTTAATGTAAAACTGCTCGTAAGTACTTATTAGTATAGTAATAATTTGATGTATTTAAGTACAGTAGCAACTAGAAATAATTTTAAACTACATAAAGTATAAAATTTGGTATGATTATTGTACCTATAATAAACTCTATGCGTTTCTCCAACAAATAGGAAAGGCAGGATTTTCATATAAGATTAGGTACATACTATATTTTGTCCAGTTACAATTTTTTGGCAAAAAGAAAAACTAGTTTCATAAAATGTAACAATAAAAAATGAACACAATATCATTATTAGATGGATGCTTAATGTTTTCCAAACTGAGCTCATATCAACAAGAGTATTACAGTCGAACGAGATTGCGGGCAAGCCCCAGTTTCGGTGCCCGCGACAGCTATCCAAGCCGAAACGTGCTTCGAATGTAAACCACTCATAATAACCTTTCATATGTAGTTTTTATTACACGAATTTTATGATATGAAAACTTATCTAAATATGATGATAATGACGATTGAAAAATTGAAAGATTTTCATTTAATAACATATTACTCTAGTACCTACTCATTTACAACTATGAAATTCGATTATAATTTTCATTTATCTATGTGTTTAATCTATTATTTACTTTATATATTTTTCCGGGATACAAAATTATATATAACAAATATTAATCCGTGTAATAAGAAATGGTCAAAATAATAGATCAATACGATAAAATGCACATCACAAAGTACCTAATACAATACAATACATGCCATTCTTTTTTATTCATACAACAACTATGCATAACTGTCTTTATTTGTATAAAGACAGTTATGCAATTGTGTAAAATACTTTTTTTATAGTTTGTTGTATTGTTAGTAAAAATGTTAGTATTAGCGGCATAAAACAGTATTTGGGTTATTATAAAGACACGCTACATCGCTCTCACATAATTTCTAAATAACGAAATTGCACTGCAAGATTAAATCCATTAAGCCATTCAGGATACAGGATACAAAGCGTGCTAAAGAAATAAACATACATACATCATCATCATCATTATCAGTATATTTTCGTCCACTGCTGGACATAGGCCTCTTCTATGGCACGCCACTGAGCTCGATCTTTAGCTCTACGCGTCCAGCTGTCCGCTGCCAGTCACTTTGACGTACATTGTGTATGATATTAAGTAGGTCTTAGACGTTTATTGGAGGTCTTCTCTTATCTTGTACCTTACACTCTCTCTCTCATCAATCATTATTTCTACGTGCCTGAAATATCCGAAAGTGCCAAGTGGAACTTATAATAAAATTGTAGTGGTCACTAATGTGTTGGTTAATTTTTTTAGTGTTTGGGTGATGTTTTAAGGGATTTATAGAATATTATGTAGATACTTAATTTTTTTATTCTTAACAGTCTATCTATTTCTTTAATATTACATTCCTCATTAACGGTTTCACGAATTTTAATTGTTTATTATACAATGTACACTGTACAGGTATTTTTTTCTATATATTTTTTTTTCAAATTATATAGTACCTATATCTAGTCGAGCGTTTCTAGATACAATTTGGCTGTAAATTAAATGGTAAGTATTCCCGGATGCGGGAAGAAGCCACAGTCAGATGCTAGTAAACAATATATTTTAATTCTCTTGAATACAATGTAATATCACCTAACAAATTTATAGGGTTCCGTACCTCAAAAGGAAAAAAGGAACCCTTACAGCATCACTTCGTTGTCCATCTATCTGTTTGTCTGTCAAGACCCTTTTTCTCAGGAACACGTGGAGATATTAAGTTGAAATTAATATTAATCAGGTTTGCAATCCTTAAAGCAGTGAAAATGCCAAACTTCTAAGTCAACGCTAAGTACGCAATCGTCAATGTAAATAGATACAGCAGTTTATGCCGCGTATTTAGAAACTTGTAAGGGATTAAAACCTATAGGGTATTTCCGTTGACCTAGAATGGCCAAGCAAGAAGCAATATCTTATAGCACAAGCAAAGGGAAACATTCGAAAACCTTTTTTATATTGTAAACTTTTTTATATATAAGGCCTAATGTACATAAGCATGCCATAATTATATAACCTATACCTATATAACCTATACCTATATTGAATAACTTGGCACATCATTCAATAGCTATGGTCCCCTAAATCGACGTCCATGTTCCCATATAATCATAGTCTCGAGCTAATCTCTAGAACCATTAAAGACAGTGCCAATACACAATACATGAAGTTCCGACCGCTGGCTTTGTGGTCGATACATGTTAATAATGTTATGTACTGATGATAATCGTATTATATATTAAAGTATCTAAACCTGAGCTTATAACTCCAAAAATTCTGGTATTTTATATTTAAAAAGTTATCTATACGATACGGGCTCTGAAATTCCCTGTTCTGTGAGGTGCCGATGGGTGATATATGCATTACAAAACACTCAGAATTTTATTTACTTCATATTGAGGGTAACTTATGCTAGTCAGCTTGTTTCGCCAGAATCGTAAAAAATATTAATGGAGTGAATAGCAGAAGAAAATAACATATTGTACATAATATATAATGGAAATAGTATTTATTTTATGATTTATTCCATTCTGCAAATATATCGCTATCAATCAAAAGAAAGGCAGACCAAAGTTCTATACTCCGGTAATATGGCATATCGTATTTCACACAAAAATATAAAAAGGTAAAATAAGATTTCTAAATCTATACATATATTATAGTACAAGTAGCTTCGTTAGGGTGCGTCCCTAGGTATGTATATGTTGATTTTTTTGAGCGAAATCCTAATTATTTTTCTAATTTTCTGAAATAAAAGTAGCCAAGTCACTCTGTATAACATCAGCAATTGGTCAAAATCGGTCCAGCCGATTCGGAGATTAGCCGGAACAAACATACAGACAGACAAAAATTTTAAAAATTGTATTTTTCTTACCGTATATACTGTCATATGCATTTATTTAAAAGTTAAAGTTGTTATTTTAACATTACAAACAGACACTTCAATTTTATATAATATCTTTATAGATAATTAATTGTAACCTTTATTATAACTGAAACATTCTTTAACTTAGCGCAAAAAAGGGTAAGTCCAGTTTTTAATACATTATTAGTATGTAAATATTTAAAATTGTATCTTTTTCTTTTACAAAACAGTTTCAAAATCCGAGTAAAGGCTTGAGAACATTAACAAGTAGATAGAAAAAGTTTAAATGGGAGAGTCTACAGCCTATTTCAGTGTTGATCGTAGCGCGACGCTCTGGCGCCCGCTATATGAATTGTGCAGCTATGAGATTTGCTCTTCAGGGATGTGAGACTAGGACTTTTATTATATAATAACATATTTCTCGCTATATGTTTTAACATATTAAGCTTAATAAATAAAATATGGTTAAAATGACAGAAACTTGATATCTATACAAATAATAAAATTCTCATTGAGTCGAATCTGTACAGTAAATATTTTTCTTGGAAAATCTTATTGAAATAGTCATTATTATCGACAAAGAGGCCAAATCTATGGATTTTTGAATTCTTGTCTGTCTGTCTGTCTGCCTGTGAACGAATCACAAGAAAACCACAGGAGAGATTTTTGTGTTTGGTATAATAATAGCTGATTATCCGGATCAACATATAGGATACTTGTTACTGCAGGAAAATATCTCATCTCTGAGAAATCTAAACTAAACGTTATAAAATAATAAATTACCTTTTATTTGATTTGTTTTTGAAAAGTGCTGTTGTTTTATAAAAAAGGGCGCGTGTGTGAAATTCACACATGGTATAAGTAAACTTTCAGAAAAGTAACCTACGAGAGGATGAGTGAATATAGTCAGAGTACTAGGAGTAGGATTATAAGGTTTATTTTTTTAATTATATTTTTACGAAGTTTAGAAGTTATTTTATATTTTATTTCGCATAAATATACATTAGAGGCAGTGGTAGCCCAGTGGTAACGCGCTCGCTTGTGAAACCGAGTGAAGCGGGTTCAAATCCCGGGTCTCGCACCTCTGATATTTTCATGTGCGAATCATTTTCTAACTTGATTACCACTTGCCTTACGGTGAAGGAAAACATCGTGAGGAAACCTGCATGTCTGAGAGAACCTAGCAAGTTTTCGAAAGACATGTGAAGTCCGCCAATCCGCACTTGGCCAGCGTGGTGGACTATGGCCTGATTCCCCTCGTCTTGAAGGGAGGCCCGTGCCCAGCAGTGGGACGTTTAAAAAAGGGCTGAATACATACATATACATACATACAAATATACATTACACATTATTCAGTAATTAATTTTATTATTTTTCACTTCCTGTGTAATGTATTCTATCTCAAATAATTAAATAAGGCATATTAGGCATATTACAATCCAAATAATTTATAGAATATAATCTATACTAATATTATAAAGCTGAAGAGTTTGTTTGTTTGTTTGTTTGGAATGAACGCACTAATCTCAGGAACTACTAAGCCGATTTGAACAAAATCTTTTTGCATTAGATAGCCAGTTAACTGAGGAAAGCTATAGGCTAAATACCATCCCGGAAAAATATACGATTCCCGTGGGATAGATTTGTTTTTGTCTAGGGACGAACCCGAAGCGAAGCGAGGGTGAGTCGCTAGTATTATATATTTATTAGACAATAACAACGGTTACCATGGCAACATTGCAATAATAATAATAAAATGCTTTATTTCTCACCACAAATAAATTAGTACATACATAAATATTAATTATTTTAGTTTAGCATAAGCTGGCTGTTATAAAATTTGGTACAATGTATTCTATCTCATTCTGTCGCCGGCTTATTCCTATATATTTTTGTGTTTGTCTCTTTTTAGTGTTGCATTTCCGTTTCATCGAGTTTCAAATCAGAACAATTCTAAAAAAGTATCACTACAATAATCTTAAGTCTACAGTCTACATATAATAAAATTGTAACTAAGCCGAATCTGTACATTAAATATTTTTTGGAAAATCTTATTAAAATAGACTTTATTATCGATACAAAAGCCAAATTTATAGTTTTTAGATTTTTTGTCTATCTCTCTGTCTGTCTGTTACCGCATCACGGGAAAACCACTGGACAGATCTTGATGAAATATGGTATGATGATAGCTGGTTATCCGGGTCAACATATAGGATACTTTTACTGCGGCTAAATATCTCATCTCTGAGCTAAATGTTAAAACGTAAGCCGTAACCCGAGCGGAGCGAGGGTGAGTTGCTAGTTATTATTATAAATTTAACAATAAAATAAAACATTGATTCTATTCTATATAAAAGCACTCGGGGCTCATTATCTGAACGAAGCGAGGCTTAATCGCTAGTAATTAATTAATTAAATCATGTTTATTTAATTAAAAAACTTGTCAAATGTTGTCACTATTTACTTTAAAGCTAATGGCATTTTACCTAACCAGTGATGTGGGCTAACTTTCTCAATTTCGTCCTTAAGTACAGAACTGGGCCGTGACCTAACCATATTAGCTTTTCTCTATGTACATATGACAAACTGTAAATTGCCTGGAAACTTATGTTTACTCGTACCGAATTCAGATTTAAGCGTTATGAACTTATAAAAGCTGGCAAATCTATTACTCGACATCTTCATAATGAAAATATATATTTATAGATAGTTGGGAAGTATACCTATGTAGCTTAGTACAAGTAAGACAATAGGTAGAGGTTATTATTAATGTAAAAAGTCTTAACAGTTTATATTATGCTGAGTGACATAGTGAATATGAATTCGTTATACAAATTTCCGTAAGAAGTAAGGGTATTTAACTAGTATTAATATAAAGGAAAGATGATTTTGTTTTAAAGAGTTTACGACGCCTCTTCGGGCCAAATGTTATACTTACTTTAAGTTTCCATCATTATAAAACATCTTTAAGCACAGTTTTCAACCGTAATACAAAGCAAATGCAAGGAGAACGCTTTTATATGTCAATAGGTTACGTACTTACCGTGTCTATTATTTGTAAAGTGTTTGCCTAAGTACTATAGACGAAATTTATGTCTTAGATTTCGGTCTCAATAAATGGAAAGGTTTTGATTAGGTACCAATTATGTTATTTATGATACGAGCCATTGCGTTTGATAACCTATAAACCCAATGTGCCATATGTTAACACTCCATGCCAACATAGTGTCCAAAACCAATTATCTCCGCCACTTGGCACGCGATGTATGAGCGAGGATTTATGAATCTGCTCCGTGATCTATGACGTCTTTGAATACCTCCATACAATATGTAATTAATATCTACTTGTTAGTTGAACGAATCATTTTATGTTATATTCTGATCTGATTAATCTAAAAGACAAAGTAATAAATGAAGCGATCTAAAAATATTAATTTTTGCGTAGGTCTTTGCAAGACTATATCGATAAAGACTTCTCTTCACATTAAAGAAAATGAGAAATTATTTTTACAATTCTCTACATTTTTTTTCTTTTATCTTTTCCCTCAATTTTAAAACGTTTTTAATTTAACTCGAAATAGTTGTTTCAATCTTGGTAAAATGCAGTTTTTCTCCGAATTCGTAGACACTACTGACATCTGACTGATATCACTTAGGTATCCTATAAAATATTTTCTCCTTTAATTCTACTTTATTTTGTTAGATATATTATACATAAATAGATAAAATATGTATCGTAATATGTATAGATAAAAAAAAGGTATGAAATTATCCCTATTCTTATTTTTAACTACCAGTACCCGCGGCTTCGCCCTTGTTCAATCTTCCGATACAGTCTTACAATAATGTATGGAAGTCTGCCCGATGTGTTGACATTTATTATTACTGCTCCGCTCCCTTGGATAGCAGCATGATGATATATATCCTACAGCCTTCCTCAATAAACGTGCTATCTAAAGCAAAAAGATTTTTTCAAATCGGACTAGTAATTCCTGAGATTAAACAAACGAACGAAAGAACAAACAAATAAACAAACTCTGTCTCTCTATAATATTAGTATAGATGAGAACGTGTTTGTTCAGTCGTCTTTCTCTTACTTACATAGAACGCAGAGCCACATACAACATATTTTTAATCCTCATACATGTTGTAGTTTCCGTGAGACATAAGCCTGCAAAGGCTGGTTAGTAGTCTTACGTATGTATGTATAATGTATCTTTATGTACTTAAAATATACCTATAGGACAAAATTTTCCACAAATTTCTTTCAAGATCTTTTTCATTCAATCTAATTTAGTACTTAAAAGAAAAAAAAATAGATATGGTCTAATTAAATCTCAGGACGAGAAATGAGATATTTTCAGTCACACTGAGGTATCCTGTAAAATATTTTCTCCGTTAATTCTAAAGAAAATAGGTCATATTTTTGGAACAAAGCAAAGAGCTAATGAAAAAAATGTGAATTGTAAGTAGTAAAATAATGCTGCCTTTGAAAAAGATATCCCATTCATTATAATGAATGTACGAACTACAATGGTCTACGAAACTGCAATATCTTACGCTCAGTACAGCCGGTCGAAGCGACGGTGTCGCGAGCCTGCGTTATACTCTCGTTTTGTGTTACATTAAAAGGTTTGCTTCAGTTGAACTTGAACTATTTCAGTTTGCATTTTATTTTTCTACCCTCAAGCGTGGTAAGCGGGCATAATAGTTTTTTTTACCTTGGCATTTCATTCCAATTCTATATTCTTGAGTATCTGTGTACGTTTGTTTATTCTACTTTTTTCTGATGGTGACTTGTAAGATCTAAATAAGTTCTAATGATGATTTCTAAATAGTAAATACATATTAAAAAATCCATTACACGATAAAATTCAATTATATGTGTAAAGATCCATTATGTACATACAATATTATAAGATAATGTTTCTTTATTGTTTAATAAATCGGAATAATGGATAAACTATTCATTAATAAATTGCATTTAAAACGGCTTTCCCCCATTACCTAACACAGGGGTGGAAAGCAAAGAAATCATAACTATTCTGCAAATACAATGCAAGGGCGGTGAGCCATGGAACCGCGATCCATTTACAAATTGCTCAGACGTTTAAATGGAAATTCAGTAGAATTCATGCGGTTGTATAAATTTGAATGAACGGTGGCGAAGGATTAGTATTGTGGTTTTTTCTTACAAAAACTTCAGAAAATAATGTTCTTTCAGGTAAAAAAAGCAGTAACAGATAATTTATATAAGAGGTAATAGAGAACTGACTTATCATTAGGAAGCCTAAATTATAATATTTAAAAGTAAGCTGATCAAACTACTATGTTACTAGTACTATGTCCTTAGCCAGTGATTAAGTATCGCAAAAACATATTAGTGAAAGAAGTAAAATATAATGAAAAAGAAACAGAAACCCCACTAACTAAATTACACGAGCAATTTGTCACCCACAATCGTTTGTCGGCGTAGAAACGCACAAATATTTCTAATAGGGGATTCTTTTTGACCTCGACGTTGACTTATCACAAAATTGATAAATAATTACTGCCTAATTTGTTACTGCTTAGATAAGATTCTTTTTATCGTATTTTAGAGTATAGAACTTCATAAATAAAGGTAGGACAGTTTTTAAAGTTCCGTAGTGGAAAATGGAAAAGTGGAACCGTTATAATTTAGTTATGTCGATCTATCTGTATTTTACAGCTATGTAACTCGAATACTATTAGAAGCATGCTGAAGTTAAGTAAGTTTCTATAGGTTCACTTCTTACGCCACATAGAATGAGTGAAAAAATTATTTAACTCTACATGTATGGGATGGGGTGTCTCTGGTAGATTTTCAAAATTGACATATATGTTTCTAAGTAGCTTTTTTTATTTAAGCCTATAATTACAAGTTATGTATATTTAATAAACATTTTACAAGTTTCCTTTGTTTTTAAAAATCTACACTACAATAATCAAGTACAGGAGTTAGGTACCTCCTTGATATTTTGTTTTTAAAAATGGCTTCGTCTTGAAAAGACTTGACTGAAATTTAATCATTTATTTTAATTAAAGTAAAATATTCTTATTCAATGCAATATGTTTCTAAATTGTTATGGTTGTCAGTCATATAATTAGATAGGCGGTATTTACGGTAAGTAGGTACAAAATAGCGTCACAAAATTTACTTCCGTAAATTCATTCAACATAAAGTTATATGAATATTTAAAAATTTATTTTACTCAACTTCAGTTTTACAATCAAGATCTTATTACAAACTATTTAGAGTTTTAACAAACGTAATAAACTTGAAAACAGCCTTCGGCGCGGAATTCCGTAAGTTCTACTTAAACTTATAATGACATTTAGATATTCTTGTCATTGGGCCGAGGGAGGCCAGAGCCGCGGAAATTATCTAAGAATACTTATGGATTTCCAACAATTTGACATGTAATTTGGGCGGACTCCGCTCTCAAAATCATTCAAGGGTGATATTGTCTGAAGAATAATATTATTAGGGCTCCGTTTTATTTCAAAGATTGGGCCGAAAGTCGTTAGAGTGGGTATTTAATTTGAATGTTTTATCGATAAGAACGAATGCGGACTTTTTTCATTAAGCAAATTGTTCGCGTAAATCTTGTCAAACGCGGTTGGTAATGAGCGTTAAGGGCCGCTCTCAAAATCCTGAATTATGCGGCTATACCAACCCACCGTTTTATTGCGGAGTTTGTTAAAACAAGGACACTCCTAAAAGGTTTACATGTCTGACGGCGCTCCTGTCGGGGCGTCGCGGTCGTGTTATGACGACAGGCGTGATATACGTACGACCAACTAACGTAGCTAAACTACAACATATTTACACCCCATTCTGCGACCGAGCCGACTTTAGCGTACCTGAGTCATGCACTAATACATATTAATGGTGTTGTTGACATTTTGTCTGTCTGAGGACGATGCCTTTAATCGTAGCTTTGATAAATGGTAATTTTGCTTTCGCAGTCTGTCTGCGACTTATTTTTTATTGCAATTTCGTCAAGTAAATAAATGTATCTGTAAACAGATACATTGATTTATCGTTATATGAACTCTGTACAACTAGGTGATTACAAAAGAATATCGTATAAACTATATGCATAATTTCGCTAGTAAAGCGCCAATAAATATATTAATATAAATGTTATATATTAATTTAATATTGTAGGTGTTTTTTCAAATGATATATTATAATATACCTGCAAATTTAAAAGTTTAAATATAAAGCTTTTTTTATAATTGTCCCTAATTATAGATACTTATAGGTAGACAAGGACAAATTTTAATTTTACTTTTTTCCAGTAGGTAATTCTTATCACAAAGGAAGGTAATCCAAAAATATGTGTGACATTCTCATGTTTATTTCAATTTATAGTTTTAAATATTACTATATTCTGAAGTTTTTTTTTTGAAAACAACTCTAAAGAGAGGCGCCATAGGGAGTCGAAGTCACATTTACAATATATAATACATGAAATATTTTAATCAGAATAAACGTAGGTACAATAATTCGCTATTGTTAATACTTTGAAGTAACCCCCAGATAAAGTGCGAGCAGTTACTTTATTAGTAACAACTGACTAAAATTATATTCTTGTTTAATTTCTACCTTTTCAGGTATTGCTTGGTTCTATGATCTCTTCACGAGCGAACAAGTATATAGTTCCTATATATGTAAATATCAAATAAAGATAACATTAAAACCTATGTGAAACAGCTTTATATAAGTATAAATTTCAATCAGGTTCTTTTACGGTACTTGCATTCAATAAACGCTTTAATATCATTATATTGTATTTTGACATAACATATTTAACTCACATTTTTTTTTATAATAAAATATGACGCTACATAAAGATCCTCCACGTCCAATATAGAGTTGAACCATTTTCGATAGGTTAAAAGATAGTCGACAGTAGTTTTAAAAGCTTTTACCGCGTGACATCATTGCACCGAAACTGCAATACTTCGCTTAAGCGCGCCTGCATCGTTCCATCATACTTGTCCCGTGAATCAATTCCCGAGCGCTTCCTAACATTATGTATGGACAAAGAACGGAACAAAAATAAGCCCGAATAATTTCCTTATTCTATAATCCATTGCTGTTTTTCCTACAAACACATACTTTCATATGATACGCAACGTTCAATGTACCGTACTGTTCAGCTTATTGTTATAAAAATGAATTTGACCGTAATAGAGGATTTACAAACTAGAATGCCGCGAATGTGTTAGTAATAAATGCCAATATTCGGCGGGAAATGTGAAAAGCGGGGAAAATGACATCGCTATCCGACAACCGCCATTTTGTTTATAACTGCGGACAGTTACTAACTTTGTTGCAAAAATATTTTTGATGAAGTTGTTTTTACGGAATAAAATATAACATTGAGAGGTACAATTATCAAAATTAAAATTTAATTTAATTTAGTAACATAGGTATATTGTACATTCATATTTCTAACCTATAAATACCTTTCACACATACAAAATATACGAGTATAGAGGCTCTACTTTTCTGGGTAGTATTAAATTATACTTGCGACTTAACCTCGTTTCGTTTCGTTTAATTTCTAGGTGCTGGCAGTAACCTATGTGCTAAATCAGATCATACTAATCAAGTAAACTGCATTCGAATCCGTCCAGCCGTTTAAGCGTGGAGGAATAAGAAACATACGGACATAAATACACACAAAATATCGCATATATAATAGTAAAAATTGAAAAATAATTTAAGGCCGGCAACGCATTTGAAAGCCTTGCGGTGTTGCAGATGTCCATGGGCGGCGGTAATCACTTTTCATCAGGTGAGCCTCCTGCTCGTTTGCACCCTTGTTCACATAAAAAAATAAATAAATAAAGATGTTTCACATTATTTACCAATTCATATAAATCTATGTTGTTTGTTTGTTCAGAACACGTGTGGGATAATCTCGGAAAATAATAGAATATTCTAAATTCTACTATTGAAAACAAAATAATTTTAAAATTCCACTGTCTGAATAATGACTTAACATCACGAGTAAATTACACAATTACAATTTATTATCAACTAGCGACTATAACCTTGCTTCGCTCGGGTGCGTAGCGTATGTTTTCAATATTAAAATAATTATAAAATTATTATAGAAATAATTATTGTGAGTGTACCTTAGGAGATATACATGTACTATTGTGGACTTTTCTGTAGGCCTTTTGAAGACCTACAATTTTCTAGTATTTAGACTGCGTTAGCCGTGTAAGCGTAAGAAAAAACGGTTATTTTCATAAAACAGTCATAATTCAGCTAATTTGTATAAAATATTAACAAATCATATGTTTTTCTCGTTTATAGCTCTATATAATGTGGCTCTAAACAAAAAAAATTAAGTATAACAGATACGCTATAATACATAGAATAATGATATGGATAAGCCACTCGCACTCGAAGTAAATTTTGCATTTTTCCATGAAAATGAGAGATTTAGCGAACTAAATTGTTAATTGTTAATCCTGCTAGAAATAATAATTTTTGTAATAAATCATTGAAATTTTGCATGAACGACAACTCGGACAAACTAGTGATTGTTCTGTTGTGGAAATGAGAAATTTCTCTGTAGTAAAAGTATGCTAAAAGTGGACCTGAGTAATAAGTTATGGCTATACAAAATTTAGTTAAAATCTCTTCGGTAATTTTTCCCTGAAAGATATACAGACAATCAGACAAAAATTTCAATCCGACAAAGTAGTTTTTCTGTGATGCGGTAACAGACAGACAGAGAGACAGACAGACAAAAATTCTAAAATCTATAGAATTGGCCTCTGTACCGATAGTAATGTCTATTTCAATAAGATTTTCCAAAAAAATATTTAATGTACAGATTCGGCTTACTTACAATTTTATTACATGTATAGATAATACGTAACAGTGACATTTTTAAATATTTCATTTACAGATTTCCCTTTTAACTATTTTATAATATGTATAGATTCATAACGTTTAATTATTATATGGACTGCTATATGTTACATACCAGTAATCTATATTGTATGTATATGGTACTACATAATTAATAATAATTAGGTACGTATATTTTAAATTTATATAAAACATACGAATTTAAAATCTTATGAGATTGCTAATGATTGATAATACTTACTATGTTTTTTAAATTATCACATTATACATAATATCTTTTAAATATGTAGTTAACGGTTTCCGTCCCTTCCACAGCAGTGTTGGCGCGTTGCTGAATATAACGGAGGATATTCGGGGTGCGATGGACAATACCAAGCTAACTGCATTGATACTGTTGGACTTTAGTAACGCCTTCAATTCTGTTGATTGTGACATCCTTCTTGGCACTCTTCGCGCTGTTAACATTTCTCCTACTGCTTTAGACTGGTTCCGTTCATATCTCTTCGGACGCCGGCAATGTGTGAAGGCCAATGATAACTCATCATCTTGGTTGGAACTCATTGCTGGTGTTCCTCAAGGCGGCGTACTTTCACCATTGCTCTTCTCAATATTTATCAATAACATTTCACGTGTCATTTCTTCTCCCTTCCATCTGTATGCGGATGACTTGCAATTATACCGTCACTTCGAGTTGACTGAGTTGCCTGAGGCTGTTAACACCTTAAACAGAGATCTCGCTGCAATCAAGACTTGGGCTGAATCTTTCGGCCTCTTGGTTAACCCCAAAAAATCTCAAGCTATTATAATTGGCAGTAGCCGGCTTATGAATAGAATAAAATGGGATGTTGTGCCTGGGATTCTGTACTCTGGGTATCTTATTCCTTATTATAAAAAGGTCAGAAACTTGGGCCTCCTCATGGAGAGTAACATGTCTTGGGCACCTCAGGTCAACGAGATTAGTAAGCGTATGCACTTCTCTTTTCATTCTCTTAAGCGTCTCCAACACTATCTTCCTTTCAAAACTAAGATTATGCTTGCACAATCTCTTTTATTACCCATTCTCGACTACGCCGACGTATGCTATTTGGATGTGACAGAGGAGCAATTAAACAAGCTTGAGCGTCTCCAAAATCTTGCTATCCGCTTCATTTTCGGATTGCGTAAATATGACCACATTTCCAACTTTCGTGCTCAATTGAAATGGCTCCCAGTCCGCCTTCGCCGTGATATGCACATCCTTTCATTTCTTTTTAACATCCTTAATAACCAGAATTCCCCTTCGTACCTCAGCTCCCGGTTTAAACTGCTCCCTACTCCTAAACGTTCCAAGCGATCGTGCATCACAGCGATGCTGAATATCCCTCGAAGTAACACTAGGTTTATGCAGAATTCGTTTACTGTACGTGCCGCGACCCTTTGGAACAATATTCCTAAAGTTATCCAAATGAGTCCCTCCATCAAAGCTTTTAAAAAACGATTAAAGCAGTATTACCTCGACACAATAATATAATTATTCATTTGTCATCATAATAAATATATTCATTTACTGTAATTTTATTTTTTTATTTGTATATCTATTTAAATATTATCATAGTATGTATGTATATGTGTATTTTTTGTATATAAAATATATAGTCATATTATACTTGTAAGTTTTATATATGTAACAGTATTTTTTTTTTTACTCTTTGATATATCTGTTGGCACTTAATGGACCTGCTACCTAACACTTTCTTTCACATCCATGGGTTGACTGGAAGAAATCTCTTTTAGGGATAAGTCCACCTTTGCCTTTGTTTTCTAATATGCAATTACAATATTTTGTTTTATAAGTGCAATAAAGAATATACTTAAAAACGCTGAATTTGCGAAAGCGTTGTATTTGTTTTCATTAAGTGGTTTAGCAACTAATTGGTATCTGGATTAGGGCAAGCGTCGTCATAAACCTCGGCTTAGGAGATTACTGAGGATTCCGTCAAGTGTATAGAAATCGTTTTATTTCAATTGATCGGTAAATGAATCCAGTTGAAAGCCAGTTCACGAAGTTGTTCACTCGCGCTGTCTAAATATCTCATGATAAGAGAGAGGCTTAAATGATTCGGACACAAGAGTGCTAACGTCGAGAAACCGTAGAGTACAGACTGTAAGATTTTAATCTAATGTTATATGTCGTATGTTTAATTTTTATTTTTAATTACAATATATTTTTTATTATATCTATTATAATCTATATTTTTATTATATTTATTATAATCTATCTCTGTGCCAAATTTCATCCAGATCTGTTCAACCGTTCTGGCGTAAAAGAGTAACAAACATCCATACTCACAAACTTTAACATCTATACTAATATTATAAAGCTGAAGAGTTTGTTTGTTTGTTTGGTTGAACGCGCTAATCTCAGAAACTACTAATCCAATTTGAAAAATTCTTTTTGCATTAGATAGCCCGTTAACTGATGAAGGCTATAGGCTATATATCATCTCGGAAAAATGTACGGTTCCCGTGGTGTAGATTTATTTTTGTCTAGGAACGAACCCAAAGCGAAGCGAGGGTGAGTCGCTAGTTTATAATATTAGTTCAGATTAGTAGCATGTGTATTGCGTAGAACTTATCAGAGATGAGTATGCGTTTTCATTGTTTTTTGTCTGACGTGCTACATAAAAAGTATATGACTTTATTCATTAACAAGCGGCTTACCCTCGCTTCGCTCGGTTTCGTCTCTAGATAAGAGGAAGGAATTCTTTAATTTTCCGAGAAGAAAAGTATGTTAGATGTTGACCGAATATTTATGGTACCACCATACAAAATTTCATTTAAAGTTTCAGAGATTAGCCCGTACAAACAGACAAATAGACAGACAGAGAAAAAAGAAATTTGAAAAAAAAACTGGATTTGTTCTATTTCTCTTCTTACATCCTCCTGACTCGGTTTTTAGCATTTTTTTATGACAGATATTCAACCTCTACATGTGAAAAAAAAATATGCATATCACGTTTTTTCGGAGGCCAATTTTTTTGCTTTAACAATTACTTTTTATGTTTAATACTAATTTTAGAAAAAGAATTAGGGTTCCGCTTAAAAAAATGAAAACGTACCAAGGGACGAACCCGAGCGAAGCGACAGTGAGTCGCTAGTATATAATAAAATATTGAGACGAATCTGTATATTAAAATTTTTAGGAAAATCTTATTGAAATAGACATTATTATCGATACAGAGGCTATAGGAATCTATAGTTTTTAGAATTTTTGTCTGTCTGCCTGTCCGAATAAACCAATGGAGGGATTTTGATGAAATTTGGTATGGTGATAGCTGGTTATCCGGGTCAACATATAAGATATTTTTTGCTGTGAGAAAATATCTTATCTCTGAGAAATCTATACTAACTGTTAAAACGTATTTAGGGACGAACCTAAACGGAGCGACTTACTAATAAAACCATAGTTAAACACAAAAATGTACAAGTTGTTTGCTTTAAAATGATTGTGCTTTATTATTGGTTTAATTTAAATGATTTTTATTACGTATAATAACCACTTGCAAACGTTATTAAATAAATATAATAAATAGATAAATTCACTATGTTTGTTATATAAGGCATATTATTCCTACATAAAAAAATTCTGTAACTAAATAATTTATACTAAAAATTTGTTATAGATATTTCTCGGATTGCAGCCACGGAATCTTTACAGGCTCCCTTGAGAATACGAAAATAATAAACGAGCTATACTCAATGAATAAGAGAAAATCAATCAACAGAAAGGATTATTAAAAACCAAGAAAACTCAACAAAAGTTAAAAGGAATTATTAAAAATGTACTTTTTAAAAATAAAGAATGTATTTCTCAATTAGTTTCATTTAAACCCTGTAACATAAAATTTTATCTACATTATAAATTAATTTTTTTATGTAAATAATAATAAGATAAGTGATTTCATATTATAATAGTCAATAGAGCGTTTTTGCATCATAATACTCTGTTATCAAGAACTTACGCCCCATTTCTCGCTGTTCGCGTCGATTGGAGTGCAGCGACGCAATCTTAAAAGTTTCCCTTGTGAATATGAAAGTAATAAACATGGTATATCACCAAGCGGTGGGAGGCAGCTATAACCCATTGATTAAGGGTGTTTATGAAGAATTAAATAACTTCCTTATACAAACATAACTTTTATACGCAATAAGCCAAATTATATGTATTTGAGACGCTTTATGGCTTTAATTATATTACTTATTGATATATTCCACATATTTACATGCTTTTATATATTTGTAAGAAGTAGTGTTCGCGCAGTGGTCGAAATTCAACTTTTATTATTATTGAAAATTCAAAGAAAATACATAATATGTACTTTATATTAAGGATCTGTAAAGAAAAAAAATCGCTTAATAGACTTAGAGACATTATAGTTAATAGGTGAGTAGGTTTCATAGTTTTAAGTTAGTAGTAGTGTTGGAATTGCAGCTGAGGCTTGTCGAAGGGGCTTGAGTAGGCATCGCTTGTGGAGGCGGGGGAGTTGGTTGTGTGTGAAGTAGTGTCCACACTGCTACATACCAATATTAAAAAATTAATAAAAAAAACATATGAAAATTTAAAATGTATTCAGCCCTTTTTAACGTCCCACTGCTGGGCACGGGCCTTCCTTCAATACGAGGGGGATTAGGCCATAGTCCACCACGCTGGCCAAGTGCGGGTTGGCGGACTTCACATGTCTTTCGAAAACTTGTTAGGTTCTCTCAGACATGCAGGTTTCATCACGATGTTTTCCTTCACCGTAAGGTATTTAAAATATATTTTGTAATTGTAATTTTAATTATATTTTAACTTATACAATTAATTCAATGTGGAAGAGGAGTCTATACGGGGAGACTTGGTTGTTACGGATAATATGATTGATTAAATTGATTGGGTGTAGTAAATTACCTTTTTTACCACGCTTTTATTGGCTTCACATGTAACTAACAATCGTCACTTCTTCTAATTGTCGTATCAAAATGAATTGTATATATATGTATGTAGTTTTGATGACAATACTATAATTCGATATTTTGGAACAGAACTGATGATAAAGGAGGTGGATAGTGGAGCTCTTCAGTGGTATTAGTAAACCTCTCGAGCTTGGGCTAATATGATTTGTTTTTTTTCGATTTCGATTCGTTAATAACGTGTTTTTTAGTTTTTTAAAACTGTAGTTATTATTTTCTCTTTCGAATCTCAATAAAGTTACATCAAAAAAGGTTAGTCATTTAAATATTAATACAATATATTGAGAAACAGTTGCTAGATCGCAGAGCCCAGCGTTGTGATATATTTAAAAGTCTGGAAATCGCTCTACTTGGCTACGACTTACGAGTTTGTTCCGGCGTAACTTAAAATTGACCTGGCATTAGGTAAACATTCAATAAAACTACTTCAGATGTCGCAGATTCGAGCCCTTTCACCTATTTATATTAATATTATAAATGTGAAAGTTTGTGAGTATGGATGTACGGATGTTTGTTACTATTTCACGCCAGAACGGCTGAACGGATGTGGATAAAATTTGGCACAGAGATAGATTTTAGTCTGGAATAACACATAGGCTACTGTTTATCCCGGAAAAATGTACGATTCCCGTGGGATAGGTTTGTTTTTGTTTTCCTAGAAGCGAACCCGAGCGAAGCGAGGGTGAGCCACTAGTAATATATGTATATTTCTATTTGTCGTTATCTAGTGACGCGAGTCAATTAAACTTTTATAAGCACTCTTGAATAGTCAACTTAATTTAAAGAGAATTCTTGTAGTCAGTTCGTGAGGAAGCTACCACTCGAAATATGTACTTGTGCTCTATGTATATTTTGCGAAAGTGACACAGGAAAACTTTGTGTGAGTCGTTGAATATTTCATTTTTTCCTATTAATTCTCCATTCACTTTAAATCACTAGATAGGTAAAGTAGTTTTTAATTAGCTGTAAAATTGACACATCCTCTTATGAGACCGCATGATTGTTTTAAATGGAGTGAAATGGGTATAATAGTAGAGGGCAGGCAATACCGTCAGAGAGGGCTTCAAATGCAATTATGAGGCAGTATGTGCCGCTAGGGGACAATCGCGACTGTCTGATGCATGTACCTATATGCACAGTGCACACATAGAGCCTTTATACATATACCTAATTTAATTTGCTGTTTTCTTGTTCTATACATCAAGCATTTATTTACTCTATCGCAGAGGATTCTATCTTTAGATAATTAAATTTAAATCGATTTGAAGTCTGTGCCTTTGAAAGTAATTATTTTTTAAACCTTAAGGGGTGTGTTTTACTCCTAATTTTTATCTTACTCTTAACGTAGGTATAATTTACTTATTAGAAAAGACTTACCAAAATATAAATAAAACAAACGATTGAACTGTCCACCTTTTTAAAGTCATATAAAAAGTAATTATTAACTGTCAGTTAGATTACTTGTTTCCGTGCTATTCAACGGTTAAACAGATTTTCGATTAATGTTATGGGAAAAATCTGTTTAATCTAAGAAAGAGCACAGAATTTTATTTTTTCCCATAAAGAATGTTCTTGTTTAATTGTTTGTATTAAAATATTGTATTACTTAGGTACTTGTACAATGTATATGTACAAACTTTACTTCTTTTTACAAAATGGTTGCATGAGGAAGGAATGAAATAAAATTTGATATTATTAGTTAACATTTTGCTTTTAATACTCAAAAGAAAAAAATAAATTGGTATGTTTATTATATTAGTATTAGGCTATTATTTAGTCCTATTAGGAGATTAAAAGAAGTTTTTGTTAAAATTTTAACATCCTATTCATTCACTCTTAACAATAGAGCGAATTTCAATCAACCTTTTTTGCTTTGTAAGTCGAAAGAGTCAGAAAAAAAACGAAGTTTAATCTTTCGAGAAAGATTTGCAGAGGTGAGGAGGAAAAAAGTTTACTGTTAAAAAAATAAAAAAGTTTTTATTTTTTTTATATAAAAGATTTTTTTTTTCCAAAATTTTGTTCGATATATTTTTGGATATGCCGATAATCGGCCGAGTAGCTCCGGGTAGAATATGCTACGGAAAACATGTCATATTATCATACTAGCACTGAACTGAATTTTTAATATACCCATGATAGCTATAATTAGGTACTAATGTAAGATTAATTATTGAATTATTAAAAAACAAAACAAGAAGTAAGTACTTTATTAACTAGAATAATAAAATAATAGGACACTGAAATCTTAGCTTAAGTAGATTATTGATTTGTCTTCCTTCATTGAACTGTCTCGGTTTTGAAACCTAATTCAATAGTCAATTTAATCCACAAACCAATAGTTCTGTGATAGCTAACCTAAGACATTTCACCTGTCAACTGGTCAGAAGGTTATTTAAAGGGATAACTTTGATTCGACTATATTATTTTGTGATTAATTTTACTTATATATCTACAATTACTTGTATATTTACAATTCCTGTAAACATCGTTTGTTATCACAAACGATGTTTACAGGAATTTAAAACCAACTTCAAAAAAGGAGGAGTTTTTTCTTAGTCTATATTATTGGAACTTCAAAAGATTTATATATGATAATATATTAGGGCTCTCAAGTAAATATACAAAATTTTATAGATGTTTGTATGTATGTATATATATATGTATGTATGCATCTATGTATGTATGTTTATTATATATTCTTTTTTATTTGCTAACATTTATTTCAGCTTAGGGAATAGTGAAGATTTCTTCAAAATCGGTTCAGTAGTTTTTATGATGTGGACTAAAACGGGTAATTAAAACTAAAATAGATTATGTAATTACTACTTATTATAAAAACTATTTCGGTTTGTACTTAAAATTAAAAAAATGCGAAATAAAAAAAGCAATTAATAAAAATTAAACCGACTTCAAAAAAAACTAATAAAAAGTAAAAAGTAATTGAGCGGGGGTTTTCATTTACTATAGACAGTAGATACGTAATCAGATATTTTCGAAGTCGGTGCCAGCCGACAATGCTTTACGATATGAATATGACAATAAATAGGTAAATATGACAAGGTATGAACTTTTCTAATTATTATATATTATACTTAGTTAAAATATTAAACCTCAATTAGTAATGTGTTTATACGTATCGAAATAGATTTGCTTTACTTTGCATCGGCTTCGGTATCTATAGTAAATGAAAACCCCCGTTCAAGTATTTTTTACTTTTTATAAGTCGGTTTAATTTTAGTATATTTTTTAAAGACAATCTTTGACGCACATTGCGGCATATTTGAGTAGTACGCACCTAATTATTAATTTGTACCAGTGACTCACCCTCACTTTGCTCGGGTTCGTTCCTAGGTACGTTTTGACTCTTAATATAGAATAGATAGACTATACCTATATACATAGATATAAACAGTTTTATATTCCTTACTTGAGAAATGTTTGATTCACCACACAAACTTTCACCCCCCTTTTACCCCCAGAGATAATTCCGAATAAAAACTATCCTATGTCCTTCCCAGTGTCCTAAACTATTTCTATACCAAATTTTATCTAAATCGGTTTAGCGGATTAAGCATGAAAAGTAACAGACAAACAGAAAGAGTTAACTTCACATTTATAATATTAGTATGGATTATTGCTCTGGAGGTCACATTTTCTGTTCGATCCACTCTCATGTTAAGAAAATATTTTTATTGATAGGTATGCATTTTATATTTAAATACTCTTAGATTTAGAAATATTTAGCTTGAGGTTTATTTATTCAGATAAAATCAATGAAAGTGCGTAGGTAGTTATGTGCTTTCTTTTCATTTACAAGTAATTAAAACATATTTAATCAAATCAATATTTAATTTAATGTCCTTTCAAATTCCTGAAGAGACTTATAAAGGATAACGAATTTATTAATTAAAATACGTCACATAAAAGTCTGACCTAAAACGATATTTTATAATTTTTTATTTTATAAATTGTATAACATAAAGGTTAATTCGACGAGTATGTCTTAATATCGTTAATAATATTTATTATACCATTATATAAAATAGATTTCAGTTTCTTACATTTAAATAATTTTGAAAGAGAAGGATAGGCTTTCTAAAGAAAATGACAAGGAAAATCAGAAGGTATTATGAGTAAATCCATCTCAACCGTGAGGCCACTCAGCGACGGTTTGAGATTGAATAGACTCGTCACCTAATTTCAAGAATGGACTGTGTAATACACTAATGTGTTAAGCAAAGATTTATGTAGACAAATTGTACTTAAACATCGTTGAATTATAACAATTACAATAGATATTCAACCTTAAATATTATTAATTTTATTGTTTTTAAATAAGCTTAGGTTTTATTTTATTACTTTATTAGTACCCAGCTGCCTTTTTCTTTCTTTTAATGGAAAAAAATCCACAGATCTCGTGTCTGCTATGACGTTCGAGTACATTGAAAATGAATCTGCCAAATGAACTGAATTAAATTTTTAACATATTAATTACTAACAGAACCCCCGGTTACACTCGCGTTCAGACTACAAAAAAAGTTTTTGGCTTTATGTTATAACTAGACATCGGATTATTATATGCATTTGCATGTTTTAAAAAAAAAGGAAAAATATAATTATAAATGAACTAAAGCTTACCTTTTTTGTTATTAAGTAGGTAATTACAGTGAATAACTCAGGCTTTAAGTATAATTTAGTGCTTAAAAATCTATTTCAAACTCTCATGTGTTATTCGAATAAACCAGAGAAAATAATTAATAATAAAAAATATCTTATAATATCTTTTTTCATGCTATAGGTACATGCTTGCTATATTCTATCACAATATACACAACTAGCGACTCACCCTCGCTTCGCTCGGGTTCGTCCCTAGGTTTATTCCCCTTACAAATTTTCATCCCCATTTTCACCTCTTTAAAGAATGATTTCCGGGATAAAAAGTATCCAATGTCCTTCCCAGGGTCTCAAACTATCTTCATACCAAATTTCATCTAAATCGGTTCTGTAGATCCAGAGATTACCCCCTACAACCTCACAAACTCGCGATTTTTACCTTTTTATAATATCAGTATAGATAACTAAAACTTTAAGGTAGAGAAGAAACAAAATACGAGTAATTCAATAACGTACATATTTGTAATACGATTTAACATTCAGAATGTAAGTAAAAAGCACACTATTCAATTATGTACATTTAACATAAATAGGTACACAGCCCTACGTCCGTAGTTACATAAACCACGTTTTCCGATCCTGAACGATGGTTTAGGGTGATACTTGGTTATTTCCCGAGGGCACTATAAACACAATGCCGGGTGGGGATTCCTAACGAATGCACTTCAAAAGCTACGTGCAATCAAACCAGCTATGGTTTAGAGGGAACTTACTAGTAGTACTTAAGACTATTTCAAACAAATGCAGAACGAAGAATACGTTTAAGTATTTATTCCATCACCTAACGAATTGTGAATTAAAATTGAGTTTTAGGGGATTAGAGATTGCATAGTTGAGATTTATTTTGCTAAGTGGGAAAAATGTTCGCGCCCTAGCCCCTACAAAACGATGATTCGAACTACCCTATGGGTAAATAAAATAAGATGCAATCTACATACAAACATACATACATATTACTTATTTATACTAAGAATATGAAAAATCTTTTTTTGCCCTATTTTACAATGAGAGTTTAGTCTAAAATTAGAAGTATTTTTAAAAACTAACATTTTTCATTATTATTCAACGTGCAAGCAAATTTGAAACTTAAATTTAAAAAGAGCCAGGGACCAGGGTAGTCCTTTCCCACCAGATGGGAATGCAATTCTGCTAAGAAAAGCCGACAAGAAACTCTTTTTTTTCTTTTAAATAAAATATTAGAACTATCTCGCATACGAGTTAATTTATTTTAATTCGACACAAATCCATGAATAACTCAAACAGAGTGGTGCTTTAATAACACCTTTATATGACGCACTAATACTTAATATACGATAGAATACTTTGTAATTTACGATAGAAGTACCTAATACTCCTCTGAAAGAAAAAATATGAATCATATTTATACCTATATCAAGTATAGTAGTTGTTACAAATCTATAAGCCAAATCTGTACATTAAATATTTTTTTGGGAATCTTATTGAAATATACTTTATTATAGATACAGAAGTTAAATCTATTATATATTTTTAGAATTTTTGTCTGTCTGTCTGTCTGTTTCTGCATCACGGGAAAACCACTGGACAGATTTTGATGAAATTTGGTATGATGATAGCTATTTATCCGGGTCAACATATAGGATACTTTTTACTGCGGGAAAATATCTCATCTCTGAGATAAACGTTAAAACGTAAAGAACCCGCGCGGAGTGAGGGCGAGTAACTAGTTTTTAATAAAAATATACACGTAGGTACCTACCGCAATAAATTTTTCATTTTTTTTTTAAATAAAGGGAGAGATTGAAACGGAAAAACTGATACGCGATGATCTTTTACGCATTTGATTCGGCTGAAGCTCCAGATATAATATTTTTGTACTTTTATTTAGTTCGGAGTTAGGGAAAAACGTATTTTTATTATAAGTAGAAATGTTATTTAGAATGAATGGCGAATGATTAGGTAATTATTATTAAACAGGAATGTGTTTCAACTTTAAGCTTTGGTGCTCAAAGCAAGCCCACTTTTTGAGAAAAATATAAAAAAATGTCGTATTTATTCATTGCCAGCACTCACGATAAACAAGGTCTACTCATAGTCGTACGTAATGAGTGAATTATGAGGTCAAGAGCAGATTCTCAGATTGGCATACATTTATAAAATTAACTAAATATTTTTTATTTCCTTTGATCATAATTTTATACATTTGCGTTATACATAGGTTTATAGTAGGTACATAATTTTTTTATAAAATGTAACTTACAGTATGTACGTATAATTAATTATGTGAAATCTTAACCATAAAACAAAAAAGACCCTTGAATGAGACCTAATACAGTTATTCTAGTAAAATGATTTCATGTAATAATGCATAATTACCTATTTCATTTTATTAAATTATTTTATTACAGCTACAAGAAAAGTGCTACGAAAAGCCACAGCTTAATAAAGTGATAGCCTATTGAAGCAGTATCCTCAGTCTTCTCTGAGGACGTTGACATAAAAATATATTTCTGTTTGTCCCTTTCTCTCCTGCATCCACACTCTTCCGTAAATCGAAATCAAAGCTCGTCGGGATTGAAACACACTGAAGTTGTTTCGACAACGTGAAGTTAGCTACGAGATAAGGAACGTTCCGAATATATAATCGTAGCGGTTCATTTTGGAGTATAATACAAGATAAAAAAAATTAGACGTAATAAAAATATTAAGATTTTACAATTCCTTGTAATAGCAAAATTATACTAAATTATATTACTTTGAGCTTAAAATATGAAGTGATTCTAATTATTAAGAGGCTTGTTTCTGTGAAGTGACAGCTTTCAATCATAGATTGTAGCTGTGAGTAGAGCAAACGTTTTGAACATGCAGAGTGAATACTTCACAATCACGTATGTGCGGAACGTACCTGCATATGGCGGACGCTCAGTTTGTGTTTATGTCAATAAGAAACTGATTTTTGTTTTCGCGGGTGACGATTAATTAAAATTATCAAACAATTATGTGCAAGTGGAACCTGTGAATTGTGTGTGTTTTTTGTGATAATGTTTTACGTCACTGGACTTAAGAGTAACTTCATATCTTCAGTGGACTTATAAGGGTATGTAGTTTGTATGTTTCTTTATATATTTTGGAAAAGATGAATAACTTTTACTGAAAACGTTTAGATATGAAAGGTTCAATTTGGGTTATGGCTATTGTAACTTTAAAGATTGCATATACAACAAGGTTAACGGCAAGAAAGGTCTTAGGTCGATTGACCCTTTTCTCGTAGGTTATCGCCAGATGATAAGTTTTTGCAAATTACTAATTTTGTTGTTGTAGTTATAAAACAAAATATATACATGGAAGTACAACATGATATAAACGCAATATTTGTCAGTACCGAACATAGGTACAATTTCATTGTTTGTTATTAGTTAAACCAAAGTAAACTTGCCGATTTTCGTTACCGTCTGACATTTTAAAGTTATAGTTTGATTTTAATCCTAGACCAAGAATTATATTTATTGTAAAGTGATCGTTACTAAAATACTTAATTAAATGACTAAATTTGGCAAAATAACAATGTATCATAGATTCATTTACTATCTTGTAGGTCTTGTCTCTTCACATTTTTGTTTTGGGATTGAAAAAATCGTATAGTAGGTAATCATTATTTATCATTATCAAAAATAATGTACATGTATGGTAAATTAGTATTTTATATGGTTTAATCCTTTCATAGTTATATTAAACCCAGTAATATATAAGCTAAATAAGAACAGTTAACAAATTATAAAGTCATCATTTATAACACTTATTAGAAAATAAAAATAATAAATTAAAATTAAATCTACTTTGAATGTCTGATTTTTATAAATACCTTATTTTAAATATTAAATTAAAGTCTTAATAACATTATAAAATAATTTAATAAATATATAAACTCTTCTAATTTACAAATATAGTAATTAAAATTCTGATTTTTACATAAGTAAATTATTTACATTGTGAACCTTGATTCTTGTATAAATATATGTATAAAAAATTTAAAACCAGAACCATTCATCAACCAAGATGTATATTTGTCTATGAAAACAAATACTGATAAGCTTTTTATTTATACAAAGGAATGGAAGCTAAGATGTTGGCATGTTTATGAAACACATGTGTATCATATCTTTGTCCTATGATTCATGAGCCATATGTGGCCAGTGATTTATTATCTACTATAGAATATTTAATTTTGAATTAAGAATCATTCCGGATATGGAATGTATTAAAATTAGATAGGTCACATTCTTTCTTAAAATATCATCAATTGGCAGCATACAGGAGTAGACAGAGAAAACTGAATATTTAAAGAAAGGTTTCTGAAAGTAATATTGTAGTTTTAAACACAATACCCTAAAGTATTAATATTTTATAATTGATATTTTATACATTAAATTTTCAAACTTTTTCAATGAAATATTTCAACAATATTCAATAGTTTGTTTCTTCTGAGCAAATATTTTAGTGCCATTTATGTTGAAATTATTTATGTTTTGATTATTGGTCATATGACGAAGTTATGTATTCATCTCTTTTTATCGTCCCACTGCTGGGCGAGGGCCTCAATACGAGAGGGATCAGGCCACAGTCCACACACTGGCCAAGTGCGCATTTGTGGACTTTACATGTCTTTCAAAAACTTCCTAGGTTCTTTCAGACATGTAGGTTTCTTCAAGATGTTTTCCTTCACCATAAGGACGAAGTTATTTCAGGCAAAATTTACAGTAATTTGTCTAGTTAGAATAGGTTCATGTCTTATGTGTATTCTCCTTTATATTAGTTTTATTATAATGCTGCTAAAAATGGACATTAGACTGAGTGAATGCATTCAATGTGATTTTACTTGACCCAACAGATACTGTCATATATGGAAACTTTAGTTTTTTACTAGTATCCATAGATTTAAAGTTTAAAGAATGTAATTCCACTCTACAAATTTTAATTTTACAATCAATAGGGTTTTTCATATACTATAAGCTTTGTAAATTTACTAGTACTAAAACTCAAATTGGTATAAAAATTAAAGCAGGTACATATTTTGAGAATAGTTTTAAAAAAAATACATACAGAGAGCATAGAACCTCCTTCTTTTTTGAAGTTGGTTAAAAAGACAGAAACCTGAAACAGGAAAATTTAAATTAAATTACATTTCAATTGTTATTTCATAAGTTTTTGATTTGTTTACAAATTCTTTTATGTGAAAATTCATATAAATTTAAATTTGTGTGTAATATAAACTGAAACTGTTAGCTTGTGTGACTACATTTGAAATAAATACATTTTAAAAGTTTTAGATGTTATGCCTAAAAAGTGAAATTTTGGTGTATGAAAATTCAAGATGTGAGGAAGAAAGCAGCTTAATATGATAAGTTTTAATTTGTGCTGAATTCTGTACCAATGTTTACCCTTGTAAATGGTAATTCAGGATATAAGCTATTTTCATTCTGAATTTCTCCCAAATCACACACACACCTCTTTTTGTTAACTATAATTCTTTTGCACCAATGAATGTGTATTACGATTTCATTTTTTTTTATTTGTTATTGTCATTTTTAACCCCCGACGCAAAAAGAGGCGTGTTATAAGTTTGACGTCGATGTCTGTCTGTGTGTGTGTCTGTCTGTGGCGTCATAGCTCTCAAACGGATGGACCGATTTTGATGCGGTTTTTTTTCATTTGAAAGCCAGTTTCCTTGCAGTGGTTCTTAGCTATGTTTGGTTTATATTTGTCCAACAGTATAGGAGTATCAGCTCTTTTCCAAAATGATGTAAGGTATTTTAGTATATGATTACTCGATTAAGTGCTTTACGTGCGTAGGGGGTTTTTTCAATTTTCTATTTAATTTTTAGACACTGTTGTGGTGAAGTCAAGAAAACCATGTATGGGATGTAAAAATATTATACATGTTTAATTATTATTCAATATATTTTAAAGTTTATTATTGCCATACCTTTTGATTTACAACTACTTTGACCTTAATTCTCATGGAAGGAAATACATCTTAAGTGGCATTAGAACCGTGTCTGGAGATCTAGAATTTACCAAGACAGTGTGACAATTGACATGAAAATAACTAAAGGATGTAATAAACAATTTTAAAAACGTTAAATGAGAATATCTGTATAAATAAATTTTGCCTCTCTATCGAAGATAATGACTATTTCAATAAGATTTTCCAAAAAATATTTTATTTACAAATTCGACTCAGAATTTTATTATATTAATATATGTATATGTATAGATAATTAATTGTATTCATGTATATTTTTTTTCAATAGAATTTAAAGTTCTTTGTATAAGGGAAAAGTATTCTTATTTAAGATTAGAAAACAAAAACAAATCTATCCCTCGGGAACCGTATATTTTCCGGGAAAAAAGTAGCCCATGTGTTTTTCCAGACTATAATCTATCTCTGTGCCAAATTTCATCCAGATCCGTTCAGCCGTTCTGGCGTGAAAGAGTAACAAATATCCATTCTCAAAAACTTTCACATCTTATTTATATATTTAAACGTGCAATTTTTGTATATTTATATCTTTATTTCTTTATTTATTTATACCAGCGATCTCGGAAACGGCTTTAACGATTTCGCTGAAATTTGGTATGTGGGGGCTTTCAGGGGCGAAAAATCGATTTAAATTAGTCTCATGTTTGCGAAAACTCGTGTTTTCGAGTTTTCATGCAGTTTTCTTTTTGCATTATTCCACGCAGAAAATGGTCGATAATTTCTTACACTCGGTTGTAACCATCGTGGTCAAGCGGTTAACGCGTAAATTAGACATATGTCCGGGATCGAATCCTAGTTGGAATACAAAGTTTTTTTACTTTTGTTTTCGTATTTATTCAAGTTTTTAGTTTTTTATCTAAAAAGTACGATATAACAAAAAGGAACTCCGAGCGAAGCTCGGTCGCCCAGGTACTTTATAATAAATACCGACTAGTGATTTAGTGAGGGACTTTGCTCGGGTGCGTTCCTAGGTACTTTTTAATTTTATTGAGCTGAACCCTAATTCTATTTCTAAAATAAAAGTAGTTTAAGTTAGTTCTTATAACATCAGCTATTTGCCAGTGAAAGTCCTGTTAAAATCGGTACAGCCGTTTTGGAGATTAGCCGGAACAAACAGATAAAAGTTTTAAAAATTGCGTTTTTATTAAAAGTATCGTATACAATACCATATGCATTTAATAAAAAGCTGTTATGTTGACATTACAAACAGACACTTCAATTTTATTTATATGTATCGACACATTCAAGAATTGAGTACCATCTAAGATTTTGTATTAAAATTATATTATGTATGTAAATACAAAACATTTTAACACTATTAACCACAACCCTAAATGTCATTGGATAATTTATGGTTTTAAAAGTCCTGTGGAAAAAGTTAAGTTAATAAACATTAATGATGTGTCAATTAAAAGGAAATCAATAAGCACAAAAGATGGGATATGTGACTCATAAGTGGAGCATTAGCTTTCATATCCTCTTCCATTAGTTGGGAGCAAGGCATTTATTTGACGGTTGAATTTGATAGTTCGTTACGAAAATTAGATAAGTAGGTACTATTAGTAAAATTAAATACTTAAAAGAATGTAAATCAAGTGTTTTTGGGGTTTTTGAACAATTTTTAAAAAATAGGAGGTACTGAAATCGTCGTATACACTATATAATCGCTAATTGTAAACTAATTTTTGTGATACTTTTCATAATTATGTTCTGCCCACCCCCAAATAAGTAAAAGGTTTAGTAGTTGTTAATTCTGGACTAAATAGAAATGATGCAAATGGGCAGCCACAGACAGTAGCAGTGTAGAAATATATACTTTTAGTTAACAACTCTTTACTAAGTTAAAAATTTATATTGATCTTCAGTTTAAAATTAAATGGCTATTATAACGTGGAAACTCGAACGAAGCGGGGGCTGATCGTTTGCAAAATAAGAGTTTAAACTGTAAACTCTCATTGTAGAGTCTTCGAAACTTTGCTCGTTCCAAATCTTATTTCTTATACTACATATAATAAAATCATAGTTTCTTCTTCTCTTTAGAGAAAGAAATAGTCATTATTATCGAATAAATAGTCATTATTATACAGAGGCCGAATCTATAGTTTTTAAAATTTTTATCTGTCTGTCTGTTTGTTTATCTGGGTACGTATCACGAGAAAACGACTGGACAGATTTTGATGAAATTTGGTATGACGATAGTTGGTTATCCAGGTTAACATATAGGATACTTTTTACTTTGGGGAAATATCTTATCTCTGAGAAATCTGTACTAAACGTTAAAAAATAACTAGAGACGAACCCGAGCGGAGCGAGGGTGAGTCGCTAATAATATATATGAATCAATATTATATATTTAAATCATATGTATATTAAGAATAATTCTTAATAAATGTAGAATTATTATATAATACGAAATATTAAATTATATAATCCATGAATATGCTACTAATTTCTGCCTATGCTTCACCCAAGTACTATTTACGTAGAAGTCTAAGTTACATTCTTGTCAGTTTATGAACAAACATAGGTAAACCGTTAAAAATCATTTCGATCTCCACTTGTGTCTATTATTAGTAAGAATTGTAACACTTCAAAAGCTTTACCTTCTAGTTATGAAAACTTTGCGGTTTAATTAATAGAAATTTTATGAATGGGTCGCTCTTGCATGCTATTTACCAGATGTACACATGCATTATATTATATACTATAATATATTATTGTGTTTTATTGCTTTCAGCGTTGATCGCAAGAAAAAATATAGTGACTTTGCATATGCATAATTTGCAGTAAGTTTACAAGTGTAGTATTTGCAGCTTGCTAAGAGATAGAACAATTTGGTTACTTTTAAACTACTCAATGGAAATACTAACAATGTTTAATACATTATTATTATAATAAAATAATGTTTCGTAGTTCCTTTCTGAAGCTTGTCTAGATAATGTACACTAAAGATCTCTCTTCTGAAGGCTTTTAACTCACTTAATGAGCACGTTTGGAAGAACTATCGAAATGTTGCGAATTAGATCCATTGTTTTGCACCAACATAGAGTGCTCCGTGCAATGTATTTTAACCCAATTACTCGGGAGCTTATTAAACTGGCTTCCGTTTATTATGTACATAGTTCGTCTGATGGGAATTTAGTAGCTTGGTTAAATTTAATAGTTCCTTGTTGTACTCGTACAGTGACAGCAGCTCGTTTATAATATAGGGACGTATGTGTTATCGCTTAGTCTCATTTGAGTCGCCGTTATCTGGTTAGTTGACGTAAAATATTATCTGTAGCCGGACACTTATTTTGGTATTCTTCAACAACCTAAATCATTAAATAACCTACATGTTATACAGAGCTGCGTATATTTACTTTAAACAAATTTTCATCTTTTAAAAAGAACAGAAAGTAAAATAATATCGTAAAAAGAACCGAAAAAATAATTGTATTTATCTCGTCTGAAACTTTCGATTTAGTAAATGAGAATTAATTATAGGATAATATTGCTGCATATTCAAATCAACGGTTTTGTATATCTTGGCACATAAAAATACACATGTTTGCGATAAAAGGACGTGTACATAGATTTATTTTGCAGGTTTTTACAAAAAGTACCTCGAATATACTATTTTTTTTACGTTACTGCGCGGTAACTTTCGCATTTAATTATTGTAAGCTGTTTGACTTAACTGACGAATTTATGTCTCTTCATGTAATATGCTTATTAAAGTTAACGTTTTAGTTGAGTTGGTTGAAGCTTGCAAGCAAATAATATGTAACCAGTGATAGTTGCGAGGCAAAGTTTCGCATTAACATGAGCTTTAATACTAGTTAGCTGTCGCTCTTGATTTACTTTGTTATGTGGGTGTACATATGATGCTTTATCAGATATTATATTTTATTTAAATGCGCAAGGCGGCATTTTCAAGCTTTTAAATTAAAACTACTTTATAAGAGAGGCTTTTCGTACAAAAAAAAATAATATTCGTATTTTATATACTTTTTTTAGTGCTATTTACTTAATAAATTATAATTAAACACTTTGTTTTCTGTTATAACAGATGTTTCAAGAGATTATTCTGAAGCTGCTTTTAACTTTGTAAAAGTTAAGTAGATACGTATACGTAAACAGGGGCTAGACTCAAAGATATGTATTTAGGTCGAGCTTTTTTATTTTTTTAACCTCCTGTAGAAAAATCAAAATTATATCATGATCGCAATAGCATGGTGTATTACGAAAAAAAAAAATTGTAATGTCTGTCTATTGTAGTGGTCAGTCAGTGTCTCTACAGCGGAGGCAACAGTTATAAATCTTGCTCGAAGCGAATATAATATAGCCTTATAAGTAAGTATTTTTGCAGTCTGAATGTAAGTTCATGTTCGTTTGATGGACCCCCGACATGCTCGATACTCTATATAGATCTGGGCACTCTAATAATGGCCGTTGAGTGTGTAGTATTATTACACTATTAAATGCGAAAGTTTGTTAATGTGCCTGTGTAGTTTAGCGATTCATTCACGCTGAACGGATTTGGATGTAGTATATAAATTTGCGAAAAAGTATGTGTATGTAATTATTATTATATAGGTATACAAAAGGCACCCAGGGACATACCTAAGCGAAGCGAGGGTAAGTCGCTAGTTTACCATAATTGCAAGATGGATCATTAACTAAAATAACATGAAACACTTGTAGCGCGAAACCGACTTACCGTCTGTCTAATTTGCTACGTCTTTTAATGAAAGCTTTGAAATAGAAAACAATAAAGTATATCTAGCACTAAACAAGTCTGTTAAAGTAAACGATGTTATAATTAAATGTACACGCTAAACGTAGTTCTTCGCCGGACATTGTTATGATATTACTTAATGTATGATTACCGTTATCGTTCAAGCAGTATCACTAAAGCTCTAAGTTTAAACTCACGGACGAGGAAGTTGCAACACGCGACTGTTTATTAAATTTAAATGTTTTTGCCCAAGCTTTAAAGGCTTATGTTGTAATTGAAGGGAATGATTAAACAGCTTACGGTATTTAAACTTCATTTTAGTATTAATCCAATATAATTTTGTCGTCCAATAATATTTAGTATGTTTTTATATGACATTTTACTTTGTCTAAGATAGGACGATAGGGGTTCTAGTAATCTTGCGATATATTCATACGGCACCATCACCTGATCTCAGAACCTGCAATTACAGTTAGGGTTCGGATGTGGCTTTTAGTGAATAAGAGTCTCACAGTCCCATGCCTTTTGACGGTCTGTCCCATGATGGGTTTCCCCAGCGAAAAGAAACACATGTGATTTGACGTAAAGCACGCCAGATATCGCTCTTGCTTAGCTCTGGCGCGTCATATACACATAAAATAAAATATTATATACATTATGTAAAAAAGTCGTTGCAAAAAAGGCGAGCAAATATTTTTTTTTATAATATTAATATTATATATTATCTAAGTGAATGAGGGTTGATTTTGTCAGATATGTGTAGGTACCTATCTAAATAATTTCAAAAATGAAAAAATACGAATGTTTCAGTTTTTCTTTCGAACCAGAATAGATTTCTATCTGATTTTTACTACTTTATACAAATTTTACTACTATTAAATGTTTCTGACGTATTGTGTATATATTCTTTTAAACAGATTTGATGTTCATTAATATAAAGATAAAAACGAACTATAAGCATCTGATAGCATTCAATAAATCGTTTCCATAAAGATTGCGAACACATGTTACCCTATTTACTATTATATCCGAGCTATTAGGAGATGTCACAAACAACTATCTAGCGGCTGTATCTAGCGCATCTCGGTAATCTTATAGTTAGTTGTTTGAGCTTCAAACAAAGATAAACCGTGTATTTATTTCCCTTTGATCTTAAAGACGCTTTTTTTTATGAAGGATCAAGTAATTAATTTAAGTTTTTATGGTCAGTTTTGTTTTTGTATGCACGTAATTATCGAGTGCGTGGAGCGTTGCTTCGTTAATGTCTCGCGCTTATAAAAGGCGAAAAGTAATCCAGTGAATAATGTTTAAGCACCCTAATGAAAACAGTGGAATAATCTGATCTGTACAAGATATAGTTGATAAAAATCTTTTGAGGAAAAAACTACACTTAGTTACAGTTGATTTTTGTTGGTTGTTCATTACATATTTATTATAAGTTTAAGGCTTATATCTACTGGCAGTTTAACAATTTGAAATAATGGGATTTTTAACTATACATTGCTATTAATTTTTGGTAAATGTTGCGATATCATTGATATATAATACAAAAACTCAAGATAAACAATTAGCGTGACAGAAGTGTCCTAAAAAGAAGTGCACAATTTAAAATTGACTTGGGCTTTTTTCAAATCTCTTTTGTTTATTGCTTTACGGATGTCAAAATTAAAACGCACATTGTTTCTTTTAAAAAGTACTTTATATTGGGTGTGTCGAATCGAAAATCGAATTTGTGTATGGACAATTAGAACTTTCGATTTTTTAATTTTATTCCTTGTGTTGCTTAACGTATGTGACGTCGACGCCACTTTTTAAAGAGATATTTGTTAGAAAATGTGTATCTATGTTTTTATATATCAATGCGACATATGTATTGGTAGCGTATGTTTGTCTTTTCCTTCTGTTTAGTGTAAGTTCCATTTTCGTCGATCGAGAATTTTCTATACCAATGTTATCTCAACCGGTACGATATCACGATGTTCACTAAACACAGCTCAATAATACATTGCCCTAAAAATAACAGAAAAGTTTGTAGAATATAAAGTAAGTTTACGTTTCTTGGTATAAATTACAGAATATTTTATACTTTTACCTAATTATGAAGAGCTATGGTCTAAAGTTATTTGTAAGAAGTTTATAATCTATCTTTCATTTAGGATTAAAATTGCGTTGGATTTGCATATCTTACCAAGTCCACGCGAGCTTTTAATACGACTCGGCTTTCACAATCTTTTTCGTTTTATGTTTTGATATTTTCGATTAATTATCATTTTATAAGAGGTATTCAATTGTGCGAAGACTGTTTCTGGTAATAAATATGTATTTAAAATAGAATGTGATCTGGTAGTCTTTGAAATTACATACATACATATTTATTACGTTTCGTTGAGTGCGATATTATTTCTTTTGAAAAAAAAGAAAAAATCGAATGTAGAGTCAAAATTTTTGCCAAACGCAATAAAATTTGGTGAAATAATGAATACGTTAAACGGTAACCTGTAGAGGTGAGAAGCAGAGTCATTTTAAAAGTCGCCTGACAATATTACACTAGCTGTATTTGATGGCACTGTTGGTAATATTGTAGGTGGAATTAATATGATGTCTAAGCAGTAAGCATTTGATGTGGTTAAATCAGGGAACTTGAGCCATACACACATGCAGCTAATATAAAACATTTACATATGTACGTGTTTGTCTCCGACTTTATAATACTATGTTCCTTCGTCAACTTGTTATTTATCTTTTTAGTTCGCTTTTTACGCAGTCGTGTTTTATTTTGTAAATATTTTTTTAAATTTATTTTTATTGACCATTAATTTCCTCTAAAATAAAGCCAGCCAATCTATAAAAAAATGTGTGTGTACTTACGAGTATGTACGCACGTAAGAAGTTATAGTTCTTTGGCGTAACAGAACAAAAATAGCTAAAGATTTTATCCTCTTATGTCACAACTCTCTATTTATAAAAGAATGCAGGTAATTTTATGTCGCTTTCAGCTAACTTCATCACGTTGTTTTTTGGCTGTCGGTGTGCGCGCGAATCGTAAAAATTTTACTCTCCAATTTTTTTCCAAACGTGCCAAAAGAACTATAACTTCAAAAACAATCATTGATAAACCAGTCGTATAGACTCATTGATGAACTATTTAATATTTTGAACTAGGCAGATATACCTATCAACGAAGCAAGTTAAGTAAAAGCTCATAACAAAAAACACTAATGAATGACAATGACAAATTATGGAACAAGTTTAATTTAATTTTGGAGGGCTTGTTCTTTTTGTATCATGGGATTCGCTTAGGATTAATTATCAAAACTAACATGACATGAATGATTCACATTTTACTTTGGAAATTAATATGCCAAGATGGTAACGAAGCCTCGGATGTCTATTAATAATTATGTTTTTAATAAGTAACTTTAATTTACTTGTAAGTAAACATATACAGTACTTGTAAGTATAAACTTATGTATTACTTAGTTTACTTAGATAAAAATTTATTTCAATTTACTTTACTATATAGTAATAAATAGTGCTTTTTTAGTATGTAGAATTGTCATCAGGAAAACTGTTTCGATTGTCCGTCTGTTTTTCTATCTTCATGCACATTTCGACAACCGTTCATTGCACGTCGAACGCGCGTCGACTCTGCATAGCACGTTATAAAGTCGTAGTGGGCATTGGTCCCTTAAATGGTTGTACTGTATGAACCGTAACAGTTGATTATTTTATACAACCCTACCTTTATCAGATGTGTTTTTGTTTTTCCACTATTGAAAAACATAAATACGTATAAATCCATCTTTGTATGCTATAAGCATATAATATGCATAGTACAAACTGAACAAATAAACCAATAACCATCATTCAACGTAAATTCATATTTTATTGGTAATCTATACTATGTTCTATACTATACAAATAAAGCAGCAAAATCTGTACATGAAATATTTTTTAAAAACAATGACTGTAACGTATTATGTACATTGTACACAATACAGACGCCAAAACAATAGTTATGAAAAATTTTGTCTGTTTGTGTGTGCGCGTTTCACGCAAAAAGTAATGAACCGATTTCAACGAAATTTGGTGAAGTGATAACTTATTACTCGGGTCAACATTTATGATACCTTTTATTTTAAGAAAATCTTTATTTCCCACGGGAAAACACAATAACTGGTTTTATCGAGTCCTACTTGGAAACCTTCCGCTGGCTAAACCTTAAGACATACATACATCAAAACAATGGACTAAAAAATTGTAGGTCTTGAACAGGCTTACAGAAAAATCTGCAATAGTATATGTCTATCTCTTAACTCTTAAGGTACGCTCGCAATACTTGTTCTTATCTATACCTATAATAAAACTAACTTAAGTCAAATCGATGTGCGCGTTTCACGCAAAAAGTACTAAAATAATTTTAACTAAATTTTGTGTAGTGATAACTTATTACTCGGGTCAATATTTAGGATACCTTTAACTACAGGCAAAATCTTTATTCCCACTGGGAAACGCAATAATTGGATCTATCGAGTCGTCCTTAGGAATTTATATATAGCTAACGCTGGCTAAGCCTTAAGAGATACATCAAAGCAATGTACTAGATCTAGAAAATTTTAGGTCTTAAAAAGTTCTACAGATAAGTCCGCAATAGTATATGTCTATCTCTTAAAGGAACATTCGCATTACTATTTTTATTATATATTAAAGGCAATGTCGCAACTCATTAACAGATTTATCAACATTCAGCCCAAGCCGATGATGATAGACTAGCACTACTAAAAAGACCAGATTAATATATATCCATATTAATATTAGTCGTAAATGCGAAAGTAACTCTGTCTGTCCCTCATTTTTTCACGCTAAACCGCTGAACCGATTTAGATTAAATTTGGTATGGAAATAGTTTGAGACCCTGGGAATGACATAGGATAGTTTTCATCACGGATAATATATTATAAATAAGGGGATGAAAAGGGCGGTGAAAGATGGATTGAATCAATCAGTTCTCAAGTAAAGGATATATAGGCATTTTTTTTTTTATTAAACTTACCTACTTTTTTATACCTATGCATGTACATTGTACATATATGTATAATGTATAGACTAATCTATACTTACCGTTAAAATATACCTACCTATGGACGAAGCTGAGCGAAGCGAGGGTTAGTCGCTAGTAAGTAATAAGTGTGTAATATAAATACATATGCTGTGCGCTGGATTGTTTACACCGTTTTAATCAATATCAAAATGGTAAGATAGGTTATTGATATGATGACCAAAGAATGCAATCGCATGTAAACAATATCACTCAACTAATAAATGGTCATGATGATGAACAACTGGTAAGTAGTCTTATTAGAGTTAGACGGGAATGTTCATTTTTTTAGTGTTAATTACATTCAAAGTATCTATTGATTTACTTGCCATTCGTGTAACGAATACAAAAAGGATCAACAAAATAAAATACGAAATTTGTACAAATTCTCACAAAATTTAAATGTAAACACCAATTTTTGTTTCAAAACAAAGCAACGTGGGTACTAATTAAAACATTTTTTCCGACGGGACATGAGCAAAGTTTTTTAAAATACCCACACATTTTGTATATACATATATGTGTACATACGTCTGGATTTTTCAAATACACTCGACTAACAGTGCCTGGGGGAATAGTATGGCGCCCACGTGAAAAAGGGACCGGGGTGCCTTAAATCGACGCCGTTGAGGGAAACCCTCGCACAATGTAGACAGAAGTGATTTTGCGTCAAGTTTTCATTTGCAGCCCTTTTAGTAGAGAAAAACTCTGCCAAAATAATGACTTACAAGTGCGAGCGTGATTCCGACACGTTTTTCGTAGCGCTAGTTTTGTTTTTGTTACGTCATTTTATAGAATCATGCACCTAATTATGAAATTAGTAATTCTTCGGTACATATAAGAAAAACACAATTTTTTTTTCTGTCTGTTTGTTCCGGCTAATCTCCGATACGGCTGGACCGATGTTCACGGGGCTTTTACTGGCAGATAGCTGATGTTATAAGGACTAACTTAAGCTTAAAAAAATGAAAACGTACCGAGGGACGAGCCCGAACGAAGCGAGGGTGAATCGCTAGTTTATACATATAATATAAAATATGGTAGAAAACATATTAGTATTATTAAAGGATAGATCAAATATAAATCCTTTTTCCTGAATAAAAGAATTCATAAATATGTTACTACAAAAATAGCAGGTGTTTTTGTGGGTCAAAAAAAAAACTCTTGTCATTGCCTAATGCCGTGGCTTTTGATACAAAAAACAAGGTTTGAAAAAATATTAACAAAATATAAAATTAAATCCCTTGTTTCTGGACCATTGTATTCTTTAAACAAAGAAACCAATTACAGAATTTTATTTGTTTACGCTCCACAATTAAGAATGGATTTTAATGAGCTTTCACAGTCAGCTAATTCTTTGCAAGCTTAGAAGTTAATTTTCGTCCTGCTTTTTCACCTAGCATTATTCGAAACGTCTGAGATTTTATACCAGTTTGATTAAAATATAGTCGAAATATATAATCTAAGGGCAGTTAAGATACAATATAAAATCTCTAACTAATCCATGTCGTCTTGCCTCTGTTAGATTAGACCTTTTATCGCAGTACAAATGGTATTTTTCGTATCAATGTCCTTTAGAATTCTTTGTTGGCAACCAAAAGATATCGTCTAGTCTAACTCTCGTTAGGTTTTCAGAGGTTATTGACTCTGACAAACCTTTTTGTTATGCCACTATGGGTGCTCAGTCGGGCGCTGATTTTGTTCCATTTAGCGCTTGTAGTGGTGTTGCATGGTTTGGCAATGAATGGTTTTTATATAGTAGGTACTCAGCCTAAGGAATAATATATATAGAACTTATTCTATATATAATAACATACATAGAACTTGTTCTATGTTTTATATATGACGGGTAAATAAATGTTAATAAATAAAAATACATAGCTAACGTATTTTTTTATAAAAAAAATGCTAATATTATGCTATCTCTCTTTCAAGGGAACTAATGCTTAATATATACAGATAAATAAAATTGGAATGTCTGTTTATAATATTAAAATAACCGCTTTTTACTAAATGCAAATGGATGTATACACGGTACATATACCAAAACAACATTTTTTACAATTTTTGTCTGTCTGTCTGTCTGTTTTATATGTATAATTTAAATGAATATCTTAGAAGTAGCAAGCTACTATTTATGTAAGTATACCTAAACATAGCTAACCGTGAAAACGTACCTAGGGACGAACGCGAGCGAAGCGAGCGTGAGTCGCTAGTACTAAAATATTTTTACTATTTATATTTTAATTTCAAAAAGTGTATATTAATTTAACTAATAGTAGATAATATAACATTTCCCTTATTCTTTAAAGAAAGTAAAAGATATGTATGGCAAAATCGAGGATAGTAGCATACACAGCAAATCACACTACTATTTTTGACTTTGACATTTATTTCTGCGGACTCCGTCAATAACAATTCCTTAGTCTCAGAGTAGTTAGAATAATATATTGTGTGCCGATTCATTTTAAGTGGTACGAATTTCTAAATTATTAGCCGACTTTGATTTAGATCTCTAGATATATATCTAGGTCGTATTGTCAACGTGTATGCGAATGCTGAAACAAAAAACATAATAATTAAAAAGATTTCATATCTTTGTGATTCTTGCAATTGTATTGTCTTAATTAAATTTAACTGCATTTTTAAAAGTACAAAAATATTTTTCTTATTATGTTAAATTTTATCGACAAAGTAGAAATCCGATTTAGAGCCTTTATAGAATAGGTAATTTAGAATAAAAAACTTCAATATCTCGATAGCTAAGCGAGGTATTAAATTGAAAAAATTTTTTTGGCCTGAATTTAAAAAAAATTAAGCCAACATTATAAAATATTGAAAGTTGTTCTTAAATATAAATAAATAAGTAAAAAAAAAATATTGAAAAGTGTTCTTGCATCACAATTTGTGTGACTTAATTTAATTTTTATGGCTAGAAAAAATTATATCTGGTTTACTAACATTTATTTTTGCAAAAGCCCAATATCTTTTAATTGTTTTCATCAACAATATGTGTAGGTTTTTTATTTATATTTAGTGAATGAATGAAAATTCTTTTTATTATGATATGGATAGTTGATCGTTTTTGTAAGTTTTTAAATAAAATATTTCGTGAAACAATAGCAAATTGGCCAACACCAGTTTATTGTTTGCAATATGCTACATATATTTACTTATACAGAAAAAGAAAAACAATGACCCATTTGCCAGATACCCATCTAAATAATGAAATGCCTACATAGTATTTTTTACAAGGTATCTTTTTTAGGGTGTGTAAACAAACCTTTGATCAAAAACAAAAACACGGACCAAGCTTTCCTGTGTAGTCCAGCTTTTGTTCTCGATGACAATGACGCTTGCCTTTGAGGGCATTTTTTTCTTCATGAAAATAAAATGCTTTCTTTTTTTTGTTACAGACATTTAGTTACTAAAAGAGCGGGCTGAAGATGAATTCGAAAACCACACCCGTAAGTATTTAGTTGTTAATTTTTATCTATATAATTGTAATATTTGAAGAAAAATATTAATTTTTATGATATCTACTATACACATCATAACCTTTTTTTTTATGCACAGTGCCATCTGTTGAGCTTTAAATACAACACTTGGGAACATGTTAGCTTATGTACAGTTTGTTTCATGTGTTCTACGATAGATGGCGCTGTTGTGTAAAATACGCAACCTACGTATTTCTTCAATAGATGGCGTTCTTATGTTACGAGAGTATTGTAAGGAGGGTTTAAGGAAATATAACATTTTTGACGTATTTTGACTACTATATGGTAGATGGCGTTTCTTCAATAATACGAAATATTTGTATGTCTATTTCATAGATGGCAATGAATTCTATTTTATTTTTGTAGTATTTTTTACATATGTTAAATTACTTTAGGGGAAAACGAGTAAAAAGTACAAATTAATAAAATACGTATTGTGATAGAAACTGCGTTTGGGGAATAGCTGCACTGATTAAATTTATTCAGTTTGATCAAGAGCCAAGAACATTATTGCAGGAAAGATGAGATCTAAAATTAGGATAATAAACATTATGTTTGCTATTAAGGATTAATAGGACACTAAAAATAATAAAATTCAAGCTTTTGACTCAAGCGTGAAAAGCCTATTACCTTATCTATTGTTAGATTAAAAACTATACACTGGTACAGTGCTATACAATAGCCGCAGATACTTCGAATAGTTCAACAACAAATAAATTGTGGTTAGAATTTTGAATATTCGTTTGAATCGTTTCAAGCACAGTATCGTTTCAATTAAGTAGAGGTTAGTGTGCGCCTATTCACACTAGCATGAGCATGCATAGTGAATGAAATCTATGCGATAGACTGAAACTCTATATGTCTGCGTACAACGCTTTGTCGTAAATTTAAGCAACGCGCGAGGAGCTCCGCCCCGAGCGAGTTGCACAGCGGCACACAGCACGCCTGTTCCGGATATTCAACGTTACGAATGGCTTTATTAAGACTAAATATTACAATTTCCCGGCAACTATTGCGATAGTTGGAATTGCTAATGCGACGACGAAGGAACCGAGTGAAAAGATGCGCTTTCATCCGTCCCGCCCGGCGTTGCCGGTTTCCTGTTTTATGAACGGCGAAATTGCAGTTTCACGCCGAGTTGCTAACTAAAGCGGGATGTTGTTCTTTATACTAATTTAAACTATTCGTTTTCGCGTCTGACAGCCCTGAGATTGCTCACTTCGGATAAAATGCTTAGAATTTTTCTCGTAGATAAAAAGTTACACTTATCATCGTAATCGCAAAGAAAAAGCAATAATAATGTCTTGACGCGTTGTGAGATAGTCTGTTAGAAAAGGGGCCGCGTTTCACAACCACAAATTACTATGATTTAATATTGCTTAGTTATCTGCGGGTTGGTAATTTGTTAGCGCGCCTCCAGAGCCCACGTCGGACGCCATTGTTGCTCTGCCGCCGTCTTTTGTTCATCGCCTGCCCTCCACGATAAGATCTTGAGTTATTATGATTAGGATTCTTTGCCTACTTAAGTAAACTCACTCATTTCCCAATTATAATTTATATTTTCCCAATTAAAATATTGGACAATTCGTTGGTTTATCATGCAAATCATGATCCGTGTGTTTGCTGCGTTATATCTGTGTGATATTTTCTTGAAAATCTCTAAAAGAAAACAATAATGAGCAATTGGTCATTACCATGTGCATCGGGCAGCAATAATATATCTTCACTTAGTTTATGTGCAGCGTCTAGCGTACTTTAATTAAAACATGCACGCATGCGGCCACAACCGTCATTTGATTAACAAAACACATATGTCCAAGTAACCGACTGCATTAATAAAAGTCGCCTTAGTTCATAAAGTCGATGGGGTTAATATATCAGCTGGCGTCACGCACTCGACACTTTCATTTCATATAGTGCCTGAATCGATAGCGGGTGGCTTTTTCAATTAGTGAAAACATTCAATTGTTATTGTATTCATAGTGTAATTGCTGGTTTGTTATCCATCCATCTTGACCGGTGTAATGGTGGTCATCAGGGAAATGAATCGCTCTTCCGTCGATCAGCTTTGTTTATAGCGAAATTGCCTTCACTGTTAGTATTAGACGTATTGAGATGTAGTTCGTCGTACCTCGATTGGCATTGCCAATCTGTCTTCGGTCTACGTACGTAATTGTAGTAAACTATTGTGGATGTCATTTTTAGGATTGCAAGCTATTGGTATAAAAGTCTATCTTGTCTTTAACTTTGAATGTACTGCCTATATATTTAAAAAAAATCTACAGTGAATATACCTTCGTTTTTATCAAATTGAAAGAATTAGTTATGTTCGTTCAGAGAATGTGGCATTATCCTATTTAACAGAACGGTTGCACGTTTTTCTTGAAAATGTTTTTTCTACAATTATAAATTTCTTGATTTAAAAAAAAGTTACATCTTTATTTGATTTATTCATCTATACATATAATAAAATTCTAACTGAGTCGAATGTACATTGAATATTTTTTGATTATTTTATTTTATTTTTGTCTGTCTGTCTGGAAACGCATCACGAGAAACTCACTGGACAGATTTTGATGAAACTTGGCATGTTTATAGTTGGGTATCCGGGTTAACATATATGATACTTTTTATTGCGGGAAAATATTTCATCTCTGTGAAGTCTATACTAATCTTTAAAACGATTCTAGGGACGAACCCTAGCGGAGCAAGGGTGAGTCGCTAGTATATTAAATATAGAACCTTGTGTATTTTTTTTGAATTGAAACTGTAAAATCGTTTGTTTTACAATGATGTTTTATAATGATAATGACATTAAACATGCAGTATGGCTGTAAAACACATTTTAAATTAGAAATAGTATTAAAAAGTTTAATTTTTTACGACTTATCACCATTCTTAAGTTACGATTAATAAATATCTCCGAAAGATTGCGGCAGCTAGGAATGCTGCGCAGACTTTCAGCTTGCGTGCCACACCCCATTCATTTGCCGTCGAGTGCTTCCGCGCATTTATCAATCTACTTCGCTCTAGATCTATAGATTTTATGTGTAATGTATTAATTTTCACTTTGTTAAATACTCTTAATACAAAATTTTAACTTCTACGATTGTTTTCGTAAGAACTTTGTTAATAAAAATGAATCTGTAAATCATAGATGTAGAAATATACATGGAATTATCCTAAACTTCGTATCAATTTTAGAACAATGCGTGGGTTGTGATTGGTACTTAACAGTAAGCATTGTATTAACTACATAGTTATGAATTAATGATTTGCTTCGTCCAGGATTGACCTGCCGTTATTCAGTGTGGTAGGCAGTCGGCAGAGGAGCGTATAGAAGAATTAATAAATTTCTATAAAATAAATTTAAGTATTGTATATTTGTATACATATATAACTAGCGGTACGTTTTATATATATAGATATTTAAAATAGTTATTTGCTAGCGTTAGCCATATAAATTTTATTTTATTTTTTCAATTGTTCTGATGTTTTAATACCTACTTATTATCCTATTCCAGACTAAGAGAAATTCAAAAAATCAAATATAAAAATTGATTCAGCCGTTCTTGAGTTATAAATGGTGTAACTAACTTGACTTTGTTTTATTTATATTAGATGACTGAAATAACCGTAATAATGAATGACCGTAAAATATGTCATTTCAATTAAGCTACCGGGGCTAGTTTTATCAAAGCCTTAATTGTTTTATAATATATAGGAGGTTTAATATAATGCTACACACGTATCGTTTTAAATAAATTATTATGAAATCCTAAAATAAGATCCAGAAGGAGATGCGTAACATGCCTAATGTCAAGTAGATATTTGTAGTTTGTTACAATTACTTCACCCGTTTCATGGGAAATCTGTAGAACTTGATACTCTAGAGTCATTGCTGAAACAGGAGACGACAGCACGTGATTTGAATGTATGTTTTTGTTGTAAATTACCCGCAGCGCATTGAATATTCAAGCGTCACACTGAAAACACCGAGTATGCATGCATACGTTGCAATAATCACATACTAGGAAACAAGATTTGGCGTCATTCCGCCGTTTAGGTTATCATAATGTTTATCGCAGCTGTATTTAAATGCGACATTTCTAGTTCCTATTTTGTGAAATTCGAGTTGCCAACTTGAATAATTATAATATTAATACGTATATACCTTTATTAATATTATATGGTTAATACAACAGGGTTTACTTTGATTGCTCGTTTGCTATGAATAGTCTGTATAAATTCATGCCAATTTGTTTTTGTTGAAGTTTATATTGCGTTAATGATGTTTTTATTTGATGACTGCGTCACTATGACCTGCTAAATTAGGTTTTGTTTGACTGAAAGGCCTTTCATACCGGAGGTAATAGGTTCGTTTACTAAGTATTTTTTTTTACGCCTTTTCCGTATTAAACATATGAGTTTATTCTGTCTCTCACTCTATAACATTTTCTATACTTAAAAACATATTTACATTAAGTATTTAAAATATAAATATTTTTAATACTGTTTTTTTTAATTTTATTTGCAAAACTATTACAAAAGAAAAATAGAAATAAAAAAATTTAAGTTATTTCAAAACCTACGATTTGTTAAATTTTTGGCGTGCGTCCAGATACTTACATATACGGAGGCGAATGATAAAAATATTTTGAACACCTTTGCCGTATTAGTTGATATTATATAAAACGAATTTTTGAAATTATATTTGGGTTTAATAAAAATCGTAAAGGCAGGTTTCTAAAACATTATTATTCTATATAAAAAAAATCCATTGGTACATAACCCATTGTTTAGAAAAAAAAACTAGGTAGATAAATGAATGTAAGTTCTTTGAATTAAATATCAATATTAAATTCGGGTTCGTCCCTAGGATGCTCCTCCATACAAACTTTCATCGCCATTTTCACCTCCTTAAGGTATGATTTCCGGGACAAAAACTATCTTATGTCCTTCCCAGGGTCTCAAATCTTTTTACCAAATTAATCTAATCCGGGTCAGTAGTTTCGGAGCTTATTTGGTACAGACAAACAAACTAAAAAAAAATCTTTCCTCTTTATAATATTTGTATAGACTAAGTTTTTGGCCTCGGTTTCATCCTCGTTAAAAGTACATCGATAAAAAGAAGCCATGTAAGTTATACCAGGCTATAAGCTATATCCATTCCGAATTTTACTCATTCGTCGAGCTGTTACAGCGTGAAAAAGTTATAAGTACACTCAGAAACTTCCGCATTTATAATGTGTCACTATCAAGTATTAATAAAAAAAGGAAGTTATCTGTCAGCAAACCCATCTAAGCCCTTGCGGTTCCTTGCGGCACACTAAGGGAATATTTATAGTGTTTTATAACTGCTATCCCATTGGGACTATATATTTTCTAGGGATATACCCACGGCTTTTTATTAAATGTTGACGTGAATATTAATTGTAAATCATGTCATGCTGTAGTATTCGCATAGTTATAGTATTTTAAATTACCTCATACTATTTTCAATCTTCATCTCGTAATCATATTTTATTTTTCTGGGGATGTAAGATGTTTTACTAATTAAGGCTAACAGACAATTTACGCTCATTAATATCAAGTCTTTTCACGATGTAATTCGTCTCAAAAAATATATGTATAAAAACCAATCATTCCACGGGAACCGTACATTTTTCCGGGATAAAAAGTAATCTATTTGTTATTTTGTTGTATGAACTATATAATTGTAAAGTTTCATTAAAAATTTCATTTAAATCGGTCCTACAGTTTTGGAGATTAGCCCGTACAGACAAAGACAGAGAAACCAAAAAAATGAAAAAAATCTAGATTTGTTCTATTTCTCTTCATACATCCCCCTGACTCGGTTTTTAGCATTTTTTTCTATGGTCGGACATTCGACCTCTATAATTTTATTGTAGGTACATATGTGTAGATATATTTAATATATTGGGATTAACAAATTTAGATTATCTAAAAAATGTATAAAGTTGATTTAAAATCTTAAATTTATTGCTTATTCGTAAATAACAATAATTATTACTCATTAACTTCGCTAACTGAAAGCTGATACTTCAATACAGTAAGCCAAATGGTCCAACTAATTGTTTCTCAAATGTTTCAATGTTTAATTTAGGTAATGCCTGTACTTATACTGTGATATTGAATTTGTTAGCGAAAGTAATTTAGATTAATTAAAGTTTGAAGATTAATGCACTACTACTCATGATTTCCTGCCGAGTTTACGTTTTCATTAGGTACCATATACGTACACATGTCTCTAAGCAAAAATTAACACTGAACATATAACAGTACGATTGATTTTAAAAATATATAAAGGTACATATGTTTTTACTATGGTTCCTAAAAAATAATTAAAACAGTATAAAAATAATCTATTGTAATTATTCATTCATTTTCAAGTTAAGTTTACCATCTCTTCTATACAAAACCATTAATCAATTCTTGATTCTGTTGGCTCAGTGAACCATACGCGCGGTCAGATTTGTCCTCATTCACCCAGTGGCTCTTGTCTGTGGTTATTTCGACCGCACAGTATCTTTAAGATGCGGCACTCTGAAAGAGATGTCCTCATTATACAATCTGTGTGAGCGAAGGGACCAGAAAATATTAGTTTGTCCTTTGATCGTTGACGCGTATCGGAGGGTTGCGATTTGAATGTATCCGGCAAAAAACAGCAACAATGTTTATTCGCAAAAACAACCGGTTCACTAAATTTATTTGGAGGAGTAATATGATGCGATTTTATGGGCAGTACTTTTAAATATAGATTATCTTATTTTTTATGGCTATCCGTTATGCTAGTTAAATATACATATAGAAGGAACAATTAAAACCGAAATTATTTCTAAACTAAGAATAGGTAATAGATGAATTGTTTAGTGCAATGAAATTGCATTTCTATTAACTAATGAAAGAGATATCCCCGAAATGTTAGATTTAGCTAGATTTGCGGGTAACCGTGTGACCACCGACGCGGCGTTCTGTACGCATCGTAGATAATATTCGAATGAGCTTCATTTATTTTGAGCCTTAAAGCGTCTGCCATGTTGATAACTCCAATTTAATTACCTACTGGGGTTATAGAACTTAATTTCCGTCGTGAAATCTCAAGATCTCTCACTCAAGTTGTCGCATATTAAGTTCCTTAATCGCCCCGACTAATTATCTTCAGATGAAATGATAATATAACAATATTAGACGTATAAAACAATGATATATCATTACACACTTAATTAAATTCTGTAGAAATATATTGGCCCCATTTTGTTTTTATTATACCTCAAATAATACGCCCACGCTTCGCTCAAGTTAGTCCCACGCAATATTCAGTTGGTAATATTTAGCTTGCTGATGTTTTAATATTTTTTAGACATAGAAATTAAATACTATTAGACAAATAACATTTTGTTTGGCATTGTTTAAAATTGTGTCTTGTGTAGGTAGGTGTATAAAAAATATTAATTATTTTGTCGCAGGTGATTTTAAAATCTGTCATATCCAAGATATTTATGAAAATCACAGTGTAAAGGTCAATTTTGATGAAAATTAAAGTTAATAATCTTGTTAATCATATTAGCTTTAAGTTTTAACTCATTGTAACTTTATTCTTCAGTTTGGGAAACATACAGCCAGACAATTTTTTTCAGTGTTTTGATTTAATTAGTACGTAAATATCTTTATAAGTATAATACAAAATATTTATAATAGTATTTTTATTGTAAAAAGTTTAATTAAACATTATAGTGATATAAATCATTAAATTTATAAAATAAATAAAAGCTCCTTCAGGAGTACTAACTATAATCCAATATTGATCGCGGCAACATTTATTCAGGCCCGGCTCACTAATATATTATAGGTATACGTTAATTCCAAGTTAACTACTTGGTTTATGTGTCAATAACTCATAATAATCCTACTTTCATAGTAAATTTTAATATCTATCGCCCAATGTTATCTTAGTGTCTGTTACCAATGAGATACGATACAAGGGTCAATTCTCATTTAATATTCTGCGTTCGCCCCGGTAATGGAATATCGTTGTGAGCCCGACGCCCGTTGCGATCGATGTATATTTTATATTCGTAAATTGCACGAAATGATAGCGTAACCCTTGTCAAGCCACTAAAATCCAACGTATGCATTGGACTACGCTTAAAATCACTGCTGCTGGTATTTCAACTCTCCCTTTTTGGGCGTTTTTTATGTACTATCTACTGTCACTCCTGTCGATACATATTTATATGTACGTTTTTATTATGAACCCTATATACTTTCACATTTACTTATATAATATGGCAATGTGATATTGAATTGAAAAAAAGTAATGATGAAATCTACCGAAGAAAAGTTAATTATTTGCTTTTAATAAACGAATCACTCATGTTAATAGTCGAAAATATCTTATTTAAAACAATTTACATTTGTAAATAAGGAGAGCTGTAGGACGACTAATTAAAGTTAATTAATCTAATTGCCGTTCGTGAGTGTTAGTATAGTATTCGATTTATTATTGTTACTTTGAGATACTACACAGTGTACATATTTGATTGTATTCAACCCTTTTTAACGTCCCACTGCTGGGCACGGGCCTCCCTTCAAGACGAGGGGAATCAGGCCATAGTCCACCACGCTGGTCAAGTGCGGATTGGCGGACTTCACATGTCTTTCGAAAACTTGCTAGGTTATCTTAGACATGCAGGTTTCCTCACGATGTTTTCCTTCACCGTAAGGCAAGTGGTAATCAAGTTAGAAAATGATTCGCACATGAAAATATCAGAGGTGCGAGACCCGGGATTTGAACCCGCTTCACTCGGTTTCCCAAGCTAGCGCGTTACCACTGGGCTACCACTGTCTACATACTACATATTTGATTATGTTTAACTTTTTTATTCAATTGCCCATAAACTACACAAAAATTAGGTAGTCTCATTAAAATTTTACCTATTTGCACATGCATCTTTTTTGATATTTATGTTCGGAACGATAAAACTAATTTTAATAACAGATCCAGAAGGGAATAGGCCACTTTATCTTTTATAGGGATACATAGATATTGATTGGTTGTGTGGTCTTACTAAAATAAAAGTTTAGATAAATTAGCTCGAAACAAGAATTATTGTCTTACTTCATCTTACTTCAATAGCGTAGTTAAAACATTACTTCCCACGCAAGACAGAGGTTGACCTTAGATATAACATACTCACCGATCTGGAATAATATAATATAAATATGAAGGAGTCTTCTGAATTCTTATATTCAGTAAACGAAATATATTTGATTATTCATAAGATTTAATACTCGTTACATTGCATTTTACACTGCTACTTTTCTAGTAAACGAGGCGTGTTGATTTGTTGCTTAGTTAATGATAATATGATTTGCAAGCTGGACATTTAAAATATATAAGCAGGAAAGAGAGACTGAGAGAACTGTAGTGTGCTTTAATTATTTTATAAACAACTAGCGACTTACCCTCGCATCGCTCGGGTGCGGGCCTGGGTAAGTTTTAAACTGATAAAAGTAGCTAAATAATAAAAGAAATATTAAAATTACAATTTACTATTGTTATTTTATATTAAATTAATTATTATTTTATATATTTTTACTTCTTTATTTGAATTGGATTTTGTTCACAATTTAATGGCATTTAATTTTTTTGCGTGCAATCGAAACTCTAATTATTTTTCTAAAATAAAAATAGCCTTAGTTACCCCTTATAACATCAGGTATTTGCTAGTGAAAGTCCCGTTAAAATCGATCCAGCCGTTTCGGAGATAAGCCCGAACAAATAAATATTTACAGTAACTCTTAACGACAGTAAATCTTGAACTCTACAAAATAAAGTTATTTTAACAGTGTATAATCGTATATTTATACTCCATTGACACATTGGCTAAAAGAATTATTCCCTTCCGGAGCTTAATATAAATTATGACAAAACACGACTCGACAGGCGCCTGCTGAGCTCTTATTTTATACTTATTGAGCCACCATTTTTATCTGCCCATAAAACGCAATAATGCAGGACGCTTTTAAAATTATATGCAGTGCCGGAGGTGGGTTTTATCCGGAGAATATTCTTTCACTAAACACGTACAATGTAGCTTCGTTTCACACAAAGTTTAAGCTTACGCCGTCAGCGGGGCATTTTAATGATAAACGAAAAGTTTTTTACTTTTTTATCGAAGTATAGTTTTCTGTTAGGGTAAGTGTACCAATAGGCCAATTCAGTTCAACTCTTTTCAGTATGGGCACTATATAATGTTCAAAACTATGCATGTCCAAAAAAAAATAAGTTAACCGACGAATTATATTACCACTGTTTAAAGATAATGCACCTATTTTAAAGTTCTAGATAAGTAAAGAAAGTATCCTTTCCGCTTATTTGCAGGGTAAAAATAGAGTTAAATCAGAGGCGTTAACACGTCGCTCAGGCTGGGATTGCAGTGAAATTGTTCCGCCGTTCTGTAGGGTGTTTAAGCGTTTTTACTCGGTGTGCTAATGGACGCGGACTTTACTCCGTTGTGCGCTTGTTTAGTATTAATTGCGCCTTTTGTCGCTTACAGCTGCTGTCTCGCCTGTTAGGGGATGCTATTGTGGTTATGGTGCGAGTGGGACATCCTTATAGCCCCTTAACGGCGTAGAAGAACAGTACAACTTAGACCGTCCATACTTTTTTGTTTCTTGATAAAAGAAACGTTATCGTCGTCCCTTTTGGTGACAAATTCGTTTTGAGCAATGAATTGTTTTATTTTCCCATAGGTATTTTTATAGTGAGTAGATAAGATTGAGGAGTACGTAGTAAAAATAGCCGTAATGTTTTTTGTCAATATCTGCCAATGAAAACCCCCTTTAAAATCCGAAGTCATTGCAGAGGTAGCGTATACACATATATATTTTAATGGTTGTTTGTATTTTAGCTATTTTTTTTTTAAATTTGAGCTACTTAATAATATAAGCTCCAAATTTATTTCAATTATATAAATATAATTTAAAGAAGATATTAACTTAACAAAGAATCGTGCTCTAGATTGTGTTTTAGTATAGGTATATATTTTTTAATTTAAAAGAGGATGCATTCAGATGAAACAATTTTATTAAAAATGCAGTTGCAATAACAAAACAAAATAAAAGTCGACGCTTTAGTTAGTTTTGGATAGAAGTTTGTTCTTAATCCGCATTGCTTATGGTTTTTAGTATTGTTTTTTTGTGACGAAATAACGTTATTTATCGTCGCCATGCTGGAGTGTGCAGCGAAACTGTTTATTCCAAGTTTTTAATTAAATTATTCACTTGTTAATTGTTGTAGTACTCTGATAGTGCTATGCTTTAAATTTAATATCATTCAGATGGACGATGGGGCATTGAAGGAGTGGTTACAGTTGTAAATTTTGATTTAATTTATTATTATGAGATACAGATAACATGTTAATTTATTTCTTAACTCAAATAATATTTTATAACCGCAATATATGTATATCCATCACAAGGATTCTATGTATGTACATATGTAGAGCTGCTTAACCTAACTTTTCATGAATGCCCACACAAAATCACTGAACCTTAAAAACTAATATTTTGATAGCCTAGTACTATAATAGCATAGATATATGTATTATCATTTATAGTAGGTATTCTAAATGAGAAGATGTTCCAAATTGTTGACTAAAAAGTGCGTACGAAAGATACAAATTTTTTCTTATGAGACCTGATAACGAATAGGTGTCCGTATGCTCAATGAATTAAACCTATATTAAGATCTATTTTTCTAACTAAAGAGAAACACCGACTTAACACTTACTATATAATAACGTAATTATCCCATTCCCAAGAGAGAATTTTTTACTCGAAATGTACATAGATGGGATTATCCTTGAGGCCTTTGTATTATAGCCTGTTCGTTAAAAATGGTTTATAATGGGAGTAGATATTGTGTAATTTACGCATTTTTTTTTTAAATTCACTAAAGAAGAATGCTTAGGTATATAAATTTAGTGTATATACGCATGATTGGTAAGATAAATATATTCTTATGTAAACATATGAAAACTGAGGAGAACGTAAAGATACACACTTTGAAGAAATGAACACTACCCTTTAAGTGAGTAATATTCGCTTCACATAGGCGTATCATATTTTCCGTCACACGTCATATAAATTTCACATTTCTTTGGCTATGTTTATTGATATTGACAAGCTCTTGAGATCAGAGTGTAGTGCTGTATATAGCTCATAACATATTCGAATTCTATGCCAGAGTTTATGTTATGTATATTAAAAAGAACACCAGAGTGTGTTAGATTGTAATTTTTCTACTTTTAAATGGCTTCACAGATTTTACTTAAATTTGTACGTCTACTAATCATCCAGGCACACGGAAAGTTCTGGTTTATGTTGGACCTGGTAGATGGCGCTGTTGCTGACATATATGATACATTATACAATATATTAATATTACTTAACGAGTAATATATGGATTGTTTGAAGATATCATTTTCGTATAAGTCGAAACAGTTTAATAATAATCATAGTCATAAATAAGCGACTTAGACCTATGCAAACGTTAATAGGAATAAAATGCTCATGAGCCAATCCCTACCTTTACGTGTAATTTATATCTTTAATTCCAAGAGTGAGCTTGCCGTGTACGAAACTTGTTGAGCGAAATAAAAACAAACTGCCGGCAGGAGGTTGTCACGATAGAATAATATACATTAACCGTACCCGGGGTTATTTATTAAGCTGTGTGGGTAATAGACAACAGTCGCGTAATGGTGCCCGAGGAAAAACAAAATGGGCGACGAAGTCTGGACACCTGTCGCCCTTACGGATGTTACTTAGGTTGGAAAGAAGAATTTTTTTTGAGGCTTTATAAAGTACATTTGTCAACTGTAACGCGAGCGGTGGATTTACTTGAAAGATTCATGATATTGTATAATGTAAGATGCGTTCTTTGAAGAAAATAACTTTATATAACTTGAACATTTATCGCGTGCGATTTTTTGTCGATTTATATAATAATGGGGTTTGGTTAATATTTCTAATACAATATATATGTATTTCTAAGTATGTACAATGTTATTAGTAAATTTCATATGTAACATTTCACTAACATGTATTTTAATTATAAACATAATTAATTACGAATAAAACCAATGCCAAGACTTTATATAAATATAGTTATTCTAATTGTAGAGTTCGATAATTTCAATGAAAAAGATCTATTCAAACTGTCTGTCTGTAAAAACTTTTCAGTAAAAGTAGTATTGATCAGTAGATATTAGAGAAAGAGATTAAAGAAACATGACAAAAGTAAATTGTGTCATTATTAGGGTATAAAAAAACGTGATTGAAATAAAATGATTAAAACAAAATAACAGAAAGAAATGATTAAAATAAAAATAACAGTCAATTTTCGTCTTCATTTTGTTATACTTTACTATAATGTTGGCTTCAGAATTATAGGGATATATATAAAATTACAATGAAGAACATTTTGTTGCCATTAAATCGTATTTATATTTATCTATCTACAATCTATACAGATAAATGAAATTGGAGTGTCTGTTTGTAATATAAAAATAACCGCTTTTTACTAAATGCATATGGATGTATTTACGGTACATATACTAAAACAACATTTTTTACAATTTTTGTTCGTCTGTCTGTTTGTTCCGGCTTATCTCCGAAACGGCTGGACCGATTTTGACGGGACTTTCACGGGCAGATAGCTGATGTTATAGGGAGTAACTAAGGCTACTTTTATCATAGAAAAAGGATCAGGGTTCCGCGAAAAAAATTTAAAACCCATGAAATTATGAACAAAATTCGCGTACGCCCTACGCACCCGAGCAAAACGAGGATAAATCGCTATATCATTTAAATAAATGAATATCTTAGCAGTATCAAGCTACTATTTATGTATATCTAAACATAGATAACCGTGAAATTATAAAACTAGCGACTCGCCCTCGCTTCGCTCGAGTTCATCCCTAGTTACGCTTTAACAATTAGTATGGAATAGATAATCTATATATTATATAATATACATAGGTACAAAATAAACAGTTCTGAACTTCGATTTTCCAGCTTTTTTTTTGGGTTTTCTCTATTTTTTTATATTTAAACCACCCCTGATACACCCCCAAGAACACATACAAAGAATTATTCTAATCAGTCCAGCCGTTTTTGAGTTTTAGTGAGTTTTATAAAATGAGTAAATAAAATAAACCGAATTTCGAGCGTAGCCGCCAGCCAGTATTACCTACTAAGACTAGCCAGGATCAGTGCCGTAGATATTATTATTGTGCACAAGTATACCTATACGTATACACAGACGCACTCTCCATTCCTTTTACTCTTCACAGTCCTTCGGGACGGCAATCCAACACGACTGGTGAGAGATCAGACTAATATTATAAGAAGCAAAGTTTATGAGTTTGGACAATTCTAAAAATTCTTCCATTAATATTACCTACATTATCCTTGAGTAATAGGCTGCTTTTATCTTTGTATATCAAATGGTTCCCGTGGGATATTAATATATAGCAAAAAGTTACTGAAGGACGTGCAGAGTATAGTAAGGCTTGAACAAAGCGAGTGCGGGTCGATGAGAAGGTATACAAATATAAGTTAAATACAAATGTGTACTGAGTGCGAGTATTTTTTGAATGATTTCTCCATCGCGTTAATCGAATGGGCCAATTTTACCGGTGTGGTAGATTTAAAATTAAATGTCATTAAACTATATTAGACTTTTAAAAGAAACGAGTCTTCCCAAATAAGCAATTAAAAAAAATATAAAAGACCAATCCGCATTTGGCCAGCGTGGTGGACTATGGCCTGATCCCCCTTGAAGTAAAGGGAGGACTGTGCCCAGCAGTGGGACGTTAAAAAGGGCTAAATATAAAAAGGACACACTATGTAGTCGTGAACATAGTTTTATCATTATTATAAACACTGATTACCTAAAGACTGGTTAAAAGTAGGTACCTGGTGAAATTTCTTGATGTTAAGAGATAAAATGCCGTTTTTTTTACTAGAGCGTGTTTTCCGCGCGGTCTACAAAATATCTATAAATCCATGTTAACGTTGACGCGATCTAATGGAATGAAAACAAACAAAATCGGTCAAGTGCGAGTCGGACTCGCACACGATGGAGTCCGTGCCATAATCGATTTCATTTCAATTTGCATAGCAGCCTTTTTGAAATTCATCATTTTGGTTTTTTATTATTTTTTGTTATAGCGGCAATAGAAATACACACTCTGTGAAAATTTGAACTCTCTACCTATTGCAGTTCATGAGATATAGCCCTCTAACAGACGAACGGACGGACGGACAACAGAGGCTTAGTAATACGGTTCCATTAGCACTCTTCGGGTAAGGAACCCTAAAACTAGACATACTGATATAGTTAGGATAAAACGTTAATCGCCTCCTAACACGCAGTGTCTCATCAGTAACACTACTGTCTATCAACCCAACAAAGAAGAGGAATACCTAGATAAAATTTAATTTTACATAAATATTATTTACTTTACCCCTCACCCTAATCCTCTTTCTTCCTTATAAATATTAATTCATACCTAACACCCCTTTACGACCTTTATTGCATTTTCAAAATGTTTCTTGTTTTACTGTGACTGTTACTGTAAAGTAACATAGAATGATAACGTTGTATTAAGACCGGTTAATGGTTATAGAACGTTATACTGAGGAAGTGGATACTACAAAGTAATTGCTGTCGAAAAGGCAATTAACATTGAAAGTTTCGAACATGAAAGGATAACTTTCAATTAATTAATGCAATGTCGACTTGAAGTGTCGTTTTACACGCAACTTTATCGCTTGAGATGCAAAGACAAAACACATAGAGAACAATTCATAATGTACTCTTTATGGAGATTTGAAAAAAGTCTTATTATTGCACTTGTTATGAAGCAATGATGTATTCAGCCCTTTTTTAAAGCCGCCAAGTGCGGATTGGCGGACTTCACATGTCTTTCGAAAACTTGCTAGGTTCTCTTAGACATGCAGGTTTCCTCACGATGTTTTCCTTCACCGTAAGGCAAGTGGTAATCAAGTTAGAAATGTTTCGCACATGAAAATATCAGAGGTGCGAGACCCGGGATTTGAACCCGCTTCACTCGGTTTCCCAAGCAAGCGCGTTACCACTGGGCTACCACTGCCTATATGTATGTCATATTATCCTTATAATAATTTTGAGGAAAAATAAGTTTTTAAAGTTACATAATGAATAAAAATTTTGTCTTAAATACAATATGCCACTCAGTAGCACAGTCAAATTCCCTAGTATTAATCTATATTTACCAACAAGGATTCCGCCAGACAGTTTACACGACCCGTACGTAATAGATGCAGAGTTTCATGATTGATTTGTTATCATCAGATGGATAGCGCCGATTGAGGCTAATGATTTCCTCAAATTTGATAGTTCAATCTATTTAGATGATCCCATAACCTAATTGCTGAGTTTACGAAACACTCTGTTATAATTTATATAGCGCATATAAATGATTGCTTTTCTTACTTTCTTAAACATATATTTCTAATAGCTGTGTTCATCATAACTGGATCAGTAGACATAAAAATATACTAAGCGGTCGTAACTGTCGAGCATACACGTGGGTATTCTAGCAAAATATTAATAGCTGCTATTCAGACATGGACTACTATGGCGTATTGATCCTCAATCGACCGCGCTATAACTAATCCATACGTGTATGAAAGCGATGAGCGGGCTTGCTAGACACCTATGTGGTTCTGAGTCGGGTTCCTGGGCCTTTATCCGAAAGGTCTGCTTAGTTATTATATTCTGAACGTGGTATTGGACAGGTCTGAGTGTCCGGTCTGGACTTGTACAAAGTTGCAATTTAACAATTTAGACCTCGTGTCGTGTTAGAATTATTGGTTTTAGTAGTTTGTGGTAACACGCTTCCGTCTTTGCTATAGTAATGGATGTTCTTTGTGTACTATACTCATTGTCAGTGATGGTTTTGCTCATACAAATAAGCTGCAAGTTAGTTATTTAAGTGCTTTTTGTTTTTTTTTTAAAAAGCGAAATTTCTTTTAATATCTTAGGTGTAAAGTAGGTGTTATCAACATTACTTAGTTTATATTGTATTAGTATTTAAACTTTATTATTTTTAAAGTGAAACTTCTTTAGAATCGTTGTAATTTGAATCTCGATGAAACGAAAATGCGACACTAAAAAGAGACAAAAACATAAATATATAAGATTAAGCCGGCGAGAGAATGAGATAGAATACATTGCCATATTGCCACGGTAACCGTTGTTATTGTCTGACAAATATATATTATTATATTCTTTCCGTATATAATGGTCTTTAGATTGTAATATGCTTAATATGCCTTATTTAATTATTGATTTTATTTTATTTTATCGCGATATTTTCCAAAGAAGTTTCACTTCAACAGCGCCTAAAGGTTACACGCACCCATTTGGATAATAATTATTATTAGAATATTGTTTTGTTGTCAAAAAAGTATTGCATGTAAAATGAAGCACTTCATGACAAATAATCATGAAATCTCTTTAATAAATATTAATATGTTCTCGTTTCTACGTCCGTTAAGGTTTTAATTCAATATTGGCAAAAACGATATATATATATATATATATATATATATATATATATATATATATATATATATATATATATTTTAACAAGAAAATATTAACAGCAATGTTCGATTAAATGTCGCGCTGATCGTGGGCATATATAGCGCAGCTGCCAATATGTACCGACTCCGTAATCTTGTTGTGTTCGCATCTGGACGCTGAACAGCCGTCGGTTGAATATTGCTATGTTGCTGTAATTGGTTGCTAAATTAATTTTACTTAACCATTAGTAATGTATTGTATAGCATATTTCTTTTAATGTCCAAGTTTATACGATAACCTACTTATTTTTGTAATATACCTACAGATTTCTTAAAAAGGAAATAAGTCTCATTACTTATGAATAACAACATTATTATCCTTCTATTATTATACTTATCATGACATAACGCTTTGAAGATTCAACTTAATACCCGTGTATTTCATTAAAAATCGTCAGCATTTTAAAGAATTAAAGTAATAGATAATAAAATGGCGCCGGCTATATGTATATAAATATACTCCTAAATAGTTCTTTTCATTCCAAGTAGCTTATTTACACGTTATAAATACGGTGCTTTTAGAGAACAGATGCGTTAGCTAACAGCCGACGATTATTTCTTCTCAGCTTATCCATTAGAGCTTTCACCCCACACCGCCCCAAGATGTCCAGTTCAGACTTCGTATTGTTGTTTTGGGTAGTGGTGAAATAATTTGTGCGGTTCACTTTAATAGTATTATATGTATGTATTATAAATAATAATGTTGCTTTTCTTTCTTTATGATTAGGGATGAGTTAGTATTGATCCATTTTAATTCAAATGACTTTCAGACACAGAAGGCTAACGGAATTAGTAAAGTAAATTTTTTATTCTTAATATTTTTAATCTATACTAATATTATAGAGAGGAAGGATTTGATTGTTTGTTTGGTTATTTGTTTGCACCGAATAGGCCTTGAAACTATTGAAGCGATTAAGATGAAATTTGGTAAGAAAATAGTTTGAGACCCTGGTAATTATATAGGATAGTTTTCATCCCGAGAATTATCCCTAAAGAGAGTGAAAATAGGGATGAAAGTTTGTATGTTTGTATGTTATTCTTAATATTTAGCAAACCCAGTTGACAGACGTTCCTCTGCTCCACTTCGTTTGGTCTGAATCTGGATCTCGACAATAGCGTCTATCGTCGGTCCTAACTAAAGCTAAGAACCATCTAGGTGATTCCATAAATATTCAATAGAACCATCATAATCTGTCAAGTCGTTTGCTACAAAGGAATGTATAAAAATTGTATTTTATATATAATTATTCCCCTATAAACATACATACATAGATACGCTACGTAGATTATTGGAATTAGGTTGACACTATGGTGTAGGAACTTCCAAGCAAACTCTGATAAAGGATATTATCTTACCACCTCCCTTCAATTTATGAAGTAAATAAAACTTTATTGTGTTTTTATGAAACATTTATACATACATATAAAATTTATATTCTCATAATTTATTTTAAAAACGGCTCAGATCCTACCTGCATAATAAACATCGCTACGGTAGATTTCCCTTTACAACACTGCACAGTGTCGATGTTAACCTACGAGACTGACAAAGCGTTACTACTTGTATATTGGAATGTCCATTATCCTGATGAGACGCATCAACTATGGAAAACTAGACATCGAAATATTCAAGCTTTTATACAGCTTATGATATAAAAAATTTGTTTATACCCTTTCAAATGTGTAATAAAACTTTAAAAGAAGTAGGAAGGTACTGGATGAAATATCAAGTGAGAACAGCAATTGTTATATAAAATTATACTATATTAAACTATAGTTTTGCCTTGCAGCGTTGAATTTCAAACACAATATCAGTTTTTATGTAATCCTCTAGACTAAAATCAGAACAATGTTACATTTGGCATTTGCCTCTATATCTTTTAGATCGCAAGTCCTCATGGGAGTAATACTAGTAGTATGCAACCAATATTTCACCCTCAACATTCCTACGACACGTTTCGCTTTACTATGCGCCATATAGCTGCAGTTAATCTGCGAATTGCGACACTCACAAAGCAATACTTGTACGTGTATTGAAGCGCCCATTATCCTGATGAGACGCTACTATTATTTCGTAAAAAAAAATAATATTTTTTGTATCTTGACTGTAAAGTACACATGTATGTATCTAATTCTATATTGAGAATTGATGTCATTATGTGCAATAAATATTTTCAGCTTTACCAATATTTATACAATACCTTTAAGTTTAAGTTTGCTTTGAATTGCTTGAACTTTAACTTATCGAAGCTTTTATCAAATGTAAATAACAAATTTTGGAACGGATTTATCATATGGCATGTAAACATTTTTTATAAAAAATGGTATGGCATGTATAGTGTTTTTTATTTGAGTCAACCAAGCAATTTCCATGTGCCCATGTGATACTGGAATAATCAATAAGAAATCAGCTTTTAAAATAGATGCTCTAGGAATTAAAAAGGATGTGAACAAAACGATGGCGCTTATAGAACCTACTTAACTTTCTAACTATTCTCATAGTAACTGTTAGGTTTTTAAAAAACTATACAAAACAATATTTAACTATTATGTAATTTTTTATATCAATTCTTTTTAACCTGATTTTATTATCACTTTTCCAAATATTCCACTAATTATATTAGCACATGTTTGCCGCGCCAACAACGTGATGTAAACAGTTTCTTTCCCTACACTCCGTGTACTATCACATCGGTGTAAACAAGACCCTCGAGGCGGCTAATTAAAACTTTCCTCTTGTTAACCGTGAAATGGCGTTTTAATAGTATAGTAATATTTAACAATTAGTTGTAATAAACTATAGAGCTTATGTAATAAAATAATTGCTTAGTTAATGTACCTGTATGACGTGGGATTTGGTCGAAGTAAGAAACTTTTTACGCTGAGAACTTTTTTTTTTGTAAAAGACACAAGACGCAGGATAGATATTATAACAAAGTATGGTTCTTTTTAATATAATTTTTAATATTTCTTGCACTTGCTTTTCTCGATTTATTTACCTACTAAAATATAAAATATCGTTATTGTGAATAACTAAGTATGAATTATCTATATTGAATATTTTAACTATCCGCTACCGCTTAGTTGATGTAACAGTACCCATAGTATCTTGATCAGCTACATCATTAAGCGAGGCGCGTGATCGCGGAAGCTGTTCGAGCGACTACAATATGCGACACGAGCCAGTATTGACTCTTGGATTGTAATGTAAATTAATGTTAAGAAACTTAAATCAAATGTATGTGAAGTATTAGCGAATTGGAAACGTGAATGTAACGAAATTCCTTACTAATATAAATTTACGTAGAAATGGTTGCTTAGAAATAGTTTTTGGACAGGGGAGTTTCATAAAGTTCAGCGTCTTCTTTTTGGCATATTAAGTGATTCCCTACTAACATTTTAAAGTTATAATTATAAAAATTAAATGCTTTTGTAAGTTAATTATTTGACAGTAGTCCACTGACACATGCAAATCAACACATAATTTGTCCAAAATATGACGTGTGAAACAGAATGGATTATTTTTAATTTGGGCAAGTGCTCACATTCAGGATATGGGCTAATTACTCCAGGCGTACGCAATCAACCGTGGAGTGTCGCTTGATTGTAGCTTCGCACGCGAATTCGTCACAATTGTTATAGTTTTCTGTCTAGATTATGGAAGCCGTAATGGTTATTATTTATGAACTTACTAATAAAGTGATGCATGTTTCGATAGTTTGATTTTAAATTATTCTAGTACTTAATTTGCCTGCATATAAATCGGTTGAAAGTAGCCTGGGACTTTGTTTCTTGTATAAGAACAATGAAATATTATGACGTGTAATTCTATAAAATTATAAGATTATAAATGAGAATGCTAAGAGTACACATTTCAATAAATATACGATTGATTCTTTCAAATTGAGATAAGAATACCTTTTATATATTACAAGTTCGCTTCTTCTACTGGCAAGACTACATCTTTTTCGATTATATGGAAGTCTTTCTCAGTGGTATCTTTCTTGTTTTGTATATATTATGACAACAATAAGGAATTGTGGAATGACAACTTACATAATACATATATTATAATCTTAAAGGAAGAAAACGTAGAATGTTATGGATTAGAAAGTACATACATATGTAAAAAAATATAACTTAGTTGTTTTTAATTATACATAGAGGCTTTATTTTATCGCTTTAAAGGATATAATAGTCGAGTAAGATAGTGCAATAGATTTATAAAGTATAAGTTGCAATGTTGACGAGCTTAGAATATTCAATTGTAAACAACGTTATCGCACGTCACCATTTAGTGTCAAGAGGCGTGATGTGATAGACCGGACATCTCTGTCATTATGTGACGTAATGATGTATACATACATATCATTACATATGATTCATTTCTCTATATTGTATATGATATGATACATTACATATTTACTTAATATGTTACAAAGACTAGTGTTAAATAATTGGATTAGTTATTACATAGTTCCTGCTTGCGGATTCGCCCATGTTTATAGTTTTCTTTAGTTTACTAACGCTATAGGTATATAAGTAATGTCTGCAAAACTCGCTTTGTATAGGAGCGCGCAGAAGGCGGTATTTAAGCTGTATGTTAGATATGTTTCTATGATAGGTATAAAATTAAAAAGAAAAAGATTGTTTTTAATTCTTGATAATACAGGCAGTGAAAAATTCAAAAAGGTGAGATTAGTCTTTCATTACATACAAACCATCTTTTAAACATGTTTGATATTAAATAATAGCATGGGGAAAAACTGTGTCGTTTAACACAGTAATATATTATCAGCCCTCTCTTCAGATAGTGTTACATTTCAAGAATGCTATCTGTAATTTTAACGTTCGAATTAACGTAACGTTTTTAATAAGTATTGTTATAGAGTTGAGTACAAACGATATGATGACTGAAAAAAATACTCTTCGTTTGAATACTAAAATGTAGATATACATCTGGGAATTATCCGACTGTTCTGGGGTACTACGTGAGATGAATTTTTGCGAAAGTTCCAACTCAGACGTTGTCATTGGGTGATGGTTTCTCAGGCGAGACACGTAGCTGTATAAAGAAGTGAGGCGCGGTCGTATAACATTATAATAGTTTTATCGTGTTATACCTACTAAGCCTACAAATTATATCCAAGTCAAGTCTGCAATACGATAGTTTCCATATTTTTCAGTTCAATGTATGATTTGTAATATCTAAAGTTAATTAAGTTTAATTAGAGAAATATCTATGAAATTAATTTATAAGTATCTTCATACTAAATTTCTTATACATGTACAAAAAAATTTTCCACGTTCGGGTATATATCGATCCCATAGCCGCTATCGGACAGCTCCACTATCACTACGCCATTATCGTTAATGGTGTAAATTATAAAGTACTTCAACATTTTACATATAGGTTGTGGTAAAAAGTAATGTCCATATGGAGAATATTAAAAGAGGAAAATTTTTCATCGCACTTTAAATAAAACGCAAAAAAAAAGAAAACACTGAGCAACTTAAGTGAGGAAAATCTACACTGGTCGTTCACCTTTCAACGGCAGCTTTTCTTTCAGGTGCCCCGCAAATTTGAGAGCAGGATAGGTATTTTAAATTGTCTGTCTGCTCCCGGGAGGCCGGAGCCATTAAAGAGAGTGCGTTTGAAGGCCTACCCAGTATACCCGGAATATGAATAAAGTTCCTGGATGGGTGGCCCTGCATTAATCATCTGTATTGCCTATCTGTTAAGATTTCTATTTAAATATTAAGAGTACTATGAGCTGTAAGGTAGATTTATATTGGCTTTGTGGTTAAAAATATCCTTTGTCTTTTATCTTTTTGTGATTTCCCTATAGTCTAACCCTACTTATATCAGTTTCAGCTGACTTGGAAACTATTATAATGATATAATGTATCAACATTTATTAAATAAAAATGTTTTCAAGGTGTTTTTTTATGAAAAAAATATATACCCAGAAAACATTGTTAGACGTCTGTCACAGACGTTTGTCGGTTGCAGCTTCAGCAACTAATGTCAGGAGCTTGTTTGGCGTAACAAGTGCCTCACATATTATCCTTGTGTTGACGGAGTTTAGTCGCCACCCGTCGCTGACTTAGATTAAAACTATTTCTCTTTAAATTTCTTATGTACAAGTTTTTATTTTAAATATGTAATGATGTTAAGGATATTTTGTAATTTATATATTTAAATTATAAAAAGATTTAAAATATCTCTTCTTTATTCTTAACATTCGTATTATTAAGCTTAAGTGAATTACACTTTCTTAGATTTACGCGAATATTTGACATTTTAAATAAAACTATTTTTGTTGAATTATTTAGCAGATTTATTTTGATTTTTGATTATGGACGTTTCGAATGTTTTACAACAATCATGGTCACGGGAGAGACTGAGATGGGATTCATATTAAATAGTCCAATGAAGTTATAATATGTATAATTTTTACTAAATATGCCATTTCTAAATATGTATGTTGGTTAGATGTATCTGTTTTAGATAGACTATTCTTTATTGCATTTAAAAATAAATACAAATTATTAATTAAAGTAAAAATTTTATTTGCAAAGGTTATCTCTAGATGAGATATCTTCCAGCCAACCTATGGTAGTGAGAAATTGTGTTATAAAGCAGGCTAAAATCGTGCAGTTATAATCATATGAATAATATATAGATACTAAAAAATAAATAGCCAAATTAAACTTTATCACACATTATTATGTATATACATACATACATACTATTACTTACATAACTACATAGATATATAGGATAAAGAAAAAAATATTCTATAAACGCGCTCATAATATAAAGGAAAGTAAGCAAAAAATATGACAAAAGGAGATTACCTGTAATAGATACAGTAAACCAGTGTTTCATTAGGATATTTGATAAGAATTCAAATAGGGGATCTTTTTTATATAAAAATATAGTGAACAAAAATAATGTACCTTACATCCTTCTTAGCGGTTACTGTTTTGTCAAAGCTATTTAAACACTGTTAAAAAAGTTATTTAATAACCATATAATTATATAATTTAAAAGTAATACCATAATGTCACGTTATTTAACAGATCAGTTAACGTCGTGAATCTTGCCACTGTACACAAGGAAATTGCTCGCTAAAAGTTGTCTAATTTATACGCTATTCCAGCTTCCGAGCGACTGCGAAGGATTAGTCTACTCGTTTCTTCCTGCGGATCGGCTGATAACTCCGCGCAACTTTTATCTTTATCACCTCTCGTATTTATGTCCTTTACTCTTGCAACTATGTTACTAATACCGTCAAATAGATCGGAAACCTTTAGTTTAATACAAACGGTCCTTCTGAACACCTGATAGGTTACTTACTATCATGATACGCTTCAAATTCTACGACTCATGACGGTAGAGTTGTGGAAACAAAACTAAATATTTCTGAATGTCATTTTGGGGAATGGCTTAAGGTGATAAGATTAAGCTTGTTAAATTGTAGCGTAAGTTAAAGTTGAAGTTCTACTATTCAAATGAGTTAATAACATTATGAAGCATACGTATTAACTCACATTTATAAAACCATTTTTAGTTTTTACATCCTTTTCTATTATTGGTACTTTTTTACCTAGCGCTATATTTTTCCATTTAATATAAATTATATACGTTATTTTTAATGATGATGATGATGTCTCCTTGACCGATTTTTGCCGCGACAGCCAATCTTACTGTGACTAGCCAATTGCGTAGGAGATATTATAGTGCACAATACGCGCACTAGTACACTATTCTTTTTAAATCTCAAATACTGATACTGGGACGATAATTTGACTCGACCAGTGAGGGATGAGGAGAAGGACCGACGGCTTTATTTGCTTTCCGAGGCACGGGGGTGAAACACCGCCAACTTCCCAACTGTGGCCTGTTACTGGCACTTTCTTAACAGAAAGACTCCATAACTAACCTTGGCCCGACCCGGGATTTAAAGCCAGGTGCCTTCGGATGTGCAGCCGTACATGCTAGCCACAAAACCACGGTGCAATATTCTTATATAACACTAGTGACCGCCCACAAAGATGTAGCGTAGCAATTTATCTGAGAATTTAATACTGAATGAATTTCCTATTGAACGGTTGTTTATTGTTCAATATCAGCAATCGTACCGAACCCGCGGTAAACCTCGCGCGCCTCATTATGGCGGGAAAGGTCTTCTTTTCCGTTAAAGCGTTAAAAACAAGATTTAGATTTTCTTAATTATTAAAGAAAAAAATATATGCGACTGTACAAATTTCATGCTTGAAATAATTGAGGGTCATCTGAAAAATTATTTCACTATTTGGTATGGTATTAAATAAATCAAAGCTTAGACGTTGAAATAAGAAACATTTACATATTGTCGCTTTAAGTTGACCACTGCTTGAATAGCTGGCGTTCAGAGCGCCAATACAATCGGAGAAAATTATTATGGTTATGAAATTCAGTCGGTATAAAATGACTTAGTGAAATGCTACACTATCACTTTTCTTAGGCCCCAACTACACAAGCCAGTCCTTTGTATACTTCGACAATTAGCCAGTGCTATTTATTTAAACATAATAGCGCCAATTCATCATTGCTCACTGGTTTTGTGAAAGAAAATCATTTTCGCATTTAAGTCCTTCGCAAGTATGTCAAATCTTAATACTTCGTACAAATTATGAATGTTGTATCAATTTGTCAAGTCAAATTCTCTTGAGTGATTTTCAAAAATACGATGTTTATTTAAGAGACGTAAGACATCAAAGGCCTAAAAGTTGATATTGAAATATGAGCCCGTTTCATTTCAGTGTATAATAGGCTACATGAGTTAACTCATATGCCCTTGTCCGGGTTGAGTGAATCCAACCATACTTGAGGGAACTCCGCAATTTACATAATTAACTAACTTCCTAGAGACTTCACATCAACCTTCGTTGGATAACGTCTAGTATTTTATTCCGTACATATTTTACTGGGGTGTGTCGTCAAGAATGTCATAAAATGTTTTCGGCTTTAGAGTGAATCTTAAAGCGCTCGCATCTTTATGATGTTGTTTATGTTCGATCGTACTTTTGGGATAGGGTTTATTTTGTAAGGGTTATTCTAGAGATTTTGCTTTGAATACTAAATTGAAGAAGTGTGCAAATAAGGCGTATTGCAAAGAATTTTTCGGTTTTTCATACCTATGATTATATTACTTTGAAGGTTTCGTGCATAGAGTGGGAATGTGGTGATTTCTATGAGATATATAATAAATAAAAAATATAAATATGTTGGGGCATTTACACAGTAGACAGTACTATCTAGTTCCATGGTAAGCTACGAGGCTTGTCTTACGAGGGAGTACAAACATTCGTGCTCATTGCACAAATGAATGCCCTCTGCGGGACTTGAACCCGCGACCGTTGGCACAGCAAGTAGGTTCACTACAAACTGAGCCAAACGTATCGTCGAATATGTCTTAATCTAATTAGTACAAAATATGTAGTTGATATTAACAACTCAGCACAAATGATTTCAATACACGTGACGCCCCACTCATTTATAATGTAAGTATTTAATAATAAAATATTAACGTTATTCGACCGTTTTATATTTGAATGTTTTCATTAATGTGATGAATATGATGTAGGTTGTTGTAGCTAAATTCGAGAGAATGGAAAGGGAAGGATGATAGAAAAAAAAGGATGATGAAAAAAAAAAAGAAAAAAATATATCAATTTATCTGTTATGTAGAAATAATGTTTCAAATGAGTATTAAATGAAAGTAACACTACTTACAAAGCCATTATTAAAGTATGAAGCAGAGAACAGTGTGCTATACGAAATCGTGTGGACCGAAATATTCTTAACAAGAAAATGTTATTATAAGAATGTTAGTTAGTTTCTAGGTAATTGCAAGTCTCACTGGAGCCCGAAACCAATTTAAAATTCAACATTGTCATGTTTAACTTATCCGGGATCTGGAAACAAACTACCAAACAAAATTTCGCCGCGACAACAAATGAGCGAAGTTGGTACTCATTCGCGATTTATGATACCCTGAAAAATATATTTAAATACGCCCAGTGATATACCGTTGGGGCGGTGTTTGGCAAAGTTACAAGAATGTCCGATGCAATGGAATTAGTGTGCTAGAATTGCAAAAATTCTAGGCTTGTAATAGCTTATTGCTTTTAATTTGATATTGCTTTAGTCTCTATTCGAATATGAAGTAGTTTTTTTGTCCATTCATGTACATATTTAACTTGGAAAAACTAACAACTCACTGTATTCCTCGCTTTGAGCCGATGAGATCCAACCTGCCATTTGGTTTTAGGATATCGCGCTATTTTATAATTATACCAGTAAAGGCATCAGTATTAATTGGTCAACTGCCTCGGTGGTGTAGCGGCTAGCAAGTACGGCTGCACATAGAGAGGTCCTGGGTTCGAATCCTGGGTCGGGCCAAGTTTAGTTATTGAGTCTTTCTGTTTAGTGAGTCTCAGTAATAGCCCGGAGTTGGGAAGTTGGCGGTGTGCCACCCCTGTACCTCGGAGAGCACGAAAAGCCGTCGGTCCTGCGCCTTAACTCTCACCGGTCGTGTCGAGTAGTCGCCCCACCGCAGTATGAGAGTGACAGGAATAGAAAGTGCACTTGTGTCTGCGTGTCCACTTGTGCACTATAATATCTACTACGCAGATGGCTAGTCTCGATGAAACTGGCCGCCGCGCCGAAGTCGATAGGGAGGTCATTATATTAATTGGTCTATGTACTAATATGAATATGTTTACTATTTCATAATATAGCTTTCAATATATTTTGGATATGCTTTGAGATTTACTAAGAATAATATTTACGTGTAAAAAAATATCAAGGTCATACCTTTGATAATATTTATTTATTGTTTCAGAATCATAACAATTATTCTTAAATAACGTCTAAAACTTTAACAGTACCATCTTATCTTAATTTACCTTTATGTCGTTACTAGCGAAATAAATCATGGTTGATTAAATCGTAATAATATGCTATATTATAGGCTCAATGAGTCGCAATTTCTAATCCCATTCTTTATGTGTACGGATAATGCATGGAATGTACGAGTACATACATACATATGTAGCCATTAATCATAAATTGCCTTTATATAACGTATTAAGATGAAATTATAATACGATTTCTAAATAAGGTAGGTGGGTACTTTTAATTCAATGCCATGTGTAAATATAATAATGTCCCTTTTATAAAAAATATGACCTTCTGAAATAAATACTAAATAAGCAATTACATAAACTTTTTTATATTACGCAACTTACGTAAGTCAGTGCGACATTCATATTAAAGATGTTTCGGACTCATTAATTTAGTAGAGCGGTTTTAAAAATTCATTCTTAATCTCTGAGTTACGAGCGAAGCTCCGGGACCGTTCAGATCTCGCTAGATTTTCCTTGTTGAAATAACGGCAATAGATGTAAGATAATATATTTTATCTGTCCATTTAGCTGCTTTTAAAAATGCACGTATGTTAACTTTAAATTGTGTTAAGGAAACATGGCTTGAGTAAACGATTCACTTTTAATTCTGATAAATGAGCTATTTGTTTTATGTTAAATGAATTTAATATATTATATTTAAATTCTGGAAAATTTTTAATAATTGAAAGTAGGTTTATAAGTATAAATATATGTAGTATATCGAATTAACCAAAGTTTACCGCAAACGTTAATGAAAAAAAAGACATTTTATAAGTGCCTTAGAATCGGTAAGTGTCTATTTTTATATACACACATGGTATACTTTGATACGTTGTTATTTTATAGAATGTTTTAATTTAATTATACAGCAAAGTAATCTGGTAATGTCCAAGGTTCTACCCTTTTAAAAACCAATCAGCCTCTCATTCTGATGGTTCTCAATTTTTTGACGTGATTTCATTTTGAAAGGTTTTATGTCGCATTTTCGGTAATTTTACGTCCGATTTGCTTTCAGTCTAATTATAAGCTTATAAAAATTAATGAAAAAGGTTCTGAACAAATTTTGTGAGATTTTTCGTTTAATTGGTTTTATTATTATTCAAAACAGAAAATTCTGCATTTTTGCAACATTACTTACACTCGAGAATAATAAATGTTTATTAAAGTTTATGAAAACTTCCACATATGCGAAAAAAAAAACTACTACTAGTGCATACCTATGTACGATTTTACTACATACCTATGTTCCTATGTTCCTACCTAATGTTCTCCTGACCGATTCCGGCCACGGCGGCCAATCTCATTGAGACTAGCCAACTGCGCAGGAGATATTATAGTGCACAAGTGTACGCGCAGACACAAGTGCACTCTCTATTCCTGTCACTCTCTATTCCTGTCACTCTCATACTCCGGAGGGACGACACGAGACACGACCGGTGAGAGTTAAGGCGCAGGACCGACGGCTTTACGTGCTTCCGAAACACCGCCAACTTCCGAACTCCGGGCTGTTACTGAAGCTTACTATACAGAAAGACTCAATAACTAAACTTGGCCCGACCCGGGACTCGAACCCAGGACCTCAGGATGTGCAGCCACACGAATATGCTAGCCACTTCACCACCGAGGCAGTTATACCTATATACTGGTAATATAAAATAGTAAAATTGTTTGAAAAACTAATTATTTTTTCATATACTATACGAAATACATAAATAAATAACATACTAGCTATATTAAAACTACACTTCATCGTAATGATAACCTCTTATTACTTTAATTCGTTACAATTTCGTTGGATTGCTCGATGTATTGAACTTTACATACTATGGCTTTTTAATTTTCTTAATGGAACATTTCGTTTTGTTATGTAAATGACTGCTTTCAATGTTACCTTACACGCTTAACACTTTATTAATTTATTGCGATGATGTTTTTTTTTTATTTTACAAACGACATTAATCTTTCATTTAAAGAGGTTTGTTGTACAATAAATAAAAATTTGCTATTTAATTTACCTTACAAATATAAAATTGAAATTAATGGTGCTTATTAATGTTATATTTATGCCAATTCTTCTTATTTTTGTACCTAATATTAGTAGGACAAATGTCTTTTTGGTAAACTCACAAGTGTCTGGCATGTTTGATATCATCTAGATCTTCATGACAATTGCTGTTTATCACGAAGCTTATTTTATTGTTGAATTTTATATAAAAGAAAAAAATACCTACTATTTTAAATAAGTAATAGGCCATGGTCAGGTCACTCACCTTTATTGATATTTTAACAGTTAAAGTTTGTGACTTTGAATGAACGACATAAAATCTAAGACTAGCAAATTAAAAACAAAATTTTACTGATGAGGAGATATTGACGACGATATTAGTTATTTCCTATAGGATATTGCAAAGTTACTATATTTGTTTGTTTGTCCTATCCAATTTAAGATGTTGTATAATGAACCGTCATAACAAACGTCAAGCGGATACATGCGGTTGGTGCGGCGGTGACCGCATTCGATGTATGTGTCCGCCTGTTCCGCTCAGGCTGTCTGCTGCTAAGTGTCTTGAGTAACTAGGTACACATATATTTTACAACGTTTAGGAGTTATATGCAAACGATTTGCTACCGTAAATTTGTTACTGTCGTGATACACACGTTATCAGTTGACGAATTTAGTAGGGAGTAAATAAATTTGGTTCCTACATAATAAAGAGCTAAAAAATACTTGTTTGATGTAGTATTTATTCAAAAATATATTAAACGGCACGAGCTATATGTACACTATTAATGTTTTCAAGAAAGTACAAGTAATTAATTTATACTAAATATTTTAACCGAATTCTTAAGCACTAAAATATCCTAAAACAAAGTAAAAAAATGAATGGTATATATTTAGTAACATTAATTTGAGATATAGGTAGTTTAATAAAATATCGCTAAGGAACTATAAAATTAATTAAATCATAAACTAATCTAAAAAAAATAAGATTATATTTTTAAAATCAACAAAGCTATCCACAAAAACAAAACCCCACAAAGTTTCAATTGAAACTAGTTGACCCACTGTAAAATATTTCAAAGAGATTCACTTTATTATCCGACTAGATTTCATCACTTATGTTGTTTTTGCGGTTGGTCAACAAAGACAAATCAAATTTCACAAAGGCATCCCTTTGCTGTAGCAAAACTAGCCATGTCTAAAGCAAATTTCTTTTTACCCACTATGGGATTAGAGACAATGGGGGCGGCTGTTATAGAATCATAAATCACGACTTGATTAATGAACTAAATAAGAGTGGGACCGCGGTTCATTATGTGGTTCAGACTGTCCTCAAAAGCAGATTTTTGTTTTGTCACATACAAAACATTTTGATAACATACCTACTATGGTGTGTTTTTAATATATCCTTGAACAAAAATCGGTCAAGTGCGCGTCGAATTCGCACACGAAGGGTTCCGTATCATTGTACGTGTACTATTTATTTTACTCTATTTATGTAGTATATTAACGAATGAACGTTAAAAAAATGTTTTTTGTATTTCAATTTTTTATTTTTATTATTTGTTGTTATAGCGGCAATAGAAATACATATTCTGTAAAAAATTCAACTCTTTACCTATCACGGCTCATGAGATACAGCCCTCTGACACTGACGGATGGATAGACGAACGGACGGACATACAACGGAGGCTTAGTAATACGTTTCCGTTGGCACTTTTCGAGTACAGAACCCTAAAAATTGAAGATATAGTGAAATAAGCATACATTATAACTAGATAGAAAAAGTGTACGAACAAATTTTTTTTTTATTTATTAATGCATAATCAACAAAAGATGCATAAAATAATATAATACTATTTTACTCATAAGCTGACAATAAGATAAATGTTCTTTAAATTATAGGTTATCACAATATGCAATATCCATGTCAAGTAACATAAAGATTAAGTATTTGTGTCTACATATATGTGTGTATAAAAAAAGTCAATAGGTAGTTAGTGCCCGTGGCCGTGGTTTTAGGGAAAGGATTCCCTAAAAGTTTCTCACAATCAGTCTTGAATCCTACGCGGGTATTTTATACCAGTGTCAAACATCGCTCGCCCTACTTGCGAGTAGTTTGCCAGACAGTAGGAAAAGTTGCAGCGATATATTGTCCAACTTAACATCTTTTTTAACTTTGTTGGGATGACCCTTACTAAACATATAAAACTTGTTATATAAGCAATATCTTTGGGTGTAACGTATGTTGTTATTTCTTTGACATTAGCAAGTGCGCTTTCGAAATGGAAACAGGATTATTTACGGAAGAGAAATGTGTGAAGCAATTATTTGGCCATGTGAGTATTTTTAAACAAAGGCGTTGCTTATATCTCTTTTCAAAAATAGTATTGTTTTAAAAAATGTGTGTATTATCTCTTAGTACTTATATAGCTTCACGGTTTTTAATTTCAGGGAAAATATTCGTATGATCAAAATAGATATTTGCTTTGTACAGGAGTCGAACCTGGTATCTCCTACCTATCGATTTTCATTATCATTTTATTAATAAGTTTACAGACAGTAAATACTACTAAGTGTTAATTCCAAACGTCTTTCATTCTGTCAATCTAATAGTGTATTAGTTAACAAGAACCGGTACATTATTAGAAGCCTACCCTATGAAGGATATTGTTTCATTAAGTCTGTTGACTGGGTAACCTAATTAAAGGGTTTTTATTAACACACTTTACAATAAACCAGGTTATTATAAACCCCTTAAAGGGTAACCCAGTGCTACCTTGTATTATATAAATTGTTATTGGTGTAGATTATATAATAATAATTATATTAAATCATTTATTATTTATTTAATATTTCATAGTCATCGCACTTTCTTAACTGAGTCTACCTGTGTTATTTGTCAATATAATTGGTATTTCGTTACTGCGACAAACTGTGAATAGTCGGATATTTTCAATTTCCTCCTCTTTACTTCTCTGTCGATATTCCTCTGGCTAAAGCATAATATAAATGCTGTGAACGAATGCTGGCCTCCGTCAATGCTTTGGATTTTATAATGTTTTATGTTGTTATGTACGTACACAAATTTGAATATTATTATCGCTTTCATATACTATGCATATAGTTTTATATTTTTATCTTATAAAATCGTAACCTTGCAAGCACTTTGTATGCATGTTATTCCATAAATTGCACTCCGTTTGATGGGCTACGTTAAAAATTTAGGTGAGTCTGCGGTAGCTCTTACCGAAGTAGATGCTATGGAGGCAAACATTTTCGACGCAATCTTTAAATTACATTTTTTTATCTAATAAAAATGTTATCTATTTCGCTAAAATATTTAAGGCTTTTTTAGAGACTGTTATTTCATTTTTAAGTTTTGGTTTCGTTGTACAGTTATTTTATATAAAAGTCTTTCAGTTATAATAGAATTGAGATATTATTTTAGAAATAAATAGTTTCAATCGTTAAAGAACTATTAGCGAAAAATTATATAAAACTATAAATTATTAACATTTAAAACATACATACCTATATTAGTATATATAGATTGTAGATATAAGTAATATTCGTTGTTTTTTTATATAAATACAATATATTCAATATTTTTACGTCCTTGTATACCATGAACAGTATTAAAGAATATATAAGTCTATTTGTATGGTGAATAATATGAGTCTGGAGAATGAAGGGGACACACTGGGGACCTCACGACCCGGTGACATAAATATGTAGGTAAATAACCCTTCGCGTATGCAACGTGGGATTATTTTGACACATGCCTCGTGTGATTTGTGAGATATTTTAGCTTTTTAATTTTAGAATTAAATCACGAGTAGGTAAATGTTATGTTCGTGCGATCTAAGTGTCCGTATTCTATTGGACCGGACATTTTGTATAATTTCACTTTAAGATCGTAACGTTTTTTAAACAAATTTCCAAGAGCGGAAACACAATTAGTGAACTAATTTGGGCTATTCAAGTTTATCTTCAAGTTAAAATTCTGAATGCGTTGAACTTTTTATGTACATATAAAATATTCCATTTTATTTTTGTGAAACTCTTTTTTTTATATATGTACCTATTTATTTTTGTTGCAAGTATTAAATAAAGCCTGTTATATATTTTATTCTTACTAGTCTTTCACTGCTGCTAGATGTTATAAGATTTTTTTTTATTTATTATAACACCCCGTCGTTTTTGCGTCGGGGGTTAAAAATAGTCTTCATTAGTTACACTTGAATCTTTTATATTTCAGTGAAAGTTTCATTAAAAATTTAATTGAAATGAATTCATATTTTTCTATTGGGTTTGATAATGGGTTTGATATTGTATTCGTTTAAAAAAATATAATGCGCATACTTCGTATAGTACGTACAGTGGTACACATTTGTTGCGTGTCATCAAATATACCTAAGTAGTACTTCAAATTGTAATCGATAGCCACACCAAAATTGGGTACTCAGCTATATTACGTTTGTCACTATCATAATCGTGTCAGAGCGATCACACCGAGCAATTGCTGTAATTGACGTTTAGTGGATCACATTGACGTGCCCTAACGTATTAATACTGGATAAATACTAGTAAATAGATTAGTCTAAGCGGCTAAGCATACATTACGTTTTATTGCTTATCAAGCCTAGTGTTGCCTAGCGTCATTATAGTGTTACACTTAAATTACAGCATATTTTTAGAGTTCCTGTGTATTATAATTATTTTTTAATTGAAAGTTAATTCATACGTACAATAAAATTGTAACTGAGCCGAATCTGTACATTAAATATTTTTTTTAAAATCTTATTGAAATAGACTTATTATCGATACAGAAGCCTAATCTATAGTTTTTAGAATTTTTGTCTGTCTGTCTGTCTGTCTGCCTGTCTGTCTGTTAGCGCATCACGGAAAAAACTACTGGACAGATTTTGATGAAATTTGGTATGATGATAGCTGGTTATCCGGGTCAACATATAGGATACTTTTTATTGCGGGAAAATATCTCATATCTGAGCTAAACGTTAAAATGTAACGTGTAGTGAAAAGGGTCGAAGCCGAGCGGAGCGAGGGTGAGTTGCTAGTATTACAAATGATTGATTCTTACTAGGTATTTATTTTGAAAAACATGTAGGTATTTTGATTTAATCTCTTTTACGTGATCTTTTACATTGACATAGCTTATGGAAGAGCACATACCAATTTTTTATCTAGCAAGAGGTTCTTAGAGTTTCATTGCTATAAGATTATTAGATTAAAGTAAAGAGCTTAGAGCTTTTTCTTATATTTTATAATATGCGTTGTAAAACGAGAAATTCAATGTTCGTTAAGTAATCTATACAGATAAATAAAATTGGAGTGTCTGTTTGTAATATTAAAATAATAGCTTTTAACTAAATTCATATGGATGTATGTATGTATGTATTCAGCCCTTTTTAACGTCCCACTGCTGGGCACGGGCCTCCCTCAATACGAGGGGAATCAGGCCATAGTCCACCACGCTGGCCAAGTGCGGATTGGCGGACTTCACATGTCTTTCGAAAACTTGCTAGGTTTCCTCAGACATGCAGGTTTCCTCACGAGGTTTTCCTTCACCGTAAGGCAAGTGGTAATCATGTTAGAAATGATTCGCACATGAAAATATCAGAGGTGCGAGACCCGGGATTTGAACCCGCTTCACTCGGTTGTTTAAGCGAGCGCGTTACCACTGGGCTACCACTTCCTTATGGATGTATACACGGTACATATACCAAAACAACATTTTTTTTTTTACAACTTTTGTCTGTCTGTCTGTTTGTTCCGGCTAATCTCCGAAACGGCTGGACCGATTTTGACGGGACTTTCACTGGCAGATAGCTGCTGTAAGAAGTAACTTAGGCTACTTTTATTTTAGAAATAGAATCAGGGTTCCGCGAAAAAAAATGGAAACCCATGAAATTGTGAACAAAATCCGCGTACGGCGTACGCAATAACGTACGTACGTACGGAACGTAAATCGTTATATAATTTAAATGAATATCTTAAAAGTAGCACGCTACTATTTATGTATAGCTAACCGTGAAAACGTACCTAGGGACGAACGCGAGCGAAGCGAGCGTGAGTCGCTATTATCATATATGCTGTTTAAAAAAAATACATGAAAAAGGAAGCAATTTTCAAGGTACAATAAATTATAGTCGTAGGCAAAACAAGGAACCCTTTATGACCCACTCAGTATTTTAAATTAAATAGCAAAATTCAAAGAAACCTTTCAATGCCGCATCGACACTCAGCGCAGGCGATAAAACTTTGATGGTACTATAAAAACTTAACTGCATACATATCATGTGTATGAGTTGGCATATACGCTGTTAGATACATTAGCGATATGAATCCTAGGAGTACTTTGTTGATTACTTTTTCGTGTAAATTTTATGTTCGTTTGACTTTTGCATGTTCAATAAATTTCTTTTAATAATAGATTATCTATACTAATATTATAAAAATGTAGAATTTGTTTGTTTGTTTGATGATGAGATAGCCCGTTTATTGAAAAAAGAATATATCCTTCCTGACCTATAGGTCATATATCATCATGCTACTACTCAAGGGAGCGGAGCAGTAGGTACCTAACCATAAATGTCAACAAATCGGGCAGACTTCCATACATTATTGTTAAGAGAAAGGAAAGAAGAGTTTGTTTTTTTTTGTACTTTCAACGCGAGTGAAGCCGCCGTTTCTGCTAGTCGAATAATAATATTTTTTTTATAAACATCAATTAAATTAATAAAGCCTTCAAGTTAAAAGTTCGAGCTAAATTACGAACGTAGATTGATAAAGGAATGAAAGAAATCAGTTTGAGTTAGGTAAATATTGTATGGATTCTGTAATATTTTATTTAATAATATAAAGTCTTGCCTGAAAGTTGTTTACGTTACGTATATAGATACATATATGAATAACTTGCTTATTAAGAATCCCAATAATAACATTTGTGGCTTTAATTACTTATTTTTAAACGACTTCCAAAAAAAGGAGGAGGTTCTCAATTCGACCGTATATACATATGTTTTTTTTTTTTTTTATGTTTGTTCGGGCATTTTTTCGTCGTTTATGAACCGATTTTGATAATTCTTTTTTTGTTGGAAAGGAGATATCCCAAGAGTGGTACCATGATAAGGAAACCAGGATCTGATGATGGAATCCCAGAGAAATCGAGGGGAACTTTCGAAAATTGTAGCGGCGACTAGTGCGTTTGTTAACTTTTTCATTAGGTATTTTATAGCACTACTGTGCAATGAAGGTCTGGAGTCGATCTGATGATGGACCCGAAAGGTAGTCGAGGGAACTCCTCAACGATTTACAGCAATTACCTGGTGTTTGGGCTTGATTAACTTGTATTGATGATACGTCTACACTAAAAATGGAAAAATAAAAACTTTAAAAAAAAAAATAAAAACCGACTTCCAGGCACTGAAAAATAAAAAATAACTAAACGGGGGTTTTCATTTAGAATAGATACTTAATCAGATTTTTTCGAAGTCGGTGTGCTTTGATTTGTATTGGCTGGCACCGACTGTTTTTATGTTATAACTTCTAGGCTCTAGCAGTGACACATGTCTGGCTTACGTGAGCGAGACTGATCAAAGCTTTTTGCTTAGTAAAAATTCAAATTTTAATTATACTTTCTACCTCGGAGCAATCTTTGGACATACAATGTACCATTTTTTTATCCGCTTTCTACGTTAATCCAGTACAATGCCTTAATAATGAAGGCGTCTACGAGAATGTTGTAAAATTTAACTGTTCATTAAGTTGGGAGTGGTTTGACGAAAGTCGTATTAAAAGTTAAATGAACACAGCCTCGGGCACGCAACTTTTGTCTATGATTGGATTAATTTAAACCGGTAGAATGGTTGTAACTTGTTATTAGATTTGGTTGTATTCAAGAATTTACTAATCAACTGGTAACTTCAACTTTTATGTCACTCACTGAATTGAGTATTTGAAATTGATCAGTAAAAGATTATATATTTTCTATATATGCAATATTGGTTAGGTAATTATCGTTTAAAGGTATGAAAAATATTGAGAAATACAAAATACACATTTTTGAATTCCATAAAAAAATTGTAGATAACACGTATGTATAATACAAGTAAATAATTGACAACACGTTTACCTTACTTTGTAGTGACTCTACTTGCTGTACCAGCGGTCGCGGGTTCGAGTCCCGCTGTGGGTAACCATTTGTGTGATGAGCACGAATGTTTGTACTCCAGTCATGAATGTTTATATTTATAATATGTACGTATTTAAAGTTATATATGTGTAGTGTATCAACCATCTGGTATCCATAATACAAGCCTCGTAGCTTACCATGGAACTAGATGGTGCTGTGTGTTAATATCCCAACATATTTATTTATTTATATTTATAAGTGTTCCATAAGTAGTACACCGATGTTTCTCTTTTAATTCGTTTCATAAGCTTGTCGAAACTAAATTAACAACCTTACGAAACCCTTATCATATCAAGTTCATTTTAATATAAATGTATTGTCAAAAATGTCACATTAATTTTAAAAGTCACCTTGACGCAACAAAAACGTTAGGTAATATTAATATACACATTCTTTGTACGTAATAATAATGGTCTTCCGACCGATTTCGGCCACGGCGGCCAATCTCATTGAGACTAGCCATCTGCGCAGATGATATTATAGTGCATAAGTATGCGCGGAGACACAAATGCACTTTCTTTTCTGTCGCACTCATATTCTGCTGGGACGAATACTATACACGATCAGCGAGAGTTAAGGAACAGGACCGACAGCTGTGCAATAACTAAACTGTGCCTTGCCTGGGACTCGAACCCAGGACCTCCACATGTGCAGCCGTACATGCTAGCTACTACACCAACGAAGCAGTTTTTGTATCAAAATAGAAATTAAATAGATATTTACAATTTTCCAAAAAAAGTGCACATTTCTTGCCTTAAACTATTATTAATTTTATTAATTTACCTATACTTTGTTCTGCTTGCAGCTTTGCCCCTCGGTATAACTCCATATTTAGGCTACACCAACTTGCTGCACGTCCAAAACTAGGATAATCCCAAAAGTATTCCATTTTAGCACTAGTAAAATTGTAAGCTCAACCAATATGTTTGCGTCTGCCATGAAATCATTAATACGAAACGTTGATATACTGTTTCGTTACCAGTGTATGTCATTAAAAATGTAAAAATTTAAAAGATAAATAATTTAATAATACGTAGAGTACTTTAAGGTACTACGTTAAGATATTTTAGTCGTATTTCACTTAATTATATAAAAAATATATCTATGGATTATATTTTAAAATGGTTTATGAATATTACTGCTATAATATGATAAGCCATATCATTAATAGAGCTATTAATTTATTTACGACACTTTAAATGGGTTGTTGTGGCGCCTGTGAATAATAGATTTGATTTGTTAACAACTATATTATTACATTTGACGTTTATTACAGTAAGCTCAAACAATCATTACATGTACAGACATCTGTAATGATATTAGGTTGTATTAATTTACCACATAAAAGTGTATATTTATATTATAATTGATTAAAGCTTAGTAGAGTTTATTGTGATGGCTTGTTAATTTTGGTTTTTTGTTAGTTTTCTTCCTCAAATTGGCAGACTAAACTTTTTTTTTTAATATTGGGAAACGCATTTACGCATACCATCTGTAGAGATGCAGGTGGTTATGTGGGACTCACCAGCTAGAAAAGTCAGTACTACCTAAAAAACCTAATATCATTCCATCAAGGCCTCATCCTCCGTCTTAACGGGATGTTGCAGGATTGCTTACGCACTCAACCACGACGCCCTGACGGTAGGTCTGCCGAAACAGACCACAACAACCATGGCCCAACGGTCCATTCTGCCACCAGAGAAGTACCAGGAGCAATCCGCATAGCATACCGCCCAACGAAGTGGGCCACCTCCCAGTGCGTTTCTTGGCTTTGCGCCTGGCTGAACTGCCGGACGCTAATGGGCCCCCCACCACGACATGTAGTCTACCAGACTAAATCTGACCGAAGTCACTTCATGCTTATTTTTTAGATAAAACAGAAGATTGCGATATATTACCTAAATTAAAAACACTAAAAGTTTAATGGTCTCTCTTTCTGCCTAACGAATTGAGAGTAAATATATATAGAAAAATCATGCACAAAGCTCAAAGAATACTGTTACTGTTTATTCAATAATCTATAAATTTTTAAGGCTTTCTATAAATAGTTTGTTTATTATAATATGTATGTATTTAAAGTTATATATGTGTAGTATATCAACTATCTGGTATCCATAACACAGGCTTTGTAGCTTACCATGGAACTAGATGGTGCTGTGTGTTAATGTCCCAGCATATTTATTTATTTATTTATTATATTTTATATGAATTAATACTGTATAATAGGTCTTGTGTTCCGCCGCGCAAACAATGTTTACGCTTCATTTAAAGTATTTATTATTCAAAAGAAAGATCGCCTTTGTCTCGTAAAGATTACTAAAAAAGGGTTTCATAGTGTTTTTCTTTTTAATGACTAGTCATCCATCTATTCCGGCCTAACACAGACAATGAGTATAAAGGCTTATCTGCGAGGGACAAATAGCCCGTGGCGACGGGATGAAAGGGTCTTTAACAAGGATGTGTGAATTCGGTCTTGTCTGCATTTATATTACGTTCAAATGTTATTGTACCTTGTAGATTGAAAATTATACGCGCTTTGAGATTTATAGAATAGGGGCTGTTTCGCCTTCTATTTGATGCAAAGCAGAGTTTACTTTGTAATTTTAATGATGGCTTTGCCAGATTTTCTCCAATCACTTATTTTTATCAACCTTATGAAATTAATATTTCATGAAGTGTGATGTACGATAAGTATTTTTTTTTATTTTATAAAATACAGACACCACATTATTTAATTATTTTATTCTGCTACCAAAATGTATTTTCCAGGGATGATATATAATATATCATACCAAATAAGGTATAGATCGAATGTGTTATTAAACAGTTATAGAAAGATCTCTTAACACAGGAACCATATCCTTTCGTCAAATTAAAATAAAATAAATAGGCATCTACTATGTGCGTTGTTTAGTAAAAATCGTGAACGGTGTATAAAAACCATTGTTTTTCTAATAAAGAAAAGGAAAATTCTTTGTTCTTAAGAAATTTGGTATGATCTTGGGGCAAAATTTATGTTAAAAATAGCATCGCTATTCTTATTTTTCTGCCTGGCATTATTATTCCCGGCTATTGCCAGGGTCTGCCTTTCTGCTTAGCCTTCTCCACTTTGCACGGTCTTTAGCATCATCCTGTGTTAGTTCATTGGCTCTCATGTCCTGCTTCACGACATCCAGCTTAGAGGTCTTGTTCCAGGGACAGATCAAGGCACTTTCTTCCGACATAGTCCTCAGACCGACGCGTGACATGGCCATACCACCTCAGGCGACGCTCTTGAAGCTTATCCGCTACGTCACGGACCCCGAGACTGCCACGGATGAACGTGTTAGTGTGAACCAATATAGTAATTATTCAATAGCATCGCTATTAAATAATTACTTTATTGGTTTACATTACTAGTACTAAGTACTTTGCGAAATATTTATAAAACTTGTATTCCGTATGTCGCGAGAACTTTTCCTTTTTTTTAAAAAAGAGTTACTTTACTTCCGACCTATTATTGTCTCTATCGAAAGTTGTCGGGAAATAAGATAAACAAACAAAACCTTTGAAACGGTAAGGTTTCAATATATCAGAGTTATTTTAAATAAAACTATCTTTTCGGATTTTTTCGCAGATTTATTTTGATTTTTGGTTCCCGACGTTTCGAATGCTTTACAGCAATCATGATCACGTGAGGGACTAAGGTTTTAGATGTCTCAAAGGCATTATACATATAGTTGTTACAGGCTAGGTCACCCACAAAATAACAAAATGAATTCAAAAAATACAAAAATTGCACCAAAGTACCTTACAATATTTTTTAATTTTAAACACTTTTATAATTAAAATAAGTTTCATAATTAAATATGGAATATTATTTATTTAATTTTAGCTGTTAATGTTAAAATATCCACGTAAATCGAAGAATGTGTCAGAGTTATTTTAAAATCGCAGAAAATTCTGAAGAATTTATTTTTTATAACAATCAATAAATCAAAAATCAAATAACAATTATGTTATTTGTAACATATATTAAAAAGAAAACAATGTCTATTTATTTCACGAACATATAAATCAGAAATTAAAACAACTGTTAAGGCAGAATATCACAGTATAAATCCAGCGCCGGGGCAGGTAAACAGAATTATGGTTGTGGGCTTCAATAAAAAGCGTATCTGATTTATTGTTAGCATTACTTACGGAGTGCGGGCGTGAGATACAGCTACTAAATGTTGGTTTTTGCGTTAAACTGATAACGCACGATCTTTGCGATGTGGGGTGAATGTATTATATTATTTTTGTTATGGTATGTCATTAATTTAAATTAAAATAATCAACACGTAATGTGGTGAAGCACTATTTATATTTGTATTTTTTTGACCTTTGATACTCGCGTCACTTTTTTAAACAGTTGAGAATTTTTTTGTAACAATATTTAATATTTTTGACATTGGAATGAAGCTCCCTCGAGTCCTTTAGCTCTAATGTGCTTTGCAAAACATCAAAAAACTTTGTTAATTTAACTTAGTTGAAACAGTTTCTAATTTCAGGATTATGAAGCAATTCCTCCCTAGTTAGGCGTGCAACTAGAATTAAAATAGTAATTACGTAGTACAGGTGTATTCAAATGTTATTCAGTAATTGAGTTTCGAGATTTTTAACCTTTCAAATATACCTCCAATTTTATTAAAATTCAATGTAACGTAAAGTAAATAAATATCCATAGTAATAAACTTTGTAGGCAAGATCTTCTATCAAATACACCAGGCGGCTTCCACAATCTCAAATGTCTTGGCTCATCGTGTATTCTCATTGTAAGATACTATTATGCCGACGCTTGCTATAGGACTAATTTGGTGTTTAGTCTTGATTTAATTAACACTTAATTAGAACATTATTCTAACAACTCGTTCATTAAGGTACCTACTGGTTAAGAACAAATGTGGCGAAGGTATTGTTTAGCTGTAAATTCGCATGTTTAAATGAACGTTAATTTAGACTAGTGATCGCCGCGTGGTTGAACATCAACCATAATTCATTAAGTTATATATTTATTGTCTTGCGTATATTACAATATTAATCTATTCTCAATTTGACCACAGGCTTTAACAATAAACAAAAGAGTATATATGCGTGTGTCAAATACATGGTAGTATGTGTAATGTTTTTTTATTGATTAAATGTATTTATTATACATAATAATAAAAAAAAATTGCATTCTGCACTCTTTCTCTATATAAACTATAAGTGTGGGAAATTTCATACTCCTCCGCCGGCGCAATTTTCTTAAAAAGGGGTACAAAGTTTTTGCTTCACGTATTAATATATAGATAACGGTTAAGGAACAGTAAAGTATGTATATACATATCTAAGACGCTCTGCCTACTACTAACTACAGCTTGCAGGCTTGGTGTCTACCGGTACGATCACATGATTATATTATTTGTTACTAGTTATTCATAACTGCTGCGTTACCCCGGGATCTAAACGTTAACTAACGGATTCTACTGGCAAATGAGCGACCTATCGCGATTTATTGCAATTTGCCGGTTTATGGCGGGACGCCGTATCGCCCTGCTTACTTTTAATTTACGAAACTGAGTTTGCTTTGCCTCGCGCCGAAATTTACGTCGCATTCGCATAACTTGATTTTTTTGCGGATTTTAAAGCGCTAAATTGTTTTTTGTTTTGCAATTTATGACCAGATTTCGCAGTTTTATGAGCGTGAGGATTTTAATAGCAGCGAAATGAAATAAATATACTCATATAAATTTATAAGTTAATCGTGTATAAATTTTTCATGTATAGTCTGTTCAGTGTTGACTGCGTATTTGCTTCCGTAATAGAGGTAATAATATTTTAAATTTTGTAATATAATATGTTATCTGTACTCATTGTTTAACAAGTAGGTACTTTTGGAGTATTGCAATTTTTTACAATTTCTTTCTTCACCATTACTTGATGATTAAAAATTTTCCTTTCGTACTATCAATCATCAATTTGTAGTAGCAATTTCGTTATAATTCCTATAAAGTAATATTTTTTCTAACTATAAAACTACTAGTGAGATATAAGGGCAGTTCAATAGTATTCATGATATACTAGCGATAATTTCGATTGAATGATCGGAGAGCATTCACGCTTAAAATAAACAAAATGGATAATAAATAAAATGAACACTATCTAACAAAACGTTCGCACTATCTAGAAATGCTAGCACACGTATTACGCTCATTTATAATTTATTCGCAAACTCATCGCGGCAACTTGTACAATGGACTCGAAATTAACATTTATATCCGAGCAGAGCGTACAAAGCGCGATAGTCGAAACCCTAGAACAAGTTCCCTGTCTTGCTTAAATTATAATGTACAAAATCGTGGGACCCGGGAGTAATACAGACTTGTTCCACTGGACAAAACGTTTAGGGCTCTCTGTAACGCACTATGTTCATAATATGTATTTATACGTAAGAGTATCGTTTATGGTTGCATTTGGACTGATTGTGTCTGCTCAACAGATGTCATCAAAACGCTTTCATATAATTGGTTGATGAGTTTTGTATGGGGTATTTCATTTATATCTATAAAAAAATCCTTTAACATTGTACATTATAGCAATCCATATCTTTACTTATACTTCTATACTAATATTATAAATGAGAAAGTTTGTGAGGATGTATGGATGGATGTTTGTTACTCTTTCACGCCAGAACGGCTTGACGGATCTGGACGAAATTTGGCACAGAGATAGTCTGGAATAACACATAGGCTATTTTTTATCTTGGAAAAATGTACGGTTCCCATGGAATAGGTTTGTTTTTGTCTAGGAACGAACCCGAAGCGAAGCAAGGGTGATTGATTCGCTAGTTTTTTTTATAAGAAAGAGACTACTGCATTTGAATATTTATTTGATGTCGGTCAATATCATCAACTCACAACAGTAACAATACATTTAAAATTGCATTTCATATCACAAACGAAATAGTAAAAGAAAAATCAACAATCCCTTTATCTTCTCTAGAATTATATTTATAATAGTTTTTCTTTGAAGCTCTGGAGTTAAATACGACAATCGGTCGGTTACTTGTACAGTAGACGACTTTCCACGTTTTCTCTTTGTAATCTCCTTTGAGAAATGTTTTTGCAAAATGCAATAATACTCGTTTAAGAACTATCTTAGTCTACAGAAGGAGCTATAAAACATTTTGCTTTATGTTGATTGATCCAATATGATGGGTCCCTTGTTCTGATATGTATGATCTGGATTTTCATTATTTTATCTAGAAAAAAGTATTTATATTTCTTATTATTTAAAAAAATCTTGCTCTAAAAAAGCAAACGCGGAATTTTTACAAGCCGAAAGTGTATACATAATATTTTATATCCAATGGACAGTTAATTATTAACGCAAATATGCAATATTTCTCAATTTACTCGAGCAACTATGGATCCACAAAAAATGTAGCGTATAATCATGATGCACGACATCTGGCCTCCATCGATCATCCCTGCAATTTTCCGCCGCTGGCCCAAATCTGGCCCTTGTCGGATTGCTTTGACGCGTTAATGCGTCACATCTCTACTTTACATGTTTTTTTATACTATTTCACATTCTGTACACAAACACTTATATTTCTTTTTATCATCATTACTTTTCTTAATATAATTATACATATGTATATGTAAAAAAAGGTATAAATATTTATACACTCACTGGCCTGTAGTAGACAATAGACATATGGAAATTGAATCGTATTAGTTAATTTTTAGGTTATTATACCTACTTGAAATAATAAGTATTTTTCAGAGTGCAATTTAGTTTTCACAAAAGTTTAGTGCTTCTATTTGTTAAAGGGTGAAATAGCTGTAAAATAACATTTTAATGGTTATGGTGAATAGCGGCTGCGATAGAATATTCTAAAGGTTGGCGTAACGGTCTAATTTCTACGCTCTTTGCAAACAAAAGCACGTTAAAAAATCTAATAGTTGCATTTTATGCTCGTTCAGGGAACTATGCGTGAAATTGCTATGAATGTGAGGCGTTAGGGGAGTTTTGTGAAAATAAAGTGAGTTTATTCATCTTTTATATTAATTAATGAATATTAAAAGTATGATTTAAATTAGTACTTTTACATAATAACCCTTTCGGGATAGATAAAACTTTACGATATCTATGTATATAAATCCGTTGTTGAAAATGACGCTAATTTTATCCTATATTTTGATATTTATGTCAAGTAAATAATATAATATACTAGCGAGTAGCGACTCTAAATTGGTCGAGCCGTTCTCGAGTTTTGCGCTTAGCAACATTCATTTTTATTTATATAGATTAATATGATATTAAATGAAAGGAGAATGACTGAAATAAGTGTTTATTTCTTCTTTAGTGCAAGTAGCACATTGGTATTGCCACCAGTCGTCATATCGTCGTAGTCGAAATCTAATGACTTATAAATGTTGCATTGTTAATGGGTGATTGGGTATTGTACCGTTGCAAATAATTAAAAAAATATATATTTTACACAGAATTTGCGTATGTACAGTAACTTTTTACATTAAAGCGAATTTATATTTAATTTAATGCCAACCATAACAGTTGACGCTAATATTGTAAATCACTTTACTAGAGAAAATGTTGCTTGGCTATTTGGCATTCTCTTTTCTATATAAAAATCTAGTCGAATAACCGCTACGTTTACGTTTTAAGCGACGTAGTCTTTATAGAAAATCTTATATGCTATACGTACATTAATTGGTACTAACGTTTCGACGTAAATTAGCATAATGTGTCGAGGCCCATTGGGCGATGTTTATCGGGATCGAGCATTTCTATGTAAATACAGATCGTGATTGTTGCTTGCATATAGTAGAATTGACTATCAGCCCTATTAATTACAGTGATTGAATATGTTCAGGCTAAGATATTGCGATCTTAGAACAACATTGTGTTTGCTTATCGAATTGTTCTATAATTAGGACGCGTATTAAATTATTTCTGCATAATTTTGTCGTGTACATATAAGTATATTAGTATAGCTTGTATGCATAGTCCCTAATAAATTCAAGTGTAAGTTCTGAATCCATATGTTTACAACTTTCACTTATATGTATGTATAATGCTTTTTAAACTTTAACTTTTTAATATTATCGAGAGTCCAGATTATAATATGTTACTGTATAAAATGTAATATAAAACAATAATCTATTTTTTTTGACAACTCATACTGTACAACAACAAACAACAGATACAACTATACTACAGATAATGCTCAATATTTAAAACCAAATTCTATATTCATCATAATAATAGTATTGGGAATAGGCATAACTGGCAAAATTTGGAACTTTTTGCATTATCTTTGTTCATATGTGTGTTCAATAGCATGGGATTAATGAAAACAGTTGAAAGACAAGATAGTGGATGACAAAAATTAAATGCTTGTGAGGGTCAAAAGGATCCTAATAACTTCGCTTGACGACTATCTCGCAGGGTTGACGTTTAAACTTTACCAGTAGATGTTTACTGGCTCCCAGTTGGGGCCACTTACGGAACAACACATAAAACTGTCGAGTTAAAGACGCTGGACAAGCTACATACGTTCGTTCCTACTATATTTAATATTTACTGGTAAAAATACGTGCTTGTCTAGTTTTATATAAAGTATTTTCTTATACAGAGATTTCGTATTATCATTACAGTTATTGATGATTTTTTTGTACTTTTAAATCAAAAGTCTTGAAAGGTTCCAAACGAATTTTCATTTTATAGCCGCTTCTATTGCCTCATATTTAAATACTAGCGAAATCCGCGACTTCGCTCGCGCTAAAATTACAACAAAAACAACTTTAAAAAGGTAGATTTCATACAAATTTTCATCCCTTATTTTATCTCCTTATAATGGATGGTTTTCAAAAAACGCTAAAACACGTATTTATTTGATTGTATTGAAGAGCATTAATACCAAGTTTCAATAAATTCTGATCATAAATATTTTTTGGGTTGTGTTTTAACGTGTATTCCTGTGGGAATGAGATAATCTCCCGCGGTAAAAAGTATCCTATATGTTGACCCGGATATCCAGCTACCATCATACCAAATTTCATCAAAATCCCTCCAGTGGTTTTTCTTTGATGCGGTAACAGACAGACAAAAATTCTAAAAACTTTAGATTTGACCTCTGTATCGATAATAATGTCTATTTCAATAAGATTTTCCAAAAAATATTTAAGGTATAGATTTGACTTGGTTAGAATTTTATTATATGTATAGATTAGACATATCAAGAAGGTTGAGTTGCTTCTGAATACTAATATAATTATCGTATTTTATCCTTGCATCTATTTCGTCATATGGGTACCTTTTTTGAAGTATTAAACTAACCTTTATGCACCATCAAAATGTAATCTTTGTTTCTGTGCTAAGTTTCATCGCTGTAGGCTTTTGGTAAAAAAAACAAAACGTAACGTTTAAATTTTAAATACATACACACACTGACACTTTTACATTTGTAATAATTTATTACTATTAAGGGCGATACGTTCGTTATTTATTTTTATTAATCTATATAGATGAGTATTATTTTCTTCTAGTAATTTACAGCATTGTATCAACGTTAAGCAGATAATTCCGGGTAGTTGCGTTGTAAGTGTCACCTGAGAGGTAATTGCCGCATTCCCCAACTGCTACACGTTGTTTTACTTGTGTGAGAAATCTTACACTGGAGTACTTACGAATAGTTTTGAACATTGATTAACTAATTTTATGATAAATTAAATAAAAATAGCATAAAGCTGATTTAATAAGTCTTAATTTTTATAATAATAATGATTGGATAGTGTTATAATATATTTTAAACATACGATAATTTTGTTATAAAGTACTTATACTTGTGTTTAAAATTTATGTATTACCGACCGGTATTAGCGACTTACCCTCACTTTGCTCGGGTTCGTCCCTAGATACGTTTTATTGGTTAATATGGAATCCCGTGGGAATGAGATAATCTCCCGCGGTTAAAAGTAGCCTATACCACTATCTAGCCCTCCAACTATCTCCACGCATAAAATCACGCTATTTAGATGTGAAAGAAGCACAAACAAACGAACAAAGAAACAAACAAACACGCGTTCACATTTATAATATTAAGTTTGGATTTTCTAATAACTAGATGTTCCATAGTTATTACATATGGTACGGTATAAAAGACAATGTGGTATTAGTAGCTTAATTATGTACATTTAGAGAAACACAGTCAACGATGTTTTCTACTTTCTCTTTGCACGATACCCCTGATGTCCCTATATAATGGAAAACATAAATCTTAGAGACAATTTAGGGTCGGGAAATCTGAAGCGACCGCAAGCTAAAGACGTGGCCGTGTTCGGCTTTCACGCTTCTTGACAACGTTTCACTCGAAACAAAAATATTTTACCATATAATACATAATCCTTATTAAACTGTATGAGAGCTCAATTTTGTTCCAAAGTGTAAGATACTATTTACATTCTACCGAAGAATATCATTAAAATAAATTATTATGCACTTTATGTACATAAGATTAAGTTGAATTTACCATATACTTACTAGCAGTACATTAACGGCAGTACACTAAATGCTATACGAGTAGCCAAGTTAATGCCATCCTGGTCACGTCTCGTTACCGTCGTTGGACCTAGTCGGTCAAACTGACACATAAGTGTCAATCCTGCTAACAAATCAGCTGAAACAATTTTGATCGTGACGGCAATATGCCGAATTTTCAAACATTAATTTTAATTACTTCCATATACATATTATGTTGTTTGGAAGCGATCTCTTTTAGAGGAAATATCACTTATACCCACTTTACTTACTAATCTCTATGTATTTTTCTATTTAAAATACGATTAAGATATGTTAGATTAGTCTGGTGGCTTCGAATTTAATGAAGGTAGATAATAATCGAGCAAGTCAATATTTAAACGGTTTAATTTATTAATTTACATTCATGAATCTCATAAGTTATATCATAATATCTATCATACATTTTTACGAATATAGTTGTTAAATTATTGCTCAAAGAGAATTTATATGGACCATTTATAATGAAATGATATTAAATAGCATCGGAATGTTTGTTTATATTTATTATTAAACGAATTTAATGCTAACGAAAGTAAATTTACTTTAACTAGATCGTGTTGTTATAAACAGAAGAAATTTATATCTTTATTATAATGATTTTTTTCTTTAAATCTAAGAATATGTACTGAGATTATATTGCTGCGATTGCTTACTAAGAATCTACGATCTTACATCATATACACTGACACGTAAGTACATGAAGCGGCAGCTTACAAAGAAACCACTCTGTCGAGCTCTATTCTCGCTCGACTTATAAGTATAATAATGCTACGCGTTGGACGCCTGCCTGGTGCTTTAAACATGCACAATTTTAACAAGATCATTATTGAAGAATCATATGTGTGGCCATTAGATAATAATCTGCTTTATGTGGGAATCGAATTCGCTACAACTGGCGTAGAATGAATGTTAATTTAACTCAGGCACTATATGACAAAGTGTCGAGTGTAAATCTGTGTATCTATATTAGATATTTTAGATTTTGCCATTTTCAAATTTAATATGGTTTTAAATCCTACAAACGTCTTATCGTTTGAGTTTACCAAATTAGAGTTTGTAGAAACTGCAAGCGTATCCGCCTTCGAAGATTTCGAACTGCGGATGCAACTGTAATTCACTATTAAACGTTGTCATTGTTCTTGCCACACTTTGATAAGAGTCAGCAGTTTCACCAACGACGAGATTTTCGCTTATGTCAATAGCTACTAATTTAATGGAATTCCTCTAACAGTAATCGAGAATATATTATTCATTTTACCTAATGTTACGTACTTAACGTTGTACATACATAATATATTTATATTTTAAGTAAAATGTATTTTGTTACACAATAGTGATCTTTATACATATAAATTTAAATATTTTGATTTGATAAGAATATTTCTTTTTTTTTTCTATTATAGAGGAATTATTTCTTTTTTTAAAATTGCATGTAAAATAATTAAAAGTTATGTTGTTTCATAAAACAATTTTCACCGAATACAAGAAGCACCTTCTATAATAAAAAAATGGGTTTGTTTACTATTCAAGTACTGTGTTCTGCGCGATGTAAGTGAAACTTGCTATAATTGTTCTGAAAGTTTTCTACTTCGCGGGGTGGAATGCGTTCCTTAATAGTGTGTCTCAAACGTGCGCCACTGGTATTTGTTAATTTCGCGGCATGTTTACTTTGCCCACGTTTCTCTGTATTAGATTTACCGAATTTATCCGCATCTGTACAGCCATATGGTGCTAATTTCCTTTTTGCTGTATAAACCCCTTTGTTCATATTACGGCGTATCGATTAATTATATATTAGTGTTTTTTATAGTAAAAATTGCAATTTAAAAGTTATTTGAGTAATATAATTTTCATTTAATTATTGCTTTTAAACTTCCAACTTTAGGTTTCTTTTAATTACAGATTATATATCATCCCACGGTTAATTTTACATACAATTATGTACAATTGTGTGTTTAGTAAACCAAAAATGCACCTGCTGATAAAAGATCTATGCATACTATACCTATACATATATAAAAAATCATGCTTATCGATTGCTACTTCTATGAAAGATTAAACAACAAATATAAATATAAATAAATAAATATGTTGGGACATTTACACACAGCACCATCTAGTTCCATGGTAAGCTACGAGGCTTGTGTTATGGATACCAGACAATTGATACACTACACATATATAACTTTAAATACAAACATATTATAAATATAAACACCCATAACTGGAGTACAAACATTCGTGCTCATCACACAAATGAATGCTCCCAGCGGGACTCGAACCCGGCCGCTGGCACAGCAAATAGGGTCACTACAAACTGAGCCAAAAGTGTCGTCAAACAAATACATTTTTGATCGTTTTTTATAATATAAATAAGCATTAGTTTTATCTTAGCACAGCCTTTAGTTTTTTTCTTAAACATTGTAAACGAGAAACTAATAAAATGCTAAGTGATTCACGGCCACCAATCAAATCTTTAATAATGGGGAGAATTGTTGCACTCTTTCCAACTATGCAACTAATAACCGCCCGCTATTTATGACTGCCTCGGCGCAGTAATTGCAACTTATAATGATTTGTGGTCGCCTCTGTCTTAAAGTTCCACCATAAGCTTACGTGTTCCCATTTAAACTGATGACTTTATTCCGGTTAGTTTATAAACTATTTGTATTAGCGAGACTATTTGTGTCACTTATCGAAGTGTTTCGAGCAGTATCGGGATTAATTGCGGACGGTTAGGAAGCCTGATGCCGCCTTTAGGTTTACGCATAACGGCTTGGAGTTTATCAAACACTAAATTGTTCAAGTTATGTGAAATAATTTGTCTTAATAAATAAATTTTGTCCATACCTATTTCAATTAACATTTATATTTAATTTAATATTTCATTCTAATCAATTTGAGCAAGAATGTAAGAGAAATCTTTAGCGTGCCACACTAATTTTCTTGTTATTTCTTAACAATTGTGCGTAGTATTTTATTTCGTTATCTTTCATCCCATTTGCTATCCGTGTGGGGCCGATTGCCTCCCCATAAAACACCTCGTTCTATGGAAATCCTACCTGATACGATCTCTGATGCTCCCTTTTGGTTTATTGACTAAATAATACCGCTTTGTCCCTGTATAATTATTTCCCTTTCTGTCTTTTATTTGTATAACTGCGGGTTTATTAAGCAGAAGAAAAAAATAAACAAATTAGAATCATATTTAAAGTAACAATAATAGAAAAATTATATGTACATATGTTATTCACTAAAAGCTATAGCTACGAGCATGTTCCCGTTAGAGCATCATCTCTTTTTATATTAAGGTTTTTATACTTGACTATAATAGGGAAGATGTGTAATAACAAAATTTTCATCATCACATCGATTAATAATTTCATCAAGTTACGTCCAAAGACCGAATCCGTTTAGCTATTAATGAGATTAACGTTTGTATACGTATATGTTACTGGCCAAAGCTGATTTCTTGCCAAACTAGTTTATCCTAGGCCAAACCTATACTAGTTTAGCCTAGAATGTTTCCTATGTATTATACTGCAGCCGAATAATACATCAAAATCAGTTTGGCCTAGGCCAAACTATTTAAACCTAAACTATTTAGGCCAAACTAGATTGTCCTGGGCTAAACTAGTATATTCTGACATACTTAAGATGAACTAGTTTGGCCTAGGACAAACCAATGTGACCTGATATCGGGTTTGGCCGGTAACATATACAAACGCACAGATTTCTGATTATTACGATTTATAAGTGGAAGTTTTAGTTAATAATTATTGTTTGATTATAATGAAAAATAACTTATGCAATAATTCTAAATAAAATCCTTTATAAATATCTAATGAACTTTCAGGGCGTTCTCATCTGGCCACATTTTAGTTAACGATTCACGTGTTAAGCGGGCAAGTTAAATGCACCAGCTATCGGACACCTGCGCTGATCTACAGCGGGGACATGACTGTAATGTATCGGCTAGAGTGTGCTTAGATCGGGTTTTTGGGATAATGGTCTAATTTGTGTAATGGCTCTTTACTCAATTATGTCTAGAAAATTCATATTTTTAGTTTTAATTATTTATTTTACTTACTATGTTCTCCTAGAATATACATATCTGTACAAAACTTAAATTATAAGTTAACAGTATTTTTCTAAATATGTTTAACCGATTTAATTGTAAACGTTTTCTTCATAATATTCCCTTTCCTCTCAACAAAAAGTTATCAGGTTACGTAAGGATAACATTTGTAATCCTAAACTGGTATTGATGTTCTATTGAAATGAATTACAAATTTCAAAGCTTTCTTTAAGAGGCTCGTTTAATAAACAGGCTCCTTCAAACAGCATTTGAGTTTACGAGATGTTTTTTGATTGTACTTGAACGATGAAGTGCCATAGCATGGACTTTTATGTTTATTTTTTTTATTTTACTATTTCTGTTTTAACAAATCAAAGTAGTTTTTAGGGTGCTTTTTAAAATGCAAAAGTATATAAATAATACAAATAAATCTATCATATTATTTACAATTAAGTGAATATTACATTTTTTTTCTTATAAACTTACATTTAAGTTTGATGAAGAACCCTCTTTAGCTCCTTTCGTGACATTTACGGCTCTATGAATACTTATAGTCGCTTATCTGAATTTATATTCATATTTTTTCTTTCGTTTTATCCATGAATTTAGTTAAGAAAGTAGTAAATATTAGTGTTTTTTCATAATATATAAAATACCACTCCGGATAATAAATATATACATACATAGCTTACTCAATAAATAATTATTAAACATTTGGTAAAAAAATCCTTTAAAATTGAAATTTTGTATTAATACAATGTATATAGTACCTAGTTTCAAATGAAATTGGTTTACACTATAAATACAACCTAAGTAAACTATGTGATTAATTTTATTTAATCTATCATATATCTATATAATTAGGTGTATTATATAGAGATACGTTTATACAAGCAGACTTGACTTATAAATGTCTTTGGTCACGTACTTACTGCCTTCATATTGCACAGCCACCTTTGGTGGAAAAGTGCCAAAGATGTTTCATGAAATAGATATCTAGAATTGTATTACGATAGCGGAGGCGCAATACGAATCGAAACTTAAGACGTTCATAAACATCACACACGATTACTCTAAACTTTTCCAATGCCACACGGGGCTCGTTACTTTCCAACTATATTCCAGTACTTGCAGCTTATGTCGCATTTTACACTATCTCCTTTTCTTTCTTTTGCCCTTAAAAACATGAGATGGCAACACTTTCAGTTAATTTTTACTCAATTCTCGGCTCGCACACATTACGTTAATTCGTTCTAGGATGCCCACTCAACGCTAAGTTAGGGCGGACGTGATATTTGTTTTTGTTCTTCTATTTTAGTTTCTCGTAATTTGATTGTTTTCAATGCGGTGTTTTTCATTGCTTTGTTTCGAGTCTATTTTTTTCTTAATATTTATCTACCGGTATTAAGAAAGTTAGTTCACTTTTTTATAGGGGCTGAATAATAAACGGGCTTTAATGGAAGACGTTGAAATTTTAGTTTACAAAATGAACATAATTTTGACGTAAAGCTTAGGTGTTCGTTGCACAGAATATTGCAACGGTCGATATAAGTACGGCTCTACGAACCTATGAAATCTAAATGTGGATAAGGCACGTTTTATCAAATATTAAATTTAGACCACTTTTACATATAAACTTCACAGTTAGTATTTTTATGTTTTACTTTGTTTTAAGTGATTGGCGTGCCTGAACAAAGAATTCAGTTTAATTGTGGACAGAGCTAGGAAATTAAATTCGGCAGATAGAGTCAGTCTAGTAAAGTAAGTGACCTACACTTATTTGTAACATCTTTCATTCCTTTTAAGCCATTTGTATAAACATTATTTTATGTTATACTTCGTATGTTTTCTTATTGAAATATTTTCACTCAATTTCTTCTTCAAAAGAAAAGCTTGCAATAAACTAAGTAATCTACTCCGTCTATATCTTGTCTAATGTTTTTACCTCACGGCCTGCTTATTAGTACCGGCTTCCGCTTACTCATAAACGGTGTTCGCCATTTTCTTTCTTACACCCCGCAAAAATAGGTTTAACGTGCGTTCAACTCGGCTTACCTGGTGTTAAGTTTAATAAGAATAGCCTTTTAATGCGCCTTCTTTAAATTTCCTTGCAAAAGAGTGGTCGAGTGAACGGAATTTTTACAAAATAACTAAATATTTATACGCTTTCGAAAGCTTTTAACCAAAGGGTTATAATAAACATTGAATTATTATGTATGCTATATAAATACGATGCATATGTAAGGAATCAAATTTATATGTTATTTTATTTGTTTATAGCCACATTAAAGAGATAATAGAGTGGTGAAATCTCAATCTTTGTTCTCTATTTGCTATAGTTCAAGCATTGCTTATTATTTGTTTGTTTGTTTGTTGGGCCCGGCGTTTGTCAACACTGATCTCTAATGGAGAGGGGAAAATATTCTTATTCTCAATAAAGATTTGACATCTTTCGCATCTATAGTTTTGTGCTCCCATAATTGCTTCAACGTTTATATTTTACTAGCGACTCACCCTCGCTTCGCTTCGGGTTCGTCCCTAGACAAAAACACATTTTTTCCGGGATGATATATAGCCTTCCCATTCCCTTCCCTTTCCCTAGCCTATAGCCTTCCTCAGTTAACGGGCTATCTAATGCAAAAAGAATTTTTCAAATCGGATTAGTAGTTTCTGAGATTAGCGCGTTCAACCAAACAAACAAACAAACAAACAAACTCTTCAGCTTTATAATATTAGTATAGATTATTCTTACGTTTTGTTCGTGGCAAGAAATATTTTCCCGCAGTAAAAAGTTGCATGTCACTTTCCAATCTTTTCAACTATGCATAAAATCATCAATCTCACTCCGTGTCAACATGAAAGAATGTCATTCAAATAAATAAACGAACACACTTCCACTTTTATAAAGTTGGTGAATATTTAGGATGACTTTTTAACGGATATAATAACATTAATAATATATAATTTTATTTTCTGAATCAGAACTTTTCTGTGTGCGTAAATTGTCTTTAGTGAACAAAACTAAATTAAATAATATATATATTTAAACAAGCTTTTATTAAAATGCTCTAAAACGGAGAAAATATTAAAACGAGTCCAAACGCGACGGTTTTTTCTTGTTTAGTTTAGGAGTTCCTATGGCCACCTTCCGACACCATCTTGAGACCAGCTTCATGGTACCATGTTATTGCATTGTCACCGAAGTTACGTAAGTAAACCAAATTTCAACCTAATCTAAAGACAGGAAGTGGTTCTAATTTAACTCGCAAGATTTGTGCCATACTAATATACTAACAGGGCAAGTTAAATAAAAGCTTGTAAATACATCTTTATTTAATAATATGTTGTATAATAATAGTAACTTAATGATAAGTCAAATAACTACGGTACTTTGAAAACGTTCCAGTAAGTTCTGCCAATACAACTGTTATAATCGTAAAATTTAACTACTTTTAAACTTTTATCTCAATGTTGATTGGTTATGGTTTTTATTTTATGTTTGCCCTTTTTATTTTTGCCGCACTCTGTGTACTGTAGTGACTTTATTTAGGCAATTGATTTTGTCAGGTTAGATCAAAACTAAAATAAAATGTTTTTATTCAATTTATAATATTTGTACGCTATAGTAGAGGTGGTAAATAAGCATACTGCCTGTATTATGGCAAAAACCATGAACATGAACGCTTGGGATACTAAGGCCATCATCCTTAGACTACTCTCTTATTTGAAGGAAAAAAAGGACATCAGGATAAAGGTATAGGTACTCTCAAAATTTTTTTACATTAAGTTATTATATTTATCCTTACTATAAATTAAGTACCATTAACCTAACCATCTCAGTGTTGGTGAATTATAGGTAGTACATTTTAAGCTCAGTTACGTATTAGTTCACATATCGAGAACTATTTACATACGTGGCAGAAGTAAAGTCGAATGGAATAAGCATTTTTGTGCAAATCTCCAGTTTTAATTAAAACTTGGCGTTAGTTAAGCGTGAATCATATTCATGGATATACTGTAACTGCCCCAAAAGAGACATTAGATGCACTGCTAACATTTATTTTACCAAGTCAAGCTAGTTGAGAAAAATTGTTTCATGTCCCACTGGGATTTGAAGACATAAGGCGTTCGGACAATTTCAGAGGCTATAATAAAAGTAGTAAAAGTAAATTTTTATCTGAATTCTTACTCGAACTTATCTACAATCATTTGATTTGGTTTGATATGTTACAATTGTTTATTAACAAATAAATTTTGCTATAATCCTATTCATATTTACTCTATGGATTCTTTATTATAGGATAACTTTATTCGTTATTTATAAAACTGAAAGACATACTGGTAAGACATAATGGTGAATTTGTTTATAAGAAACGATTATTGTGCTATTTTAAGGCTCTATTGAAATTGGTTAATCTGCTTGGAACTTGCAATACCTTTTTTTTAACGTTAGAGATATGCATTGAGGCATACCACCTGCATACATACAGATGATTATGTGGGACTCGCTGGCAAAGCCATTAAAACCTAACGGATCTCCTCTGTCTTAAAGGGGCGTTGCAGGTTCGCTTGCGCACTCAACTACGACGCCCCGACGGCAGGTCTGCCGAAGCAGATCACAACGACCATGGGGTTACTCCAATAATCCACTCTGCTATCAGAGAAGTACCACCAAAGTGGACCGCTAACCAGTGCGTTTCTTGGCTTCTCGGCCGGCTAGCCATACCCATTACATACCATAGTGACTTATACCTAATACTCGTTATTCACTGGGGATAGAAAGGTTTAAAAGTTTAAACGCTTTAGAATCTGTAAAAATTCTAATGTCTCTTAGGCTTATTTCCAGGATTACTTAATTTTGAAAACTCACATAACTTTGTAGATTACCCAAACAAAATAATAATGCAAAGACTTCCTTATCTTTCCTTCGTAATGTGTAGTTATTATATGTGTGTTTTGTGTACACAAATAAAATAAATTCCCTTAACATTTTAAATTTTATAATAAGTAAATAAATAATATTACAGGATTTTTAACCAAATTTTGTTTACCGATTATATTTAAGTAACCGTGGCTTATCTCCGTTCAAGTAATCTTTTTGAATAGAATAAACATTAAACACCATTTACTTCTGTTGTTTATCGTTAAATACCTTTTTATAGAGCTTAAGACCGAGATAACGTATTAATAGTGTTTTTCGTTCATATCTTGTCAAAAAAATATTTTCGTATATTCGATGCAATAAAAGATATTAGGTATAACATAATATCTTTTATATTTTAAAAGATATATATGTTATAACTAGTTAGGTATTGGTTTAAAATTGTAATTAAGTATATGTTAATTTTGATTGAAATTTCGTATCCATAGCACCTTAAGAAAAAGAAAATAAATCTATTAACCAAACTGTAGAAATCGACATTTGTGTGTCTAACCCGAATTCATTGGAAGCAATCTCCACTATATCAAAATGTCACGCACGTCCCTAAGTTTTGGTGGCCTTTATTCATCAGACCCTAGTACACCGATACTGTATAATGAAACAAATCTCGAGTTGAATACCTCTAGGCTTCCTTCACAAAGGACTGCCCAATTGTTGTCAAATGAAGATTCAATTGGGGCATAATAAATTAGTTCAGCTTGCTCCGGTCCCTTCGTTTACAGTCACACAACCAGACCTCAGATAAGCACGGCTGTATCATTGTTATTTAGTATGCCCATTTGTTATTGAACGAGTTAGGTTTTCAAATTTTCACGCAATCATTCGGAATAAAAGCAAGAATTGGAATTTATATTAAAGAAGCTTCGTGTATATTGTATTAATAGTATAATTTTATTCGTAGAAGTCATGTTACGTCTCCACTATAAAAAACGTCATTAAAATAGTTGATCGATTATTACGGCTGAATCTGGAATAGATTTTATATTAAATTACACACGGCTAAAATAAATATAAATTTTCGAAACTGTTTGTTAGGATTTCATATTGAAATGGTATTAAAGGAACCCTTATGTGAAATATCATTCACTCTGTTTCCACCCTCGAAATTTGCGAAGCGAAAAAAGGAATAGTACATAAGAGCTTTAGAAAAATGTTTCAGGAAAAATAAAAAGTTGTCTAACTAGCGCAGTTTTTAGATCTCTCCGAGCCTTACAAATTTACTTTCAAAGAATTGAATCCTCGATGCCCGAATCTGACTTGCACTTACAATTGGCCAGTTTTTTTATTACTGTATCTGATGTACAAAAGAAAGTAATTTAAAACAAAATTCCGTTTAATTTGCGACCAAAAGTGTTACTTGCGTATTGTACATACCTATTTGATATTAGTTTAATCAATCACAAGATATTTTTTTTTATCTAAACGATGTAACTTAGTCACAAATTTTTTTTTTTCATTGAAATTTACTAAAAATTTACGTCTTTATTCCTATATTACCTTGAAAAGGTCAAATTGGCAGTTATAAGATTCAAATTCTTCACATAGGGCTCTTTGCCTAGTCAAATGTTGGGGGCGACACCGTCCATTATTGCCTTCTGAACAAACATTAGGGGTTTACTTAAGTGTCACCTCTTTTGTCCCCACCCTGATCCTGCGAACAATTGGCAATTCTATATAACTTGTGGCCGAATATGGTATTCGCATACGATTGTCTGACTCCTTTGTGGCGTAAGTAAGCGGAAAATGATACCTAATTGCAGATAATGTCTTTGATTCTGTCCAAGTTCATATTTATTTTATCGTAATATCTAACTATAATATGAAGTATAAAATATTTCTAATCATGAATAGAAATGTAGTATTGTGTTTAGTCATAAGTTATAAGCATTCTTTTCATAGAACATAGATATTTAACTAAATGGAGGATTGATAAGGTACTATGTGGTACTTGATTTACCTGAAGTTGCTTTATGCAACGTAGGTTAACGCAGGTTCGATTCCTGTGTACAGTTAACGTTATGCACGCCATTGACCAATTGATAATGCAGATTTTCAATATCTCTTACTTTGATTTCAATTTCAATCGACTTATTTAATATGCAAAGACTCGATAAAAATCTTCCTTTTATTTTAATATTCATGAAATTAATTCTGTACTATTTTTTATATCAAAAGCATAGAGCTCCGTAATATATATAGCACATAAACAATATTTTAAGTAGAAATAATGACCAATGTTGTGCTATGAATACTATATCAACTCTACTTTACAGTACAGTACATTTCACATGGGAAGTTCACAGTGAGTATATTTTATTTTTATTTGCAAACCTCGGTGTTACATTTTTTTATGTTGATAGTACGTTTTATTGAATAACTTAAGACATATGAATTCCAACGAATGTTGAAAATAGTTTGATGCCTAAAAATCATTAAGAAATATCCAATAATACATCAAATAATCTTGACATGGCCTTCTAATGAGACTGTGCAGATAATTGGTAGCCTGCTCTGTATTGCTCTTCAGTAAGTGGAATGAATAGGGCTGTATGATGAAATAGATCAATGAAAAAAATCATGAAACAAATGCTTTTCAACTAAGGCAATTATTCCAAAGTAAAGCAACCTTGTTCCCTGAAGAGTTGAATGAAAAAAATCTCGTAATCTAAATTGAAACTACAATGAAATAAAAGTATCGTTTAAAGTTATTAGTGTAGTATTAATTTAAAACTGCTTTTATTTTTTGCGATAAGATTATTAAGTAAGTATAAAATATAATTAGTTTTACTATACTACTTAAACGTTATCGTTATTCAAATGTTATTTCTATCGTCTAGACCGAAACACGTTACATATAAAAAAGTCTCTAAAATAAAGTAGTCACTTCAAGAAATCATTTTTATTGCTCGTTAAAAGGACAATGTTTTTGGGCGCTGCTATGTTTTACGACTGTTTCATTTTCATTTAGTCTTAAGTGAAATGGCAGTAAAGAACGCATAATATTTTAAACGTTTCTACGAAATATTAACTTCAACTTTAACTTGATATTATATTACAGAGAAATGAAATTGTTAGAATTTCAGTGTACTATGGTATCTTTAATTTCTTTAAATCTACAATGAATAAAGCAGAATATATGTAATTATCTATTTAGTTAAATAACATATGTATTGTCCATTACATATCACGATTTGAATATATGCTATACTAAGAGTCCAAGCTCTTACTTTGTACGTAAAATTCAAACCCTAATACCAATGTGTCCCCGACAATTGTAGTGCACTGTTCGAGCGGAATATTCATTACAGAATTAGTGAAAGTATACAAATGTAATCAGATCAATCCGATGTTCAGTTACTGAGTGCTTGAAGGAATAAAATTAAACAATAAACCAGTAAATACACTTTTACATCTATATTATTATATGTTTGCGCTACTTGATAGTGAAGTAGCATAAATATAGTGAAAGGCAGTAAAATATAAAAGTGAACCATACATTCCGTAAATATCTTTCATAATTTTAGCTAAAACAATAACTCGACCTAATCATACGTGAAGATATTATCAAAATTATGCGTGGCAGCGCCGCCATGCCTCACTTGGTATCGGTTAGGAAACTTGCCAGTTTCTTTGCTGGTCGTACGTCGTATGGTAATTTACCTTCCTTCCTTGTGGCCGCAAACATAAATTAGGTGCCAGCCACCGGCCTCGTTGAAAAATTACCAACTTCTGCGGAAACAACGGCTTAGTCTATCTGGATGCGGTCGTCTAATTCACTTCTTATAATAAATAGTGCGTTTAAAATTTATTCATGTTACAGGAATTTGTGCCATACACCTTTCTATACATATTGTATTATATTGCTAATAATTTTCATTAATACTGTCTGTTTCCTTTATAATTTTAATTCAATCATTATTAGATATTTTTCTATTATAATAAACTCATACTCTTTTTAATTTATTAAAACGATTCAAAGAGCTATTACGCTCATAAAATATTACATTTTATATGTGACAACTTTCTGATTGTTCAAAGTTCATTGCTAATAAGCAAAGTTTGGCAAAACTTCGTTTCCACCCTTTGCTCATACAGTTAACTAATTTCATGACTTCCAAATCAAAAATTATGACTTTATGTGAATTACATTATTCATTTCAATTAACGCGCTGGCTGTTTTGTATTTAAGTGCGGGACTCTTATTTTAGTAGGCGATACATATTTGATGTATATTCTGTGCGTTTATCGATCCGTCTTTATCATTGATTGAAATTTTTAGTATGTAAATTCTACAATTACACTTTCAATTCCCTTTGAACTTGTTCAGCTCGCTTTGATAAAATTAAAACATAGAAAATGTCTCTATTAAGTAACGTAGATAACGTAAGTAACGTGTGTTTAGTAGTACCTACTATTTGGCATAGTTTTTGTATTTTAGTTATAGTTTAAGATAACGTAACATATGCGAGCTAAAAGTTGGCCTCTTTTTTACATTTTAGTGTATTTGTATTATATAACAGAACTACTTATATAAAAGTGTATATAACGTTTTTTTAATCCTTACTAGTGATAGTCTTTACTCATATGAACCGCAATGAACTAATATGCCAAGAGAACAACTTTCTATAAATAATCAGTTCTAAATGAGCTCTATGCAAAATATCATTTTGATCCGCTGCTTATTTACTGTGTAAAAAATATCAACTGAAACACATCTCGCTTATAATATCAAATACTTGTAAAGATTTTATTGAACGTTAATACTACTTAGTGGAGTGTTATTTATTCTACAAGGTCTTGAAATATTTATTTTACATGCATTTGCATACCCATTTTTATTTCGATTAGATTTGAGGACTGTAATGACTTAAATAAAATAAATAAATGAAAGTTTTAGTAAAAACTAGCGACTCACCCTCGCTTCGCTCGGGTTCGTCCCTCCGTTTTAAGGTTTAGTATGGATTTCTCAGAGATTAGATATTTTCCCCCAGTAAAACGTATCCTTTATGTTGACCCGGATAACCAGTTATCATCGTACGAAATTTCATCCAAATCTCTCCAGTGGTTTTCTCGTGATGCGGTCACAGTCAGACACAGATAAAAATTATAAAAACTATAGATACGGCCTGATATTTCAATAAGATTTTCCAAAAAATATTTAATGTACAGATTCGACTCAGTTACAACTTTATTATATGTATACATAAAATATTGTATTATATACCTTTTATGTAAAATTAAGATTTTACAATCAGCAAAGGTATTTTAGATTCTAATTTCATTTATTTAGCAATAAATTTAGTATTCTAATAAACTGAAACGGACAGAGTTCCACGATTTATGTTCTGAAAGTGAAGTCGACACAAATCCGGGAAATGCAGTTGGTTGTAGATTTACCTTGCATTAGATTTTAGCATAAATTCCTATTTTCCACCAAAACAACCGCGACATTCCGGACAGATGGAGCGCCTCAAATTAAGAATATTTTAATTATCTCAGAAATGGAAAGTAATTTAACGTTTATGTAATTAATCTTCATGAGAATAACTACAAGGCTGCAAAGTTTTACTCATTTTAAAATAGATGCGTGTAGATATTGCACAGCTATCAACACTACTAGACGTGCAAGATCTAGATGTATTGTTTGCTAATTCTCTCATATAACAAATATAAGTTAAACTATGCTTATGAAGAATTTCTAGAACTTAATTATTTAAACGTTAATTTGTTTGATGAATCTTCTTATCTTGTATTGCATTCAGTTAGTCATCACTTAACTTGCCTTGCTTTAGTAATAGGTATAGGCTAGTGGTTGATAGCAGGCTACGTAAACATATAGAAAGACCTGGCGTCGACCCAACTTCAACCCGATGTATGATGCAAAGAAAAAAATCTCAATACATGGGTTATGCTGTGTCGCACTAAAGTTGCCGATATGCAAATCTCTATGAACCTTCGGAGATGCTTGCGCTCGTTGCTTTTTATCTGCATTTTTTTCTGCATTTCTTTTACCGTTTAAGCAAACTTGCACGGCTTACGGGGTGAGCCGGTCCCATTGGACTCATTCTCATTTGCGATTACGAACCTAGTTATCTGAACGTTTATGGCACTTTAAAAAACCATTACTTTTGTTTAGTGTTATTCTTTTAGCGATTCATGAATCATATTTAGTAATAATATTTTTGATGTAATGTAAGGCTGACAAGATAATGCATATTATATACTAGCGGCTCACCCTCGCTTCGCTAGAATTCGCCTCTAGAAAAACAAAAATAAACCTATCCCTCGAGTACCGTATATTTTTCTGGGATAAAAAGTAGTCTTATTCCAGACTATAATCTATCCCTGTGTCAAATTTCATCCAGTTCCGTGTAGACGTTCTTAAGTGAAAGAGTAACAAACATCCATACTCACCAACTTTCACATTTATAATATTAGTATAGCTTATCTAAATAAGTCAAAATCATTTCCAATCGCAATCTCAATTCCGGATATAGTTTGGTATCGATCTAAAACAAAAATGTCTCCACCGTGTTACCCAATTAGAGCTGACATTGATTCCGTCTGCAGGCTCTGGATGGCTGGACCAAAATAAACGGCGATCGATGCAACTCGCTGCCGAATGTAAACTTTATGAGTTTGCAAATTCTGGCCAGTACATTTCTCTGTTCTGTAACAACGGAAATAAAGAGGTTATACCTCAAAGGATAATGGGCATTCCGTCCCCAGAGTGTATCAAGTTGAGACATATGTCATTTTGAAGAGCAGAAGAATAGCTTCAATTTATTGTATGACACCAACACTGAGATTCGTGCAGGGAAACAACTATGGGAAGCCTGTGAAAGTCTAAAACAGTATGACGTATGTACATCACTTTAAAGGTCATAATAATAGCTTTATTTTATTGTACAGCGCCAAACGTGAGACAGTTACATGGAAGAATTATGAATTATTTTATTGAAACAACTTGTAGACATGGATCAGAAGCGAGATGAGTCAAATTATTTAGCAAGGCATTATCGCCCTTTTTACAGAACAGTACAACTACGCTTCTGCCCCATAATTGTGGGGGTTTCCTTCGAGTATGATGGAATTAAGTAACATTCTCAGAAATTCAGCCGTAGTTCCACCTGCACCCGGTGCTTTGTTGTTCTTAATCTGTTTTAGTGACGTCCGGGATTTCTTCGGTATAGTGTCGGGTTAGCCTGGCCCTTAATCATTGTCCAGCTATAGAGTAGCTATTGAGCTATCCATAAAATTTCGCGATCCCTCCCATTACTAAACTCGGGAATAGACAATATAATCCTATTGTTGTCGGTTTTGAACTGTATTAGCTGGTTTTGCCCAATATATAAATCAAAAAACCTCGAAAACCTTTGGAGTGTTTGGATGACTGTAAGATCATCTTTCTCCTTTCTGCCACGAACTCGAGAGTAGGATCAGCAATCTTTTTAGGTCTATTTTTAGAGTGTGTTTAGAACCCAACTGATTCGACACCTTTGGGAAACCCATCATTAAAAGTAGCCACATCGCTATCGCAATCAAAACGGTTTTAGAGTTCCAGCTGAAAGCTTAAGGGGTTTTGTATTTGATGTGGCACTGGTAGGAACGTGGACTTCTTCAGTTGGAATCAGTTGGATGCGTTCAAGCTGTACATAGTTACCATGCTGTACAAGACATCACAAGATACGATAAACCCGACACCACCTTGGGACTGTTGGTCACCCGAAAACAGAACAGGTGACCAGATTTGAGCATCATCGAGTTGTCCCCCCTCTTTTCGAACTTCCAATAACCCTATAATATCCCATCGTAACCTGCTCAATTCTTCCTCATTTATTCATTCAGCTACCCTGTACAGGGCTGCAAAAGTCGCAATATGTGCGAATGTGTGTAAAAACAGACGGCACGGTACGATATAAAATAATATTTATGAAAATATTGTACAATCTAAATTATACTGTTTTACTTTCAAGAATTTAATAAAATTAAATGATTCATAATTCTATCCCTGCACGAGTCTCAGTGTTGGTGTCATACAATAAATTGAAGCTATACTTCTGATCTTTAAAATGACATATGTCTCAACTTGATACACTCTGGGGACGAATCCCATACAAAGTTGCCCATTCTCCTTTTTGCACGTTATTTCCTTGGTTATGACTAAACGGTATCGATAGTTAGTAACGAATCGCTGCTGTTTGGCTCCAGTCGAAATTCTCAGTTGGGAGAATTCGTATGGATTCGAAATCATATGTCTAAATATTAAGTTATTGTGTCTAACTATTAAACATTGCATATAGTTATATCATACATATATAAATGAAAATGAAATGCTGACATGAAATACAAACAGACACTGCAATTTTATTTATCTGTATAGATAATACACATACCTTTTAAAATGCATGAAATTCGTTTAAATGAAAAGCGGCGCATCAACCGCACTTATACAGTTTTAGATTTATTTATACGGCATGATTGAAGTTTTAAGCGGCTTGTGACTCGTTCAGTTTTGCACTAATTATAGAGCGAGTAACAGAGAGCATGTAAATGTACTACTGAATATGAAATTAATTTTTGAGGTTTGACTAAGTTGAAGTAATAGATATTTTTAGAGTACTTTATTTAATATAAGTAATTAACATAATACAGGAATATACTTATATAATCCTTGACTTGGTCAGCGCCTACATATACGCATACGCCCATTAATTTTCTTCGATTTGAAATGTTGAACATCGTGCGGATTAAACGTATCTGTAGCAAAATCACTACGTATGCATTCAACATTTCAAAGCAATGGCAGCCACATATTGAAGCTGAGCTTCGATTGGAACCGCTGCGGTATATCTGGCTTACGTATTTGAACAATACCTTTTAAACACAAAGCAACCTGCAAGTAACGATCGCACAGTGACTGCCAATATGACTCTTATGTTCGACGCTTTATGATATATATGCTCTCAGTTTACGCGTCCTGGGATTGTTATCAGAAAAAAACGAATGTGTACGATGGCTATCGTGCTCTATATTGAAGTATTTATTGCAAATGCACCTGTATGGAGTTAATTAACATTATAACAAAACAATTCAATCATACACTCGTACGATCCTTTAATGAACATGGTCTAGACTCTAGGATTTGCTTTATTACGAATGTACTGAATGTATTTATAGTTTAAATTAAACTATTCATTCATCAGTGATTGACTTAAAAAAGTTTACATCGACATTGTTTATACCCTTGTTGTCTTGCCTTAAAATAATAAATCGTCCTTTTTTTGATTATATTATTTCTAAATATTTTTATTATTATTATACAGATAACGATAACCACCGTGTTGTCAGCAAATTACCGCTCATTGTCAAAAGTAAATCTAAAATAATTTGAAGAATATTTAAATATATATATTCTCATCAAAACTTTCTATTAGATTTGTCTTATGAATTGCAAGTAATCAATATGTAAAAAGAGTCTTCTATAAACCGTGCCTGTCAGCTTTTACTTCTTTTATACATTGTACATATTTTGTTTAAATGTTAAGGAAAAAATTCTAAAGCGTTATAAATATTAAACTGTATTAAGCACTAGCCACTCACACTCGCTTGGCTTCGGGTTCGTCCCTAGGCAAAAACAAATCTATCCCACGGGAACCATACATTTTTCCGGGATGACAGCCTATCTAATGCAAAAAGAATTTTTCAAATCGAATTAGTACTTCCTGAGATTATTGCGTTCAACTAAACAAATAAACTCTCCAGCTTTATAATATTAGTAAAGATAGAAGACGAATAATAATAATTAATAAATACCTAACACTAAGTAAGGTGTTTCTTATACACTTAACTGCTTCATAGTAGGGCCATCATATGGATGAAATCATTGACGTGATGGTTAAATCTAAACAGGTATCTACTTGTACTCCATTCTATTGTTGTTGGCTAACTAGAATACAAGCAATAAATCAGTACAGTTTAGCAAATATTGATACAAATGTTTTAATTTTAATTATAAGCACATAACGATTTCCGCTATTGACTGTAACTGTGCACTAAATCATACAAGCTTATTTGAAATTTCATAATAAATGAGTAACGGTGGTATTAATATTGCATCAAATATTGCAGGCTAGTGATATTGTATTATTTACACAATAATAAAGGGGTGTTAATATTGTTTATTTTTCATCACATCATATATGTTTGAACATCGACTTTGTTGTTGCTATTTCTATAAAGCTTCATTATTTAAATTAGTTTAATGGATGATTTTTCAATACTTTAAATAGATTATAACGTGACTGAACACTAAAGTAAGTAATCCTCTAAATAAATTTTATATGACGTTTCAAACATACGTATACTTTAAATAAAACAAACGAAAATAAATAGCTTTTAATGAAAATCTTACCAGGAAGTTCGCTGTTCACTTGATATGTTATTTACTTACAATGGGAAAATATCTTGACAAAATGAGTTAGAATAAAAGCCTTAGTAGGTAAGTACATTCACGTAACAACTTTGCGATGCTCTATTACACACACTTTCATAGTATCTTTCCTTATATCTTGTATAAACAAGCGAAGTGTCTTTGTGGTACCTTAGAATACGTAATATACATAAAAAACATGAGTGAACTTGATGGAATGTCGCTTCTAATATTTTTTACTCGATATGAAGGTACGTGTATACCCATTTCTAATCTTTTTTTTTTATTTATAAAACATGATATAATCGGTTTGGTAGTAAGTAGTATATCTTAAGTTAGAGCTTCCACAAAATTGCAAATATATGTGGTTTTATTATGTTATTTTTATATATTGCAGGAGTCAATTCCATTTTCGTTATTCAAAAAAGAACAGTGCAAGCCATTTATAATCTACAAGTTTGACTTAATACTTTCTAGAAGTTGGAGTTCTCAATGAGGTGTTTTAATTGAATTACTATACCTGGCTACTTACATAACGTCAATAAAACCAAGTTTTCGTCTCAAAAAAGTGAATAAGACTTTCATAAGTTTGAGCATTCGTACCTTTAATAAAATTACATTTAAATTTTTGCCACGACATCAAAAGCAAATGAATGTTATAAGATAAAGCTTACTAATACTGCCTAGGAATAAAAAACTTAGTTGAATTAAGATTGTTTTACTTTTCACAGAGTTGTTATTACACATTATATTATTGTATGTTGGCGTTGTATTGCATTTTTTTTTCAAAAAACACACTTACGTACGCGTATGTAGTAGATAAACTTACAAAGCAAAACCTTATTTAAATGCAAAATTTAATCCAAATAGAGCTGTTTCCGATACACAAAAAAAAAAATACAATATATGTACCTACATATATATAAGAAATGATCATTTAATGTTATAAGATTATGAAAAAATATAAACAATATCCTAAAATTCAAAAAGCACTGTTAAACTGGCCAGCTCTTAGCAAAAACTGCGTTCAAAGCCGGTAACAGCATCCTCACAGATTGAGTAATCTGACTTTATAAAAGTAGTAGATATTGACGATTCATAAATTGTAAAAATCTATTTAAACAGTTTGAACTGTATAGTATTCATAGTACATTAGTTATTTAGAAACAGTATTATTTTGAATAAATAATACTGTAATTATGTGGTTACTTTATTAATTAAGATTTTCAAAGTGTTTTCAGCTGCCATAAGGTTTAGTTCATGCATATTTTAATTATAATTTAGAGAACGTTAAGGTGTTGCATAAAACTACAAAGGAAGTTTATAATAATGGCAATGAATTTAAAAGTGTCACGTATAAATTATAGGAAAACAACGTTTTAATAAAAGCTGTGGGAAAGCGCGCTAAATCCGAAGATGTTAGAATACTAACCTTAATTTAGTACATGCTGGCATCTAAAATTGGAAACTTGCGGCCAATATTTCTTGCAGAGATTCACTGAGACCTTATGTAGGATAATAAATATTCAATTATTTATTTAAAAACAACTATAATATTTTAATTTATACACAGCTACCGACTTACCCTCGCTTCACTTAGGTTCGTCGCTAGGTTGATTCCCCATACAAATTCCCCATCAAATTTCATCTAAATCGGTTCAGTACTTTCGGAACCTATTCGATACAAACAAACATAAAAACAATTTTTTTCTTTTTATAATATTACAATAGATTTTATTTGGTTTGGAAGAATTATAAGGAATAACTGATTCCTTCAATTTCAAAACAATATGATAAAAGATAGTTTTAACCTAAAGCACCTAAAAACGCTGGTGTGAAAATTGAAAAACCTAACAACGCTCATGAAGCGAGCACATGATAGTACTTAATATACTTAATAAAAGTTATACTTCAAATCCCTACGGCTCTCTTGTGGGTGTATAAATTTTCAGAATATTAACATTTTCTAACAACTTTGCGAGACAATGGTTTTGTACCATAGGTTTTTGCGGACGGTATGGCTATGGTCAAATAAATCGCTACACGTTTATGAAACAAATAAATTGTCTGATTTAGATATGAAAGGTCCGTTTTTTCATTATTTTTTACCTAGTTTAAAGCTCTTTCTTGAGATCTAAAAGATAATTATTATTTTTAAGACGTGTAAAGTCAGTCCGATATAAAAACCCAACATATCGAACTCACGACCTCCGGCGGACTATATGTGTATTCCTTGTCTAGTTACTACATAAATGAGAAATGCTAGTGTAGTCGCTGATTGTGTAAAATATTGGCAGTAAGGCTATCATTTTTGATGATTTTACCAAAATTCGAAAAGCTGTGCAGGTTGCATTAATCGAAAGTAAATAATAATAATTGGCACAAAAACTATATTGTAAAATTTTGTTACAAAATAAGATTATTTTTAAATTCTTTGTATAAATTGTCCATCGTTGTATTTTTTAAATGTTGAAATGAATTTTTATAGCCTCCAAAAGGCGTTTAGTCATTATAGACTAAATTATCATAGAAAATAACTAAGTATGGACTGTCACATAGTTCCAAAAATTTAATGACCTGCCATTTTCAAGTATGGTGCGGTTAGATAACAATATCTCACTTCCTAAAACAAAGCACACTATTGAACCCTGTATTATACATATACAAAGAGCTATTAATGCGTGTTTGTGTTTGATGTTCAGGTATACCTAGGAGTCTACTGTTCCCAGCATAATTGCGTCGTCCACAGCACCGCTTTTATTCATTCGACTCCATCCGGTTCGTACTAGCTTAAACCAGTTGGAACTGGCCCGGAGCGATACGTCGATGGGTCCGCGCGACTGCGTATCGGATTGACATGTAATTTGTGATCCCACAACTTTGTTATCTATTTAGTTCTGAAAAAGCTTCCATTCGAAAAAGGAAAGTTTTATTGAGTGTAAGTGGAATAGTAAAAAGAAAGATTTTAATCCGTCTAGCTTTAGTCCTTATACTAAAGGTCAAGGTTATAATACACTTTGCTCTAATACATATGTATATATTTATAGGTAGGTAAATCTTTTGTTGTAATACTCTTCTTCGCAACTCGTAAAACTTAATTTTACGTCTAACGTCTTCAAGATTGTTTTAATTACTTATTAAAGTACTTGTTTTCCTTTGATACAGCATTAAACCTCATAAAACACAATGTTTTAAATCCACTCTCTCGAAGCATTAAGTATGAAGAGCAATTTCCCATTTTCGTCTACACCAAACCTTATACTTTGACTAAGTACTGGCCCAACTAAGATTATTTTTCATTTTTTCATGACAGAAACGACATCGATTCGAGTTAATAATAAACTTAAAAATTACCTTCAATATTTTATTACTTGGATCTTTAAAAAATCTGTAATTAATGCGTCGTTATAATTGTCTATCTTAATTAAAAATAATTCGGTTAACACCGATTAAACACTGTAAAAACTAATATTTATAGTTAAAAAAATATTTTTGTATTAAAGTCACTGTTTGCTATTATTAAATTTACCATACTTTGGTTAATTATATACTAAGGAGCAATAGTAGGGGAGGCAGGCATTAGGTGGATTACACAGAGCGCACCCGACGCGCGAAATGACAACTTAAGCACCTGCTCATCGTCTTAATGTCGAGGCGAAAACATATCCGACAGGGATGATAGAGGGCTATTAATCGAGGATTTAAAACAAGAAATAATGAACTCCAGCCAAGTTAAATGCATTTCTTTACTCGGCTCATTAGACAGCTGATATGTCGTAAAAATTTTAAGTCGAGATGGTTCTGTTATTATCTGTTCTCTAGTTTTAAGTTGCGTAATGCTAGTATACCATTTTTACTGAAATTGTGTAAAAAGGTTTCATTTATTCAAATGCAATATTTAATATATTTTGAGTTATACACTTTTATAATTAATATTAATTAGTTCACATTATTTATTCTGTAAATTTTAAGATCTTCTAAAAACCGTGTTTTGCTGAGTACCATTATAAAAATTCCAACAAATCATTACGGAAAGCTGAGGCTGAAGTGTTATGATAGAGTTTTTGTAAGGGAGCACCGTTTTTTAATGGACTAAGTACTAAAGCAACTTCGTTTACGTTGGGTACCTTTTACCCCAAAAGCCAGGATCCATTTACTATTGACTGTTAGGTTAGCTTAGACATAAGGCAGATAAATGGGACGTTTCGCTAAAAGCTAGTATGATGGTTAGTAAAGTATTTATAGTACTATTTTTAGAAAATATTCAAAACGTGGATAATAAATTTTGCGTGTGACTTTGAATGTGCGTTAATTATGTACATTAAGAATGTTCATGTTTCATTTAGTTGTGTTAGCATGAACCGAATAAAATAATATAACGAAATGAAAAAAGAACATGGAAATCCATTCTGTTATTTTACACGTGAATATTTTGTATAATACGTCAAAAAATAGACAAATATTATAAAAACGGCCTTTTTGACCTATTCTATTTAATATTTAAAATAATTTCTAAGTATTTCACTCTATTAGGCAATGTTTTCTTATTAAGTTAGCTTACAATTTATCTAAGCTTTTAACCTTAAAATGTTTAAAAGAACAATGAGAAATTCACTTAACAACGAAATACATTAATATTAATTCATTATTCAGAAATATTATAATGGAGTTGATCCCGATTCTACTGAGAATAAATAAGATACAAAATCTTTAAAGAATAACATTGTTTTCAAAAACGTCTAGCTTTAATTCATTCCTATATGAAATCGCATGGAGTGTAAGTTTTAAATAAGATCGTGTTACACGGTGATATTTTCGAGAAAGCACTCTCTTGCGGCGCACATTGTTTTCATATGCAAATCGAATGCAGCTTTAAAGTCATGACGAATCTCCGCTCGGGAATACAATGAAAAAATATTATTTTTTAATTTATAATAGTGAAATATTTAATCGATGAATTTGTATTTGTTTTATTGTATCGATTTATATGATGTAAAATATATTAATATAACAATTTATAACATAACTAGCGACTCACCCTCGCTTCGCTTCGAGTTCGCCCCTAAACAAAAACAAATCTATCCCACGCGAAACGTACATTTTTCCGGGATGATATATAGCCTATAGCCTTCCTCAGTTAATGGGCTATCTAATGCAAAAAGAATTTTTTAAATCGGATTAGATTAGTTCCTGAGATTAGCGCGTTCAACCAAACAAAAAAACAAACAAACTCTTCAGCTTTATAATATTAGTAAGTATAGATTTATTTAGCAAAATATCTGATATATTATATCTACGTAAATATTTAGGTAATGTTATTGTTATTAAAAGTATCCATGTTTTATTGGTCTAAGGTAAAATATTGAGGATATAAAGATAAAAATTAAACAAACAACGGACATTTTGGTAAAGTAAACCTAAAAAATAAACTTTGCCGCTTTAAGCCATGTGTAAACTTACTAAAAAAATGTATCGTACGAAGATTGTTTGCACAAGGCCTTAACCCTTACCTGATCAAATTTAGTTTTAATAAATATTTTCACACGTTTCCTACACGCGTCGCATGTTACCTTTTAAGTTCATTTACACGTTTGCATTTTGGGTGCACGTTCAATGTTAATGTTTAATTACACTAATATATAATTATTCTTTATATTTTATGTGCAATAAAAATACAAAGTTATTACATTAGTAGCATTCGATGGCAATGGTGAACGTATGTCTAAAAAAGTTCTCTACAGTCAACCTATGGGTTAATCTAGAAATACGGTCTTTTAGCGGAGCAGAAAAGTGCAACGAAATAAGGAAGTAGTTAGGAAGTAGTTATAATATATATTGTTATTGAATGTGCGTCGATATTTTTATCAAAACTAGCTATTTGCATATAAATAAGAAACGATAACTATGTTAATAATAATCCATCCTATATGGTAAAATAATTACTTTTAAAGTACTTAAAGTTGAAGTGGGAACTTTTCGAGGTCAAGGTAATGTCTATTTAGCCTGTCAAAAATCATCACTTTTTCAATCATTCATAGATGGATATATCCTATATCTCTTTATACATATGTATAATAAAATTCTGAATGTGTCGAATCCGTACATTAAATATTTTTTGGAAAATCTTACTGAAATAGTCATTATCATTGATACAGAGGCCGAATCTATGTATTTTAGAATTTTTGTCTGTCTGCCTGTCTCTCTGGGAACGCATCATGAGAAAACCAGTGGACAGATTTTGATGAAATATAGGATACTTTTTACTGCGGGAAAATATCTCATTTCTGAAAAATCTATACTAACCCTCGGGTATAATAATTAATTAATGTCTACCTTACAGTGACAAATATATGATACACATGTAATAGAAATCTAGTAATACTTCAAATAGCAACTTTACCGAGTGAATTTCAACCTTATCATATTTCTACTTCATAAACTATTCTGCAGCCGACTTGTCAGTATGGGCCGTTTCGTTTGACTAACAAAAAGTAACGTGTGAATCTTTGGATAGAAAAAATGGCTAGAGATAGCCGTGGTCCTTTGTGAACAATATTTTCTAATAAAAATGGAAACTATCAAAGAAGCTACAATACGTACTAGTTTTATGTTCTTATTTTCAATGAAATATTTTATATAAAATACGAACAATAGTTTTAAGGTATTTAAAGTACATGATTATATTTATATTATATTATTATTTCAATATATAGTTGTTTTTGTTGGGGATCTAGTTAGATACCTATTAATGAATAACTTATAAGAACTTCTCAATTCTATTAATATGAATAGCACCTAATATGCAGCAATAATAATTATTCATTTCCTCAAGTTTGGTAGTATCAGTTCTGAAAAGAAAAATCCACAGTCAGTGAATTGGTCCTCATGAAGCCGGATGTCAGTAATTGAGTTAATGCCAGCACTCCCGACTCTTAAGTTAAGGCTCTAAAGATGGCGGATGTAAGAATGGCAAAATATCTTCTAATATAAATGAGCGACTATTTCCAGTCAACAGGGCAAGATTTATAGTTTATTATGTCTGATTTAGAAAACTAATACTATTTCAGTTTGTATAATTCATAAAAATTCTGATATTACATCCTCGAACTTATTCGGTAAGTCCAAGAAGTTGTTAGGGAAATTCGTAGAATTTTTAAAATATATTTTATTGTGGTAAAGTGGTACGTCGAAAATGGCTTAACATAAAACATGAACGATACCAGTCTGATATTTATATAAATGTCGTATATACTTATATTAATGTCGTTTTAATTTTATTGTAATGTTAAGTTTTTGTAATTAGGTTTTTACAATATCTTACTTGGTTATCGCTACTTACTTGCACCAAACCAACTCACAGAGGGAAAGAAATCAATTCTATGAATAGACGAAAAATGAATTGTGGGTATCGAAAGTTTGTAACATATCAAAGGCGATACTTAGTTCTTTTGATAAAAACAGTGATGTGATCTATGAATGTATTGAATAAAAAAAAATAACCCTTATAAAATTGAAAAATAAATGAAACCTCTTTATTTACTTTATATTACAGTATAGATAATTAGCGATTGACGACACGTTTGGCTCTGTTTGTAGTGATTTGCTTGCTGTGCCGGCGGTCGCGGGTTCGAGTCCCGCTGTGGGCATTCATATGTGTGATGAACACGAATGTTTGTACTCCAGTCATGGGTGTTTATATTTATAATATGTTTGTATTAAAAGTTATATACGTGTAGTGTATCAACTATCTGGTATCCATAACACAAGCCTCGTAGCTTACCATGGAACTAGATGGTGCTGTGTGATCATGTCCCAACTATTTATTTTATAAAATATAATTTATTAATAATCAATATCTATTGAAAAATAAAATTGTAGAAAAGGTACTCGAACCCGCTATATTAGTCCCATACTAATATCAAATTTTGCAAGCTGAATTAGAACCACTTCTTATCCTTTCTACAGAGGTGAAATTTTACATGTTGGTTTAGTTCTGGTGGCAATGCTTTTTTATGATAATTATAACATGATTCTTCATCTAGGATTGGCTCCAGACGAAGCTACTTTTCAAAAGTCCACAGTACGTGAATTTTGTATACGTTGAATACTTATGTTGGCTTAAATAGTAGGGGAGACCGGGGATAGTTGACTACTTTTTTACTAAATCATTTATATTTTTTGTGTTTTATTATATATAGACAATTAAACCACAATGATCGATAGGGAAACTATTAAGCTAATAAAATAGAATAATATTTAGTTCTTAGTTTAATATAATGGTGATGATTTAATGCGTTTAACAGAACACTAACTCTTTAGTCAATCTACCCCTGGTCCGGGGTAGGTAGACTATATACCAGGGGTAAGTCGACTTATGTACCAATAAGCGTCAAATCATGAGAAGAGAATCAAATAATAAAACATTTATTTAATATAATTGAGCCCTTTACTTAAAAAAAAGAACAATTTGAATCAGGTACAGACATTTCTTATATAATCTTTAATAAAATTATTAATTTTTTTCTTCATGTTTAGATTAGATAAAGGCTTTAAATTGAGGGATATTTCTGATTCTAAAGTACGTAAGTTTTCTGGTGTTTTGAGGTTTTCTCTCAGTTCCGCTTCTTATACAAAATTTGACATATCATCAATAATAGAAGGTGGCTCACATTTCGCACTAAAAGATTTTGTACAAGAGGGAATTGCAGTAGTAATCTGATCGATAATTAGATGAAAACCTCGTCTACAATAGTTGAACTGTAAGATAATAAGTCGTTGGAACAGCAACTGTTGAAGTATTAGCAACATCATGGGAGCTTGATATCGGCCTATCTGTCACATAAGATCCACTAAACTCGGAATCAGGAAATATATTCTCATTTTGTGGTAAAATCCTGGTACTCTGTATCCTGACTGAATATTATCAATAGTAGCAGCCAATGAAAAGCCAATGGTGGTGATGTTTTAAGTAAATCCGATATATCATAAATTGTAGTCGTTTTTTCCGGATTACTAGCCAGCCAGTTGTCACTTGCTCTGTTGAAATATGAAGTTTTCTTCTTTTATCCAGCCAGGTGGATTAGCATTACCTTCTGATCCTATGGGGCCGCCTTTAACAAAATGGGACTTAAAATATATTCGTGAATATACAAAGAATGGTGGTACCGTTTTTACAAGAGCTGAGATAGCTATAGCAACTATCACCAGTGTACCCCTCTCAGAAAATGTCATTTTACCCAGATTTTTAATACTAGGTCGATCTATAACTCTATTAGGCACGTATACGGTTGTAAAACCCGTCTCGTCAACGTTCCAGATATCGCCAGGGCTTAGATTCAAACGTTTGTAAGCAGTAATCAAGTTAGCTAAGAATAAATTAACGTTATTTTTGTTAAATACGAAAATTTTTAACCCTTGATAGGCTTGTTGCTTGAGTTGACCGGATGAATAAAGAAGGATAACTTAGTCTAAGTTCGGATTATGTTTTAATTTTTTTTAGTTTAGCCACGTAACGATGTTATGTTTTATAAGGAACCTTATACTGTTTTGAAGTTGTATTAATTCTATTTTTGTCATAAATGATTACATCAACAGCTCTTTTTACGATATCTTTTAGTGTATCGGCTCATTCAGTAATTCTTATATAGGTCCTGATTGTTCTGTAACAACAAAATTACTATTCTTATTAAAAATCCAATAAAAGGCTTATTTTGCGTGTCATTTTCAACTCCAAATTTGATTGGATAGTTAGATTGAATAGTTAGTCAACCAGCCCCGAAAGAAATTGGTCTACCAGCCCCAGATGCTATTTTATGTTTCGATGGCTTGGTTAACCTAAACACTGCCGCCGATTTGAAACATAACATATGAAATATGATAAACATGCATTCATCAAACATTTTGACCAATAGACAAATGGTTCACATAAAACGTGTAGGCATCAGATCAAAAAATATGCTATGTGGAAATATTACTTACATGTTGAAAAAACGAAAATCGTGTTACTGCTTTAAAATGACGTGCGACCGCGATGCGGCGCTTCGGACGGCTGAGCGGGATGTGGAGCCTAATACACTGCTGTGATTGAATGACGCAATACTTGGACTACCGATGAGTTATTGGCAGTTAGTCTACCTACCCCTATAGTCAACTATCCCCGGTCTCCCCTACATCTCACCAGGATATGAAAACTAAAAAAAATATTAAAAAAATTATAATGTAATATACTCTTCATTTTACATAGTTCATCTATAAATATAGTATTATCGATTTATTGAAAAAAAAAAAATTATTGTTTCTTCCTCTTCATCATGATAAATGATACGAAAATTGTCTAACTTTGATAAAATACTTTCGGAAACAAAATTTGTAAGCTTATCTTTCTAAGTATTTGCAAGTATTTCTTGGCTTTTAATAACGGTTCATTGGCAGAAGTTAAATATTACTCTCCAAGATTTTCGATACCATCTAATGTATTATGTATGATACGACTAATTATAATTAGACTATTCAGACATTTGGCGTAAGTTATTTTACTCAGAAAACTATTTTCAAAGATGTGAGTTGTTTTTATTAGACTTTGACCTATTTTGACAATTAATGCGTAAGTAAAAAATATAAATTAATATCTTTTATATAATATTGATAACACTTTTTATTTAACTTGGCTAAAATATTTGACGAACGTTCAGTATTTTATTCAGTATTATTCACAGACTTATAAAGTTAACTATTATTCAATATCAACAGTTTAATATACAATACGGCGGTAAATGTTTGGTCTAATTTAGTTTTTGACGTTTAATAAAAAATCAAAGAAGCATACATTTTTATCTTTACTTGTATCTTACATATCAACTTACATTATTATATTTTTATTTCTAATTGCTTGTTCAATTTACAAAATGTCTTATTAAACGATATATTATGTATCTTATAAAATCTCATAATGTTCTGTTTTATAAAAAGTGCAATTTTTTATTTTAATCCTCGGTTAAATCAAATAATATGCTTAACCGACTCTATGTATGTGCCAGATAAATACAAGCCATTGGATTTTTGCAATTTAAAGCTACCAAGTATACATATAATCAAATAGGTAGCGCGCGATGTATGTATGATGTATTGGAGATCACATCTGATACGACCAATAAATAACAATGTAGCTACATATATATCTTAATATAAAAAAGTCCCGTGTCACGATGAGACATGTGTCTCAGGCTGAACTCCGAAACTACTTATCCGATTGTAACGTATTTTTTTTCAAAATGTGTGATTTGTTCCAGCTTAAAAAATAGGATCGGATTCATTTATAATGTAAGGATATTGGTATCACTTATAAATATAGCCAATTATTACAATATATCAAAATCAATCTCTTTGTGGTCACAGCTTAACCAATGGGCCGCAATAAACCGTACTACTGCATGAGAACCGCTCTCCATTACCGCGCATTATGTATTAATACCTCGAATCCACTGCTGCTGCACTTCAACCTCTATCAATAAAACACATTATAATACTTGATTTAAATTCGATACTATAAGAGAATTATTAACTTAGTCACAATTATTATATTAGTGACTTTGCACCGCTTCGCTCAGGTGCGTCCCTAGGTCCTCCTCAACGTGCGTTCACCTTGTCGTGGTGGGGGGCTCAGTAGCGTCCGGTAGTTCAACCGGGCGCGAAGCCAAGAAACTCACAGGACACAGCACGCCCTCTTAGGTGGGCGGTGGAAGGTGGCCCACTTCAGTGGGCGTTGTACAATGCGGGTTGCTCCTGGTACCTCTCTGCAGCAGAGTGGACTGTGAAGCAAACCCTTGGTTGTTGTGGTCTGCTTCGGCAGACCTGCCATCGAGGCGTCGTAGTTGAGTGCGTAAGCGATCCTGCGACGCTCCATTAAGACGGGGGAGGTTTTGTTGGGTTTTAGTGGGTAGTACTGGCTTTTCTATAAAGAGAGTCTCACATAACCACCTGTATGTCTACAGGTGGTATGCGTAAATGCATTTTCCAACATAAAAAAAGGTTCGTTCTAAGTTCCTAACAGTAGCCTTCCCGTTTCTCTAAGTCATAGTCTGTTGTGTACTTTTCATCCAAATCCATCCAGCCGTTTTAACATGAAGAAGTAAGAGACGTACACACATTCCTTTCGAGACATAGCCTACGTAGGCTACGCTCCTTTCATTTATTCAATACTAATAATTTTGTCTATCAACGTAAGCGGTGTTTGAATATTCTGCAAATAGCTTTAATCTTTGTTGATTCGTTATATATCTGTTTTATCTAAATCGGACAGTAATAGTCCTACACGAGTAACAAAAATCAATTGCACATACATACATATGTAGGTACATTAAATTTGTATACCATTAGGATAAAATATAAAATTTCACCTCATTCAATTACGGTTGAAATTACCAAATTATCGTGACGTAGCTTCATATAATTTTTTTAACTGAATGGGTTTTATTAGACACGTGATATGTAATACTCTCAGGAATATCGAAAGAATAGATAAAATTTCACGTATGACGTATTAAAAGATGAATCGCCCCCACACTTACCCCTACAGGAGTGTAATATCATCATTACTTATTATGACTTGCATTATCCGTCGAGATAAAATGAAATAGAGCCTTCTTAAATTTCATCTAGCTTTTTCATTAGTTTTTGCTTTATATCTATAATAGGTATATTGAATCGTTTTAGTTTGGTTTTTAATGTTCAAAAAGAAACGCTAATATTTGTAAAATTAACTGTACCTATAACATAATTATTAAGTAGGTACTTTGTTGGAAACATTTAATAGACGGCAGTCCACGCAGACACTATTATGGTGTCTGATTCACTTTAATTTTTTGCGTTTAAGACGGCAAAGAGAAAGTGTAAAGTTTTCAACTTGTTCTGTATTATATCCCTATAAAGTCTAGGACCTTTGAGCATGTCGTTGCGAGACTTATTCACATCTGTAAATTTAAATCCATACTTTTATTACACTCTGCAAAAGAATTTTACTGTTTTCTGTTTTTGACCTTTTCCAAAAAAGAGGTCTATTAGACATTTTGAGTCTTATTTTTTTGTACGCTTATGATGACCTTCGTAACAGGCGATACGCGATATTCGTCGATATCGAACCGAATTTCATGATTATTTTTTTAATGAATAGGTCTGCCCCATATAAATGGTTAAAAAAGTCTGAGGATTGAATAATAACTTTTTAAGTGATTTCGAAGTCGAGGTACGGCGTGCATGTTAAAAAGTAATTATTATTATTGGATTTTATTTATGAGAAATTCACCTGGGACCAGTGAATATATATTTTAGGACAGCTATAATATAAAACGATAATAAAAAACACTAAATTTCGCTAGCCAACCAATTTTTTAATAATTACTTCCTCAAGGTTGTTAATTAATCCAGGTATTTATTTTGGCCATGTAATTTTTCTTCTAAAATGTCTTTTCAGAATAAGTACCTATTCGATTTCCTTTCAAATTATTATTTTTTCCCTACTTTATAGATAAAAAAAACAAAATAGTTATTTTAATTATATTTCCTGAACATCTTATATTATTTAATTTTTAATTTATTGTTGTGTGAAATGTTTCAAAAGCTACGTCATATTGTAAGCAACTTATGTATATGCTTGAGGCTTTTCCTTACGGGAAGGATTTATAACAATTAAATACACAGAATAAAACCTAGAGTAATGGCACATTACTATTTTTCAAATTTATATTGAAGTTCGACATTTTAATTGTGGATCTAAGCATCCGTGAGCTGAGAACAGTTGGTTTCAGCTGAGTTTTGTATGTAAATCGGATTCGCGGCTTAGGCGGGGTGGCGCGAGTAAAACAATGAGGTTTCCTTTATATAGAAGCGGAGCATTTGAAATGTATGACGTTTCTATGTATATTTAAATTGTTCTATTTTATAATAAAAATTATATTTTAAATATAACAAAATTAAAATGTTATTTTAATAAGAAAAATATTTATTTATATACCTAGCTACTTTTAATGCAAAATAATTTTCGATATATATAAAATAACAACATTTTTATAATAGATATGTACTATCGGTTTTTTTATAATTTACATTACATAAGTTATATAATCATAAATACAATGGATGCGATCAATGTTAGATTTAAGCTTAGATATTTAGGTTTTTTTTTTAAATTAGGTACATATTTTACTTAGGTACGTGTAGCAAATATCTTATTATACTATAACATGCATATTTTGCATTTTTAGGTTATAAAGAAATAATTTTGAAAAAAGTGGTTTATTCAACACAAAGTAAGGAAGCCATCACAATATAAATAAATCTTGTTAGGCAAATGTTATTAAGTCAAATACGCGTAAATGATGATTATGGCGCAATACTGTGCAAATATGTTCTGGGCAACTTTTAAGCCTTTCAAAGTGTTAATGGCATGTTATTTTATATAAGATCATAGTATTAAGCCATGGAATATATTACCATAATTTTCTTTGTATGGTAAATATATATACTTAAAAGTTTTAATGTATGAATTTACGTATCTACGAGTCTGTTTTAGAATAATAAAGATTCTGGAGTAAAGTAAGAATAAAACACACCGGGTTGTATAGATTTCGATCCTCTTTATATGTAAAACTATATAATACCATTAATAATAATTTGAATAAAACTTACGAATAAGTTTCTGAAGACTTAAAATGACTGGCAACAGATGCTAGAAGTAAACAAATAACTATACAGGCAAGGATATAATGTAAACTTTAATAAACACTATAATAATACGACAACAGTGTTACATTAAATCATGCGCGATGTAAATGTATTAAATAAATATTTCTATACTCTCATTCGGTTTTCATCACGTCGTTGGAAATTCAGTCCTCCGAGCATTATCGTATCCCAACCGATGTTAATTTTTAATAGTGTGTCAAAAATCAACTGAAAGGGTTATTCAATATTTTAAAGGAACATAATAAATAGAGAACATGTGTACTTTTTTATTTAATTTTAATTTTTCCTTTTTGCCTTAATGTAGTGATTTATGGTAAATCAAAGCAAAATATTTATTTATTGTAAATTCTAGATAATTTGCGATTATATGAAGTATCTTATACGTTTAAATATATATATATATATAAAATATAAAACTACATGAATACCCATAACTTATGAAAATGAAAACCCGGAAATGAAAACAGCTGTTCACTAACGAACTCTGAGATAATGATCGCTGCATCAAGTGTAACGGACTAATAGTTGTGGACGTTTAATTGAAGAACCAATTCAGAAGTTCGTTGCTTCGAGCTATGAAAACTGCTGGCTTGGAAGATCCTAAAGTTATTGCGAAGTACTAAATTATTCCTTATAAGACCTATGTCTTATAAAAATTTTAAATTTTTAATTTAATTTAATCATTTATTTCAGGCAATATTTATAAAAAGATTTTAAGTGTGTAAACAGAGGCCTATAGCATATATACCTTAAAAAACCTATGTATCAATGTTCTATAATATTCTATATCTATTTGAATTGGCAATTTACTATATAAAAATATAGTAGAAGTACAATGAAATATTTATTTATGAAAATAGCAACAGCTTGTTTTATTTGAAATAAATGTTTAATAAAATAGACCTTAGAAGTAATAGGCTGCCTCATATTGGAAGATTGTTATAAGGGCTTTATTATGATTGTTATATTGTGCTATAAAAATCACATATGTAAAATAATAATCTTATAACGTTTTCATTTAAACTCATTATTTTTTATTTAAAGTGTGATTCGTATTAATATTTAAAAATAAAGTCAACTGCTAATATTAGCATGCCTCAAATGGAAAATGGAGGGTTATGCAAATGTTTAGAAAACAGGGGACAGAAAAATTTTAGAGGGTTACCTATTTCGACATGAGATAATAAAAGATACTGTTATTATCAAAGTCGTAGTTATAATAATTTTGGTCGCATCTGCTCAGAAGTACGGCACCGTTATGTTTCTGCCCTCGTATCGATAATAACTTTAAGTTTGCGAGTTTTAGGTACCGTGGGCCGGTATATTGTTATGGACAAAATTGCGTGACAAAGATAGTAAACAAGTCAATCCAGTCAGTCAATTTATTTTATGGAGTACAATTTTCTTATTAAAAACATATGAAGTTATAATTCAATATAGAAATTTAGTAGATTTATTGAATGATAAATTATAATATTATAAAATTTAATTTGACTTTTTTTAACATTATTTAAATTATTTTAGTTGACAGGTGTTGACTTATTAGGAATCTTTTTTATTGAATTTAAATTGTATTTACCAATTATATATTGGATTTATTATATAGCGAATGTTATGTACACTTGTAAAGACATACATATTTGATTAATTAATTATTATTGTCTTTTGAACGTATATTATAAATGTTTTAATATGTGTGCTGTTACTATAATTTTCCTAAATAAATAAATAAAATTATGTCTTGTAACTGTTACACATAATGAAGTATTGTTTAACATAAAATTTGAACATATGCTTCAAATCCACTTTAATTTTGATTTCTTATTGTTAAATCTGCATTTTATCAAAAGATAATAACTAGTGGTATTAAATCAAAGGAGCATTTGTCATTGTCCATGAGACAATGCGACTCGTCACTCTTGTCTCTGCTTATCATCATGATATGGAGATGAATGGCGATCTTAATTAAGATTATGATCTTTGCGTTTTTAATATATTAATAAATTATTTCTATAAAATTAACTATCGAGTATTAAATATATATTCACGGGTTCAAGAAAATGAAAAGTCTCATATTTATTTTACTCTATTAATTATTCTATATTAAAATCGTACTTTGCGATATATAATTATTAAAAACTTTGTTTTAATTTTAAAAGAAAATGCATCAGTTATAAACTCTAAATATTTTAAATATATGTAAGTTAAACCATTCAAAAAATTTAAACCACTCTCACTTTATATAAAATGATCGTTTCTTTTTATTTTGTGTCTAATTTTCTTTTGCAGATTATTTTTTATATTAAAAATACTTATTAATTAACATAAAAAATATAAGTAAATCGTGTACATATCTACTTCCCCCTTTTTGTAGTAAAATATGTAATTGTTAAATTATATTTTTATTTTTAATAGGTATTGTTGATTTACATAATTCTTAGACTCATATTAAACATTATTTTTAAATCATTAACATTATATTGCATATAATACATATTAATTAACATTGCTAATTTAATGTATAGTTGTTATTTTCATGAAATAATGATCGTTGATAAAACATTGTATATTTGTCAATTATTATACAAACAAATATTTTATTTTATGTAAAGTTTTGTATTTTGATAATGTGCTTTCAAAACCAATTGTATTTACTAACTGCTTTAATAATTGTGTATAATGAAATTAATTGCTGTAATTTTTGCTTATGTTCTTGTCGTGGTTGGTTAACGAAGTTCCTTTCCCTCTTACGTATTATGACGGTGTCTTGAACATCTTCTGTGTTACTAATCTGCTTTGAATGATTTAGATATTTGTGTACATTGAAACTGAAATGCGTGCCTTTTCCAAATATTTCCCTTATTTATATATTATATAATATTTTAGTCGTAATTATATACATACATGTTGGTAGCTTAAATATTTTTAACTATTGAAAAGTATTTTAAGATATAATCTACATTGTAATAATAATGCCCATCTAATTATAGATAAACAGCAATTTGGCACTCAGGGATCGTTTGAGCGTTGATTCGATGTTATTATTATGAGCATAGTATTAGTGAATTAGTACCTCATATTGTATTACGTATGTACCTACTTAACAGATTAAGGATTTATTTCAGCCAATTATAATTTCTACACCAAACTATATCTTCGCAAAAAAAAGCATTATCGTAAGTCAATATCTAAGATAGTTTAAGAATAGAATCTAATTTCCTTACACAAAATGTGTAGATTTAAAATTGATGAAATACTGATTTACAATATCATATTTTGCAGTTGACAATTTTCGTTTCAGTTGACAATTTTCGTTTAAATTGATCGTAAAATTCTTGCGATCTTCTGCGTAGTAGATTTAGCTCACAAAGTCAAACACTATGCCATAACTGTGGCTAGGTAATAATTTTAATAAATACATCACAATAGATCCACTATAGCTGTAACTATCTCGATGAAGTCCAGAAATACGTTAAGACGTCAGAGTGAACTCCCAGACTAACCGCATATGCAAAAACTACAACACAAAAGACCACTTACGTAACGTTTACGCCAGACTATCAAATATTGTATTTCTACATATCATCTTGTGAGTATGTTTATAATGGTCTCCTTCGCAATATTAATTCCTTAGAAAAATGATACAAAAAATAATTCAGGAATAAGAAGAAATTAAATTTTCAAAGGCCCTAAAAAGGATTCTGTTTGGAAATTCGATAATTCCAAGTCTGTATAAAAATGAGCCTTACAATGACTTATTGTTGTCTCAATTAAAATATACCCGTAATACCCGATAATGCGAGGGTGCCCACTGAAAAAGAGCCCGCAGATTTTAATTTTTATACGGATTCCGCGATATTTAATGGTTCGCTGCTTTCTTATTTGTCTCAACAGTTTCTTATGTAGGCTTCCTAAAGCTTTTCTTTCAGAAAGCCGTGACTTACAAAAAATGATGGAGAATCTGTTGGGTATTTTTTACAGTAATTATTATTTCAACAAAGAAAATGAACTAGGTAGTAATTTACTAAAAGGAAAAAAGTGTCTAAACAAACTATGGATTTTATTAATATGGAAATTAAACAAACAAAACATTGATAACGACTTATAGTTGGATTTTAAGTAATGGATATTCGAAGTAGACACTGAATAATTATCTTTTTTTACTGACATTGACGTTTACATTAAAACGTCGTGAGTTCTGTTAAATGTATATCTTTATAGTTAAATGTATATATTTTCGGTAGATATAAAATTTTAAGTCTTATTGTATCCTACACAAGGAATAAATTCGTACAAAAAACGGTTGCTAAATGCTGAAAATCTCAATCGTGGCAGTTAGTGAGAAACCACGGGCGAAGTACAGGCAACCACAACTGACAACAAGATTATCGAGTTATAGAGCGAGGAATGAGTATAGAATAGCCTTTTAATTGATCTATCTCTTTAATAAACATTAGTGTATATCTGTTTATTGAAGAAAAATATATTTTTTTCTACATTGTTTTAATAAAATATCGCTATTTATTAAAAGTTAAATAAGAATATTTAAAATGGCAACTTTAATTTCTGCTTATTTGCATGACTAAAAATTCATTAAATATTGCAGTTTCATTACATTATTTTGTTTTATTTAAGTGTACATTTGTTTTTTTATCAATTTTGAAGTATATTTGTAATTTTCTTTGTTGTCTATAAATTTATACAATTGTTCTATAGAACCAAAAAAATATAAAAACTAAATAAAACAATATGTTAATGCAAACTTGATTATTATCTTGATACTTGTTAAAATGCTTAAATAACTAAATGAATGATTAAATTAATGTATGAATTGCAATATTATATCATTGTCTTTATGGTAATTTAGACGTAAATCGTGATACAAAAACACCAAATAAAAAAGGACTTTTCGCTATTTCGTAAATCTTACGAATTTTCTACGAAGATATATCATTGAGACAGCTAAATCGTTCTTTTTTTGTTTTTTTTTTTTTGGAATTAGCTGGATTATATACGGTACTTTGAAATGTTATACATATTTGTTTATTTATTATTAGTGACAAATAAACGCAATTTACTCACATTAATTAAGTAATACGATTACGAAAATGTTATGTCCATATAAAGTATACCTCCTTAACAATACAAAATAAAAATGCGAGTAGGTAAACTATCTCTGTACTTCTATCTAAAATAAGGTTTATTTTATAGGTAACCCAAGAGTCAATAAAACTGAAGCCAATCCTTTTCAGCAAGATATTCTGTACATTCTGTAACCTTTAGCCAATCAAAAGAATAAGGTTGTATGCTTATGTTTTTATTTATATATACATATAGAGAGTATTGATGTTCTACGATTTATTTATTAAAGCAAGCTTAGCTAGACCTAACTTACGAATTATCATTACCAAGCTGTCTATATGTAATGTAATACTATATGATTCTAAACTGTATTTAACAATATTTTCCTTTTGATTTTTATAACAAAATCATTCAATGATACGAGGCAACAAAGCAGTTAATTGAAACACTGCCCGCGAAGCTACGGGCTACGGGCGGCGGCGTCAGTGCTACGACGCTCGGCGCGTAGACTGCACGCCGCTACGCCGCGCTACGACGTAGCCTTTAGAATAGTGTGAAAGTGTATTTACATGTAAAGTGCCAGTGTATTTGTGTACGGAGTTGGAAAGCCCTTTATAATAAATGATTTTTATTTTTTTTATTTTAGTCTGTTTGTTTAATTTTTCGTTTTCTAGTGAGGTTCGATGTGTGATGCCTGGATTAGCATAATACCATTTTTAATGTAGGTATGATTAAGTAGAAATGGACACTACTTATCTTTTATGAAGCTATAATAGAAAGGAATTTGAATAATTTTATGTATAAATGTTATAAAAATATTTGATTATGATATACAGAGATTAAGTAACATGTTTATTTTTTTTAAAGATTATTATTATATTAAATAGCTAAATCTTGAATAAAAGTATATAAAATGAAGACACACTTATAAGTCACGTGACTATTCAATATAAATTTTCAATACAAATTGCCAACACTCAATAGGTAGGGTATCTGCAATCGGAACGAACGCCAATTATGGCGTGTCCGTGACGATTCAAGCGCAATAATGCGAATTACTTCAATGGGCTTTTAAAAATAACTATATAATTTTCATAGGTTCATAGAACATAATAATATTATTTTCAGTGTTTCATTAATTTTATTATGAAACGGAACCAGATTTTGTATGATAAAGAAAAGTTAAAGAGAATGTTAAATTAATTAGTTATTTTAATATATAATTAGGTAAAGTAACGCAAATGTACTATAATGATTGAGTAGATTCAAAATAAATTAGTTTTATTGGTTGAATTATTTGCATATTAAAAGATAATTTATCCCCAATCTGAGAACTCATTAAAGAAACTCCGCGTCTTATTAGAAAGTAATGAAGATTGTACGGTTATTTTAAATATAACATTTTCTGGAACTTAAAGTTATTATTATTTATGCTAACATATTTAAAAGTTTTGTAGTTGAGAACCTCAAATATAGCTGTTCTGTGGTATCCTTCAAAAATTCAAGCCTATTGGTACAGTAGTTAGCCCCCAGTAGTTTAGCCTTGGCTGTCAATTAGCAAATCAGCTTTTTGTTGCAGATTCGAAGCGAAAAATATTTCAACATATCCATAATATTTAGACTATATGAAAATGATTTTAATCAATGGTCTAAGCTTTATGGACGAGGCTTTGTCGAAAAAATCTTACTTAGATTATCTACCGATTTTTTAATATCGAATTGGAATAAATTTTTGACTTAGGTTATTTTATCTTAAAAACGTATTCATTTATTTCGATTAAATAGTGTTCAGTTAAAAACTGAGAACCATAGTACGGGTCAAGGCCGGTCTTTAGAGCGAAGTCGAGCACAGAAGGCGTTACCGAGCTCCTGAGGTCGGTACACCGAACACGCAACGCTATATTAAATGGTAATCCTAAGGAACGATACACGATTTCCTTCCTTGGGTTCGCGTTGTGGAAAATCAAATAGATTATGTGAATCTATTTGTCATATTCGTTAAAACATTATAATAGTATATTTATATTCTTGTTTCAATAGTAAAAATTTTTTTTTCTTATATTACTTTTAACTCAAATATATTGTGGCGTACCGTTTTTTAATTTATTCTAAGTTAGTAGTAATCTTCGAGAAGTTTTAGGATTATATAAAGAAATATTATTTGCAAGTTGCTGCTTTAAGACCAATTATTATTGTTCTTCACACACTCATTTAAATACTGAAAATTTGGACTTCTTAAATATGTAAGTTACCGTTACCGTATTAATATTAATACGGTCGAAGAATTTTTTTTTAGAATAGGGTAGGTTTTTCTATGGGCAAAGTCCATTTATGTTAGTTGCTTAGTTAAAACGTGCTATATTCGGTCGTCCCCTTCATTCGTTCGTAAATGATATTATTATGCATTGATTTTAGTGTACAGTAACGATAAATCAATTTAAATAGTGAATGTCATGACAGGATCTCCTATTTAAAACTTAAACTTTCATGTGTACAGTCTTTATTTCATAAGACAAATGACTACTTAGATGTTTCTTCTTATATTTTAGTAAATTTTTGCCTTCATTAGTGGAATGGGAGCGCTCTATTTTTAAATTGCAACTGCCTTGACTAGTAGTTGCAACTTTCGTTTTAAATATGCAATTTGACATTTGAAATTGGATTGAGAATACTTTTAATACGGACAGGGAGTGTATTTAAATAGTTTTAAGTGTTACCCATCAGACGAACTTCATAAAATCCTTCATACATAACAAACTTTTATTTTCTTTAATCATACATATAAACAATCAATCATACATATTACAGTAGATGATGATGAATATGTAGCAAGAGTCTAGTTGTAATTGAACACTTTATTTTGATATATATGGCTCTTTTAAATATGATATCTTTTGAATTGAAGTAATTGAATACTAAAGCCGAAGAAGAAGAATTATTTTTTTTTTATTTTACCATCTTTTGTGTGGTCTTCAGTAGATTATATTACGTCTTTAAAACCGGTTCTGCTTTATATGTCTGCATGCAATATATAATAATTAATTTGTAATTGCCTTAGTTTTTAATAAACAGAAAAAAAAGCTTACGTAAACTTCCTCTCTTCATGCTAAACTATGACCTTATCACATCAAAATAAAAAAAAATAAGCTATTTTTAGGCTGCATAAAATATTCTTGACCCATTATAATTTTTCTTTACACTACAAAGTACAAGATGTGGAACGTCGCGTGTCTACGTACGTCGCGTGCTCCCAGCCAATATCACGCCTGACCCCATCCTGATAGCGCTGTAATTTTTACGTTAATATTACACCAATTATATGAAATGTATCAGTTTTCGAACCACCTCTTACAACTTCGTGGTCATATTTCTTAAAATATGCCTATTTTATTATAATGATATGCTAAAATTTATATTTTCAAATCTATATGCATTACATGTTATGTTTAATACAAGTTTATATTAATTGTTAGCTGTAATATAAGTTTTTAGTTTAAAAAAGTTATACTTAGTTCTGAAAAGCCAAAATTTTTATTCCGATAAACTATAGTAGGTACTATAGACCAGGGCTCAGAACCTGTTTAAAAAACGGTTTATTTCGATAATGTAATGGTTAATTAATCGCTCGTTCTTTAACCGGTTAGATGAAAACGAATGGTTTAGTAAACCAAACTAATAATGGTTAACGGTTATTTTTAGAGAAAAGTGAGATTTCGGTTTTAATACCTCATATCGAAATAAACCAGTTAATTCATTCATCAGTAAAAAACGTGCATGCATCCTTCTACTAAGCCATTCATCATTAGCAAATTGCCAAAAATAAACCTATAAAAACTCATTTTAACCACTTAATTTTGTTCATGAAATCTAAGTTCATCAAAAACCGTTCTCCCGGATTTAACCGGTTAAAGGACGGAACCGAAACCTTTAACCAAAAAGCCTTTCGGTTTGGTGTGAATTTTAAATTATAAAGAAAATTCGTTTTTTTTTATATTATGTTGATTTTAAAATATAGTGTAACTCGCTAGTCACCTTCGCTCCGCTCGGGTTTGTCCCTTGTTACGTTTTAATGTTTAGTATAGATTCGTTAGAGAATCCTGTATGTTGACCCGGATATAATGGCCTTCCGACAGACTTCGGCCACGGCGGCCAATCTCATTGAAACTAGCCATCTGCGCAAGAGATATTATAGTGCACAAGTGTACACTCAGACACAAGTGCACTCTCTATTCCTGTGAGACGATTACTGGACACGACCGGTGAGAGATAAGGCGCAGGACCGACGCCTTTACGTGCTCTCCGAGGCACGGGGGTGAAACACCGCCAACTTCCCAACTCCGGGCTGTTACTGAGGCTTTCTAAACAGAAAGACTCAATAACTAAATTTAGCCTGAACCGGGACTCGAACCCAGGCCCTCTAAATGTGCAGCCGTACTTGCTAGCCACTACACCACCGAGGCAATTTCAACCCGGATAACCAGCTATCATCATACCAAATTTCATGAAAATCTGTCCCGTGGTTTTCTTGTGATGCGTTCCCAGACAGACAAAAATTCTAAAAACTAAAGATTCGGCTTTTGTATCGATAATAATGATTATTTCAATAACATTTTAAAAAAAAATATTTAATATAGTGATTAGACTCAGAATTTTATTATATGTATAGATTTACGTCGTTCATCACTGGGTTTTAGATATGGTTGCTGAACGGTTAACATTATTCTAATGAAAATTTTATTAACGAAGCTTTACAGCTTACTTAATTAAATGCACCGAAGAAGTAACGAAGATAGCGCTTAGTTTGTAAATAGTAAACTTGATTTACATGTTCTACATAAAATTATTTAAATATTTTTAGTCAGAAAAAGATAACATTGTACATGTACAATTTTTCCTACGTTTTGATGATCTTGTAGATAATAACTATCTTATATGAGAACATTCTAATTAATTTATATATATTTAATTAAATATGAAATAACTAGTACATTTGCGTCATATGTTAAACTAAAATAATTATCTAAGACTTTCAAAAAACAAAACCATACTAATAAATTGTGATGCGTTATTTATGCAATGCAGAATACTGTACTCAAGTTTGGCAACAGTTATACTCAAAGTAAACGGAGGAAATTTGAAATTCACGAGCTGTACACAGTTGACAGTGCAATTACTCGATCATTTAATTCGTATAACGTTTCTTCATTCAAATATTGACTATACTAAGTTGCGCGAAATCGGTCATTTGTCAACACGCGCTATTCACAATCAGATTTGCACACACATAATCTGTTCTGCACACACATAAATTGTTCGGTGGAGTCTTTGTATGCAGAGGCTAATTGATTTCGGCTTGGCCCTTGTTGAGTACAATAGCTCGATTGCCCTTTTGTGGAATAATTAACACCGAATTCTGGGCGAGTCCCTCCCCCTTCGTTTACTCACTTAATGTATTTTAAAATTGCATACTTTACGGCCACTTTTGGTTTGTATTACTACATTAGAGTAAGATGAAGATATTTATTAGCTTTCATTTTGCGAAATATCATCTTGACAAGTACCAAGTACGTTTGTATTGAATAAAATAATGTTATCGTAAAGGGTTAATATACATATAGCACTATTAAGCCGTTAATGTATATTCTCTTGTACAGGCTTAATTTACATTGTTTTATTTATGTTAGTTTAACATACATATGTACATATGCAAATTAAAGCAACAAGTATATTAATTAAAAATTAATAAGATTATAAACCACACAACTAGAATCCGTTTCACACTAAGTAATGTTTGTGAACAGTTACCCAGTTGTAAACGGCGCCTCGCATATCACAACCCAAGATACTCTGTCAATCAAAAGCGCCTCGCAAAAGCAAACAAGAGATCCGACAAACCGACTAAACATTGTCTGTTTTGTACGTCAGTCACGTGCGATCATCTGTAACCGACAAAGGACAGGGAACAAAAGCCAACTTTCTTTTTGTTATGGTGTGTCTTATGAGAGACAGCGGAAAGTGAATGATTATTGTAAATTGCAGTATTTCTGGACATTTTTCTGTAAATTGAAGGCGTATTTTACCTTTTCGTTTTAACTAGTAACATTATTTTATTTATCTTTAAGAAATTCAAGTATTATTAACTTTTACGAAAAATTGAATGCTGTCTGGTTGTCGAGAGTGTAGTTTCTGTATCGAGTGTGGCCTGCTGCAAATTGTACCGTAATGATGATGATATGATTGTTATTGTTTTATTAACTTTATCTCGTCTAACGGGAAATCTGAATTCGAACTTAACGGAAACATAATTTTATTGGGAATGATACAGAATTTCGAATATAAAACATTCTATCGAAATTTTCATTGCGCTACTACTATAATAATAAAGATGGATTTTAATGCAATTTTCACTATGTGATAATTGTGATCGAATGTATATTTCCTTTTTGAATTTTAAATTTAAAACTTGTTACAATTTGTAGTGTTTCTGAAATTTTTGTATTTAATAAAATGTTTTTGTTTTAATAGTATCTTAATATGCTCGTATGTACTTATAAAATAAAAATATAATCTTTTACACACACCGCTTTTCTTCGATTGTTTTCACATAGAAGTAAAAAATTTCAATAGTTCAAAAGAAACACATTATAAAATCTAATGGTACAACACTATTAATACTTAAATGAAATGATTAGATATTGTTTTTTTTTCTTTGCAATTAAATCACTCAATTAAGTTCACTACTTTAATATCGTGCTAAATATGTACCTATATATTCTTTGATTTCCCTAGTTTTCAGCATTTTTATTAGTCTTTTATGTAACTAGTGTAAAATAAAAATATAATCTCGCTGATTCTCATAAATTGCGGTATATGGTAAGATCTGGCTACAGTGCTAATTTTTGTCCTACCTCCATATTGTCACCGGCATTGTCTTGCTGCATTATCGTAATTGTGAGCGCATCCTATGGGAGCGACATCAGACACTGAAACTGGATGGATACCCCATTAGTATAATAGAGAGTGCTTAATTAAACGACGTCGATTCTCTCGAGGGTTAACTTCTTCGGTACGTTCATAAACAGTACGGTGTTCAGAATGGAACGCCAAATGATACGGTTCACTGGGCATTCACAAATAAATGCAAATTTCTCGGTTATAGTTAATTATGTTCAGGTTCAAAATGAATTCCAAATGTGTTTTGAAAGTGAAACTTTGTTTGAGATGAGCGGTTTGCTGAGTGAGCAGATAGATGATTTTATATTCATTTACGCTCTTTAACCTAAGGCGTAGGACTACAATGAATTCTATTTTTACTTTAAATAAATATTAATATTTGGGGTAACGTAATTTTATAACTAATATACTTTACTCTTTATATTTTCTAGATTAAATTTCAAATAAATAAAAATAAAAATAATTCTTTTCAGTTGTGTATTTCATGGTCGTAGTCTCAATATATCGGTGTATCTCAAAAGATGGGGGCCAGAGACAGGTGCGCTACCGTTCGGTCCAAATCGTTAAGCTTGAACTGCTCGAAATAATAAGTAGTTCTACCGTTTGAGTTGCGGAGAACGTCGCCGGCAATTCCATTCAAAGGTAGAATGAAGATAAATGGTTGAAGTCGGCTCTATAACGAGCCGAACTCGACTGTTTTCAATTTGCCCACGCTCTTGCTTCGATTTAGTGTAAATTCAGAATTGTATTTTTGTTTGGCGATCCTCGTATGTTAGATTGGGAAAATCGTATTTTCTTTTATTGTTGTGATCTTGGTGGTTTCGTTGTTTCCCGTTTTGAATTTGTCGGCATAGTTGAATATTTTCACTTGTTTCGGCAATCATTTCTGATGGTATCTATGTACAAGACAATGTTATCTTTTCTTTTCTGCTATATTAACGTTATACTACATTTAGTTATATTATTAGTGTAAATTTCGAAATTTTTACTAATAACATGATATGCTGGTATCTATATATACATATAAGTAAATAACTGTTTTGTTCCTATTAAAATATCATATATTAGAACAGTTATATTGAGCCATATTTATTAAACTTCCACAAATAAAAAGTATGTCTAACTCGAAGAGAGTCAATAAAAATGAACAATTGGAATTGGTGATCCGAATCATTTTCGTTTTGGCTTACCTCGGATTCCGTTAAGTGAAAGTCTAAAATTGGAATCGATCAATACAAAACTTTCGACTTTACCTAATATTATAACATAAAAATAATAGTAAAATATTTTTTTGCACATTTTAAATAAAACTATCTTTTTCGGATTTTTTCGCGGATTTATTTTGATTTGATGTTTCGAATTCTTGACAGCAATCGTGGTATCATTATTCGCAATCATGGTTTTATTTAAAATGTTAAATATTCGCGTAAGTCTATGAAAGTATTATGTGCATATCTTTTAAATTTCATCAGTAATATATCTTTAGTAAACTAAACAAGCATATAGTATATATGGTGCATAATTTATCTCAATATGAGAGGGGCGGAAGCTGCTAACGAGACCTTTTTACACATCTCGCTTTGTGGTACGTTTGTTTCTTTTTGCTTATCTTTCAAATGTTTAGGTTTTTCCAGAAGGTTGAAATGTATAAATATGAGTTTCTATTTGAAATTTATATTTTAAAATTAATGTTTAAAATATTTCGGAAGAATATTATTCAGAAAATATAAATAATGCTCAGACTTAATGTAACATTTACGTTTTATATTTCATATATAAAATATTAAGTCATTTATGTAATAAAACCTTCCTAAATTTCATGATTTCTAAACTTGCAGGCGATCATACGTGAAATTACGGTAGCACTTTCAATTATTATCAGAGGGTCTTCAGTACCCCGCGCTTTTTGTAGGCCATGAATTTTATCCAACGGTCCCAATCTGGAAAACTAATGACCTGTGAAGTATCTCGATGAATTGAGTAATTTTTCTTCTCCATGCCTCTGGCTTGTAATTAAAATAATATTGAGAATAACTGAATTATTGGTTATAATTTTTATGCTGACACTTTTGAAATTACCTTCCAATAAAATTTAAACTCAACATATGAACTGTTAACTAAGCTAATACTGTTTTTATACTATTATTCATGTGTTTCACGTTTGACGTGAAAATAGTCTCTTATTTTTATTTGAACCCTTATACTTCAGGTCTCCCTGTCACCCCGATTGTAATAAATGAATATCCATTGTATTGCCATGCCGCCGAGTTCGTTTTCCTATATTAGGTAATCCATAAGTTTGTTCGCTACTCCAGGCACAGAGGCAGTTTTAGGCCCCGTTATTTGCTTAGGGTCGGGTTGGTCGCCTCAACAAATACTATAGTGCTTGAATATTCGCTCTCGTTGCAAATGTCAAGTGTAGTATATGTAAACGCAGCGATATAGCGAACTTTTACTATTCATCTGTACATACATATATGTATGTATCTATTGGAAATTATTTATCGATATATGTACGTACAACATCAAATTTTTCCTACTATGGTGCATTCTTAATAATTTAATTTGGACACAATGGAATACTATTTAAAATATGTGAATCTTAACATTTGATTTGCATACTAGATTCGTTTATTAATTATATAAAAAATATCAAGAGCATCATTTGATATTTTCTAATAAAGCTTATGAAAAAACAGTTGTTGAACGTAGAATTTTAACATGGTTACTAACAAAAAGCTTAATTAACGGAGACCGGAGGTTTGTTCAGACAGACAATAGCTCGGCCTGAAAACTAGGTTTTTACCGCAGTTAAGAAGCCCTGGGGACGGTCACATGCTAGTAATGCGTTAGCAGTGCACTAACTTTAAAAACTTATGCTCATTTGTCAGTATTACGATAGGTTCTATGTTATGACTCGGTAATTTTTACGGGCTTGATTTTTTTTTCTTTTATAACTTTTTGGTACTTCATTAGCGGTTATGGTAGAAAAGCAAAATATATTGACACTCTTCAATGTTTTTTTAATATTTGTTTTAATTAACCCATTATAAATATAAATGTCTCTCAATATTCGTCCGAAACTTTATTTGCTGGTCCGCCAACCCGCACTTGGCCAGCGTGGTGGACTATAGCCCGATCCCCCTTCGTGTTGAAGGAAGGCTCGTGCCCAGCAGTGGGTCTAATTTCATTAGCCCGAAATTCTAATGTAAAGACAGACATGTAAAAACAGTACGTAGATCAGAAATATAATGTTACATGACTTTTTACAATTCTCAAAAATAAATGTATTTTATTTTAAAACAATATGTTTCTGTTTAATTAAGAAAATCTGTTATTATTAAATGTCATAAAAAATAGATGATGACTATTAGTTTTGTGAGATTCTTAGAGTAGGCTCAAACCACTTTCGAAGTGAACAAAATAAATCATTCATCACTTATCCCTAATTCCGCCCACAGGGAAAACTGAGAAAATTCGAGGTCCGTGTCGGTAATTAGGGGTAACTTGGCAACAAGTAGGTACAAACCTTAGTTTCGTGGGATCAAGCACATTTACAAGTTTGTAGTCCTTATAATATGTGCAATAAGAGTCAGAAAGTTCCAGGGTCGCACTTATTCAAAAGGCACTAATCTGACCTTTTACCCGAAAACTAATGTGGTAATGTGGTTAATACTGACATTTCCACTTGAACTGTGCTACTTGTTTTTTTCATAATATAAAAACAAGGAAATAAAGGTCTAACTTTATACACTGGTCGATACACAGACTTTCAAAGTGGCTTGCTATTTCATGAAAGATCAACGTGACACTGAAAACGTATATAGTATTATATGTATACCAGTTAATATCTGTTTCATTTTACATTGCAATTTAAAAAAGTTTCATCAACATTTTTAATATTTTCTAATCTTTGATCTTTCATTAAAAATACTATTACCTTTTAACAAAAACAATTTACCGTCAGGCCAGGAATAGTAACAATAGCCGTTAACGTTTACGATATCCACGATCGTAATAATAGCAAGTTTATGACGTTTTTACTCTTGCCGCGTTATCAAAATCATACTAAGCTTTATTAAGATAAACGCCTCATTTGCTTTTACGATCAGAGTCAATTCTAAAACTGCGTGTAGGTATTACGAATGGACTCGACGTTAATGGTGAAATTGCCTAGTAAAATATATTTTAGTTTCTCTTTTGACATTAAAAAAGCCTTTTATTTATGGTGGATTGTAAAATTGAAGGTTTGTTCTATTCGATAATGTTTTATTTAATTATAACCCATCATAAATTCAACATGTAAAGTTAAAAGCTAAATTGTAGGTACATAATAATATAATATGAACTCTATGTACATGAAAATAATATGTTCAACAGTAATAACTCAACAAATAATATGTTCATATTACTAATCATTTTTTATTTACTTTTATAAAGTTATTGCTAAGGTTTTTTAATAAATAATTTTTTTCGATTTTCGATGACTATTCGAAACGGCCGGAAGAGGTTTAACGCACGATGGTTTTACGTAAATTTTCTAAAATTCCTCATTTAAAATTGGTATTTTAGAAATACACATAATGTTTGACGTAAGCTCTAACAATAATTCGGAAATAAATGCCTCAGTTCTGAAAAGAAGAACCTTGAGGTGATCATATCATTCTCATATATAATTTTTACTTCTTTTGACCCAAGACTAAGCCAGGACCTTAATGTCTGGAGTAGAACATGCTAGTCACTAGACCAACAAGGCCGTTACTAAATATTCACCTGATAAACAATTCACCAAGTTGGTCAACGTTAACTTCAAAATTGAAATTTAACCCATCGGTTGCTTAACTAAGCGCTTGCAAAATAGAATTACGCAAAGTATTCTATAAAGCAAACATGATACCGCATCAAATCCTCACACGTCCACCTAAGAAGCTGAGTGGCAAGTACCTTGTTAGTACCATTATACTGAACAAAGCCTTACATTAACGTGGCTTTCAACAAAATGTAACACAATATCAACAATAGGTTGATATGAATATCCATAAATAATACACTTTCAACAATTTGTGTAGAATTTTGGTCATTGTTTTTGAATAGTTTAAAATACTTATGACTTATTTGATTCTTTGTTGGTTATTTATTAGATTGAAAACATGACTAATGGTGTCATATAAACGATGTGATATGTCAAGCTGTACGAGTCACACATATGCTTTATAAAATAAAAGCTTTTAAATTAATTTGTATGGGAAGTCTTGTTGATGGGTTCTTTAATTAAAGCCAATAATTATTAAGTATGTATAGAAAATCACGTGGAATGAATTAAATTGTTTATTTATTTCTTGTTTATTTATTTACATATTTCTGTCGTTGCAAAAAAGTTGATATGATAAATGGGTGTTCCTCTGTAAACTGGGCAACTTTTGGTCACTTTTTAGCTTGTAGGTATTTTGAAATAAAGAAATAATTAAATGAATAAATATCTAAATAGTTAACAATACAAAGCAGAAGAACCAAAAATATTTCCATATTATATAAAATATTACGCTTTTTCTAAAAAAGATGATCTAGGTTGGGATTGGGGTTAATTTTTCTCCCATATAAGAGAGATTTACACTTTTTAACATCTTGACATTATTTGCTGTAACATTTAATTTTTTTCACTTTTTTGCTCCTTAGTGTCCTTGTAGGGTTATATTTTTAACAAGTTTGAGGTTTTATTTTTCATCGTAAACTGTCTTCCTTTGAGTTTTTTTATCTTGATGCCACGTTAAAAAGATTTGCGTATGTCTTAAATACTGTTACGTTCTATGAGTCCGAAGATCGGGAATTAAAGCACGCTTTTACACTATTGATGTTTTATTTCTCTTGGTTAGCAAGAGTGACTTATAGAGATTCACGAACACACGCAGTCTATATAGAGTTCTGGTTAAACTCTGTCACTGCACACTAATTTTCACCTCTAGATACACTTCCGCTATAACTTCACTCCACTTTTGTTCAATTTTTCACTTTATCGTACTTCTTCTCAAACCTAACTTACGAGTAGCTTCGAAATTCAACTGATCTCTCGACACACTGCCGGCCTTTTTATATGCATAAACAAAGAACATTTTAGTATTCGAAAATTCTAAACTTTTCTAGTAATTTCGAATGCTTTGTTCTTCTCTTACTCTACACACGGCAATTTACTATTAACTGTTCTTGTCTAAATCTCGAAACTTCTAGTAATTTCGATGCGCCTCTGGAAATGTTTTGACAACTATCTTAGAATGTATAAAGTATGCTTCAGACGTGTCTTTTTAATTATTATTTAGGGTAATGACGTTACACATTCTCCATTACGCGACAACACTAAAAATATATATTTGTATAGTCCCCTGGAGGAAGAAATAGTCCCCTTTCTAGATGAGACACAGGGGACTGTTGCGCTATGGGACTGTTTAATTTCACTTTATAGGAAATTAGCACGAAATATAATAAAGTTTTTTATTTTGTTGTATATAACGTAGATGTATTCAATATAACAAATAAAAACTCGGTAATATAAGAATTATTAAATAAAAATAATTTACCCCTGGAGACTGTTCGCTGTAAGGTAACCATGTGACTCTTTCGGAGCGACAGTTATGTAGCACTAAACAAACTGACGTCGGGTGCTTCTGGTACCATAGGTGGCAACTCAAGGTCGTTTACGTTGTATTTAACTTATAAACGTGGACTACTTGCCGTGTGATTCAAAATATAAACAGGTTATATAGATATGCTGAAACCGAATTAAATATTTTTTTACGTTTTTACAAGCATATAATAACGTGGAATGAGTCTAGCTAAAATACGATTTAATATTTTACATATAAATTTATAATTTTATTCATTAATCTTTTTTTGTATAAATTAATCGACCTTAAAGTAAAAATTTCGCATTTGTGACATATCAGGGGACTGATAAAAGTACTTCATAAACATTTTTAATATAAAAAAAAAAATAATTTATGTGGATATTGTGCACCAGGCACAGATAGCTTAGGGAATCCTCTTTTATAATAATTCATTACGAAGTAAATAATTTTATGATTTTGAGTTCTTTGTAATATCTATCTAAGACAGCGAGTTACCCATTTTACAGAGAAACACCCAAATACAAAGTATGAACATAGTTTTATTTGTTACGAATATAATCCTGAAGTATCTTAAAAATCGAAAGAAAAGAATACGGTTTAAAAACTGATTATAACTCTTTAATCTTAATTATACGTTTAAATTCTTACCATAACATATAATAATTTAATAAAATTGGGTTTAACGCTATGGTAGCGTTTATTTTAATTAATTCAAGAAATTTTGTAGAACTTGTATTCAACACAATGATTGATATAAGTGTCTCTTTAGTATCAAGTTTTTTCACCATTTTGTAACTATTGTGAGATTTTTTTAAACAATAAAAAACTAAGGAATATGATAAGTGTGTAAGTGGATTTTGAGATAAAGGAACAATTTCCCTTTGAGTACGGACAGATTCACCCAATGCCTAAACAAATTGCAAACCCAAGCACCACTGTTAGTAGAGTGAAATATAACTCAACGCAATCAGCCAGTGGATTGGACGAACCGTGCTTGAAAAGAAACAAATTAGATCCGTCTCAAGAACACTGCTTTTCAAATAGATCAGGGAAAAGACCCGCACTGCTAATGAAGGGTTAGCGGATAAACACAAAGTTAGAATGCTATTGGATTATATTAGAAAATAAGATTATTTTACTATTTTTAACAACCAATTATTAATATAATAGTCTATGGTTGTTATTTCGCCATTGATACATGTATCTATATGAAGATATTTTTTTATTTATAATTGACCTTATCAGTTCACCCATAAACACATAAAACCTGCACGTATTTGTAAACACCTTACATAACGAGCAAACGTTTAAAGCGTTTGAGAAACAAACACGAGAAAGAGAAATAGAAAAGAAAAATATTGGTTTATACTTAGAATAATATTTTATGTGGAAATGAGTTCTCAATTCCGGTAAGGCTTGTAGTTATCGGAAGCTAACGGGAACGTTTCTCGCAAGAGATTTCACGACTCGATACATCGACTGACGTTGTTGATACGGTATATTTATAATGAAATCGATATGACTTGGTTACTCGCAGAATTTGGAATTCGAAAACCATTTAAAATACTGGTGGATATGAACAGGTTTTTTGTTTACATCTAGAAGATTTTTATATTACCTATTGCTTATATACATATGTTTTTAAGTTCTGTCCTGTTTAATATGTTGGTTAAATCACCAAAATGGTTAAACACCAAAGTGTTTGAAGTACTATATAATACTAAAACTTACTTCTGTATACAAAGAGTACTTATTTTTAAGATACCTTCTTTTTAATAACTTTTTCTCACAATATTTTTACAAATATTATCCTACATCTATTGCATCCTTTTCGGAAATCATATTATCATATCGCGTAGATATGGAGGTTGAATTACAAAAATGAACGGAAAGCGGCTCGAAGAAAAGCAAACCAGAATAAATTTAAAAGTTTTGCGAGTTTCTGTAGAGTCAATTCAAAGCTGAATCATATCATCCCAATTTGACGGGTATTTGAGGCTGTATTCATCAATAGGGCATTATTTAAACTTGCTAATTGAGTTTGTTGATAACAAATAAGAAAAATTTTATTATAAGATATTAAATATTATAGGAATATTTTCAAAGAGTATGTGTTGGTAAAGGTGATCATCATTGCTAGTTATTATATATTGTATCGACCTATTATATATTGTATGTATATGTAGGTATATGCTTTACTTAAGTACTTGTATACTATATATATTTTTATGCAATTTTACGGGAAGTATAAAGGATTCTGAATGACACTATTAAATGTTTATGAGAAATATATAAATATGTTACTTTAGTATTAATAACTTCAATTCATATCTAAATTTTATTTCCGCAATTTGTTTAAATTATATAAAATGAACTATTTTGCTGTCGCATAAGTTGTGAGGGTGAGGACCTTTGAAGAAAACTTTAGAAGAAAACTTGCACTTACCTAATTTATTGCTATACATACCTATCTCAAAAAGCTTTCTTTGCTAAAAAAGTTAAATTTTCACTCTAACCTCCTTTTTTTTTTCAAAGCTATACCTATTTATGAGTTACATAATATCTGTTGCACAATAAGTACACAGAAAATTATGGTATGCGCAATTTCAAAATTTTTATACATTCAACAACGAAATATAATCGAAATTTTACGTATAAGATTCAAAATTTACGTTGAATTCGTAAGAAAAATATTTATAGGAAAATTTCTTTTGGCAAAAATGCTGAACTACACCATCAGACCAAGTTCAACCGTATGTAGAATAACTTTGACAAAAATTCAACTAACAATAAGATACATTTTGGCAAATATGATTCGCGTGGCAACAGCTACTTACTGCAGCGTGGTCACCGAAGCGAGGCAGAGTGCAGGAAAGGTTCTAAAGTGAGCTAAGCCAATCCCAAATGATGTTCCATATAGTCGCGAATTTTTCTCTAAAATATTGTAGCTATCCGCGAAGCGAATTGCTGCAATTGTAGTACATTTGTGTGGGTAATGGTTTGTTTTATATAAGGAAGCATTTGCCCTAAAAAACTTTTATAAACTCCACGGTCTTAGTCTCTAAAAATATTATTAATGTGAAAGTAACTATATCTATACTTTTGTTACCTATACGCTTAAATTACTGTGAATGTAGACTACCTTTTCTTGCCCCCCAGCTTACCATGCAAGCGGGTCCGAGCAAAGTATATGGTAAACTCCAGTAGTTTCAAATTCATAGAATTTTCGACAAAAATGTATATTTATTTATTTTATCGGCAGTAATAACGTTATCATACCATAAATATTGATATAAAGTGTTACGTGATTTTTATTAATTTAACTTCAAAGGTATTGCATTTTCCAGGCTTAAAGCTATTGGTTTGATGTATTGGAGTATAATAATATAATCTATAATATTTTCGTGAGATGTGATGTAATTTTAATTGTTTGTAAGTATACCTACACGCAAGTAGTTAACATTTAAATAAAATAAATAAACAATACATTTTCAGACATAGTTTTATGTAATATTTCTTTCTTTAGAAAAAGGAATGGATATGAAAAAGCATTTAAATTCCCACATGATAGATGTTGGGAGGAATTTCTAGACCACATAATGGTTTTTTACAGTTAGGTATAAGTGAAGTAAATGTTTACTTTAATAGCTATTTACACCAGCTTAAATGACTTGATTTTTTTACGTTAATCTGTTTTTTACTATTGTCAGGTGACATCTAGATTAGAATTCCCCGCGCGCTCAGCCTTAGCTAGACTGGCATACACATTTGTATGATTAATTTTAGAGGTATTTATTTCGTTCGGGAATCGATCTTGAAACAGTAGTAAATGTAGTTATATACTTTATGCGACTATTCAAATACGAAAAACCATATTTTCCTGTAGCATTCGTTATGTTATTGGTACTGATAAAGTAAACGTTAAACGTAAAAAAAACCGATTACTTTAAACTTTTAAAGGGGCATCTAATTTAACAAGAATAATCTCGTATAAATGACTATGAAAGAAACAACAATCATCATTAAGCTCTCACTATCAACTGGCTTGTTTTAACTTTAGATTACTTACACCTCTGAATAGCAATCTGCGTCAAAAGACAATGAGAGAGAACAATTTCTATCGACATCTTGATTGTGAATATGCCGTAGTACAGATACTGTGGTTCCATTGTTAAAATCTATAGAAAGCTTTCTAAATACAGTATTACATACATAACTTAGAAATACTTACTATTTTGTAAAGTATTTCATCTTTAAATAATACTATAATCAAATATTTTTATCCTCTTTCTATATAATATGTACCTCATATTTAACAGACAAGGTTTTTTAATTTTGATAAATATGTTTTCTTCATATAGAAAAGCGGCGCTGTTTACAAAGTTATCAAATATTATAAAATTATCTATGAAAATAAATTTGTTATATTAACCGAACAAAATGCTTTTTATTCTGCTCGATTTACAATACATTTAGGACGCTCGTGCCTGTGGCAAGATTACTGACAAGGAATATTATCTTTGTCTATTTTGTAAATATAATGTTGTATATTTTATAACTAGCGACTCACGCTCGCTTCGCTCGAGTGCGTACGCCGTACGCGGATTTTGTTCACAATTTCATGGGTTTTTAATTTTTTTTTTGCGGAACACTAATTCTTTTTCCAAAATAAAAGTAGCCTAAGTTACTCCTTATAACATCAGCTATCTGCCAGTGAAAGTCCCGTCAAAATCGGTCCAGCCGTTTCAGAGATTAGCCGGAACAAACAGACAGACAAACAAAAAATTTTAAAAAATGTTGTTTTGGTATGTGTACCGTGTATACATCCATAAGCATTTAGTAAAAAGCGGTTATTTTAATATTATAAACAGACACTCCAATTTTATTTATCTGTATAGACATATTTACAAGTCATATATTTTATAATATGCATATTACAAGTCAGTGTAAATATTTGTACTAAAATATTCTCTTTGTACTTCGAAAAGAGGTGGTATTAATGAGGAGCACTAACAATTCGCTACGTCGGTTATTGATTCTATGGAAAGCTTTTTTAATGTCACAAAAAGTCGCGGACCTCAAATCCATTTCCTGGCATTGACAAACTATTATCTCTTTGTTTCCTGTCTCAAGTAGTTTCATCAATTTATTTTGTTGTTGTATTGGCATCCAATTGGGAGTTTGTCAAACAAATTGGTTTTATTAATAGAAATCACATTACTGTGCCTCGTGGCCCTCAAAATTAAATGGTTTAATTGTCAATCACCACCACTACATTTTATTAATTTAAACTTAACTGCTCAATGTGTATGGTCACCCCAAATAACAATAAATAGTTTTATTTCAATGTCATGTCAAGCTCATAGCGTGTGACTGTTTTGGATGTTTTGCTGACACGCCGTACGTTGTGGAATCAATCCACACAAGAAGCAAATATATGTGTGTTCCACAGAGACGATTCTCTTTATAACTAAATGTAAAGCATATATGTAAATGGAAAACTCAATGAAAATAAAATAGACATTTACATTACTGTGTATAGGTCGAGCTGAGTTTTATTTTCAAGTTACAGGCTGAGATAGTACGGGTCTGTTTGTAGCGCTGGTTTAATATAGGGGAAAAAGGTCGATCAGGGGGCATCGGCAAATTGAACAGCTCGAATGCGAAGGATCGCTTACATTATTCTTTTGCGGGACCTATGTGCAATCTGTCTTTACATGTATTGTGAGGAAGAAAAACATTGACGTTTGCTTTGCTGATTTTTCAATTCCTGTTTCTTTTTCGTTAAGAGTCTAAAACTGTGGAATGTGATTGAATGATTACAAAAGGTTGAGGTGGATACATTTAAAAGTCGGTATTGCTGTCTGGGCTTTTTTTGATGACACAATGCGATAACTTTCACAAAATTTAACTTAACACGCAAAAATATTTTTCTCTATAAATTATCACCCCCTCTTCGTTTCCTATGTGTTATTATATTTTTGTCAAGTGTGTATTTCACCTATAGTCATTATAGAAATAAGCTCTCGAGTTTCATCTCTTCATATGAAGTGATTTTTGACGGTAATGAATCTGTTCGACAAACAAAATTATTTATTATTTAAGAAGATTAAAAGATAGGAAAAAAAATCTTGGTATTAAAATTATATAATGCGTTGTTCTGAGCGAAGCAAGAGAAGTTTTCTAATACTCTGAATGACTATGTCAAACTTCATGCTTTCTTTATAATATAAAAAAAAAAAACTTTATTTTAATTATACAAAAATCAACCCAATCGAATATGCTTGCATACTCATAGTACCTACGTGTCATAGTTTATTGATTGAAATGATGGTAACTGGTTGAATACTACCAAATATACGCAATGACTCGCTATTCATTGTTAATTGCGTTTGAAAATAATAAAAAAAAACTCAGTAGCGAGCATTTTTGATAAGTATTTGTTCTGCATATTTTGGAATGTAATTTATTTTTCCCGGGTCGTAATTCGATACAAACACTTACAAATACAACCAGTGACCTTTTTCAAGTTTGGTAGGGATACAGTGTTCCTTTGTCCCGTGACGTATCAATAGAAATATGAGCTTTTGTTGCGTCGACCTTTACAAACATGAATGCGTGTTTGTCTTCATATACGCTATTTACTCAGAATGTGTTAACCAATAGAAAATATCCATATTCAGCTTGAAATATAAAAATTGTATCAAGTTAATCGAGCCCAAAATTGTTTTATTCCCGTTTATAGATCAACTTTATATTCAATTATTATAAGTTTACGTTATGTTTGTATACAGTACTAGCGACTCACCCTCGCTTCGCTCGGGTTCGTCCCTAGGTTGATTCCCCATACAAACTTTCATCCCCTTTTTCACCCCCTTAGTGGATGTTTTCCGGAATAAAAAGTATTCTATGTCCTTCCCAAGGTCTCAATCTATCTTACCAAATTTCATCTAAATTGGTTCAGTTGATCCAGAGATTATGATATTATATTTTGCAAAATGAAGTTATATTTTTTATTAACAACTAAATAAATTTACAAAATTTAATATATAAATATTTAGGCTTCATCGTATTATGTGCCCATTATGGACAATTTTTTTTAATGTTGCGAAACGCATTCACGCATACCACCTGTAGACATAGCAGGTGGTTATGTGGGACTCACCGGCTAGAAAAGCCAGTACTACCCACTAAAACCCAACAAAACCTTCCCCGTCTTAATGGAGCATCGCATGATTGCTTACGCATTCAACCACGACGCCCCGACGACAGGTCTGCCGAAGCAGACCACAACAACCATGGGGTTGCTCCAATATTGATTTCCTTCATCTTAATGAACACATAGTGAATAGGCTGTTTCGTCCCAATTGACGTACACAAACGACTAGTATAATTCATTCAAACGAAGTTGAAAAAATAACCCAATAAATAAACAGCTAGAGAAAGTTGAAGTAAAAACGGCATGGACGTACAAATTGTGCTTAGTGACTTATTTATCTTCAGCTTTCTTAATTAAACATTTTTTTCGGAAACAGCCACAGATTTCTTTTCGAATATTTTTTTTTCGAGCCAAGGCCGCTCTTACATTCATTAGAGACGTGACAGGCAAGAAATCCTTCCTAATTATTCATCGGGCCCGGCGTTAAATCGTCAGTTTGCGCGTCCTTTTAATGGAGTAGAAAATAAAAAAGTTCGAAACATAACAAGTGAGGCGTGTCCCGTGTTATTCATGAGTTGGCAAGTTTAACGTGGATATTTCTTCAATATTTTGTAAACAATAGACTCTGCAATATGAAGTGTGACCTCTTTAGGGACCTTAATAAAAGTTTTATTTTGTTTCATAATGTCTTTTTAATAGTGATATTTCAACATTTAATATAATATAGTTGTTTGAGACCTTGAGAAGGACATAGAAATGTTTCAATATTGAATATAATATAATTTAATCAAAAGATATCATATAGTTGGTGAAATTGTTGAGTCGAAAACTCCAAAAAAAAAATCTATCTGATTTGACTAGCATTCCTCTATTGGATAAGTTTTTAGAGTAAAAAAAATATGTAAAGAGAACGTATGTATATGATTAATATCACAGATTTTATTTCCCTCGTACTTACCTATATGTTATTACTAGCAACTTACCCTCGCTTCGCTTTGGGTTCATCCCTAGACAAAAACAAATCTATTCCACGGGATCTGTACATTTTTCCAGGATGATATATAATATTCCACAATAAACGAGCTATCTAATGTAAAAAGAATTTTTCAAATCGGATTAGTAGTTCTTGAGATTAGCGTGTTCAAACAAACGAACTCGGCCACTTTTTAATATTAGCATAGATTTTATTTAGGTATTTGTATACGAATGCATTAGCCCTATTTTAAAGTAATTTTATTTTCTATTTTCCATGTAATAATATAACGTAGCAATGTCTGCTTATAATTAATACCAGTCTAATTCGAACTTTGAGCACTTTGCGAGCTAAGTTAAATTAAACGCTGTACATCGACACGTATCAAGCGCGAGTTAAAGTGCAGCTGCGGTTTTATGCCGAATTGTATTGTAAATTAGTTTCGGAGATGAATTTTTTGGACGAACAGATCGTTGGTGGTGAAATGCTTTGTTTATATATTTTTTTTAGATATAATTTCGTTTTCACCTCATTGTTATGATAAAATATTGTGTTAGTAATCATTGGAAATATAGTATATATATATATATATATATATATATATATATATATATATATATATATATATATATATATATATATAAAAAAAGTAATATATTGAGTTCATTTTAATAACTGAATTATACAATTATTATTCTATATACAGCTCGCTAAAATTTGCCAAGTCGCAAGATAATAAATAATGTTCTTAAATCCAAGATCCATGACTTGGCAAATTCTTGCGCATAAATTTCGTTGAACTGACGTGCGATAACGTCCATGCGACGTATTGATATCTAACGCTATGTTATTTTGATTACGACACTAGATACGTGCTGAATGTAGCTTATATATTGGAATAAAATTCTGTATATACATAATTTATGGTATTTATATTACATTGTATGTTTTTTTATTTATTCTGTAATGAAGAATTTTGAATTTTAAATGTCACGCTCAACGTTGAACTAACCTTAAAAATGATATTTTCAATATAAATTTTTTCAATGCTTTAGCTATATTTAAATATGTAAGTAAATAAAATATTTTGCGACATTAATACACAGCACCATCTAGTTCTATGGTAAACTACGAGGCTTGTGTTATGGATATCAGATAGTCGATACACTACACAAATAATATAACTATATACCTTAAAATGTTTACGCGAGTGAAGCTAATTTTTGCGACTACTATCCACAATACCTATATTTGATTGATGCAACTTAATTAAGGAATAATAGAACTGCGCGGAGGATGACAAGGCAAGATGCAATTCTATTTATAAGGAAAGTGCACAATACCTGCTGATGCTGTGTAGTTATTGCCATCCGGATTGATCGACTACCACACTTTAAGTCCATAATAACCTGTACATTCACTAAAATTGTCCAAAATCAATTAGCGGCGCAAGCACACGTAAAGGTCTTCGGCCATACTTTTTAAACGACAACGAACAATCAACTTTAAATACATAGATAATAATTACATATTATAAATATAAAAACCTATGACTGGAGTACAAACATTCGTGCCCCTCACACAACTGAATGCCCCCAGCGGAACTCGAATCTGCGACCGCTGGCACAGCAAGTAGAGTCACTAAAAACTGATCGTGAGCCAAACGTGTCGTCACACATTTTTGCCAGTGAAATATGTAAGTCCAGCTTATTAAAATATATTGTAGCTTAGCAAAAAGCACCAAGAATTGTGATAACGAATGATCTTAAGAACAAATAAAACAAGAAAATAGTACATTTTTATCTAATCATGTTTTATTTGATCTGAATTACGACGACTGCTAAAGTGAACACATAAATCTCGGTAAGGTTCGATAATGTCCGAACCCTGTATTCATTTAATTTACAACATTATTATTTGTAGTTTAGTAATATTTCTTTTTAAACGACTGCGCGACGCAAAGGAGGGTAATGTGTTTCAAATCAAATTAAAATATACTTCATTCAAATAGACTTTTACAAGCACGTTTATCAGCCTAAGTATGTATGTATGTGGGTTTGTACCTTTGTGGTACTATCTAGACCAAACGCGTGGGCCGATTTTGATAAATGACACGTTGTTTGATTCGTCATGACGGCGCGAATGCGGCATAGAAAGCATAAAATTTGGAAAAATCAAAATGGCCGAATTTGGACGCCATAATGTAAAAAAGAAAAAAATGAAAATGGATGAACTATGTCAAGTGGGGTATCGTTGAATAGGTATTTAATAATCATATTTAGGTTTCTTTCATCATTTTTCATTTTAAATAAAAGTTTAGGATATATAATGATGTAAGTTAACAACCATTCTCGCTAATTTTCATACTTAAAAATACTTAAAAAGCTGTAAATAAATAAATATATTATATAAATAAAAACCCGACTGCATAAAAGCCAACTAAAAAGATGAAAATAAGTTCACGAAGGAATATAGTATTATGCAGTCGGAGACATACGTATATAATTTGTCTATAAAGGACTTGAATTAGGCCCGCACAAAATTCTTGTATCGGGTGGTACCTATACTATATAGTTTTATACTATCTATGTGTTACTTTTTTACTCTGTAACGGCTAGACCATGGCTACATATTAGTAATATTTATAATATCTATAAATATTTAGAGGTTAAAGATTTAAATGATATTGATAAATAATGATAAATGATGTATCGAACTCGTAAAGTTAAATTGAAAATTTTTGCTTAAAAATCTTCACCACACATAAATCTCTCGATGAACTGTCGAGATAAAAATGTCAATTGTTATGTTTTGTGACATTATGCTCACGATACTGCGCAGCTGCAGTTTGATAATACATTTACGGTTAATAGATTGATAGTATTTTTTTATCAGAATATCTAAGATTGTTCACGGACACACGACATTTCGAACTACTTTTATTTACTTTCAAGTGTGTTTTTATTGAGAGATTTGGATGATTTTAAGCTTTGCTGAACGTACGTAAATGTTTCTTTTGGTCTTTAGAGACCTTAATGTGTATTTAGGTTTTTCGCTTATAAATTAAATTTAGGTTAAATAAAAACAAAGAATGAATAAAATAAGTGCCAATAAAAACGTTGACTGTTTTGATTAGCGGGAAAAATATGTGATTAAAAAAAAGGTGAAGAGTGGATGGAATTCAAAAAATAAATATAAAGTCAAGTCAAAGTCCCATACCGATACGTTCAGTAGTTTTTACGTAATGGTGTGACATAGTTAAAATCGTTTTCATTATATACATAGAATATATAGTCTTTTAACTTAACAATGGTGAAAGACTATTTAATTAACTTCACAATGTAATACTATCAGAAAATGAAATATCCTTATATTTAATACTAGCGACTCACCCTCGCTTCGTTCGGGATCGTTCTTAAGTTGATTCTTCGTACAAACTTTCATGCCCATTTTCACTCTCTTAAGGGATGATTTTCGAGATAAAATCCTATCCTATATCCTTCCCAGGGTCTCAAACTATCTTCTTACTAAATTTCATCTTAATCGGTTCAGTAGTTTCGCAGCCTATTCGATGCAAACAAACAAACAAACAAGCAATCAAATTCTCCCTCTTTATAATATTAGTATATCTATACTAATACGTTATAAAATAATTGGAAGTCTAACTTTTTATATGTATATAACATTTAGTTTCACTTCCTCTTTAACGTTTATGTAGAAACCATATTATAAAGAAAATGTGAAAATGGAAATGGAAATTTATGTAAAATCAAAATGCGAGGATAGAAAATGATAAACTTAACAGTAAATGTAACATACTCGTACATAAGTATAAGTGCGCCGCATAGAAGAAAACCCCTGACATCTTTATGCAGAGTAAAGACTGTCTGTGTGTTCGCTTTGCATAATTACCTCGGCTGGAGTAAAACGTATTTTATCAAAGAATACTATTAAAATAACTTTAATTCTAATTTTTAAAGAAAACACAAAATAAAGGAATTCGATTGAATTGTTCTATGCCAGTTATTCTATTCTGTAGGCGTGCCATTTAAACATTTTCTATTTTCTATTAAATGTCACATTGAATGACTGACACGATAAATTAATCGATGAAAACTGAGCACTGTTAAACTTAACAACAGATCTAAACAGAAGGATTCTTTTATTATGTCAAAAAAAAACACAAAATAACATTAAAATAATTATTTATATAAATATAAGTGAATACATTTTTGTGTATATACTTACTGTACTCTACTAATATTATAAATGCGAAAGTTTGTCAGGATGTATAAATATATAGATGTATGGATGTTTGTTACACTTTCATGCAAAACCTACTGAATGGATTTAAATGAAACTTTATAATAATATAGCTCATATATCAGAATAAAACATAGGCTGCTTTTTATCTCAGAAAAATGTTCGGTTCCCGTGGGATAAATTTAATTTTGGATTTCAAGAGACGAACTCGAGCGAAGCGAGGTTGAGCCGCTAGTAGGTCTATAATGTTTAAAGTAAATGAACAAAGTGTGCCGGCGACCGCCGCATCGCCCCCATATTCGGTGACATGTCGATGACACATTTTCACTTCCCCTATTTGTTATTGCTTAATCTACTTTTATTTTTCTCGAAACAAACTACCTTTACGTTTTTTATTTATTTTGTATTCTAATATATTTTAATATTTAAAGTAAACCAATTTATATCATTTTTAAATTGTGGATAGGTACAGACAGCATCTAATTACAGCAGTATTTTCAGTTTTCTTATCTTTCATTCAGTTGTTGACGTATATTTTTAAAATCGTTAATAAAAAGTATGTTATAAAAATTGTAAATATATGTAATTAGCTTTTTATAATTTTCTATAATTGAGAATACTTACACAATGCTTGCATCTCAGAAGTGGTCACTGGTCAATATTGCTGTTTAATTTTTTTCACATATCTTTCGAAAACTAGTTAGATTCTCTTAAACATGCAGGTTTTCTCGCGATGTTTTTTTCTACTCATTAAGCAAATGGGGATCATGATTCACGTTTGCCAATTAGTTACGATGCTCAGGGTATGAAACCGCTTGACTTAGTTTTGCAAATAATCAGTCAATTCTTGATTTCATTTTGACACAATAAAGGGAGGAGGGGGTGCAACTTTATTGGTGGTTTGTGTGAAGTCGACTTTATTTTTCCGCGCTTTTACCTTTATTATAGATAAAACATTTCACTTACGCGACCTGTACCATATTATTTAGCGCCAGTCAGACACTTGCAACACTCATCAAGTATTAATAAGCAATAGTTTTGATGTAGATGCGATAAAGTGTATAATTATAGTATGAAGAGTCTACAATAATTGTCCTAGTAACTGAATTCCCAAAAGTCATTAGGTTGTCATCAGCGTAAGTGTTTACTAAAGCACTTTTTAATAAATACGGGCATTTTATAAGAAATGAGGTAATTCTGATTTCCTTTATCAATTTAATAATGATTTATGTGGAAACTAGCAACTCTACCCCACTTTGTTCAAGCCACTTCAATTGTTCATTTAAACGTTAGGAATTTAATTTACTAATACCGACTTGCCTACATACAGGTGTTTGTGGTGATTCCTACTAATCCAAACTTGTCTGTCTTGAAGCCGATACGCTCTATAGTGCCGATCGCAGAAACGTCGCTGGAGTGAGATTCGACCAGTACTTGACTTACTGATAGTATGAATGCATTCATTATTTCTTGTATAAAAATACTTCACCAGACAGATATTGGACCGAGAACGAACAGTGATCGGCACTATAGAGAGGATCAGTCTTTAATGGGGCGCCAACCATGCATCTCCTCAGCTCGCTTGAGCTTGGGATAAGGGGCAATTTAAAAAAAAAGCCTTGCTCTCCATCTACGACAACCAAGGGAATTCCACGCGACCTACTTAATGTACTAGGATAAAATTATAAACATAACGTAAATCAATTTTTTCCTTTATTGTGTGAAATAAAGGCAAATCAACAAACGCATTTTTACATTTATAATATCAGTTTGAATTTCTATTATTTTATCAAAAAATACAGTATCTGTCTGCAACATTCACGTTTTTGTAAGTGAACAATGATGCAAAATGAAAACGGTTAGTAAATGTCGTAGGGTTGACTAGATTTCATTTTACAGTTATTTGAAGGACTTCACATTACAGGAGTAAATAAAATACATATTGTGATGTCACATTTTTGTTATTGTTATTACATATTAGAGTTATTTAAGTTATGGGAATAACTTTTTGTGGTGTGTGAATTCGGTGATATAGCTGTAAATATTCAAAATTCTATAGCCCGCTTGTTTAGTTAATTTAATTAGATTTTAAATTTTAGGCATTTTTTTGTATTCTAATAAGTAAAGTTAAAAATGTTTGCTACGTATCTTGTTCGCCCCTACTTCATTAAATAACAAGAAGTTTTATCCGCGTGGGATTCGCAGTAATTAAAGTTGAGAAAAATATCTCACTTTGCGTTGAGCAGTAGCTGTAAGGATCAGATTTTTGGTTTTTTGTTCATTTTGTAGTTTTCAAACTCTAACTTTGAATAATTCAAATGCTTAGTAAATTTTATTTTGAAACAGCTATTTAAAATCTATATTATTAATTATCTATCAGTGTACCGGCTAAGCAAGACACGACCAATGCTTTTGGAACATCAATATAAGTACGTTCAATCTCTTAGAAGATTCTTCCATGCGTAATGCGTTTACTTACCGCGGTAGATAGATGTACACATTAGGCAGCAAATGAGTGTAGTGCACGATAACTCTTAGGCTACGTACGACTCAAAAAACTTTATTTAATTAGAATTATTATATAAAAAAAATAGTTTAGTTTGCAAATATGGTTATCTATTTTCATCTGAGATATAATTATTTATTTTCGCTCAACGTTAACAAAATTTAAATGGTAAATACAATTTATTTTGACATTCAAATATAAATAGAATCTGCATGAACAATTTTAAACAAGGCTATGACATTGATGTTTGTTCAGCCGATTCGTTATCAGTATAATCTATTTTAACAAATGAACTTTTATATTTCGCGATGAAATCCATACAATGTATTGTGATGAAAATATCTCCCTAATAAAATTTGAATAATGTCAAGTAGTACAAAATTGAATCTATTCAATAACAATGATTATATTTTATGAGGTTGCTCGTTATGCGAAAAACATTATTCATGTTTTTATTAAACTTTGACCTAAAACTGCTATATTTTAACTAGAACTCTAAAATAAGTGCATGATTTCGATTAAGATATTTATTTACATAAGTGATTATTTAACTTAATCTTAGTTTATTTTTTTTAAACACTTTTTATTATCAATTTCTGTGCCTATAATACAACGAAATAAAAAGCCAAAGTATTTTCCAGTAAGTAATATAACGAGGTTAGAGCCTTTCGCGTCTTCATTACATCACATAAAATCGTCAATGATCATGAAGCTGTAAAAGCCTGTTTACGTTCCCTGCAGTATTTTACTCTGACCTAATCTGATTTTATAGCGAGTATACATGAAGGTTGGAGCACATGTTGCTTGAAACGCAGATGGCCATATGATGATATTAGAAGATTATGTACATGTGACGTTTTAAGGAATTGAACAATCCTCTACGTTTACGACTTTCTTTGAACGTATAATAACATTAGACTTACGATTTTATTGTTTAACGTTTTGTATAAATTTCTCGGAGGTGAGATATTTTCTCACAGTAATAGGTATACTATATGTTGACCCGGATATCCAGCTATCATTATACCAAATTTCATCAAAATCTCTCCAGTGGTTTTTTCGTAATGCAGATAAATGGACAAAAATTCTAAAATTATAGATCCTCTATTTCACTAAGATTTTCCAAAAAAAAAAAATGTATAAATTCGGCTTAGTTACAATTTCATTATATGTATAGGTAACAAAAAAAAGTTTTAGTTATTTTCAAGTAAAATGTACATAAATGTATCTTTTTCTGATAACATAATATTTAGCCCTTTGTGAGTAAAAAATGTTTGTAGAATAAAGTCATTTAATATCTCTTTACTATCTATACAATAATAGTATTGCTCATGTGTTAAAATTATTACAAGCTGTAATAGCGCCGCTTCAATGGCGCCCGATCCTGACTTATTTCGCTTGGTCTACGATCACCAGCCCTTTATATTTACACCAGCCCATTATTTCACCGCCCCAGCGCACTCGTCAGGAAGTGCCTAAGGCTTTTCTTTGAATATTTCAATTTCTGATTGTATCGTATATTGAATTATTCATCTTTTAATTTGTTTGAAAGTAGCAACGGTAACGTTTGTATTCTCTATATTGTTAAAATATTTTATACACTTTCTTTAAATTTAAATCAAAATTCGGTTCTGTCGAACTCACCTTATTCTCACCTTTATATTTATTAAAGTAGACAAGTATGTGATATCACAGAAGTTCGTGGAAATTCCATTTCAAAAAGTATGTGTCATGTTCCGGATAGCTTTGAGATATATAAAAGTTTGTTGTGAATTTTGCTTGGCTCTATGGAATACTTTATGGAGACGTGATGTTTACCACGAATTCATATAATAATAACAAAGAAATAAAATTCATTATCTTCTTAGTACTTATCGTAGTACTACGGCTTATCGTTCTAATACTACTATGATATATTTTTTAAAGTTGCTGCGTTTTTTTGTTCTAGTTTTTTTGAGTAACAAGGACCGTTCTGTCTTTTGGTCATGTTCATGTTATATGTATGGATGTACATATGTATGGATATAATCGAATAATAGAAAATACTATATTAACTAATATAATACGACTATAACATGAAAATCGCTTTGAGGTATGTACTATTTAAAAAAATCGATTTATAGTTGGCGAGTGTACCTGTAACGTATACAAAAAATAAATCTCACGTGATCCGTTCTGTCTTTTGAAATTGATCGAAAACTTTTGTATATAGTATTCACAGCATACATGACAACTGTGCTGGAGTCAACCTCCGCTCTGCAAACTGTATCTAAACATTAGCGTAAACGTTTTCATTACCGGTCCCATGCCGAGTTTCATCAGTTTGCTTCTAAAAGCTTTCTCAATCGTGAATAATTAAAGCTATTATTGTGAAGTCCGAATTGGCTTAATGAAATCCTTCCAGCCCCTACTAATTCCCTTCTTTCATTTCGCCTTGCTACGTTTAACTTTTCGACGTCGCGGAAAAAATGATCTTGTCTCTTGCATAATTTAGCAAAGATTTTAGGACAGATTTCAAATTTTTTGCCCGAAATTTGAAACGTTTTCAAGGGTATGTTAATTTTATATAGTTTGCCAAAAGATTTCTCTTGCAAATATAATGACGCGATTTATATAATATGAATCATCATGAAATTGGAGGTTTCTTAATATTGCAACAATAATGCTTTTAGTTCTAATTGAATGAATGTGGGATTAGTGCAAGGTTTTTATAATTTATGTGTTAATTTTAAATCCCACACATTTTGTTGACGGTAAAAAAGCAGTCATGAGGACTGCCGACAGAAGTGAAAACTTAAAATCATTAAGTAACAGTTGTTACTTTTGGATATTTAAATTAATTGTTTGATCTTAAATTAAAATTTGTAAATTAAAACTGTTTACATTTATCTGGTTTTGGCATCTATCGGCACTCTGAGTGTTAGCGCTAACAAGTCACGTGACCATGTCGATGACGACTTACATTTACTGTCCATCCAAACCTGCCTATAGAAGTTTTCACTTTAACAATAAAATGTTTCTTGACAAATATATTTTACAGTTAGTTTATAATTAAGTACTATTTATTTTTCAATAAAAATTAAATATATACTTTACGTATCTCAGAAGCAAACGCTTATACGACGTCTACTAATTAAATTCTTGTCAAGTCCGTTGACACCCTTCTCTAAGCCCGATTCCCTCTTTCTTTTAAAACTCCATAACTTGTGTTTTAATTTAATTATGAATATTATAATTTTCGCCTCGGGTTCACTCTCGGACGCAAATTGGCAAAGTTTATTATTTATTGTCCTGATCCGTTATAAAGTTGCGGCGACAGTAACGATATGGTGCTATCTTTGGGGCGTAAATAACTTGTTATTATTTGTCACATATCTAGTTGACTTGTATTAAATGTTAACTGTTTATTAAAATATATGTCGAAAGTTTAAGAGAAGGGTTGAGCCGTGTTAAGGAAACACAATAACGGCATATTGATCATCTGTAGTTTCGTAACTAATGTTTTTCTAAACTTTTAGTTAAAGCGATTATATTATTATTAATAAACAGATTTCGTTTTTAAAACAGACGACATTGCTTATTTACAATGTATTTATTGAGCATAATGATTAATGACATAAGGAGCGATAACATAGTAATTCATATAAATCATAATTAGTAATTACTATATGATTATAATTTTTTTATGGTCTCATAGTTTTATATTATTTCTTATATCTATAATAGGAAGTGTCCATGTAACTATTTATTATTATATAAATTGTTCTATCCTTAAAATGCCTTTTGATTGATAATGCAAAAGCTCCTTCCCTTATAAAATCACCTCAAAGAGTTTAATTAAATTTGAAAATTGATCATTCAAAAGTTCTTGTGAAAGCGTAATTTATTTAATTATGTATGTCGGGGACAATATTAAATACCAAGAATCGCGTAGTCACTTTCGAATTCATCGGGAAAAATAAAATTAAGTAAGTATAATTAGTTTTGTTGTAAAATATTTTCAAAATTTCTTATAGTATAGCCATAGGCAAGGCCGTTATTTTGAAATATTTACCAAATTATTTCAATTTTCAATTTTATGGGGACTTAATGTGTCACATAAATTACAATTAATGTTTGTTACATTATTTCGTTTGTAATACCTAGCTAACGTGTTATCCTATTCTAATAAAACATTTCCGCCGCTGTTTTGTATTGTTTGTTGTAGTATATCTTATATGAGCTCTTTATTTTAGTTGTATTACTTTTCTAGATCATAGTGAATTTTTAGCCCTCTTTGTTCATGTACTATGTGTCTTGCACCCAATTTGTATAATATCTAATTTCCTTCACGATAAGGAGATCCGATTTCTCCGACCATAGAAATTGCAAAACCTATCTTACATTATGACACGATGATTAATTATTATCAGTTAGTAGTATGAAGTACACTGTAATATTTTTAGTTGTTTTGCTAGTTTCTATATAAAAGTACAAATAAATAGTTAATGTTAAATATTTTGCTGCTATAACATACTATATACTGGGATAAAAATAGCCCGTAGGTTACAAGAGGGGCCTTTTGTATAATGTACCTAACTTCCTTACTGTTAGTGAAAAAATTCAGAATCGGGTCAGTAGTTCCGGAGTTTACCTCAAACTTTACTCTAACTCTCTATGATGTAATCGGGAGTGTAGATTTATGAAGTACCTATCAAAAAGTCATACAACAATTTATATCAATATCCTTACAAATATTATATACGCGAAAGTTTGTGAAAATGGGATGGAGGGATGAATGGATGTTTGTTACTCTTTCATGCAAATACTATTGAACGGACGAAACTTTAAAGTAATTTAGTCTATACATCAGAGTAACACATATGCTGTCATTTTTAAAGATATAAAAGTGAAAAATGCATACGGAGCCACGCGGAAATGCTAGTTGTATAATAAATCAAAGTGCATGCTGTGTGTGTTCTAAGTACGCTGTATTTAAAAGGACGTACTTTTGATGGAACTAGATTTTCTGGCACCATCAATCACGTAATAGGTCAATAACTCAAATCTGGAGCACGCAAAAATATACATTCATAGAATTTGTCCACGGCGGCCGCACGGCAGTCACACACATCTGTCATCGTCAGTGTCACTTGTTCTTTAACAAAACCGTAATAACTATGTATGCTCAGGTACACGTTAAGTAAAGTCTAGAAATTGATAAAAAGAGATTTATCAAAATATTCCAAGATAACATGCAAATGGAGATTAATAAGCATATTTAAGTAATTTATTTAGACTTATTTTAGACAATTCATACATTTAAAACCATCCCTTAAGTTTACATTTTTTCATCAAAAAAAATAAGTAGTCGATTGTGATAGGTTAGGTTTGAGTTTCAAATTCAAATGGAAATGAAATTCTTTTTAGGTTTATGTATTAGATTTTATTATTATCTTTTGATTAATTTAATATAAATTGTAGCTAATTAATATGCAATTAATACAAACGTAGGTAGGTATTAATTGATGCTGAAATATTTATTGTAATAACAAAAGTAAAATATGTTGAAGTATTACTTAAGTAACGTTAAAGAAGATTTCGCATTTTAACTAGATTTCCATAAAAGGTCACTTGGTTTGGAAGACGTTAGCATAAATTCGAGTTCCCGCAGTTTCTTTTAAAGGCACATTAACTATCGCAGGCTGCCGTTATGTAAAATAAAAAATCGAGGGAAATCATTACACTAACGGAGCGAAAAGTCTCGAGTCTCTCGTTATAAGTGTCAATGCATAAAACTTAAATGACGATAGTTCCAAGTAAAGCTTCAGAAACGGCCATTAGGTAGAGAAGTTGGCGCATCTATGCGCTGCTACCATTTGCCGTCCCCGTCGTCGAAACTACGACCAAGTTTTTGGAATAACTTTTAATATAGTTTCCTATAAGTCTATTCTATTTGCATTACGAGTAGTTATGACGTTTAAAACTTAATCTCTAATTTTGCTTCGTATTAACCTGTTAGTAAGTTTTGGAGAAGGCAAGAGTTAAACAAATTTCATTTACAACAAGATTTGCTGAGATTGTTCGCACCTATAATAAATTACAATTTTCTTTATCTTTTTGACGACACGTTTGGCTCAGTTTGTTTGTAGTGACCCTACTTGCTGTACCAACGGCAACGGGTTCGAGTCCCGCTGGGAGTATATTTGTGTGATGAGCTCAAATGTTTATACTCCAGTCATGGGTGTTTATATTTATAATATGTATCTATTTAAAGTTATGTATGTGTAGCGTATCAACTATCTGGTATCTATAACACAAGCCTCGTACTTTACCATGGAACTAGATGGTGCTGTGTATTAATGTCCCAACATATTTATCTTATAATTTTCACGATCTTAATATTTTTTTCCCATGAAAAACAGTAAAAGATAATAAAGCCTTAAAATAAATTTTGTTGAAATTGGTATAGTTTTACTTCTGTAAGTATTAGTATTGATATTTGGCTCACAGCCACGGCTAAAGATCCTGCACCCGATAATAAGCACCTGCAAGGAAGATGTGGCAGGAATTCCATTTGGACTGTTCAAAATTCATGAGCTGCTATATTTTATTGCTACTTTAATACGATTAGTATCGTTCAAATAATACAGTTAATAATTACATTTATTTTCAGCTTTTAATCGAAAATCTTTTGCACACATATAAATCAATTTTTTCTACTTTATCAATATTTCACTCTTCTCCGTTAATGTTCACTTTTTTGTAAACAAAATGGCATTACGTGTACGAGTATGTATTTAAAGTTTTGTTTGGTGTTAAATGTGATAGCACCTACGGTATCAGTTTTTACCAGAGAAGGGATGCTCGTTAATCCTAAGAACTGAACTAATTGGTTTTTGTTACGCTCATTCTCCAGTTGATGAAAAAAGGTTCCAATTACGTGCTAGAATTTTCGATTCAATTAAAGTTTGTTTTACCATATTGAAGTTTTTACATTTGTAGAAAGGGGATGTTATTTCACTATTAATTTAAATCTTAAATGTTAATTTAAATCTGAACTATTGCCGTAGTTTTAATGTTATTGATTCAGTAAGTTTTAACTATATTATTAGTGATATGTAGTAATTATGTAAGTGGTAAAAATTAATTTCAATGCGTATATATTATTTACTACTTATCCTTGTGACTTGAGGACAAAACGCTGAAATATTCTCACGCTTACGAATACTACATATGTCTCTTCACATAGTTATACAAGTTATCTATTATATTAATTGATAGCCATACGTCGTAATAGAGGCACTTGGGCGGTCCGGAAATTTAATAAATGTGATTGTTTAAATAATACCTCATACTCATACAAAGGAGCTATAATTAAGTATATTTATTTTTGCTTTACATTCCTTTAAGCTATTTAAATTTACAGCCACTAAGTCAGACTTATCTGGGCGTATCTAACTTGCCCATTTATTTCATTCCCGCCTAAGATTTTATCGTACTTGCGATAATGTCAAATGTAGCATGCGAGTATTAGTTCTCCCATGTACTGTACGTAGATTGTAACGCTTCATAAAATTTAAGGAATGTTGTCTAATAGCTTTGCTGTTGAAATTTAATGACACTTAAACATGTTTTTTTCTGAAATTTGTAAATTAATACTTGTTTTGATTTATATTTACCGTTTTTTTTATATTTTTATACTAAATCTATACTAATATTATAAAGCTGAAGAGTTTGTTTGTTTGTTTGTTTGGTTGAACGCGCTAATCTCAACAACTACTTATCCGATTTGAAAAATTCTTTTTGCATTAGATAGCCCGTTAACTGAGGAAGGCTATAGGCTATATATCATCCCGGAAAAATGTACGATTCCCATGGGACAGATTTGTTTTTGTCTAGGGACGAACCCGAAGCGAAGTGAGGGTGAGTCGCTAGTGTCAAATATAGCTAAGAGTAATTTTGATGTGTTTAAAAGTATATTTGTTTTTATTTTAAAAATATCTATATATATGTACATTATACTACGAGTATATATATTTATTTAAATAAAAGTAATTTTATATATAATAGATATTGATCGATTGAAAAATTATTGTTAACAATAATATCTTTTTATTTTATATATTTTACATGGGAAAAAATCTTTCACGACACTTTTTAAATTAAGGTATTAAAATAAACAAAAATAAATGTAAAATTAAATGAAATATATTTATTACAATAATAACTTAATGTGAAACTAGCATGTTATGTGAATAAACTTGAAACATCGACGCATGGAGTTGTTATCACACGACAAAGCAAATACTTGTACTAAATTAACTAACATATGTAGGTTGTGGTTGATCGAGGAACACTGCCATATTACAGTTAGCTCGTACCATAAGTTTTCAATTTTAGATTTGATATACGGTATTAGATATTTATAAAATACTTAACACGTTAACAAAAAATATATTCACTTATTAATATAGGTAAAAAATAACTCTATAACAATGATGACTCTACCCTTATCTCTGACAGGCAACTTGTAATAAAAGTCTTAAAGTTAAATTGTTTAGGCGCAAATTATTTATAATATTATTTTACTAATATTGAATGCAAAAATGTGTATGTTGAGTTATTAATTTGACCTTCTTATAAGCAGCAATAAAACAAAATTTTTTATGAAGTGTGATGTACCTTAAATTAAATAATTCATAATTACGTTAATGTACTTTACATTAATATTTAGTTCCCATAAGTTATTTATCAATAAATTTGTTAAAAAAGCCAGTCAGGCTTAGTGACAGCTTGTGTTTATTCGCACATAATATATTCAAAAGCCTAATTTTGGTCACTATATATATTTTGTGTAAAAGAAATGATGAGTAAAACTTTTTTGATACAGACATGATCGTTAAATAATATTGTTATGTAGGCAAAATTGTAAGACATTAGTTTTGGAGCACAGCCCAAATTGCATTTCATTTAATCTAGGCTAATATGCGTCGGAAAACGTAGCCGTGGAAACGACTCATTCTCAGTCAAAACCTGCTTTGCTCGTTCGCTAATTGTCAAAGTTGGTTCCGGGTCCCCGGGCGTTATGATATCAGCCGTGTGTTGAATAAAGTTTGGCAAAATTATCGTTTGTATTGCAATAAATTGCTCTAGCGTGATATTGGGAATAAATGACGCATATTCCTGAACGATGGCTGATGAAGCTTTGTTATCAGACTCGTTTGTATCGGCTTTATACGATTTATTTAAAATATTTTTGCCTTTAATGCCACTATTTAATAATACTTTGTTTCTTTTCTAATATGTGAGAAATTTAGTATCACAGAACTAATTTATTATAATGTAGCATTATTATAATATAAAAAAAAAACTAGATTAATAAAGCGGACTTAGACCCAAATCAAAACCTCATTAAATATGGTACCAATATTATTACACCCAAATGAAATATCCATCGAATAATATATGATAAAAATATTTTTATAATGAAGACAAGGTTTACCTGTTACAAAAGTAATAAGAAGCTTAATAAATAAGTATTTACTCTTACATCTATTTGAATTCAATTAAAATGGTACGTTTATACAAAAAGTGGTATGTTAGAAGCGACCAATATTATGTTGCTGAATGCTTGTGTAGCTGATACAGAATTAATATACATTAAATACACGTCTCTTGGACCGCACAACTGCGGTCCGTGTTGGAGTTCTCTCAACCACATTTTTGGAGTCGTCGTTGAATGAATTTTGTGATGTTTGTATGTCCGTGCGCGTACCTTATTTCTCACATACTGTACAACTTATGTTATAGTTAAGTCAGCTGTTAATCGTATTTGACTCAGTCGATCCCCATGCAGCTTTGGAAACTAAAATCTTTTTAATGACCACAAATGTGGTAACGTATATTTTTGCAAATAATATCATTTTAAAACATGTTTCTATCGAATAGATATACTATGTTATTCTTTACTTAGATAATAGATAATATAAATAATACATCGAACAAATTGAAATTCATTCTTATAATTTAGAACAATATTCTAATAAGGATTTATTTCTTGCTGTCTGTAATAAATAAAATTAGGTTTATAATACTTTTATTGTTTATCATTCCATATTATTTATATAAACCTGAAGTATTAGTTATAAACGTCAAAAATAGAATTAGACTCAGTAAATTTTCCTGTAGCTTTTACAGGAAATAATTTCACACGGAATAATAAATGGGCATACAGGAGCCCCATTAGGCAAAATATTATTATCTTCATACGACCCAAAACAAGTGTAATTACATGTTTGAATCGAGCAAGTTTCGAGTGTGTAATAACATTCTGGATATTGTAAGAAGAAATATTATTATCGTCGTTGAGTCATCTTAGTCGTTATGATAATATTAATGTGTCTATTTTTGACTTTTATAAAATATAAATGACTAAAGATTCACCTTCGCTTCGCTCGGGTTTAGTTAAGCTTTGTCAGAGATGAGATATTTTCCCGCAGTAAAAAGTATCCTATATGTTGACCCGGATAATCAACTATCATCATACCAAATTTTATCGAAATCTCTCCAGTGCTTTTTCCGTGATGCGGTAACACATAGACAGACAAAGTTTCTTAAAAACTATAGATTCGGTCACTGCATCGATATTAAACTCTATTTCTTTACATACAGATTCGGCTTAGTTACAATTTTATTACATGTATAGATTTTATTTCTATATCGATAAAAAATATCTTCGTATAAATAACTTATTTTGGTTTTTCTTAAAGAAAATCGTATTTCGCGTCGTCGTCGCGCTTAGATATATTCAGCACATTGTTTCTAATTATGACAGCAGTTAAAGCGATGTATAAAATAAAAATAGAAGCAGGTATGCGTATAATTAAATATGTCTTGTTGGAAATCCCTCGGGATAGCAGTCGTTTAGTGAGACGTTTGCATATGAATACCGGGACTCATTAAAATAACAAAGATCACGTCTCCTCCAGACTTACTCAATTAATCATTGTGTTTACTGATTAACATTCGCATTCACACAACTTATCTGGTTAGCGGATTTACATCCAGATGGAATATCTAACTTGTTTACGATTCTCAAGACCCGATTGTATAAAGTTCAAGACGCGACACTGTTCTTTACGAATTGAACAGTTTATTTGTTTATAAATGTGAGAAACTTGCCTCTTGAGACCCTTATGAATTCTTAAAACACTTCATACTAGTTTTCGACATGTTAGTTATTTTCATACGTATCAGAATACTTTTAGATTTATAAAGCTATAATGTAGCGTATAACATATAAAACTTACTAGCTAAACTACAATACACGCCTAGAATAGGAGACGAATAAAAAAATAATTTTAGCCAAACATTCTACGCTACATAAATCTGAAATAAATTCACTTAAGTGATTTTTTTAATCATTGAAGCTCATAATAACATAAAGCTAGCAAATAAATCTCAATCCGTTGCATTGTATTTTCGCTGCATTCCTCGGGACTCTTCGACGGATATTGAATTTTCATACAGATCGTTTGTTATTGCGATCGTTTTTATTTATCGAACACTTTAACCGGCACGACTGTTGACAGGAAATTAATGCGTCGGCTGATTCAATTTGTATTAACGAATCGAAATGGCTCATATTTTTAACCCACTGTTGTTAGCTCTTCCTTCATTTAGAGCTTTATTTGAATGATCCTTCCACCGTAAATATATCATCTTTGCAATAAATATTCGACCGAATTATTCAGAAAAACGTCTCAGAGTTTGGAAACTAGAGTGCCTAATTTAAATATTTTTTGCGCGCTGCGGCAACAGCGAGTGTCGTGAAAAAATTTGCATGTCTTTAGACTAAATCTAGGACTTATAAACATTGAGGATAACATAGCAATATTAAAACACTTGCCGCCACGTATGTAAGTAATCAATGAAACTTAGAAAATAAATATAAGGTGTACACTATATAGGTATTAACACTCCTAACTCATTTATATACAAATATTTTACTTGTTTGATATTTAAATAGAAGATTTAAACAGTTTTAGTTTATAAAAGATAGGAGCATGTGACATGCATGTATCAAAATTATCATAACAGCGAAAATTGGTGCACCAGTTAGTTTGGTCGATACGTTGTTTTGTTAGACAAACAATAATAGTTGTTACACTGCATATCGTATGCATGTTTGGGAACTCCGTGTTAAATGTATGCGCACAAACAGACTGCTGACGCGGCAGTGTATGGCAACATTTCGCCATTCCCACGCACACTGATCTCGTTTATAGAACCTCGCTTGTCGTTTACCTAAATGTAGAAGAGTGTGTAATAAAAGTTACGTGTAATTTTAGTTTATTTTCTAAACTCACAAATTTCAACTCAGTCGTTTGAATTGTTTCTGTTTTGAGCTTTGACTTTGTTTTGTGTAATAATTTCATTAGTTAATGTTTATTTTTCAATTAACCTTGCTTGATATTATATATTTAAGCTATTACGTGTATATGTTATTATTATCTTTCAGTCTAAAGTACTTTCTTATAATGTAAATATTAATTATAACTGATCGCTAATTAATAAAAACTTAAATATAAACCTTTAATATTATCTAAATATAAATAGGCAAAGACGAAAGAGTTCATTACATTTTTGTAGTATTGATGTAGCTATTGATGAGCTTTAGTGTTACGAATAAAAAAAATGTTGGAAATATTTTTTTTATTTAAATAGGTAAATTCATATATGATTTTCTTAAATTTTCAAAAATGATCGAATTTCGACCACTAGTTTATAATTAATATACTTGATGACATTTGTCATAACTGAGCATAACAATAAAATGTAAACATGCTATATTTATTTCGCGTTAGTAAGTAAACATTAGATATAATATTGATAATTATTCCTCGACTAAATATAACCTGCTACCCTTAACGTAGAATATAGTGTCAATCACATGTAAACTACGAGCCAGTCATGCCAAGACTGTCCTAACATCCGTCTATATTTTATACTTATGACATTAGATAAATCATTAATTATCACAAGTCACACCTCATTTAACAAATGAACATATGTCCTAGTATAAACGGTATGGAAGTCTAATGATGCATAAAATGGCTGCCAGGGCGGCCATTACGCTGAAGTCGTTAATAGCTTATTACTCGTTATCAAGATGCATATTGAAGATTTTGCAGCGCTCTTACTGAGTCTAAGAGATTAGCAAAATGGTTCCTACTTAATAAGTTAGAATGAAATTGGATTGTGGAAATTCGCCTGCTAAAGAGTAGTAACTCTTTTTGCTATCTTGGTTGAAATTAAAGATATTAGTGTTTTTAAGGTATATTATAAATGTGAATATTTCACTTCACATGGGTGTATGTTTGTATGCACCTCACATGTGTGTATGTTTTTGAAAGTCGCAATATATAGAAAGAAATGGCTAGGTGGATTTGGATGTAAATTAGTACACATGTTTATTATAAAATTTGCCAAAGGGCTACCTGTATATTATATTATAAATAAATAATTACTTTGTAATGTCGATAATTATTTTTATGCCTTCACATATTTATATTCCTATTTAATTTTTTTTACAAATAAAATAACAAAAAAATATTGAATTATTTTAATTTATATAATATTCTAATAAAAATACAAACTATATTTAACCCTTTTTTGAAAAACCACTTAACAGCGCGAAACCGTAATCGCAGTTCCCGTATAGCGAGATAATACTGACAGCGACGCATCGGATTAGCTCTGACAGTTGACATTTGTTTTTCCACCGAGATAATGTAGATATGCGCCAATTTTGTTACAATATTTAGAGAAAATATTAGTTTTGCTCTTTTATATATGAAAGATGAAAGAATAATACAAAAAATATATTTTTAAAAGGTACTAAATTACTACTAGTTTGAATTAGAAAAAACTGTATTAACTGTATTAATTTAACTGTATATATGTTATGTTTATCATTATGATAAAAAAACATATTATATCTGTTGTAATATCTGGCATCATATCTACTAAGGACTTGGTTAAGGAATTGTTTGACTCAAACGGCTACTTTACGGCTACAGATAGCACGCATAGTCTAATGTCTTGTTTTTTCTTATAATCTTCTATAATATATAAATAGCTAGAGACAAAAAAGTTCAGAATGTTTTCTCCTCTATTGGTCAACAGATTTTCTTTTTTTGTTTAGTAGCTATTGACGAGCTTTTTGTTTTTATATATAATGATTATGATTATAGTAAAATTTCGACAACTAAGCGAACGTATTTATAAAATTCCTGCCGACGTTAATTAAAAGTAATGTATTAAAGAAAAACCAAATCTCATAATTTAGTATTTTGCAAATAAAGTCGTTAGTGAGTTAATTAAGATCAGGCGTGATTAAACGTTTAGAAGTTGCCACGTGATAGATGACTTCAGTGTACTTGTTCTTATTGTTTGTGGGGTTTTGGCAAAACTGATTTTAATGTTTATGTTTATAGATTTTTATATGCAAGTCTTGTAAGTAGGTACGTCTTTTTTCAACAATTACTCAGAGTGAGTTATATAGCAGTTAATTTTTATTTTATATTGCTTCTGTAATCTAAAAATTATAGCTTTTAACTAAATACATATGAAATTATATACGATACTTATAATAAAAACACAATTTTTAAAATCTTTATTTGTCTGTTTCTTCGTTTGTTCCGGATAATCTCTGAGACGGCTGAACCGAATTCGACCGCACTTTCACTGGCAGATAGCTGATATTATAAGGAGTAACTTAGGCTACTTTTATTTCAGGAAAAGAATTAGGGTTTTTCGGAAAAAATAAAATGCATCTAGGGATGCATCAGAGCGAAGCGAGGGTAAGTCGCTAGTAATTTTAATAAAATAGTTTATAACCCGAATTTATCCATATGTATATACAATATACATGTAAATATGTACGTACATTTTTAGCTTACGTATATAAGTATATCTATTTCAATAAACATAAAAACTATTATGACGTATTATTTATATAGCACCTGGGCGACTGGAATTTTTGGCCAAAAGTACAATTTTATTTTTAATTTGGCTTAAAAAAAAGAACAAATAACTTGATTAAATACAAAAAAAAAAACAAAAGTAAAAACTTTTTATCCGACCATATTTTTCGAATTTGTAAATAATGCGAATGAAAACTGCATGAAAACTCGAAAACACGAGTTTTCCCAGACATAATGTTAATCTAGATCGAGTTTTTGCCCCTGAAAACCCCCACATACCAAATTTCGACGAAATTGTTAGAGCCATTTCCGAGATCGCCGGTATAAATAAATAAATATACAAGAATTGCTCGTTTAATTATATTGGATATTATATAAGATATTCCATAATAAATACTTAAATTCAATATGCACAAGATTGAAATAAGTTAATTTCTTACACCTAAGATAACACGGGCCAGTCTTCCGAGTATGTCGTGCTGAAATAATTTGGCAATCGTGTCGGTCGAGTACCTTTATAATAAAGGCAAGGTACTCCTACTATGCAAATAGCTTCAGTCGACGGTCACACCTGCTCCGTTCTTATTGGATGTTATAAGTCGTGCAAACTGTTCTCCCTCTCTATCATTTCATATTTACCTGTCCCTGTCGTTCCGTGAAACTGAGAATTCTTTATTGAATATCAAGGTAAGATTCGAAATCCTTTCGCTAGCTGCACTTATTCAGATATGGAGAGTAAACTTGGATGAACAACTGGCTCAACTTACTTCTACTCGAACTTCCGTAAATTGTGGTGTCGTGGAAATTATGCTGGATATTGATTGTACGTGAAAAACTTTAATCTGTATTTTATGAAATAGGCTTCGTTGGTAAATATTTAGTTAAAAAATAGTGGGAAATTATAATAGTCAATTATAAATATTTATGTAGGGTATCAATTGATCATAATTAAAAACGACGTATCGTACGGATCGATTGTCGTTCATTATTCTGAAACCTTAATTACATTCGAACTCAATTATTTTATAACATAAGACCATGATATAACATATATAGAGCACAGATAAAAATATGACAAAGTATAAAAAATTAAATTCTTGATACAATAGTCTGCACATCGTCTCTATGTAATATTGGATTTTAGTGTGTCACATCGAAACGCCTACGAGTGCTACGCACGTTGCTACAATGTCCGAACGTAGCACATTGCTACAAGTGACTTATGTATACGCTATTGTGATTCAACTGTTGCCAATTTATGTTTCAATAAATGCCGTTACTATTCGAACTAAGCGTCACACATCGATCTACAATTTTTGCACGTATTTATATTCTATACCACATGAAATGATCAAGTTCTTGCATTATTTTAGTATAAAGGTGCTTTCCAATTACGTTTCCTGCACAAAATGTTGTACAGGTATATCACAGAAACACCGGCACTGTTTTTGTGATATGCAACGTTTGGTTCAATCTCATTGCAGGTACAACCTAAGGAGTGCGAAGCTTATGATTTTTATTTTAAGCAAAAAAAAATGTGTTTGATGAAAAGAAGATCCCTTTGTAGTGTAACAAGACGAACGTACAAGTGTTGTGATTTACAAGGATCCAGTTGAGAAGACAGAAACGTAATAACAATGGAATATGGTTGAACTATCGCTTTCATCTCAACCGAACTGTGCTTCCGGAAAATGATTACGCGCAGTGAAACCTAGCGAAAGTCGCAATAAATCGAAAGAAACTATTAAACAAAATAGTTGTATAAAATTATATAGTTACTCATCGTTGTCCTTTACAATACTCTCTTAGCCTAATATTTCGAATTTTTTAATCATCGAAGCGGTTGTCGTATTTTTTGTGATAAAATATTGTTAGTCTAATTTCTTGAAAGTTTTATCGTAAGTGGCAAAACTTGGTTGTGATGTGTATAGTGTGTAAGCAGTAAGTAAAAATTTGGGGTTTAAATTGTATTTTATTTGTTATTTGGGGGTTGATATGTGGCGCGGGGGGACCGCGCGGTGATGTCGGGTACGGTGCACTGTCACGTAGTATTTGGCGCAGGCGCAGCCCGGCGCCACTAAGATGCGAGAGCGGCGACGCGCATACCACCGCACCGCCGCTCTGCTCGCCTGCATCTTCTTCCTCTCCCAAGCTGACGCTGCCGGTGAGTCTTATATCGATTTTAAGATAACGGAATCCCATTTATTTTATGTTCACTTGAAAGACATATTTTTGCTAGATTAAATACATACATACATATTCTGTCATTAAAATAATTAACGAAAATAAACAAAACAATCATTAATGTTAACTGTCTTACTTTACTCATTAAGGAATTTTTGAGGAAGGAATTAAGGAATTTTTTAAGTAAAACATTTCTGCATTCAAATTTTGACAAGTAAAATTTTAAATAAATGGGAGTCTTACTGACCTGCATGCTATTATTAAGTTGTTACTTGAGCACTTCTGGAATGTAAAGAACGACCTGACGACGTAACGGCACGACATTCTAAAATATAATCGTATAATATGAAAAGGAAAGAGAATAAATCATATTATTATTTTGTAATTCTCAAGGGAAAAAGATACTTGGACTCAGTTTACATAAGATTTTTTCCTTGTAAATAGTAATTAATTGTGATTATGTATTCGAAGTCATTATTCTTAATACAGTACCAATTTAATGGCTTTATTAAAGACAAATTCCTATGACTTTAGGCGATTTTTGTTAGAACATTTACGAAGAAATTTTATTTCTACTACTAACTTTTCATGTAATTTATATAATAATTATTTTAATTTAGAACTGCATATTACAAAATATATAAAATGAAACATGAAAGATTATTTACGCTTTAGCGTTAATTTTATGACTTTTATATCCAAATATTGGAATTCTTAAAGAAGAAAAGTTTACAGTTATACATTTAATATAATTCTGAATCTAAAATATAGTAGTAGTCATATTTTTATTACTACTTCTATCAATTTGATCGCTTAACCTGCAGTGGCTGAAGCATGTTATCGGACTGAATAAATCTATCTTCGTGATCGACCCAATGATTACTTTAAATGAAAGTAAACTATGCTGCCTCTATTTTTATACTCATTAAAATACAATATTTGATTGATACATGGAAAAAAAAGTACAAATACATTTTAAAGGTAAGGTTGTGTTGTTGATTTTATGTTTAGTAGAGGTTATATCTATACTAGTATTATAAAAAGACAGAGTTTGTTTGTTCGTTTAAATGCGTTAATCTCAGCAACTACTAATCCCATTTGAAAAATTCTTTTTGCATTCTAATGCAAATGTTATAGCCCGTTAAAACGTACCTAGGGTCGAACTCGAGTGAAGCGAGGGTAAGTCGCTAGTTATATCATATATTCAAAATGAAGTGAATGCTATAATAAAAACTACGAGGCGTATAATCGCAAGCAGTTTAAAAAAATAAAATATATAAGAAATAATTTATATTCCATTAAAACGATTTCTTGAAAGGTTATCTGAATTTTATAGAATATGAAATGCGATCTTAATAAGAAATCCCCAAGCAGTTGCATCAAAGCTATAAGATACTTTGTTATTATTTTCAAGAAACAAGAAACTCGGTCGTTGAAAATAAGAAGTAAAATCATAATATTCCCTGGTGCATTAAAGACTACCTACTGTCGTTATGTTGGCAGTTGTACCGCTGCCTAATGGTATACTCTACAAGACAGCAATAGAGGTCATTGCAAAACGATTATTTCAAGTTTGACTCTGCCTAAGTAGAATTAGCATAATACCCTCATACTAAACTTTGTAATTATTCGTATGTTAGCTTGTAACAGAAGCTCACGAAGGGTTAAATAGTGGTTCCATACGAACACGTCTCATATTCGGTCATTAGCATAGCGGTAAGGTTATATTAACATAAAATTTCAACCAAAAATCGCATCCGTGTCGGGTCTAAGTCTACCCTTCCCTGCATAATTATGTTTCACTGCTTTATGAAAATGAGATGTTAAAATGGCTTCACGCGTCGAAATTAAATGTTGAGCTTCGGTTACGAGCCCACCTTGTAACACTTTTAAGATATAAAGGACCAAGTTTCATTATAAATTAAATGCTTTTTAATATTTCCATATAAAAATTCTTACGAGTCTTTCACCACAGAGTGGTTGGTAATTGGAAATTGTTATTCTTTACGAAACACTCATTTGTGCCACTTCCACGTCAAGAACCCTCAACATTCATAAATATTATGTAAAGCGAGGCAATCACATACTTTATTCAAACAAGATTTTTTTCCATGATAAAATTCGTTTCAACTGCCACGTACTTAATTCAGTTCGGGACGAACCATTTATTGCTTCACACGCACTCGCTTCTGAAGACGAATATTAACCTGCGTGGAGGAGGAGGACTTATTGTTATTTTACTTCTTAAATTGTTATAATGCCATCGTTAGAGACACGCGGTGTGTCATTTGCATAAGCGGGCCGAGCGCGGCTGCGTCGGCGATAAAACGACCCACGCCGAACTTATGAACGCAATTAATGAACGAAATGATACAACAACGAAGCCGACTTCACAAAATTACCCTTTTTGGAAAAGCTATACATATTACAGTCAGTACCGCTTAAACATTAATTTTCGATTAAGAATTTTTATTACGCTCGTAAACGGCGTCGAAAAAAATGCTTTATGTGTGCACATATTGGAATAAGTAAAAAAGATTTCGTATTAGATCTTTACGACAGCTAGAAAATATATTACAGACGTGACTATGTTCGTCGGTCTCGATTACGCCCGTTGAATCGATTCGTCGAAAAAATTACGCCGCCACACATTTTGATTTGCATTTTAATATGCGGTAGGAATAACGCGGAATGAACCTGTCATAATGTATTAAAGTTATGTGTTATGTATCAGACAACTATAGAAAATGTATCAACTTTAGTTATTATCTTAAAATTTATTAATTCATTATATTGTAATAAAAATAATGATCCATATTAAATTATACAAAAATAATTAAATACAAAGATATTTGAAAACATCCCATCACTTTTTGAATGTAATGAGTAATTTTTGGATGAAACCTTTAATGTGCGACCAACTCATCTAATTAAAAATGTTAATCAAATGAAATTTATCACCTTTTATTTTGACTTCGATTACAGTAATAAAAGGAAAAGGATACACTTTGACTCTTATTAACAAGTTTTTTTAATTATCCGGCTATGACAAAGCCCAAAGGAGGATTAGGATTTCAGCATTATGTATGTTCATCTGTTCCATATCTAACCCTATTTTAAATTTCAAATCATACGTACATTATCAAACTAGCGACTCACCCTCGCTTCGCTTCGGGTTCGTCCCTAGACAAAAAAACAAATTTATCCCACGTATAGTCTTATAGCCTTCCGCAATAAACGGACTATCTAATGCAAAAAAGAAATTTCAAATCGAATTAGTAGTTCCTGAGATAAGCGCGTTCAAACAAAGAAACGAACTCTGCCTCTTTATAATATTAAGTATACTTGTGATAAAACGCACAAATCTTACAAAATACATTAACCACTATACAGTGTACAATGTACATATATTTTTGGCCTGATTTGTCAGTGACAATTGTGGCTCAATATTTTTGTAATTCACCATATAAAGTAGGTAATGCTTCAGTAGCGTGTTTGAAATATCTCGACAGAACATAATTCATAAGTGAAAATAAAGCATGTTCTGAGGAACTTGCGTCACAGATAATCTAAATGCTAATACTGCGTCATATCGTATCAAGGATTTGAGATCGAGTGCCTTGTTTAGACGCCTTCGGTATTCTACGTCAATACGTTCATTGAAATTCATTAATGAAGAAAATATGCATTGCTAAAATGTAAATTTTAAAATTGGATCCAACGGTTGAGTTTTATATAAAACATATAACATATCCACTAGTTTAAAAGGAGTCTAATTAATTAAAACTCAAGCTTAGTGTAACTATTTAAAAAGTTTTGTAATCTTATAACACAGTTTTAAAGAATATGTTACAGTTCTTCTTTCTTTTGTTCTTAAAGTTTTCTGTAAAAATATATTAAAAATATAATATTGCACTATTTAAGTTAAGAAAATGACTACGGAATTCGGTTTATAAAGTAGGTACGATTTTATCATATATTTTAAATAGTAAAAAAATATTTTTAATCTATGTATACATATACTAATACTATACTAAATAATGAAATCACCCAAGAATTTATATGAACTACGTTATAACTCCGAGCGATCTTCATGAATATGTAAGGCCGATATTTTCCGACTGAAAAGTGCTATTGTTTAGACTTTAGAGTAGGACTTAATCTAATATCTGTGATATATCATCTTCTCTTAAGTTATCTTAACTATATGTCATTATTATTGTACTGTAACACTTAGTAAGTTTATTAATTAAATATTAATATTATTAAATTAATATTAACAACTATAACAAAATTATATATATATTTATGCGTGTAGTTAAAATGAATATTGCTTTGGTTCTAACACTGAAGTTAGTACATTTGGTGGATTAAATCTAGCCATTTGGTCTTAAGCCCAAATGCCATATCTACATAGCCAATACAACGCAGTTTTTAAATAAAAAAGCTACAATTTTTTAAATTAAATTACTGACAATTTAATACGGTATAGATATTTTTTAGGAAATATTAATTTTTAGATCTGCCTGCTAATCCTATCTATCTAAGCATTTTAACGTTATTATATACAACACATACACGACAATCTTGTCTACTAAATCAAAAAAAAAATGAACTTTACAGGATTTATCGTGAAAAATCCCAACCCGACCATCTATCGGCACACAGACCGGTAGATATTAATCCTACCCCAATAATCGCTTCTGATTAGAAAGATTTCCTTTCAATCCCCAGTAATAGAAAGTTTCAGCTTGGATAGCCTATGTTATTTAAAAATATCGCCTAGAAATCAATTGACTGTGATATTACTATTTACAGAGAATACCATTAATGTTCTTTGCCAATCAATTTCGTCAAACTAATCTGAATGGTATTTTTTGTTGTTTAAGTTTGTGTTGATGTTCGTATCGTTTTTTTTTTGTCAATTAAAAAAAAAACAAACAGGTGATTAAATATGTTCAATTCGAAAGTTGGAGTTACATATACTCGTAAAGCATATAAATGTGATAGTCCAAATAAGATTTTAAAGTTTAAAAATTAAGGCGAGGATCTATGCAGTATGCTCATTCTATTTAAATATTTAGTAACTGGACTGTATATTTAATACATAAATTAGTGATTTTTATAAATAACATTTAAACGTCGTTAAATTCCATTATCTTGCTTATATCTAAAGAGTATTACTTCCAGACCATTAATTTTTCATTTCGCACTCAAGTGGCCTATCGAGAGCCTCGAGTCAGAATTTGAGCGACAAGATAATCTGGATTACTTGCTTGTCTATGTAAACGTTATTAAGACCGTAAAACGGTTGGATGTTGTACTAAAATAGTGCCCCTTTTTAAAAAAGGCCTCACAGATGCTATCTAGAGTTGCGTTCGTAATTACCAACTAACGCTAGAAAAATTGGCGACCGGCGTAAAATGGTGGGTCTTTTAGCGAGACGGTAAGCAAACAAGCCCGGAGATAAGGTGCATTCAGGGCTAAATTGTAAAAGCGGTGAGGGTTTCTAACAAAGAATCTTATTAACCTTCCCCTAACTAATGAACAACGATATGGTAACACAATGGCTTGAACGAGAATACATCAGAACCATTTAATGTAATATGGGCGATGTAATTTTGACTCCCATACATATTACTTTTATCCCTCTCCTATGTTATATAATAATGTTATCCAATTTAAAAGTATTTATTTTTAATGCCAGCCATTAGATCGGTTTTATTGTGAAAGCAATTTGTAAAGCAAATATTTGTCGGAACAATGTGTGTGATATGCAATTTGTAAGCGATTAAGTCAAGTATGCGAAAACATTAAATGATATATAGAGGTAGAAATAGGGAAGGGTTTTAAACAAATTTATAAATTTCTATTGCCACGATTTATACATGCCAGACTTCGCTCAGGTCTAAAGTGAAATATCTATATATAAATATTTCCATACGTACGTATGTATGTACAAGAAAATTATTAACTGGTTGAACAACGATGCGTTAACTGGTTTAAGCTGCCATATTAATGTATGTTAAGTCACAGTCATATTGTCAAAGTTTCATCGAAATCAGAGTTACGGTTGGAAGAGACGCAACCGTTACAGTTAAAAAACTGAAAAGAAAATCATCCTTTTTATATTTAGTTGCCTTAATATTATTATACAGTATACGCTATACTATATTTAAAGTATACTGTTATGCTTAATAGTACCTATAAGTATACATATAAAATACAAAGTTTGCTGATTATAACAACTCTTTTTAATGTTGATCACCTCCGGAGTATGAATATTGAATACTGCAATTTAAAATATCGATGTGACACCATATTTTCTCGAAGTCTTTTGAACCCACACCTTTCACACATAAGTGCTAGTGTGAGGCGTGGACGTTGAAAGGAGATGTAAACATGATACATGCATAGTTTACACTGCCTTTACTTTCCCGAAGTTAATGGGACTGGAGGTGCATACTATGAAAGAGTCTGCCTTATCTTTCGAGCTAAAGAGCCTCGCTTGAGTTGCGTTATTGAGGGATTTTAGTGGGATGACTCTGAATAGATGACTAAGCTAAAAAGTATTTCATTTTTAACGTATCGTGGTAACTGGACGCCACGTCAGAAATTTTAAATAATAAAACAGGTTTATTTTCGTTTTTCTAACTATATAATATGTAGATAGGTTTTTTTAATAGTAACTAAATAACACTGTTACAAACCTCATATTTTATAAAAGCGAAGAGATTAAAGTTTCTCATATCTCAAGTTTCTCTCGGTACTCTGAAGTTACTGTGTAGATAGATCGTGAAATATTGTGGAGTCGGTTTCGTTTTAAAATATTGCTTCTCTACTAGCTTTTGTCTACTTAACATGTAACTATGGCTATGAAATAAAGATAAAACAACCTAAAATCTAAATATAAGTCACTCAAATTATGAATGATGCTATATAAAATTCTGTCCTTAAAATCCCATCATGGTCGTGTATTTTTTGTGCCTTTTATATTTTACACATATTCAACGATGTGGTGAATTGTTTATGTATTTTTTATTGATATAGCGGTGCGAGTGCAGTGTTTCAATCTCACTATGTTATTCAGTCACATAGGGGTCATCGTTATTACTTTCGGGCCTCGGTTAGGTTTATTCACGTTCGTGCTTCGTATTTGAATGTTTGTATTTTTAGATGGCTCGGTCAATCTGAGACCAGTTTCCTGGATATTGATGTGTGCTTGAACCTTGAATTTTTGAATAGTTTTATATGATTTTTTTTAAACATTTAACAATTGCGTATATATGTAATAACAGTAAAAAAATGTATATTTGCGTTTTGTACAATTGTTTCATGTACATTTTTGGAGACTGAAAAAGTATTGTACGTATTGGTAACAAAGGAAATATATTTTATAGCTTTATTTAAGTATAGGAAATATCCAATAAAACAGAAATGGTCCACACATACGCAATCGTAAATTTTTAACACGTTTTTATAGACATATACCACCGTGAGTGCAGTGTTTCAATCTCGAGATATGGTATTTTTATTCAGCTCCACTTACGGTCACCTTTATTACTTTCGTCCGTGCGATGGGAAGGCTCGATTCTGTATTTCTTTATTACGTGCTTATATCAATTTGTAAGTATTTGTCGATAAATATCCATTATTAAACTATAAAGGGTCGGAACGTTATAATAACGAAAACTTTCAACTATTATTATTCAATTATAGTTCGAAAAATCTGTTATACTTTGTACATCTAGAGTCGATTATTATTGAGTTTTCATAGTGACCGTACACTTATTATGTACGTATCTGCCTCTGTGGCTTAGTGGCTAGCATGTACAGCTGTAGATCCGGAGGTCCAGGGTTCGAGTCCTGGGTCGAGTCCCAAAAGAAACAGCCCGGAGTTGGGAAGTGGAGAGTACGTAAAGCCGTCAGTGCTGCGCCTGATCTCTTACTAGTAATGTTGAATTGTAAAGAACATTTGTGTGCTGAAGGTTATTATTATACAATAAATAATTATATAAACGATAATACACCTTAGAAATGAACATATTCATTTCTAACAATTCAAAATTTACTACAATTCTATCAGTGGCGTAATTGGCCTTTTTGGGCTCTAATGCAAAAAAATGGTAGTGCCTCCTTTTGCCTATTATGAAAACGAATGTGGATTGCCGAGCGTTGAGCGAGAAGTTGGCTAGTCGGCAGTAGACACCTGAAGGCTGGGTTGTATTATAATTGAATAAAAATTGAAATTGCATTTTTTTTAAACTCATGTAGCCACTCTTATATACTAAGAATACTTATGAGAATATGACAAACACAGTTTTCGAATTTTTCACTTTTTTCCAACCGCTCTCACGGCTTTAGTAAAAAAGCTGAGCGTAGAGGACCATTCATCGTTTTATAGAACATAGGTACAATTATTACATACTTAATAATTATACATTGCTTGTGGTCCTCGTAAAAAATAATAATATGTGGTAAAATGGTAAAAAAAATAATAAAATTAGGACACTTTTTTTAAACTTCTTGTGGCTTTTTTTATACTTCTATGAGGTCCGTCCTCGAGAAAATGTTTTGAAATAAAAATTCGTTTGTGGCCCGCTGGGACTCCTTGAATCAGGCGCCCTATGCGACCGCATTGGTTGCATTGGCATAGCTACGCTACTGAATTCTATAAATTCATATTGGCCTATTATACAGAAATACTTAAATACAACAAAGAAATTGTAAAGTCTTAATGGTACTTAATAACTCTCCGTGCTCACGGCGTTTGTAATTATAATTTACGCTACGGCTTACCGTGTTTATCTACATTCAAAAAGCTCACACCAGAAAATAAGTTATGGGAATTTAAACGTAAGTTCACCAGTTTAAAATTAAACTCTCTGACTTCTTTACAGCTCTTTGGGAAATTTACAACAGAAAACAGATGTCGAACGCAAATTAGTAAATATTTGTGTTTCGTAATAGTTTAGCTGAAATTTTAATTATCTTTACTTAATTAGTTGAACTGTTGCCGTGTTCAAGATAAAACTATATATCTATTTTATGATTTTTTTAGAAAAATGGGTTAAATATGTCAAACTAATATTATATGTAATTGCGAAAATTTGTGTATATGTGTGTTACTCTTTCACACTGAAATTGTTGGACGGATATAGACGGAACTTAGTACACAGATAGACTGACGTGGAGTAACACATAACTACTGTTTTGCACCCAAGGATGCACCCGAGCAGGCGAGGGTAAGTCGCTAGTGTCCTGTTGTTTTTCGTAACTCTTACATAGAACTGTACATTTTTCCGGGTTGCTATATTATAGCCTATAGCTTTCCTCAATAAACGGGCTGTCTATTGCAAAAAGAATTTCTCAAATCGGATTAGAGTTCCTGGGATTAACGCGTTCAAACAAACTCTGCCTCTTTATAATATTATTATAGATAGTAATATTCCTATATTTATTTTAAAAATAATATAAATTGCATTAATCGTCCGATATGTATAAGACCTTATATAAACTGTAAGCGTCTTTTGCCAGGAAACACTTTAGTTTTAAAGTTGTCTCTTTGGTGCCGAGATTTGAATGTATGTAGGTTTGAATTGCGACTTGTCCAATTAAAGTGCAGAACAGATTTTATAGTTAAAATATGTGGAAAGATTAATACGGTTTAATTAACGTTCAATTAGTATTCCTTATAAATAGTGCAATCTTTATTAAAATAATTTTAGTATAAGAAACAACATATATACCTATGTAGATATTTATATGACCGTAGGTAAGGTTCCTACTTAAAGTGTTATATTTAATAATTTGTTTTATGCGAAAGAATGTTATTATATAAAATCTTAATATTATTTTTGTAATAATAATTAATTATCTTTTTTTTTTATTTCTTTAATATTAAAAGGTCTCTGAATCTTTTCAGATTATGCCAGACCTATCGTATCTCAAAAACATATATTCAGCTACTATCTGTTGCCTCCCTAGCTATTTTTATCACTTTATTAAAAACTAATTTAGCTTGTTCTGTTACAGGAGTAGCAAGTATGCTATGAATTTTACCAATATCTTTTACATTAAAATTAAAATTTTTAATCAAATTATTTCGCAAGGCTTCGCTTCGGGTACACTCCACTAAAATATGTTGTACAACTTCTACGATATCACAAGTACTACAATTAGCTGATGATGTCTTTTTCATTAAAAACTTAAACTTATTTAGGGGTATATGCCCAGACCGAAGCCTATGCGCCATTACAACTACTTCCCTACGCATTCTACAATCTATAAACCAAGGTATATGACGAGGTTCTTTTTGTATAGTACTGTACCAGATTCCTTTAACCTTTGAGATTTCTCTAAAGTATTTAATCCAATTATTAAAGATATCAATTTTACATTTAATCAAAATTCTGTAAAATCTGGTACAATATATATTTCAGACCCAGTTAAAATTGCCTCTTTAGCTATTCTATCGGCTACCTTAGTCCCACTTAGTCCAATGTGCGCCGGTACCCATTGCAATCTCAAAGTCAGTCCGTTATTAGTGAGAAATAATTGTTTTCTCATAATTGCATAGGCTATCGATACACCACTTTGACCAGAGGCGCATCGAGCCAAATGCTGCAGCGCACATTTGCTATCTGATAAAATAACTACTTTTATAATATTTTGAAATGAACTGGAAAATTTCGAAAGGGATTATCATTTTTACGAAGAAATAATAATATCGTTCAAATATACGAGTATTACATTTAGCCACATTACTGCTTCTCTAAACATCAAATTAATGTAAAAATATTTTCTAGATTTGCCAGCTTTGCATTTTTAGTAAAGTGCTCCAAATTTAACTTTACATAGTAATGTACTTGATATAAATTCTCTTTTCGTCTTTGCTCTCAACTCTTCAAATTCCCCTCGGCCGGTCGCTGCGCATAACGATGAAGTTGTTTGTACTGTGATACCCGTTAGGATGATCTAAGCACATACTATCTAAATAAACACACCCACTAAAAGTATCGTATTAAATATTATTATGTTAATTAAACATATTGTTATAGTTATATACAATTTGTATGAACTAATTAAGTTATAACCAAATATCCAAAAGTAATAAGTAATAAAAATAAGTAATAGCTCTTTGGGGCAGTGCTATTAAACATGTAATGATATATCTGTTATAGTCAAAACTACTTTTGACTAAAGAGGTTGGTCAAAAGTAATTTTGACTGCAGGTTTTGGTCAATAGCAGTTTTGACTGGCATATCGGTCAAAACTCTTAAAAAGTTAAGAAAATAAGTAGGTTGAAGGTTACTCGGAAGAATCCTTTCTTTCTTTCTAGGTTAAGTTAGGTTAGAACAGTGACCACAGCGCACTAGCCGAGCGAAGGAAGCGAGTGTGCCGCGGTAGCGGCCGGCGAATGCCATAATTTTAAGAGTTTTGACCGATATGCCAGTAAAACACTATTGACCATGGCCTGCAGTCAAAACAACTTTTAACTGTTTTTGTCAGTTAAAAGTAGTTTTGACTACGAAAGAGTTCTGACTGTAACATATTCATTCCAAATCTAAAATTTCAGATACATCGATATTAACGTCAAAAAATCTTAATATAAATGTAACTAAATATCAGATTATCCTTCACCGGTTTTGAACTAATTTTTGTTTTTTTTTTTAATACGATTCTGTCTATGGGGTCATCAATAGAAAGGACAATGCCTATTTTAGTATTGATTTTTTTTAATGCAACAATAAAATTAATCTATACAGATAAATAAAATTGGAGTGTCTGTTTGTAATATTAAAATAACCGCTTTTTACTAAATGCATATGAAAGTATACACGGTACATATACCAAAACAACATTTTTTACAATTTTTGTCTGTCTGTCTGTTTATTCCGACTAATCTCCGAAACGACTGGACCGATTTATTGTTGTGTTTGTAATTATCAGGACAAGATTATATGAAATAAATGTTTGAAAAATTGTACGGAAAACTGAAAAATTTGGGTTGAAAAATCTCCATATAAAAATGAGTTGACAGATCGATGTTCAGTTGCTCAGTTTCTTATATTGTTTTATCTGTTTTTGTTGAAACGAACAATACATGTGTACCAAAACACCATATGATTTTTTTTCAGATGAATCCAAAAAAATAAATCATTTGTTGTTTAGGTTACTTTGTAAAATAATTATAACAACGTTTCAGAACTTTATATTATTAAAAAACCTGCTATTTTTAAAAATACCAGCGGCTGCAGTTCTTAAGTGCAGTCAATATATTTACATATTAAGTGATAATCTGTTATATCATGACAACAATATTTAAAAAAAATTACAGTTTTGTCAAAATATAAAATTATTATATTGATAATAAATATATATTGTTTTAAGTAAAATTATTTATCAGAATCAAAAGTAAAAAATCTTAATTGTTACAATAATATGAATTGTACACAAAAAAGGATGTTTACTATTCGTAAAAAGTATGTTTGTTTATCTTTAGTAATGACTTATTTAGGTATGAAAAAAATATGATAATTTTGTAACTTTAGGTCTCCGTAACTCTGACTCTTTAATTTCCTAAAAAATGTTTTTTATAATATGTACGTGTATATTTAGACTATATTCAATTCCTATTCAAGAATATCACCCATTTCTCCAGAGGCCGCGTCCCATATTATACTAAACTTGTGCTATATCAGCAATTGAACGCGAGCGAAGCCGCGGGTTACTGCTAGTAGGTATATTAATAAATATGTAAGTACTGAGATTAAAAGCCATAATTTTTAGTTAATTATCGTTGCAGTTATCTCGTGTAATGTAGGGCAACCGTTGGCTTTTGTGTACACATACATAGTGAGAGTGGCAAAAATTTTAGGTTGGACTCACTATAACGACATTACTGCCTCGGCACCTTATTTTGATGATGAATGAATTATATGTTGAACTGAGGAGGTCACACTGTAATAATAGGCCATTTCACATATTTTTAACTAGCGACTTACCCTCGCTTCGCTCGGGTGCGTCCCTACGCACGCGGACTTTGTTCACTACTTTCATAGGTTTTTATTTTTTTTGCGCGGAACCCTTATTCTTTTTTTCTAAAACCAAAGTAATCTAAGTTACTTCTTTTAACATCGGCTATCTGCCAGCGAAAGTCCCGTCAAAATAGGTCCAGCCATTTTGAAGATTAGCCGGAAAAAACAGACGGACAAACAAAAACTTTAAAAATTGTCTTTTCTTATAAGTAGGTAGGTACCGTATACACTTTTATATGTATTTAGTAAAAAGCTATTATTTTGACATTACAAACAAACACTTCAATTTTAATACCTATCCTATTAACCTAACGTGATTTATAACTAAGTAACATAACGTACCTAGATTCGACACATTAAATGAAAAATTAACTATATGTTGAACCGTATTGAGGTTACAGAATAATTGAATACCTGCTTACTTAATAATTATGATAATACTATTATCTACTTAGAGTAATAACTACGTAACTGGATCCAATAAAGTAATCTCTTGGAGTTATTTGTGTTGATCTTTTCTACCTAGTCTATTCTTGATGATGATGAATATGAAATTACTTTTTGAGTTTAATTAATTTCAGCTAAGATTTTTTATTCAGTGTATATTATCAACCATATCAGGGGGAAAAGTGACCGCTTGACATGCTACGAGGCACGAAGGAGCAAAATCTCCAACTTCCTAGCTCTGGGCTGTTACTGTGAAATTCTTTACCTACCGACCCAATACTCGTACCTGTAAACACTCAAGCTCACCACTAGACCAATGTATTTAGCACTTTTTTAACGTCACACTGCTGGGTACGGGCCTCCGTTTAACACGAGGAGGTTCCGGCTAATAAGGTAATTAAAAATATAAACGTAAAAATGTATTTAAATAAATAACGACACAATTATTTTATACCAGGTCTTCCATTTAATCGGATGAACAGTAGTAAATCGAATTACAATACTCACATTGCCCTTTCTGCGAGCGTCATGCTTTATCAATTGCAATACTCTTGATGGAAAAATATAAATAAGTTAAAAAATATGTGGTAAAATGGTAAAAAAAATAATAAAATTAGGACACTTTTTTTAAACTTCTTGTGGCTTTTTTTATACTTCTATGAGGTCCGTCCTCGAGAAAATGTTTTGAAATAAAAATTCGTTTGTGGCCCGCTGGGACTCCTTGAATCAGGCGCCCTATGCGACCGCATTGGTTGCATTGGCATAGCTACGCTACTGAATTCTATAAATTCATATTGGCCTATTATACAGAAATACTTAAATACAACAAAGAAATTGTAAAGTCTTAATGGTACTTAATAACTCTCCGTGCTCACGGCGTTTGTAATTATAATTTACGCTACGGTTTACCGTGTTTATCTACATTCAAAAAGCTCACACCAGAAAATAAGTTATGGGAATTTAAACGTAAGTTCACCAGTTTAAAATTAAACTCTCTGACTTCTTTACAGCTCTTTGGGAAATTTACAACAGAAAACAGATGTCGAACGCAAATTAGTAAATATTTGTGTTTCGTAATAGTTTAGCTGAAATTTTAATTATCTTTACTTAATTAGTTGAACTGTTGCCGTGTTCAAGATAAAACTATATATCTATTTTATGATTTTTTTAGAAAAATGGGTTAAATATGTCAAACTAATATTATATGTAATTGCGAAAATTTGTGTATATGTGTGTTACTCTTTCACACTGAAATTGTTGGACGGATATAGACGGAACTTAGTACACAGATAGACTGACGTGGAGTAACACATAACTACTGTTTTGCACCCAAGGATGCACCCGAGCAGGCGAGGGTAAGTCGCTAGTGTCCTGTTGTTTTTCGTAACTCTTACATAGAACTGTACATTTTTCCGGGTTGCTATATTATAGCCTATAGCTTTCCTCAATAAACGGGCTGTCTATTGCAAAAAGAATTTCTCAAATCGGATTAGAGTTCCTGGGATTAACGCGTTCAAACAAACTCTGCCTCTTTATAATATTATTATAGATAGTAATATTCCTATATTTATTTTAAAAATAATATAAATTGCATTAATCGTCCGATATGTATAAGACCTTATATAAACTGTAAGCGTCTTTTGCCAGGAAACACTTTAGTTTTAAAGTTGTCTCTTTGGTGCCGAGATTTGAATGTATGTAGGTTTGAATTGCGACTTGTCCAATTAAAGTGCAGAACAGATTTTATAGTTAAAATATGTGGAAAGATTAATACGGTTTAATTAACGTTCAATTAGTATTCCTTATAAATAGTGCAATCTTTATTAAAATAATTTTAGTATAAGAAACAACATATATACCTATGTAGATATTTATATGACCGTAGGTAAGGTTCCTACTTAAAGTGTTATATTTAATAATTTGTTTTATGCGAAAGAATGTTATTATATAAAATCTTAATATTATTTTTGTAATAATAATTAATTATCTTTTTTTTTTATTTCTTTAATATTAAAAGGTCTCTGAATCTTTTCAGATTATGCCAGACCTATCGTATCTCAAAAACATATATTCAGCTACTATCTGTTGCCTCCCTAGCTATTTTTATCACTTTATTAAAAACTAATTTAGCTTGTTCTGTTACAGGAGTAGCAAGTATGCTATGAATTTTACCAATATCTTTTACATTAAAATTAAAATTTTTAATCAAATTATTTCGCAAGGCTTCGCTTCGGGTACACTCCACTAAAATATGTTGTACAACTTCTACGATATCACAAGTACTACAATTAGCTGATGATGTCTTTTTCATTAAAAACTTAAACTTATTTAGGGGTATATGCCCAGACCGAAGCCTATGCGCCATTACAACTACTTCCCTACGCATTCTACAATCTATAAACCAAGGTATATGACGAGGTTCTTTTTGTATAGTACTGTACCAGATTCCTTTAACCTTTGAGATTTCTCTAAAGTATTTAATCCAATTATTAAAGATATCAATTTTACATTTAATCAAAATTCTGTAAAATCTGGTACAATATATATTTCAGACCCAGTTAAAATTGCCTCTTTAGCTATTCTATCGGCTACCTTAGTCCCACTTAGTCCAATGTGCGCCGGTACCCATTGCAATCTCAAAGTCAGTCCGTTATTAGTGAGAAATAATTGTTTTCTCATAATTGCATAGGCTATCGATACACCACTTTGACCAGAGGCGCATCGAGCCAAATGCTGCAGCGCACATTTGCTATCTGATAAAATAACTACTTTTATAATATTTTGAAATGAACTGGAAAATTTCGAAAGGGATTATCATTTTTACGAAGAAATAATAATATCGTTCAAATATACGAGTATTACATTTAGCCACATTACTGCTTCTCTAAACATCAAATTAATGTAAAAATATTTTCTAGATTTGCCAGCTTTGCATTTTTAGTAAAGTGCTCCAAATTTAACTTTACATAGTAATGTACTTGATATAAATTCTCTTTTCGTCTTTGCTCTCAACTCTTCAAATTCCCCTCGGCCGGTCGCTGCGCATAACGATGAAGTTGTTTGTACTGTGATACCCGTTAGGATGATCTAAGCACATACTATCTAAATAAACACACCCACTAAAAGTATCGTATTAAATATTATTATGTTAATTAAACATATTGTTATAGTTATATACAATTTGTATGAACTAATTAAGTTATAACCAAATATCCAAAAGTAATAAGTAATAAAAATAAGTAATAGCTCTTTGGGGCAGTGCTATTAAACATGTAATGATATATCTGTTATAGTCAAAACTACTTTTGACTAAAGAGGTTGGTCAAAAGTAATTTTGACTGCAGGTTTTGGTCAATAGCAGTTTTGACTGGCATATCGGTCAAAACTCTTAAAAAGTTAAGAAAATAAGTAGGTTGAAGGTTACTCGGAAGAATCCTTTCTTTCTTTCTAGGTTAAGTTAGGTTAGAACAGTGACCACAGCGCACTAGCCGAGCGAAGGAAGCGAGTGTGCCGCGGTAGCGGCCGGCGAATGCCATAATTTTAAGAGTTTTGACCGATATGCCAGTAAAACACTATTGACCATGGCCTGCAGTCAAAACAACTTTTAACTGTTTTTGTCAGTTAAAAGTAGTTTTGACTACGAAAGAGTTCTGACTGTAACATATTCATTCCAAATCTAAAATTTCAGATACATCGATATTAACGTCAAAAAATCTTAATATAAATGTAACTAAATATCAGATTATCCTTCACCGGTTTTGAACTAATTTTTGTTTTTTTTTTTTAATACGATTCTGTCTATGGGGTCATCAATAGAAAGGACAATGCCTATTTTAGTATTGATTTTTTTTAATGCAACAATAAAATTAATCTATACAGATAAATAAAATTGGAGTGTCTGTTTGTAATATTAAAATAACCGCTTTTTACTAAATGCATATGAAAGTATACACGGTACATATACCAAAACAACATTTTTTACAATTTTTGTCTGTCTGTCTGTTTATTCCGACTAATCTCCGAAACGACTGGACCGATTTATTGTTGTGTTTGTAATTATCAGGACAAGATTATATGAAATAAATGTTTGAAAAATTGTACGAAAAACTGAAAAATTTGGGTTGAAAAATCTCCATATAAAAATGAGTTGACAGATCGATGTTCAGTTGCTCAGTTTCTTATATTGTTTTATCTGTTTTTGTTGAAACGAACAATACATGTGTACCAAAACACCATATGATTTTTTTTCAGATGAATCCAAAAAAATAAATCATTTGTTGTTTAGGTTACTTTGTAAAATAATTATAACAACGTTTCAGAACTTTATATTATTAAAAAACCTGCTATTTTTAAAAATACCAGCGGCTGCAGTTCTTAAGTGCAGTCAATATATTTACATATTAAGTGATAATCTGTTATATCATGACAACAATATTTAAAAAAAATTACAGTTTTGTCAAAATATAAAATTATTATATTGATAATAAATATATATTGTTTTAAGTAAAATTATTTATCAGAATCAAAAGTAAAAAATCTTAATTGTTACAATAATATGAATTGTACACAAAAAAGGATGTTTACTATTCGTAAAAAGTATGTTTGTTTATCTTTAGTAATGACTTATTTAGGTATGAAAAAAATATGATAATTTTGTAACTTTAGGTCTCCGTAACTCTGACTCTTTAATTTCCTAAAAAATGTTTTTTATAATATGTACGTGTATATTTAGACTATATTCAATTCCTATTCAAGAATATCACCCATTTCTCCAGAGGCCGCGTCCCATATTATACTAAACTTGTGCTATATCAGCAATTGAACGCGAGCGAAGCCGCGGGTTACTGCTAGTAGGTATATTAATAAATATGTAAGTACTGAGATTAAAAGCCATAATTTTTAGTTAATTATCGTTGCAGTTATCTCGTGTAATGTAGGGCAACCGTTGGCTTTTGTGTACACATACATAGTGAGAGTGGCAAAAATTTTAGGTTGGACTCACGATAACGACATTACTGCCTCGGCACCTTATTTTGATGATGAATGAATTATATGTTGAACTGAGGAGGTCACACTGTAATAATAGGCCATTTCACATATTTTTAACTAGCGACTTACCCTCGCTTCGCTCGGGTGCGTCCCTACGCACGCGGACTTTGTTCACTACTTTCATAGGTTTTTATTTTTTTTGCGCGGAACCCTTATTCTTTTTTTCTAAAACCAAAGTAATCTAAGTTACTTCTTTTAACATCGGCTATCTGCCAGCGAAAGTCCCGTCAAAATAGGTCCAGCCATTTTGAAGATTAGCCGGAAAAAACAGACGGACAAACAAAAACTTTAAAAATTGTCTTTTCTTATAAGTAGGTAGGTACCGTATACACTTTTATATGTATTTAGTAAAAAGCTATTATTTTGACATTACAAACAAACACTTCAATTTTAATACCTATCCTATTAACCTAACGTGATTTATAACTAAGTAACATAACGTACCTAGATTCGACACATTAAATGAAAAATTAACTATATGTTGAACCGTATTGAGGTTACAGAATAATTGAATACCTGCTTACTTAATAATTATGATAATACTATTATCTACTTAGAGTAATAACTACGTAACTGGATCCAATAAAGTAATCTCTTGGAGTTATTTGTGTTGATCTTTTCTACCTAGTCTATTCTTGATGATGATGAATATGAAATTACTTTTTGAGTTTAATTAATTTCAGCTAAGATTTTTTATTCAGTGTATATTATCAACCATATCAGGGGGAAAAGTGACCGCTTGACATGCTACGAGGCACGAAGGAGCAAAATCTCCAACTTCCTAGCTCTGGGCTGTTACTGTGAAATTCTTTACCTACCGACCCAATACTCGTACCTGTAAACACTCAAGCTCACCACTAGACCAATGTATTTAGCACTTTTTTAACGTCACACTGCTGGGTACGGGCCTCCGTTTAACACGAGGAGGTTCCGGCTAATAAGGTAATTAAAAATATAAACGTAAAAATGTATTTAAATAAATAACGACACAATTATTTTATACCAGGTCTTCCATTTAATCGGATGAACAGTAGTAAATCGAATTACAATACTCACATTGCCCTTTCTGCGAGCGTCATGCTTTATCAATTGCAATACTCTTGATGGAAAAATATAAATAAGTTAAAAAATAACTTTCAATAAATAACGGAAATCTCTTTTGGTTAATTCATTTTTTACCTGTAGTAATTTAATGAATTTCCGCAAAGTTGACTTTACCTATATCTTACACAATGGTTAACAATATTTTTATTCATACTTTTTCCATTTAAGGAAAAAATAAATTTAAGGCATTTAAGCTTAATAGTTTCATAAACCATATAAATGTATACAATTAAATTAAATTTTTTAATGGCTTCAAAAATATGTCTTCGTAAAACGTCAAAAATTGTCACGAACCTTTAAATGAAATGATTAATTACTTTAACAAATCCACGTCTTATGTTCCTACTTGTTAAAGTAGCTTTTACTTACGATTTTCTACGCTTTAAAATAAACTAAGAACAATAGTTATGAAACAAAAGAGTAAAATTTTTCACAACAATCATTGAAAATAAATATGACTATGTTATAAAAAGAAAAATGCTATAACTGTTGATATCATTACATTAATAATCAATAATGAACAAATAAATCTAACAAAAAATTATTTAAAATGATGCATATCAGAATCTTTTATTGAAGTTCTCCTGGAAGCTTTAAATTAAAAGGCCTTTTTTATTCAAAGGGCTTTTAAGCAAAATATTAAAATATGAGTCATTTTTGCAGCATGCCACAATAAAGTTTTTTATCATTTAAAAGTGCTATTCTACGCATATATACTGTTCAATATTAATTCTCTTAGTTGTGTAGCATGTATACAACTTTGTATATTTTATATATATTTATTTATGTACATTTTATTGTACACTTAAAATTACAAAAAACAATGTACCAAAAAAACTATATTTATTACTAGCAGAGCCCGCGGCTTCGCTCGCGGTAAACCAACGAAAAAAAAAAAACTAAAAACTACAAATTTTCATCCCCTATCCTAAAACCTAAAATTCATCCCCTCTTCTGGGATGAATTAAAAAAAAGCTAAAATACGTATTTCTTTAATTGTATTGATGAGCATTAATACCAAGTTTCAAGTAATTCTGATCATATAAATTTTTTTGGGTTATATTAATTATAAGGTGTTTTTCCGTGAGAATGAGATAATCTCCCGCGGTAAAAAGTAACCTATGTCGCTCTCCAGCCCTCGAACTATCTTCACACAAAAAATAACGCCAATCCATCGCTCCGTTTCGAAGTGAAAGAAGGACAAACAAACACACTTTCACATTTATTATATTAGTATGGATACGAGTAAAATATATATCTTTAAAATATACTTATATTTCTATCCAAACATTCCAATGTTGGATTGAATCGATCTACGTAATGATACATCACTGATTTTGAAGTTAAAAAATAACTTTCAATAAATAACGGAAATCTCTTTTGGTTAATTCATTTTTTACCTGTAGTAATTTAATGAATTTCCGCAAAGTTGACTTTACCTATATCTTACACAATGGTTAACAATATTTTTATTCATACTTTTTCCATTTAAGGAAAAAATAAATTTAAGGCATTTAAGCTTAATAGTTTCATAAACCATATAAATGTATACAATTAAATTAAATTTTTTAATGGCTTCAAAAATATGTCTTCGTAAAACGTCAAAAATTGTCACGAACCTTTAAATGAAATGATTAATTACTTTAACAAATCCACGTCTTATGTTCCTACTTGTTAAAGTAGCTTTTACTTACGATTTTCTACGCTTTAAAATAAACTAAGAACAATAGTTATGAAACAAAAGAGTAAAATTTTTCACAACAATCATTGAAAATAAATATGACTATGTTATAAAAAGAAAAATGCTATAACTGTTGATATCATTACATTAATAATCAATAATGAACAAATAAATCTAACAAAAAATTATTTAAAATGATGCATATCAGAATCTTTTATTGAAGTTCTCCTGGAAGCTTTAAATTAAAAGGCCTTTTTTATTCAAAGGGCTTTTAAGCAAAATATTAAAATATGAGTCATTTTTGCAGCATGCCACAATAAAGTTTTTTATCATTTAAAAGTGCTATTCTACGCATATATACTGTTCAATATTAATTCTCTTAGTTGTGTAGCATGTATACAACTTTGTATATTTTATATATATTTATTTATGTACATTTTATTGTACACTTAAAATTACAAAAAACAATGTACCAAAAAAACTATATTTATTACTAGCAGAGCCCGCGGCTTCGCTCGCGGTAAACCAACGAAAAAAAAAAAACTAAAAACTACAAATTTTCATCCCCTATCCTGTTATGATTCATTAATTTTAGTGCTAATATTGTTAGACATATTTAAAGTTACCTATATTTCTTGTAATTAACTAAAGTTTCAATGAAATTATGTTTTATATTTTAAGTATGCTTTTATAAATTAAATACATTAATTGACTACTATGATTTAAAGATTACGCCGGAAGTAGTTGAAGTTACATTAAAATTATTAAAAAAGGTGGGTTGATTGAAATTAAAATTAATATATAAGGAGTGCTTTCTATGATTGGGATTCATTCTTGTTCAGGAAGAGTTACTGTGTAATTATGCTGAAACAGTGTTGTGTAAATTCTAGTATAAAGCAGTGATATATACAGTGTGTTGTAATCCTTATATGAAAATCAATAATTATTATACGTTTGAAGTGTACTCTGGTGGTTTTCTTTACACTCTGAAGTGGGAACACAACCCAAGAAAAAAGGAAACAGGAATTTGACAATTATTTTATGTTATATTTAATTTTATTTATATTTTTTTAATAATTATAATTTATAAGTTACGCCCACGTGAAATTTTTAAGCGTCATTCAGGACGGTAGTTGCGTAAAATGTCTGGTCGGGGCAACTCTCTGACGATGTTATGCGTAAATTGTGTTTTAATGTGCGAGAATGCTTGGCCAGGGCAACTCCCTGGTAGTATTTCTACATTATAGCATAATATGGACATAGTGCAGGAAGTGTCGGTGCGTGATCGGGGCTACTCTCCGATAGCATCCACCACGTTTTTGTCTATAACCAATTACTATAACCTACTGTGTGGCACTTAATTATTTTATTATGAAAAATGAACTACAAAGTATATTTATGTTAATGATGCATTTTTATTTTATTTATTTTTACGTGAATATCATTGTGAGGTATACATGACAGGATACTATGTTACGTCTTTTAATACAATACGTGTTGTGTGTGGTCAGGGCTACTCCCTGGTAATGCAACACGTAGATTACAAGATAACGTGAGACTTCATGTATTTGTCATGATGCCCACAATTATTTAATTTATTAATTCATTTAATTTTTATTTTATTTTTTTGTATATATATACATCTATACATTAATAAAATTGTAACTAATCCAAGTCTGTACATTAAATATTTCTTTTTTTTGGAAAATCTTATTGAAGTACGTTTTTTATCGATACAGAAGCCAAATCTATAGTTTTTGGATTTTTTTGTCTGTCTGTCTGTTATCGCATCTCGGGAAGACCACTGTACAGATTTTGATGAAATTTGGTATGATGATGGCTGGTTGTCCGGGTTCAATATGTAGGACACTTGCTTGTTCCTATTTTAAGTAAAGTTTTTGAGAAAAATAATTTATAATGCATTGAATGATTTCTCCGAAAGGAACAAATATTTACAAAGGATCAATTTGGTTTTCGTAAAAACAAAAGTATAAATATGGCGTTTATAACTTTCTTTAGTTATGACGTGTCCTTTATTTATGGACTTAACGGAGGCTTTTGATTATGTTGATCATAATATCTTATTAAATAAATTTTTCACTATGGTGTTGGAGGAAATGTTTTAGAGCTCATGAACAATTTGGATAAAACTAATTTAATGTTCTTTAAAAACAGGAAAAATAAGTTAAATGCTTTGGATATCAATTTTGAGGGTAAGGAAATAAAGCAGGTGGATGTAACAAAATTTTTAGGTCTCAATATTGGTAATAATTTAAATTGGAAAAAGCATATTGAGGAGGTAAGCATAAAATTACGACAATTTTCTTTTGCACTCCACGTGTTTGCCAAAACGGTCAATGTTTCAACCTTAATAACTGTGTATCATGCTTATGTTGCTCCTTTGTTAAGGTGTTGTATTTTTTTTTTTTTTTTTTTTTTTTGGGGTAATTCGGTACATAAATTAGCATTCGAAGCAAATGTATTCGAGCAATATTTAATTTGTGAATAATAGAAAGATGCAAACTATGTATTTGGAAATTACAATATAATGACGTCACCAAGTGTGTGCATTTGTGAGACTATTATTTATGTTAGAAATAATCTATATTTATTTGAAAATTGTTATGGTATAAGACATAGGGCCTTACTTCGCCACCCTCGATGTGTGACTCGACCTTTTCTCGAAGAGTATTTTCTGTACTGATAATCATTTACTTAAATGTATTCTGGAGGTTAATGAAATTAATATATTTAAGCAAAGATTGAAGAAATTTTTATTAGAAAAGACGTATTATTCTATTAATGATTATGTTTTGGATAAAGTCGTAACATGTAATTTTGGGTATATTGAATTTATTGTAATTATTATAATGAATTGTTATTAAATTGTATTGTTCCATGCTCTAAGGCTGAGCTTGGCTGGTTGAATTTGAACTTTTAACTGCGGAAAAATGTCTCATCTCTGAGCTGAACGTTAAAACGTAGTTTATATTTCACATAATGAATATTAGTATGATGATGATGGTGGTTAAAAATTTAAAACGTAGTTACGGTTGGAAAAGTTTATTATATTTTACATATGGAATATTAGTATGATGATGATGGTGATTAAGAACTTATGAAATGTGTTGTTTATCGGTTTTTTTTTTTTTTAATACATGGTTTATATTTAATACCGAAAGTTCTAGGCTGGTGGCCGCTAGATTGATAGATGGGTTTGCTGGCTGGATTGAGTAACCTATGGCAGATCGCTGGAACGGATGATCTGTGTTTGATCGCAAAATTGAGTGGTCTGTTTTGCAGCACTGGATGGTGATCTATGTCTGATCGCTGGAATGAATGATCTATGTCTGATCGCTGGGATGAGTGATCTATGTTTTACCACTGGATTGAGTGGTCTATGTTTGATCACTGGATTGAGTGGTCTATGTTTGATCACTGGATTGAGTGGTATATGTTTGATCACTGGAATGAGTGATCTATGTTTTACCACTGGATTGAGTGGTCTATGTTTGATCACTGGATTGAGTGGTCTATGTTTGATCACTGGATTGAGTGGTATATGTTTGATCACTGGAATGAGTGATCTATGTTTTACCACTGGATTGAGTGGTCTATGTTTGATCACTGGATTGAGTGGTCTATGTTTGATCACTGGATTGAGTGGTCTATGTTTGATCACTGGATTAAGTGGTCTATGTTTGATCACTGGATTGAGTGATCAATGTTTGATCACTGGACTCGATTGGAAGTGCTTCAATTATGACCCAAGTAAGTATGCCTGGATAACGTAAATGACTGTATGATACAGCCATGTATGTATATATGTGTGCTGTGGTAGCCATGTATGTTGACCTTAGATACTGGACATATAGGTGTGCCGCAGTAGTAATGTATTAGCATTATAGCTATAGTCAAGAAGGTGATGTGTGATGTTAGTTGACATGTAATTTTAATACCTCGGTGGTGTAGTGACTAGCACACCCGGAAGTCCTGGGTTCGAGTCCCGGGTCGGGCCAAGATTAATTGTTGAGTATTTCTGTATTGTAAGCCTCGGTAACAACTAGAAGTTGTGAAGTTAGTTGTGTTTTATCCCTGTGCCTCGGAGAGCACGTAAAGGCGTTGATCTCCCACCGGTCGAGTCGAGTAGTCGTCCCACCGGAATATGAGTGGCAAGAATAGTGTACTTGTGTCTGCGCATACACTTGTGCACTATAATATCTTCTGTGCATTTGGCTAGTCTCAATGAGAGTGGCCGCCATGGCCGGAATCGGTCAGGAGAACATTAATTTTTATAGTGTTATTTTAGTGTATTGCATTAAGTTATTTTAAAGTTACAAATACCCTTAATTTCAAATATTTTCTTTAGAGATATATAGTTAAGATTAAACATTAGCAGAGGTTAAGATTAGAAGCTTAAGTAAATTTGATATCTATATCCAAGTATGCAGTTGTAAAGACAGATTTTACTGCGTTAAAAAAACAATCCTCCAGGTGACAGAGATGGATCAGAGGGCTTTACTCCAGAAGGGCCCAATCGACGTCGAAGGAGGTCATCTTCTGGTGATGCTGAAGTACCAGCTAAAATTAAACGATTATCCGATTACCTAACAACCGAAGACCTGAAGAAATTTATAGCAGCGCTTCAGATAATGCAAGTAAGACTTCTACTAATGTAGTTCCGGAATTTCATCAAGATAATGGATCACAAGATGTTGAGCGATGACTAAAGAAAGTTAACGAATGTGCCGTAATTTATGAATGAGATAGAAATTAAGTTATTCTTTCAATTATATGAATCTTTACCAAAGCTCAAAAGTTAGTTAAAATTAGTAAGGCATTCCCGAAAGGTGAAAACTTGAGAATATTTTTATGATAAACTTTCATTATTAAGTAGATATGATATTGCTGGACGAAAGGCAGTTGATTGTATTATTTTCGGAATAACTAATAACTCTGTACGTAATAGAACTCAAGCTCTTAAATGTAGTGAACCAGAAGACTTGTTAAATTATTTAGCTTCACCACAGTTTAACCAGATTAAAGAGAACTCAAGAAGTTCCTCGCTTATAAATAGTATACCTTTATGAAACGAGATTTTAGAAATGGTCATAACATTTTACCAGGTAATACAAATGGACAAATAACTTCACGTGTTTTAATTATCAAGAACTAGGTCATACATATATGTAATAATTATACAAAACCTATTGTGAAATGTAAGTAGAATAGGACATAACTTCGATGATTGTTCTAGAAAACCCCTTCTTACGCACGAAATAAGTAGTCAAAATGAACAGAACCCAATTAAGATGTCAAACAGAGAATTTGAATCTAGTGTTAGGTGAAGTGATTTCGTAAACGCTAAACGTAATTGTGTGGAAATTGCATCTAAAGCGAAAAGTATATTTGCTTATTAACATTAAAAATGTGTGTGGTATATTAAATTAAATTAATGTCAAGTTTTTGAGTGCATTTATAGATTTTGGTATCATAAAATATTCTATTGCTAATGTGCTGGACCTTTAAAAAGTAATGAATATCTGCCCGTCATTAGGGGCTTTGGTAGTTATATAATTATTTAAGTTATATAATTAATGCAGTTAGAAAAATTAAAAACTTAACGGATATTAACACTGCCCGACTTGTATATTTTAGTTATTTTCATGGTATTTTAACGTACGGAATACTTCTTTGGGGCAGTGCCGCACAAATTAATTCGGTATTTATTCTTAAAAAAAGACCAGTACGGGCTATTTATGATCTAAGAGCTCGTGATTCGCAATTATACTGTGTAATATATTATTTGTGTTAAACAATTGTATTAATAACCATTATAATTTCAAGACGAGGAAAATAAGAACACAGTAAATCAATATAATAAGCTTTATTATATCACTCTTTAACTTTATTTTATAAGTTTTATAATTTTACTTTAATTTTCGTATTTCCCTTTAATACAACAAAATTCAATGTCATTTTAACGATTACTTTATGTCACTCCTATTATCTAATCACAGGAAAGCGCTTTATTTTCCACTATTTACACATAAGTTCAACACTATTTTGATCAATAAGTTTGCCAACATAAATTTAGTATTATTTTAACAACTAATACTTATCTCGTCTGTCGTAATGACCGTCTCCCCAAAAACTGCCCCTCCAAAGGTTATCTTTTGCCTTTTATATGAATCAGCCGGAAGTTTTTATTAAATAGCACAACCGTATTTCTGAATTTTTAAATGCAATAATATAACTTTAAAATTATTAATGTCTTACTATTTGATTTACTTTTTGTAGAATTTATTACAAAATTAGTAACTCGAAAATAAGTTTAATTTCAAGATATTAACTTTTTAACATCAATATAATTTAAAAGCAAAATCAATAGACATTCCATATTAATTTAAAAGTAGTCAAATTATCTCCCATTAATTATATAAATTTATCAATGACTTTTAATTAAAATATTATTATTTATGATTTTCAATTATGTATAATATTTTAGTATGTACAATCTTACGACTCCGTGTAAGTCAGTTTAACAGTTGTTCGCAAAAATCTAAAGATAGACATACAAGAAACACTAGGAATAGAAATAAGTTTGTTAGACCTAGACTTCGGCTCCAAAAGGTGAATAAATCCTTCGTGGGCCTGACTATACGCAGATATAATAAGATTCTACAAAATATCCTAGATTTATCTTTTCAAAAATTTAAAGATATAATTAAAAATGTTTTATTGGGCAAAGCATATTACACGGTTCAAGAGTTTCTTGTTGATGAAAATGTGTGGAATTGAGTATTATTGACTCGTATGCGGGCTATCTACATGATATATTAATAAAATAAATGTAATTTCGATATTTAAAAGAGCAACTGTTGAGTTTCTTGCCGGCTTCTGAGCCGGTGGTAGATTCCTCACGGACAGACTTCACTGACGCTTACATTAAATGCTTTTGAATCAAGTCTATTTGAATTAAGTTTATTTCATTTCATTCTATTTAAACTAAGTTAATATTAGGGTTAACTAAATCGATGCAGAATTTATTAGCGGTATTAATAAGTGGCAATAAAACAATAGTATTCGTTATATTATTTAAAATGATAGATGAAGGGAAGTTTTAATCCCAAAATTTATTGTTTCATATAAAATCTCTAACTATGCTCCCGGTTTTAGTACCATGAGATATGAAAGCGTTTCGCATTCAGGCAATAGTTGGACAAATCTTCTGGTTCTGAATACAGCTCCTCAAGCTCGGAGAACAGTGATACTGAAAAATAAAAGTATTTAAGTTTTATCTAGTGTAGTATAATCTGGTTTATATTAATGTAACGATATATTTTTTTGCTTGTATTACATGCTGTAATTATTAATATTGTTTTGAAATTATAATAGAGAATCATGAACATACCTTACGCCGAGTGTTGTGAGATTTGCGTGCTCCGGAGATAGCACGCATGTCGATGGCCGAGTGTTATGATTCATTAATTTTAGTGCTAATATTGTTAGACATATTTAAAGTTACCTATATTTCTTGTAATTAACTAAAGTTTCAATGAAATTATGTTTTATATTTTAAGTATGCTTTTATAAATTAAATACATTAATTGACTACTATGATTTAAAGATTACGCCGGAAGTAGTTGAAGTTACATTAAAATTATTAAAAAAGGTGGGTTGATTGAAATTAAAATTAATATATAAGGAGTGCTTTCTATGATTGGGATTCATTCTTGTTCAGGAAGAGTTACTGTGTAATTATGCTGAAACAGTGTTGTGTAAATTCTAGTATAAAGCAGTGATATATACAGTGTGTTGTAATCCTTATATGAAAATCAATAATTATTATACGTTTGAAGTGTACTCTGGTGGTTTTCTTTACAATCCTAAAACCTAAAATTCATCCCCTCTTCTGGGATGAATTAAAAAAAAGCTAAAATACGTATTTCTTTAATTGTATTGATGAGCATTAATACCAAGTTTCAAGTAATTCTGATCATATAAATTTTTTTGGGTTATATTAATTATAAGGTGTTTTTCCGTGAGAATGAGATAATCTCCCGCGGTAAAAAGTAACCTATGTCGCTCTCCAGCCCTCGAACTATCTTCACACAAAAAATAACGCCAATCCATCGCTCCGTTTCGAAGTGAAAGAAGGACAAACAAACACACTTTCACATTTATTATATTAGTATGGATACGAGTAAAATATATATCTTTAAAATATACTTATATTTCTATCCAAACATTCCAATGTTGGATTGAATCGATCTACGTAATGATACATCACTGATTTTCAAAAATTATTAACATAAAATTTTATGCTCATATGTGAAGGTGAAATATTTCAGAGTTTAGTTGCTTGTACATAATAGGAATGCTCGTAAACTTTACTTATTTATATATTCTTAACATTAAGTTCTCTTAACCTTTTTGTGTGAGTTACCAGAAATTCAAACATCATTGTTATGTACGTACATAGTATGTTATTATTATAGTATACTAGCGACTCATCCTCGCTCCGCTCGGGTTCGTCCCTAGTTACTTAAGAAATGGCGGGTGGGAGTAGGAGGGTGACAAATACTTTACGACCTAGTCTCATACCTACCAAATATACAAAAAAAAATCATTAAAATCGATCGAGCCGTTTCGGAGGAGAGCGACCACAAACGAGATTTTTATATATTACATGATAAATACATACTATATATGTACATATATAAATCACCAAGAGCACAGTTAATATATAATTTTAATTCGTCTAATATCAATTTTAAATTATTATTATTAACGTTAGGATACACTTGTGATAAGAACTTAATATTTTCAACAAATACCAATAGCATGGTCTACACCTCTACATAAACCTAACCTATTTTTCTGTTGTTATATCATGAGTAAATATATTATCTATACTAATATTATAAAAAGGCAGAGTTTCTTTGATTGAACGCGCTAATCGTAGGAACTACTAATCCAATTTGGAAAATTCTTTTTGCATTAGATAGCTCGTTTATTGAGAAAGGCTACAAGGCTTATAAATCATCTATATCTATACATATAATAAAATTCTGAGCCGAATCTGTACATTAAATATTATTTGGAAAATCTTATTGAAGTAGTCCTTATTATCGATACAGAGCCCGAATCTATACTTTTTAGAATTTTTGTCTGTCTGTCTGTCTGTTACCGCATCACGAGAAAACCACTGGACAGATTTTAATGAAATTTGGTATGATGATAGCTGGTTATCCGGGTCAACATATAGGATACTTTTTACTTCGAGAAAATATCTCATCTTTGAGCTAAACGTTAAAACGTAACTAGAGACGAACCCGAGCGGAACGAGGGTGAGTTGCTAGTATAATATATAGTCTATCTATTCCATACAAATCGTTAAAACGTACATAGGGACTAACTCGAGCGAAGCGAGGGTGAGTCGCTAGTTGCTTATAATAAGTAAAATAGGTAAAGAAAAATCTTATAGATATTCAGATCTTTACCATAAATTATTACGAGGGAGTGGAACATAGTCATAAAACTTCACAACAGGTGAGAATACCATCTAGTAAATTGGCTGACGCCTTACTTCTTTGAGGAACTGATGGCATTACCCTTATATTATACTCTTGAATATTATATTACTTGTAAAATTCCATAGTGATAAGAGGTTCACACTCTTATTACTATTTTATAGCCTTACTTAACGTATATGAGAGTTTTTGGAATGACGAAAGTAAAACTCTCCATTTTCTACATGAATTTTTATTTGGCAAACGAAATAGCGTGAATGTTTTAATGGTAGTTCTGTAATAAATTATACTAAAATACTTGTGGCTTATATATTATGTATTAATGCAAATTTTATTTGGAAAGGACTAACCCTGTAGAAATTATAAACATGTGATAGGTACATGGGAAAACCAACGCAAGCAAAATATATGCGGAATATAATTTATTAAACTCGCAATTATTATTTGTAGAGAAAGGTATTAATAACAAATATTTGTATCTCTTATTAATGTTATTTATAATAATAAGATGTCATTTAAATGTCACATGTTAATGGTATAAATAATTATAAATCAATGAAATATTAACATTACAATAGTAATTTAAGTAACAGTATGTCCAAATTTAACACATATACAGCTTAATTTTCGTAGTTACATATTTCAATACTAAAATGATCACTTTTTTTAAATGGCCCTAGAAACAATTTAAATATTTTATATTTCGTTGCGAATATTTTACTTGCGCGCGTGTCATTAGTTCTCGACAGGAAGACATTGTCTGAAAAATTGCATGACTAAAAGTTTTACCTCTTTTGTGAGCTAAATGAGTAATGCGGCACAATTATGCGACTTTTGAAATACGGTACAGTGTTGTCTGGTAAATAACGTTTCTTGTCTTGTTTAAAAGGTTAATAATATTATGGAAGTAATATATTAAACATTTTAATTAATTCTACTGTTTCTTTAACTTAATAAGGATTTCTGTTAGAAAGTTTTATTTAGTTAAGCTTCTAATAATAAAAAAGTTTTCTTATAAAAAGTTATTAATGTATAATATTATACTAGTTAGAAGTTATCTTTATATATAGTAGCCTATGTAATTTTCTGGCACATAAATTACTTCTTTTTAAAACCACACTTCAATTTTGATGCGTAAGCGTAAATGAATTGATATTATTGCTCGGGTTTGTGTAAAAGATGACAAATTAAGAAACACACTTTCGCATTTATGAAATTATCATGGACCCACATAGAATTTTTGTCACGATCTGGTTGTATGACGAAGACCGCAGGAATGTTTTATGTTTGTTTCAAGGATCTTCGACTAGTTTCACATACTTTTAAGGGCCATATAATACTTTCTTAAATTTACCTACACGAATATTTGATACTAGCGACTCACCCTCGCTTCGCTTCGGTTCGTCCCTAGACAAAAACAAATCTATCCTACGGAAACCGTACATTTTTCCGGGATGATATATAGCCTATAGCCTTCCTCAGTTAACGGGCTATCTAATGCAAAAAGAATTTTTCAAATCGGATTAGTAGTTCCTGAGATTAACGCGTTTAACCAAACAAACAAACAAACTCTTCAGCTTTATAATATTAGTATAGAGAAGACACTGACTCTCCTATGACCATGATTATTGTAACGCATACGAAATGTTGAGAAACAAAACTTAAAAAAAATAAGCGAAAAAACAACCGAAAATATAGTTTTGTGGGCCATTTAGGATATAAAATTATTTAGTTATAATAATTGATTTTGAGAATGAATAAGATTCAAGTTACACTATGCCTCGTTTGTTATAAGTTGCTAGTAGTTCTAGTTAGTAGTTTTATATTACAAAGCACATTTCTATCTATACAAAACGATTTAAATTGTCGCGCGAGAAATAGAGAAGAAAAATTATATCTAATATTTTTATTAAAACTAGTGCTAGTTTAAAAAATAAAATAAGAACTGAACCCATCTTGTTTTCACTCTTACAATAATAAATCAATAAACTACTATTTTTGAAGTACACTCAGAAGCTTCTTCCCGGGAATGGACCAGCTTAGTTGGAAAGTGAATTTTTCACTGGTAATTGATGTATGAGTGTTGGAAACTCAGACACTTATATAGTATGATGATGATGAATAAATTTTGTACAATACGAGTATATGTATGCACTTTTATGTAGATGCTAAGAACTAATTCTGGCTTTGTTTGCCATATATATGCAATATAAAATATTTTAAATTATTATTTCCCGGGAAATATTTTTTGTTTTAATACAAATTTTATAATATTTACTTCTTATCCCTGTGTTTCATAAACACTAGACGAAGAATATTAATCGACTCGACTCGACGATAATAAATATCAGGTTTCCAGTAAAATATTATCTATACTTATATTGTAAAGAGGAAAGATTTGATTGTTTGTTTACACCGAACAGGCTCCGAAGCTACTGAACAGATTAAGATGAAATTTGGATATAGGATTTTATCCCGGAAATCATCTTTTATGGCAGTGAAAATGGGGATGAAAGTTTGTATGGAGAATTAACCTAGGGACGAACCCGAGTGAAGCGAGGGTGAGTCACTAGTCTTTTGTATAAATACCCTTTTGCACATTAAAAAAAACAAGCTAATTTTCAAGAAGACCTGAGTCTTTAATTGAATAAACATTTATAATTTTTGACATTCAGAGATTCAAATTTAAAGAGTATAAGACCAGTCAGAAAGGACAAAGTAACAATTTTACATATAAATAGTTACATACCCTAGTTACGTTTAGTACAGATTTCTCAGAGATAAGATATTTTCCCGCAGTAAAAAGTATTCTATATATTTTTTTTTTGTTGACCCGGATAACTAGATATTATTATACCAAATTTCATCAAAATCTGTCCAGTGGTTTTCTCTTGACAGATAGATAGACTTGCGTTCCCAGACAGACAGACAGACAGACAAACATAAAAATTCTAAAAACTATAAATTCTGACTCTGTATCAATAATATTTCAATAAAATTTCAAAAAACATTTAATGTATAGATTCGACTCATTATATGTATAGAATATGGATGTGTAATATGGCGGTAAATTATTATCTACCTACGTTGTTAGTGAATGTTAGTTTATTCGAATGTTAAACCCAATGTTATAGGAGTAATTCATTCGAATGTTATACCGTTTACTCGCGCTTCAACGGTACGCCTTATATAAACAGCGAATTGTATTACGATTCATAACAAGTGATCCATAATTTATATATAAATCTGTATTCAAATAACCCAATATTATTACGTTATCGGATGAGGTCGTCCGGCAATTTCCTGTAGCGGAATAACAGGTGAAACTGCGTTAAGGGCTAAACTCCTCATTGGATATTATTACACCCTCGAATTACGCCATAATAGGGTATATAATATAATATTATGATGATGATATTGGTATTTTAAGGATATTATTTCAATATTCCATATGTTTAGTTTATTGTTTTAATATTATATAATATAAAGATATAGGTAGGTATAACGTTAGCAGGGATTACAATATGAAAGTTAAAATTTGGTATATTATTAAGCGAAACGGTATTGTATCATTCTTGTTGAATCATAGTGTACCTACTAAATTATATAAAATATTACTAGTGCTTCTCGCGGCTCCGCCTATGTGTATAATTTAATCAAATCTATACTACTGAGCTATAACACTTGCTCTGTGTGGCAGAGCGAGAGTTGGGGAGGTCAATCTTAAGACCTATCTACTCGACTAATTATTATTTATGATTGAAGTAGTACTTAATTCGTCATATCATATTATCTATATAGCCAAAAAAATCCATAGTACTATTTAGTAATTTAGCAGACACACATAAATAAAATTTTTTTGGAATTGGGTTAAGAATTGGTCTTAACATATTATGGATTCTAATACTGAGAAACTGTTCATTACAAAATAAAAATATTTATAAAGATCGCGTAATAAATAATGTATACCACGTAATAGTATATAGTATAGTAATCTATGCTAACATTATAAAGAGAAAAAAATGTATTGTTGTTTGTAATGGATAAAGTAAAAATCCGCCGAACCGATTTAGATGAAATTTCGTATGAAGATAGTTTGAGACCTTGGGGAGAGAACATAGGATAGTTTTTATCCTGGATATCATCCAATAAAGGAGTGAAAAGGGGGATGAAAGTTTGTATGGAGAATGATATCGTTTGTAGGTACGTTTTAACACGGTTATACTTAATATATGTATACATAAAGTCTATCTATTCCATATAAACCGTTACAACGTACTTTGGGACGAACCGGAGCTAAGCGAGGGTGATTCGTTGGTACTTAAATATATTAATGTCTTTTTTTTAAATAAGTGTTTTTACTGTTGTTTACTTGAAATATAATTATAAATATAAATTCATTATATATAATATGTAATCAAATTTGAAGAAAAAAAAAAACCAATTATAGCTTACAAACATATGTATCCGCGTACCAAGGGACTATTTATTCATAGCAGCCCAATGAAGGTCTGCGTCAGCAAAATTTGTTCATCAATCAGTTATTTTGCAAAGCTCTCTGTGAACAGCTTGTCGTAGGTATTTGCACGCGAGACACGTATCGAAATGCGAACATACCAGGAAATCGGAAATGCGTATCCCGAGAGATAAGAATACATCATCGACTTCTTTGCTGCTTGATATTGCTTTAAGTAACTAAGTCAGTTTACAGTCCACGTCAGTAAATTGAAAAGTCTGTGAATGTAAACGGGATATTTTAGAATTTTAAAAATTATTCATGTAAGAGCAGCCCGCCATCTCCTCGTCGAATCCTTATCGCGTCTAATTCTGCCGTAACTTTTATTTTGCTGATCGTATAAACGTATAAAGTATACGTAGGCATTTTATATAATATCATGAGCTATCATAACCGTAGGAAAATACTAAAATCCTATGGGAATTACTTGATGGCTTGAGGTAAAAGAATCCTATACTCTTCTCTATGTCAGAGACTACGTGAATACTAAATTGTATCGCGATTGGTTGAGGTGTTAAGTAAACAAACGTACTCTCGTATTTGTAATGTAACATAGAGTATTACATGGACTGTTTGTGCGGCCTTTTCTTTACTAGTTTTTTTTTTTTTTTTGGTAGAGCCCATACGCAGATTGTGCGCAGTGATTCTTTTTTGATAATTGTTAAATTGAGAGTTAGGCCTTGAGTTAGCGAACGCCGACGTTTAACTAAACAACTATAAAGATAAACATCTGTTTTAATAATGCAAAAAGTCGGTCCCTGTAGGAAACGATACCACAAGCTTAACATAGTTAGCTGGCTAACTTGAGCTTAAATACCTGACTACTAGATTCAGTTAATACAACACTCTTTGTACATTGTCGTACATGGTAGGTACTAGATCAACGAGGCAGTTGATGTACATATGTACGTATGTATAAATATATTTAGTAACGTCATATGTACATATGTACTTACATCCTTATAATATACTGCATCCTTACGTATACAGCCTGCAGCCACCTCATAGAATATGCATCGAGAGACACGCTGATTTTCAAACACGCTAGAAAAATAAGTAAATCTAAATATAACCAAAAGTTACAACAACTTAAGCTACGAAATCGATCAGTCGCAAAACGTCGTCGACTAAGGCAAAGCTGACGCGTAGTTTTCAAGTGAAAAGCTAAATAGCTGAATTCATACTGGCTTTGTGAACATTTCACATATTTTCTCGTATAGTCGACGGATATTGTTCTCGATATAGCAGCTGAGCCAGCTGAATTGCCACGACTTGACGAATGGGTAATGAATAGTTAACGCATTTCGAAATGGCTGCATTATAGATACGTTATTGTCCAGGGATTTACTTCTAAATCCAATATGTTTGTTTATTTTGATTAGTTCATACTGAAAAGAATATTGCTGTGTGTTTACTTCGAATAAAACTGTATTGAATGTAAATAAAATTTTCATTGTTAAATAATAAATATTAATTTTAAGGTTGCTTTCATAATTTATAAAGTAGTAGTAAGGAAAAAGAAAAACGTTATTTTTACGTTTTGCCGTGAAATTCTTCCAATTTTTCGCTTCATAAAAACCTTCCTCGAGCTTCTTATAACCACTTAATAAATATTTGTAAAAAAAATATTCCCGAATTGGTCCAGCCGTTTTCGAGTTTTGCGCTTAGCAACACATTTAGCCGTTCATTTTTATTTATATTAATAACGTAAAGTATCTCAAATTAAAAGTTATATATGTTTAAATTTAGTGGTAAAAATAACAAAACTGACAAACAATAAAAAATTGAATAAGTGATCATTTGTCACTTGAACGGCCATTGTTTTATTTCACGTTAGTTTTATAAACACATGGTCGTTCGATCGGATATTTTGCTTATTCAATTGGAATCTTCCAGCCATGACATTCGAATACAATATTCCCAATTCGTTATTCAAATTTTCAATATTAGATAGTTAAGTGCCGGAAGGAGCTCAAATACGGACCACCATTTTAAAATTCGTAAACGTTGGAAAAATAATACAGGCAATTAACATATAAAATGTTTTCTAGAATATAACTGTATTTAATATTGTATCTAATTGAAAGGAAGAATTTTATTTTTTTATTACAATATGGAGGATCTTGTTAAATTTTATAATAAAACTCTTGATTCGTCAAAAACAAAAAGCGCGTGCCAAATTGCCTATCCACAAAGTCCTTATTCTCTTGACAAAGTTAAATATATTTTTATTTGGCTGTTTTCTGTACGCTCTGGCCTTGTTATTATGAATTCTCGAGTATTTCGACACGTCTAAAGCAACATTACTCGACTCTTATTAATCACGTCCTGCTTCACGATTTTTCTGACCGCAAGGAAATAATAAATTTGGTTTTAATTTGCATTTTGGTCCTTTTCGGCTTTATTGAGCAATTCCTAACGTTTGAGCTCCGCTTATTATATTAATTTTGTTACTTTACTGTTTTTTAACTTGGAATAGATAAATTTCAATGAATAGGGGAAATGTAAATCTTGACAAATAAAAAAGTTACATATAAAAATGAAACAATTACGACGGTAATATTATAATACTCGAGAAAAATGGATAAAAAAATAAATTTCGAAAGCAAATCCGAGATAACCGGTCAGCCGTTCGATCTCATCAATCATTAGCCCGGCCCAGAGGCTGATAGATGTTGCCCTGGACGAGATTGCGGGCCTCCCTTGACGTATCAATTTATAAGACAAAGAATGAACTGTCAATCTCCCGGCGGATTAGCGTTAGGCATTCACTGTAATGGCGCTAGTCATTGACACCACGATACAAGGAAGCTTTGATATTTATATTTCTTCTGCATAATATACAGCTTTAAAGCCAAATAGTTTTACAATTTTGATATTCTCATGTAGAGTGACTTACTTAGCCAAGGTAAACTATGTATATCTATACACTGTTTCATATTATTATTGCAAAGGTTACCCATAAAATATTATGTTTCCGCACCTCAGCGGCTTCGGCCTGCGGTTTCATCTATAAACTTAGTTATGCAACAAGCTCGAACTCGTAAACAGTACTAACATTATTACCTATGCCGCACATAGTTTGTGCAAGCTGGTAGTATTTAAAACTCCTTTTGGCCGGAGCTGAAGTTTGTTTATGGTTAATTTAGAAACTTAAAAATATTATGTTAACATTTTATTTATCTTATAATAATAAATGAGCAATTCTTGTATATATGTATATAAATTTTCGTGTATCTCGGAAACGGCTCTAATAATTTTTATTAAATTGTGTGTTTAAATAAGGTTTTGCTTTTAAGTTTATCTCAATATAGGTGGTTTTTCTAAAAAAAAAACGCAATTTTTATATCTTTTCCGTAAAACGCCGAGCGCTCAGGTACTAATAATAAAATATGTATGGTTGGGGAAGCTTGGGGAAGGAAGGGGAATTTGACTGTATATGTACATATATATTTTGTACTGACTTGGTTCTGACTGAATTGTCACATCTGTTACCGTTGTTTTTAATATAACTATAGATTTTTAAATTGCGAAAACAGCACAGTTTCAATCTCTAAGATTTTATCTAACTTACAAAACTATTTTTTAGTTTTTATATAGGTAAAAATTTTCTAAATACTCATACAAGTTCATAGGTTACAATTTTCGCGTTGCTATTGATCACATCTTACCTGTTAACAGATAAGTTGTCCTTGTAATCAACCGTGCAAATACTTTCACCATTCAATATTCTCCTAACGCCTACTGTTAAGGGTAAGTAAACGTTCTCCAAAGCATCCAATTAAATGCCAATCGTTTTTCATTTTCTCCGCGCAAAGTATTAATTGAATCGTTTACGCATCACAAGAAATCTAAAGAGTAACTTCAATGAAATGTTGATTACTTCCGTTTATTTATTGGTTTTTCATTATGTATTTTATCAGGATGAAGCATTAACTTCTTCAAATAATGTTCTTGTTATTAGGAAGTGTGCGATGTTTTCTTAAGATACACCACAGGTTAAAATGTTAAATATTGCAAAAGAACGCCAAAATTAAGTAGCACTTGAGCTTTGTTATCCGATTGAAAGTTTTGCAGCTACCATCACCTACCTATACTTATTTTCAAATGCTACAAATTAAAAAAAAGAATTCTTAACTGTAACTGTTAAAAAAAATAACGAAGTTATTCAAAATATATGAGTATTTTAATAATACCTGAGTATTTAAATTTGCTTCAACTTTTATGCAATATTTAGCATAGAAACCAGGAAATGGACAAAGTTGAGCAAAAAAAGAAAAATGCCAATTCTAAAGACACTGCCAGGAAATGTAACAAGGGAAGATAATTGTTTTCTTGATTAATTCTGAATACGAAAATGTTCTTCCGCTCCCGACGGAGATCCGTCAGTTTATACTGACTGTGTAATTGAAATAATCAGTTGTTTTTTTTTTTTATATCTAGACAGATTCTGTAAAATGTATTTATTCTACTTTTTGTGATGCCTTGACAAATATCAATAACGCGACTAAAGAATACCTGTTCAAGCCTAAACAATCTTTTCGGTTATTTCGTTTATATTTATTTGTTAATTTTATCGTTTTCTTTCGTCATAATTATACATATAATGGCTGTTTCTTAATTAAAGAAATTATTTCTTCTTATTATCTAACTATACTTTCACTACATTACTATCTCAGTTTTAACAAAGTTTGCTTTATTTACTTTACCATACCGTCACACATTTATTATTTTTATTAAAAATAGGTATGTAAGTTTTATTGCCTTTTTTCATATTCCAAGCATTTTTCTATAATGTATGTAAAAAGTGAATATAGTCCAAATCAACTTCAGTCACAATTACCCATCTCAACAAGCTATATGCGTAAGAGATGTATATGGGAAAGTGGGGTAAGACCGGGACGCTAAGCGAAATATTAAATAAAAAATATTACAAATATTATAAATTAACTTTATTAGACTTCGTTTACTTTAAGTTATTAATTACATATTTAATCAACGAGATCACTGTTTTCATTATGGTAAGTAATAAAAAATGATCATTTTCAAAAGTTAACTTTTGACGGTTTTACCTGGTTCAAAACCGGCTATACCCACGTTTTATACCGGACTTTGCCTTTTAACAACGGAAGCAATGGAACTCATCCAGTTTATTCGCGATCTCAACTAGTACAGCCTTCATGGGCCTATTCCTTATACTTAAGACGTTGCACCCAATCATCACTTATCGTCTGAAACCTTCTTTTAGGAAATTTTTGAGAAGTATAACGATATCCACATTTTCCATCTATTACTTCTAAAATGGCAACTTTCTCCACCCCAGGATTGTCGGTTCGTCGTTTTTTTTTATAGTTTCGTTTCATATTTTGTGAACTGTAACAATTTTATACAAAATAACATAACAAAAATGATAGTTGTACAAAACCGAGTACCACAGGTATTACCCCGTATGGTTTTACCCCAAGCGCACCGAAAAGAAACAAAGTAATTAAATAACCTAAAAACATGGCGCAATAAAGATTCAACCAATGTTCATTTAAGATTAATACTCGCTTAATCTTTGCAACAAAAACATTTTTCCAGTTACCTTGACATGAGAGATTATAGAACACCTTTTAAATCCATCTAATATTATATCAAACTTCCATAAAAACTGTTTTCTGAAATATTTCCAGCGAGCACGCACGCACGTCATCTTACTTTTGTTGACAAACAATTCAAGATGACTGACTGCAAAAAACGAAGCGCGCGAAAATTCGAAAGGCATTAGAAAGCCTAAGTGCCGTGTCCCGGTTTTTCCGCCATACCCGGTTTTAGACGGTATATATACCGTCTTTTCACATACCTGTGTGAAATCATATGCAGGACCCTTATATCATCTCCGAAGCGTAGAGATTAATCACCGCAGAGTTTCCAATTCCGAGGTATTATTGAGGGTTTTTGTGATAGAAAGATGCAATACCTGCACTTGTCAATATACAGACACATATACAAACTTTCACATTTATAATAGTAGTCGAATAAATTTATATTTTATGCTAAAGTGAAATTAAATTATTCCAGAACTTCAATCAATTGATTTGATAAGTTTTTAGAATAAAATTCCCAAAATTGTTCAATAGGCTCGTCAGAAGTAACATTTCTAATATTTACTTTCAGTCGCTTTTGCCAAATTTTATGGTAATAAGGAACATTGTGGAATTCAGTGTGTGTATTATGTTTTATTATAAATTGGAAATGGTCTGGTGCTATTCAAATGTCGACGAATGTAAATGCTTTCAAGCTCATTATAGTCCGCGAAATATTAATACTACTCGGATTTTATACTTACCTGTATATTACTTTTGTAGAGCTTACTGCGAACCAATCATGGCCTTTGCATACGTCATTACCTTCTTCTCTATCGTCTGTGTTCATTTTTAATATCACTGTGAATGTTCACCGTCTAACCGCTTCAGTTGCGTTTAATTTATTCTGGCGAGCACATTTTTTCAATTCAATTCCAATCTTTTCGTGTAAAACGTAGTCTATTTGGCAGGGGCTCTTGCTGAAACTTATTCCGTAAGTTTTCCATTTGGCTTCCAAACTTTAACTTATACTAAGTAAATGATGTCATTGAAACGCGAGGATCCAAATATTTTGACGGTATCGATACTTCGTGAAACTATTTTTAGCAGTTTGATGCTTGCGAAATTACTTTGTATTCGCGTGAACGATAAAAGTTTTTTATCTAGACCTTTTGCACAATTTAAACTTGATAGATTTAACTTAATTGTAATGTAAAACAATTTTCAGAGTTGTTTTCTATTCATAGTTAAAACTGGCTTGGTTATCGTCATATCCTTTTTGTATATAGCTTTACGATAATAGCATTCAATTTGCTGAGTGCGCTCTAGCACCCTGACTACCTTACCGTGATTTATCTCATATGTCATTAAAGCTTTTCATGTTAGAGTGCAACTGGTGTTAGTCGTAGATCGCTTTGTATAAAAAACTCATCCTTTTATTCTTTGCAAAGTTTTTAATACTTAAAACGTAGTAAAAATAAAAAAGTAAATGTTTTTTGTGTTTATATTTATAAGACTAAGAATTATTCTTTATTGGTTGCAAGTTGCGAGATAAAATTATCATTGTATGCAAAAGACTTGACATCCATACTAATATAATAAATGTTAAAGTGAGTTTGTTTGTTTGTCCTTCTTTCACGTCGAAACAGATTGAGGGATTGGCGTGATTTTTTATGTGAAGATAATTGTAAGAGGGCTGGAGATTAACATGAGTTTTTTTTAAAAAATACGTTATAATACAACCCAAAAAATTTTTATGATCAAAATTACTTGAAACTTGGTATTAATGCTGTTCAATACAATGAAATAAATACTTGTTTTAACATTTTTGAAATTCATCTCATAAGGGGTAAAATAGGAGATGAAACTTTGTATGAAATCTACTTTTTTAGTGTTTTTTTCTAATTTTAGCGGAAGCGAAGTTGTATGTTCTGCTATTAATCATATATAAAACATATTAATGACATTAAGGAGTACACGTTTGGTAATAACATATGTAATCCTTTACTTACTGAAAGGATCACATCAATTTCCGAATAAAGTTAAGTAATATATAGCAGGTAATTTGAGCCTTTAAGAAGTAAGGTCCAGAGGTCGGATCAGCTCCAATAGCCTATTCAACGGTTAGCTACGACTTACGTATCATTGGAATAGGGTAATGATAAGTGGCTCTTAATGGTTAACTTTATAAGGGTTGATCACGTATTCATTGATATACAAATTATATGTGTTTGATCGTTCAACTGTGTCCATTCTAGGTACCACTTATTTATTATCATCACGTATTATTGTTGATAATTTAAATCTATTCGAACTTGCTTCTAATATAAGTAATCTACTAAAACCCATTCTATTTTCCTCTGTTTCATTCACATAAATTCGTTCATGCGTATGATTAGACTCAGCTTTAATATTATTTGATTATTGTATTCGAATATCGTTGAGCGTAATTTTAACGCTATCGCTCCAATTGAATGGGGCTGTAGATTTTTATGTGCTGTTTCGCGATTACTATCATTTATAGTTACAGTTTGTATAAATAGGCCCTTATGTTATCTTTTATCGGTTGTTCCACTTTGTCTACTCAGTACGCTTCGATAAACATTTTACATTTTGTTTCGACGGTACCGCATCGGCATAACTATATGCAAATCATTGGTTATCTCTTTAATATTAGTTTTATCTGTTTTTTATTACTTCAAAACAATACACATTATTTGTCAAACCCAATAAGCTCACACAGTTATCCACATATCCAATAATGTTATTTATTTTTGATTCTCGTAACCTACTCGTGTTTGATTTGAAACAGTGATACGTACTTAGGAGATAATAATTATAGAGTTATTTCTTGTTTAAGTTAATGATGCAATTTACTTTAAATACTCAACAAAATGATCTTTTAAACTCATTGCAGTTAAGTAAGTAGCACTTACACAATAATGACCAGACCATCAAGGGTGCAATGAAGCAAATTTGAATTCGTAATGACGACACCAACCCTGTTATACAAGCTATTTATGTAATTTGAATTTGATGAAGAGTTGCAATTTAATGGGATGAATATACACAAACCAAAACAAAAACTTGAAATTTCTAGTTTCCAGCTCTTTTATTTGTATATATCTAAAATAATAATGTATGATACATGATGTATGACACATATGATACAGACTTACGTCTAATTGACCTGATAAGATAACCTTGGGCCCTGTGAATGACATAAACTAAAATGATAAATACAATAAAAGAACATTTTCTTTTATGTACTAATATGTATAATGTCTATTCATAGTATATATAATATATAAATATACATATTTATATATTACTAGCAGAACCCGCAGGTCACCCGCGTTCAATATACAAAAAATGACCGTATGTTATATAGCGACTCACCCTAGCTTCGCTAGGGTTTGTCGCTATGTGTTTATTATATTATTTAATATTGTTCATACAAAAATAGTGACATCGCGATTAAAAATGGAAGGTTGGGATAGGTGAGTGCAAAATACTTTACGACCTATTCCTATACCTACCAAATATACAAAAAAAAAACATTAAAATCGGTCGAGCCGTTTCGGAGGTGTGCGCCGACAAACACCGTGACATGAGATATTTATATATTAGATGTAATTGACAATTATAATAAATGAGCGCGGTGCAGTGCGGTGGAAATGTCAATTTCAGCAAGGACTAGTGATATTTTGGTCGGGTTTAATGCAATGTTACTAACTTTGAAAAACCTACATATATATAATATGTAGTATGTATATGGTAAATTAATGTAATTTACTTTTATATCAACTAATGTGAGAACATACAACAATTAATTATTACTGTTATTGAAGATTTATTATTTTTTTAGTAGCAGTGGTATACCGCAAATTCCAGAAAAAAGAAACAATGGCTGACCAACAACTAATTTGTACAAAGAAATCTCCAAACGTTAATTAAATTAACATGCTCTGCACTAGCTCAGCATTTCGAATAGATTTTTTCACAGATCGCTCCTCCTTTTACGATCACCCATAAAACTGAATGGTTAATAGTAACTAACTCGACTCGCGAGTTTCTACTTTCTGTTCGGAAAATGTAAGTGCTGTACAAACCAATTTTTTGTTGCTCAGAGCGGATTTTATACGGAAAATTACTAGAAACTTACATTAATACTAAATTTGCCAACAGCTTGCTGTACCATGGTTTGTTTCAATTTAGTTTGTAACCACCAAATAATTATGACCCCTACAGTTGCCAATATGATTTTGTAGAATTAAGAGCTCTAGTTCTTATGGATGGATATATTCAGATTTAAATGACAGCTATGTAAAAGTCGAGTAATTTCATATACATATGTAATTTATTTCTATCGAACTAAAGTTTTTTTTAATTTCTTGAATGAATTTAATGAATGTGTACATTAAATCACAAAATTATCAGTTGAAAATAAAAAGAGATTCAATTGCCTTGGGAACACACATTTGACACTACAATACATGTGTGTAACCTTTGTCTTTCAAAGATCACCCACCACTAAGCAAGTTTCGCATTCTGTTTAAATTAATTTTCGATCACCACTGACGTTTCTCCTTTTTAATGTTACCATGCGATCTGCTATTACGATTCATTTCGCTTCGGTAACGTACTTTTTTCTCCTCGTAGTGACCGTTACGAGTGGCCATAAATGGAATGGCCACAGAAATGGCCGGTCGAAGTTGCCTTACGGACTTTCGATGATCCCAATCGTTCCGCCTTTTTCGTTTTCAGAAGTGGGACAGACAGTTCGACGCAAGAGCGAGCTGAAATAATAATATAATAGAATAAACGTGAGCGCAATTTTTATCATGTCTTAATATATTTTTTCAAATTTCTTCATAGTAAGTGCTTAGTGACTTTTTTTTAGTTTTAAAATAAAGTACAGCAAAAGTAATATGTAACAGGAATTTAGTATTTTATTAAAGAACTAGCGGCTCACGCTCGCTTCGCTCGCGTACGTCCCTAGGTACGTTTTCACGGTTAGCTATGTTTAGGTATACATAAATAGTAGCTTGCTCTTAGGAGTACTAAGATATTCATTTAAATTATATAGCGATTTACCCTCGTTTTGCTCGGGTGCGTAGGCCGTACGCGGATTTTGTTCATAATTTCATGGGTTTTAATTTTTTTCGCGGCACCCTGATTCTTTTTCTAAAATAAAAGTAGTCTAGTTACTTCCTATAACATCAGCTATCTGCCAGTAAAAGTCCCGTCAAAATCGGTCCAGCCGTTTCTGAGATTAGCCAGAACAAACAGACAGACAGGCAGACAAAAATTGTAAAAAAGTTGTTTTGGTATATGTACCGTGTATACATCCATATGCATTTAGTAAAAAGCGGTTATTTTAATATTACAAACACACACTCTCATTTTATTTATCTGTATAGATTTTACAGAAAAGAAGAAATTATTAAAAAATACTGATTTTAATTTTTGAGATAATTTAATCAAGGAAATATCGAATTAAACGTTAAAAGTTAATTAACTTTATATAACCAGTTTTAAATCATTAACACGAAATAATATAACATAGTACAATGTATAGTATTAATGTGCCTGAAAATAATCATAGTTATTATAGTAGTAAATTTCTCTTTAATTAAACTGCAATTTGTACAACAGAATGTAAAATCGCTCCATAACTAATATGATTATGTGGATAAAGTACAGTATTATAATATAAATCGTTTCTTTTTTTAAAGAATAACTTTAAATAATATTTAATTTAGCTGTACAGTTAAATAAATGGGTACATTTAATCACAAGATTACCAATTGGAAATAAAAGAGATTGATATGCTTAAGGGACTAAATTTCCTTACGAAATCTATTACGCACTTTATACTTTGAAACACTGCGTTACAACCTTGTGTATAACCTTTATCTCTCTAAGATCATCCATTATTGAGATAAAAGGTTTTATTATTAAGAAGCCAACTTTCAGGAGTTCATTCATATCTAAGTATGTTCTTAGTTTGATATTAACAAAAATAACAGATTAGTGAATGTTATACTTTATTTTCTTGTTGTTTTCAATCTATACAGATAAATATACATATGTTTGTAACGACAAAATAACAGCTTTTAACTAAATGCATATGAAATTATATACGCTACCTATATAAGAAAAACACTGTTTTTAAAATTTTTGTCTCTCTGTCTGTTTGTTCAGGCTTATCTCCGAAACGGCTGGACTGATTTTGACGGGACTTTCACTGGCAGATAGCTGGTGTTATAAGGACGCAACTTTTATTTGAGAAAAAAAAAATTAGGGTTCCGCTCAAAAAAATTAAAACGTACCTAGAGACGCGTACGAGCGAAGCGAGACTTAGTCGCTAGTTATATTTAATTTTATATTCTTAGTTGGAAAAAGAAGTATTTAAACTTGCACTTAACTTTTAACATTGTGTAAACTGATTTTTCACATTACGCTTTTCTACTATACAAATCTGACAAAATGTCATAAACAAAAATTCGCTAAACGTTCACACTCGCTTTGGTGACTCGCGTCGTTATTCAATTTTAGTTCAAATGTTGGCTGCTTGCCCAGACATAGTAACGTTCTTTCATACCTCACATTATAATATTTAAATTATATGTAATTTAAATAGATGTATCAACAATATTTATTTATTAATAACGATAAAATGATTGCAATACTTTAATGATATGCTAGGTTTATAATATACTTTTAATTACTAGTAGTATTTCTATGAAACACAATTTACTATCTAACGTGGAAAACAGGACGAGATAGAAATACATTTCAAACAATTATTATTACCCCTAATAATTGCCTCCAATTTACAACATACAATTACCAAGTTCATCGCCCTAAGTACAACATGATTACTGTGAAGAAACATGTACGGCAATATCACGCAACTCCCTATTTCGAGAATTAACTTTACACAATAAGTTAGTGAAAGGACTCGTTTATCATCCGACTTCTCAAAGCCTTCCAGTACTATAAGACACATTGATGGTATTTCACGCTACATAACTTGTTAGCTAATGGTTTCAATCTTATTTTTATATTCGCTTCATGGAGAAACAGGCAGAATACAATATTTGGATCAACTTCACGGTTACGTCGGTACGATAAATAAAATTGAAACACACTGGATGTATTAATATATATTGTAACTTATATATTATTTAATATTGCTTGCGTTTGACTTCCAATTACCCTAATGAGTGGTCAAAGTGTGGTTTACATTGTTGCTTTCGAAAATTGACCGCAGTCCGTATACACTCACTCTGCTACCAATTTATGTTTATATTGTAATAGCAACAATATATTTGCATGCTACAAAAATGCGGCGTTCTTTGAATTAAGATTACCTATAAGTTGCGTGCATGATATCAGTTGACTCACGTTCATATTATTAAACTATATATTTTTTAAGTATACCTTTGTAGATTGCACTATTATCATCTTTTTATGAACTCTTGCTGTATTTAAAAAAATTGTGGAGTATAAGATTTTTTGTACTTTATTGTAATATATGCGTTCAATGCTGAAACGGTTACGCTTTGACAATAATAGATTTTTTTTTTTTTAATTTTTATTTACTTGAGGCAAACAAACAGTATTACAAAACATACAACTTACAATTAAAAATACACACATTTACCAATTAAGTTTCCATAAATAAGAAAATACAAATAGATTAATTATTATTTCAATTTGATACATTATCGTCACAAATCTAATATATTTAAACGAGAAATTCTTGTATATTTATTTATTTATACCGGCGATATCGGAAACGGCTCTAACGATTTCACTGAAATTTGGTATGTGGGGGCTTTTGGAGGAGAAAAATCGATCTAGATTAGTCTTATGTTTGGGAAAACGCGTATTTTCGAGTTTTCATGCGGGTTTCTTTCGCATTCTTCCACTTAAGAAGATTGACTTTCACAGTTGTGTTCGAATCCCGGTCTGATACAAAATTTTTTGTATTTATTCAAGTTTTTAGGTTTTTTTTTGTTTCCAAGCCAAATTAAAAAAAATGTACTTTTAACCAAAAACTCCGAGCGAAGCTCGGTCGACAAGGTACCTACTACATGTAATATGAATTTTATTCATATTTTATATATAAGTGTACTAGTGATAATAATTTTAACTGAACAATCACGTGATTATTAAACAAACCAAATGATTTGATAATGGAAATATCCAGTCACTAATTGTTAATGTAAAACATTCTCTTTCAATTTTATATAGTCATGACAGATGTTTTATTACTATATTAATTGTTTATATACTGAGCAATAAATGCTAACAGTAATACCTCTCTCATTTAACAAGGAAACTATTTTTGCAGAACAATATATAGACTTCAACTCGAACCGCCATCTCAAAGACAACACTAGCCCTTAGTCAAAGGTAAAAAGTAAGCGACGAATCTACTAAACGGCTCCCGATCCATTCCGTTTGAACCGACATCCACAATACGAAGATCTTTTGGGTAATGTCCATTTACTCTTCGTTAGCGTCCATCAAAATGACTTTAAGGGATCGCGGCAGGTCAAGTTTGGCTGGTGTCGATACATGTCCAATTCTGCGAAATGGAAGGATATACCCTGGGGACGGGCTTTCACAATAGACCTTTCAGTATGAGGGCCATTAATTCACAACTTTGTTTTATAAAAGCTGATGTGACAGAATCGACTCCATGTAAACTTATTTGACGATAATTCAGAGTCAGTGTTTTAATGAAAAAGCGATTAATGTTTCGGAACCCTTTCTGGATTAATTGCATCAAAGTAAACGTCGACAAGGTGATGCTATGTCATTTTGTTTGGTTTACGATTATGGATGAATATAAAATTTTATATTACACATAGTACTTTATAGCAGGATAATATTAAATAATTTTAAATTTTAAATGAATTTCATCTATCTCTGCTTCTTATTTTAAATAACTGTTCAAAAGTAAATTAAGACGTCCAGCGTACTAATTTCATGTGTTTCATCAATTTCCGATGATTTTACAAACCAAATATTTTCATATATTATATACATTATACACATTAACGTTACATATATCCCTATAGTATAAAGACTTTAAAACAATAATCACTACTTTATTAAACCAATGGAAATATTTTAAAATATTAATACTCTATGATTCATTAAAATGCATATAGAGACATACATTTTATCCTCAATAATTTCGATATCCCTTTGATCGCGGCGATCAAAATTTATTCCTACACGAACGTAATCTGTACGAGATTATCTGTCTCCCGATGTGCGATCCAATGCGATATGTTTATTGAAATAAATCACGTCCGCTATGGACAATGCCATTCGTTCACTATTATCCGTTTTTTTATTAAGCCGGAGGACGGTTCAGGCCAATGTTCGGGGATTTACGACTGTTTGCGGAACGACGAATCTGTTCCTACAGGCCCAAAGTAGCCCACACGAAGGAACGCAAAATGTCGACTGAAATTGGATGGTTCGGTACTTTTATTTGTTTTATACCCCTCTTTAACTCCTATTATTATTTGGTTTGAAAGGGATTTAACACTATTGTCTATTTAATTATAATTTCATACGAATTAATAGTAGAACTTATTGGGGTGAAAAATGCTTTGCCTTAACAGGAATTGGACATGTTGTTTCACGATTATACTAGCGGCTCAACCTCGCTTCACTCAGGTTTGCCTATAGAAAAACAAAACCAAATCTATCCCACGGGAACTATACATTTTTCTGGGATAAACGTAGTCACTGTGCTATTCCAGACTATAATCTATCTCTGTGGCAAATTTCATCCAGATCAGTTCAGCCGTTCTGGCATGATTGAGTAACAAACATCCATCCAAACTTTCACATTTATAATATTAGTAAGATTACATGTAATGATGTTACTGCATGGCTCAATAAAGTATAGGATATATTTTCCTATGTTTTTTTTTTTAAATTAAATATTTGCTTCTATTTTAATAATATAATATATATGCTATATAAATAATATAGAAAAATATCAAATTGTTAATCTAAATGAAACCAGAATTTAATACATAATTATTACAACCCATAATCATGGTATGGATATTACCTTTATTTCAATTACTTATCTACTAAGCTATTCTATTATCATCTACTTTAATAGAATAAATATATTCTTTTATATACATACATATGTCACCTAGAAGTAAATTCACACTATACAAGAGTAATGATGATGTCGTAATATGAGTATTGTCAAGAGTGTGTAGTATTATACGTCAGGACGAGTTATGAATTTAAGAGCGGGGTGAAAAATAGTGGAGATGCGGGACTTATTCGCTTAGATTGTGCAGCTGAAATGTGAACCTGATAAAAGTGGTCGCAAGTCTTTATTTGTTATGCTACAACATATTTTATAGGACAACAAAGTTGTCTTATATCTTAATACTCTATTCGAAAATTTGATATTGAAATAAAAGTAACACCTTAGTCTTTCCCGTGACCATGTTTGCTGTAAAGCATCCGAAACGCCGAAAAACAAGAACCAAAATAAAACAAAAAATAAAAACGAGAAAAGAGCTTCATTTTAATATTTTATATCAGTTTTGTTAGTAAATTTTATTGTATGTGCGGTTCTTGCAAGACAGTCCTCTTATAGCTAGTTAAATTTCTAAGTAAGCAAGAAGAGCCAGTGCTGGTTAATTATAACTGCGAAATATTTGTACAGAAGAAATTTCACAATGTTGAAGCCTTGAGCAAACGCCCTGTCGTCGTTAATATAACACAGCGGACGGTACAAATGTGTTCAAAATGTTATTTTATGAACTGCCTATAAAAACACAATGGCCACGTCTAATACTGAAATGTCACCTTTTTCAATATGAAAACGTATAAAGTATTGTGAACCGTGCCCAGCTTTGAGCCGGCTTAATTTTGTGGGGCCATTTTTTAGACCATTACCCCTGCCATCATTCTGCGATTGGAGTTTTAAATGCACGAATAATCACACAAGCTTGTACAACTCATTGTTTATGAACTCGTTTTTTAAAATTGTTTCTATGGAAATTTGGAAATATATATAATATAGGTAAATATCGTGTGCTATTGTTACATACATAATGGTATCCCTAAGGGCCTAGTAACCTCGTAAATATCGTTTGTAACAAGATGAAATTGAATCTAAAATTATGTGATATTCTCGTATTATGTGATTTCTACCGTGAATCGTGATTTGCTTAAACGCAGGAGAATAATAACGATGTAAATTATAAAACCAAGTACATAAGCTAAAAAGTACCGTAGTAAGTAGGTATATGTTTTTTGTTATTGAGATTATTTTAACCGTATTTTTTTATCGAATTATATAAACTGAAGCAAATACTATCAGACTACGTGGTTTTGTTACTTAAGTAAAATTATAAAGTCATAAAATATAAACAAAAAAATCTATTTATATCCTCTTTATTCAGATGTCGAATTTATTAGTACAAATTTCACCCTCGACTCTACACCGAATCTCAGATTACTAATGAGGGTGCTAAAGGAAACGAGTTCGCATTACCTACCTCACATTCGATAGAGTAATGGAGCGTTGGTTTACGCTCAATATACGCCAAATAAGACTTTATCATTTCACCCATATTCTACATCCGAGACGGAAATATGCTACTTGACACACTGCCAAGAATAAATCTGATTTCCTGCAGTAACCTTACGTTTTCTGATACTTCTTACATACAATGTATCCCTTTGTTGGCTATATTAAAATTTAAATTGGTTCTTCCACAATTTATGGTATGTTTCATATAATAGGCACAGCTGGATAAGTGGGTAACTAAGCACCGGGGATCGCTCTCGTTTTATTTTCTTACTAGCGACTCATCCTCGCTGCGCTCGGGTTCGTCCCTAGATACGTTTTAACGGTTAGTGTAGATTTCTCAGAGATGAGATATTTTCCCACAGTAAAAAGTATTCTATATGTTGACCCGGATAACCAGCTATTATGATACCAAACATCACAATCTATCTAGTGGTTTTCACGGTGCGATCACAGACAAACAGACAGACTAAAATTCTAAAAACTATATATAGATTATCAGCTTAATAAACATCGTAAGTTTATTGACTGATTCCTGCCAAATAACGCACAGGATTAACCTCACCATGTCTAAAAACGGGATTTGTTAGTGAGGGGTTCCGTTCGGTTTTAGTACTGGCTTTGCCGGTGAGACCCACATACCCACCTGTATGTATGCAGGTGCCAGTTGGTATGTTTAAATTCATTTTCCAACGTTAAAAAAATTATGGTAACAAATTTTATAAGGAGGTTATGTTTATCTATACTAATATTATAAAGCTGAAGAGTTTGTTTGTTTGTTTGTTTGGTTGAACGCGCTAATCTCAGGAACTACTGAACCGATTTGAAAAAATCTTTTTGCATTTGATAGCCCGTTAACTGAGGAAGGCTTTAGGCTATATATCATCCCGGAAAAGTATACGAGTCCCGTGGAATAAATTTGTTTTTGTTTAGGGACGAAACCGAAGCGAAGCGAGGGTGAGTCGCTAGTTACGTGTAAAAATAGTTTTACATAAGTTTTTGTTTATGTTCTGGAAAATTATAGATATGAGACTTATCTTTTCCTCAGGAGTGTAATTTTAATATGTGATATGTGATAATTATGTGTACTTTAGGATATGATCGAACAGGTAGTAATAACGAATATAATACTGTATCAGTAATAGATCGTACAGTAATGATGTTAAATTGCCGTAAAAATGTACGTTACCATTTAAAATTAAATTCAAAATGATATGTCGATAAAAAAAGATTTTATTTAGATAGAAATGTTTCAGGCCACAAAAATATGTGATACTTTTACGTCACATATGTACAAATGTATTCCATACTGTAAAATTCAAAAAAAGACCCTTATTATATTATGACTGTTTTCCGGATTGTTTTCGAACTACAGTAGGAGTGTGCTTCTGACGTTAATACTATTCTACGAGTAGATAACATTTGCATATTGTTTCGACTTGTTTTTGAGAATTTACATTCCACCTAAACAAATAGTGTTTAATTTTGTGCGATTCAACAATAAAGTTACAGCGTTGCTGCGATGTTGCACATTTAACTATTTGAATGTTTATTATTTATTTTTTCAAAAAATTAAATGTGAATACTTCATATTTTGTTTATTTTAATTAAAATATTATGTAACATTGGGGTATTTCTATACTGCACAAACACATGTATCTACATCTAATTTAAAAATGTGCTTCTACGGATCAATACAAGATACCGATTGTATAAATAATCGATATCGTTAATGGCTATCAGAAAAAAAAATAAAGCGTTATCTATTATTTCACAGAGACGGAAAATATGTCAGTAAAAAAACAATGTAAATCAGGTCAAATAATACTCGTACCATGTAAACTGTACCACGGTGGCCGTGGCTATAACACTACCCACACTCACGTGTCACTTGTTTGATTTGGTTTCGTCACGGGAAGTTTCAGCTGTGTTTATCATTGTGTTTAACATAATTGAAATGTGCAAATGTGAAACTTGTATAAGGCTGTATGGACATGAAGAATTCCTGAATTTCTTTTATGACGACACATTTGGCTCAGTTTGTAGTAACCCTACGTTCTGTGCCAGCGGCCGCGGGTTCGAGTCCCGCTGGGGGCATTCATTTCTGTGATGAGCACGAATCTTTGTACTCCAGTCATGGGCGATTATATTTATAATATGTATGTATTTTAAGTTATATATTTCTAGTGTATCAACTATCTGGCATCCATAACACAGGCCTCGTATCTTATCATGGAACTGTAGTGCTGTGTGTTAATGTCTCAACATATTTATTATTTTATGTGAAATGAAATTAAAAAAGCGAATATACATCATTCGATTTCGTCCGTAAACTTCTGAGATCTTCTATCTACTTACAAACAAATTTTACAGGAAGAAAACAAAACTAATTAATTAAAAAAAATGTAGGAGAATTTTGGTAAAACAAATAAATAGTTGGTACGTCTTTTTATGATATCATAATTAAATGCAGTTAGTATTGTGTTACTTTTACCAAATTATGGCATTACAATAAGGTTTTGCGAAAAAATGCTAGTTAGGAGGTATCATAAGTTCACGGACGATTTGTCAACTCTGAAATTTTAAATGGTCTTTTTCTATTATTTTTGACTGGCTTTAAAAAAGAAGAGGTACTTAATTAGTTTATATTTTATTTTGTTTATTTCTTCTACGTGATATCTTCGCCATTTGTGAATTTATTTTCATATTTTTTTAAATAATGAGTAATACCTTACCTTGTCTAAAAAGAAGAATATAAAGAGAGGAAAGATTTTTTTATTTATTTTAGGTCGCTTTTTAACATCTAAGGTCATTAGCGACCACATTGGACATAGGTTACATACAGTAATTTATATTAGTTGGTACATATTTATCATTTAAAAAAAATTAAGAATTCTCCTACAACCATCTTGATTTAAACAATCTTTTAAATTATTTGGTACATTACATAACCGCTTCTCATTATTATATGCCGTATGTTCTATCAAAATATGGAATACAGTCAAATCTAGACCACACTTGCATTTGTTTCTGTCAGCCTTAGTTATTAAATGAATATGTGTCATATTAGTGTGACCAATACGCAATCTCGTGATAACTACTTGATTCTTAGAGGAAAGATTTGTTTGTTTGTTTGTACCGAATAGGCTTCGAAACTACTGAACCTATATTATGCCTTTCCTAGAAAGGACATAATATAGTTTTTATCCCGGAAATCATCCTTCAAGGGGGTAAAAATGGGGATGAAAGTTTGTATGGGGATGCAACCTAGGGAAGAACCCGAGCGAAGCGAGGGTGAGTCGCTAGTTTACTATAATCATAGTGTACCTTAATATTATTTAATAAATATTGTTCGATTAGATAACTTTATTTGTAAGAAATAGACATTTTTGAATTATTAAATTAATATTAGCACGAGGTTGTCCAAATTATTCCCTATATAATACTTTTTACTTCGTTAAACTAAGTTGTTGCTAATCTTTGGCCATCCCCCATCCATGCTACTGGGATTTCAGTCCTTTATTTTTTGTTTTTACCATGGACACGAGATGAAAACTTCTTTCATAGACTAATCCCGCTTTGGTCCCGGCAAAATCATGATTTACTTTGTTGTACAGTTCGAGCTTAGTTGCCACAATATTTTTAAAGCAATTGTAACAGTTCTATAGCGGATTCATCCAAGCGTTTGTTATCATTAGTTCGTAAACTTTGCTCTCGCTGTCGCCGCACCGCGAATCGTATGCTATAATTGATTACGGTCGCAATTCTCAGCACCCACTCACATTTTATTTCTAGTACTCCGAATGGCCAATTTGTAAATATGCCAAACTAATAAAACTCGCTTCCGCTCGAGTTTGTAAAGAGATACAGTCCCAAGGTGAAATTACTTTCGGACTTTTATTGAGAAACTGAGGGAATCCCGACCATAACAAAGTTTGAACTGACCGGCATCCTGCTGTCTAACTTTTGTACCAGTTCCAGTTCGCTATTGATATTGGTTGGAGGGCTAGGGGCTTCTTTCTATAAAGCTACAGATGCCACAGCGACGCGACGGTCCCAATACACGTTCTAATGCCTACAATAAATAACGCGGAAAATTGTCTCCACTTACGCACCCTCCATATATCATTTCTAGTCTATATCTTCTCGTTGTCTTTCCTTTTACGTAACTTTGCTCCCCGAATGTGATACGGTCTAACAAATAGGACATAGGACAAAGTCTGTTTATTTTTATGCCAGTACATTTAGCAAAAAATTGCAGGATGGGTGCTTTTACGTATATAAGGTAATACGAAAGCCTCACATATCACGATAACCGTGTCATGACATTTTTCACACACAGCAAGTGTATGTAAGCTTTTACGGAGCACTAACCTAGGTACCACGTCACATTTAGGCTTACAAAGTTACTGACTATTTGCGTAGAACATGCGATGCTGCCATTTTAGTAAAATAATATTTATACTTTGTCATGCTTAGTCTAATGTAGAAATATTAACATAATCTTCTAAAATATATTAAATTCACCTCGTAAGTTACATTAACCTTTTTTCATGTAAAATTATTAAATAAAGCTCAGATATTGTCATGTTTTTGCTAACCGTACTTTTATTTCTCATTTGAAGTCATTCCCTCTCGGAACACTGCCGCGTGCACGTGCCGATTTGATTTATGACTCACTGAATAAATAACTTGGTAGACTTTACAGATTTTTTTCACGATATTAAATGGTGTACATTTTTATCAACTCATCAACAATACAGTCACGCGCTTTGTGGTAGCGCAAAAATCCCATCGGAATTTATGTACGTTGTGCCAGCAAAAATTGTGAAACTGAGAAATGAATTATGCCTTTGTATAAATTAACAGAAAGCCATAGTCTTATATTCATGGATTAAACAATTGTTAAGTTGGACATAGCAGTTTATGGCTGGAGAGCGACAGATACATAATATGTATAGAAAGAAGCACAGTGAAATAACTATTTGTTGCTACCACTTTTCAGGTTGGCAATTTAATAACAGTTCACTTTAGTTGACGAAATAATACTAGCTGACAGACACTCTACTTGTTCGCGACTGCGAGTAACTGAAAAATATTCGAAAAATCAAAGCAGAAATGGAGAAATATTTAAAAAAAAATTGCATTAGGTATAAGTAAACTTTTGCATACATATATTAATAAGGTACGTGTATACAGTTTTAAAAATTTTGTCACAAAAATATTTAGTTTAAATATTTGATTGATTTATTTTTGAATTTGATTTTCTTTATCAATTATTACTACATATTATAAAACAAAGTTTCCAATACCAAAACTTTGCCACGTTGCTTTAGTGCATTTATTTTCAAACAATCCTGCCGTAGTAGTTGTTTTTCGGCGCTTGAATTTGAATGATGATAAACTTCAATTCATACTTTAGGGATGTGTACAATATTTTTATTTTTTAATATATGAGACCTTTTTTTTGTTTCTTCATATATTTACATATATTCTAAAGATAATATAGGCCACTCGATCGAAAATACGAAAGTGTTTTCAAAATTATCTCTTAAATCTGATGCGTAATCGGCAAAACATTTCAGATACGCATTGTTAATTGATATCAGATGAAATGTCTAATAATTTTACGGAGTATTATATCGGTCGGACGCTCGTTAACCGAATCCGAATAATTAATTAATATTGCCAGAATCGCTCGGTTAGCGCACCAAAATTTTAATTGGTGACGCTTTTTATTTTATTGCAATCCCATTGAAAACGTTATTTGAATGTGAAATATTGTGAAAATGTTTTAAAATGCACCCGCACTATTACTGTTTGGTTTGAACTTTGAAGTACTATTTTGATAAAAACAACTAGATAAGCATTCACCTTCAATTCGTTTTCTGCCTGAAATAAATAATTTAGTCACTTATTTCAATATTTTAGGCGATTTCTTTGCATACACAATTATTATTCATTTAAATATATCTGCCGCAGGTGGATTGCCAAATCAGCTGTTTTACAAAACCGCTAGTTGTTTTATATAATAACGTTCACACAATTCTGTTTAATAATTATAAAACAACGCTAAACGTCGTTCATTTGTTTTACATAACGGAGCTGTTTTGTAAAACAACTAGCGGTTTTGTAAAACAGCTGACTCGACAATCCATTTGCGACAAATCCATCACATTTTGTATCTTCTTCTTCTTCTTCTGCCTGGCATTTATTAATCCCGGCTATTGCCAGGGTCTGCCTTCCTGCTAAGTCTCCTCCACTTTGCACGGTCTTTCGAGTCATCCTGTGTAAGTCCATTGGCTCTCATATCCTGCCATACCATTTTGTATGGAAACAGATTTTGTTCACATTTATTTCGCGTTATTATCAACGTATATTTTGTTTTAGCAAAGATCGTTGTTTATAAAAGTAAATTCCTATTAAGTAATTATATGAAATAGTAATACATAAAATTTATTAAGCCATTGAGTCCGTCAGAAACCTCCCATCGTATGCATTTCTCTCGTAAATAATTCATAACTTGGCTAACAAACTCGATATCTAAGTTTATCGAAACCTCTCTAAATAATATTTATTTACTTTACCTGGCGTTGCCCGAATTCTTTGAAATAATCTGTTGACTTTAAAGGGAAATTCCTTTTGACTCGATTTTACGATTGAAATAAAAGTGTATGAAATATACTAATATCAATAGGTACATATGGGTTTTGAGTTTAATAAAGTGTTTCTATATTTCAGTTTGTAAAGATATTTACTATAGTATAAATATTGTTAAACAACATTGTAAATGTAGATTTATCTTAAATAACTTTATAACTTTATATTTTATAAACGAAGAAATACATCGATTTTAGTATTAACAAAGAAATTTTAGCGTATAATAAAATATACAATTTTAGTTTCCATTTTAAACCTTTAAGGTTAGGTATGGGATGAGAAATTGAAGGACCTTGCACTACAATAGGTGCTGTTCAGAAATTTTACTCCGCGTATTTACCATTATGCTGGCTGCCATTTTAATATTAAACTTAATGAAAATGTAATATTCTAAATGAAGTATATTATGTATATTGACTTTTACTTATCAATGTAGATAGCAGATTGGAAGAATAAGTTATTTTCACATATAATGAAATTATTATTTTTGAAGTTTCGTACCAAAAGTTTACTTGTATATACAAAGGTACCAAGGCACTCGCCTTACGCTGTTCGACTAAATTTATTTACGACGAATTCGAATGTATAGGTATTATTAGTTTGGTAACTACTTTTTGACTAAAAGTTACCCAGAGGTTAATTTAAAACTACCAACTCACCCTCGCTTCGCTTGCGGTTCGTCTCTAGTGAAAAACAAAAACAAATCTATCCCGCGGGAACTGTATATTTTTCCGGGATAAAAAGTAACCTATGTGTTATTCCAGGCTTCTCTCTCTGTGCCAAATTTCACCCAGGTCCATACAGCCGTTCTGGCGTGAAAGAGTAAAAAACATCTATTTATTCATCCTCATAAACTTTCACATATTTTATAGTACCTATTAGTATGGAAATAACTAAATTACCTTAAAAGTAATTATTGGACACTAAGATTTTTTTTGCTTAAATTTGTAAAGTCATTTATTACGTAAGAACTATTTATATAGTTTTACAATAGATGCTTTTATCGCATGACACATTTATTTATAAATATACATATTGCCTTACGGTGAAGGAAAACATCGTGAGGAAACCTGCATATCTGAGAGAACCTAGCAAGTTTTCGAAAGACATGTGAAGTCCGCCAATCCGCACTTGGCCAGCGTGGTGGACTATGGCCTGATGCCCCTCGAATTGAAGGGAGGCCCGTGCCCAGCAGTGGGACGTTAAAAAAAGGGCTGAATACATACATATATTGAAAACCTCCTTCTGTTTAAAAATAGATTTATTATAGCCTGTAGTAATAAGTACTCGTTTATTAAACTTTATTACATTTACATTCGCGACATCATACAAACGAGTATATTAATTGCAATTAATTAAAGATAACACGTTTAAGTAAGCGCTTATCTCATACCATAATATACGTAACTATATATTGTATATTTTAGTTATATTCGAGTTCATATAACATTGTAGAGATTCCGTTGTCAAATACTTAGTGCATTGTTTCACGCGAGATGCGGGTCGCTGTAATAGGTTACTGCTCGTGGTTTTCAGGAGCAAAAAATATCACTTTGTTAATTGTATTTTGCATGTAACTAACCCAGTTTTATAATCTTTTATGAAAAGAATTTAGATTTTGTAGTATAATATTTTATATACGAAAAAAATTATGAGATTGCTATAAAAACAATAAGAAAATTGCTTGCTTATGTATCTTTACACATATTATATATCATTCAGTCGCAATTCCGCCTCATGTATGCAATAATAATAATAATAATTTATGTAAAATTATTTTATTAGTATTATTAGTTTTGATATTTATTATGTACATTAATTTAAATAGAATATTAACAGCATATTGCTCTAAGATATAAGTTTTCTATCTACTCTCCGTTGGAGGTGATTTAAAAATGTTCTGACATGCTTTTCGCTACTTCGGCACAATTTGTTCCAATTTCTGCTCATTTTCCCCTATTCTCCTCGATGGCTGTCACTGTGTCTACTTATCCTTATCTATACATGTCATAAAGCGCTCAGCTAAAAGCCCACTACACACATGTAAAACCAACCCGCCCTACTTGCTATCATTAGAAATGTGTACTAAATGGTATTCGTTTAAATGGTAACATAACTTATCATAGGCATTGAGATATAAAATCTTATGGTGACTTGATGAATCGATATCATGTCTGCATGCACCGATCAAAAAAGTACTAGATACACAATCAGCGACAAGGAATGTCCCCATCGAATGAGCGCTCATTTGAACATTTGGGCGCGCTTTTATTTTTTATTTTTTGTGAAAACAACTTTAAGCATCGCATTAAAGGTTCAATTTACATTGTTGTATATTTATTTCAACTAGAATAGTAATTACCTAAACCACAATTGTTGGCAGTTTTAAGAGAACTTTTGCATGGGATTGTGTATTTCGTACTTTTTTACCGATGTTTGCCTGTATAATACCTATTAGCTAAAATGTGAAATACTTACGACTTACATTAAAAAAAAACCTTAGGCGCCGTCGAATAAACTTTTGAACGCTTTGACTTGAAGCTCTTTTTAAGTAAACAAAATTACATTGACATTGGATTTTTATATATATATATATTAGAAAAATTTATAATATGTTATTAGATTGTATTAAATATATGATGCGTTTCACTGTCAACAAACGCTGTAAGTCAGACAGCTGTAGCTAACAGAGTTAGTAAATAATAATCAAAACCTAAATTAATATTGTGATTATTCAAAGGCCTCTTTCTCGTAAATTATACATGCATTGTGAAAACCATCACGTTCTTCTGCACACGTATAAACAAACAGTCCCTAATTTAAGGATAATTTTACATCCTCTGCAAAATAAACAAAGTGTTTAATTAATTTATTTTTTGGTTAAATAATGGAAATAAGATATGACTGTTTATTATATTACGCTATTTTTGTCCACGACTTTGCTTGCTTGATAAGCAGGGTGGGGTTCAAGTGTAGTATTTGTCCGATCCCAGGATGCAATCTATTTCCTTGCTAAATTTTATCAAAATCTGTTCAGTGATTTAAGCATAAAAACGGTAACAGACAGAACTACTTTAACATTTATAAATTAGTAGTAGTCCGTGTACTAAAACATCCAAATCCATCCAGTATCCAGCAGAGAAGGAGTAACAAAAATACGCACAAATACAAACTTTTGCATTTGTAATAGTGGTTCGTTTTTTTTTAAATGGTTAACTACTTATTCGTAGTAGTATAGTGTTTATATTGAAACAACCTTGCAATACTTTTAAATCGAGTCTAAGACCGTCGTATATTCTGTACAGCATTCTTTAATTTCTTATCTCGCTTGTATAAACAATTAGAGAGAATATTGTCTACGTAAATGTTTAAGTAGTGTTATTTTTTTCCATAAGTCCTCTAGGAGCTTTATGAATTTTAAAAATATGGGGGCGACACGCTTCGTTTTTTTCTTTTGCAAATACAAATTATTATTTATATAGTGTGGATAAATACTGATTATACATATATTCATTTATGTACATAAGTATCATGTTAACTAATAATTGTAATGTAATGGAAAAATTGACAAATTGGATGAATAGACGTGCACGTTTTTCGAGAAATTAGTGTCTCGAGTAAGTGGGACTTCATTAATTGAAGCTATGTAAGTATGTCACAAGCCGCAGTAGAGGCGCAATTTGAACCGTTTTCACGGTTGTATAATACAGAATCACTCGCAGCGAGCCCGTTAAATTTATATTGGATTATCCAATTAATTCGGCGTAATCGCCGGACAAACTAATTAATATACCACTCCATACACGGATTGAAATTTAATAGCCGGCACTGATCTGAAGGGCGTTTATCCCTTCAAAACTCGTGATGAGCTCGTGACGGTTCTGTGAAACGTGTTTTTGGCACTCGGTAAAATCACTATATCGCTAATGTATGACCAATGTGTTATCATTTGAATTGAAAAACTATTTAAAGTTTTTTTTTTAATTTATTTTCTAATATGATTCTTGTGTTGTGTTATTGTGTTGTGTTATTTAACTTAAGCTAAATTAGAGATATAATAATATGTTTTGTGTCATAGAGGAAAGAACTGCCGGCCTAATACAGTTGGTAGTATATACTGATGTATGCAACATATTATATTATAATTTAAACTTAATTTAGGCTCATTAAGAAGATATGTAACTTATGCAAGTAAAGTTTTTACGATGTTTTATTATTAATATAAATTCAAGACTTACATACGGTCTATAGGAAAATGCCAAAGATTATATTGGAGTTAGTTAACTCGGTTATGACGTGTTTCCTTTTTCCCATATTAATGATGAAACAGGTCAGACCAGTTACCCTTCTAATGCTACACTGGGGACTCGGCTCTACGGGGCTCGTATAACACTACTATAATAGTATTGGTATTTAGCCCTTTTTAACATCCCACTACAGGGCACGGGCCTCCCTTCAATACGAAGGTCTTTCGAAAACTTGCTAGACTCTCTCAGACATGCAGGTTTCCTCACGATGTTTTCCTTCACCGTAAGACAAGTAGTAATCATGTTGGAAATAGTACCAACTCTATACTCATGCACTTTAATTTAAGATTTTGCATAATATATTAATACTTTATGTTTCATTTCCTACTTATTCACTTACTGTTTACAAATTATATAAAATTTTATTTAACGACCCAGTAGAATTTATGGTATTTTTACATTAAACAGGATGCCATGCTATAATTTATCTTGTATTATTTTCTTTCACAGCGTGGACTCGTTTTAAACTCGTTAATGTGAAATAAAAATATAAATAATAATATTTGAATTTCGTTCGCGTTTGTGTGTGTGATGTTACCAACGTAATGGACTCTTAAACAAATTTACTCGCGGTATATTTACAAATACGTCATATGAGCTGTTCCCTTCTCTGGGATCCCGAAACTCCTATTAGAGCTATTAGCGTAATTACAACCCCTAAAATAGCTGTAGTTCAGCGTGCCTCTGAAACCTATTATTTAAAGAGTAGTTTTTTTTAGGCAATAAGTAATTTGAAATGTGAAAGGATTCAACTTAATCGTTTTTGGATTTTTACTTACCGATAATTATGAACTTGTTTTACCTCTGGTTGAAATGTTTGCCGAAATATAATAATAAATCGCCTTTTTTTTATTTATACCAGTATTTTTTCGATATGAAATTATAAATCCTTTCAAAATTGTTAAATTAATATCAGTGGTCGGTTTTATCGTTTACGTGAATTTTAAAGATACTTCGGCGACGAAAAAAAGCAGTCAATTATGTAAGTCTTAAATAAAAGTGTAAACAGTAACGATAGCGCCTAATTGGAGGCGATACTTTGGCAGATTTATTACTTAATTATGCAACCCTTACATGCTTTGGGAACTTGGGTAATTTGCTAGCTTTGTTCGCGGTGCTCCCGAAGTTCCTGCTTCATTTGGAAATTTAGAATTATGAACAAGACATGGATTCTGTTTTAATAAAACAGGTTGTATATTTATTGTCATTCAATAATATATTACCTACTTCTTATTTTTTTGTTGCATAATATGTATTATTATTTTCTGTCATTCCGGGATAAGGTTTTAAATTTTGATAAGTGAGTAAATATTATTTCAATTATACTTGTTAGATAGTAATAGTATATAATAAAAAAAAAACCGACTTCAAAAAAAACACTAAAAAGTAAAAAATAATTGATTGGTAGTTTTTATTTACTAGCTATAGATACCTAATTAAATATTTTCGTAGTCGGTGTGCTTTGATTTGTATCGGCTGGCACCGACTTCGAAAATATCTGATTAGGTATTTATAGTAAATGAAAACTACCAATGAGTTATTTTGATAAATAAGGAAGACACCTTGACGTTTTATTTCTGGTGACACTATCTCCATATAATATATGTAAGTAACTTAACGCACATCAATAACTTTAAAATAATATATAACGTAAACTAATTAAAATGTAGGGTCTGTTATAAAAATTAACTGTAACCGGGTTTGTTTAACTAAATGTACGTAACGACCGTCTGGCTAATGGCGGGTCGCGTAACTGTATGCGTCCTGATTTTAATTTTGTTACTGGTCAAATGCCTCGTTTTTTTTCTAAGTGTATATTTTTTTTAGTTTAAATTTTAAATTTTTTGATCAAATTATTTTACTTTGTGTCATAAATCATAAAAATGCATAATATATAACTACGATTATTCTATACAATACTTATTTAAAATTTTTAGGGTCAATATTTTAAATAAAGTTGAGTGGAGGATAATGATAATATATGTATAATATACTAGCGATTCACTGTCGCTTCGCTCGGGTTGGTCCCTATGTTGCTTCCCTATACAAAATTTCACCCCTATTTTCACCCCCTTAAGGGATGATTTCTGGGATAAAAACTATTCTATGTCCTTCCCAGGGTCTCAAATTATCTTCTTAGTAAATTCCGTCTAAATCAGTTCAGTAGTTTCATTGCCTATTTGATACACACAAACAAACAAAAAACATTTTATTCCTCTTTATAATATTAGAATAGATTACATTTCATAATAATTGCATAGAAGTATCTTCGCATTTAAATCCGCTTTATAGCGTCACAAATATTGCGTTTAAGTACCGTCGAGTGAAAGGACAATAACCTGCCTACCAGTCTATTTTCTGTGCATTCCAAAAACTTTAATATACAATAATTTCATAAAAGGACATCCTGACTTGATTAAAACTATCTTTTCGGATTATTACGCGGATTTATTTTGATTTTTGGTTTCCGACGTTTCGAATGCTTCACAGTAATCTTGAGAACACCAAACACTGTCTGTAACAAGTATATAATGCCTTTGAGATGTTTAAAACCTTAGTCTCTCCTGTGAGTCGTGACCATGAATGCTGTAAAGCATTCGAAACGTCGGGAACCAAATATCAAAATAAATGCGCGAAATAATAGTAATCCCGAAAAGATAGTTTTATTTAAAACTAGCGACTCACCCTCGCTCCGCTCGGGTTCGTCCCTATTTATGTTTTAAGATTTAGTATAGATTTCTCAGGGATTTTCTCGCTGTAAAAAGTATTCATATGTTGACCCGGATAACCAGCTATCATTATACCAAATGTCATCAAAATCTGTCCAGTTGTTTTTCCGTGATGCGGTAACAGACAGACAGACAGACAGACAAAAATTCTAAAAACTATAGATTCGGCCTCTGTATCGATAATAAAGTCTATTTCAATAAGATTTTCCAAAAAATATTGAATGTACAGATTCTACTAAGTTAGAATTTTATTATATGTAGGTATAGATGTCAAATATTCGCATATATCTAAGAAACTATTATTCTGACTTGATACATTATAAGATTTTTTCTAGATATTTGAGTACATACTACATATGTAAGTATAATCCATTAGTCATTAGACGAACTTCTTGGCATATGTATATGAAACTAACGTTATATATAACAAGTAATTGTATCATCGTGGTGTAGATAACTAATTGAGTTTATTTATTAACTAGCTGTAAGACTTACAAAGGCAAAGTTCCACAGAACACAGTTTATATAATAAAGGTCTTCAATTAACTTATTAGAACATATCATGAGTGTTCGAATTGAGGTCTTACGTGACTCTAACGTACTATTTAACGAAGTTAATAATTCGTGAGTACATTTTTACTAATTATTAATATTATAAATAGGAATGTTTATGAGTATGTTTGTTACTCCTTTACATTGTAACGACTTAATGAATATAAGTATAATTTATATACGATAGATATATGTATAATATATAAAGACTTATATCGACGCAAACGAAGTCGCGGGCAGAAACTAGTGGCATATAAATTTCACTTTTCTTTTATTAATAGCATAATTAATATATACTTAATCAATTACTTAAATTTTTAAGTTACTTTACTGGTTGAAGGTATTTTATAAATTAATTTCTTCACTGGTGGTCAGACATTTGCCTATTGCAAAAATTGACACTGTGTCCTAGGTTGTTATGGTTAGTGCCACTTTGACATGTGTTGTGCGACATAGTGTTCAGCAAATGTATTAATTCAAAATAATATTACTTTTGGCTAGCGAATTCTACAAACTGACGTAAATATCGATATTCGAATTCGAACTCGATGTAGAAAGTCAGTCACTCATACCTCACTGCGTCAAAACAAGTATTGAAATGATCTAATGACCTCGTATTTTTTATTGTATTATTTATGTTTTTTAGAGCAAAAAAACATTTTTCTGTTTAAATGAATAAATTATATAATCTTTTGTAACAGTAACAGAATCACTCGTGAATATTTAAAAAAAAATTGACACTGAATGATTTAATGTTTCATGTTTATCTCTTGCACACAATGAGTTCGAACGAAATATATTTACGTAAACGTTTGCATATATGTAAAATGTATGTATGTATATACGATACGTCTGTACAGAAGTGTTATTTTCACAACTTTACTATTTCAATAGGCTGATGGAAAGCAGAATCGTTCGAAATCGGATTACGACGAAGAAAACGCGGATTAAGTAAACGGCATCTTCGTTCTATTTAAATTCTCCTTTTACAGTAATTGAAATGAAATTCCTGTTTCAACTTATCTGACTGAATCAGAGCTGTTTCAGACTAAATACACATTATTATAAGGCTAGCCATTTCATGAGACTCTGTCTGCATAATATTATTATATGTTGTCATAAATATTAAGGTACTAGTAAATACCCTGAATATATAATATATTATTATTCAATACATTTATAGTGGATAAGATCTAGTTTTCATACAAAAGTCTACACTAATATTATTAAGAATGTCTGTGACTTAAGATTTGGAGCGTCAGAGCTACTAATCCAATTTTGAAAATTCTTTAGAGAGGGAGCTACATGATCTCTGAGTGGTATTTTTTTATTTTAATATATCAATTATACATAATCAATCATATTTTCAATACCTGCAATTCAAATCCCTTTCTCTTAAAAACGTGTGAAGGCATCAAGTTAAAATTTATATCAGACAAGCAGCTCACCCTCGATTCGCTCGGGTTCGCCTCTAGGAAAAGAAAAACAAATCTATCCCACGAGAACCATACATTTTTCCGGTATAAGGTATTAGCATGCTAAATTTTACTAAATTAGGTGTATAAGTTGTGGCTAAGCAGTTGTGGTAAGTGCTAAGCTGTATAAGTTACTATAGTTTTTTAACTATCTCCCAGGAATTCTTTAAATTTCCGGGATGAAAAGTATCTAAAATGTTGACCGGGGATATAAGATACCACCACGCAAAATTTCCTTTAAATCGGTCCAACAGTTTCGTAGATTAGCCCGTACAAATAAACAAACAGACAGAGATCCAAAATATTTTTAAAAAACATCTGGATTTGTTCTATTTCCCTTCTTACATCCCTCTGACTCGATTTTTAGCACTTTTTTTCTACATTTTTATTATATGATACTCAAGTCTGGAAAAATCAAACTTCTAAGTCAAGGTTATTAAAAGATACACCCATTTATGCCGCATGTTACAAAAAAACAATTATACACAAAAAAAAACGATTATAAACTTATTTTAATGTTTCACGCTAAGGAATCCTAGAGTCAGACTCGCAGTTCGCACTTGTCCGATTTTTATTAAATATTTTAACTCGACGTATAAAATATAATATTTGAACTATTTTTCCCAATCTTTTTACTTTGATTCAAATATGCATCTTCTTTGTCTTCTCTCATTTAATATCCTGAGTAAATTCCTCCGTTGGTCTGCTTTCTTTTCTCTTTTTAATCCTTAGAACATAAGCCCTGGCGCTAATGTTTTCCCTAGAAGTTCCATTTATTCTTCCGGCTAACCGTTAATGTGGTGGTTATTTTGCGCTTTTATACTAGAAATAATGGAAGCTTTTCTGAATAAAACTTTTAGCACTACAATAGTAATATCCGATTTAATTGTTATGTAGATACTATAGGAAATATATTGTATAAGCAAAGTATATCTTTACGAGTAACTTTCTTCTTTTTGCTGTAAATATTATATATTTTAAAGTTACAAAATATGTATTTTAAAAATTAAGAATATTAAAATATATATATATATATATATATATATATATATATATATATATATATATATATATATAACTTATTTGAAATTTGCTTGGTGAAATGCAAAGGTAATTGCAAGAAAAATACTTAAATACATTTAAAAAATAAAAAAGTTTTTGTTAGTTTTGTGGTTTGTTCAACAGTTAAAAGAAATTAAGTAAAGAAACCTAAAAAGGTTACTATCATCGTTATTTTTTAGGGTTCCGTACCCGAAGGGTGCCAACGGAACCCTATTACTTAGCCTCTGCTGTCCGTTCGTCTGTCAGAGAGCTGTATCTCATGAACGGTAATAGGTAGAGATTTGGAATTTTCACAGACTGTGTATTTCTATTGCCGCTATAATAACAAAGAATAAAAAACCAAGATGGCGAATTTCAAATAGACTGCCATGCAAATTAAAAAAGTCGATTATGGTACGGAACCCTTCGTGTGCGAATCCGACTCGCACTTGATCGATATTTTTAATGTTGGGAAGTGTATTTACGCAATCTCCTGTAAAAATACAGGTAGTTATGTGAGATTCACTGGCTAGAAAAGCAATTACTACTAAAATGCAATAGGATCGCCCAAGCGACGACTACGACGCACCGACTCAGGTCTGCCGAAGCAAACCACACGACCAAGAGGTTGTTTTCATGGTCCACTCTGCTGTCAGAAAAGTAACAAGAACAACCCGCATGGTACACCGCCCACTGAAGAGGGCCACATACCTGTGTATTTCTTGACTTCGCGCCCGGCTGGGTTGCCGGACGTTAAACTATCATCGTTACCTAAGTTAACACTGTTTAAATTTCTTTACACATTATCCATAATGCGACTAAATAGTAAATTCACTTAATTCAGACACTCGCAAAAAAATTAGCTCCGTTGAAAAAATATCGTACGTGGCTAGGCATAAATTGCCATCATAAATTTACTGTTTCGAAACAAAGATCCTGAGTGATGCCCAATTATGGAGATCGCTTTGTCTTTCCTTCTGATAGGTGTACTATATCACCAACCTTGTTTATTATTTCTGGTTGTCCAAAGTCATATTATTGAATATAAGTGTACATTGTATCATAAGCGACTAAGGTAATAGTATAGTATGTCATATAAAAATATTTTTTTTTCTTAAAAATAAACAAAAAAATCAAATCTAAAATATTTATTAACTAGATATTTGACTAGGGGTCGAAATTCCGACCATAATCATTATTTAAAATTTATGGAAAACATATATGAATAAAATTTACCTATCTATATAAAAAAAAACATCATTGTTTTATTGATAAAATTCGTCAATAAAAAAATACTGAATTAAAAAAAGGATGTCGGCTGACAAACAGATCACAAAAAGGCACTGAACGTTTTTGTGTTTATTTGTATTGTTCTAGCGGCTCACCCTCGCTTCGCTCGGGTTCGCCTCTAGAAAAACAAAAACTAACCTATTCCACGGAAACCGTACATTTTTTCGGGATAAAAAAGTAGCCTATGTGTTATTCCAGACTATAATCTATCTCTGTGCCAAATTTCATCCAGATCCGTTCAGCCGTTCTGGTGTGAAAGAGTAACAAACATCCATACTCACAAACTTTCACATTTATAATATTAGTATATCTAACCTTCCTCAATGAACGGCCCATCTGATACAAAAATAATTGTTTAAATTGGATTATTAGTTCCTGAGATTAGTGCGTTCAAACAAACAAACAAACAAACAAACAAACAAACAAACAAACAAACAAACAAACACTGCCTATTTATAATATGTCGATTATGTATTAATGTAAATGTTTTTATGAAGTTTTGTTTTTTTATTAAAGACCTAATGAAGAGGATATACACAATACTATTTATAATATCTATAGATGTAGTTTATTCTTGTTATTCATCTATCTAATCCCGAGAGTACCACGCACTCATCAAAGGATTACTGTGTGATATAGGGTAGTAGTGATAGCGCGGTTTCCAACAATCCCAATGGTTTATAGCTGTTTATTTCTTTGTCCTTATACCTCATTCTAAGTGACATAATCTATTTTCATAGTATTCAATGACTGTAAGAGTGTTTTAGAGAACAATATTTTGCCCATTTTTTGCCCAAAAAACGATTTCGTTATCGATTTCTTGCGTCAATTTACCAAATCTTAATAATGATTACTGATCATAAATTTAATTTAAAGGGAATGTTGTTTTGTTGCTTTTATCGAGCATTGTCGGTGCGCTTAGCCAAATTAAAGGTAAACTAATTCGCAAATGGAAGCGCGAATGAAAGGACTGCGAGATAGGCTTCATATTTAATTAATAAATTTTCATCATCTATTTGTAAACGTGATTATGAAACGTGAAGTACTGAAACTTTGTTTAGCTTTTAATCGATGATTAATTTTATGAGATAATTTGTATATAAATAAGTATATGTATGTCTTTTCATAACAAGATTCGCCTTTTATTAAACTAAAACGTTAATAAAAATTAGTATTATATTAAATATTCGTTATATTACATGAAAATCAATTAGATAATTAAATTTTCAAGTCAAACAATAGCTATATATAATATAATAAATAATATAGGTATATATACATATATACATATAATAAAATTCTAACTAACATTATTACTGACATTATTATCGATGCAGAGGCCGAATCTATAGTTTTTAGAAATTTTACCGCATCACAGAAAAATCACTGGAGGGATTTTAATGAAATTTGGTATGATGATAGCTGGATATCCGGGTCAACATATAGGATACTTTTTACCGCAGGAGATTATCTCATTCCTACGGGAGTACACGCTATAACACAACCCAAAAAATATTTATGATCAGAATTTCTTGGAACTTGGTATTAATGTTCTTCAATACAATTAAATAAATACGTGTTTTAGCGTTTTTTTGAAATCCATCGCATAAGGAGATAAAACAAGGGATGAAAATTTGTATGAAACCTACCTTTTCAAAGTTTTTTTTGCTGTAGTTTTAGCGCGAGCGACGCCGCGGGTTTTGCTAGTAAATAATAATAATTAAAATAGCAAAAGCAATGATATTAATAATTATAAATTTCTGTTTTTTTTAGCTTTACTTGTGGTTCATTTCGCCAATAAACGCAATGTCCCTTGCTTATATGCCAATAGCGACTCACCCCCGCTCCGCTCGGGTTCGTCTCTACTTACGTTTTAACGTTTAGTATAGATTTCTCAGAGATGAGATATTTTCCTATGAGCGAAATTAAGTTTAAACTATAAATTTCCTCTGAGCTAAACGTTGAAACGTAACTAAAGACGAATCCGAGCGGAGCGAGGGTGAGTAGCTAGTATGTATAGATTATTAAAATCAATAAAGTAAACAAAATATAGGCTCTAAAAAGTAAGAATTATCTGTACGGAGTAACATTCCTAATAGTTAACATTTGTAATGGCGTAATTAAATAATTTTGTAATGACCTCATTACACAGTAATACTATTTATCAATTTTATTGTATTATTTATCTTATTATATATTTAAACGAGCAATTCTTGTATATTTATATCTTTATTTATTTATTTATTTATACCGGCGATCTCGGAAACGGCTCTAACGATTTTGCTGAAATTTGGTATATGGGGGCTTTCGGGGGCAAAAAATTGATCTAGATTAGTCACATGTCTGGGAAAACGCGTGTTTTCGAGTTTTGATGCGTTTTTCTTATGCATTATTCTACGCAAAATTTAATCGCGACATCTATACAACTGTCTCAGTAACACTTAGTCACTCAATGTAAAATTATTTTTAAGCCAAATTAAAAAGAAAATTATTCTTATCGCGACATCTATACAACTGTCTCAGTAACACTTAGTCACTTAATGTAAAATTATTTTTAAGCCAAATTAAAAAGAAAATTGTTCTTATGGCGACATCTATACAACTTTCTCAGTAACACTTAGTCATTTAATGTAAAATATACAATCTTTCAAGAACTCCGAGCGAAGCTCGGTCGCCCAGGTACTGTGTATTATAAAACAACGTACACTATTATAATTCTATATACATATCCAGTTCAAGAGCTAGTTAGAAGCTTTATTCCCGCACTCCAGCTCGCATTGTAATCGAGTAATTCAATGATAGTCTATATGAGGACACATCTTTGTTTCCAGATTAAAGCACGCTATGGACCCACCATATGCTATCTAAACTGCAAAATAGTATCTGCAATCTATGGAATAGGGCTTTATTAAATGACAATGTAACAAAATATTTACTACGCAAAATCCAATATCTTTAATGGGTTGATAGCCTCATAGTGCTGCAATATGTTATACCTATTATTACTAGCAGAATCTGCGGCTACGCCCGCGTTCAATCTACAAAAAAAAAAACTTTTTCTTTATGTTATACAGCTTTGTATTTATATAATATTGTTCATACAAAATTACTAAAACCATGATAAGAAATAGGGCGGTAGGAGGATGAAAAATACTTTATAATCTGTTCTCATACCTACCAAATATACAAAAAAAAAAACATTAAAATCGTTTGAGCCGTTTCCGAGGAGTGCGACCATAAACACCGTGACACGAGATTTTTATATATTTGATTTTGTCATAATATGTGTCACGTATTTGTTCTCTGCATCGCGAACAAATTTTAATAACAAAAACCCAGTGTAATAGTTTTAGTCTTTTTTTTTTCATTCTCGAGCCAAAGTGCGGTGAAGTTTTCAAGCGCTTTCTACCCTACTCCAGGTTTAATTAAATCAGATAACTGTGAACCCACGTCGTTCGTACTTAGCAATAATATGATTCTGTATTTTTACTGGGTTTTGTGTTTTATTCAACTACACTCCTTGTGAGTGTGACATTAGCATTTTTTTAGCAATTTAAAACGTATTTAGTGTATAGGTACTAGTCCGGAAACTGTGTAATTTAATTATCGTTAAACTTAGTTATATTTTTAATTGCAATGCGTTAGTTAGTTTCGTTACGGAAATTTCTTTTTAAATTTACATACGTTACTTACATTAATCTTATCTTCACACCATAGGTGTCTCTTGAGGAACAACTAAATAGGATTTGACATGACCTTCAAGTATTCAAGTATGAATACACATAGTCTTCGAAGGTCGTCCCCGACTTCGCTTTCTACTTACCCTTTACATTTTAACATTTTTTGTCAATCTTGTTTTCTACGGGCTCAAATCAACTAGGCAAGTTTCGCTTCAATTATTCAATCATATTTAAGCATGCTATATATGTACTCTGCATATTCTTTACAGTAATAAGTGCGGATGCACGGGTGATCTAATACGTTTCTATAAACTGTTAAAATTTTGTATGCAAGGAGAAGTTAAACAAAAAGAATCTATGAAAATTATACATATTTTAAGTTAAAATTATACATTTTAGTATAGAGTGATAATGAACGGGTCACATTAAAACAAATAGTCATATTGTACCAACAACAAACATAACAGTCTGTCGACTAATTACTGTCCGTGTAAGTTAAGTTTTGATTCACATTAGTTTCCTTTAAGTGGAATAGGTCATTAAGCTAACTGTGCCAGCTGCGTTAGTCTAGTTTTTCTATTAAAAATGTAACCATACCAAACTTGCCACTTTAAAACTAACTCATTCATTAAATTTACTTAAGGCTTGTGACCAAAGTTCGTAATATGACACCACAAAATAACTAATAATATGATGTATATTAGAATTATTAACAAGCTTTTATTACCAGCTTGTAATTATCATGTAGTAAAATCTTAAAGGTCAATTTTAACCTGTGTTATAACTGTAAAACTTTTCAAGTATGTTAAAGTCAATATTATGTATATACATTTATCATACCTTTACACCTTTAAATGTATTTACCCTCGTTTCGCTTCAGGTTCGTCCCTAGAAAAAAAAACAAATCTATCCCACAGGATCTGTACATTTTTCCGGGATAAAAAGTAATCTATGTGCTATTCAAGACTATAACCTATCTCTATGCCAAATTTCATCTAGATTCGCTCAGCCGTTCGTGCGTGGTTGAGTAACAAACATCCATCCTCACAAACTTTCACATTTATAATATTAGTATGGATGTCAAATATTCGTCTAAATCTAAGAAAGTATTATATACGTACATACGAGTATATATTAAGTATGTATTGTCGGTACGCAAGACATTCACATGTTTCACTCCGCCATTAATTAAAAACATTTTTTTCCAACCGTACTGTTTCTAAAACATTTTAACTAGGTAGTAGTTTAAATATTTTAGAAAAAGGATGATTTATGTATTTTAACTACTACAACATTTTAACTACTGTCTAGTTAAGGTAATAGGTAAGTTCTTGATTTGATTTTCCTTAGATCCGTCAAAGTCGATACAGTAAATATTCTCTTAGCTTGATCTTACAACACAAGTAATAAAATTTATAAGTAACGTACAATCTATACTAGTACTGGTAGTATTATAAAGCTGAAAAGTTTGTTTGTTTGGTTGAACGCGCTTATCTTAGGAACTACTAATCCGATTTGATTTTTTTTTTGCATTAGATAGCCCGTTAACTGAGGAAGACTTTAAATCATCCCGGAAAAATGTACGGTTCCCGTGGGATAGATTTGTTTTTTTTTTAGGGTAGAACTCGAAGCGAAGCTATGGTGATGCGCTAGTTACTTATATAAGAACACATGTAGTTTCAAGTACATAAAAAATGTTAAAACGTCTGTAATAGTTAAATATTACCGGTTATGATGCTTGTCGAACTAATAATAAAACTGGTGGTAATCCAAAGTTGGCGCAAGCACCACTAACTTATGTTTTAGGAACAAAGTTAATATTAAAAGGATCTGTATGGTATATTCGTATAAAACACATGGACATATCTATTAGATAACAAACCACAGATAGACAGTTCTAATAACATAATGCTCTTTACATTGTTAAACCTTACCCATGTCGAAAAATATGTTATTTTTTTGTATAAAAAGTTCCCGTAAATATTCTGCTCTCACTGTTGTTATAGGTTAGTTGTATGCGTATTTATAAAAGTTTTTTCTTTATTCTGTTATAAAAGGCCCTCGATCAAGTTTGTTGCCAACTTTTAATGTGTATGAAAGCATCGGCCGACGCTTTCTAAAGTATGAAGGGAATATTTTATCGCCTTTTTCAGAAGTTGTTTTTAAGTTGCACATTATTATTAATCATACCTGTCTCTTTATGAGCCGACGTATTGAAGTAAATTCTTATAATATTTATATAAATAACTATCATGTTTGCAAAAGGAAATTATTGGTATTCAATGTCGACAGACTTCAATTACTATTCGGTATATGTGATCGGTTTATATTATTGATGATAATTAATCATTCATAATTTCAACAAATTGTGGTATGTTTTTTCATTTGTATGTAGTATTTTGAGTTATTTTATTTTACTAAATAAAGCATAGTAAATATTCACCTTCTGTAAATTTTCATTTAGATATAATGTAATATCGTACGTCAAAGAGCCTAACAGCGTAATGTCACATGTTAAAGTCAAATGAAATGTGTACAGTACTTTTTTGTTTTAATCTTTTTATTTGTATATTTTTCGAATTAAAAGGGAGTTTTTGTGCTACCATGACTCCTCTGGTTGTCAACTTGTCTCCTAAAGTCGCCGTAAAGTTTCTGAAGGGTGTCCCTTCTCGAACTTCAATTTCTCTAATTAATTCTCTCATTCGTTAATTTAAAACTTTTGATTTAGTGACGACTCATCAATGTATTAGAGCTTTGGATGCATGATCTTTTTGACTAATTCCAAAAAGGTCCGTAAACCTTTTTAATCTACACCAAAAATAAACGTTTGCGCAAAGGTAACCTCTCTTAGATCAAAGTTTACCTTACTCAAATGCTTTGTGATGAAGCTGATCCGGTTGTACTTTTAGGTTTTCTATTACGACAAAGGGTTCGTAAAAACGTAGCTTTTAAATTATGAGTTCAGGATATTGTCATTTCACATACGTTATTTAGGAATTCTTCGTAAATTTATAACATTTAGTTTGTTTGTTATATTTTATTAAAATATTTACGAATCTCATCTTTAAATTGCAATTGATTTCTGCCCTGACCATGTTTGGTGAAATGCATTTGAAATGAAAATAAAACCGAACCAAACGGATAAATCCTAAAAAAGCTATTTTTAGGATAACTTTAAATTTCAAATATTATAAAATATAATACCAAGAGTATTAGTATCCTTGGAAAAATTGCCTATAAAACTCTTCGTCCCTTTGATAAGCTAAGTGTATCAGTATGCAAAACACATTCACATCAATCTCTTGCTTCGTTGCGAGCTGCAACTTACAGAAGAAAAAACTAACACTAACATTTTTCCGTCTATTATGCTCTTACGAATTAAAAATAATATGTCAACCAGAAAAATGAGCTCCAATTAAAAATACTAAAACTAAAAAACATTCTAAATTAAAATTCGAAGTGAATGACGTAGCCCACAGGCAAGTCCAAGAACAGTAATGAGCCAGCAATTCTTTTCAATTCAGACTTCTTTTTAACTTTCATTTTACATTCTACTGCGTCTTAAGACTTAAATGAATTGTCTTAGACTACTTCGCTCCCGGTTGACAATCGCTTGACGTGTTTTATGTCCTAATTTAAATTGCTTTTATCGCGAACATCGCAGTTATGCGTACCGACGCCTTCGGTTTCGACCCCCATTATTCACTTGCGTAAGAAAATAATCCCCTCATACTATTATTGCTTCCGAATTTGTAAAGCGGTAGATATTTTGCATTCATTATTGTTAAATTAGATGATACCATCTCGAAATCTTTTTGTGACAGGAATAACGTTCCTCTTAAACTAATCTAGAATTAAGATATGTATCCTAACAAAATTTTATGCTTTCCTAGATACGTTTTGATGGTTAGTATAGATTTCTCAGAGATGAGATATTTTCCCACAGTAAAAGGTATCTTTTATATTTACCGGAAAACCAGCTATCCTCATACCAAATTTTGTCAAAATCTATTCAGTGGTTTTCTCGTGACGCGTTCCCAGACAGATAGACAGACAAACAGACAGACAAAAATCCTAAAAACTATAAATTCGGCCTCTGTATCGATAATAATGATTATTTCAATAAGATTTTCCAAAAATATTTAATGTACAGATTCGACTCAGTTAGAATTTTATTATATGTTTAAATACTTTATTATTTTAAAACTATCATTAATACTAATCGATGTCTAGTTTTGGCATAATATTCTGCGGCATATTGACCGTGTAACGGTTCGATGTAATATATGTGATTTTTTGTACAGATAGAGTAGGTAGTTGGACCGGAGAGTGACATAAACTTTTAATCCTGGTACAGCGTATGACTGGGCGTATCAGTGTTCAGTATCTATATATAAATAGGTAAAGACAAAACAGGTCAGTACCTTTTCCTCCTCTGTCAACCGAATTACTTTTTTTTGTTTAGTAGCTATTGACGAGCTTTAAAAAATTTGGAAATAGTTTTTTTTTTTTAATAAATAGATAAAAAATGAACAGTTCAGTGTTATTGTTAGTAAATTAATTTTCAATAATAATTAATTTCGACCATTGAGATAACACTATATCTTTTAAATACGCTCACGGTCACTACTTCTATTAGTTACTAGCGACTCATCCTCGTTTCGCTTCGAATTCGTCCCTAGACGAAAACAAATCTATCCCACGGGAACCGTAATTTTTTCCGGGAATATATATATCTTATAGCCTTTCTCAATAAACAGACTATCTAATGCAAAAAGAATTTTTCAAATTGGATTAGTAGTTCCTGAAGATAGAGCGTTCAAACAAACAAACTCTGCATCTTTATAATATTAGTATAGATATTCACACTATGAATTTTAAAAATGATCATCCATTACTTCCTATACTATTAGTATTTTTTAAGAATTAACATTAATATTACTACAATTTTTATTCTGAAATGACGCAACGTTAATTTTTGGCTTAGGGTCTTATTTAAAAGTAATTAAGTTTAGTACGAAACAAAATTCTACTTTGCGTACAAATGTAAAGCTGAAAATAATTAATGTTAAAACTACGCAGTATTAGCAAAACATGTTTAAGTATATATTTTTTGTACATGAAGTATTATTGTAATATTGTCTTTACCATCCGTGCGATGTGCGTACGGTGACAGATTTCATTAAGATTAATGAAGCTCGCTTGAGAAAACGAGTGATACGGGTTCAAATCCCGGGTCTTGCACCTCTGATATTTTCATGTGTGAATCATATCTAACTTGATTGCCACTTGCCTTACAGCGAAGGAAAACATCGTGAGAAAACCTGCATGTCTGAGAGAACCTAGCAAGTTTTCGAAAGACATGTGAAGTCCGCCAACCCGCACTTGGCCAGCGTGGTGGACTATGGCCTGATCCCCCTCGTACTGAAGGGAGGCCCGTGCCCAGCAGTGGGACGTTAAAAAGGGCTGAATACATACACACATACACAATCGTTTAAGCCACAAAAGTTTTATAAAAACACATAAATATGTGTTATTATTTTACATACAAATAATGTATTGTTAAAACTATTTAATGATAATATATTATATTATTTAAGATGGTGTTTCATAGTATTCACTTATAACAGCAAGAGTATATGTTAAATTTATTTATTTGTATCTTTATACTACTACGTTATTACAGATTTATTTCTGAAATAAGCTCGCAGGTTATTGCCACATATATTTTTATATCTTTCCTGATCCAGCTCATAAAGATGTAATGATACCAGATAGTTACACCTCTGTCCTGTTTCAAACACGTCGAGACAAAGTATTGGTTAGTTGGCGTGAATCTGATGAATGTTCTGTATGTTGACCAACTTCAAAAAGAAAGAGGTCCTCAATTCAATTGCTTAGTTGTTTTAGTGTGTATGCTACTCGATATGTGTGTCGCCAAAATTCTTTTTAATGAATAGTGTATACGTTAAGGCTCGCCTCATATAAATTTTAGAAAAAATCAACCCCTTAGAGGTTGTTAACCTCTTTTAAGTTAAAAAATAATCACGGTTCTCTAGCGTAAGTTACTAGACCAGACTAATTGATACAAGCTTTTTTTTACATGCATGTTCCGGCAACGCACGGAACGATTATTTTATATAGAACATAAAATATAGATGTACGAAAACAGATTTTTATTAACACTGCCGTTTTGGTTTCTGAGTAGGCCCAAGATAAAGTACCATTTTTAATATATTATTGTATCTATATATTAATACGTGAAGAGAAAACTTTGAAACCTTTTTTAAACATATTGCATTTATGGAGGAATATAAGCTTTGGCATCGTTTAAGTTTATTTAGAGAAGGATCGCAGAAAGCAAAAATTAATTGACTTTCTTTTACCCGCGAATATTCTCGCGCATTTTATTTATATACATTTACTTCACTACTAAAAGATGTAACCATGATGTTAGATACCTTCATAAATATTATGCGAGTACTTATATAATATAAAGATCAAATGTTTGTTTGTCTGTACGTGGAAATCTCATAGTGGACTATGGACTCGTTTCAAAATTCTTTTTTGGATTTTATAGGCTATCTATATAACTTTGAAAAAAAGACCTTAATATCGATCAGACTTAATGAGTTATGGTTGTTTTTCAACCCCGGGTCTACCACAAGTATGGATAGATATGTCTGAAAGTAAGACATGAAATATGTGTACTTGATACGGTTTCAAAACAAACCTCGGCTTTACATATCCTTTGCGAATATTTCCGAGGGCGTAGATGTAAGGAGCTTTAAAGGAAGCCATCGGAGCGTGAATTCAGAACATACTTCATTAAAGCGACTATAAGGCCCGTTTTTTAATATCTATAGACCTACCCCTCGCTTTCGAATGATTGAATTTTTTAATGAAATTGGATATATAAGATTTGGTTTAACATTGACTGCAACGTTTTTGGTATTTATTTTTTTAATTTATTTAGTTTTTTTACTAGACTTATATAAAAAAATCAACAATACTAATGAGATAAATATAATAAGTGTTGCCGTATTTAAAATTATAAAAATCTTAAAATGTTTAGTCTACATCGAAAAGATATCGAACACAAAACACTTGTCGCGTATCGATAAATTGATCAGTTCTACATTTTATAGCAGACGTCCTAGAAGTGAGGTCCCAGTTGTGAGAGAACGGAGTACGTATGAGCGAACAAAGCACCTCATAAAGTTAACAATTCGGCTCAGGTGGCATGCAAAGCGCTTTAGCATTAAGATCTATCGATACCCAATAGACCTTTTTAAAACTTACGCGTAATGAGTTACATTCTTCGTTTAAGCTTTAATATATGGTGTAACGAAATTAGTAAATAGTTAAAAAATATAAAAATATGTCTACTGTAAAAGTTTAAAGTAGACATATTTTTATATTTTTTAACTATATATATATATATATATATATATATATATATATATATATATATATATATATATATATATATATATATAGCGCTTTAAACATCGTCATGTTTTAGATGTAGTTAATTTATATCATTATGTGTAATTTTCGAATTATTTTCGATTAACAATTTTTTTTTGTTTAGCGTTACTATAATAATGTAGTTTATAGCGCTATATTCTCAATTTTATTCAAACAACGTCAATTTAATCAAATACATAACATCGACGAAATGAATTGCGCTCAACTAGCACGCCTAAAAGCGTAATGATAATTTGGTGTCCTTATTTATTTATGAGATAGTATAAGCATTTTCTTTATGTTTTTACTTATAAAAGTTTCAACATGAAATATTTTACTTTTTCATATAAAGTAGAAACAACTCATGTATTCAAATAGCCCCATAAAGCGTTCATTAATTTCCCCTATAGCCACTTTCGCTGAATTATAAACTTAACGTCATCATGTACCATTATAAAAAACGAATGGACAAAGTTTTGGGCAACGAGCGACCTCAAATCCCGCTTGAGTTATGCTATTGGAATCCTCTGCAGATTTTGGCTCAGTCGATATTAAACCGTTCGATCCTGATGAAAATATACGATCATGCCAGAATTAGTGGCTTTGTTGTACTCGAATTAAACTCTACAGAAACCTATTATCTGTATTTTGAAACATTAACTCAATGTTTTCAAATGTATATGAATATATTATTATTATTTTTTTCTTATTTTGGAAACAAACAGTGTTTACAAATGTTTATATATATAGAACATAGACCAATATACCATAGTTTCCACTGATACGTGAATCATATCGAGCGGTGAAGTTGACAGTAACTAAGAAAAAAAAAATACATAACTTAACAAAAACAAAAAAAAAATACAAAAATTAACTAAGACGAAATAATAAAACAAAACATTATAAAATTAATCTACATAAAAAGATACCTGCTAAATAGATAAAAGAATATTAAGTTCTCTAATCAATTTTTTACACTTCATGATGGAACATGTGTCAATATCTATATCATTAAAATGTTCATTATAATTTTTGCATGCACCTAATATAAAGATATTGTTAATATATTTAGTTTTTTTTACATGGAATAAAAAAATAAGATTTATGTACGCGATCTGCTTCGCTAGAAAATGTTATTTTTTATTATAAGAGACATCACAGCTACGGCTATATGTATATATATAATGTATATACGTACATGTTTTTATTATCTTTATTTCTTCTAATATAAAGGCCACATGAAAAATTGATTATACAGTAATTGTATTTCTAAATTTGTTTCGTTTGATTCTAACAGTCACGGAGTTAAAGGAATTAAAACCTTAACCCAATTTACTGAGCGAATTTATTTGGTGCGTTATAGTCGTCCCTAGTAATATTTCGGGTGGATTGGCTGTAATATTGTTTCATTATGAGCCTACAGGTTTTTTAAGGATTAACTTTACTTTATCCAAGGTTAATAAACTTGACCTTTACTTGGTTTTATGTGTAGCATTCACTGGTAATAAAAGTGTATTTTTTAGATTGCTTCAACACATCAGCGTCGTCTAGTAACTACGAATATATGTCTAAGAGCTAATTTGTCTTTAATCATTACATGAAAAATATCTTAAACTTAAAGCAAAACAAAGTATTATTCAATTAAACTTTTACATGCACTTTGAATAGTCAATTTAATTTAAAGAGTCAGTGTATAACTTCACTGTGAGGAAGCTACCTCCGTTTCGGAATGAAATTCTGCTAAGAAGAGCCGTCGAGAAATTCAATGGTTGCCTTTAGTAGCTACTCTAAATTACGAGATGTATTACCTCAAAAGTAAAATACAAAAATACAGAATCTAATAATAAAAAGATTGAATTATTTGATTCTAGATCTGCCTTTAAAAAGAAAAAATAAACTGTCAATCAACTTGTCTATCATACATATAATAAAATTGTTACTAAGCCGAATCTGTACGTTAAATATTTTTTGGAAAATCTTATTGAAATAGACATTATTACCGATACGGAGGCTGATTCTATAGTTTTTAGATTTTTTGTCTGTCTGTCTAACTGTTACCGCATCATGGAAAAACCACTGGAGGGATTTTGATGAAATTTCGTATGATGATAGCTGGTTATCCGGGTCAACATATAGGATACTTTTTACTGCGGGAAAATATCTCATCTCTGAGAAATGTATACTAAACGTTAAAACATAAGTAGGGACGAACTCGAGCAGAGCGAGGGTGAGTCGCTAGTAATTAATATAATAAACTTACGTTTGAAAGCTTAGTATGTATTTTTCAGAGATGAGATATTTTCTTGCAGTAAAAAATATCCCATATGTTGACCCGGATAACCAGCTGTCATCATACCGAACAAAATTTCAAAATCTGTCCAGTGGTTTTCTCGTGATGCGCTCCCAGACAGACAGACATATAGACAGACAAAAATCTAAAAACTATAGATTCGGCCTTTGTATTGATAATAATGACTATTTCAATAAGATCCAAAAAAATATTTAATGTACAGACTCGAGTCAGTTAGAATTTTATTATATGTATAGATATTGTTTTTAATTTTTCCTTATATATTAATAACGTAGACATAAAAAATAACAGAATGCAAGTGATAACTTCACCTCATTATCAATTTATAGGAAACTTTTACACGTCGACTTGATTATTATGGTCTTGAACGCAATACCGCCATTTTGAATTGGTCACGCAAAATTTGACGTCACGTGATGCGATGATTATGTCGCCTTGGGTAATGTTTCTAATTTCTAAAATGTAATCAGTTTTTCAGGTATTTTGTAAATATAACATTTATTACTCTAAAGTCTAATAATAATAAACGTCTGAGGACGGCAGTGACTTGTGATCCATCAAGACTTCACCTAATAGCTGTTTTATTTTTACTAGTGATCGCCGCGTGGTTGAACATCAACCATAATTCATTAAGTTATATAATATTTTTTGTCTTGCGTATATTACAATATTAATCTATTCTCAATTTGATCGCACACTTTAACAATAAACAAAAGAGTACATATGCGTGTGTGTCAAATACATGGTAGTGTCTATAATGTTTTTTTTTATTGGTTTAATGTATTTTTTATGTATAATAAAAAAAAATATAGCATTCTGCACTCCCTCTCTATATAAACTATAAGTGTGGGAATTTTCATACTCCTCCGTCCGCGCAATTTTTGTAAAACGGGGTACAAAGTTTTTGCGTCACGTACTAATATAAAGGTTTTTCTATATTAGGTATCTATATTTTTATTCTAAGTTTTTTCTATATAAATTATTTTATTCGGTATTTATATAATTTTTAAAACAATTTTTCACATAAATATTAATAAATAAATATGTTAGGATATTATCACACAGCACCATCTATTTCCGTGGTAAGCTACGAGGCTTCTGTTATGGATACCAGATTGTTAATACATTACACATACATAACTTTAAATGAATGAACCCGCAATCGCTGACACAGAAAGTAGGGTCACTACAAACTGAGCCAAACGAGTCGTCACACATCATTTAAGAATCTAAAATTTATGTTTGTTTATAACATGACTTTGCATATGAACCTTTTCTAGTCTTTTATGTTTAATCTTTTAAGGAATGTTTCAGTTAAAACGTTAAAATCACGTACAGAAAACTACTTTCACATCTATAGTAGGTATTAGCGCAGAAGTAAGTATTGAATAATATTGATGATTTAATTTCAATAGGATTAATCATAAACTCGCAAAGATGTTGAAATATTTGCCTATTCAGGATTTATAAAGCATTTATTGTAAGAAAAATATACAAAAAATGTTAAATTACCAATATTTGCGAAGATATTGGAAAAGTAAAGTATGAATATCTAATATACTATTAAAAATGTAATCAAATGAAACGACACCTTCTAAGTAAATAAAAAAGTCCGTAAATAACTTAAAAGCTCACGGCGTAGATTCTAATGAGTTATGGGGAGGCAGAGGCAAAATTGAAACCGTTTGGCGAATAAACCATTTGTATTCAAACGCTCTCTCCGACCGGCCGCATTTTAATTTACTTACTCGAATTAAAACTGCGCGTGATTCGAATCCGATCCGAATTTTATTTCGATACTTTATTTTTATCGTTGATTGAAGACACCAGGACTAGGCTGTTATTATTGGAGGTTTTCTTAGGATCCTACTTGAAATTCAATTGTACAACTGGCCCGGTTCCGGTACACTCGCCAAATCGCTCGGCTCTCGGGCATATTTTGCAAATTGACTATAAGTCTCCTATGATAAAGTCGATTGTCTTCAGACGTTTATTCTTTCAATTTCTATATTGAACAGTCTTTACAAAATTGAAAGCCTTTTGAGTATTATTTACTTGAATGTTGACTTATAAGACAAAAGTAAAAATTAATTTACGACACAATTCAAGTATCAAATAGAAAAGCTCGACTTGACGCTTTTTAGAAACTTTACAATTAAATTTTACTGAAGACAAGCACAATGATTAAATGAAATTATTTTGTTATATACTAAATTATAATGTTTCTTTATTTAATCCCAAATGTTTAACGGTTTCATCAAACAGCAAGAAACAAGGAATTGAAAGAAAATAAACGTGTTTTAACGTTGTGTTTTATCTTATCTAAATATTATAAAAACTGTTGCTAGAGTAATGGTTTTTGCTACCGCCTACTATCTTTAGATAATATTTATAGCAAACACCTTTGTACGATCTCTTCAGTTCCATTTTTTTTTTTTTTTTTGGTTTTCTTGCGCCTTTTATCGGAAATTCGATGTTTATATTTGCACAACAATCTCGTGCAGCGCTGCCGGCGCTTTGTTGTGGTAATTTCATTAGACGGTCGCTGGCCGCTGAATATTAATTGATGCCGACGCGGCCGTGCTTCCTGCATTTTTGCCTTTGGGATGTCTTTTAGTCGTTTTTGCGTGAGTAATTTTGATACTGTACCTACTCTTCATGAATTTTAAAAATGAAATATAAAATCATTAAGAATAAAAATTATAGTAGAGCTGTTTTAAAATTTTGTAATTACGACGCAATACTCTTGTTCATGTAAAAGTTATTTTTAAAGTTACGAGTATATCCCTACATATTTTTTTTTATCTAGTTCTCATTCACTGGTAACATATCGTCGCTGCGCTTTCCATAATCGCTATGTGTTTTTACACACTTTACAGGAGACGCAAAAATTATAAGACTTAGCGTGTTTATATGGAACTTTAGATGTATGAGTGTCACATATCTACATTCCGTAACTCTTTAAATAATGCATTTATGACATAGCTGTTTTTACAGTATGTGTGTATTGAAATAACGATTAAAACTGCATAAAAAACCGAAAATAACAAAATAACACATAGCGACTTTTGCACGCGCAGCGACGATATGTAGGTAGGTACTATTAAATACACCATGATTCTATATTAAATTAAGAGCTATGAAATTCAAAACCGCAGTGCATAATAGAGTTATGTACTTAGCTGATGAGGTACATTACGGGCACCTGCTGCCAAAGTGTTTACTCTCGGATATAATTACACCTTGTGGGATCATATATCATATTTCATCATTCTTCCCTGCACTTGCCGTAGACCGTAATAGCTTATGTTATATTCATAAATTTATTGTAGCGTTGAGATGTATTGGTTTCAAAGATAATAGTAATTATTATGATATCATATTTTTCTTTATATATACGGTTACATATTTAGGTTTTTTTTGCTTTTGGTTTCCTATCTATTATTTTATCTGTTCCTTATACATTTTTTTAAAACCGTACACGTCACTAATGGGGCGAGCGGCTATGTTTTCGGGTTGGAGTATTACCATGCATATTGCATGAGTTCCAATAAGGTGTTAAAGTTACGTTGCTGAAAAAATACGCGGTATTCTGCCGCCAGTCCGATACAACAGAAAATATGATTTTTTTACGAGATTTTATAGTGAAATGCTGATTGATTTGTAACACCATTTTTTTACAATCGATATATTAGAAATTATATGGTGTTTGGTATTTTTAGATGGGTACCTACAGATTGAAAGAATTTTTATTCATTTAGTAATTTTAGTATAAGCCTTCATACAATTAAATAAAATTTAGATATTTCCGATATTATTTGCATATTTAAATGAGAGTATATAAGTTGTCAAAGTTATGCGCCACTGAAAACCGGAAAAATGAATACCGCCGCTTGTTCAAAAGATCGGTAAATATTATGATCTTAATGTGATATCAGAGATTGGGATTACGTTTTTTTAGGATATTTATTGTTGAAGCACGGCTTATTTACCTTATTAAGAACCTTTTTATCTGCTTAAATATATTATGTTTATAGATATTTCTAAAAATTATAGATTGGAAAAACTATATATAAAATAAATGTAATTGATCAACAATTGTGTGCAACGTGTTTTACAAATGAAGACATGTTTAATCCAATAATTATAAATAATGACGATTAATGAACGCTATTTGCCGAAATAAATTAAAATCATTTGAAACCGCGATCCAGTGCGGTTCATTATTGCTAGACGTAAATTCTAACTGTCCCAAACTAAGCTATAATCGATAAAATAAACTAAGTTTACATTTAATAACCCTACAAATACTGAACAATCTGTATTTTGCACTGCTGTTATGAAATATCCACGCACTCGGTGGAATATCTCATTTATGTCCTTAAATAGAGTTCTAACAATTGTATAATTAACGGTAATACTTCTTACTTAATGTACACTTAAATGTAGCGCTCACAGATTTAGCCCTACTTCTACTCTATATGTATGTATCTGTGGTAACGCTAGTGCCACTTGTTTAAATGGATTTAAAAAACTTAAAAAAATAGATAAAAAACCTATCTCTGGACAATAAAAAATAAAAAATTACTGAAAAGGAGATTTTATTTACTGTATATATATACTTAATCGGATATGTTCGAAGTCAAACGAACGTCAGATGAACATAGAATTTCCTCCTTTTTGGAAGTTGGTTGAAAAATAGTTTGTGTTGCTTCATGTTTGTTCGCGCGTCATTCAAGAAAGACTTAGATGGGTTTCAATAAAACTTCTTAATTAGATTTTGTCCGGGACCCCGTTCACATAGTTTGTTTATGTAGCTAGGTAGGTACTCGTATAATTACTCCGCTTCTAAGAATCGTAGAGTTGTTTTGGAATATAATTTACCTCAATGAGCAGGCTGCAAAACGCAAAAAGAATTTTTGAAATGTGACTGGTAGTTTCGTACTATACAGAGATTAGCACGTTAAAACAAACGGAACAACAACACACTCTTCACTCTTCAGCTTTATATATTAGTAAAAATAAGTCACGAAAAATATAACAGTCTTAACAAAATTTTCCTAATTTTTTTTTGTTGCATTAGTAAATACATAGTGTAACTAGAGCTTTCTATTGTAAACGTTATTGTGCCCTAAAGAATTAACATTTTTAAACTAAAGAATTAAATCAACTTTTAAATTACTGGTCGATTTTTTATCTAAAAATTCATATGTTGATATTTTTGATTCAATTAACTATATGATATTAACACAATAAAATTACACGAGATTAAATAAAACTCCGCAATGTATTTCGAATGCTGTCAAACTCTTTTTTTTTATACTCTGAGGTATCATTACAACAAATCAAAGAAGCTAACGCCAGCTAGTGGAAACTCAAGATACTAAATTGACTTACATTTTTTTGTTACCATACATATTAAATACTGGCATCATTACCAAGACCTTAAGGATTAAAATAATTACGTTGTTTTTCTACTTGGTTTTTTTAAACGAAGAATTAATAAGGTACAGGTATAATCAGGAAGAAGTCGCTAGTATTTTTTAATTTGCAATTCCAACATTTAGACACTGCATCAAAATGCATCCTCTATGTTTGGCGTAGCTCTGACTGCATATAAAAGTGGCGTAAAATTAATGCACGAGAGTAATTTTGGCAGCGAGTGAAGCTCATAAGGGTAATATTGTTTATGGTAAGCAGAAAATCTTGTCACACATTTGTAATAATACACATTTGTTTAATGTAAAAGTCTTCTTAATATAGTAACGTAATAATGTGTGAGAGTTTACGTAATAAACTTTTTCGCCATTTTCAACATTATAAAGTACTTTTTCAAAGTGTTTTTTTTTTACATTGTTTAGGGTTCCGTCCCCGAAGGGTGCAAACGGAATCCTCAACGGAAACTGTAAGAGAGTTGAACCTCATGAACTGTAATAGGTAGAGAGATAAATTTTTCACAGAGTATGTATTTCTATTGTCGTTATAGCAAGAAATAATAAAAATAAATATAAATTAACAAAAAAACGTGTGTGTGTGTAGTGTGTACTTATGTACGCACGTTTGAAGTTGTACTTCTTTGACGTAACGGAACAAAAATAGCTAAAGATTTCATCCCGTATGTCACAACTCTCTGTTTGTAAAAGAAATGCAGATAACTTCATCATGTCGCTTTTTGGCTGTCGGCGTGCGCGGGCATCGTAAAAATTTTACTCCCATAATTTTTTTTAAACGTGCCAAAAGAAGTATAACTTCAAAAATAAAAATGCAAGAAACATTTTTAACGTTCGTAATCGTTAATATACTATAGAGAGTAAAAGTCATATTAATAAAAAGTTCATGTACGATGGTACGGAACTTTTCGTGTGCGAATTCAACTGGCACTTGACCGATTTTTTTATTTGCAGCAGAGATAGAGAGAGAGAGCAGAGTAGTAGACAACAATGTGTTTCAAAAAACGAACGGCGGTTTTCTTATGTATAAGTAAAACACAAATTCACGAAAAACTGGGGACTTTTTGACGTGTTTCCCGTATAAAGGCAAACATAGAAGAAGCCTCATATCAAATATATACTTTTTCATATTCAACACCAGAGCGCCCTTTTATTATCGCTGTAAACTGTCTTTCATGTTTCATGGATAAATATATTTGTTTTGTTTCTTTATTACAGGCCTTTGTTTTGTTTTGTATCTAACGGAAAAATTAATTTGTTTATTTTAATTCTATTATAATATTATATATTAATATTATAAAGATGTAAAGTTTGTGAGTTTGTGAGGTTGTAGGGGGTAATCTCTGGAACTACTGAACCGATTTAGATGATATTTGGTAAGAAGATAGTTTGAAACCCTAGGAAGGACATAGGATACTTTTTATCCTGGAAATCATCTCTTAAGGGGGTAAAAATGAGGATGAAAGTTTGTATGGGGAATCAACCTAGGGACGAAACCGAGCGAAGCTAGAGTGAGTCGCTAGTTAATTATAAAAACTAAATTCAGATATAAAAAATATTACGTTCTTTTTTAATACGTAAATCTGATGTTGTTCGTGTTTTTATTACTTACTAACTTATTAATTACTAGCGTTTGCCTACGTACTCGTAGTTTTTAAGTATACTTTTAGCTCACTAAATAAGCTATATAATTCTAGAAATTAGCACGTTCATACTAACAAAAAAATACTTTTCAGCTTTTTTATATTAGTGTCAAAGTTCCAACCTGCTCTTTACTCCTTTAGGAGTTCAACTTAGAAAATCCTTCCTTAGCGAATGCTCAATCAAGAGCTTTAATATAATGTCACTAACTAACTTCCTATATTTTAGCAATTTTGCTAACGTAATGACTTATTTATTTCTTATGCGTGTTGTACCTTCGTCACCGTTACTGCTGGCAACGCTGACATCCACTTTTGCGCACACCCAATATACATAGGTTCTTAGTGTTTAAATATCATAAAAAACCGTAATAAACATTACGTCTTACATAGTTAAATTATTGTTAGTTACCATGAAATCTTAAAATCATGTAAAACAACTAAGCAAATCTAAGTACGCTTTTTTGTGGCCCACGTCAGCTAGCTAAAATAATGTTATTTCAAGTTAAAGAACGTTTGAAATTAAATCTTAAAATATAATATATGGCTTATAACTCTAAGTGAATAAGATAAATCAATTAATAAAGCTAAAGCATCTGTCATTGTCAAAAGAAAATGTTTATTTAATATTTTATAAATATACAGTTATTTCTAATATTACTTTAAGTTTTTGATGACTTTTTTTTTTACAATGTACGTCGGACATAGGTAATTACTTAGTTTATTTTACTTCTTATTGCCTTATATAAACTAGCGACTCACCTTCGCTTAGCTTTGGATTCGTCCCTAGGCAAAAACAAGTCTATTTTACGGGAACCGTGTACTTTTTCGGGATGATATATAGCCTATAGCCTTCCTCACTTACCGGGCTATCTAATGCAAAAAGATTTTTTAAAATCGGAGTAGTAGTTCCTTAGATTATCGCGTTCAATCAAACAAACAAACTCTTCAGCTTTATAACATTAGTATTTAATACACTGCTTGTACAATCAATGGCAGGAATGGTATTATAAAGCAGCTTTTATATTACGATTCCTGGCGTCATCACTATCTAGTGCACACTCCATCTGACCATAAGTATTATTCTTTTAGTTTGAGTTGTATTAATAATTAAAATTCCTCTTTTATTGTGGTTTTTATAATGTTGATAGACAGACTACATAAATGAAATATTTAACATTTAAATTAATTTTAATCTTATTTCTTTGCCTCGTCGCGTCGTCAGTCGTCCTCGGATACTTTTTTTTAGTAAATAATGTATGTTTCAGTTGTAGAATTAGTGGTATATATATTTAAGTGTATAAAATAAGATGAAACACAAAGCGATGTTAAAATCTGTACAAAATGCTTAATACAAATATAAACAGGACTGTCAACAGTATTTTCTGTATGCTTTGAAAGTTTCATAACGTTCTTTATGAAGTTCATGACGTGAGCGTCCTTGATAATATTGTTGGCATTTTGGACTGATATCCATGTTTTCCAGAAAAAAACTGGTGTTTTAATATAGCGAAGTAAAATATTTTTGGTATTTTCATAAGTTATGTTGAGAATGTTGATATTCATGTATGGCCTATAATTTTTAATGAATATTTATAAAATGAACAGGTAGTAGATTGCAGAGCACTGTATGTAATTATCTCTTGCTCAAACATATATCCATATAAATCCAAGTTGCTAACACTAATACTTGTGCGAAATGTTATAAAATATTTGAATACTGACATCAAAGTGCACTCCACTAAAAGCATCGCTTACATCGTGTTTTTATCGATAGCACTCACGTAATAAAACTTCTGAAACGCTCAAAATAACTTTGCTAGTATGTACTAGTCTTAATGTGATATATTTTATTACAAGAATAAAATGGTTGAATTATTCCTAAGTTTAAAAGTTTTATATGTTATCTTATATTGCTTTATGTACATATATACTCGTACTGAGCATAATAACTTGTACCTAACTAGGGACCGCTTGTTTCTGTTAAAACAAAATCGATTGCCACTCCTCCCGGGATTTCCATGAAAAAAATCTCACAATATCGAAGATCCCGGAAATTGACTCAATGAAGGCCCGGCTCGTGTTTAATGGTCCCCGAGGAGGTTCTATTAGTTTCATACGATGTTTCTGATTTATGCGCCGTTTTCTTGTATGTATGGAAATTCTTACGCTCGGTCGGATGGTGTTTGCTTGGAATTTGTATCGTATTTTTTCCTTATTCTACAAAATATCAAATGGCCATTTTTGAATATTTTCGAAATGTACTGTTTATTTTTATATTTAATAATATATTTACTATTATATATATACCTATATAAGAGTTGAATATTATAATGTAACGTCTATTTAGCGCTGAGGCATTTTCTTAACTTTCACTTAGCGAGTGTAATACATCCACGTTCACTTCAATTTTAATTAAACCTAATCTTTGAGAAAACTTAGACTTGGTTGATTTAATAATCAACAAGAGTGATGGTTAGTTTAGTTCAATAAATTATAAAATCTAATATATATAAATCTCGTGTCACGATGTTGGTCCGGGATGAACTCCGAAACTACTTATCCGATCTTAACGTTTTTTTTTTTCAAAATGTGTGATTTGTTCCAACTTAAAAGATAGGATAGTTTTTATCCCGATTATTTCTTTTTTTTTATTGCAAAATTGACGATTTTCATATGTGTGCCACAGCAACGCGTGGCCGGGTCTGCTAGTATATTATAAATTGTTTTAATATAAACAACCGCCTGTCACTTTATGTAGTAAAGAATAAACAGTTTTAACAAACGCAACTATTGTTACTCTTCATTCTGAACGCGGTAACAATTTTTCGCTTTCCCCGACGTTTTTCACCGGCTCCCAGATGTTCTTTGAGGCGTCCGCATTGTTTGCTGCCTTTTGTTCGTCCTTTTTTGTTTTCCTGTACCCGTACTACACTCTTGCAAAGCGCCGACACCTTTACGAATAAATTACTGCGTTAGACCATCAAGATTTTTTATGTAATTCATACTTTTACTTTTGATTCCTCGCTCGTATGTACATATGTATGTCGGTACGTTTCCGTTACAACAGTTTATTTCTACAACATACAATAAAATGACGTTTGTTAGGCATAAAAAAATTAATTTGCTCCTTGTAAGAACAACAGCATAATATTAAGATAATTTGTAATTAAATTATTTTTTTCATTTACTTAATGTTTAAAGTTAAGCGTATTAATGATTAAGTTAAGCAACTTTTTAAAGTGACCATATTAAAATATATTAAATATTTAGACGGATAGGTAGGAGCGATAGCAGTGAGCGCTCTGTTATGTGACGAGAGTGTATACCACGAGACCTTTTTTCCGCTATTCATTAGTGGCTTTCGTGAAAATGTTTAGAACGTAAAATATAACCTTTGCTGACTTATGATTATGACCTCCAACTTATCTTGCCTTTTTATTTTCTAAGGAAAAATAAATGACTCACCTCAGTAAAGCTTAATGTCTAATTATTTTATATTTTGCTTTGTATATTGAGTAAACATTCATAATATTCGCCCTAAAAAGAACTGAAAAGGGTTTAGAAAATATTTAAATGGAAATTTACATTACAAGTTCTTACGAAAATGCATTGCTCTATGCATATCTATACTAATATTATAAAGAGGCAGAGTTTGTTTGTTTGAACGCGCTAATCTCGGGAACTACTAATCCGATTTGTTTTTTTTGCATTGGATAACCCGTTTATTGAGGAAGGCTTATATGTTATATATCATTATCCTACTACCCAAGGGAATGGTGGAGTAATATAATAAATAGTCTTATTTATTCCATACTAACCGTTAAAACGTATCTAGGGACGAACCCGAGCGAAGCGAGGTTGAGCCGCTAGTAACTTATATTTATGGATAGTTTCATATATTGCAAATGAACGTTGCCTAAAAAAAGTTGTGGGTCTTTATACATACAATATGTATGTAGGTACATATTAAATATTAAGGTTTAAAACGATTCCTTGTTATTCAAATGAAAAAAAAAACTATTTCATTTACAAAATCGTTAACGAAAATGGAAGCACATTTCTGTTCATAATAAAATATTCTATAAACATACGCGCAAATATTTTGTAGCAACATTTCATTATTTCGTTTTCGTTTCATTACTTGTAACTTAATATGAGCATTGGATGCCAACATTTAAATGCAAATGTATAAAATTCACCATAAAACTGAATTTAGATTCTTCGCTAATGACATTATGTGAATTGTATATTATAACAGAATTTTATTCCAGATATAGATGTCCTTTTTATAATGAAACTGCATGTAATATTATTCTATCCCTCAAGATAAATTAGTATTAAGCTAGTGCTTATCCCACACTACGCTTAATAAACTATCTTGGTGAATAATTTTCTTAATCAGTCCATACAAATATTAGAACCTGAGCGACCGAGCTTCGCTCGGAGTTTTTGGCCACAAGTACAAATTTCTTTTTAATTTGACTTAAAAAACAAAAAAAAAAACAAAAAAACTTGAATAAATATTAAAAACAAACTTCTGTAATTGTCAATCTTGCGCTTTTGCCGCTTGACCACTATGCTTATGTCCAAGCGTGCGAAATTAGCGACTATATTTTGCGTGTAATAATGCGAAATAAAACCGCATGAAAACTCGAAAACACTCGTTTTCCCAGACATAGGGCTAATTTAGATTGATTTTTCGCCCCCGAAAACCCCCACATACCAAATTTCAGCGAAATCGTTAGAGCCGTTTTCGAGAACGCCGGTATATGCATATAAATAAATAAATATACAAGAATTGCTCGTTTAAATATATTAGATTAGATAGATAGATATATAGATAGATACTATGTGAATCCTCACAGGATGGATGGATGGATGTTTCTTACTCTTTCACGCCAGAACGGCTGAACGGATCTGGATGAAATTTGGCACAGAGATTTATTATAGTCTGGAATAGCACATAGGTTACTTTTTAACCCGAAAAAGTTTACGGTTCCCATGGAATAGATTTGTTTTCGTCTAGGGACCAACCCAAAGCGAAGCGAGGGTGAGTCGCTAGTAGCTCTTATAAAGGACAAAATAACAAACATACTTCACATACGTTACTATATTATTCATACATATATGTATATATTGAATAATTATGAATGTTTGATTTTATTTTATACCTACTTCCTATATCAGTCTCGCCCGTATTCATAAAAGATCGAGAAGGAAAGGGTCGGGAACTAAAATATAAAATAAAACCGCGACAAAATCCGAAGAAAAGATAGTTTCATTTAAAATGTGAAATATTTGCGTAAATCTAAAAACGTATTAATTATGGAGTATTGTATTTTCATGGACAAAGATATGACTAAAAAATAATAATAACTTTTTGTGAAACAAACGGTTTCTTATGATTTTTCTAATAGTCCGCACATAATAAAAGTGAATAGCGAAGGATTAACACTTATGCCGTTTTAACATTTTTCTACGCCCTCAATAGCTTCGGGCAAGCATTCTTATATACAATAGAAGTATGAATAATGATCAAGCTCTTCACGCTGAGATATAAATCTCTCAATAATCGATGTTCCGATGTTTATTTATTGCATCGATACCGTATCGAGAACTCTGTTTTTCTCGACCTTAACAATGGGCTGATTTATGATTTCTTATTCATGTGTTTTGTATGCGGGGAAATGAATATATAGTTGGAAATGCTAGGCTCTTCGTTTCAAATATATTGCAAAGATAACTAAACAATAGATTAAAATAAATAGTAAGGAATACGATAAATTGTACTGTAGACGCTAAATATAAGTATATTGTACTTAATCGTTTGTTGCAGCTTACTTAATTACGAATGTACTTACAACATACATACATATATAGAAGTGGTTACTATAAAATAGTTTTAGTTCTTATGTATTGAATATAATAGTAATATTTCCTTATATTGTATAACTTTAAAATATGTTTTAAATAAGTAATAAGGATTAAACTATAATCTACATAGATATGTATCAGATACTTTAAATAATAAGATTTGTATAAAATTATCACAACGACTAACTAGCCGAAAAAATACGACAACCGATCAATCTCAATATAAAAAATAATAATTTATAAACAGACGAAGGAACTGAAGAAACACTGCCACCCCTGGAAATGCACACGGTGACTGAAGAACCGCTAATCGGGATACCCCCTGTCAACGACACGGCCAATATATTTATTCAATACCTCACACGTAAGTGCTTAATATGAATTCTGTTTCAGAATATCGACGAGTATCACACATCGATCAGATCCTGGTGGGAGACAAGTTGGTCTAATACAGCAGTTCCATTTTTATCAACTATAATTAATCTTTGTTTCTCAGAAATTCGCTTTACTCATAGCCGTGGTGTTCATTTTAAAGCAATAACAACAAGCCACATTTGATTACTCCTAGGTCCTTTTAATTCAAAAAGTTTTTTGATAAATATTGCAATATGTTGAATAATTTCACACTCCACATCATCTGCCTCGAAAACTTTCAGCTCTAAAATATTTTAAATAAAAATGTATATCTACTGCCTCGATGGAAGTTAGAACTTATCTGGTTTCATGTGTTACTAATTAATATTAAATCGAATGTTTGAAATTTAATTGAAAATATCGCAGGAGCGGATATCGTGAGAATTGAAACGTTCTTACGTTTGCAGAGAAAATATTATCGTTTTAATGGAAATGCTATGAAATAATGTACGTTGATATATTGTTAACCGATATATCACATTTGTATTCAGCCCTTTTTAACGTCCCACTGGTGGGCACGGGCCTCCCTTCAATACGAGGGGAATCAGGCCATAGTCCACCACGCTGGCCAAGTGTGGATTGGCGGACTTCACATATCTTTCGAAAACTTACTAGGTTCTCTCAGACATTCAGGTTTCCTCACGATGTTTTCCTTCACCGTAAGGCAAGTGGTAATCAAGTTAGAAAATGATTCGCACATGAAAATATCAGAGGTGCGAGACCCTGGATTTGAACCCGCTTCACTCGGTTTCCCACGCGAGCGCGTTACCACTGGGCTACCACTGCCTTATATATCACATTTATTAGTAACTTATTTAGAATACTCATATCCATCTTGTTAGAGTAAATTTGACAAATGCTTAGATGAAAACCATTCATTAATGTCGAATGCCAGTTTATTAATGGAACATTAATATGTTCTAATACTGTAATGTAAAATTGATTAACGACGACGCACTGTCATCTTTGGCAAGGTAATAATCAGAAGTTACGAGGGACAGAATTAATGTATTATACGTCGTACCTGAGTTCGATTGTAATCTTTTAATGAATTAATTACGTAAGTATATGTATGTATAGGCAAATATATATTCATACGTCATGTCTTGCATTGTATTTTCTAATAAGTAGGCCAGACATGTGTATGTATTTTTGGCGGCCAAATTAAGACTTATGTATTTGGTTTTTTTAATAAAAAAAACACATTATGGCAATATCATCTAAGGAGCTAAATCAAAAATTGAATAGTAGACCAAAATTTTGAAAAAAGTTAGGTGAACAAGTCTTTGTATTTTTTTGTTGATATTTTTTCATAGTTTTGAGATATTTTCGCTTATTCAATATTAAAACAGTATGAACATTAAAGTTGTGACCAGATGGCGCTTTGAAATATGCAAATGCAACATCAATTTAATACCTGGAATATAATAAATTGTAGCCAATTTCTATTTGACCCTAACCTAACCGAGCCCGAGATTATTGTCATAAATTCGGTCGAGGTTCGTTCAATTGTGTGCGTGTCGCGATGTTTCGAATAGCCGCTGTGTAACATCGATAATGTTTTAATGACAGACTTAACTAGCTAGAATAATTATTACAGTATTAAACAACAAGAACTAATAGACTATATAATAACATTGCCTTAGTGTAAGCTATAGGCACAACTACTGTAAGTAATTTTAGAGTGAGTTCTGTATTTGGGAAATTTAAACCATGTTGATTGGTTTTAAGTATGAATGATATTCAAACATTTAGTTTATCAATCATTATCAATTTTTAAAGGTTTTGAAGTTTATACTTCTTTTGGGACGTTTGGAAAAAAATATGAAAGTAAAATTTTTACGATGCGCGCGCACACCGACAGCTTAAAAGCGACATGATGAAGTTAGCTGATAATTGTTTGTTGCCATGGTAACCATTGTTATTGTCTGACAATGATATATCATATTATATTCTTTCCTTAACAAATATTCTATAAATATATGATTTATATATTTATTGTAATATGCCTAATATATAATATTAAATAAGGCATTTAATTAACTTCTTACGTGCGTACATAAGTACACACACGCACGTTTTTTTTTTTGTTTTTTTTTGATACAGATGAAAAATTTAAGCCCTATGTGGTAAACTACGTATATTAAATCTTTTTTGAAATATCATGTTTCATTTTTTAAGATTATTTGGTAAGTTATTAAAAAAAAACGTTTAGCTCGATTGGCATACAGTTTTACTTTTAAATTTAAATTTATTTTTAAATTTGTTTTTATATATTTATGTACCTAATACTCGTCTGTCGGTTACATGTATGTCGGTTTACTTATAGTAAGCGTCTGCTTAATTTTAGTTTATCGTTATCTTCAATACCTATACAATATTTTTATCATAATGTACGTAAAATCCACCTTTTGTAAAATTGTTAAAGGAGGACTAAACCCTAATATAAATGTTTTAGTCGTTGTTTTCTCGTTTTAAGATGCAGATAAGAAGTTAGGGGTCGCTGCGGAAAGGCAATAATCGTTAAAGCAATTACTATTTGCCTTTAAGAAAAAAGTGGCAAGATAATAGCCACAAACTGACCCAGTGACCCGCTATTGGTTCGTTATGAGGGTTTAAGCTTAGTTCAATAATCCTGCTGTACGTAGATAAACTAACGCCCCGCCAACGCCCCCACAGTTTGTGTACATACTACTAGTTTTACCTTACCTTCTTAATTATTTAAATATATTAATATTAAATTAATAATATGGTTTTTTGTACTCAAAGTGAATTTATTAACTGATAAATTAAATCCTGTTCCATAATTTTCAGTTAGCAAATAAGATGTAGACAGCCCAAAATACCTACTCAGCATTCACAAGCGTCGAATAAAACGCGAAATCGCTTCCATGAACCAATTTAATTTCGAACATAGCGACGTCTAGCCTTCGCGTAATTTAATCTAGCTTGGCTGGCGTGAATGACGTAAAAAATAACTAACTTTTTTGTATCTGTGTGTCGGCACGTCCCGTTGCCCGTACCGATCACGCGTACGTATAATACGTGACCATTCACATCGTCGTCGGTCGAGGGATAAACATAATCTGTCATACATCTTTTTCCCGGCCAACCTCGCCCGCCGTGATTTAAAAGCACATATTTGAATCCTGACAATTCGAATAGTTAACGAGATTGCTATCAACGACTTGTAATTGGACGTCGAGTAGCAGTCATTAAGTCCGCGCCGTGACGTCGCCACGAATATAAATGGCGTTTTATTCGAGGTGGGGGACGGCAATTATGTATGTACGAGCAGCTATATGATTGTTTTGTATCCAAACTCAAAGCGAATCCAATTTTTTTAATATTTCTAATCTCGTAGTCATCTCCACGGTGGCTGGACCATGAATATTTAAACTCTCCGTGTGGCAATTTCCAAAAATACGGTACGAGCGTTCGTTTATTAATGTCGCATTGATTGCCGATCACCACCCGGGGGAGAGGCCGGGATACGTATAGAGAACTAAATGGGATTTCATTTTCTAGTTCAGGAATCAAACGCCCCTCGCGACTCGCGTCCAATGTTCTATCTGTAGTCCCCTTAGACAGTTTTGTTCTGGTTCGCTTGGCGCCGGCATTCGCTCCGGGAGTTGGAAATTCACGTGTCTTCGCGAACATAATTGTTTCGTGCCTCTGTGCGCATTTTTTGCGAGATAATGCAATTAATCTCACTCGGAGTAATGAAAATGTAGTACCTACCGAGCTTCCATCCGTAATGCATGAAAACAATTCTGTCGTTAAATTTTCACCGTTTCTCATTCTGAGTTCCGTTAAAGTTTAGTGCATCTAGCGAGATGAGTTTTCAAGTAAGAAATTCAAAGGTTTCGAAGTATGTAGTAGGAACCTTACATGTGTAGCGATCTTTGCTATGGCGATTATCTGAAAATAATTTTGTAAGAAAGGCTCTTGAGATCTTGAGGCTTGGCTGATGAGAAATTTGACCCAAATGGACTTTTATATAACGAGGGCCTGTGGGCTCTGTGGTTAAAAGTTTAATCCCAGTTTGGGATTCAGAGGACACACCAGTGCATTTATGAGTAAAGTGGATAAAACTTATGAATTTTATTTTTATTTATAGGATATTATAAAATATTATTTCATTTTCTAGATTCATGGATATTTTATGTATACAAGGAAATTCAATATTTGTATATAAAATTAATAAAGATCTTTTTCTCTGCACACAGATCCGCCCGAGATCACGATCCGGCCACGCAATCTGCAAGTACGTGCAAACGGAATCGCCGCCTTCTACTGTGCTGCGAGAGGCGACCCCATACCTAATATTCAGTGGCGAAAGAACGGGAAACGTGTTTCAAGTAAGTAGTTTTCAAAAATCATTTTGCGTGTAATAAGGTATTGTTAGACAGTAAATAAAAATATCTATACTATTATTTAAAATAACAAATTAGGTTTAACTTAATTTAAATAAATTATAATATTTTTATGGCCCGTGTCACAAAAAGGTCGGATCAAACGCGCTACACAAAAAATACGGTCCATTCATTCCGGGTATTCTGTTCGTGATTGAAATGTAAAAATGGATTTTTTAGGCCATAAATATGTGAGACCGGTAATGACGTCTATAAGCCCGGAGCAATGAGCTGGAAAAACGTATTGCCGCGGCCACGCACGCGAAAACCCCACCCATAAAACCATTCATGCCCCCTCTAAATAGTTTCAACGCCCGCTATGAAATATGTAATGTTATCAATCATAGCCGGAAGATGGCGTTGGAAAGATTAAGGATCACGATCACCTCCTCGCATTCCACATTCTTCAGCTTTATCAAACTTTATTCCCGATTTGTCTGACTGTCGTCGTTGCGATCTATCAAACTGTGCCCCCGACTCAGATAAGTGTGGCAGGAAAACATTCGGGTAGTGATGCGAATAGGGAAGAAGATTTATTCGGGACCTGCGGGATAGAAACTATGAATTAATTATTTGCCCTGAGTAGGCCCACTTCCGCTTTAACTTTGGGTTAGAACATAAAATAAGTATAATTAAATTAGGACGCGCTCTTATGATTTTGACCCATGTGGCAATTTTTTTTTTTGTACATAGATTTCAAAAAGTTGAGAAGAGAGAATTCATTTTAGGCATTTATTGATGTTTTGAGATATTTTTAAATTTGGCTTTCCTCAGTCATTATATCAATTTTTCTATGTTTCAAAGCTGGTCTAAAAAACTAAGTTCACGTCTAAAATACTAGGTACAATTTATTTATTTGCTTCAATTTTAACTTATTTTGAAAAATATTTACAGCGTTGCCCGCATCTACATTTGTATGTACTTCTTTCAGTAAATATAAATAAAGTTCAACAGCAACTAAACCTTGTGTAGTATTTGTGATGTATGTAGGTAGTTGTATTTTTATGTCGATCAGATGGCGGGTGTAATGAACATGTACAGGGATTCATTCGAATAAACGGTCAACGAAGTACGTGCGTTTCCTTTGTTCCCGGCTGCGTTCTCTGTATTAGTAATTCACATGTCTTTCGAAAACTTCCTAGATTCCCATACAGTTCCCATAGGAAGCCAAATATCTTTCAGTATTTAATAAGAGATAATAAAAATTTGCTAGAATATTAGTAGTGTATATATACATATATAAAATAAAGTATATTTGTAATTTTCTTTATTGAAAATAAAAAAAATAAATAAGTAAATAAATGTATAAGTATATGATACCTATGTGTTATATTTTTTAAAACATTTACTAATAAATAAAATTATTTAATTTTAAATGGAGCCTCGATATTTTATCTATAGATTTAGTTTATACAAAAATAAACTCATATTATTTGACGGTAACTTTACGAAGATTTATTTGACTTCACCTTGTCATAACTTCGTCTATATTCGTTGTTGACTTTGCCAAAGTTCTTTTCACATTGAATATACTAGTATGTACGTGTATATCTCATTTAAGATATGCACTAAATTTTCTTTTGCAAGTCTTTCAATAATCTATTGGATCATTCTAGCATTTATGAAGAGTGTCTAGTTCTGTTATTATTTTCATAAGACATTTGATAATTAACAATTGCTTAGATGTTGAAGAGAGATTTCGCTTTCATCAACTTTTTACAGTTAAAAATGCAAAAAAAACCTAATTTATAAAAAACGCCTATCGCTTTTCGAAATATAAATTTTATATATTAACTAAAAATTGCGTCGATCCGTTGCTTTGTGAAATTAGGACAATCGATAAATATGCCTTTATCTGTAACGTCATGTCACCATAAAAATATCTCTATATTATCTATTCTATAATAATGGCTAATGAAAAACTATAATTGTCATAATATTAATAGCTACATCAGCCACTTGCCCTCGCATAGCTCGAGTGCTTCCATAGGTGTGTTTTGTATTTATATTATAAGCAGCGCCACCTTTTGGCAAGCTTCATTACTAATTGTTGTTATTATTTTATTTGTTTAGGTAAGTTTTAGCGGTTAATATGGAATAGATAGACTATATATCTATACATAGGTATTAGGTATATGCAGGCGTTTTTTTGTCTCTTCTTTTTTGGGGGCACGCTATCTCAAAAGTTTTAAGTCCATAATTTAACTGCTATGGTATGTAATTTTTTCAAATACTTTCTTTTTTTTCAGTTTTTATGGCAATTTTTCGATATTTTCGAAATTTACTTTAGGGGCACTACTAACAAATCTATCCCGAGGGATAGATTTGTTTTTGTTATTCTAGAGGTGAACCCAAGCACAGCGAGGGTGAGCCGCTAGTCATCCATATGTGGATATGTGAATAGCTACTAGATACCTTCAAAGTTTTCCGAATACTTACAAACAATTATTATGTTTAACATTATTTTCCAATAATTTTGTTTGTTTCATATACCCATAATATTATTCTTTCCCGTTATTGCCTACGTACTACAAATTGATGCAGTACATTCATGGAAAAACTTATTGCCTTATGTATTAAGTCAACAATTTTTGTTTGGAAAATAATGGAAATACGCAACTTAATATTAGTTAAGTTTTTTTAGAATATATAAAATATCTTTATTAATTTATTTATATTGTCTAATAAAAATAGATAACCGATAGTATTTACTTGCTCATGCAAATTTTTAAGCATTTTAAAGGCAAAACGACCGCTCAGATTTTTTATCTCTTGAACGACACATTCGATTTTAATAAGGCTCTTACTGGTGGATCAGTTATTAGGGCAAATGAAGGTTTTATTTGAGTAAAGTCAAAGGTTATCGGTATGTAGAGGATAGAAGTTTTATTCATTATTAAGGATAGCGGTGAGGGCCGAACAACGCTAGGGCAAATCGCTAAGCCATATAAAACGATGATAAAATAGTACATATTTTATATACCTAACAAAAGAAAGGTAACCTCTAACATTTCAGTCTCTATTGTTTAAATAATATTAAACGATTTCTCAAAGCGGAATGAAAAGTTTTATTAAGTACACAGAACAGAACCTCTGTTTTTATTCCCGAAGCAAGATAATAACCGTTGAAATAAAATGGAACTCCAGAATATGCATTATGCTTGGAAATTAACATATTTTTATCGTTGGAATGAATAAATCCTGGTTATGGTTGGTTTAAATAAATTGTTGCTTTGACTCAGGGGTGAAGTAAAAAGCGGTGCGAATAAACTAGCACACGAGTAGAGAGGGCAAGATTGTGGTGGATGCTTTAATCACTTTATTGACTAAACATATGTGTTAAATAAATTTTCCGTTAGAGTAAATGCATTTGCAACTTCTCTTATGTTGCCGATGTCTATGAGCGACAATAGCCACTTATTATTTATTAGTCGGATCGTTTTGAGATTGCCCCTTTTTTTATAAAAATCTCATTTCGTTCACCACAATATAATATTATAAATAGGCAAAGTTTGTAAGTTTCTGAGGTTGTAGGAGGTAATCTCTGGATCTACTGAACCGATTTAGATGAAATTTGGTAAGAAGATAGTTTGGGACCCTGGGAAGGACTTCTTAAGGGGGTGAAAATGGGGATGAAAGTTTGTATTGGAAAGCAAGCTAGGGACGAATCGGAGCGAAGCGAGGGTGAGTCACTAGTAATTAATTATTTCTACGTCTTTTGGATGTATCTCAAAAAACAAAAAAAAAATAAGAATTATTCGATATAGATAAAAGTAGCATGCTATTTTGAAATGTAACTGTTTTAACTTAAATAGTCCAAGAAATCCACAAACGAAGTCAAGAAAATGTAAAAAGTAATAGAAATAATACTTTAAATTTATTTAAAACCATCTTCGACTAGTTTTATACGTTGTGATGATTTACTAAATATAAAAATATTCAAGACCTAAAGAACATGGAGGTCAATGTATTAATAATTATTAATCTCTCATAGGTAGTTAAATTATGCAAACTCAACGCAGATTTTTATTTAAATTAATTTAGTAAAAAGCTTATAGTAAATAATTCATACAATGCACACATTTTGTTTGATAAGAAATAAAGATTAAAAGCGTCTTTTAACAAAATTTATATAAGGAGTATCAAATATAGCTAAACGGAGCAGTAAATAAAGTCACCTGTCTTAATAACTTTTATAATTATCACTATATATTTGTATTTGTGATTATAGTAAGCCTAAGCTTCTCATTATATTTATACATACAATATTATTTTACTTAATATTTAAATCTTCATTGATGTAGTGGACAATGTAGAATTGCACTGATATGATTAAACTCACCTATACATATAATAAAATTCTGAGTCGAATTTTCTGTGTATTTTTTTTTTATTAACAAATAGAATTAAAATATGTTAAAATGAAATGAATGAAATAATATTTCTATTACAATAGTACTTTTCATTAGCATGTCGACAGTGTACAGGCCAAGTTAATGGTTTTTTTTATTACATGTAAAATTCATATAAACGGCAAGTTTATTTATTTGTTCTATGTTGACTCTGATTATATTATATGTTTCAGAAAAATGTAATTTTTTTAATATTTATTTTTATTTAAATACTAGCGACTCACCCTCGCTCCGCTCGGATGCGTCCCTAGATATGTTTACACGGTTAGTATAGGTTTCTCAGAGATAAGATATTTTCCTGCAATAAAAAGTATTCTATATGTTAACCTGAATAACCAGTTATCATTATACCAAATTTAATCAAAATCTGTCTAATGGTTTTCTCGTGATGCTTTCCTAGACAGACAGACAAAAATTCTAAAAATTATAGATTCGGCCTCTGTATATACTTATATGTAATAATGTCTATTTCAATAAGATTATCCAAAAACTATTTAATGTACAGATTGGGCTTAGTTACAATTTTATTATATGTATAGGTTTTTCAGACAATAACAACGGTTGCCATGGCAATAAACGTACGTACATTTTTTCATAACGCATTCACCAGCTCAACCCCCGAGTCAAGCGTGCGTAAAGAAGTTTTACTTCAATAAATAATGCGAGCATCCGTCTGCTACTAATCCAGTTTTACATTTGAAGGATCTTCCATATCCAATTTCCTCGTAAGTTGAAGTCAAAATATACTAGAAGACGACAATGAAAGTAATGTTGGGATTAAATGTAATAAGAAAAATACAAAAATTCTTTGCAGTATTACAGTAGTAAAACTAAATGAAGGAATAATTTGATAGTCCATAGATCATCAGATCTCAGAAATTATAATAAAAGCACATTTTACACAAGCAAAGTATTTATAATATGTATGTATTTAAAGTTATATACGTGTAGTGTATCAACTATCTGGTATCCATAACACAAGCCTCGTAGCTTACCATGGAACTAGATGGTGCTGTGTGTTAATGTCCCAACATATAAAAAAAAGGTAAAACTCTCTTAACTCTATTTAAAAATGCTTGGAATTCGTTCAAAATTTTTTCGTTGGATATTTAAAAATTTTTGGGCAATAATAAAAATATAACGTTGCTAATTTACTGAAAAGTTTTCAACAAATGGGGGTGACCAATGAACATGTCATTAAAGATTCATTTCCTGCATTCGCATTCAAGCCGTTTGTCTAAAATTTAAGAAGTATGTGTGACCAAGATCAGGAACATTTTTGCCTAGATTTAAAGGTTTACCTTTAATAAAAATAATTAAAAAATAAGACGTCAGACAGAATTTTGGGATGAAAATATGCTAGACTATTGCTATTAGTCCATTAAAAGCGAAACTGATCCACAAACCTAGAAAAAGAAGACGAAAACTAGCCATTTTTAGTATTGTCGATATTAAGTTTTTTTTTTTTCATTTTCATTAAATAAATATTTCTATAATACAACTAATGGTCTAATGGTAGCAACTTTTAGCTGGGGTATAAAAATCGTGAAAACTAGTCATATTTAATACTTATGAATATATCATTTTTATAAATAACCATAAAACTTGTTTTTTTTTTTATTATTTTTTTCATAAAAGCAAGGCAAGTATGTACATGCTATGTTCATTATACTTTTAACTAGAATAAATAAGTAATATGTATATATATGTTGTGTAAGTTACTATTCTGAAATAAACAATAGGGTAAACCAAGTGGAAAGCATTATCTCCTAAAGGAGAGATTGTAGAAAGACAACGATTATTCTCACTTGTTGTGGAAATACATTTCTGTGGCACTTACTACGAGTGGCGATTTAGCTCTGTCCTTCGCCAGCTTGTATCGTACCAACAGACTCGTGTACCGCGTCGACACAACTTCGACTTTATTCTCTTATGATAGGGGATAAGAGAACAACAGCATTCATGGTCTTTTTTACAATTTCTTGTTGCAAAATGCAAACGACGCTCTGCAATGAATCGCGGACGTTACATCTGGCGGTATAAGATTTAATAAACGTTGAATGCAAATTGTTATTTATGAAAAAAGAAATATGCTTTAGTATTGTATTCAAATAAATATATTTTATCTTTAGATATCTAAATGACCGTGTATTAGTGTCAGTGGTTTTATACCGAAGGTAGTGGGTTCGAGCTCCACTGCGGATCAATAATTATGTAGGCCATATGTATTTATTGGTCCGCAGCAATATATTACATCGCAGTTGTATGTACATACTAGCAACTTACCCTCGCTTCGCTCGGATTCGTCTATATATTATATGATATAGTCTATATATAGCCTTCCTCAATAAACGGGCTATATTATGCGAAAAGAATTTTTCAAATCGGATTAGTAGCGGCCGAGTTTAGCGCGTTCAAACAAACAAACACATAACAAACAAACAAACGAACGAACAAATAAAAAAATAAACAAACAAACAAACTCTACGTCTTTATAATATTAGTATAGATGTACATATGTCCGACCCCTGGTCAGAGTAAGTGATAGCCCAAATAGATCGTTGATGCGTGTAACGAAGCGGTATTCACTTATTACTTGTTTCGTACTAACATTAATGCGTGTAATAACAAATCAATTTGTCGATACAAACTAAATATCATCCATACTAAACAAATTACTATTAACTGTACGATGACTGTAACTAAGTCAGGATAAATTAGTTACAACCGTCGAATTTGCAATTGGGCTAGCTTTATTAGGTTTTGGTATTGTAAACAAAACTACTGGGGAAAAATAGGAATTCTATTTTGATATCAGTTTGAAATGTGAATAAAATTAAAACAGCGTTAGCAGTCGCTTCGTTTTTCAATGACTACCTAAATGTTGGCTAGCTGATTCACTTCTAGTTTTATTTTTAATTCAAATTGAAATGCTGTATGAAAGTGAGGTTTGAAAAGGATCGTTTAAACAGTACAGCATTATAATTTTTTTGTTTTTAAATTTTATGTTTATATTTGTTATGTACCACTAGCGGCTTACCCTCGCTTCGCTCGGGTTCGCCTCTAAACAAATCAAAACAAAACTATCCCACGGGAACTCTTTTATTTTCCGGGATGAAAAGTATCTAAGATATTGACCGGGGATATAAGGTACCACGATACAAAATTTCATTTAAATCGATCCAACACTTTCGGAGATTAGACCGTACAAACAGGCAGAGAAACAAAAAAGTTGAAAAAAAAACTGGATTTGTTCTATTTCTCTTTTTACATCCCCCTGACTCAGTTTTTAGATTTTTTTTCTATGTACCAACATTCGACCTCTACAGTTTTATTATATGTATAGATTAAGTATAGATAAAAAAACTATACACAAAACATATTTACATATAATCATAGATTCACTGAAATTCCTAATAGCGATATGAAGAAGAGTACATAGATTTTTTTGGAATGATTCTAATGTTCAGACGATATTCCAAAGTGCAATTTTAGTTTAAATGTTTTTCTGACTATAAAGATTCGTGTCAATTTTTTATTGTACAGTTAATTAATATCCCATTTTTTATCATCGTTTATATGTAAGAGAAGATCATTGGCAAGTAATCTTTGGTGTTAGTCAATTACATTTAAATCTATACATCTATACAGATTATTAAAATTGAAGTGTCTGTTTGTAATGTCAAAATAACAGCTTAATTCTAAATGCATATGGAATTATATACGGTACTTACCACGGTACGGTAGAAAAATACAATTTTTAAATCTTTTGTCTGTCTGTCTGTTTGTTCCGGCTAATTTTCGAAACAACTGGACCAATTTTAATGGGACTTTCACTGGCAGATAGCTGATATAGTAAGAAGTAACTTAGGCTACTTTATTTTAGAAAAAGAATTAGGGTTTCGCTCAAAAAATAAAACGTACCTACGCAATCTAGGGTGGCACCCGAGCGAAGCGAGGGTAGGTCGCTAGTACTTTATATACTGCTGTAGGCACAACGTAATGCAAAATAATCGATCAATAATTCAATAATAATAATCATCTTACAAATGACCTCAAGCCTTATTGTTATTCGTGTAACCATTATGCTAAATGATCTTATCTTTCCATGGCTGTGTTAGGACAAGGAAACTGTAACTGTACTTTAGTAAGCCTTAAAGCAACAGTTTATATAGAGGTTCCTTGAACCCATTAATTTGAATCTGATAATAATTAATATTCTATAAAAATAATACTTTCTTTGATTAACGTGAATATTATATTTAAAATAAAACTATCTTTTCGGATTTTTTTGCGGATTTATTTTGATTTATGGTTCCAGACGTTTCCAATGCTTAATAAGCAATCATGGTCACGGGAGAAACCATTGTCAGTCTCTACGTCAACCATGTCAGTCTCAACCTCCTGAACCAAAAATCAAAATAAATCGCAAAAAAAAATCAAATACATAGTTTTATTCTATAAAAATATTATATTTTATTATTTTGTAAGGTCTATTTTGTCTGCATATAGCTCATTCTTACTTTTATTTTCATTCAACGCTGTTTGCTGTCTGCAATTACACTAATTAACTTGTTAGATGGGTTTGTTGCAAATATGTATACTTATACTTTTCCACTTGTTATCTAGGTTCTTCCCGACCACCATTTCGTTGTACGGGATAGTAACCAGTAGAACTAATCAATTAGTCAATAATAATAATCAAAGGGAGTTAATAAATTAGATGGCTAATTAATCTGTACAGGCGTTATTGTACTCTGTATTATACCTTCGTATAATGTTATGAACATATATATACATACATACGCACCAGTACCCTACAGCTTTCATTGACTACATCTCACGTACGCTTCTGCAACTACCTAGGTGCCTAACATAAGTGTCACGTCGCCTTATTTACTCCAGGTCATAGTCTATTCGTATACTAAATTTCTTCCAAATCCGTTTAGCCACACACATACATACAAACTTTCGCATGTATAATAATATTCAGATGTAAGGGTTTTTAAAAACAACACATTTTTTTTATTTGTTAAGAACACCAGCAATATAACACACAATACATTTTAAATTCATACTTAATTACAAGTTCTTATATGTTAGTCACTTACAGGTCTTCATAGCACTGACCAACAAATATACATACGTCATTAAATAACATACATGCACTGCTAATATAAAAGGAAAATAAAATTACTAAAAAACAAGGGTAAAAAATTGTACAGAAAAAAAACGATTAATTAAAAAAACAATATTAAATCCATCTATACTAATATTATAAATGTGAAAGTTTGTGAGTATGAATGTATGGATGTTTGTTACTCTTTCACGTCAGAACGGCTAAACGGTCTGGATGAAATTTGGCATAGAGATAGATTATAGTTTGGAATAACACATAGGCTACTTTTTATCCCGGAAAAATGTTCCCGTGGGACAGGTTTGTTTTTATTTTCCTAGAAGTAAACCCGAGCGAAGCGAGGTTGTGCCGCTAGTGTAAAATAAAGTAACTGCAGGCTGACAAGCAAAATTTAAAAAAATATAATATGAGAATATTCTTCACAGGTATGCAGTCACGGTACCAAGTATCTGGCATGGACTCGGCGGCCGGACCGAACGCGAATGGTGCAGTGCTTCGTATCGAGCCGGTTCGAGCTCAGCGCGACGATGCCACATACGAATGTGTCGCTGAAAACGGTGTGGGTGATGCAGTGTCTGCCGTAGCCACTCTTACTGTGTTTGAAGGTAAGTAACTTGCGTTGTTTCAATTTTCTTTTTAATTACCTTATAAGTGTGCCAGTTAAGGAAATTACTTTGCCAATGTCGCGTAAAATATAGAAGACAGTGGAAATTGGTTGGAAAAAATAGAATTGTTATAAGTACTATACGTACGTGTCGTACGTAGATCCTAGAACATTTGTGATGTTTATAATAGCTGCTAATATGACAAAATACAGAAATATTATCATTTTGACCGTTTCATGCGAATCTCTAATAATATTTTTCTTATTTATATACACTGTTTATTATTTAAATAATATACCCACTAACTAAATACGTATATAGTTCGTACGCCTATTACAGAAAGTAAAATCAAAGAGCCAAATTAGTATCACAAATCTAACACATTGCTCGTACATGTAACTCAGTTACAAACTCTTATCAAACGAAGCCTCGTCAGCGCCGTTTCATCGTGAACAAAATATAACATAATTGTATTGGACACCCTAACTAGAACTACTTTTGAAAATCAATATGGCAATGAACAAGACCCTCACAAGGGAAGTACACTTAAGTGCACAGAATCAAAGTGTAACGACCATTGACCACATAAAACAACCCGCGGTGACACCATGATCCCAGTAGTAATTTCAGCAGGCGACAGCCTTTCAATAAATAAGCGTTAAAACCAATCTCGGACGACGTGTTACCGATAACGATGGACCCTAAATTGCATGGAATGATTTGAAGAAAATGCTACGACGATTTTCTTAGTAACCTGCACCTTGCCGGCGAACTGACGGAAGATTTTTCTATTTATCTAAGTAATGCTGGCTTGTCTCATCGTAGATACATAAAATTGTAACTGATCGCTGTCTGTACATTGAAGATATTTAAGAAAAACTATTATTAGGGGTCTTTATTAACGCAATAGAACCCATAACAATGATTTTTTGAATTTTTGTCTGTTTGTCGGTTTGTCTGTGCGTTTGTGTGCGATAATCGCAAAACGGCCTAACATATTGTGTGCCGTTTTTTTTGTCAATATGTTGTTGTAAGCTTAACTTAACATTTAGTGTTTGTTTTATTTCAATCGGTTTATAAATAAAAAAGTTATGTCAGTTTGAAGAATCACCCGTTTAGTTGCTATCATCACTCACTCGAACTATCAAAAGTTTTTAAATAAATCGATAGTATTTTTTACCTACTTGTCTATTTTAAGGTAAGCCGTATTTACGAAACGCTTTAACATGATAGTGTTATTTTTATCCATTTTTCTGATATAGATAAAAAATTAATACAGAAATGAACTGTAGAAACGATAAGGTAAATAATAATTTTATAAGTTGATAATTTGATAATCACAATATTCAATATTTAATTGTTAAGACAACGTAAGACAAAGATGTTTTTGCAATACGAATAATTGTATTAAAGTGTAAGACGCCACCTTCGTGACTCACAAACGATTAAATCGCTATAATTATGTCATAATTTAGCTGTTGGCGACACACTCCTTGCATACATTTTAACGAAATTACAAATGCGACTGCGGTGTATCTCGGAACGGGCGCGACAAGAAATTTAAGAGGTTAATTGTCCCGCTACTTGTTTATGCCGTTTGTTCATGTTTCGTTTTTGGTGAGCGCCTGCTATTTAATGCCTTTATTATTTCATAAACTTCACTAAGAATTACATCTCTATTTTGACGGTTTATACAAACGTTTGCTTTAATTTACACTGTGAAATGTTTTTATATAAAATACCCTTGCTTTTTAATACTCCTTTGTAACGTATGTATAAGATTGCGATTTTCTCATTTTATTATAACTTAAAAGGTATGTTTCAGACTTTTGAAGCCACAATTTATTTTGTTTGTTGTTCTTGGAAACTTAGAAAGTAATAAAGTTACTTCCTTCTAGCTATTGAATTCAATTGCATCGTATATATTTCCTATAGGTACGTTGTATTTGACCACAACATAGTTTTTTTTTTCAGTTAGAATTTAGATTATAATATTATCAAGTTAGTGTGTTTGTATGTTATGATTTAATAGTTAACTAAAGCGTAACTCTTCTAAATTTAGATCTACTTAGCAAAAGTAATTAATTTCTTTTAAAGTTAATATTTTTTAAAGAACTGTAATGTATATTCCCTAATTCAAATGATAAAAATGCAATAAATGTAAAATTATGTCAGTTGTAACGAACTTGTCATAAGTTATCTTAATTTTCATACGCCACTTTTGATTAAAAAACGATACGTCTATACTTGATGATACTATTTATTGATATATGTAATTTTATGTTTTTGATTAATACTGCTCACTACGTCGTAGATTGCGGGTTCATTCCTACTACGATCAGTTATTTCCATATCCGTACGTTGACTGGAATTGTGCTTCATCAAGACAAAACCATTTTAAATGACTGGATTCTGTTAAGATAAAACTAGATATTTAACGCCGACCTTATAACTGCGCAAATATTAATTGCTTGCGCTACTTCTCTTGCGCAAGTATTAATCCCACGTGGTAGTAAATTCTATGTTTTCTTATCATCAGTCAATTTCTTTTCATCCATACAATAAAACGTATTTTTGCCGCATCTTTAAAACTCGGAGGCTTTGTAATGTATCGGGATAAAAAGGAGCTTATTTCACGCTTCGGTACATAAGTTATCTTTATGCAAAAAGTATGTTAATTCACTGCTCTGTTGCTGAATAAAAGTGAACAAACTAACAAACATAATTTTGAAATACTAAGAACAAAGATTTTATGTTAATTAAAGATTTCACATCCAGTTACTCGTAACTAAATCTAATTGACTTAATAGTCAGTTGAGCCTGCTCAATTCGATGTCTAAACAGCAATCAAGACGTGTAACTTGTGTGATATAAGTCATAACCGATACATTAATCAAACACGTCTGACAACACCTATCAGGTTGGTGACAAATCCAACAATGATGCAAGGGTATCTCTATTATTGCGAATGTAACTCAAATCTTTACAATGTGATGAAGAATCTAACCTATACCTACATATTCACATAAACTCTCGTATTTGTAATCGTATTACTCTTGAAATGTCAACTGTACACCAAACTACTTATATATAACTCCTTCACGCTAAGCGTAGACGGATTTAGCTGTTTAGTAAACAGATAGACTATGACTTGAGTTGGAATAACTGTAGGCTACTTATGATCGTATCCAAGCGAAGCGAGGGTAAGTTCCAATATTTTATAATTTAAGGTTTTTAAGGTTTAATGCTGGGCACGACTGCTGGGCGTCAATGCAAGTCAGATTAGGCCATAGTCCACCTACCACTCTGGTCAAATACGGTTGGCAGACTTCATATGTCTTTCGAGGACTAGTTTGGTTTTCTCAAACATGCAGGTTTCCTTATCGTGTTAGTAATGGATAATCATGTTAAAGGTGAGATTCGCACATGAAAATCTCAGAGGTGGCCTGGGATTTGACGCTTCACCTAGTTTTTCAAGCGAGCGTATATTGTATTTATAATTTATTTGTTCGTTTCTCCTTACTTCACGCTGAAGAGGATGTCTTTTTTACAACACAATAGTTTATGGGTCAGGCATTTATATAGGCTATTATCTTATTATTGTACCCGTGAAGTCAATCAGTGGGTAGTAAAGGTTACGAAGAGAATCTCGAGAACAAAATGAGGGCGTGCTAGTATTGTTTACATAGAAAAATTGAACAGCGTTAATGTTTATCTTATAAAAAGCTACCCACCTACATTGTTCTCGGATCGTACAATCGATATCTGACAAATATTCCAATTATATTTATAGCAAGTTGTTATAAATATTTTACGTTTTAAAATACATTTGCTATTTTTAATAATAAATAATAATAGTAAATATGTTGGGACATTAATACACAGCACCATCTAGTTCCATGGTAAGCTACGAGACTTGTGTTATGGATACCAGATAGTTTATACACTACACATATATAACTTTAAAAACATACATACATACATATTATAAATATAAACACCCATTACTGGAGTACAAACATTCGTGCTTATCACACGAATAAATGCCCCCAGTGGGACTTGAACCCGCGACCGCTGGCGCAGCAAATAGGATCACTACAAACTGAGCCAAACGTGACGTTTTAATGAAAGTTTGTTATTTTGTTTGAAATGTTGTTCTAGTTTCGGGAACTTTCTGCTCATTTAAAAAAATCTTCCAGCTTTATTGTTGTATATATAGTATTATATTTTATTTATTGTATATGTCATAGTAATGACTTAACCTCTAGGTATCTAAGTTACGAGCGGATTAGACAACTATCTATACATAATATAAGCCGCTGTCTGCGTCTGTCTGTTTTTCACCTTATTACTTTTTAACCACGCAACGGATTTTGATACAGTTTTCATGTAAGTATGATTTATAAATATTTTGTACAATTGATTGAGCCTAGACGGTGTTTTATCAAATAAATGCTAACGCGTACTAAACTTTAAGATATACATCAGAACAATGTACCTACTACAAAATTATAGGCTTTATAAAAGTTCACAAATCATAATAACTATTTTTATCTTTATAAAAATACTTAGAAAAGCACCTGAGTGAAGCGAGGGTAAGTCGCAAGTAGATACATTATCAAAGTTTTCGGGTGAATTCATACATTCTATTCTATATTTTATATTTATCTACCTATTGCATTTATTGTAATAGTTTTATTGTAATTGTTGAAGTATGTACCTATAAAATATATTTCCATTTTGACTTAATTCGGCAGAAAATTTCCTCTAGACCGTTTCCAAATCTTTTTCTTATATATCAAGAAATACGACTTTATTTGTACTAAATTACATTACAGCATGTTACGGTTAAAGGGAGCAAATCGAGTTTAAACCTTTGTCGAGCTTGAATCTCACTCGCAGCATTGATTGTGTGTAACCTAGTTGCGTTATGTTCTAGTGTTTCAATCGAATTTTTCGGTTAAGTAAGGTGAACTTAATTTATTGATTTATAAGGCTCGAAACAATGCTTTTGATGGTGTTCAAGTATGTAGATTTTCTATATGGTGATTTTCCTGAAATTACAGAACTGTCTTTATTTGCCATCTGTCTTTGATAAGGATTCTGTTCGAGCTCTTGCGGAATGTTTTGAAAGTAACATTATAAGTCACTTTTGCCGGCGGCTTTATCAGTGTTTCTAATTTTATTATAATTTTTATACACCTAAAATCACGGGCTCATGCTGTATTGTTAACAAATCCAACGATTCTCATTGAAAGTAAACCAAAAATACTTATGTACGTATAATAAAAAATCTTATTGAAATCAAACTATTCCGTCTTGAGTTGGGAGCGATTAAAAAAACATTACTGTATCTACAAAATCTGTTGAATTTTGGCTTGTAGTACCTAAGCATTACTAACGAGTTAAATAAACCTATAAATATTATTTTTATTTATTATTATAATTAAATAACACGTAACAATAATGTGAAGTTTTCCATTTGTTTTTGAGTTGGAAACTAAGTTCTGATCTTATAAGTTTTACACTACAACATCTATCGGAGGGGTCGAGGGGCGTTAATCGGAATATAGGTTAAGTGGAGTGTCAGTTGACGCGGTTGGGTTAATTAAATAACACCACGGCGGGGATAAGTACATACATTGTGGAATTGTTTCAATATTATTCTCTTATTTAAGAATTAGTATGTTTATTGTCACTTATTTTAATTGCGAAAGTTTGTATGTGCTTGTGTGCGTGCGTGCGTACGTGTTTGCGTGCGTGCGTGCGTGCCTATGTGCGTGTGTGTATGTATAAATAAATAAATATGTTGGGACATTAACACACAGCACAGATATCAGATAAATGATACACTTCACATATATAAGTTTAAATACATACATACTATAAATATAAACGCCCATGACTGCAGTACACACATTCGTGCTCATCACACAAATGAATACCCTCAGCGGGACTCTAACCCGTGACCGCTAGCATAACAAATAGGGTTACTACAAACTGAGCCAAAAGTGTCGTCAGAATGGACGTAAATACGTAATGTATTATGTACGTGTGTGTATGTTATATTGTACGTTTGTTATTCTTGTTATAGTTTCTATACTATTAGTAATAAAATAGTTCTGCCCTAAGTGAATACCATAGGAAAGAAGACACTATAATAGTTCACTTGATATTTTAAAACAATCGTCTTAAGTATATGTGTATTTATGTAATGCTCTTTTTATCTTAAAATTTTATGATAAAACTGTATTAAAATTTTCATTAAAAGTCAAGATTACATTTTCTTTATTATCTGTTATTAGCCTTATAATGGCAACTTAGAAGTACAAATTATTACAGATACTTGATTAATATTGATTTTGGAATTCAAACTATGATATTTACCTCTTCTAATTATATTGAAGGCAGACAAACTGGGACAGATATAATCTACCTGACCTAATAACTACGCCGCTATATGCATCCATATACCTCTTACCCCAGTAGTGCCTAAATTTTTCTTATTCTCAAACGAATGACGCGAGATATTGTAACAAAATATTTTAATTTAAATTTGAAAGAACAAATGCTGAGTTTTGAGTTTGAGTTTTTGCCGCTGCCTTTTTAATTAATGCTTTAACAAAACTAACGCTTTATGACAAACTAGTGAGGTGAATTTTAAGAATCGCGTAATAAAATTTTGCGTTCTTTGAAAAAAAAAAGATATGATTAATTAATATAAATAAATTGGTTAGATAAATATTACTTTAAATGTACGTTACGTAAACTTAGCCATTTCTTTCTCATTTTGTCCTTGCAAAAGCTCTTTTTCTTCTTCTTCTTTGCTCTCGCCTCTTCCTGTTATGCGCATTTCAGTGGTATGAAGTTTTTGCTCATGGGTTTTTTTCGAAGCCCACATTTCACTACCATAGAGTAAAACAGGCCTCACAGCTGTTTTGTAGACCTTGCCTTCTTCTTATCTTATTTCTTATCAGCATTTTGGGATCGCAGAGAACTCCCGTTAGTGTACGCCACTTATTCCACCCAGACATCGTTCTGTGCGTAATGTCAGCTGTTATCGATTCGTCTTCAGCAATAACTGATCCTAAGTATTTAAAATTTACTCTAGGTAGGGCTACGCCAACCAAATACGTCCGTGTAAAAACTCAATTTTCTAAAATTATTTCTTTGTAACCTACATACCCCACATTATCATAATTTCAAACCATTAGATCCAGCAAAAAATCTAGCAATATGTAGACTAACATAAATCTTTGTTCCAACAAAAAACTTAATAGGTATACACAGTCATATTAGGACTCGGCTAATGCCGAGCTTGCTATATTGGTATAAGCGGGCTCGGCGCGGTAGTAGCTTCCTTACGGACTGACGTCACTGACTCTCCTTAAATTAAATTGACGATTCAAAAGTGCTTATAATAAATCTATTTGAATAAAGTTTAAATTTCATTTCATCTCAACTTTATAGGTAGCGCAATAGAACCCACGGTTTTTATTTTAGCATTAAAAGTTTTTAAGAGTTAAAACTGTACGTTAAAGATTGCGCATCATTCATCATCAAGAACCTCAGCTTATATGCATTACTTACCTTAGAATACTTAATAAATTGAAAACTATGACTTTACTTGGAAAACTTTTAATGCACACCCGATTTTAGCTCAGCTATTTTCACTCGAAGGCTGCATTATCATGTGAGCTTTTAGCTGGAGAAAATACGATCTTGGAATGAAAATTCTTATCGAGTATCTAAAAATCTAACCAAGAATATAGATAGTGAGATAGATATCTTTCGCAATACAAATTGTCGCTTAAGCCTATTATAATAATAATCAAAATGTTACGTACATATAAATAGTAGTTTTGTCTTTCTGAGATTTCTTATAAGTGCATGAACCAATTACTTTTTTAAAAAGGAAATTTATTCTCCAAAAAACATGAGTGCCAAAAACGCTTACACTGAAAAGAGTTTATGTACGCGGTAGATTTTGTGCCTGTAATATAGATATTTATTTCAGCGCCGTTAATAATTTTGCTTAGGGTGGGGTAAAAACAAACATATTGGATGTTGTTTTAGACGAAGCTTATATAGGTGTTTGTTCTTGGGGAAGCTTCGAGTAAAAACAAGCAGAAAATAGTAAAAAACATGGCAATAATGTATATTACTTATTTATAAAACTTTGCAAGGCATATGTATAATTTATTTATATTTATAACACTTCATTGTACTCATTAATAGCTGTATACCTACTTAGTTAATAAAATTTGTATGCAAAGGTGGTTTTATCATAATACTTTCTTATTGTTAGATTTACGCGAATATTTGACATTTTAAATAAAACTATCTTTTCGGATTTTTTCGTGGATTTATATTGATATTTGGTTGCCAACGTTTCGAATACTTTACAGCAATTATGGTCACGGGAGACACTCAGTCTCCGAAAAGATGGTTTTATTTAATGTGGCCTTATATGATATGTAAAACCAACGGGAAGATGCTTAAAGCATTACTTAGTTAAACTTACCTATAAAATAATAATGTAGACCAACACACTTATGTGCTAAATTATATATATGCACGTACGTGTATTAAACACATTTATTAGTATATAAGTTTTTTACATTGAAAGTGTGATACATACTTCTCTAACATAAGTAATAAATATGTAAAGTAACTTTAACATTAATTATACGGATATCAACAATTTTGATAATAAATGTGGTATAGAACACAAAACAGATGAAATAAACACTTGTGCCAAACTATTCCACAGTTGAAGCTCGCATAAATCCCAATAACTGCATATTGGAGTCACGTACGGTATAATAGAGAGCCGTAGACGCCACGCCCCGCCCACCTGGCTTTAATCTGAATATAAATTATCCATAATTAAAGAGGACTCGGACACCGGGAGAATAAATGCGACCACTTGAAACAAAGCCTCGCCTTTCGGTGTGACGCAAAAGTGAACCAAAAGTAAATTCAATTTTACAACGTTTCATATCTCTGATATTATTCTGCAGTTTCTACTAAAATAGTGTTAAAGTTAGCAGTAAATTTTGATATTTCTATTTGAAAAGACTCGTCTTTATGCACTTTTTGGTATCTATACAAGTTAATATGAATGTATGGTAATTGGTGGAGTTGTTCGATACTTTGTTTTTGAACTTCGAGCTGGCTTAAATTAACTTTCTAGTTCCTTTCATAGATTTCCGTTGATATTTTTGATCAGTTTTTATGTTTGTTATCCTCGATATTCGGATAAGTAAGTACGTAACTGATATATATAATGAAAACTTTATATGTGTACAAAGAGTATTTATTAGGTGTTTTTGCTACTCTAAGCGTTTTATTCGCCTGTGCCTCAACATTGTACCATTCATAACTGACTAAGCTTCTGTAACGTGAGCTCAAACGGCACCATATTTTTTCGAAAAGCTTTTGCGGGTAATGGTACTAAATTTGGTCTTATGAGTCTCTCTGGGAGACTATGAGATAGTGTTACAGTCCAGCTGCTGGCTCGAGGTCTAATTTGAACGCTTTATAGACGGCTTAAAAGCTTGCGATTAAAATTTTTCAACTCAGCTAAATAAGGAGCTTGCATTCTTACTTACATTGAGTAAGTCCCACTTTAAAAATAATAAATTCCAAATGAACCAGTCTGTGAGATTCTAGACATTAGGGGTATTAGAATGATTTCATGTTTAATGTAATTATATTAAATAGTTTTTAGCGAAACTTGTTTACGTAAATAGAATAAAAAAGCTAAAGGAGAACGCTATTAAAGTATACCGCTCGTCGACAATTAAGTTACATGGTCGAATGCAAACAAAAGACGCTTGTGCTTGAATATGAGAATAATATTGTCGTAGAAAAAGAGCATAAGCAAATATTTTGACACTTCTCTCCCCAGCGTTGCAAGCGATTTCCATATAAAAGATCAAGTCAACAATACTGTAGTAACACACTTGCTCACAGCCTTTGTAGCAACGAACTGAACGAACAAGAAAGTTATCGATCCCGTTCGGAGCAAACTTTTAAAGTTGCATCTCTTAACATACTTCGCGAACTTTCTTCTATGCAAAATATACAGTTCAGTTTTGAAACCGTCGCATTTTTATGCGAAACTTTGATCTCGTGAGCTTTTTAAGGAAAATGATATATTTTATATCTTCATCACATTTTTGAGCGCTCGTAAGTGTATGAATTATGTTCATTTAAAGAAGCGTATGGAGTGAAGCCATTATTTACACTGAAATCTTATAAATTTTTAAAACTGTGCACTTACGAATATCATGCCCACTATATATACTCATTTGACTGCTTCGTTTCACTACTGTCTAGCAAGTGCGCCTGCAAATCCAGGGGTTTCGGGCTCGAGTCTCGGGTAGGCCATTTTCTGATATTGAGTCTTTCTGTTAAGAAAGTTCCAGTAATAGCCCGGAGTTTGGTAGTTGGCGATGTTTCATCCCCTTGCCTCGAAGAGCATGTAAAGCCGTCAGTCCTGCACCCGATCTCTCACCAGTCATATAGAATTGTCGTCCAACCGGAGTATGAGAGTGATAAAAATAGAGAGTGCACTTGTGTTTTCCCGCACACTTGTGCAGTTTAATACCTCCTGCCCACATGTCTTATTTCGGTGAGTATAGCCACCGTGACCAAAAACCTTCAGGACGACAGTTTTATTATGATGCACGCTGTATGTACTCATTGAACTTTATTACTTTATTATTCTTTATTACTCGGTGGTGTAGTGGCTAGCATGTACGGCTGCACATCCTGAGGTCCTGGGTTCGAGTCCCGGGTCGGGCCAAGTTTAGTTATTAAGTCTTTCTGTATAGTAAGCCTCAGTAACAGCCCGGAGTTGGGAAGTTGGCGGTGTTTCACCCCCGTGCCTCGGAGAGCACGTAAAGCCGTCGGTCCTGCGCCTTAACTCTCACCGGTCGTGTCGAGTAGTCGTCCCACTGGAGTATGAGAGTGATAGGAATAGAGAGTGCACTTGTGTCTGCGCGTACACTTGTGCACTATAATATCTCCTGCGCAGTTGGCTAGTCTCAATGAGATTGGCCGCCGTGGCCGGAATCGGTCAGGAGAACATCATTCTTCCGAAATAACACAAGGCACGTGACGCTCTAAAGTGTAAATATTCCCATTATACAAATATCCGAATTAATTTTTAAGCATATGTATTTTCTTTTAACACTTTTCTTTTTCCAGGTTGGTTATAAAAATATAATATATATGAATTCCAAGAATGTATAAAATGAAGTATTAAAACTTTCAGCTTTAATAACTAGTATCCATTACTTCAATATGCAAAATTTGATTCAAATAGTAATATGTCTTAAAGCTAATATGGCATCTATATACTTTTTATGGGCAATAAATATATCTGTCTGAAGAAAAAGAATGGAAGGATGTTCATTCTTACAGACTTATTAACTTGATAATTATATGAAATATATATGGTCTAGCCTGCGGCTTCGCTTGCGTATAAAGTATTTTTCAAGATGAAAAGCATTCTTTGTATTATTATATATTACGAAATTTTATTTTTATTACTATATCTATTACGAAATTTTATACTTCTAAATTATTTTGATTAAGCAATTTAGTTTCGATAGTAATATTTTCGGTATTAATATTATACGAGTATGTATACAGTAGTCACGTCTCTATGATAGAGGAAATATTCTAACCCATCGTTAGTCTGATGTGAACCTTGTATGTTTTTCTCCAAAAATTATACGTTATTGAAAGCCACTATTATTAATAGTAACTTGTAATAACTTTTTACATAGACTATTCATACAGCTAAAAATAACAAAAATACATGAAAGATTCTAAAATATGTTTGTTTTAGTAAATCCTGGTTTTATAGATTCAATATCCTTAGTAGTATTATGAATGTGAAAATGTATTTGTAGGTTTGTTCTTATTTAAAGTAAATAAGAATTAATGTGATTTTGCACACAAATATATGTCGTTTAAAAGAAAGTGTTCATTTTAGTGCAACTCTCTAAGCCAGTAGAGACACTGATAACATAAATTGTTTGCAATTTAAATTTGTTAAACATTTTTACGTATTATACCCGCTAAGATAAAGAGTACTTCTACATTCGTGCCTCGCAAAGTACGTCACGTGCTACAATAAACCCAATTTACGTGTATATAAAATATGACCGCCACAAAATTGCTTTCCGATTGCATGCGGAACATCATCTCTTAAATTGAATACAAAATGTGAATTGAAAATAACTGAATAAATGTACCACTTGTATTTGAATTTAAAGTGACGATTTATTCAATGAAAATAAATATTTCAAGTTACTACTGTGAGCATTTTAAATGGACTGTATTGTTCTATTATTATGGTCGAATTATATTATTTAACTAGAGACTCACCCTCGCTCCGCTCGGGTTCGTGCCTAGGAACGTTTTAACGTTTAGTATAGATTTCTCAAATATAAGATATTTTTCCGCAGTAAAAAGTATATGTTGACCCGATAACCAGGTATGATCATCACCACCAAAATTCATCAAAATCCCTCCAGTGATTTTTCCGTGATGCGGTTACAGACAGACAGCTAGACAGACAAAAATTCTAAAAAACTATAGATTTGGTCTCTGTATCGATAATAATGTCAATTTCAATAAGATTTTCCAAAATATATTCAATGTACAAATTCGGCTTAGTTACAATTTTATTATATGTGTAGAAAACTGGTTTTCCTAAAGGTTAGGTCTAGACAGGAGTTCTAAATATTTGTTTTTAGTTGAATTTCATTCAGTATTTAGTTGAATTTTAAATTAAAACTCAATTCGTAATCTCAAGTGCATTAGTGTATAGCTGGGATCCACCGATACTTGCGCTGGATGCACCCAGTTAAATAAACCTTAGGTATCGGGACGTATGTATGTACATATTTGTTAGTCGTATTTTGTAATTTGGTAACCCAATTTAATTAATATAGTAACTTGTCTAATATTTGTGTTGTTGCAACTACAAAATATAAATGAAATATGAATAATCCTACTACCTACTAATATTATAAATATCAAAGTTTATAAAGATGTATGTATGTCTGGATGTCTAGATGTATAGATATATAGATATATGGATGTCTGTTACTCTTTCACGCAAAGACTACTGAGTGGATTTTAATGAAACTTTACAATAATGTAGCTCATACATCAGAATAACACATAGGCTGCTTTTTATCCCGGAAAAATGTACGGTTCTCGTGGATAGATTTGTTTTTGTTTTTGTAGAGGCGAAGCGAGGGTAAGCTGCTAGCCTTAAATGAATATATTATTATTTTAATAAATGTGTAAATTGAATTAAAAATGAATTTTGCAAGTTGCAACTTGCAGTATATTTATTACACACTTATAAACTATTAACATATAATTTGTACTTATTATGCCATTATATAATATATCTATATTTGCGTTCTTTTTTTTACCTAATCATGTGGGAAAAGTACATTCACATTAAGAATATATTATTTCTATTTCCCATTCACGTTAATTAATTTAACCTAACTTCGTCTTTGTTCTGACAACCACAATTAGCATGATCTGAGCTTACTAAAATATATTGTTTCAGACGGACGTTTTTTTTTTAATTTATACTTTTTATAAATATGAAAATTATTTTATTACACATCTTGTTTGTTCTAATAGAACATCCCGTCAACACTGGTCGGTATACGAGTAAATTCATAATAGTTCATATATTTCGTACTTACAAGTCTCTCAAAGCTCATTTAATTTTTTTCTCTCGTGTACTAATTAACGTTTTACATAACTTACGCTAGATATAAAATAATGAATGTTTTGTTTCTTACGCCATTGGAATTTTTTAAGGGTATAAAAAAGCTGGTATAACATAAATTGATGCGGGATCGTATGATATTATAAGATAAAAATCTCAAAGATAAAAATAAAACATGAATTTTCGTCATATCCGATCTCACGGATGACCGATCTCTCCTCTCTCGCCTCCGATGACCGATGTGGGTGTACAAATTGATCCTGTGTTAAGGAACGATCCACACACACTGTAGTGCCTAATTGTTCCTACGTAACATGTTGTCCAAACATCGCTTTGGAATAATGTACACAAGTGCCTTTTAATTATATTAACACATTTTCTCAATCTAAGGTTAAGATGTGGAAATAACACTAACTATTTAAAGTAACTGGTATCGTATGTTTGTATTGTTTTCTATGTATTCAGTCCTTTTTTAACGTCCCACTGCTGGGCGTAGGCCCCCCTTCTAAACGAAGGGGATCAGACCATAGACCATACACCATATAGTCTTTCGAAATATTGCTAGGTTCTCTCAGACATGCAGGTTTTCTCACGATGTTTTCCTTCACTGTAAAACAAGTGGTAATCATGTTGGAAGTGTCACACATGAAAAAATCAAAGGTGCGAGACCCGGAATTTGATCCCGTTTCACTCGGTTTGCCAAGCGAGCGCGTTACACTGGACTACTACTTGTCTACTGGTTAGTACCTACATCCTGTTAATATTGAAGAAGACAGGTGTACCTATATTGATATAAAAAATAATCTAAACCTACTAATATTATAAATAGGAAAGACTTGTGTGTATGTTTGCTTGTACCGAATACGCTCTGGAACTACTGAACCGATTTAGATGAAATTTGGTAAGAAGATAGTTTGAGATCCTGGGAAGGACAAAGGATAGATTTTTATCCGGAAATAGTCCCTTAAGGGGGTGAAAATGGAGATGAAAGTTTGTATGGGAAGGCAACCTAGGGACAAACCCGGGCAAAACGAGAATGAGTCGCTAGCTTTGTATATTCTCATAGAAATTTTTAATCAGCTCCAAGTGCAATTATGGTATTAAATACACATATAATATTTTTTTATTTTTATAGTCTTCAATTGTAAGAATTCCTTAGTATATTGAACGATATTATACTTTGGCCAAGTAAATATGAAATCTTGATCATAAAAAGGGGTATCATATAAAAGTTATTAATATACATACATATAGATCACGACTAGGAAAACACAATAAAACAGGATTCCTTTATTGGCCTATTCATTTGATTTTCAGAGTTATTTTTATATAAACTAAATAAGGTTAACCGAAAAATATCGGGGAAAATTATATCTGAACCAATATTTATTGTAATATTCTGCCCATAATAGACTTACTACAAGTACAGCCGTAAATAGCCGTAACACAACGTTTTAATTATAAATAAGTTTTGACGCATCGTCGACGATATTAATTTATGAATAAATCTGTATTATCCATTATACGTGAAGTATTATCAAACAGTTAATGGGAAATATAAAGCGAAATGAATCACGTCCCATGCTTCATGTTGTGGATGATCGTTAATTAATCTCTTAAAATGATAACGGCGTACTGATAGATTTGTACGGTACATTGCGTTGTTTTGTTAAATGCAATGTGATGTGTAGTGTATAAGTTTGTTTTTCTGTTTTTAAATGCTACAAACAATCACGCTGCTATTTTAGCGGCGAAAGTTTTAGCTTAAATGTTTACTGCTCAAAGGAGCTAGTTAACTATAAGCTAATATTCGTAGGGAATGAACATTACTACGATTGAGCTTTCTTTGTTAAAGTCATTAATTACTCCGCCCTTGTTTCTTAAGGACTTATCTTCTAGCTATATATAAAATTTGCGAAAATCCCTACAACGCGACGGTAAGATCGCGTCGCGTCACTTGCACTTACTAGAAAATTACAAAAAAGAAAATCGTGAATCTTATCGAATTTTTTGTGAAAGCGAAACGTGAGATTGAAGTCAACCAATCCAATCCAATTTTCGTTAATGGGTTAAAAAAAAACAAGGCGCGAACGATGTTGAGTGTTCACCCTTTAACAAGAATACAGCGTGGGAGGCTTAGAATTTAAAGCAATTTTCTCGAGTAATAAAATATTTGCGATATTTTTTAAGAATAAGATAACATTCAATACTCTTATAATATAAAAGTCAAGATAACACAAAGGTAAACTGATTTGGAACCTAAGACTATATGTTAAAATAAGTATAAACTCTTAACATTTCATTCTATAATTACTTCATTCAAATAATTTTTATATGTACTTTTATATACAATGATAATTTGGAACCATCAATTTTAAATTTAAATATATGGCAAAATTAATGTTGTTATATATGTATGTACTCGGGAGGCTCAGAATGTAATTCCTATGAGAAAAAAATATATTTTACAATTATATTATATAAAATATAAAATTGAAACGTATCTAATGGAAGTATTAAAGATAATTTTAGAGGTTTACACGTGTTGCCTGGCATGAGAGTGTAGCCATCAAATGTATGTTTTTACAATAAAACCCAATGGTTTTTTATTCGAGCCTAGGACTTGACCCAGAAACTCGTAATCAGCAGTTAAGATTTAAGAAATACATTCTCGATACCTTTAACAATAACATTATATCAAAGTTTATTGATATCTATTATAATTAATTTGTTTTTTGCCCGGCTTAGCTCGCGTAATAAGCGGAGCGGGGCTCAAGGATAGCCAATGACTAATCTCAGGATGCACTATATGTCCTTGCCAAATTTCATCGAAATCTGTTTAGTGATTTCAGTGTGAAAAGGAAAGAGACGGCTACTTTTAAATCTATAAATGTGAAAGTAGCTGTCTGTTTCCGTATACTATTATTAGCGTCTCACCCTCGCTTTGCTTCGGCTTCGTCCTTAGACAAAACAAATCTACCTCACGAGAACCGTACATTTTTCCGGGATGACATATAGTGTATAGCCTTCCTCAGTTAACCGGTTATATAATGCAACAAGAATTATTCAAATCGGATTAGTAGTTCCCGAGATTAGCGCCTTCAATCAAACAAACATTTTCTTCAGCTTTATAATATTAGTATAGACTAGCAAAACCCTCGGCTTCGCTCGCGCTAAAACTACAACAAAAAAACTTTAAAAACGTAGGTTTCATACAAATTTTTATCCCTTATTTTATGTCCTTATGGGATGAATTTCAAAAAACGCTAAAACACGTATTTATTTAATTGTATTGAAGAGTATTAATACCAAGTTTCAAGAACTTCTGACCATAAATATTTTTTGGGTTGTGTTATAACGTGTATTCCCGTGGGAATGAGATAATTTCCCGCGGTAAAAAGTATCCCTATATGTTGACCCGGATATCCAGCTATCATCATACCAAATTTTATCAAAATCCCTCAAGTGGTTTTTCTGTGATGCGATAACAAACAGACAGACAAAGATTCTAAAAACTATAGATTCGGTCTCTGTATCGATAATAAAGTCTATTTCAATTAGATTTTCCAAAAAAATATTTAAGGTACAGATTCGTCTCAGTTAGAATTTTATTATATGTCTATACATATAATAAAATTGGGACTGGCTATTATCTATATAATAGCCAGTCCCTAGGCACGAAACAATAGCCTTTGTGTTATTAACACCACCTGCGTTAATAATCTATCTGTGTACTAAATTTGATCCAAATCTGACTAGCAATTCAGCATGAAGAAATAACAAACATACACACATATAAACTGTCGTTATATAATACTAGCGACTCACCCTCGCTTCACTCGGGTTTCATCCGAGCTTGATTCCCCATACAAAATTTCTTTCCCATTTTCACCCCATTAAGGGATGATTTCCAGATTATTCTCAGGGCCTCAAACTATCTTCTTACCAAAATTCATCTAAATCGGTTTAGTAAATCCAGAGATTACCCCCTACAACGTCACACGCAAACTCACAAACTTTACCTCTTTATAATATTAGCATAGATTAGTATAGATAATATTATATGTATTGTTCAATGATATATGATATGTAATTCAACAATCGATATATATATATATATATATATATATATATATATATATATATATAATTTTGTCAAATAATGAAGCAACTTGTTTCTCGATATCATAGTCTTACTACTGTACTGTTAGATAGTGCTTAAGCGAGAATCGAACTCAGACCTCACATGTACGTAAAAAGCAGATTTTTAATTAATAAAATATATATTGAATTCTTAATATTGTCTGTATAAGTCATTACAACATGTCCTTGAAATGTAGTGTATGACAGTTCTAACGAAGTTGTATCTCTTGGGCAAACAAAGTTTACTCTATTGCTGGAGTATATTGTAATGCACAACACACGCAAAAATATTGTATCTTAAGAATTATAAAAGTTTTCTCAAGTATAATTTGGCATATCTACAGAATTTCACGAGGCAAATAAACAAACACTATAAATGATTGAATATAAAATGCATTTTGCAAATCTGCTGTGCGTCGAGAGCTCACTGTCATCCGATTGAGGCTTTAGAGAGCAAACACAACATTCGTTTGTACAGGAATTATTGTCATAGAATTGTTATGTTCGGATTTTATTCACATACATTGAAAAATTTACTTCAAATAAAAATAAATTTAGAAAACATATGTATGTATAATCTGTTTCATACGTATGGAAGTAGCAGCAAGTGATTTTATACTCAAAAACAGCATTGATAAACCATGTATTAACAATCTCTTATCTATATACATATCTATATACATATATATACTAATATTACAAAGAGGTAGTTTGTGAGGTTGTAGGGGGGTAATCTCTGGATCTTCTGAACCGATTTATATGAAATTTGGTAAGAAGACCGTTTGAGACCCTGGGAACGATATAGGATACTCTTTATCCCGAAAATCATCCCTTAAGGGGGTGAAAGTGGGGATGAAAGATTGTTTAGGGAATCAACCTAGGGACAAATCCGAGCGAAGTAAGGGTGAGTTGCTAGTGGTAAATAAAGACATACAAAAAGCCAAGACTCTACGTTTGGATTATTCGGTATGCGCGGTTCTAAAGTCTAAACGATGTTTTACTTACAAACATACAGCTTATACTATATGGAATACTAAGATTATTAAAAGAAATGAAAATTATTTTTTGTTATCTTCCCTTGTATTACTATTTCAAATTCTTATATTAAACAGAGATTTAGCTTTTCTCGAAATGTGCATCGTTAAAAAGCTTTTAGAGGCAAAAAATAGAATTAAGATATTTTAGATTGGTTCTTTTGTTCAGAACATATAGTCGAGTACAATTGCTTTGAAACAAAATGTCTTCCGGCGCTAGTTAGCACTATCTCAAGGGGAACAGACATGTACTGAACAGTGAAACATTTTAAAAATGGTTTTAATTTTCGACAAAATGTTGCCTTCATGCTCTCACTTTGTCATATGATTTATATTTTTTGTTCTCTTGCTACGAAACAGTTTTGAGTGTAGTAAATAAACTAACTAAATCTCTAAAATTTAGTTCGGTAAATTTAATATTTTTAATCGATTTCTTAAAACAACAAACCCGCGCGAGGCGAAGGTAAGAAACTAGTATAAGCTTTGAATTAAAGCTTATACTAGTTTCTACCCTTGCTTTGCGCGGGCTTATCTCTAGGTGTCTGATAGTAGCATTTTATTATTTTTGTGCATTACTCCATCTCATAATATACTTAAAGAAGCAACAAACAAACAGACACACATACAGATATACAAACTTTTGCAAATATGTATATATACCTACTAGCGACGTCCCTAGGTACGTTTTCACGGTTAGCTATGTTTAGGTATACAAAAATAGTAGCTTGCTACTCCTAAGATATTCATTTAATTTATATAGCGATTTACCCTCGTTTTGCTCGGGTGCGTACGCCGTACGCGGATTTTGTTCACAATTTCATAGGTTTTAATTATTTTCGCGGAACTCTGATTCTTTTTCTAAAATAGTAGCCTAAGTTACTCCTTATAACATCAGCTATCTGCCAGTGAAAGTCCCATCAAAATCGGTCCTGCCGTTTCGGAGATTAGCCGGAACAAACAGACAGACAGACAAAAATTGTAAAAATGTTGTTTTGGTATATGTACCGTGTATTCATCCATATGCATTTAGTAAAAAGCGGTTATTTTAATATTACAAACAGACACTCCAATTTTATTTATCTGTATAGATAACTACCCTCACCCTCGCTTCGCTCGGTTTCGCCTATGGAAAAACAAAAACAATTCTTTCCCACGGAAACCGTACATTTTTTCGGGATAAAAAGCCTATATGTTATTCCGCGCTATAATCTATCTCTGCACCAAATTTCATACAGATCTGTTCTAGTGTGATTGAGTAATAAACATCCAAACTTTCACATTTATAATGTAAATAAGATAATAACCCAAATTCTGATGTATTATGTAAGATTTATTATAATCCTAAAAGTGCCGTAATCGTATTATTAACTAACTCAACTCAGTATCTTTAAAATGGAAAGACAACAAACAGTAATAATACAAAAAGATTGCCCCAGAAATATGGTAACGAACGATGCTCCGGTGTTTTTTCTCTGCCGGATAACCGATTTTTTGCGTATTAATGTTTTCCTATGTTCAGTTGGCAAATGGAAGGGAATGGTAAGCCTGTTTGCTGACACACCAACGCTTTCAGAGGTCTTCTGAGCTCAATATCTAAGCTTCGCACTGAAACCGTTTTTATCTGTAAATCAAATAAAAACAAACACATTTTCCCTTCCTCAAATCGAATTACACGTTTTAACTCGTTACATATTTCTTTCGATATTATTACATACAAAGACTGGTTTATTTCATCGAGATTTATATAGCTTTGAAGTTGTTATACTCGTATGTTACTATTCCCTTTTTAAAAAGCTATAACTTACAGATTTAATCTTGATTTTTCTTCTATAACAAAGTATAATCTGGACATATACATACATAGTAAAATTCTGAGTCGAATCTGTACACTAAATATTTTTTTAAAATCGTATTGAAATAGTCATTATTATCGATACAGAGGCCGAATCTATAATTTTTAGTGATTTTGTCTGTCTGTCTTTCTGTCTGGGAACGCATCACGAGGTAACCACTGACAGATTTTGATGAAATTTGGTATGATTATAGCTGGTTGTCCAGGTGACTGGTACTGGGAAAATATTTCATTTCTTTAAAATCTATACAAACTGTTAAAATGTACCAAGGGACGAACCCGTACAAAGCGAGGGTGAGTCGCTAGTGAACAAATATAACTGAAATTAAGTTATTCTTTTAGCGGCATCGATAACAATCATGTTTCTCAAATTTTTTTTTAAATTTTTAGAGATAAACAGAATCTCAGATAATACAGAGTTCCCAAGTATTATGTTTCTTATCAAACCTATACTTACCTCGGGCGGGCGTAAGCACATATTCATTTCCATACGAGATAATACAAGCCCCTGGGGCTAGCAGTTCGCTACACGGTTGTGTTATGTGAATTAATGCAAACATTATAGTAAAAGCCTCGATGCTGTAATGATAAAGTTTATATTTATATCATAAAGCCTATTTCCTATAAAACTTTTTACTAGACTTGAACCTTTGCAGCATAAAAACATATATTTTTATTGTATATCAATTTATTAGTTAGGCAAATAATAATGTTTAAAATTTAGACTGTTTCATATACAGTCCTCACAAAATTATTATTATTGGTTTGCTCTCAATATTTTTTAATATAATATTAGTTTTTATGTATGTATGTATATTTAAATAATTTATTTTTATTAAATACTAGCGACTCACATAAATCTATCCCACGGGAACCGTATATTTTTCCGGGATGATATATAGCCTATAGCCTTCCTCAGTTAACGGAATATCTAATGCAAGAAAAAAATTTCAAATCGGATTAGTAGTTCCTGAGATTAGCACGTTCAACCAAACAAACAAACTCTTCAGCTTTATAATATTAGTATAGATAAGAATATATTATAGTTTAGTTTAAATTTAACTATTATTTATTACAAATATCAACTATCCTAAATACACTCCTTTGGTAAACATAACTTTGGGTAAACACCCTACCTTGTCTATAATGCGTGTGGAGTAATAAACTGCCCACAGCCGGCCTGCGGCTGTATATGCCAAATTTAAAAAGTCTCCTCACAAGTCACAGGTCATCATTTATATGTGACATTTGTACGTTTTTTTTAAATTTATAGAAAGTTTAAAGTGCAAGGTTCTATCAGGTAAGGAATCAAGTTTGTTTGATAACAGAGTATTTAATTTACAAAAAACGTATGATTCGTTTTAAGGATAACATCCATCGCGTGTCTGTCCGTCCGTAAGTCTACTACAGCTTATTTACACTTGTCAAATAGATTATTAATTACCCGACTAAGATTTGGAAGAACATATAAAATATAAGTAAAGTTTACAATAGAATTATACCGAATATTACTCCATTATCTTCCTTCGGTAAGTTCAATTTGATTTAACTCATAATGTAATAACTAGAGAACAAAATTAAGGCAAACAAAATGTGTAAACGTAAGAATTACAAGACGTAAACAAAACCGAAAACCAAACATTTCTACTTTGTTTCATTGCATTTGTCAATATTACGACAAATTCGATTAAAACGGAATGTGTTCAGTACACTCGCGTCCCCATACACGCAAACATCTTATCGTCTTAAGCATAAAGTATATAATAAAATAAACAAATATAATATATTTCATTCCTGGGCGGGTATAAGAAAGACTCGACATTATCCAATTTCTGTCGTACAAAGACAATGAGAGGATATTGATGTCGTTCCACTGAATTGAGTTATGCCTGTTATGCTCCTCGACAAAATGGCGGGATGACGAGGCCGATGTTATTTCCGCACAAATCAGAAACAAAAATAAAGTTCACATTCATTACACCATGTGGAGTATTTGGCAGATTGCTAATTGTTTTTTTTTTAATTGCACGTCCTTTTAATGTTAAATTGAATGAATTTACGTGGTTTTTGATTTCATTGCTTCTTTTTACAATTATGTGTATGATGGATACTTAATGATGTTTGAAACTTTAGTAAGACTAGCGACTCGACCTCGCTTCGATTCGGACGAACTCCTTCGACAAAAACAAATCTATCCCACGGGAATCATATATTTTCCAGGATAAAAAGTACCATAGTCTATCTCTGTGCCAAATTTCATCCAGATCCGTTCAGCCATTCTGGCGTGGAAGAGTAACAAACTTTCATCCATCCTCACAAACTTTCACGTTTATAATATTAATAGATAAGCGTATTAGGTTTATATTCTTAATAAAATTATATTTTAATCTAACAATAAGAGACAAGAAGTAAACATCATACTTATATTTTAGATAATCTAATTATGAAATATAAAGTTCAATGTCAAGTCCGTAACGAAAGCTTTCGCTCCAAATATTTCTCTTAAAATTAATATTTGTTCCTATTTAATGAATGCCTCGATAAAATATAGTTAGTATAACAAAGCTTTATTACATTGATGAAATCTTTAATATCTTATCCTAAAACACTAAAGTCAAGATTGAATTTTATTTCAATTTTTAGAGCATTAAATTAAATTAAATTTAATTGTATGAGAACACTCATGAAATATTCACTAGTGAATTTTTAAAACAGGGTAATATTACTAAATACTAGATGTCACTCTTTTTTTTTTTTTTTTATAGTTGGGGAATGCATTTACGCATACCACCTGTACCCCCAGGTGGTTATGTGGGGCTCACCGACTAGAAGAGCCGGTACTACCCACTAAACCCCAACTTTCCCCTCCCCTCCGCCATAGTGGGACGCCGCGGGAACGCTTGCGCATAACTTCCGCGACGCCCCGGAGATGTCACTCTCCGGTTCCTTTCTGCAAGACAATGCTAAACACCACACAAGTTATTATGCACTATTACATTTACAAGTTTAGCAAAGCTTACTTAAAACCTAGAACAAACATTTACATACGGTTTTGTTAATAAAGCAACCCTAAAGAAACCGCAATACTTGCATAACTAATAGTAAGATAATAAATAACGAAAATGTAAAAGAATGTAAGCCATATTGCGATTATTGTAAGTTAACACGTTAATCTTTCAGAAACCGCGCAAATTTCATTAGTAACTTTAACATGGTATTCTTGTGCCTGTGTGAGGTCTTGTGCCCTTATAAATATGTTATGAATTATGATTAAGAGCTTATATTCCCAGCATAAGCTTTTTCTGACTCAAATGGTACGCTACCACACGGCTTTGGTACTTTGGTTGAGCTTTTCTTATACATAGTTTTATTTAAAAAATGTTTCTACAAATACAAGTTAAACACATAACCCTCCTTTGGGATTCGCCGCAGTTGGGTAAAAATCTAATAAATTTGTAAAATTCTGTATCATAAACCTAAGCATTGAAAGGTAAAAAATAAGAACGTATTACATATGAGCATCTGAAATAAAAAATAAATGGAAATACATGTCCACATGTGACTTTCTATTTCTCGCATCTAAGTAACTAGAGGATGACATACAACTTACGTCACGAATAAGACTCGTAATATATTTCTTGACACCGTCATTCCAAAGTGTCACTTGACTCACTAAGCACGTGTATTCGTCATAATGTAATCCCTGACGAGGGCCCTCAGATAACTCTTCACGTTTTCACAGTTATTGTTGAGATTTGTATCTAAAATACAAATGACCCCAATGACCGCTGAATAAAACTTTTCGCTTGAAATATAAAAATATATACATATAATAAAATTGTAACTAAGCCGAATCTGTACATTAAATATTTTTTGGAAAATCTTATTGAAATAGACTTTATTATCGATACAGAAGCCAAATTTATCGTTTTTAGAAGTTTTGTCCGTCTGTCTGTCTGTTACCGCATCACGGGAAAACCACTGGACAGATTTTAATGAAATTTGGCATGATGATAGCTGGTTATCCGGGTCAACTATAGGATACTATTTACTGCGGGAAAATATCTTATATCTGAGCAAAACGTTTTGACGCTTAGTACCCGTCGTTTTTTTTGTGATTTTTTTCCGATGTTTTAATAATAAAAAATATTGTGCTATTCGGGGTGATGTCTTCACCCCATCAAACAAAACAATGATCATAAAAATCGGTCTAGCAGTTTTCGAGTTGTAAGTGTTGAAACAAACCCGACTTTGTTTTATCTATACTTAATACGCGCTAATCTCAGCAATTACTTATCCGATTTGAAAAAATCTTTTTGCATTAGATATCCCGATAACTGAGGAAGGCTATAGGCTATATATCATCCCGGAAATGTACGGTTCCCGTGGGATAGATTTGTTTTTGTCTAGGGACGAACCCGAAGCAAAGCGAGGGTGAGTCGCTAGTATAATATATATATATATATATATATATATATATATATATATATATATATATATATATATATATATATATATATATATATATATATATAGATTTATGTATATAATATAAAAAATAACTATTCAAAAGTTATCAAATTTTACATAAAATGATTTGACTGTTAACTTCTTCTCAGTGAATGGAATATATTGAAATTTTTTTTTTTTTTTACGGGATACGAATTCGAGATTTTTGGCAGTATAACTGAGACACACGTCGTAAGTATAAAAGCTTGTTTGGACACTAAGTGCAACCGGTATGGCAGGTTCTCAAGTCAACACTGTATACAAGTCAGACACTCCCCATCGTTGTGACTGTAATGGACGTTTCGTTCTTTATATTACCCCCCTTTAGCCTGTTGATGTTTACAGCTCGGAGCAACATGTTAGAGCAATGTTTAATTTATAAAGCTGAGGGAGTGAAACAAGAAAGGTAAATTTATTGTTACGTAATGCAACATGCTTTTATATTAATGACGCGTGCTTACATCTGTGCAACCTGTTAAAAGTTACTATACGGTCGTTACGTTGTTAAATCTAATTTAGCGGATTGAATAGCGAAATCTTATTATGTTAGTTTATTAAATCAGAGTTCTGATGCGAGTTTGAAATAGCCCGGGGTTTTATTTTTAATCTCGATTCAAAAAGAGGGATGGTATAAGTTTAGCGTGTGTATGTTTATATCTCTGTATCTGTCTGTGGTATCGTAACGCCCAAACGGATGAAGCGATTTTAGTTATCATTATTTTTTCGTTTGAAAGGTGACTTGATTAACCCTTAACCGCTGACGTACGTCTGAGTGACGTAGGTAACTGCTAACTTTTAGTTTTGTACGCGCATGATCTTGCTCCTCCCAGTACCTTTCTAGGATCCAGTGACGCGTGCACAGTGGGGGTAAGCTGCCGTGCAGTGCACCTCTAACAGGTACATATTGAATCCGTGACGTCTAGGAGACGTATTGTCAGTATTAATGTAGTTTTTTATGTTATAGTTTTGTTATTGTTTTAGGGCTTAAAAGGCGATAAAATAGATTCTAATGAACGCACTTCAACTGCTGAGTGCTCGATATCAAATAAACAGTCTCGAACCAACATAACCAGTTCAAATTTTGAGAATTTTGTAACGGAAGCCCTTAATTTTACGGAATCCGATGATTCAGCAGCTGATGAGTATGAGATGAGCGTCAGATGCTGGCATCAGAGTCTCCAATGAATTCTTTCTTGGACAATGACTACGATGCTCCGGAGGAAACTCCAAGTGAACCAATTCTTGAGTCAGACGCTGAAGAAACTTCAACATCTCATGAATCAATACGAAGGTATTAGGGAAATATAGATGTATGAAGTGGAGAACAGAGCCTTCATCAAGAAACCACTGCACACTTGCTCATAACATCGTGATACTAACGGTAAATGCCACCGTCCCAGCAAAGAATGAACCTGTAAGTTTAAAATATGGCCAAAGTTTTGTTCGGTCGCACCTTGAAAGGCGTTTGGAATCCAAGGCTCTTCTCACTCGTATTCTAGGCGAAGCTGCAATACCTCATGCATTGGTAAAACCTGAAAATGATCGCCTCCATATCCGTACAAACTGTTGTTTATGGTTCAAACAAAAACGTAGAGAAACCTCATAGATATGTCATGAATGTAAGAAATACATCTGTGTGTAGTGTTCAAAATATGTTACAAACACATACTGTTAAAATTTTTTTATTATTTTTATAAAGTGTCATATGATTATTACAATTACAAGATCATATATAAATGTTTAAGTGTTATCAGTTCTATTATAATATTAGACTGATAAGTTAAGTTTTTGAGCCGTTAGAAGAGAGACTATTTTTGTCACCGTGGATTTTTCTATGTTTTTGATTTTGATTTAAAAATAAATGGCTAACGTACAGATATTATTCTATTTTTATTTTATAAATACCCCAGATATTAAGCTTGAAACATTTTAGCAAAAAATAAATATATTATAATACATTAATAGATTAGGGGCATTTAAAAAGAATATAGGTCTGACAGACGTATGTCAGTGTTAATTTAAGTTAATAAACGTCAGTGGTTAAGGGTTAAGAGTGTTCTTAGCTCTATATGTTATATACGAGTATGTATCAATAAAACCCGTTCAGCAGTTAGCAGGCCATTAGCTCTTTTCTAGACGGTAAAAGGATATGAGGAATTTCCACAGATCTAATTGATTCGAAACTTGGTATCCCGTTACTTTAATGACATTGCAACGATTTGGTATCTTTGACTTGATGCTGTAGCGTCACCTGGAACCTGCAAGATACTCACCTCTACTACTAAAATACTGCATAAATATCGTGTGTAGGCTCTTTAAGATGGCCTTAATGGTTCTTTTGAGGGTGCTTTTTAAATGTTTAATTTAACAGTTATTCTTTTTATCTTTCAAACTTCTTGTTAAGCTATGTACTATGTAGATGAAGTAACATAAAATTTGAGCTTTGACCACCTCATAGTATCAGATCAGCCTTCGTAGTTGGTAATCTTCGAAATTTATAACATATGTATAATATGTATTATTTCATTTTTACTCTCCCCCTATATAAGTGTCCCAAAATTCGTATATAAATAAAGAAATTTCATTAATTCCAGTAACGCGAAGCTACATAACTTTGTATTTATCCAAACATTTAATCCTTGACTTCTCAAGCTAGAGATTACGCTGTTCTGGAAAACTCAATATTAGCCCTTCAATATCTTGAATTCAAAATGTAAGACAACTCTTATTGAAGTTAATATCTTAAATTGACGCACATCTTGAAATGGAGAGAATCCCTTAAGTGGTACAATCGAGGGGATTAAAATTTTTATTTTGCATATGTGATTTTATTAACGACTCAAAATGAAAACGGATTCCTTCTGTTTTCTCGATGTACCTGATTTTTTTTATTATAAGAATTAAGTTAAATAAGAAAATATATTATTTTATTTTTGTGCTAACATTTTTGTACTTCAAAAACATCGTATGTATCTTAAAACCCTATAATTATCAAAGTATTTAAGTACAATATATTGGTGCTACTATAGAAGTTAATTAAAAAAGGAATCGTAAATGACTTTGGTTAATAAATAATATGCTGCTAACAATGGAATCCGAAAAGTGAAATAATTGCCATAAAATTACTTCGAAATTTTAATTAAAGAGGAACGCACTTGATACGTTGGAAAAATTAAATCAAGTGATGACGAATGTTGAGTTATATTCCAACTTCTGTGGAATAAAGTATTATCTTCCACTTATATTATAAATCATTGTTAAGCTTATATATACGTACTAATGCCGTATATTTTGCTTTATATTAATGTAAAGCAGTTGCTATGGGCTTTTTTATTTTATATTAGTGACTCACACTCGCTTCTCACAACTCGTTAAGCAGTATTTCTCGCCCGTCATATGAATTGCAATGTTTTACATTTTTTTAACGTTTGGAAATGCATTTAGGCACGAGGTGTGGGACTCACCGGCAAAGCCAGTATTACACACTAAAACCCAACGGAACCTTTCCCGTCTTAATGGGGCGTCGCAGGATTGCTTACGCATTCAACCACGACGCCCCGACGACAGATCTGCCGAAGCAAACCACAACAACCATAGGGTTGCTCCAACGGTCCACTCTACTCTCAAAGAAATACCAGGAACAACCCGCATTACACGCCGCCCACCAAAGTGAGCCGCCTCCCAATGCGTTTCTTGGCTTCGCACCCGCGCCCGGTTGTATTGCCGAGCCCAAAATAGCCCTTAGCCATATTATCTCCATACAAAAAATTATCAATACCAACTCCCATGTCCTATTACTGCATAACAGGAGGATATACCAACAGAGACATTTTTAAATTTTCCTATATTAATTAAATAAGGTTCAATTCAATTCATTCTTCATTCCTTGTATGGCTTTCATTCGTACCACTTGAACACAGATTACTTCGCCAATGTCACGTGAAATGGAGAACATACAAATGCGATTCGTCGTTAAGTATGTAAGTAATTTATTTTATAAATATTTTATTGCAATTAATAAGGTATGTAAAAATTTATCAAACCAGAGCTTAAGTAACTATTTAATAATTTAATGTTCATAAACAAATGTACGATGCTCTCTCTCTCTCTCTCTTCCTGGCTATGTATCCCACATGGTGGTGGGGTCAGCCTCCCTTATTTTACTTCTCCACTTAACTCTATCGGAGACATCGTCTTCGGAAAGCCTGCACTTCATCATGTCATGTGACACTACATCTTTCCATCTAGTTTTGGTCTGCCTCTGGATTTTCGACCTAGGGTAGAAAGTTGTAGTGCCAAATTTCCCACATAGTCAGGCGATCTCCTTTTCACGTGACCATACCATCGTAACAATAAAACAAATGTACGATGCAAATGTGGTAAAGTACTTTGTGAGATTACAACGTTGTTAAAAGCTCTCAATGATAACGGACGTCCAATTTAACGTTATCTGTTGAGTGAAATTTAATTCGAGGATAATATAATTATTTTAATTACAGCTAGCCTAATGAGGTGTGATAGCTTCACGATGTAATGACATCTTAACGAACGGACAAGTTTTTCAGCAAGTATTTTTGATAAACTTTAATTGGACTTACTACGATCGTGACATCTTTTCGATTCAAAATGTTAATTTATTCAAGTAAACGTTTCGTACGCCTATACGTACTTATACCTATATGAATATATGTATGTACATATACACTTGTAGATTTTTTACGATACAATATGGCGTAATTTAGGTGAAGTCCTAAAGTGAAAATAAGGTTTTCACAGTTCTATGTTTTTTACACTTACTGATCTTTATAATTTCTGTATCAAAGATGATTTTTTAAACAGATTTTAAATATTTTTACCTGCGACGGCCACGGAGATGGTAAAGCTAAAAAGTTATTGTGTGTTTATAACCATTTTTCTCAAAAACAGCTAGGCCGGCTTTGAAACGACTTTTTGCTTTGTATAAATCTTATTCCTGAGCATGTTCTTAGCGAAGTTTTATAATGTTACAGACCGTCAGGGAGCGCTACAGTATACACAGTTTCTCCAAAACGGTTATTTTTGTTTTACTACTCAAGTAAAAATAAAGCAATTTAATATTTAAAAAAGTGTATTGCATTTACTATAAATTTACGCACTACAGCTGAATGGACGACGGAATGTACGGTGACGGAATGTTTTTGAATTTTTTTATTTAAAGTTTTATATGTCACAATTTCCCGTCGTGGGTTTTTTAAATTTTTAATTTATATTTTATCCAAAAAATAATAGCTGGTTAAAAGTTAACATGTATCCCATATTTGTAAATCCTAAATTTAAAACCACATCAGTAAATATGTTACAATTACTCTCTAAATTAAACTTCAGAGCACCACAAAGATCTTTTCTCGTAGTATCTACAGCCTGCAGTTCATCGTTTTGTTCTGTTCCGTACTTTAACATTTAATCACTACAGTAACAGAACTACAATTTATTTGTTTCATTTCTATGTGGCAAATACTTCATTTTTAGCTGTCGGCGCTCATAAATATCAATAGTTGGGATGGATCTACCCAGTGTAAGCGTTAATTAGAACATTAATTCGTAAATATCAACCACCGCCGTTTGAATTTGTACCTTATTCATACTACTACCAGCCAGCCAATACAAATCAAAGCACACCGACTTCAAAAAAATCTGTTTAAGTATCTATTTTAAATGAAAACCCCCGTTTAGTTATTTTTTATTTTTCAGTGCCTGGAAGTCGGTTTTATTTTTTTTTTTTAAGTTTTTTTGTCTGTATTTTTATCATCTAATTATTATATGTCTTTAAATGATGCATGTTGTGTTTATCTGTGAGTGGCTATGCATTTTAGATTTATATCTTTAACATGGTTTCTTGTGTATGTATGAAATACAAAGCTGTTGGTGAACATAATAAAGAGAAAAAAATAATATAGTAGGTGTCCGATATACCTACATATAGTAAAGTATAAAAAAATTTAAAAAAGTTTTAAATATATTAAAATTAATAATTAAAAAAAAGCGCTGATGAACATACGATCTCTTACAAATTAAAAAATAATAGATTTATGTTATTGTTGACGCTAATATGTGTCGAGGGACCACAAAGTAACGAAATAGGCACTAAAAGCAGGTCCCCCGACGCTATTAAGGATTATACAAATCTATTTCTTTTTTTAATTTACATGAATCCATTTTGTATTTCGGAGGTTTTGTAGTAAATATAACTATGTGAATTTAACGTCATATTTTGTAAAAAAAAGTGTGTGTGTGCAATTCACACACGGTAGAAGTGAAACTTCAGAAAAGTAACCTACGAGAGAATGAGATGAACATAAAATAAATTTGCCAAATAATTAAAAAACCATTATATGGTCAGTTTAACATAATTAAACCTTATATTACATAATATTATAACCTAAGTCTAATAATAATTGTAAGACTCTGATCCCACAGACAAACTGTGCAAACAGTTTTGTGGGTCCACTTATGTAAAATGCTGTATTAGTAGTACTATAATAATCAAATAAAAAAAAATAATAATACCAATATATAGTATCAGGAGTAGGATAATGGTAAGGTTTAGTTTTTTTAATACCAAGTTTAAAAGTTATTTTACATATATTAAATAACATATTATTCAGTATTCTTTTTCACTTCCCGTATAATGTAGAATATCTCATTCTCTCGCCGGCTTAATCCTATATATTTATGTGTTTGTCTCTTTCTCGTGTCGCATTTTCGTTTCATCAAGTTTCAAATTACAACGATTCTAATGAAGTTTTACCTCGAAAAAAGGTTTTTAAGCTTTTACTGTTTGTTAGATCTAAATGACAAATTGACAATTTTTTTTTTGCAACAACAAATGACAAATTGACAATTGATAAAGCAACGAAGGCAATGTAGATTCAATAATATCGTTCCTTTATATATAGTGTGTGTACTGTGCAGACATAATGAATAATATATGTATACATATGTAGTCTATCAATTCATTATTTGTTGTAACGTCAATACAATGATATCAGATTCTAAACTATGTTCATATATATAAATTTTATATTTATTTAAATGATTTAATGAATGAATGTACATTGTGTTTAAGTAATAAAAACGTTATGGAAAACGTGTAATGGATGTAAAATGTCAAATTGGCTTAAACTAAAATATTTAAACATTTTTTCCGTCCATGTGAAATAATTACTGGTGCGATTAAGCGAAAGTGACACATTTAGTCACGATACAGATTTATTAGTTATTTAAAAATACTTCAAATTGTAAGTAATGAGGACAGTTCGTTACTGTGGCTTATCACGAACATTTAATAAACTTTTTTTTTAATATTTTTATGGCCGTGGCGTATTATTTGCAGCCCAACAACAATTACAGCCATTATGGTAGGTTTTATATTATAATTGTAAAAATGAAGAAAAACGTACTTTACATTGAACGTTTGGGTATGAATGTATATTAACAATAGAGTCAAAAGGTTAGATCTACAAGGGAAGGATGAGTGATGAACTAGAGTAAGATCTCCCTTTGAGATCTAAAAAATGGTCAAATAAGAAATTTGAGGGCTTTCGAAGAATATGTATATCGAGAATGATGTCATTCAAATAAGTGAATGGGATATGGTTTAGCGCTGGGTACTCTATTCTCACCAGCTTCCCCGCAACGGATATTGCATGAAAATATGTATATATGCATGTATGTATGTATGTGTGTATACTATTCCGAATCGCTCTGAGAATTCGTAATGAACAGATAACTATGTATGTATTTCTGAGTTGAAAGCTGTTTCGGATCTGACTAAAACAAAGTAAGGTTTTTGTGTGCCTTCTACAATCATCAAAGTTTATTTTTAATTTAAATAGATCATTCCTTTTATGTTTATGCTATCAGATTGTGCATTAGAAATTATACATTACCTCTATCAAACCTTTTAAAGGTAACTTGAGATGTAAAATTAATTATACATATTTATAATAATAAACGCAATTAAAGTATTCTTCTATGATTATAAAATATATTGTATTATCTAATCCTATACCAAAGCTAAAAAAACTGTTAAAAAAATGTCTTTCTGTCTGCTTATACCGCTTCAGTTTCGACTGTTGAACCGAATTTAAATTGTGTAAATTAACATAGGCTACCTTTTACCATAAGAAAAGTGAAGGCGTCTCGCTTCATAGAAGTTTTATTAGTCAGTAAATACAAGTGAGTATCGAAACAAAGTAAGGGTGGTTTGCTTGTAATGGAATAATTTTGAATATAGCAAGCGGAAATTTGTTAGCTCTCTAAAAATTTGATTCGAACTCAATCTTTTACACAGTATTCGCGAATTGAATGGAAATTATTTGATGTCAAATGCAGTGTCTCGACTCGTTTTACAATTCACCGCCTGTGAACTTGATCTATATTCGATGTGCAGTGTTGGCATAAAAAGTACCTGTGAGTATTTGTACGTACGAGTAGTTTTACGTCGATACTGTACTGATTTTTATGATAGGTTAGTTTTTGCATGCGGCTTTGTCCACACTATAAGTACATCAATAAATCAATAAAGTATGCTACTTCAGAAAATTCGATGTTACGCATGTAGAATATGGAGATGGTTAAATTCTTATTGCTTTTTAACTGAAAAATTTGTTACTCTCATGTTATAGTTTTCACAAAAGTATTAATAGCATTAGTAATTTAATTACAGTGAAATATATTTAAGAAGGCATTATTTTGTTAAGTTAATAGAGTCTTATGTGTCGACTATGTGTGTCAGCAAAGATAGACTTAGATAATATATAAATACTTGACCAGTAAGAAAGTAAGAAGTAAGACCTTACCAGTAAGTACCAGTAAGAACGAATAACGAGTAAGAAATAAAGTTAGTATAAATCTTCTCCAGTTAAAAACAAACGATCTACATACAAATACTCAATAACGTAATTTTTTTAAAACTTATCTTTATCAAACAGGCGTTCATAACAATACTTCAATATTTTGTAGTGCAAATAAGAATTATATGAAAGTTCATACTTACTCCATGAAATTTCGTTTCGCCTGCATTTTCAACACTTCAGAAATCTCATTGGAATGCTCATTGAAAATTAATCTCTCCCGATGTGGCAATAAGGGTGGAAAACGCATTTTTGATAGTAGATTTAGCCTAAAACGTGTGAAAGTAACATCAGCTCTATGTTTAGGAGATAAGGTACATAATCATAAAATTTGGTATGGGTTATAAATTTTGCCGCTAACTTGATATTAATTACGCAGTCTGCGCCCAGACTGGCCGCAAATTGTAATATATTGTACCGCTCGTTATATTAACTGCCCATATAAATTAATCTATGACTGTAACATTACGATGAATCGCTTAAGATTTTTATAGACGACTAATATAAACAATCACGAAATAAAAATTTTCGTATGTATCTCACTATATATTTAATTTCGACTTTCTATCGTTTTACTAGGAAAAAATACATATGTAGTATCACAGTATGGGTTTACAATAACATGAAGTATAATGTTTATTCGACCTCAGCTTTGTAATAAAAGATTCAATAGCAACCGTCGAAAACATATTAAACTATAAAAAGCTCTTGCTAACCTAGTAAAGGCCAATCCGACATCAAGAGGAATGAATTCAATAATCCTCTGCGGTGACCGTCATTTTGTCGGATATAGGGATAGAGCGATGGACGGGAGGGGTAATAATATCTGTAAAAATTATTTGAAGATCGGTACAACTATTTTCAGATTCAAAAATATTTTTTCTTTTATCTATTTTGTTTGAACACTACTAACTGGTACATACATACGTACGCACACACGATCGCACGCTTACACAAACACACGTACACACACATACATAGAAACTTTCGCATATAGATATAACTAGCGCCTCACCCTCGCTTCGCTCTGTTCATCCCTACTTACGTTTTAACGTTTAGTATAAATTTCTCAAAGATGAGATATTTTCCCGATAACCTTTTTTTTTTTTTTTTTTTTTTTATAGTTGGGGAATGCATTTACGCATACCACCTGTACCCCCAGGTGGTTATGTGGGGCTCACCGACTAGAAGAGCCGGTACTACCCACTAAACCCCAACTTTCCCCTCCCCTCCGCCTTAGTGGAGCGCCGCGGGATCGCTTACGCATAACTACCGCGACGCCCCGGCGGCAGGCCTTACGGCCACCTAACCAATGGGGCTGCTCCATAGTCCACTCTGCTAAATCAGAGAAGTACCCGGAGCAACCCCATTAAACCTCCCCGCCCACCGAAGTGGGCACCCCTCAATCGGCTGCAGAGGACAGGGAGAGCGGCAACGACACACCGACACTCCTCTTCCCCTGCAGCCCCACCGCGTCTGCCATCTAAGACGGTGGCAGCCCCGTCAAGGCCGCGGGGGGCAGGGAGAACGGCGCACCGAAATACCGGCACTCCTCTCCCACCGCGGCCTTCCCCTCTACCGGTTACGGGCCTGTTTTCACAGTCCCGCAACCGGTCCCCACCCTCCGGTCGCGAGACCGCCGAAGCGGCTCCGCTCCCGATGGCCGCAACTCCGGAAGCCGAAGCCTCAACGGAGAGCAGCCCCGTCCTGCTTTGGTCCGCGCCGGATTTCTCCGGTACCACCCGCCCTGCACAAAGCGGGTGGCGTTCCCCGATCCGCCACCTGGGGACGCGCCCGGTAGGAGTTGGCTCTCCCCCGGGATTTTCCCGATAACCTGCTGTATTACTAAATTTCATAAAAATCTCTCCAGTGGATTTTCCGTGATGCGGTCACAGACAGACAAAAATTCTAAAAACTATAGATTCGGCCTCTGTATCGATAATGATGTCTATTTTAATAAAATTTTCCAAAAAATATTCAAAGTACAGATTCGGCTTAGTTACAATTTTTAACATATGTATAGACATTGTAGTATTCAGATACGTGTATTCAATTTTAAATAACTATATTAACGTTCATATTTGTTGTAGATTCTCAAGGACAGTAGTCGACAGTAGAAGCACTTACTTACTCTTTGAATTTTTAAAGATTCAGTATACATTTGAAGAGATATGTTTATTTTCTGGATTTAATATAAGTTATGTTCACAACGATCTGTGCCTTTAAATATGTTTGTGTGGGTTGTGTATACATTTTTCTCGTGTTACAAGGACAAGAAGACTTCGCGTCATTCATATTATAAAATATATGTGGCCACACGTATTACTACCTATTCTCGGAGATTGCAAAGTTATTTAACTGTACAGTGTACATTTTTAAGAAAAGGTTCTTTACTTTGATACATTTTCCAATCCTCAATTCCTACTGACAAGACTGTCTATATGAGAATTGACGTTTTATTTGTGCAATATTTGTGACTTAAAATTACTCTTGGACGCTTATTTACTCAAATAAGCATCTTATTGCTATGCTTCCCTTTTTAAAACTTTAAACATTGAGGTAAGAAGCCAAACACATGTGTATGTATGTACATACATTTTGTATGTCGCAGGTCGAGTAATATATAAAGTCTTCATAACAAAGTCACGTTTTGCACTTTATAGCAGCATCGCGTAATACGTCGGCTTAACCCAGTTATCGTATCGGTTGGCATGACGACGAGGTGTGCACAAGCGACTTATCGAACAGGAATCTGATTAGCGTACATTATTTTTACTGAAGACTCTAGATTGGGTTTCTATTTTCTAATGATATTCAAGGAATTGACATATGCCTTTTTTAAAGTTTTAAAGTTTCTTTCAGTTATGATATTTATTGCAATAATGTATCTGTATTAAATCATCAATTATTTTATTTTGTCGATTATTTCATATTGTCAATTTGTTCATTACAACAGAATCTAGGTCTTTAGAGGTTTTTGTTAGTTCAACAGAATGATTGAACTAAGAAACTTGAGCTTAGAAATATATTTACTAGATTTACTCGCGGTTCCGCTTCGTCATAGATACGTGGATAAAAAACTGATATAATAACAAAGCAGAATATAAGTTACTATTTGAGGTTTCGCTTTTATCCGTTTAGCGGTTATTGCTTGGAGAAGGAACACGTTCACTAACAAAATTTCACATTTTGGGACATTAACATACAGCACCATCTAGTTCCATGGTAAGCTACGAGGCTTATGTTATGGATACCAGATAGTTGATACACTGCACATATATAACTTTAAATACATATTATAAATATAAACTCCCATGACTGGAGTACAAACATTCGTGCTCATCACACAAATGAATGCCCTCAGCAGAATTCCAACCCGCGACCGCTGGTACGACAAGTAGAGTCACCACAAAGTGAGCCAAACATGTCGTCAAAATTATAAATTGCTGTAATAATTAATTATGTAAACTTTTATCAAGATCAAGATATTCATGTACACACTTATATTAAAGAAATGAGTCCGTGTAACCTTTACGCATGGCTAAAGTAAAGCTTCTTTGGCGCTGTAGTAGATACCAAAATTAAAATAAATCAAAATATAAATATAATATTTTTTATATGATATAATGATTAGTAATAAATATTCATTTTTATAAATATATATATAAAATTATTGTTAATATTAAATTTGACTCTCACTTCCGCGACACTCATTTTTCCTAAGTCTTGACTTACCCCTCAGTCACGTCTAAAGGAGTTTTATATCAAAAATGTAATCTAAAGATAAAATAATAAGAGTATAATAAAGTTAACACCATGCTATCGCTACACGTTGGCACGTATGGCATTTTAGAATTTTCTCCAAGACATGCAGGTTTACTTACAATGTTTTCTTATACCGTCGTGCGCATGATGAATTTTAAAATAGACATTTTTCACATAAGGAGCCGTGAAATTTATATTATAGGTACTAGTATATAGCTGTGAAAGCATGATATAATAACGAATATTATATCTCTTTGTATGTGTAATTATTCACATACATATATACATATATTATTTGTAATATATGCACATGTAAGTATACAGGCGTCCTGATGTTAACGACTGCCAATGAAACCCGACAATAGCTAGGATCAGACCGACCTACACGTTATTACCCCATTAAACACTCCTTACATTCGAATGTAGACACTATTACATATACGTAAAGTATATTATCCACGTTACCTATTTCTCCTGAAACAGCTAATTCTGAAATGTTAATTCACGGTATTAGGTTCTTCGGGCGGTTAACGAAAAAATTACCGCAAATGAGATTTTATTTACGTTGTAATTAACACACGGTAGTTTAAGTTGTTCTTAGATATACATTTAATTACATACATATATTTGATTACATTCTTTTTGTTTTTCATTTAATTTAAAGATTACATTTCTAATCTATACTTAATATTATAAAGCTGAAGAGTTTGTTTGTTTGGTTGAACGCGCTAATCTCATGAACTACTAATCCGATTTGAAAAATTCTTTTTGCATTCGATAGCCCGTTAACTGAGGAAGGCTATAGGCTATATATCATCCAGGGAAAATGTATGGTTCCCGTGGGATAGAATTGTTTTTGTTTAGAGATGAACCCGAAGCGAGGGTGAGTCGCTATTAAAAATATAACTTCCTAGCGCCTTTACTCATCTTTCGCTCGGTTACATCCCTACGCCCTAGGTGTCTCATAGTAAACTATGTGTTACTCCAGGTATTATATCTGTGATTAAATTTTATCCAAATCTGTCAAGCTGTTGAAACACTGACAAACATACACAAACAACAAACTTTCTCGATATAACAGTAGTTCGATCACCAACACATAAATCGATTTGAATTCAAATCAAACGTTCGTAAAAACAATATTTAAATGAACATTTACGAGTATCCATACTTTAATATTATAAATGTGAAAGTGTGTTTGTTTCTTTGTCCTTCTTTCACGTCAAAACAAAGCGACGGATTGGCGTGATTTTTTGTGTGAAGATAGTTGGAGGACTGGAGAGTGTTATAGGTTATTTTTTTACTGTGATAGATTATTTCATTTCCATAGGAAAACACGTTATAATACAACCCACAATAAATAACAAATCATACCTATGTATACATATAATATTATGTAGTCTATCTATTCCATACTAACTATTAAAACGTACCTAGGAACGAACCGGAGCGAAGCGAGGGTGGGTGAGTTGCTAGTTTATTATAATTATGTACATTAACAAAAAGTATGTAAATTTTTAGTCCAACCAATTTTCTTACTGCTCAAACTTAGTTGCGTTCCGCCTAAGTGTTACGCGCAATATATAACTTAACCGGTTGAAACTGTGGAAATAACGTCAGTTTTGTTGCTTAATCAAATTTCGTTCAGTTCGGCCGAGGGGGGAATTTCATTTCGGGAATTAACGTTTCACTATCTTCATTTTACTGACGTTTTAAGATTTGAGGAGATATTTCCACAATTCGCAACTCCGAAGGATTGTCTTGCAAATCCTTTATGAATTCTATTGTTTCCCTCTCGATTTTGCGTTGCTTTTATTAAAATATGTATTTTGATGTAACTTTTAGAATAGAGATAGAAAGTTTTGAGATTTTATTGTAAATAATTTCTGCGATCAATTTGTAAATATTTTCTTCTGACAATTTCAAAACTGTATTTACCTTTAATATGTATAAAAAAAATTAATTACTATTTTATCCGACTTTATATTAAAATTCTTTAATAAAAACATTTTTTACAGCTGACAAGGTACCACCCGGTTTTCCAACGATTTCACCGCCGTCATCCACTATGGTGGTTGAAGTGGGTCACACCGCGACATTGCCGTGCCAAGCTAGTGGGAACCCCTCGCCTCGGGTGCGCTGGCTATGGAACTCTCTGCCCCTCGACGTGGCCTCTAACCCGAGATATGCGCTCCTCAATGATAAAATGCATGGTAAGTCCTTCTACTTTAAGATTAATCTCTGAAGAACAAGTGCGATCTCATACGTGTCTATTTTTTTTTTAATATGTAATAAAATAGGTCAACGGTTGGAGCGTTGCAACATTATTTAACCTGTCGAGAGTCGCGGGTACACCGGTGTGCCAGTTAACAATTGATTTCTTAGAAATTAACCAGGAGGTGTTAATATATTATGACAATCAACAACGGTTAAAATACCTTTAATCTACAATAGCGACACTATTTAAGTATTTTTCTTGCTTTTTCTTATCTTGTAATTTTTAAGGTAATATAAAGTTTCAATTTAAATTACTATTATATCACATACCAATAAAATTTGAGAGCAAAATATGATTTTTTAAGTAAAGTAAATTACTAATAAATTTGCACTGTAATTTAAATAATGTATTTCACAAGAAAGAAACGACGAGAACATATTCTAGGGACCTTCTCACAAATTGTTACGGATTTTTTACCTCAAAAACTTTTTTCCTTTTTAATAAGAATGTGCTTATTAAAAAAACACGCTTGACGCAGCCGACATGTTTTGTTAAAGAATTTAGAAATGTAGTAAGGTTAAATATCTTTTACTGTGTTAGGTAGGTACAATATCCTAAATAATAAATTATACCCAATAGACAATTTATAAGGTAAAAGATATTATTTACTTTCAGATATAAATATAATTTTATATTTTTATTATATAAAATTATAATAATTTAACTTGTGCTTCATAAAATGATTTTAATATAACATCCATTAAAATAACGAGCCCTTTCTTCTAAATGAGACGCGTATCATATACATACATATATAACCAACTTCACGTTTTCGAATAGAATTTATAATAATATTCAGTATAAATATTTGTCAATTATAGCTCACATAATAGAAGCGCCTACTAATATAAATAATAACGTTAATTATAAGAGCTTATTGAACTAGCACTAAAATAACATTTGATCTAACACTGCACCGGAGCACATTACGAGGCATAACGAATTAATGAACTTTTTTCCACTCAATGAAGTGGAACTCATTTCTAATCTAACGCTAAGTGACAGCTTGCTGCCTCGTTGACCGAAATAATGAAAAGTTCTGTAAAATTTTCTTTATTAAATTTCAACTTGTTTCATCGACGCCATCAATTAATTACATTTAATTAGTGTGATGAGGTATAAAAAATGCCGTCGGGACGAATTTAATTTTGGAATCTTAATGAAAGTTCGTCTGCTTCTTTGCCCGCGATGTGATAAGGCGGAGACGGGAATATATTAATTATATCAATTTGGTGGGATATGAGCTTAAAACGCGATCGAGTTCTTTATTCCTCTCGCTTTGCACGATTCATTTGTTAAAACTTAAATGTATAAATAAGACAAAATGTTATTATAGTCATATTATTTTGATAGGTTTATCGGTATGATAAACAAAGTGTCCGACGTAAAAGTCTAACACTTACGCCCTATGTCTATATACAATGATCTACATTTTCTGTAATGATTAGGTAATCTAAACTTAAAGAAATATATTTTAAGACATTTTTAGGGTTCCGTAAATCAGAAAAAACGAAACCCTTAAAGATTCACTTTTTGTCCATCTGTCTATTTGTGGGATAAAACCCTTTTTGTCAAGAACGGATAGAGGTACAAAGTTGAATTAATATTAAGTACTCAGATCTGCAGTACCTTGGAGCTGTGAAAAAATTCAACTTTTAAGTCAACGCAATCAAAAAATATGGCTGTTTATGCCACATTTTGACATTCTCAAGGGAATCAAAACCTATAGAGTTCGTCCCGTTGACCCAGAATCATGAAATTTAGCAAGAAGCGTACCGTAAATTTGTTCTTACATCGCACAAAAAACAAAATTTTTGGCGAATACAAAATTCATTTTAATGTTTCATGCTGTGGAACCCTCAGTATGTGAGTCAGACTCGCACTTGTCTGATTTTTTATTTTTATCTCTCTTATCTTCCCTTTGTTGAGTACAAATGGGAAGTCCGATTCTATACTAAGGAGATTATGGCATACCCTATCACGCGTGAAAATTGCGGGTTGCTGAACTTTACATGTCTTTCAAAAAGTACTACGATAGAATCTTTCATATATGAAGTTTTCCCCACGATTTTCTTTTATTACCAAGGTGTAAACATGTTGAAAATGATTTTCACATCAAAATCTCTGAGGTTTATGACCCGAGTTTTAACCACTTGGCTTTTAACGAGTACGTTACCACTGGACTACTACTACGCTATATCTACATACATATATATTACGTTTTCTTCAGATTGAAAAGTAATATAGTGCTACTTGAGCAATATATTAAACTTAATCTACGAATAAATAAATAAATTCACTTAACCATTTTCTACATAAAGTATAGAAACTTGCTAGAAAAATAAATTACATAATACAAAATGAAATATAAATAAATCTAACTGAAGCGAACTCTATATTTTTATAACCAAGTACATATTTATTTACCTCACGAGTTAAATGATATCCGCAACACCTCCACTAAGGCGTCAACGATCCCCATATTCGTGGGAACAGTAATAAATTCAATTTTAATACTATTATGCACTTCGCAAGAGGTAAAAGTAATTTAAATTCAGTTAGAGCAGGCCCACGGAGTTGCCTTGGGCTCTTTTAATCTCATTAATTTTAATTTATTCGAGTGGATTATTTCTTCGGTCTCCAATATTTCATAGAGCTTTATTAATGGCTTGTATTAGGTTGAAGAATTCGCGTTACGGCCTATTACTTCAAAAATTCTTAGACGATCAAAGATAGATTTGGATTTAATGTTGCCTTAAATTGGATGAATTACGAATCTTATCAATAAATTAGAAAGATTGACAAATCGCTCTTGTCTTTCCCGAGGCCATCGCGATCAGGTGGTGCCTGTAATTCCATTACAAGGGTTATTATTTTGGAGTTAAATAAGAAAATCGTGATAAGATACGTAATGTTTTGGTAAGCCTACTTGTTTTGTTGACGACTTTGAGAATAGATATCCGTTTACTTATTTATAAAATACTTTGTCTAAATCGTTAACTGAACAAATATCACAATTATGTTAGAAAAACAAATGTTTAACTTAATCCAAAGCTCTTATATTTATTTGCTTAATAAAATTGCATATATTTTTTTGTAAATATAAATTTTCCGTTATTAGTTCATATCATGAAAAAGCTCGTCAATTAGCTTTAATATTAATTTAAAATTCACATTCGTAGTTAAATTTTCATACGTTTTTATTACTGCATCAAGCTTTAATAACGTTAATATAGCTTTTACTGAGTTGTATAGGATATTACATACATATATATAAATAATATAGTTTCTAAGGCAAAAAACGCGAAGTCTTTTCTTAGTTTTTTACATATTTGAGGAGGAGACAATATAATAATCCGTACATACTATAAATCAAAGGGCAAACCCATTTCTTGTACAACAAATAAATAATGTTTCTTTAATAACGTCATTGCTAAGCTTTACCCGAGTTATTAAATTAAACATATAACGACTAGGAATTAAGCGCTTAACCAGGGCCCTTGGACACAATAACTGCTATAACACTTTTATAGGGAATTATTATTTTATCGTCTGTTATTGCGCGCCGCGTGTAAATTATATGCGGAACAAAGACAGAGGTTTTACGATCTTCACATGGCAAAATTAACAACTAAACTTGGCCGGCAATAATGCGGGACGTTGATATAGTACAGCTAACTAAATGGAAGAGCCAATGGTGAATATTATATAGGCGGTTTATTAAATGTGAATAAATTATTCACTTTTGTTAAAAGAGCCAATGAGAATGAAATTGAAAATGAAATTATATGTACATAAATGTTTTATTAACAAAATTAAAGTGCAATAATATAAAGTAATAAAATAAAAGATATTATTTTCAAAACACATGATATTGGTTAGTACATATTGTGATATAAATTATAAGTTTGTGTTTAACATGATTTCCTATCAATTAGTTTATATTTTTAATCCCCGATGCAATAAAGGGGTTATATCTTCTACGGTGCAATTTCAAAGGTACCTTTACATATTTGGAATTTTTATGATTCTATTTCTTCATTGATAACAATAAAAGGTCAGGTAAATAAGTTTAAATCATATCCAGCTTGGCTAACATGTTTTATTCGCCCCAGATCTGGGTAGATGTACAGCCGTGATTGCGGCCTACGGAGGGAGATTACAATTCATTTGCATACAAATGCCGGGTCCCTCCAAGTTTGAATGAAACGGTATGGTCGACTGTTGTTCTAGCAAAAAGCAGGTCTTAACTCGTACAACAATAACTGTAGGATGGGCGTGGTCAGGCTTGATTGAGATCGTATGTCCTCGGGCACGCCCCGTGTCGCTTCCAGAACGGACTGTTTTTCTAAGTCTTTGTAAACTTTACTATAATCACACACTGGACAGTAAAGCTGAGGTTTTCGTCGACTTTAGAGTTGTAATGGGATGTTTTGATTTAATTATTCTAAGAAAGTTACGAGAAATGTAAATTGAGATTTTGGACGCTTTTAATGTTTTATCGCACTGTAAACTAACTACTTTTCGTATATAAGTCTAATACTATTCTTATTTGACGATTTTTTGATAAATTTGTTTAAATTTTCAAGTGTTTAAGTTTGAGAAACAATATTTTTTTCGAAAATATCTTTAAATACTACACGCCAAAGGATTTTATTGCAGTATTATACATCTAATTTCCAAATTAAGGAAGTAGTTAAACGTATTAGCTATTACAATGTTTTCGCCAAACAAACGGCCTCAGTCACGCGTCTTCAAAAAAAGATGACAGTTTCACATGAAAAAAAATGAGAGCCCTAATCGCAAACATGTCAGAGCCGGTCCAAATCGCAGGCGCTACCCCGGAGGGTTTGCCAGTAATCAAATAAAACAACTGTGTTACGTGGCGGGACCCGGGGATTACCTACAGTAAGCCACAGAATGTGGGAAACTAAAATAAAAGCACGACGCATTCGCCTGTATTTTATTTATCGTAAATGCCCAAATGGCTTCCACGATTTAACCATTTGTCACATTTGTCGCACCAAGGTGATTCCTCTTTGCGTTATAAAGAAGAATTATTTTACAGAAGCGCGATTCACGCGATTTATTCTGGTGAAATTTACATTTATGTAGGTACATATTAGTAATATGTATGTTAATTGTTGAATGTAGTTATATTTATTTTATCATTAAAATATTCTTGTAGGTGAAATTCTGAAATAATAAATTACGTTCGTATTTGACTATTATTATAAATAGTTCATTGACAGCATTCTTTGATAGTAAACACGCAATTTTCCTTAATAATTAAATGAATGTAGTTCTTTACATGTAGAATTGGAAGCAGTATTAAAAGTCAGGAAAAAAAGAGAATATTTTTTGTGCGTCCACTAAAGGCAATCGCAGTTTTTATTTTTGACAAGGCAGTTCGCAAGCGGAGCGCTCTTGACCCACAAACAAACCGAGCCAATTGTATCCATTGGCTTGCCTCCTTTTTACTTCAGAATTTTTGTCTGTTTTAAATTCAGAATTTTACTACTGTCGTGTTTTTCTGAAACACCTTTATGAAAGAGAATTTTAAAATAAAATGACTACGAAATTGTAAAATTAAAAATAATTCAAACATTTAATAGTATGTATAAATATTAAATATATAATTCCTTTAAAATTTAATTTCAATTAAACGAAATACATGAAACTTCTTATACGATATTGTTAAGTCGTACTTTTGTGCTACAATCCTTAGACAATCGTTTCTCGGAATATATGTGAAGTAGAATGAGATTATACTCAAATAAAACAAATCCTACATTGCTAAACAAAAATCTTTTTCCCCTCCACTTCACGTCTGATAGAACATATAATATTCAAGGGTAGTCATATTATTCGCGCATTACTTTTCAATTCATCATCCCTCGCTGAGAATTGATACCCATAAATTTTTCCGTCTGCGCCTTGAGACGTCTTCAGGCTGAAGTTCCACATATTTTATAGCAACAGCAAAACAATTACGGGTGAAGTTCTCTAAATATGCGAGAGATCTCTGACTACACTTGAGCAGATTTCACCAAGAATATCTATATATTTGTATAGTCCCATACAGATAATTAAAATGATCTATCATACATTTTGTTATATTTTGCAAATAAAACTCAGACTAATATATTATCATCAATCATAGTCGAAATTTATATAAAAGAGACTCGCAAAGCGTTTGCAGATAAGAATAAGTAATTATTATAATTCCGGCAAGATATTTCGTGCTTAGTGGACAACATACCTAAATTTATTCGGTCGCGCCAAGAGACTACCATATTTTTACAACACCTTCGCGATATTAACTTGAGATGAAATAGTGTATAAAACTACATTTGAGAAAATGTGAACTTATATAAGTGGGACTACACAATGGAAGAAGAAACGTTGAAATTCGTGACATTTTTTACAAGCTTTTATTTAGTTTCACCTGTCCAGGTGTGTAATGGAATCTTGTAAGTTAAATTTGATCCACTTTCCAGTCTCCGATTGAGCTGAAATTTGGTACATTTGCTTAGTTCCCAAGACAATGCAATATTGTATTATAATTATAAATTATTTATAATTTTCGTGTATAGAAGTAAAAAAATATCTATTGTAAAACACTATTATTAATTGGGTGGTGCTTTGTAACCGTGTTTTAATCAAACCGAAAAATAGCGGGTTAACTAAATGTGTAAAAAGTAGTGAAAATAAGTTGTATGTGCAAAAGTATGCAAAATAATTATTTATTATGTAAAAAGAAATGTTTTTATTTACATTGTAACTTAAAATCTGAATATGACAATAATGAAATAATGTTTGATAAAATATTCAAATTTTATTTTTCATATAAAAGTGAGTCTGTTTTCATACAATATTATATTATAGTTATATAAAATATGTACGAGCTCCTAACAGCGGCCTTGTACCTAAGCGTAGTAGATAGAAAAACATATGAATAAGTTAATAACATATGAATTGTTATTCATACTGTAATTAACGGATTTTAAAGAAATTCTGAATAAAGTTATGTATCCTAAATAATAACATAGGCTAATTAGTATCGATGAATCTACCAAGCAAGCCGCGGGAAGTCGTAACAATAGGGTAGGTAGGAGTGTTGAAAAGGAAAATAGCCTATATTTGCAAGATTTAATACTTATTATTTAGAATTTGCACTATACCTAATCATATCAAGCTGTAAAGACTTTAAATTTTAACTTACTTCTAAGTATTTGTATCAATTTCGAACTTTATATATATAAATATCAAGATACCTCCTATGTGGGATTCTGATTGCAATAAAATATTTTGATGTGATCTGATGATGGATTCATGGAAAAGTGAACCTCTTTAATTACTTCAAGAAAAAACTATAATGGCTTCTAGTAAAATTCGTACATTAATATAGACTAAAGTCAGTCAAAAATTTTTCACTCGTTTGAACCGGGTTTATTGTTTTCTTAGTTGTTTGTTTTATTAGTTTTGTAGCTATTGGATTACTAAACTGTACTATTATAGGGGAATACATAATTTATATATATATATATATATATATATATATATATATATATATATATATATATATATATATATATATATATATATATATATATTAGATAAACAAAAGGATAAAAGTAAGTAATAAAATTATAAATACTTTTTCTTTATATTTTAGCTGCTTTAGATTTAGAGTTAGATAGGTACTACATATTATGTTACTCGATTCCACAAAATTAAAATTTGTGTTCTCCCGTTACCTACTAGTGGTCATGCGAACTATACTTTATATGACCTTAATTGATAAATGCGATTTACACATAACAGTAGGTTCTCCCATAGCTATCGAAAGGCTTATAGTGAGAGTTAATGATATTGCAATATAAAGAAGTAAATACGCAATAACCAGCTCACATATCGATACATTATTATAATTATGTTTCTATTTAATTAAATTGTCTTCGTAGCACAATAACGTGTACATATGTACATATATCTAATATTCCAAATGTACTGCCAACCGCAACTTGAGTAGTTTGCTTTCGTTACACTGTACAAACGGCGTAATAGGTACTTACTTAGTACGTCTAGCGGTATGGTCACTATCTCGACATGTAAACCTAACTGAAAGCCATACAAAGCTGTTACCTATTCAAAAATGCGTAATTCAATATTAGAAAATACTGCCACTTTTCATGACTCTTGGTGAAAACTTTCTTCTCGAAACTTTCACGCCCGAAAATAAAGTGAAAATTAAGTACAATGTGTCCCCATATAATTAAAAGTTACAATAATCACTAACGGCTTCACCAAAGTGTATTTGTCGTTCATTATTTTAAATATATAGGCAATGTCGTATCATTATCTTCACACGTACATAATTCATCGTAGCACATCCATATAATTTCCCAAACTACAAACACAATGAAAAATGACCGAATGTGGCGTAATCCCTGAGTATACATCCCCTACATTGACAAAATGCGTCAACAGGCGGCGGGGGGTATAATTAAAAGAAAAATAAGAGCTATTCATAAACGTCCACCGGAATAGCCGGGTCGTAGCGGCATTATACCCGACCAGTTAAGCCAGACCTCTCTCGGTTCCTTACGTGTACACAGTTACAAAGTAAGATGCTCAGCACAGTAGATTTCCATGGGTCAATATTATTTAGTCGGAGATGCTTTACCACGGAGGTCCGTTTAATCTAGCTCTTAGGTCGGCACAGGAGGCGAGGTTTACTTTACGCCAACGCGGTTGATAAAGTGGTTACACTGATCTCACGGGGACACTTATGAGACTACTAACTCCTAATGAATGACATGAATGATTGTTGCGTGTACTGATTTATGTTGGCCAAGCGCAATCTTAAGCGTCGACTTTGAGCATTACTCGCGTTAGGGATCGCACTAAATCCTTAATGAAACGTGTGTCATTGTGGTCGTAAAATAATACGCAAGTCAGAATATATAAATAGAATAGATATTCTACTGTTGTTCGAAATGAACAGCAATTTATTAATGTTAATACGTTTAAATAATAAGGCTTTTCTATAAGATCAACTTCAACTAATGATGCAAATTTATAACATTTATTTTACTTACTTTGATAATAGTGGTTAGTTATAAGTAATAAATTATAGAAACCATAAAGAAAATGAATAGTTACGGTATCACGCCAAAGATGTAAAAACCTTCAGAAAACTGTCAAAATCGTTGAAAAAGTCAGCATTCAGAATTCCAAAACTCTTAACGTCCGATCACCGTAATTACATTTCCTTTGTACGAAGCGGGAGCACGTTGTTTACAACTCGATACTTTTTTCTCTTTGACAGTTTGCAATTTGTGTAAGTTTGGCGCACGTCCGGCCCATCGATAAGCGCATACTAAATCGAGCGGGTGAAAACTATACGTGCTTCACACTTATTCAATTGAGCCAGTTCAAATGTGACTTAACTTTGAGTATGCATCTGTGCCCCGCGGGGAAATTGAGAATTTCCCTCGTTTATTACATAAGGATATTATTTGTAATTGTTCGTGTCGAAAAATTCGTGAGTTTCTCGAGAATTTGCAAAAGTTGAGAGTTCTCTTGTTATTGAAAATTAATAATTATTATATCGCTCGGGTTCGCCTCTAGGAAAACAAAAACAAACCTATCCCACGGGAACCGTACGTTTTTGCGGGATAAAAAGTAACCTATGTATTATTCCAGACTATAATCTATCTCTGTGCCAAATTTCATCCAGACCCGTTCACCCGTTCTGGCGTGAAAGAGTAACAAACATACACACAAAAATACAAATCTTTCCTCTTTATAATATTAGTATAGATTGAATTCAATTACTTTTCTTAACAAAATGTACATGATGTCATGTAGAATGTAGATACCTACAATGTTTTCCAAGTCAAATTGATACCTTGTTTTTCAAAGTAGATGCTATATAATCTCAAAAAATATACATACCTGCATTTCAATTGAAGATTATTCGTTATTTTAACTAAATTTAACAAAATAAGTTTGATTCTATTGTAAATTTTAATATTTCGATTTTTTGTTAATTTTAGTGTCAAATTCAAAGATTTTATTTTTAAGTAAAAGTACTAGAAAAATGTAGGTTTTGGTATTACATACTTATTTATTTTTTATAGAAATATTATTATTCGTTCATTTATATCGTATTTATTTTTTAAATACACATTTTCATACCACATAGGGTAAAGAAAAATTAAATAAAAGCTAATAATTATTAGGAATAATAATTATTGCATTGCTTTAGTGATTTGAGACAATACAATTATTCTATCTAAAGAAGATAATACTCAAACAAAGAAAGCCCCAAGACAAAATCCTATTTGCTTTTGTTCCGCTGGAAATGTCTAACGACTACTAATGTTGATTAATACTGAGAAATGCATTCTATTCAACAATTTCAATATTTCAGCAAAAACATAAAATGATTTTAAGTCGACTTCCGTTCTGAAATCACAAAATCTTTTAATAATTGTTAGCTTTATATAGTTAAGTCGGTTTAAACGGTCACGCGAACTTCATTGAATTCGCAGTAATGTATAATGTACATACATAACTATATTATGCTACTTATATCGCATAGTCGCGGTGTTATTCAAATATCATTTCCTTACGATGGTCGTTTACTAGCACATAAGTTTGAAACTTTAATGCCGTATGGAAAACTTAACTCGAATATAAGTGCGATTGTTTTAAGTTTGAGGTAATATCTTGCTTCTTGTTTTGGGTCGAGCCTTGTAACTTCGTCTTGAATTTTTTTTATTTGTTTCGTTCATAATAAAACGATGATTTTCAACATGACATCGAAGAATAGTTTTCTTTGTAGTATAAAGAAGCAAGAATTTGTTTATAAATTCAGTTAATAAAGTAATTATTCTAAAACTTCATGTATGAAATTATAATACACATATACATATATTATTACCTTTTAAGGCTATTTTTAAAGAAATGCGAGTGGGTGAAAATTTTTAATAGATATAAATTAACAATAATAATATTTAAATGTAAAAAAAACATGCAATTATCAACATCTAAACGTGTTAAACAAACTAGTTAATTAAATGAATCACTATTTAATTAATTTTATGAGCAGGTCACGTGTTAAAATAATACTCAATTAGTAACAATGTATTTTAAAATAACAAATTAATATATTTCATTTTAATTAAAAGAGAGACGGGTCAGTCTCTGCCGTGGCCATGATTACTGTAAAGTATTCAAAACTTCGGGAACCAAAAATCAAAATAAATCCGCGAAAAAATCCAAAGAGATAGTTTTATTTGAAATGTGAAATATTCGCGGTAATCTAAGAATGTATTATACTCACTTCAATTCAGAACTTAGAAAACTAATTGAACAATGTTGATTGAGACGGATACCCCTAATAGATTGGCAGTTTCCGTAGCTTGTTAGTTCATCATCGTGACCTGCATACTCAAGGAGCATACACTCAGAAAGTTTCTTCTTTAGACTTAGAAACAAAAATGTTTAGTTATCTGAAGTATACTACAATGATGTCTTTATTTGCAGGCACCCTGCAAATTGTGAAGAGCGAGGAGGAAGATCAAGGGAAGTTTGAGTGTGTCGCCGAAAACGCCATCGGCACTGAGTTCTCCAAGCCCACTTCTTTGTATGTTAAAGGTGAGTCACTTTAAAAAGTTTTCTTCATTAAATTGTCTAATGAAACTACGCATATATAAAATAGCCTCCATAGAAATTTCAAATGTTCACATATCGTTTGAAATTTAAGCCATGTAAAGCTCTTTATTTGAAGAATCTCAAGAAGAAGGAATGTTTGTATTATAATAAATAAATCTCAAAAAATAATAAACTATTGCGAGACTCTTAAGATATTCAATAAATAAATAAATAAATATGCTGGGACATTAACACACAGCACCATCTAGTTCCATGGTAAGCTACAAAGCCTGTGTTATGGATACCAGATAGTTGATATACTACACATATATAACTTTAAATACATACATATTATAAATATAAACACCCATGACTGGAGTACAAACATTCGTGCTCATCACACAAATGAATGCCCCCAGCGGGACTCGAACCCGCGACCACTGGCGCAGAAAGTAGAATCACTACAAACTGAGCCAAACGTGCCGTCAATAACACTTGAGAATAATTGCTTACGTAAATAGAACGGCAATTTTTATTATTTGTTCATTCGTTATTAGTGATACGTTTCTTCGTGAAACTTCTTAGATTATATTTTCAATAACGCTCACGTTCACTAGTATTCAAATTTTTTGACCGAATTCAAAATTTTAGTAGGTCTATTACATATTTTTAAATTATCAATTACATCAATAATAAAATAAAGAATTTACCCCTTATGATGGAATAATTTACTTATAAGTTACGAAGTCGGTGTACCGCTTCTGTTAAATAGATATTTACAAAAATAAAAAACCCGACTGCGTAAAAAGATCCTGCGAACTAAAAAGGTGAAAACAAGTTGACGAAGGCACATTTATTATGCAGTCGGAGACATACACACATGCAGCTATTATAAAACATTTTTATTTTTTTTAATTTGTTGTTTTTCAGCATTTCTTATTCCAAGTTATATTTAACCACTCGATAGGTTTGAGGAAAAAAAATGTTGAAGACATAATATGGCGCCAAAAATTAGCCATTTTAATTTTTATAATTTTTATATACCCAGTCTCACTTTCACACTTAGGTCAAATTTAACAATGACAACTCTCAAGCTAAAATCGATTAAGCCGTTTAGGCTATAGATGCCAAAGAAATATGCATACATACATACATACACTCGGAAAACATAACCCTCCTTCTGGCGCAGTCGGGTAAAAACCAATCCACTGCATGGCCAGTTCTATTTGCACCGTCCTGCAGCTCATAAAATCGTTTGGTATGGCTTGGTTTACCAAAGCGTGTAGAGTAATTTATATTTATTGAACCAAAGATAAGCCCACTCTATATATCATCTAACGTAATTGTTACGTATTTCCCATTTACAGTGTTGCACACTGAAAAATTTTTATTCCATTTTTATCTCTCCACAATAAACCCTGTGAATTCTTTTACTTTTATTGTGTTTTAATTGAAATGTGTTGACATCTTAAGATGTAATAAAATGTACACAGTTTTCCTTATTTGTGTTTACTTTTAATGTATATTGTACAGTTTCAATCAATTCAAACTATTTAATATCATTGATCCTAATTACCTTCTCTGAATGAAGCAGGCTAATTAATACCCAAGGTTATTGGTTTTTGTTTATTTGTACACGCTCATCTCTGAAACTACCAATCAGATTTATAAAGCCTTTTATAGCCTATGTAATTATACAGGATATACTAACATCACGTTATGATCCTTAAGAGAGTAGGACATGTACATGAGTAAACAACGTGAACGCATCCGCAAGCAATAACTAGTCATTTAACACACTCAAAATAAAATCAACATAGGCATCAAAAGGGGGTAAGTTTGAGCGTCGATAAATACGCTCATAGATTTGAGGCAAAGCGTTCATCAAGTTTACTTTAGTCCATAACACGCAATTTGAAACGGGGGCACCCAGTTGGCCGCAAACACTCATATGTTTACAACCACCGCTGTTACAGCGCTGTTCAAAATTACATATGGGGGTCGTTATTTTGCACTGCAGCGCTTTATTATCAGGGAAAGTAGGCTGCGGTGAGAATAATATTCGCAGTATATTCGCATGAGATAGCGTCGGTACACTAACTATCTCGCTTCAGATTGCCGTGACTGATTGTGCCTAAGTGGTAACAATTTATAAGGACGTAAGGAGTCGCATAAGTTGTTCAACAAATGTTTGTTAAGTGTCTATACTAATCATTGATATTTCTTGATGTAATTGCTGTATTTTTTTTTGAACTTAACTTAATCTATATTCTATATATGTATATAAAAGGCAAAAGTGATTGACTGATGTATCAACGCACAGGCCAAACCCTTGAGTCTAGAAAATTCAAATTTCGCACACCTATTCCTCATATGACAAGCATCCACTGAGGAAGGATTTTCAAAATAAATCCCCAAAAGGGTCAAATAGGAAATAAAAAAAAATTTGTATGAAACTTTTTATTCCTTAGACATATTTGCATTAAATTTCGTATGAATTGAGTACGGCAAAAATAACGAGTTACGTATTTCAGCGTTTTTTTTTTAATTTAACCCCTAATAGGGTAAAATAGGGGATGAAAGTTTTAAATAAACACAAGCTAAACCCTTAGGTCTAAAAACTTAAATTTTCGCACATGGACTCCTTTTATGACGTAGGCATCCACTAAAGAAGGATTATTCAAAATTCAACCCCTAAGTAGTTTGAATGCGAGCGAAGCCGCGGGTTCTGCTATTATTTACATAGGTAAGAGGTACTGTGATAATACTATTGTAGTATTAAAATGTTAATTTATCAAATACAGACTAAGTTTTTACTTAAACGTCACCTTATTTTAATGAAAATTTACTACGTACTACATCTTTTCAGCTTTGCGACAATACTTTAGTATCTTAATTAAAAAAAAAACACTGTACCTAATAGTATATAATATATTGTAAATGCTATGAATACGCTTTACAAAGTGCACTTGTCGAGTCCACTCCGTGTAATTGTTTGGGACGTTCGAATTAAAAGCGTCCAGCGGGAACAATAACTACCCATAGTTATATGTTCTGATTGCAAAAAGTACTTTTTTCCGAATATTTTCTCAACATGAATATATAAAATGTCAATTTTTAAATCAATGTATCCGTTCAGAATTTGTTTACATTTCATAGTACAGTGGCTATATGAATTCGTCACAATTTATATAACCGCAATATAGTATTTTTTATATAATATGCGCAGAAAAAAACTTCAGACGCCCTTTCATGTTAATCAAAAAATACTTTAAATATGTGTAAGTTGATATAAAATCATATGAACTTACGCGTCGTCGCATAATCTTTTATTTTAAGGTTACATCATGAACTGTGAATGAATTGTATTCTTTACATTCATATTTCTCCAAAGTTGATTTCGATACAATTTCCTTCTCCCAACGACGATACAGGACATGAGATAATACATATATTTAAGCATTTTTCATTTTGTATTGTAATGTCTATTATTAAAAATAGTACCTACAACAGGCATTAAAAGGACTATTTAAGGCATTCAAATTACTTTTTTTTAAAATATTTACCAATAAAGAAAACACAACAAATGCGTACGTTCTTTCAGTAATCATCGAACCTACGAATTATAAGCGCCAAATGAGAACGTGACATTGCAATCGCAGCAACAGCTTTGTTCGTCGGTAAATTGAAATGTATTGTCAGATTTTAACGATGAACGAAATTGAAGTAAAGTTTATTTAGGTTCGTCGAAACACTTAGTGAAGTTTAAAATAATGTATTTTATTAACTTTTGTCAGCACAAAAATGAATGTTTTTTTTTTTTTTTATAAGATTCAGTGACAAACGAGCAGACAGACCACCTGATGGAAAGCAGTACCTGTCGCCCATAACACCTACGGTTCATGCACTTGGGTTTTAAGTAACAAAAATGCAGAACCACAGGTGCGTTGTCACTGTGAGGACTAAGATGATATGCCTCTTGCCTGTAATTGCGCTGGCTACCTTATCCTTCAAACCGGAACACAGCAATGCAATCATTGTTGCTTGGCGGCAGAAATAGATAAGGGGGTGGTACCCATCCAGTCGGACTCCTCAGGCTTGACAGAGTCCTACCACCGGTTAAAAGATGAACGATCAAAAATATATTTATTCATATAATTTCTTTGTTGTTTGTTGCGATTCGGACTAATATAGTAAATGTAAACCTTCTAACGCTTAAACCGTTGATGAAATTTTGATGTTTGACAAGGACATGGAAGATAGCATCAAGAGGACGCACATAGTGAGTGGAACCGAGAGCAAAAACAAGTATTACGTAGTATTACTTTAATAATGTTCTCATGTATGTAATTATTGTTTGTTATTACCTGTCGAAATCAGAGAGTTCATTATACATTAAACTCAACTTTAAAATGTGAAAGCTATTGGCAATTTTTCGGTCTGCTGCTCGTCTTTTACGATTAACTAAACTGTACATAACTGCAAATTAAAAAAAAACGGTTTATTTCGGTAATGTAATGGTTAATTCATCGCTTGTTCTTCAACCGGTTAATAAAAACGAACTGTTTAGTAAATCGGAAAAATAAGGGTTAACGGATATTCTTGGAGAAAGGTTGGATTTCGGTTTTGATGCCGAAAAATAAACCATTAGCAAAGACCCACCACATTTAAATGCACAAAAACTCATTATAACCGGTTAACTTTGATTATGGAACCTAAATTCGTCAACCGGATTCGAAACCGGAAACCAAAACCTTAAACTAAAATGCCTTTCGGTTTGGGGTGAAAGACCAAAACCGTTTAAAAAATTGAACAGGTTTCCGAGCCCTGCCAGAAAGATAAACAAAAGAGAAAATTTACATTTTACATCTACCTATACCAGTTTCTAATCTATACTATAATATTATAAAGCTGAAGAGTTTGTTTGTTTGTTTGTTTGGTTGAACGCGCTAATCTCAGAAACTTTTAATCCGATTTGAAAAATTCTTTTTGCATTAGATAGCCCGTTAACTGAGGAAGGTTATAGGCTATATATCATCCCGGGAAAATGTACGGTTTCCGTGGGATAGATTTATTTTTGTGTAGGGACGAACTCGAAGCGAAGCGAGGGTGAGTCGCTAGTATAGTATATGTATGTAAAGGTACTTTATACATTTTTTGAAAAGAGAAGATGTTTTGCGAATGTTATAATCTATCTATACAGATAAATAAAATTGCTAGTAATAAATAAATGTATAATAATTTTTCATCAGATTCAAAAAGATCTCAAGTAATCAAAATATAGATCAAATAGATGCGTAAATTTTTTTAACCAGATATATGTACATGTGATCAAAGAAGTAAATAATAATGATGTTCGATTTATAGAAAACTATACTTTATACATATATTCGTTTTATATGTTCGGATAATTTTCATACAAACTTCTTTAGGTGGTCCCGTGCAAATAGTTTCATGTTCCAGATAAAATTGTATTCTAAATATTGATTAAATTTTCTGCTAGTATGGTATATGACATTAATGCATACTTTGTATACTTTGTAATTCTAAAATATTCGACTAAACTGTTCATTTTCATTAGTACGCCAATAAAAGTATGTATTGAATACGAGCTGTAAAATCTATTTTATTAAACTAAACTTAGTAAAATATAATTTTTAAAGATCTGGTGAGTAAATATTAACGATTAGACATCTCTCCCATGTTTCAGTTACGTAAACAAAAGTGAATACTCGTTTTGCGATCTACATAAAAGCCCCTGGCTGGTTACTTGAAGTGAATAACGAAATAGGGAAACTTAAAACGATGAAGTCTTATTGAATTAGTCCGTAACTTGACAGAAGGGACTCGGATTATTCAACTTCAAAATGGTATGCCTCCGAGCTTCCATTGAAAGTCCTTAGTTAAGTTTGTTTATCACCTAGTTCTCATCAGAGGCTTCACCCAATATTAAAACAACAGAATAATCTTAACATAACTAAACTAATACAATAATATTTCTATATAACTCAAAGATATCAAAATTCTATTATCTATATACAAAATTATAAACAAACAATAAAATAATAGGTTTCAGTTATCGTTGTTGAGTGTTTGTTTTTACTTATAATAATAACATGTGATGTTACATATTACTTTTTTCTGAGTATGCTTAAGACAGTAATAGCCCAGTGGTAACGCACTCGCTTGGATAATGAAGTGAAGCAGATTCAAATCCAGGCGCTTGCACATCGGAAATTTTCAACATGATTTCCACTTATCATGCGGTGAAAGAAAACATCTTGAAGAAACCTGCATGCTGAGAGAACCAAACAAGTTTTTGGAATATATATATACGCCTACCCGCATTTTACTCAGCATGATGAACTATGACCTGATCCCCCTCGTATTGAAGGGAGAATCGTGCCCAGTAATGAGCCAGTAAAAAAGGCTGAATACTATACTCAATACTAATGTAAGCAAAAATGTATTCGAAAATTTTTATTTTACCAATCTTTAAAAAACCATAACTCCATTGCGCCTTTACAAATAGACGTATAAATTTTGTACATTCTTAACTTATATAACATTATTTTATGCGAATATAAAAGCACTTACTACTTAAAACTTTACTAGGTTCACTTATAAGTTATAACTTTGTAATCAAATCTTGGAAGTCGTAGTGAACCTACTTCTAACCGGTTTTATTCATTTGAAACTTGGAAGTATGTAAAATCCGGACGGAAGAACAATAATTCGGTACTATTGAACTGATTTGATTTTGGAGCCATGAGGTTATTAATTTCCTGCATTCTCTTCAATGCACGGTACTAATAAGCCTTCGAATTTGGGCTCGTATAGTTCATTCTGCACCTCAAAAATAGAGTTTATCAAAACATCAAGAACTGAAAAGAGAGTAAAAACGTGTTTCATTAGGATTCATTGATGTATTGTTTGTAATTTATACTAATATTATAAAGAGGCAGAGTTGTCCTTTTTGCATTAGGGTAGCCTGTTTATTAAGGTTAATATATAGTCTTATCATTCCATACTAAACGTTAAACGTACCTAGGGACGAACCCGAGCGAAACGAGGGTGAGTCGCTAGTTCTGTTAGTACACTAATACATTTCGATTAAGTTAACACATTACGACAATGTGTGTTCTTACTCTTACGTTCTTATAAATAAATTCGTTTATATAACAGTATAACAAATGTACATATACATTTACATATTATTTTGCCTTTCTAACAAAAAACACCTTCGCTAGCACCAATTTATTAAAAGAAGTTGTTATTTTCCTTCATAAGAACGTCACTAAAAATGTTTTAAAAATACATTGAATGGAACGACAAAATTTTCAATTACCGAACATTAGACTGGGATAATTTATAAAGTGAGTCCCGCAAACGTTTCATGACTCTTAGACGTTCGTAATGTTAATTGTTTGTAATTGTAATTCTGCTTTTCTTACTTAATAAAGTATGCCTTTAATTTAATCTGAGGGCTGATTTTTAATCATCAGATATTGTTGTCCAATCAAATTTCAACTTGACTAAATGAAAAAGTAAGACAATAGAAATATTTTATTCATAAAATGGTAATTTTAATTTGTTTACATTATATTTCATTGTACAAGAACTAAATGATTAATGGAAATTAAATGGAACTACTCTCACTGAAATGGAGGCAATATTATTAAGTTAATAAGGTGAATTAGGTTACTTAGTCTATGGTAGCATGGACATTGTTGCCTCTGCTATGACTTTTATTGACTAGATGCTGAATTTCAAGTAGGTCATAAGACAAAGTAAAGAATTCTAGGATAGACTTTATCCACTATTTTTCCTTCTACTGCAATGCGCATGTCAGGTTTGACTGTCCAAGGCAGTACCTACTCCTTTGTTATATTATAGTACAGTTGTCAATTGAACATATTAATATACCCATGATTTGTCGTGGCGGTATGTGACACGTCTGACTTGCATTATGTTTGATGCCGGAGTAAGCAGATTTGGTTTTTCTATTAGGTAACATATTATAGGAAAAAGTTCACATTACATAGTATGTATTCATCGGGTCGGCACGGGTCTCTCTTCAATAGTTACTTACGCTGGCCAAGTGCGGGTTGGCGAACTTTACATGTCTGCCATTGTCGTCATGTCATGTCGAAAACTTGCTAGAATTATATAGTTTATATATAATCATATAAACGCCTCGAGTTTTAATTTGATTCTATTTATTACTTTTAGCTCAGATTGGTTTTTAATAATTGTACCTTACATTTCAAATGGCAGGAATCCAGTGCCTAAAATGTTATGTACATATGTACAATGATTTCTTCTTAGCTTTACCATTCTGAATTTTATTATAAGTTAACTTCAAGGTATTCTCGAGAATAATAGCAGGTTCTGTATTTATAAAATGTGATATTGGTCTGTGAACTCTCGGAAGACAAACTGCATTTCTCATAATATTAAAATTTTTCACATTATTTTGTCAGCTCGAGCTTTATTTCTTTTACACCGTCATACCTCTAGAGAGTCAGATTATTGAATTATTCAGTTATTTCTATCTAGACTTAGGGTTAAAATAAGTTTTGATAGTTTGATATTTTTATCGCAAGTGTAAGGCTGAATATAAATTTTTGAACATTATTATTAAAATAAAATTCAACAATTTATTCATAGACAACAAACGCTGAAACAATGAATTGACACTTGCAAAGTCATCATTCACGATTCGTTTGTCTTTCCGTAGTTTGGTCAGCCGCCAGAACACCGCTCATAGTGTTGTTATTGATGGCTATTGACATTACGAGTTTGACAACTAGGCCTGAGTACACACGGAGAGGCTTTGACGATCGACTTTAGTAAATCTTCACAATAACAAATAAGATTACCCATCTAGTCGGTACCAGTTTTGAATGTTTAGGAAACTTGGAATAGGCTTATGATTTTTTTTGTGCGAAGATACACAATAATTAACTTAGTTAATTTAAATAATTCATATTAAATATCTTAGAGCAAGTATGCTGTATCTGTGGTAAGGGATGATAGGGTTAAAAAATTAAGGTCCCCTAAAAATTTAGAAAATTAAAACCGATAAGTTAGAGTCTACGCAAACCAAAAATGTAAGGACTCCCAGTATTTAAATAAAAAGGTAAACTGAGTTCATGTAATTATTTTTAATTTCAGCCTTTATATCATATCAAAATAATGTATTCATAAAAAAACTGTAATTATTCACAACTTTCGGCTTACCCTCGCTTCGCTCGGGTTCACCTCTAAAAAAACAAACAAATCTATCTATCCCAAGGTAACCGTATATTTTTCCGAAATAAAAAAAAATCATAGGATTTTCATACAGATTTGTTCAGCCGTTCTGGCGTAATTGAGTAATAAACATCCATTCAAACAACCAAACATTAAAACATCTAAACTTTCACATGTATAATATTAGTACGAGTAAGATAAGCAATTTCGCAAGGTATAGGGAAACGTACTCATATGTATAAAAAAAACATTCACCCGAATTAAGTGGGTACGTCCTCCTTTTTAAATCGGTCAATAAAATAGCTTGCAAATAAAAGCATTTGATATGAACTATTATACTAAATGGGTATAACCAAGAGAGCAATGTACGTACTTGTTTCACTACAAGTATGTTTATATATCAACGCGATTCAAAATGCAGTAAGCAGGTATTATCTGTTGTGTTATCTTATTACCATTTCAGGCACGGCCTAAACACGAATTTCTCGCTACTAAATATGAATAAAATACGGAAGGCGTACGAATATAAAATGGTATACGGATTTATGAAACCAAGGAAGATCGGGTTAATAAAGTATGAAACAGTTTTTTGTGGAAATATTATGGTTATATTAACTCGTCGTATGACTTCTTTATTATAGTATGTTCTATACGAAATGTTGGCAATTTAAGTAGCAACAGGCAAATGTACTACTAAAAACAAAGGTTATCTATACAGATAAATAAAATTGGTGTGTCTGTTTGTAATATTAAAATAACCGGTTTTTACTAAATACATATGGATGTATACACGGTACATAAACAAAAACAACATTTTTTACAATTTTTGTCTGTCTGTCTGTTTGTTCCGGCTAATCTCCGAAACGGCTGGACCGATTTTGACGGGACTTTCACTGGCAGATAGCTGATGTTATAAGGCTACTTTTATTTTAGAAAAAGAATCAGGGTTCCGCGAAAAAAAAAACCCCATGAAATTATGAACAAAATCCGCGTACGGCCTACGCACCCGAGCAAAACGAGGGTATATCGCTATATAATTTAAATGAATATCTTAGGAGTAGCAAGCTAATTTTTATGTATACCTAAATATAGCTAACCATGAAAACGTACCTAGGGATGAACGCGAGCGAAGCGAGCGTGAGTCGCTAGTATTAGATATATTAAATAAAATATTTTAGTATATTTCCATGCCCCCAAAAAGGCTATGGAGTATAAAATAATTAGGTGAGCACGAACGGTCTGACGAATTAATTATTATTACTAAACCGTTGCTTTGTATTTTGTTGCTGTTTACTAGGGCCCGTACGTAATATAAGAGACGCCACGTGTATTTCGCGAATTCAGAAAATCGAATTGTAACATCACAAAGCAATAATATATAATTTACTTTAGTGTTAGCAAAATGCTTCTGAAACTTTAAACATTCTCGCCCGAAGCTATAACTAATTAACGAAATAACTACCCTCGGCTCAGAATTACCCAGATTTACTAATATTTGCCCTCTTGAGGAAAGTTTATTTAAGGTAAAACTGTTTGCATTTCACTGGAACCCGGCCGAGTCGAAGACTGACTTCTGTTATTTATTCATTTATATTACGACGATACAAAGAGACTTTGCTCTGATATTCTTCTTGAGATCCTACGGTACAAGTATTTCCTTTATTTTTAATCTATAAAATTTTCTCTAAGAACCTCTATACGTTATGCAATTATCATCTATACATATAATACAATTCTAAGTCGAATCTGTACATTAAATATTTTTTGGAAAATCTTATTGAAATAGTCATTATTATCGATACAGCGGTCGAATCGATAGTTTTTAAAGTTTTTGTCTGTCTGTCTGTCTGTCTGGGAACGCATCTCAAGAAAACTACTGGATAGATTTTGATAAAACTTGGTATGATGATAGCTTGTTATCCGGGCCAATATATGGGATACTTTTTATTGCGGAAAATATCTCATCTCTAAGAAATCAAACTAACCGTTAAAATGTATGATCTAGGGATGAACCCGAGCGGAGCGAGGGTGAGTTGCTAGTTTGTTATAAATAATAATTGAATCATGGTAAAACTTATATGAAATAAAATTCATCATGAAATGTGTTATAATATTCTTTCAATATCATACAGCATAGACTATGATTCCTTTATCTATACTAATATTATAAGGAGGTAAAGTTTGTGAGTGTGTGAGGTTGTAGGGGGTAATCGCTGGATCTACTAAACCTATTTAGATGAAATTTGGTAAAAAATATAGTTTGAGACCCTGGGAAAGACATAGGATATTTTATATCCCGGAAATCATCCCTCAAAGGGTGAAAATGGGGATGAAAGTTTGTATGAGGAATCAAGCTAGAGACAAACCCCAGCGAAGCGAGGGTGAATCGCTAGTATCTTAAGAAAATCTAAAAATTGAATTATATATTATAATTTTATATTTGAATAAGTGTCAAATTCATAGACACAAAGTATTTTTATTCCTTGAAGAACAGTCTTTTTCACTGTCACGAGTCCCATAAAATAATCTACAAAAAAAAACAATTGCACCGGCCCTAATTATTCCGCTTTTAATACGGAAAATGGCATCTCCGGAACATTTCTCGTCTGGACTCATTTTAATTAAAAGCGAAAACAAAGTAGCGGAACGCGCCGGAAACGTTTGTACAAAAGAATAATTTTCCTCAAAACGATGGTGTAAATATAAGAGCGATTTGTTATAAAATTAAAACAAACTAATTTTATCAAAAATCACTCCTAAGCTCTTACTTAAAAATAGAATAAGTTATCACTTCAATATGTGCTCATTAAACGAAAACAAATAAGCTCGATTTTAATATATGTCTATGACTATAAGGCTACTTAGTTATATGATATTACGTAGACTTCATCACCACATAATTGAACTTATTTTAAAAAAAGCTTTTTGTGATTATTTAGAAGTCGCACTGATACTTTAATTAATTAGTAAATAGTTTACACTGTCCTTTATAGTCCAATTTGCTAATTTCGTCTGCAAATAAATTCTTAAAAAGGAGGAAATTTACTCAACTTTGAAGTTTAATTTACTTAGAAGCTTATTTGATAAAAGTTGTTAGAATACAACTTTTGACCGGGATTCAACTCTAGGATCGGGTCACGTGGCTTTCAAAGATTCCTTAATAGCAGCACGGATATGCAACTTAGTGGTGTTGAACCACCATATCTCGGATAACACCGTGGCCTAAAACCATCAGTCCTACCTGGTCACATCGTATAAAATTGAAGTCTCACTGGACTTTTAGAATGAAATAAATAACGAATGCATTTATATTTATATATCCTGCACAAACGAGTAGTCTCTGTAAGACATGTAGATCACCATGGCTGAAATCGGTCAAGAGAATCTTATTATTATACCTATAGTATGCACATTTTCATCCTCATAGACGCATCTCAAGACAAGTCCTCGATTTTATTATATGATCCTGTACGTGTCTAAAATGTAGTGACATCCCAAAATATCTTTGCAACATGCAATTCTGTTTCACACGGTCCGAGGCTTTAAATTACCACCTACCTACATTTTTAACGTAACACGAAACGAGTGTGTTTGTTCGCAAACCAATTTGTGCCTAATCCCTTTTTGATAGGGGTCTAAATTGTTTGCATATAACAAGCACGACAATGAGGGCTCGTGACTGTAATTAACATAATGGGCGGCGAGTAAATGTTTTTCCACCTTTATCTTTTCTTATTTTGTGGCGTTTACAAAGTAGGCTCCGGAGTGCAGCGGGTTACGTAATAATAAATGGTAATTACTTCCAGATTTCTACACCCGTTTCCTTGTCTTCATGCTGATTGAATTATTGCATTCTTATGCTGTGTTGCGTTTAAGGAATTTAAAAATATACATATGCAAAAATGTTCTTGCCTGACATTTGTACATATATAATTGTGACTTCTATGAGACCATAAATATTGCGTGTGGCAATTAAAATTTGGACATCTTTAATGAACTACAGGCTGATTACTTTATAATTGTTTTCCTTCTTGAATACAATTTGGGAATATAAAGTATAAAAAAATGTTCCACTTATGGGAAAATATTTTAACTAGAATTGTGATGTGTTATTTAAAAAGTAATTTGTAAATAATTATAAAGTTATATACTTAGACTAAAGTTGAGAGCACACGGTATATTCAGAGCACGTCGAAAGATAAAACTTACAATCTTGAAGCTTAAGAGATTCAGGTGTTAAAAATAACCCTTACGTGTTTGGGCGGACAGTGCGAGTGTTATATTGCGGGAGAGTTGTGATATATAGCGACAAACTAAAGTCTTTTTTACATAATGATGCTAAAAGTAACTCGGAAATAACGTTGAATTTTGTCTATATTATTTTTAGAGCGTTTTAACGTAGCTGCAGAAAAAGTTAAATAATAAAATATCATATTTTTGTTTATGATGTTAATGTACTTCTATTTTCTAAGTATTTAAACATATAAGACGTTTGACTAATTGCCTTAATTTAATTCAAATTTTATATTTTTTGTATAAATAAGTTGGAGATTTAGCTAAACATTTAACATTTATTATTCAGTTGCTTTGACTTACCCTCTAACATTTCGCTAAAATTAGAACGACTTAAAATTTTAATTTCATACCTATGCATTATTTTGATTTAAAACTACACTAATTTGACAAATTGCTTATAAAAATTAGCCTAGATTTAATACAACTATTCCGTAATATTTAATTCCTTGTAGCTTAAGCTTTGACGGATGAATGCGCCGGGAGTGCGACATGTAGCTGGCTAAATTGGCCCGAATATTTGCATGTTTAACGAGAACTTGTAACTGTAAATCTTGCTTTATTATATATCTTCATTTAAATCTTAAGACTAATGCCAAATGATGCAAGTATTTAAAAAATAAATGATTTCAAAGTCCTTCATAAATTAAAATATTTAATAAATATAGGTATTTGTTAGCAGCGAAACTTGGTTTTTTATAGTTCTATATAAGCCTCAAGAAAGTTATAACGTCTAATAAGAGAAATAAAACGGGCTTTTTCAGTATTAATAACGAATGAATTTTTCTTAAATAATATATTTAAAATTTTATTTATAAAATGAAAGCTTTAAATGTCATTATAACTTCTATTTAGACGTAACAGTATATTGTTTGCAATAATAATTTTATTTTGTCTATATCCACTGACAAAATAACTATAAAGCCAAGTACTTACATGAGCTTTGCCCGCAGTACGAAGAGTGGCGCCCCAGTTCTCGATCCCGCCGCCCCCGCGCACTGAGGTGATGTTAGGCGGCAACCTCACCCTCAAATGTGTGGCCTTTGGTTCTCCGATGCCCACTGTTAAGTGGCGAAAAGGTAATCTTAAGTGTTTTTTAATACTGTTTTAATGAAATAAGAACTAATTGATTTTTTTATGTCATTAAATTAATTTTTTTCGCAATTTGGTAGACCAAAATAAATTTTACGGGAAAGTGTAACGTAATGTAAAGTAAAATAAAACTATCTTTTTGATTTTTGATGTTTGCCATCACCCATCACAACACAAATCATTCGAGACGCCGGGAACCAAAAACCAAAATAAATCTATGGAAACATCCGAAAGTCTTCTAATCTTTTATCTCATTGCAACTTAAAAGAAAAAAAACGAATCATCCTTTATAGTAGGAGATCCCGATCTATGTGGTGAACCATGAGTACTTTTCCTGGCGAAATATATTTTTTAAACAATAAAACATATTAACAAACACGACATTTTTTTTTTTTATAGAATTTATTTTAAAGTACAAGAATTCTTTTCCTGTGATAACTTAGTATCAATCGAAACTAACGAACTTGTAGAAAATGCCATCATACTTTTGGCGGCCTTTTTCGAATCCATATCACCTGACATCCAAGTATAAACAGGTAAATGGAAGTTGTTAATTGCTCGTATCGGATCGTATTTTCCGGAACCATCCAAGTATCAAAATGTAAATAATTTTATTACAAATTTAATGTTATACCAAAACATCTCCAGCCTAGAGGTCTTTTAATAAAAAATTGCCTTGAGCATATTTTTGATGACCCTGCTAGGTCGCGTTTGTTAATATGTTTTATGATTTCAAAAATATATTTCGACTGGAAAAAGAGTGAGAGGTCCACCACATAGATCGGGATCTCAGGCTATTAACGGTACTATTAAAAAGAGATTCAATCCATGCAAATTGTATTATTTTATAAATAAATACAAATAATATAAAATAAAATGTATCTAGGTTTAACAAAATGGCTGACACCCGAAGACAATACGCCTTTGGGACTAAACGCACTGAAACTGGAGGATATAAGGGAATCCGCAAACTACACGTGCGAGGCGGCGAGCGTGCTCGGCGTTATCGAGACGACGGCCGAAGTTAAAGTACAATGTGAGTATTGTGCTTCGTCTTATTGAAAATTTCTCAACGATACGACCGTTTGTGTGTTTTTTTTTCCAATGAAATTCCTTGCGGATATCTTTTAGAAATAGTTCGTTTTAGCGTTTATCAAAATGATTTTAAGTTTTTTGAATGGGATTTATAGTAATATAATCTAAATTGAAGGATTTCTTATATTATAATTAATGGGTCGAATTTTGACTAATGTATGACTTTTAATCTGTTAAATAGTTTATATGGAATTGTTCTTATATTATTTTACGTAAGCGCCAATGTACATCTATACTAATATTATAAATGTGAAAGTTTGTGAGTATGGATGTATGGATGTATGTTTGTTACTCTTTCACGCCAGAACAGCTGAACGGATCTGGAAGAAATTTGGCTCAGAGGTAGACTATAGTTTGGAATAACACAGGCTACTTTTTATCCCGGAAAAATGTACGGTTCCGCTAGAATAAGTTGGTTTTTGTTGTCCTAGAGGCGAACTCAAGCGAAGCGAGGGTTAGCCACTATATATACCTATACCTATGTTTTATGAAATGCATTAGGTTTTAAGATATTTTTTTATTCGGGAACACCTTTTATATAAGAACAATATCTTTCTATAAGACTGTTATACTTCCCTTTCTAAGGCGTCCAAATACAAAAGTGAAAGGGAGTATTATATTCACGTTCGCTGTTTTACAATATCTCATTAAAATATGAAACCTTAATTGGGATTTATTGTTTATTAATATTTTATTGAATCCCGATAATTGCCCGAGGCATTGTTGACGTTTCCACTTTATTTATTACAGACTTGTACGCCGCAATTTATTTAAGTAAACAGAATGTTAAACACTAGGTACCTATATTATGTAATTAGTTTGTTTTTTGGTTTGTAATTTTTTGTAATAAGTGATAAATATTTTAATGTATATATGGAGACATATGTATGTACGTACATACAAACGTACAATATAAGGTGTACAATGTATGTTCATGTAATGTGTTTGTACAATTCTTTTTGATAGATATTTCGGTAGCCAAGGAAGCAAATCCATTTTTTTTTAAGTTTTGTCTTTTTGTACGTGATAGCGCAAGACTAGAAAATGGGTGAATCAATTTTAGTTTGACTTATTTTGGCTATTAGTCTGAAATTCATACAAATGTAGATAAATTAAATTTTATTTAAATCAGTCGACAATCGACATAATATTCCTAAAATACAGTTTACCAGTTTAGTTCTGCGTGCTTCCACACAAAGTGGGGTAATGCGTAGTGATTGTAATCTTTAAGTATGTATGTATTTTTAGTATAGTATTGTAGTTTAGTAATTATGTCATGTAAGTAATTGAATTATAATAATAACTTGCAATTGATAGTTACACAGTTTTGTATCATAGCAATTAGTATATTCTATCTATACTAGTATTATGAACGTATACTATAAATTATGATCGCCATTTTATCTTCAATCGTAAAAACATGGAAAATATTAATATAAAGCCTTTATAATTCGTTCAATTTAAGATATGAATGACTCCACCCACTTACAGCAAACTCTTCAGAGTATAAGAAATAGTTGACCCTATTTAAAGCATTTAATGCCTAAAATGATCGTTTTATTGGCTGCTATGAAGTCGGCAAAAGATGAGTGAGTAAACCAAATTACTCTCATAATTTCTAAGAATAAATGATGCTAATTTATGATAATAACTTTAGGGTAAAACTCGAGCCGACGCAAAGCAGGATAGATCGTTGATTTTATTATTTAAATCGCAGTAAATGCTTGGCCTGATAAGCAATTTAAAACAAAGGCTTAAAAATTTGCGTTAAACTAACGCGATTTATAAGAGTGACTCGTGGAAAATGTTATAATGATTTACCTAAGATCATACGAATTTTAGTAAAATAAAACACTCCTTTAAATTGTTGAGTAGTGTAGTTTGAAGTTGAGTTGAGTTGAGCTTTACATTATAAAATGTATTCTACGTGCTTCCCGTGCTGATTACTGCCCAAACCTACATTTTTTGTGCGCTACAAAAAATAAAAACTTAAAAAAAAAGTAGGTGCCAGCCGATACAAATCAAAGCACACTGATTTCGAAAAATCTGATTAGGTATCTATAGCAAATGAAAACTACCAGTGAATTATTATTTTTTAATTTTTAGTTCTTTATTTCAGTTTTTTTTTTTTTATGTTTTTATTTTTCCATTTTTAATGTAGACATAGTAGTAGTATTAAGGTAAGGAGAAAGTATTTAAAAAAATCAGCAGGTGAAAAATCAATCATCTCCTATTCTCTACAGTTAGGGATGTTTGTTTTTCAAATTTAAATGGGACCAACTTTGAGGTATACTATTCAATAAAAAAGAATCATCGAAATCGGACTATACTGCATTCAACGAAAAAAAGTTCGCCATCACGGAACGCTCGGCAGATGTGATACAACTATATTTTATTAGAATTCATAATTAATAAAAAAACCTATATCGAAATAAAGAGTTAATTTTTTTTATTATTTCAAGTATAATACTTTTTCATAAATAGAATAAAAAATATGTAAGTATTTACCGCATCTTGGAAGTAAAACCGGCTCGTATGCCGTGACGGTAAACGGCATGACGCTGTCATGCCATCATGTTTAATAGAGACTGTTTTAAATAGTGTGTGTATACGCGCGCACACACAAGGGAGTCGAAAGCGGTGGCGAACGAGGGACATGATGGCATGACAGCGTCATACTGTTATCTGTCACGGCACACGAGTCGATTTTATTATCAAGGCGCGCCAATAGATGTTTTACATCAATAATATTACTTTAATTATTAAAGTTTTATAAATGTTACGAACTTGGTGAGTTGAAAGATTGGGACCAATAAAACGATATAAAATGATAGTAAATTAGTCAACAGTATTTGTTAAACTTTAATTGAGCACCAGTGGTCATATCAGTATCTAATCGCGTTTAGGATTTGTTGAAATTAATTTGATAAATTGCGGCAAGTTGCAGACATCCATTATGAGTTAGTGTTATAATTCATAATTGAAAGGCCCTTCGAAGTTGTGCGAAGCCCTAGAGACAAACGAATGTCAGCTTGATTAATGATTAATTATAGTTACTCTGCCCATTTTCTCGATATTATTCGAAAGGGATTAAGTCTGAGCTTTCTGTTGTTCAGCTTTGGTCCGCGTGTTTTTAGTTTAAAGCTTTTTAAGTAAACTTTTGGTGTGTTTATTATAAATAAGCAACTGGTATCCTTTCAACTAGACAGCGCCTGGCTAATACACGAATATTAATAATTAATGAGTTTTGTATTCGACATCATGTCATAATTAACTAAATTCTAAATGTTAATAAACAAAATACGCTCCATTAGCCCGAGACATTTAAATTTATAATTCGTCATTATTTATTCAAACAATGTAAAATTTTTAAACGGGAAATGTTTTGATTTAGCTCTACCTGGACCGCCGAGTGAAGTGCGGGCGTCAGAAATAACGGCCACCACAGTGAGATTAGCTTGGACGTACACCGGCCCTGAGGAACCCCAGTATTATGTCATCCAGTACAAACCTAAATATGCCAACCAGGTAAGTACTAAAGTATACATATATAATATATACATTTGAGTTACGCAATTATAACTAATATGATACTTTCTAAAATTTAAGTGAATACTTGACATATTTTTAAATAAAACTATTTTACATATATGTATGTGTCTCTCCGGTTTTAAAATGTCGGGAACCAAATGTAATAAAAACCCGGAAAAAGTCCAAAAAATAGTATTATATAAAATACTAACATCCCGTTGAAATTATTTGAATCTATAACATGTCTCATAAAGTTAATAAAAAAAATATGCAAACAGTCACTATGCAAAATAAAAGAAAGATTAACTAAATTAGATCAATAAACACACTTAACTATTTATAACATTATATATTAGTACAGATTTGCAATTACTTTATAAGATTTGAAATATTTTTAGGCATAATTTGTTAGTAAAATCTCTATTAATCTCTGTACGTTATTATATAATACTTATTTAACTTAGGAGTTTGTTCTCATGAACTTTTTCAATATCGCACAGGCATTCAGCGAGATATCGGGTGTTATAACACAGTACTACTCAGTGACGAACCTATCGCCGTACACAGAGTACGAAATGTACGTGATAGCTGTCAACAACATCGGTAGGGGACCGCCTTCCGCGCCGGCCGTCATAACTACAGGAGAAACTGGTATTTTTTTGTTTAAACTTGTATTGTTTTCGTTATTTCTTCTACAGCATGTGTTTATAACTATACTAATTTTTGTATTAAAATATTCTCCTTAAAAACTTTTCAGGGACAGAAATATTGTATATAAATTTTCAGGTTCCTAAAACCTCTAAGTAATTACTTAATGATGGGTTCTTAGAAACTATGTAACAGTATCGAAATTTATTAAGTCTAACTCTCAATCGAAACATAAAAGGGGGTTAAAAAAGTAAATTAATGTTTTAAAATGAAATGAAAACTGTATATAACTTGCTTTACGAAAAACTTGGGATACTATTTTAACTTTAATACTCAATCATTCCATAACATCTATCATTTGCTTGATTACATTTGATTATTCGCTTGCGATTTCAACACTTTTTGTTTATTCAATTCGGTATGTATGTATGTAGGTTTTGTTTTGGTCGTTCTGTTCTAAGGTTGTTTTGGTATTTTCATGCGAACGTATCGCGCGTAACAACGATCGTCGCCGCTTTGTGTAAGTTATTTTTGTATTTTATTGATGGGTTTCGTTTTGTTTTGCACATTTGATTTTGTTTTGTTTTACATAGATTTTAGTGGTAGTGCGCATTTTTTTTTATTTCTCTATTCATGCACCATTCCTTTCTAAATACCTTACAGATAGATACACGTCTCGTCCATTTCTGCTAAAGCACCGTGTGATGAGTGTTTTATGTGTTGTTTTGGTTTCCTTTGAACTAATATTTGTCTTTTGCTTGCAGTGGATTCTCTCTATGGAGGTGCTAGTAAGTAAAATATATTATTTCTTATGTGATTATGTGGTAGTATTTCTTATAAGGGTAATTAGATTAAGGGTCATAGTGCATGATGACTTTATATAGGTATTTTTTTAATAAAATACAAGAAAAAGAATGCGATTTTCATTAATAAGTCTAATACTCAAACACTGGTATGGCAATGACACTTCAAAAATACGAGAGCTGATGATGAGTGGTTGTTTATTTGTTACTTTTTAAGCTGTAGGCACAACTCAAAGGGATTGAGTAAAATTCTCCGAGATCTCGGAGATCTCATGCTTTCGTTCTTGGATTAACCCCTAGTATCTTTTTTACGATCGTACCAAACATACGAACAGAAAGAATTAAAAATTAGCATGACACATAACTTCGTATCAACATGCTGTACTTACCATATAAGACCATACCATAAGAGGCATATCATCTTAGTCCTCACAGTGACAACGCACCTGTGGTTCTGCATTTTTGTTACTTAAAACCCAAGTGCATGAACCGTAGGTGTTATGGGCGACAGGTACTGCTTTCCATCAGGTGGTCCGTTTGCTCGTTTGTCACTGAATCTCATAAAAAAAAAAAAAAAAAAAAAAAAACAATCTTCCTCGAATTTTCTCTATTCTACGTGACATTGGCGAGATAATCTGTACTCAACTGGCACGCTTTGAAGCCATTAAGAAGAGAATTAGATATTATTCTATGTTTTAGCTTTACAATTGTAGTTTGTAAAAATTTAAATATCAATTTCAAGTGAGTTATAGAAAAGTAAGGTATAAAATAGTAATAGCGAAGCCACAGAAAAATCGTTTTTAATAGATATTAATTTTCTCATCTAGTGTCTGGAAATCGATCTAGTAAAGTTCAACTGTACCTATCATTCGTTTACTAACATTAAACATAAAGCTTTCCTTAAAAACAATATTGATATGCAATATTAGTCAATTATTTCAAATGTGATTACCTCAGTAGATACTAGTAATGTGGATTTCTTTCTGGAAAGTGTTTTATCTCCTTACGGCTATATCCGATTAACTGGCCTTGTCATACATTAACAACTATCGTTCAGGCGTGATATTTTGTTATCAACATAGACATAGAGTGGACTGAGTGTTCTTTGCCAGCCGTCAGCTAAAAAAGAAAAAAAGCGCGACAGAGACAAAACAAATGTGCGGTCAGAAATCTTATTTATTAATTGAAACACAATTAATAAATATACTTATTTATAACTATTTTTCATTCCATTATAATATTATATGTAATTATCAATAATATTATAATTTTTACACATTCCATTTATTAATTGAAATTGGAATAAAAGACGGGTATTGGCCGCACGTTTGCTTTCTCTCTTTGTCAATTTCATGACAGTATTGCTCAGTCCATTCTCTACGTCAAGATGTTCTACGCTCAAAACTATTATAAAAGCTTATTTCTTAGTAAAATTAACCACATGCAATGAATAGCCTAAACTATCAGGTCTTTATATAACTAATACTGAGTAAAGATTTAGAAAAAAATACTATTAAAGGAGTTAATTAAATAGCAAATGAAAATTTGTATGGCAGCCCGTAGAAATATAAAAATTGTTGAAATTGGTATTTAGGTTCAAGCAATATTGCCGATGGTAAATCCCATCGGGCACACCGGTAATATCAAATATTATTCCGAAAAACTGTAGATAAAATAGAAGTCGAAATAATAACTCTTAAAATGTTTGACCGACGACGAATCTATAGTTTTTAGATTTTTTGTCTGTCTGTCTGGGAACGCATCACGAGAAAACCACTGGACAGATTTTGATGAAATTTAGTATGATGATAGCTGGTTATCAGGGTCAACATATGGGATACTTTTTACTGCGGGAAAATATCTCATCTCTGAGAAATCTATACTACTTTACTTTACTAAAACATACCTGGGGACGAACCGGAACTGGGGGCGCGAGAGTGAGTCGCTAACCATATAAGTGTAATATCTTTTAAATCTATATTTTAAATGTATTCATTTAAGTTTTAAAAATTTACTATAATCACCTAAGTTACAGACATTACGTGTCCTTAGTAAGAGTTTTGGAGTAAACGTGACAGTATTCAAAGTTAGATATTTTTGGACTCCTTGGGTCCTAATGCAGATCAATATCAGCAGTTCTGATAAACCGATAGAAATTATTACTAAATTCAAGCTACGCGCCAAGGAAGTTAATATTTATATTATTATAATATAAAGTCCATTTCGTAGGTTTTATCTCTAATAGAGGTTCAAGTTACGTTTGATACTAAGTTTTACCTACGGATCGTGTAATACGACTATATTTTTAGTACAACAAATATTATTCTCCTATACTGTTCTGCAAACAAATTTTGCCTCTTTATAACTAGAGACACATACACATATGTTTTCTTATCATGTTATGGCTAATAATTTGCAACTTTTTAACCTAAATACATATGGTATATACCAACATATTAAATAATAATAACAGTGTATTAAGAAATACAATTACAATTATTTTAATTTTTAAATAATAATTTAAACATTAAAATAAGTAATACACATCTAAGTAAAGAAAATCATTTAATTTTCCAATTAATATAAATTACACATACAATACGCCTCTTTCTCACGGAAGGCTATCAAATTCAATTTAGTAACATTATATTATATTTGACGTTAATTATTCGCGGTGTCACAAGACAGACATAATAAAAATGGCGTCTGATGAGATGGTAATGAAAATGTCGCTAAAGGCCAATAAAATTGTACCCTCTGCTTTTTTTCTCTTAAATTTACTTTATGTTTCTAATAAAAGAAAGTTCTGAGTCGACCCGAGCCCTGGTCTCAACGAGATTATAACGTTTTAATATTACACCGCTTTACAACTTTTATTGTTTCGCTGCTAAGTATTATAAACATCGAAGATCTTCGAATGACGCCCCGTCCTTCTTGTCAAGACACGAATACAAATACTTTTTAAGAACTCCAGCTTCCTTTATATTTCATTGTTGCTGTGTTCTCTTCTACGTATTTAATTTTATTTTAATTGAGACGAAACGGACCTGACTTAATTCGATATTGCCATGTTTGAGAGCATTATTGTGATTATAATAACTGCCTTTTAAATTCCCAACCAAATATTGAACAATGAGCGCTACACAAACCGATGGTTATTTTATTTGTGCTCGCCCCATTTCAATTATGGGGATAGAATTTTTATTACGTGTTTGCTTTTTATGTTGGAAATAAATGACAAATGATGTCATAACTTTTTTAACAGACTTTGTAAGATATTACAAACACTGTTGGGTGTTTTATCGTGATCTGTAAGTACTATGGCATTTTTATGATATAGTCGTTATAGTGACTGACATGTTATTGTCTATTTGTAGGGAATGTCGAATGCTTGACAGCTTCGAACTTAAATATATGTATAAATGTGTACATTGACACATAACTAGCACAAAATTCGGTCCCATGTCACCTCTTATGTAATTAATCTTTAATTTTTAATTTTTCTACTCATATTCTCTTCTTTATCTATTTTTCTGGGTAGAACGCGAAAAAGAAGAAAAGAAGGAAATAGTCTGTAAACCTGTTTTGTTTTTTTCTTTTGGGTTGGCTAAAAAACGTAAACATTATAGAAGCACTCGCGTATCAGTCTATCTATCTAAACCTTATTTATATAAAGGGAATAACAATTTCTAAATAGGTATTGTTATAAAATTTCTTTATTATAGGGCTTAGTATCTGGATTTAATAAATAACAAAATTTCAATTGGCCAAAGTTATAGTTTGAGCTTACCGAAATATGCCGTCCCATACAAAACGAGGGTCACTATTGTCTGAAACTTATGAACTAATAAATATAAATAAAGCCCAAGTAGTAAATACCTTTAAAGGCCGAATAAAACATATTTATGTTCCAAAACGGCTTGGTAAAATTACAAAAAGTTCAGATAAACCAATTTTTACCGGTGTACGAGAGACTTCTATTATCACATAGTATCCCGATCTATGTGCTGGATTCCTCACTCTTTTTCCTGGCGAAATATATATTTTTAAGCAATAAAACAATAACAAACATGACCCAGGAGGGTTGTCGCTAAAAGTTTGCTCCGGGCTTTTTTTAATTTAAAAAAAATAATTGTTTTTTGTTTTTTAAATTACAAGTTTCTGTGACAACTCAGTGTCAATCGAAAGTAAAAGACTTGTGGAAAATGCCATCATACGGTTGGCGGCCTTTTTCTAGTCCACATTACCTGACATCCAGGTATAATAAACAGGTAAATTGAAGTAGTTAAGCTCGTATCGTTTTCCGGAACTAAGTATCAAAATGTTACAAATACAAATTTATTGATATAGGGATGTTATATCGAAACATCTTCAGATTAGAGTTTTTTTATTTAAAAATAGCCTAGAGCAAATTTTTGGTGACAACCCTCCTGGGGCATGTTTGTTGATATGTTGGTTATGGTTTAAAAAATATAATATGGTATGGTTTAAAAAATATATTTCGCCTGTAAAATGAGTGAGGATCCTCCTCGTAGACCGAGATTTAGACTAATAATCATGTATAGTATATTTAACATATAATTCTATTACGTAGGTCTAATATATAAAGACCTATAATCGTGTTCACGTCTAAAACGTATTCCTTATAGATTATACCTATTATTATACCTTTATATCTAATGGGAATAAAATAAAGCATGTTACTACGATCAGGAATATTTTGCAAAAAATATGTGAAAGTAAATCCTATTAATGCTCTTATGAGATTGTGCATATTATTATTATTATTATTGTAAAAAGAACCAACTGTTAAGTTTCTCTTCCACTTCCTTAAGGAAATTGCCTTCTGCGCCGGTGACTTAAAGGACTGACATTTTACTTAATTGTATGTATATATTGTATACTAAATTTACTTTTAAACAGTTCATTTTAATGTATCTAGTTGAATAAAGTATATTTTGAGTTAATTATATAATCAGGAACTGTTGGAAGAGTCATTTACCCAATCATAGTATTAGCAGGCTTTGTCGCAGTAATGTTTGCCCATATTTTGACTTGATATTTACATGTTTGTGGTTTGAATATACCTCATTAAGCCATGTGAGCTCGAGCGAGATGTCGACGCAAATGCCTAGATAATCGTTAACATCTTGCGTAGTTAGTGCACTAGTTATACTGTAATGTGTTTGAAATCTAATATATTCCGCAAATTAGTAATAACGAGTTGCCATTAGATTTTGCTCAGCTTTTGCTTGATTTCTTTAAATAAATATCTAAAGGAGTGTATAGGTGGGGACTTTACTAACCGTATTTGCAAGTTATACTTTAAATTTTAAGGTTTAATTTTTGAGCGAAAAATAATAAATATTGATTTTATAAAGATATGTATGTGTTTTTCAGTTAAAATTTACGGAGTAAACTGTAAAACTGCTAGTCACATTCCACAAACTATGTATCAACTTTACGTTACGTTTTGACATTTAGTATAGATTTCTCAGAGATGAGATATTTTCCCGCAATTAAAAGTATCCTATATGTTGACCCGGATAACCAGCTATCATCATACCAAATTTTATTAAAATCTGTCTTGTGGTTTTCTCGTGATGCAGTCACAGACAGACAAAATTTCTATAAACTATAGGTTCGGCCTCTGTTTCGATAATAATGACTATTTCAATAAGATTTTCCAAAAAAAAATTTCGGAATTTTACTATATGTATAGTTATGAAGCTACGTGCATTATTCCTGAGCGATATATGACTTATGACTTTTAGGGTCTAAAAGAAACAAAACTACGAAATTACCTTCTAAGTTAGACAGCTGTTTTATTTAATACAACCTACTATTTTATTTTAAATAATATAATATGCCTTTATTCGATTGTTATAATAAATAACAAGCGAACTTTAGTAATGATGCTAACAATGCGAAGCTTCAAAGTTCAAATACATGGTACTCTACAATTCAAGCGTCACTCTATTTAATTTCCGAACATAAAAAACAGCAGTATTAACTCCATTTGTAGTTTGCTAGATAAAACTTTAGTTTTTACTAGCTACTCACCCTCGCTTCGCTCGTGTTTGTCCCCAACGAAACACAAAAATAAATCTATCCCACGGGAACTATACATTTTTATGAGATAAATAGTAACCTATGTGCTATTCCAGACTATAATCTATCTCTGTGCCAAATTTCATCCAAATTCGTTCAGCCGTTTTGGCATGATTGAGTAACAAACATCCATCCAAACTTTCGCATTTTTAATATTTACCTATTATATGATTTAAATATTTACATTTACAAACATATATTATACTAGATTGACATGACATTGATAAAGGAAAAGAAATCAAAGTTTAGACAATCATGTAATTGAAATACCGGATCAGTTGACAAATTTTCTTTTTTTGTGTTGCTATTTTTATTCTTCAATACTCTATTTCTAAAATAGAATACATAAATTTTTGGCCTTCCTCGGCTTTGTAGCCTATTTTAATCGTCTTCTTAAGCTCTTATGTGTATTTTAAGTTTCGTCGCAAAGTCTATATGCGTATGTATTACATAAGTCATGTCTTCGTCATGTAATGGGATATCAAATAAAACTTTTGACAAATTTTCAATTTAAATCATGTCAAATTATTTATAATTTTCTATAAACATTACTTATTGTATTACTATCCAATATCTACCATTGTATATGTTATAGTAAAAATGTCCATCCAAATATATCATGCTCGTACATAGTTAGGGGTTATTGTTCGATTGCGCAGGAATGAATTGCATGTGTCTTTAAACATATTTAGATAAGAACGGGTCCATCCAGCTCGACACATAATTAAACTCATATTTGTAAGACAAACTTTAAAGCAGTAATCCTTGGTTTAGTCTCCGCGAATATAAACACTAGACCATCTCGGCTCAAAATCAACATGGATTGCTAACAATGTTTGTTCAGGCTTTTGTAAACATTGCAAATCCATCACATATGAATGGCATAATTTAAGATACTTTATATCATTTTTAAACTAGTGACCCGCACCGATTTCGCCCAAGAACAAAATGTTCTCTGACAAATAAGCCTCAAGTTTCAGTATGATCGGATGATTAAACAAACGTACCTACTTTATACGTCTATTTTTATTGCTATTATACAATTGCATATTTCGAATTTTTCCAAGAAATATAAAAATCTTAATAAAACTTGAATATTTTGGAACTCATTTCACATTTATTTTGTAATGTAAATGTACATTATGAAAATTCCAACGCAGCGGGAACGAAAGCTGCAACCTCTTGGGTGTTGCGCCGTTGAAGCCAATTAGGCTATATGTAATATTTCCGACTTTAGAATTTTTGTTATATTCATACGTTCTCGAAAAGTACTTGTATTACCTGATATGCGTGCAATGTTAAACAATGTTTATTGAATATTATAAAAGTGTCAAATAGCGTGGAGTAGTATATTACCCGCTTATAGAATATCGACTTAGTCATGAAGTGACAGTAACGATATTTCTCCATTTCGTTAGATGAGCAAGAGGAACCCTGATTCTTTTTCTAAAATAAAAGTAGCCTAAGTTACTCCCTATAACATCAGCTATATGCCAGTGAAAGTCCCATCAAAATCGGTCCAGCCGTTTCAGAGATTAGCCGGAACAAACAGACAGACAGACAAAAATTGTAAAAAATGTTGTTTTGGTATATGTACCGTGTGTACATCCATATGCATTTAGTAAAAAGCGGTTATTTTAATATTACAAACAGATACTCCAATTTTATTTATCTGTATAGATTATCTAAGGTATTATATATAAAAACAGACAATATGTAATATATAGAATATAAATAAGTGTTTTTTTTCCTAGAACCTGGGTCAGCGCCTAAGAACGTCCAAGTTCGACCATTGAGCTCCAGCACCATGGTCATACAATGGGAAGAGCCTGAAACACCTAATGGTCAAGTAACGGTGAGTGTACATATTATGTGTAGGCACTACGTGTGTTTGATAGTCACAGATTCAAAGTCGGATTTAAAGGAAAGCAAAGGCAAGAACTACAGTCCCAGATCTCCACAATAACATTTTATAAATATTTTAATTTTTTTTTAATGTAATACTAATGAACCCATTTTTGTGGTCGTGCTAAACTAACCCGTTGAGGATCGCGGGCACGCCGGCATGTCAGTTAACAATTAATTTCTTAGAAATTATCCAGGAGGTGAATAAAGGAAAATTAAAGCAGAAGTCCCTTTAATTTATTTGCAAAATATTAGGCCCTACGCTTTTTAATCCGGCACAGACCGCGTAGACTAGGTACTTTTGATATCGTCATTATTAGATATAATACTGGTGATACAGTGAAAGCGGACCCTGAATACAACGAACAGTGCAGGTAGAGCAGTATTCTTTAGGCATAGAAATAGAATACTATTCAAGGCGTTAATTATGCACGCTCTATTTTTTCACTCTTGGAATATGGTTCCGTATAGAATAAGACAAAGGTGTTGGGAACTCCCCGTAACAATTTTAATTTAAAAATTAAATTAGTACAATGTAATTAAAACTATACTTGTTTCAGGGATACAAAATTTATTACACCTCAGATCCGTCGCAACCCTTACAATCTTGGCATTCGCAAATGGTAAGTCATTAAAGGCTGAAGTTATAAACGTTGTACACATTCTAGTACGGTAGTATGTATGTATTAATATTATCCTTCTTAATGAGGTAGCTTGTATTTAACGTATGAGAAAAGTGTATGGAACATTTTTTCCTTTTTAATTTTATATAAGAATCCAAAGTTATAACTGAATTTACGTTATCATCTAGAAATGTTTTTCTTATTTACTGTCCTTTTTATTACAATGATAAAGTATTGTCGTAAGATGAACAAGAAGTACCTAAATTATTATGAAAAACGGTATTGCCCAATGCCCAGTGTATTTCATTTAGATGTTTATTATGTCCGAAAGTGCAGGTTCGAATCCTACGATTATTTGGATTATTAAATATTATAATATTTTCTAACCTTCGACAAATTATATTCATGGCATACTCATGCGGTGATTACCACAATCGACACGAACTCGAGTCTACAGAGAGCAGCTGACACTTTAATGAAATAAACTGATGAATGTTGTTAGAATTTTAGACGTTCATTGTGTTTTTATAAAATAACATTAATGAATGACTCGTAAAACTGTACATTTTCATATGATTTTCGAAGTTATACTTCTTTTGGTACGTTTGGAAAAAATTATGAGAGTAAAATTTTTACGACGCGCGCGCACACCGACAGCCAAAAAGCAACATGATGAAGTTAGCTGCATTCCTTTTACACAACAGAGAGTTGTGACATACGGGATGAAATATTTAGCTATTTTTGTTCTGTTACGCCAAAGAAGTATAACATTTTACGTTTTTTTTCATTTTGAAGATGCCTGCGACACCATATTATACTTCATACAATTTTACCATGCTACACTCATAAAAAAAGTTATAATTAAGTTTACTTGACTTGACGTAATAATAATTTATACGTGAAGCTAAAAGGTTGATAGTGAAACTCTTCAACTAGTAAAACTTTTGAAATCATTTGATCATTTTGGGATTTACGAGATACCTACATTACAGTTAGCAAGATGTATAATAAATATATTTTGTATATATACATTTACTTCATAACAGATGGATAACAACCACCTAACAACGATCAGTGAGTTGACCCCGCACACGGTTTACACGATACGCGTGCAAGCCTTCACGTCGGTGGGCCCCGGACCAATATCCGCACCTGTGCAAGTCAAGACGCAGCAAGGTAAGAATGTGAAAAATACTTTCTTAGATTTACGCGAATAATTGACATTTTAAATAAAACTATCGTTTTGGATTTATTTTGATTTTAAATCTGCGAAAAATCCGATGTAATAATTTTATTTAAAACTAGCGGCTTACTCGCGCTTCGCTCGAATGCGTACGTTTTAAATAGATATAAATATTTATTAGCCAGCGTTAGCCATATCATTTTTTTTTTATTTTGTGAATTTGTCTGATGTTTTAATAGTTATTCTGCTATTCGGAGTGGAGACAAATCTAACAAATCAAAGATCTTAGAAATCGGGCCAGCCGTTCTTGAGTTATAAATGGTGTAACTAACCGACTTTGTTTTGATGTGAAGAAGTATTTTTTCATTATTTAGTATAAGTTACCATTTAATTTGACCTCTTAATTATACATGATCGCATTTTATTGGCGGCTTTGAAACTACTATGACTTGCAGAGTCAGAATTTAATATTTATAGTTGGTTGCTACGAAATATATGTACATATGTGGGATACGTTACAATATCTGTGTACTTACTCAATCTGTGTATTTCAATTACATGAACTTATTCGAATGAAATTTATATATTTTAAAAAGATAATGAAGTTACTTTGTATTTTCGAAAATTTAAAAATGTTTTTAATCTATCTTAGATGTACATATGATGATACTAACTGAAAAAATCCTCAAAATAGCTAAAATGTTGTAACTATCAACTCATTATGGTTACTAATACAAAGTAAAACAAACAGACAATGGGCGTAATTACATAAACCTACATAATATTCAGGTCAAGTCGCAATATTAACATAATATGCTTATATGACCACAGTACAACTAATTAGTATTATGATTTAACATAATATATTAATTTAACTTATACTTATAGTTATATCGCATTCTCTCTTCACAAATGCCATGAGTTAAGGCGTTATTTATAACCTCTGGTATTAAGAATATATATTTTTTTAAAGTATAATAATTCTTCATTACGTCTTTAGCGAGAAATAGTTGAAAAACTACACAAAAACTTGTTAAGTAGATAACTATAGATTGTTCGGAATTGTACTTTATATTATATAATGACTTTAAATATATAAATCGAAGTAAACTTCGAATGCGGTAAAAATATGAAATAAATACCTATGATGCTTAAATTGTTCCAACAATTGGTTTTTCATGATTAGTGACATATTGAGTAACTTTTTACCAAAAGTATAATTTCCCACAGGAACCACTATACACCGGGACAAATGTAACCTAAATCAAATAGCCTATAACTATCTCTAAATTAGTAAGGAAAAGTTATTATATTTTTCTAAGTAAAATAAATGACGAAAGAAAGGGAAGAGTATCGATAAGGCCTCATTTTCGCCCCCGAATTAAAAAGAAAAAATTATGTCATACGATTTGATCTTTTCTTTACATATTCGAAAAGTAGACTGTGACAAATAATTATATTTATAAAAGAAAAAAACTACAATAAATACTACTGCGAGACGCCAAACTTTGGTTTAACTAGGATTTTCGTTAAAAATGAGATGTTTTCAATAACACTTTAACTTTTTTTACATACAAGAAGCACTTTCTTTCTTAGATTTTCGCGAATATTTACCATCTATACTAATATTATAGTAAATAATATTAGTATAGATATAATAATAAAGAGGTAAAGTTTGTGAGTTTGTGGGTTTGTGAGTTTGTGATGTTGTAGAGGGTAATCTCTGAATCTACTGAACCGATTTAGATGAAATTTGGTAAGAAGATAGTTTGAGACCCTGGGAAGGACATGGGATACTTTTTACTTTTATCCCGGAAATCATCCCTTAAGAGAATGAAAATGGGGATGAAAGTTTCTATGGGGTATCAACCTAGGGACGGACCCGAGCGAAGCGAGGGTGAGTAGCTAGTATTAAATAAATCTATAACCCTACCTAGGGCTATAGATTTATTTAATACTAGCTACTCACTAGGTATAGCTAGGTACCTACCGTGGTAGGTAGGTACCTAGCTATACCTAGGTACCTACCTACCATGTTTACCTACATAACTATATACCTATCGGATAGAATACCTGAGAAAAAATCCGAAGAGATAGTTTTATTTAAAAAGCACTTTCTTTTTTATTTAAATGCTCTTCTTATTTTAATGTTACTTTACAATATATTTAAAAATTACAGTGCTACCATCCTGCGCTCTGTATAAATAAAGTTGAAATATTACTGAAAATGTCTCATTTTGCACGAAATGTTAGACTAGGTAACACTTGGTCTCATGTCGCCATCACCATTCTTCCATCATAACACCAGATGTACTGCAGGATACCATCCTTTCTTGGTTGACATTCCGACCATTCGCACTAAACGCTCTTCATCTTTTATAATGCGCACAGCCAAAAAATGGAATGCCCTGCCTGCGTCTGTTTTTCCGAGTGCGTAACCTGAAACTCTTTAAGGTGCGTGTTAACAGGCTTCTCTTGGGCAAACTCGCTACATCGTAGATCTCATCTATACCTTCGAGCTAAGATGAAGGTTAAGAGTAAACCCATTTCTAATAAAAAAAAAAGTTATATCAAAGTTTGGCGTCAAGTAGTGTTAATTAAAGTTTTTTTCTCTCTCATAAATATATTACCTTATCAGGCACACAGCCTACTTTTATAATATTATGTAAAAAAGATCACATCAAATGACATAATTTTTTTCGCGCAAATGAGGCCTTATCGATACTATATGTTAAAAGAAGTAGCATACTAAGTCTGTTAAAATAAGCGTAGGTGTATAGAAGATGTAAACTACGAGTTTCTCCGATCGCCTAGTTAACCCTAACCCACACTATACGTAGGCTAAGACGCAACAAGGTTTGCATACAAGACTAACTGCATTACCTGAACATATGTACACAAATGTTCCTAGAGGCTGGGTCTGATCCTACTAAGTTATTTAACTGAAGTAAATAATATTATTATATTTATATAGACATATAAAATTAAGTGTATGTTTGTTGATGTATTTGTGTTAAAATACTTCTTTCATGTGATGATGTTTAACGTATTAAGACCAACGTATGATTGATAGGTGGTGTGCGAATATTATAAACATACTTACACTATACACTGACTTTTTAACATTAGTCGAGTCCTATATTCTTAGTTGCCCGTAACAAATCAATAGTAGGTGCAATTAATGTATGTATATTCGTCACTCTACAGCTTGGCTAAGCTAAACCATATAACACTGAAAAATAAATATTTGTGCTACGTTTTTATACATACATGACTTGACCACAATAATAATAATAATAATTATAAAAACTCTTTATTGCACACACAAAAGAGAAAGAAATAAGAAAAGAACAATACAGTAGTAGGAAAATGCACAAGAGGCGGCCTTATCAATAAAACAGATTAGATAATTATGAAATGAAATTGAATTAAAGAAAATATTGTAAATGATTATGCTAATTAAAGTTTAATATTAGCACTTGTTACGGATAAACACTGTGTATGCATACGTAAGTGGACAATATAATCAATGGCACACGACAAGTATTCAAGCAATCGCTAAAGTAACAAATCAAATCAATATATACAGTGTAAACTAACAAACAAGGTGCAAGCATCAACGTCAGCCACACAAATATTGTTTTAACTGCTTTAATCTAGTTCAAGAATCATGTTGTTACTTTACATACTGTATCATTCAAACTGTCTTGTTTATCCGGCTGTAAATGTTGAGGTCTTTGGTTCGAATTCGTCCAACAGTCGTCGTCGTCCGAAAACCCAGTAAAAAGTTCGCTCGTGATGGTTTAAAACTAAGAAAAAAAGGAATTATTCGACAATATTATAATGGTTGACCGTGCAGTATTGTAATTGTAAAAAATTATAGATTTTTTGAAGTCTAAAACTACTTTTTTCTAATTTATACTCGTTTTTTTTTTATTTCTATTATTTTAAACCCGCTACGGTAGAAGTCGAACTCTATTAAATAAGATTATTGTATAAAATTAAGGAACGGCTCTGGAAAATTATTTAAGTTTATTGAAAAGCTGTCAATATAACATTATTGCGTTGACTTTAGATGTTCATAGAAATTCTATTTTAAATAGTATATTGATTAGTAATTTACTGTACTCAGTCCTTTTTAACATCCCACTGCTGGGGGTGGGCCTTCCTTCAGTACGAGAGGGATCAGGCCATAGTCCACTTCGCTCGCCAACTGCGAGTTGGCGGACAATAAATTTAGGTACTAATAAAAAAATTAAACTGAACAGTTTATTTATTTGTTTGTTTTTTGTGTGAATGAGTTAATCTCTGAAACTACCAGTCACATTTGAAAAATCATTATTGCATTTGATAGACCAATTTCTTTAGGTTTTTTTCAGTTTTTTATACGCTATCTAACATCGCTCTACGACTTTTAGGTTCGGAACAGTTATACATAAATACTGCGAGAGTAATATAACTTTAAATATTATATTTATATTATATATATATACAAATTACAATAATCTAATGAACTTACACAGCCATAGAAAATAATTGTTTAACAAACTATTAAATTATTATATTATACGTGACCACTATTTTAATTGCTCTCATCAAAATCATTTTAACTTAATTTATTGTATCATTGTATTTATAATTCAATATATGTATTATTGAAATTATTTGTTTAAAGTTCACATGATGCAAGCCAAATCATAGAATAATAAATATAAAAGCTATCTAAAAAGATGAAAACTAGTTGACGAAGGGATAAAGCATTATGCAGTCAGAGACAAACGCATTTGATCCTTGCCGCAAACTGTATGTACATATGTATTTTTGATCTTCGACAGCATGGTACTTTATTCTTTCTATTTTATCTATTTTCTTTGCATCCTGGCAATGCATAATTTGTCATTTTAATTAACTTTTAAATAAAATGAAATTTCCATCCACGCTGTAGATCTTTACAATATACTTAGGATCATAATCATCGCGACATCTGTTGGGAGAAAAATTCAAAAGTCTTACCCATTGGCACCTGAAATCCGCCATTTTAATTTTCAACTATTTTATATAGCCTATGACACTCGCGTTATCAAGACGAATTTAACGAGGTAAGATCATCAAAATCGGCCTTCGCGTTTGGTCTCTAGAACATCACATAGGAATAAACATATATACATACGTACATACATACATAGAGTGATAAACACATTACCCTCCTTTGCGTGGCGCAGTCGGGTAAAAATACAGACGTATCGTAATGATTTCCTACACTTCCTACTTTATTTTACATCGCATGTGTGATCGAGCAATACGCATACAAAGATTCACAATAATCGTTATATTACAGTACAGTGATATAGGTACTTATTGCCTTTCACATTAGGTTTTTTAGGATTTAGATGTTTGTTAAGAAGATAGTTTGAAACTCTGGGAAGGACAAAGGTTATTTTTTTATTCCGGAAATCATCCATTGAGGTGTTTAAAACGGGGATGAAAGTTTGTATGAGGAATCAACCTATGGGCAAACCCGAGTAAAGCGAGGTTGAGTCGTTAGTATTAAATATAATTTATACCATAAAATATATATTATATAATAATGTTCAACCTGTATATATTTTACGTACAGGGGTTCCATCTCAACCATCAAACTTAGTAGCTGTCGAAGCAGGAGAAACATCAGTCACCCTATCATGGAGGAGGCCTACACACGCCGGAGATAACATCGTCTCTTACGAGCTATACTGGAACGATACTTACGCGAAACAACATCACAGAAAGTAAGAAAACCTTCATACTTTTAGCTTCCCTTATATATATTTTTTTTCATTTATTGTCTGTCATCTTAATGAAAAGTACTAATTGAAACAGTTTTAATAACTAAGCCGTCCCTTTTGAGCCGCTAGAAATATTGTGCAAATAATTTGTAAAAATTAATGCTCTACAAACAAAGAAGTCTTATTTCAGTAAATGGCTACGTATTTAATCTCAAACCAAGTAACCTACTAATAATAAAGTCAGTGAAACCTTAAATATTTCCCTTCAAAAACGGGTATATTTTAAAGCTTTAATTTTCAGATGGGAAAAATTAAATGATGTGCGCAAAGTTTTTCTTACATTACACGGGATATTTACGTTAAAAACGTTTTAAATTTCATTGCTGAATTTGTGTTTCATTAACAGTCTAGTTCAAATAAATGTCAAGATTTTCAAATAAAATAACACCCAGAAGACTTTTTTTTTATAATTATGACTATTTATTTCACTTAACTAGACAGCTCCAAAATCAATTCATCGTCTCTTAGAGCTTTCACTTAAATTTTCTTTGTCGGAATTATAACAAGAAGTCCGCCAACGCTACAATTATTGACCAATCGCTTGAAAACATCCAGTAACTTAAATAATGTATCTTATTTATTGTATCTACAAAATCAGTTGTTATAAAATAATAAATATGAACATTTGAAATATATGTACGAGTATGCTTAAATATGAATATCAAAAAAGATTTAAGACGTAAATTGCTTACTCTGGACAAGACTAGATTATACATATTTTATAATTTTACTCATATATATATATATATATATATATATATATATATATATATAACATTTAAAATTGAAGTAAAATTGCATCGTTACGTAAACTTTAGTAACATCATCGTATCTTCCCAAACTCATACAGGCGGATACCAATAACGGAGACGTACACGTTGAACGGATTGTACCCAAACACCCTGTACTACATCTGGCTAGCGGCTCGATCTCAACGCGGCGAAGGAGCAACCACCCCGCCTATAGCGGTCCGAACGAAACAATACGGTATGTTTGAACCTCGCTAGTTCAATACTGAACTGATCTCAGTATTGGAATGGAGTGATAACGTGTGAATGTCTTGTGAGAGTGCTGTAGCCATCGGGAGGGAGAACCTATTATTCGGGTCTAATACATTTTAACCCAATAACCATCATCATCATTTTAACCAACGGGAATAAAACTAATCGTTTAACAGCCCGTTAAACGGTTAGTTTAACAATCATACAATAATATAATAAGCTCCTCTCCCGATTAAAGCGTTGAGGAGTAAGAAAGTAATGTATGAGCCAATTCTGGGTTTTCCAGGTAATTCGTAATGTAATATTTCACATAAGAGCACCTGCCCGGCACGCTGCCAGTAATATACAGCACAAGCACCAAGTTTTATATCACAATAATATGTGTTTTGTAATTGTAAACTCGTCGATCGGTAACGTGCACGCATCGAATTCACCCACTTAAACATTCATAGCCCGCGCGTCGAATGCGTACACTGTACCAATACCTGTACTAGTAGCTTTATGTCGTTGGTATGTTTTATATCCGACGGGGCGTCGCCTCGGTTGACATTTTATTTTAACTTTTTATACTAACGCGACACGAACAACATGAGAAAATTACGCAGACTTTGTCCATTCGAATAAAAAAAAAGGCGAACGTAAACGCGCAAATGTTGTTCGTACCGTAATAGACCTTAATGATCACAATTTTCTTCCGACAGGAGTAAGCGTATGACACATAGAGAGATGTATGGGCGAGCGGATTCTACATACAAAATTGTGCATGCTTATATTATTTTGACGTTTTTCGTCGTTTATTTTGATTTCTGGGCACATTTTTCTTTTTATCAAACGGCATTCAGTGATTCCATCGATAGGTTCCATGACGTGATTCAGGATTTTGGGATCAGGTGTTTTTGTATCGAGCCTAGGTTCGATCGGGGCGGTCGATGTTTGGTGTTTTACGAATTGAGCTTGTTTAGTTCCCGGAGCGCCCCCGATGAATGTGACGGCAGTGGCTGTGTCGCCGACGGCTATACGGGTATCGTGGCAGCCTCCCCCGGCGGAGCAGGCGGGAGGGAGGATCGCCTACTACAAACTACTTTGCGTCGAGTCGGGGCGGGGGGATTCCGAGGCCACGGTGGTCAAACTCAACCAGACCACCTTCGTGCTCGACGAGCTACGGCGATGGACCGAGTACCGCATATGGGTACTAGCTGGCACCAGCGTCGGCGACGGTCCCGCCTCCTACCCCGTCACAGTCCGCACACACGAAGACGGTACGTTTCGATACATTACATTCACTATATAAAGACTCAATTTTATTGTATAATTAATAAAGACATATATAATTCAAATATTAAAGTAATTGTTAAAACAATATTATTAAGAGAATTGTTTTTAATTTTCTTTTTAATCCTTCTATTTCGCTACATAAAATTGAGTTATTGAAACTAACCAAACAATAATAGTAATTCTTAACATTGAATGCCAGAGGATTGTCGTGTAGCGAGCGCTGAGTACTTATCTACGTGAAACAACTACAGTCGCGACGCCAATCCTCTGACAGTTCGTTTATTCTTGACATTATTATCATGAAGTATTTCTCATTTTAATGAATCAATTGTTATGTTAAGGTGATCGCTGTGGAGGGTAAAAAATATTATATAAAATCGTCCATATTGAATATAACTTAACCTTTTATCGAGATAATAATTATATATGTACATACTCAGTAATGGTCGGTTTTGTTGACGGGATTGGTTCAACTCTGGCAGAATGGATATAATTTAGCGCGCTTGATGAATTTACCTAAATAATTGTAAGCAATTTCTCACCTCAAAATAGTCGCAAATTATTTCCGTTCCCGCCGCAATAATCTTGATATGCAAATGTTTGTTCACTCTAAATTGGTGGTGGGACCCTTTTAATGAATTACTGTTACTCAAATAAATATATCCGTACTTGAATATCTGAATAGATGCTAATACCAACGTTACTAATATCTTTTTTTTCTTTTGTTTCTTCCTTATGAGCATATAGCAGGATTCTATGCAAGGAGGTTAATTCTCGTAACCAACTTTTAATATGCTTGCCGATGAATTTAAACGTATTATATAATATCATATCAGTCATTTGGTTTACTGTATATTTGTCGTTGAAAGCGACATAGACTATATTTCCACTCACTTGTCACATGTAATGATTTTTATTTGATGACGCATCGTCTTGATACGTCATTTATTGCTAAAGATGGCACTCACTGAAATGCAAAGTTACATATATTGCACCTGGTATAGTGTCGACGGCACCGTTATATATTAATTTTGACGCACAGTTGTTAAGTATTTAGCAATATACACAATTTTGCATGCTTTCTTTAACGACACAGCACTGTTTTTCGTTCAGTTAATTTCACTGGGCACCTGATAGGTTTATCTTGTGGAACACAATTGTGACTAATTGAAATACATATGTATATAGAGGTGAACACGTTGTGTGAAACAAGAATAGCACTTTTAGGAGCACTCAGCACAACTAGCGACGACACAAGGTGAGAGAGCGAGTGCGTGGCATACAAGAAATGACCAATCAACTAAAACCCACAAACGTTGCAATGTAAAAGCCGTCGTGGTTAACTAGAAATTTAGATAACAAAGAGCCCCTTAGTTTACATTTGTCCTAGCCGCCGCCCTCATGCAATTCAAACGGCCGCTCCAGTTTTAAATTCCCTTTTGCATAATTCCTCCAATTATACGGCCTTTACGTCGCAAAGTTATATTCTATTGCTCAAAAAACCTGGTCATTCAGCCCGACACGCACCACGGCCCGAGCGCCGCATTTGAATACCAATACCGTCCCACACGACACGCGCGCATGCTACTATACTACTCACAACTATTCTGTACTCATACCTATATGACTTTACTCTTAGCGGGAAAAAAGCGGATAAAACTGACTTTGATCCTGAGGATCTTAAATAATTTACATATCTTGGTCACACCCAAAAAGCATCCAAGGGATCAGTTCCGCCAATTCGCATATAATCCCCAACTGCTCAGCTCAGTCTAGACTACGCGCTATTTCTACTCTATCCCTCTATCTATCTATCTATCTCACTTACTCTTACGCTACAACTTCTCGCCAGTAGACGTTTCTCTCTTCCTTCTCTTCTGTTTACTCTGTCAAACTATCGTCGTGCATGCACACTAGAATATATTGTGACATACAAAATACGCCTAACGTACGCTATTGCCGTTGTCGAGTAATGAACGGAAGGGAACGCTACAATACAGTTCGGCTAGAGATCAATACATTAATCTCTGATTTTATACTGAACAGTTTTAGAAGATATACAGCCACCGGACAATGACACTGACACCTTCACAGACATCATTGTGGATAGCAACACAAGGTACAATGGACACATACAGAAGCAGGTGGCGCTCTATGAAACAAGACCACACAGATGAAGCACACATACACAGACCGGCGCCGTCGCCTTAATCAATACATGTGCGTGTGAGTGAACCGCCTACGCCAAGGGACTGTTACAAACGGTCTCTACGTGCTTGGCCTTCTACTGTTCACTAAAAATCAGAAGAAATTAAATATTGCCCATAATTTAAAATGTTCATTATTCTCAAGTTGCACGATATTTTCATCCCACGCGAAATTTAAATTACATTGCCATTTGTATACGTGAGCAGAAAAAGGCGATGCATACGACTGGCGTCGACGTCCCAAGCGGCTTAACCTAAATGCGCCTCCAAAAGAGCTCAAAATACACGAGGATGTGAAATAAGAGTACCCCCTATTTGCCGACAAGCGTTCTACTCGTAATCTCTCACTTAGTAGTTCCGTTCGCCCTGCAATGTTCGCACAATTTGTCTTAAATGTATTTGAATGCGTTTTTCTCTTTTTTCTCTCGTCACTGACTTTGTATGGGCTGCTGGTAACCCGTACAGCTATTAAGAGTGAGTATAATTTACTATAGTGCTTATATTTATGTGCGTTTGTGCTTGTGCCTATGCTTTAAGTAGTTTGTTCTTCCTAGCACAATGATCTAATAACCTCTTAATGACAAACTGCAAGCGGTTGAAACCCTAAAGACGCATGTTCTTGTGTCTTTTTTTTAATTTTTTCAAAGATTTGGTGTGTTCCTTTACTAATGACGTGTGACACCAAGTCTTATTCTTTATGTGTGATCCCTTGCAGAATGTGAACCTGATAATATGTTTAGATATAGACATGCTGCTTTTGGATATTGTATATAGATAACTTACTAAATGTTAACTTTTTATAACGCTTAACGATTTTAGTTGATCTTTACTGATGTGGATTGGAAGGTAATGGATTTTAATTGGTTATGGTGATGTGAAAGGGCGTAAAAGTTAATTTGATCAGTGTGTGTTGGTATTCAAATGCCCGATCGAGATGCTGAGCGGCGTTCTGCGTCGCGACCAAAATACTCTATCAGCAACCGACGGGGACTACCGACCGCACCTGGAACGTTTTTTTAAAACAATATTGCAATGCTTACCGATAAGCCTTCAAAGCTTTCAAACTTAGCCCTTTAAACGTTAAGCTTAAGGTAGATTTTTAGCACGCTCCCTTAGATGCTGATAGGGCATTTAGGTCAATGCGCGAATAGGTTCGGCCCAGATTTTCTAACTTTTATTATGTATACACAGTGCCGGGCGAGCCCCAAGAAGTGAAGGTGACCGCCATCAACTCGACGTCAATTCATGTCACGTGGAAACCGCCTCAAGAAAAAGAGAAAAATGGAATTATTAGAGGCTATCACGTTCATGTACAAGAGCTCAGGGAAGAGGTATGAAATAAAATGAAAAATAATTTACCTAATTTAAAAAAAATAAAATTGCTTATACATAAATATGAAAATTAATATATTAAAAAAATGATACATAGTTTATTAGATTTTTTTATATTAGTCTATAATGCGACGTAGTTCTGCAGAAATGTCTATTTCCATAAAGGACATAATTTACATCAAATATTAATACAAGTCATTATCTACCACTTTAGTTGCTTTAATAATTCTGTATAAATACTCTTGAAACTCTAACTTACAAATTATTACCAGGGTAAGGGTCTACTTAACGATCCAATGCGTTTCAACGTGATGGACGATACGACACTCGAGTTGAATGTGTCCGGACTTCAACCGGACACCCGGTACAGTGTTCAAGTAGCGGCTCTCACGAGAAAGGGCGATGGAGATAGAAGCCCTCCAGTATCTGTAAAAACGCCCGGTGGCGTGCCGAATAGACCAACTGTTAATTTAAAGTAAGTTTGACATTGTTTCAACTTTTCCAACTTTTGCTTGTCGATTATATTTTAATAAATACTACATTAATAATTCTTTATAAATTAATGAAAGTATTAAACTATTAGCATATTAGTATAAATATTATAAATGTGAAAGTTTGTGAGTATAGATGTTTGTAACTCTTTCATGCCAGAACGGCTGAACGGATCTGGATGAAATTTGGCAAAGAGATAGATTTTAGTCTGGAATAACACAGACTACTTTTTATCCCGAAAAAATATAGGGCTCCCGAGGGATAGATTTATTTTTGTTTTTCTAGAGGCGAACCCAAGTGAAGCGAGGTTGAGCCGCTAGTATTATATAAAAATGTATGATGTAAACATGTATTATAATATTTTTTTTTCAATATATTAAATAATTTAATTTCTTTCAGAATCCTGGAACGCGATCCCATTGTATCAATAGAAATCGAATGGGCAAAACCGACACAAACTTATGGCGATTTACTTGGATACAGGTTGAGATACGGCATTAAAGATCAACCCCTAGAAGAAGTTAATTTTTCTGGAACAAAAGTTACCTCGCATAAAATTAATGATTTAGAGAGGGGAGTACAATATGAGGCTAGAGTGGCTGGGAGAAATCAGATAGGCATTGGGCAAGAAGCCATTAAGTATTGGATAACACCCGAAGGGGCACCAAAAGGTCCGCCTACAAATGTTACATATCACTTCCAAACACCTGATATTATCAGTGTCACTTGGGAGCCTCCAGTGCGAGCTGATCGTAGCGGTCAGATTAAGAAATATGACGTCCAATTTTTCAAAAGAGGAGACCAATCTTCTCACGTGGATAAAACTACAGAGTTGACAAAAGCAGTGTTCACTGGCTTAGAAGAAGATGCTCATTATGTGTTCAAAGTTAGGGCTTATACAGATCAAGGGCCGGGCCCATACAGCAAAGATATAACCGCTCACACAGAAAGGGATATTGGTCGAGCTCCCATGTCAGTGAAAGCTGTCGCTACATCGGAATCTGGAGTAGAAGTATGGTGGGAAACAGTGCCATCAAGGAAAAAGATAATAGGTTACGTCATATTTTATACAATGACTCCTGTAGACGATTTAGACGAATGGCAGCAAATTAACGTTCACGTAACACATTCTGCAAATTTAGAAAATTTAGATAAATTCGCGGAATACACTATTGCCGTAGCAGCCAAAACAGCCGAAGGATTAGGTAGGTTATCAGAAAAGGTTACCGTTAAAGTAAAGCCCGAAGAAGTGCCTTTACATCTTAGAGCTCAAGATGTATCCACCCACTCCATGACCCTGTCATGGTCTCCCCCGTTACGCTTAAACCCAGTTAGCTATAAGATATCGTACAATGCCATTAAAGAATTCGTCGATTCACTCGGAATGACGCAAACTCAAGAAATTCCTAAAAGAGAAATAATAGTTAAACACGATAGAAATTCATATTCTATAAATGATTTATCTCCTTTCACTACGTATAATGTTAATATAAGTGCCATACCTAATGATAATTCCTATAGACCGCCTACTACGATTTTTGTAACCACCCAAATGGCTGCACCTAAGCCGATGGTTAAACCGGACTTTTACGGTGTTGTTGAAAATGAAATACTCGTTATTCTACCTCAAGCTTCCGAAGAATATGGACCTATTTCACATTATTATCTAGTTGTAGTTCCTGATGACAAAGCACATAATCATAAGAACCCCGACCAGTTTTTGACAGAGGATTTAATAAAAAATAACGCTCGAACAGATGACGAAAATGCGCCATACATAGCTGCTAAGTTTTTACAAAGAAATATTCTTTACACATTCCATCTCGGTAATGATGAAATGTATGAAGGTTTTCTCAACAGAAAATTGAATCTGAATAAAAAGTATAGAGTGTTCGTAAGAGCCGTCGTGGATACTCCTCAAAAGCATTTATATACATCAAGTCCCTTTTCGGAATATTTGTCGTTAGATATGCGAGAAGCCCCACCAGGCGAAGAGCCTAGTAGACCTGACCCTAAGGATATTAATGGTGACCCCGAAATCAGAATAGAAGAAAACAGAAAAGAGGCTGGTATGGTATGGGTTGTTGGTCCTATCATAGCGGCATTGATGCTTTCTTTATGCTTCGTATTTTTGTTCATCGTCAAAAGAAGAAGACAACCTTGCAAAACTCCTGATCAAGCAGCAGTCACACGACCTCTTATGTCGGCTGATATTGGTTTCGGAGCACCCTCAGACCCGGTAGAAATGCGACGTTTGAACTTCCAAACTCCTGCTATGATTTCTCACCCGCCTATACCGATATCGGAGCTCGCCGAACATATAGACAGGCTAAAAGCAAGTGATAACCTCAAATTTTCTCAAGAATACGAAAGTATAGAACCTGGTCAACAGTTCACATGGGATCATTCTAACATGGAAGTCAACAAGCCAAAGAACCGCTACGCTAACGTTATAGCGTATGACCACAGTCGCGTTATTCTACAACCCATTGACGGAATATTAGGAAGCGACTACATAAATGCCAACTATTGCGATGGATATCGTAAACATAATGCCTACGTCGCAACTCAAGGGCCGTTGCAAGAAACGTTCGCTGATTTCTGGAGAATGTGTTGGGAACTGCGAACGTCCACAATAGTTATGATGACAAAGTTAGAAGAAAGGACTCGAATCAAATGTGATCAATACTGGCCAAGTAGGGGAAGCGAGTCGTACGGCATGATGACGGTTGCCATCACGGAAGTTCAAGAACTCGCCACATATTGTATCAGAACATTCCATGTAACGCGAAATGGTGGCGCTGAGCGTCGTGAGATCAAACAACTTCAGTTCACTGCCTGGCCCGACCATGGAGTGCCAGATCATCCTGCTCCGTTCTTACAATTCCTACGACGAGTTCGCGCGTTGAACCCACCTGATGCTGGTCCACTAGTGGTACATTGCTCAGCCGGCGTCGGACGAACTGGTTGCTTCATAGTAATCGATTCGATGCTAGAAAGAGCCAGACATGAACGTACAGTAGATATTTACGGTCACGTAACTTGTTTGAGAGCACAACGTAATTACATGGTACAGACCGAAGACCAGTATATCTTCATCCACGACGCCCTGCTGGAAGCCGTTATATGCGGCGATACTGAAGTCCCCGCGCGCAATTTACACCCCCACATACAAAAGCTGATGCGTATCGATACAATTGAAAACATAACTGGCATGGAGTTGGAATTTAAGAAACTCGCTAACATGAAGGCAGACTCGAGCCGTTTCGTCTCCGCTAGTTTGCCGTGCAATAAACATAAGAATAGACTAGTGCACATCTTGCCATACGAGTCGACCAGAGTCTGTTTGACCCCACGAGACGGATCCGATTATATCAACGCATCGTTTGTGGACGGGTATAAGTATCGTGCGGCCTACATCGCCACTCAGGGACCTTTGCCCGATACGACAGATGATTTCTGGCGAATGCTCTGGGAACATAACTCAACTATAATAGTTATGTTAACTAAATTGAAGGAAATGGGAAGAGTAAGTTACTGTTTTAATCAATGTATTCATATGTTTGTATTTAGGTAATGCATTATTAAATATGTATGTGTATTTTCAGGAAAAGTGTCACCAATATTGGCCTTCAGATCGTTCTGTCCGCTATCAATGTTTCGTTGTTGATCCCATCGCTGAGTACAACATGCCTCAGTATATTTTGAGGGAATTCAAGGTAAAGTATCATTATTTTAAATTTTTATTGTATTGAAAGTATAATCGAAATAATATGACATATATGTATTTATTAAAGATATATAAAAATAATGCGTTAATATACAAAAAAAAACATAGAAAATAACATTTTAGAATTTTTATCTATCTGTTGGCTGCACCATTTTAAATTAGGTTGATAGATTTCATTGAGCATGTAACACAAAATATATCAAAGGTTGACTTTAACAAGCCAAGTTGATTCAAATCAAGCCATCGACGCTCGTTCTATGCACTCCCAGACTAAATCTAAATAAATTCCGAAAAAATAGTTTTATATAAAATGTCAAATATTCGTGTAAATATATATAATATGTTGGGACATTAACACACAGCACCATCTAGTTCCATGGTAAGCTACGAGGCCTGTGTTATGATACCAGATAGTTGATACACTTTACATATATAACTTTAAATACATATATATTACAAACACAATGAATGCCCTCAACGGGACTCGAACCCGCGACCGCTGGCACAGCAAGTAGGGTCACTACAAACTGAGTCAAACGTGTCGTTATAAAGTTAAGAAGTGTTAATTAAAAAGCAATAATTTCCCCCCATACAGATGACAGACGCCCGCGACGGTGCATCGAGGACGGTCCGCCAGTTCCAGTTCACGGACTGGCCGGAGCAGGGCGTGCCGAAGAGCGGCGACGGGTTCATAGACTTCCTCGGACAGGTTCACAAGACAAAGGAGCAATTTGGACAAGATGGACCTATCACTGTACACTGCAGGTGGGTTTTGATTTGTTTTGTTTGTTGCTTGGAAGCCAAAGAGTATTTAGTAGTTACATATAAACGAACAACTAATAAAAACATCAACTTTACATACAACAATTATATTTTTACTAGCAAAACCCGCGGCTTCGCTCGCGCTAAAACTACAACAAAAACATTTTAAAAAGATAGGTTTCATACAAATTTTCATCCCTTATTTTATCTCCTTATGGAATCAATTTCAAAAAACGCTAAAACACGTATTTATTTAATTGTATTGAAGAGCATTAATACCAAGTTTCAAGAAATTCTGATCATAAATATTTTTTGGGTTGTGTTATAACGTGTATTCCCGTGAGAATGAGATAATCTGCCGCGGTAAAAAGTATCCTATATGTTGACCCGGATATCCAGCTATCATCATACCAAATTTCATAAAAATCCCTCCAGTGGTTTTTCTGTGATGCGTTAACAGACAGACAGACAGATAAAAATTCTAAAAACTATAGATTCGGTCTTTGTATCGATAATAAAGTCTATTTCAATAAGATTTTCCAAAAAATATTTAAGGTATAGATTCGACTCAGAATTTTATTATATGTATAGATTAAGTCTTCATCATTTAGACTCTTTTTGTTTATTGTTTGGTTTGGTGCTTTAATTATTGTTTTTTTTAGGTTATTCAAAGTTGCTCCTATAAAATTAAATAAATAACATTTCATAAAATTTCACCTGTTAAGAATTTTTTTCAGTCTGTGTAACTCTTTTTTCTAAAAGAAATTATTTATTGATATTTTCTGTTAAATGTATCGTACAATTGATGATCGTAGTGGAAGGTCATTATTGTGTATCTTGTACTTTCTCTTATGTAGTTGGGTTTGGTTCTGTCATTTGGTAAATATATATGTATGTGACTGATAAAGATTTGCCAAATTGGAGGAATTTGTAGGAAATAAGGCTACTTTGCAAATTAAAGCTGGTAAAGACAAAACGAAAATCCTACTAATATCACAAATGTGAAAGTTTGTGAGGATAGATGGATGGAAGTTTGTTACTCTTTCACGCCAGAATGGCTGAACGAATCTGGATGAAATTTGGCACAGAGATAGATTATAATTTGGAATAGCGCATCGGTTACTTTTATCCCGGTAAAATCTACGGTTCCCGTGGAATAGATTTGTTTTTGTTTAGGGACGAACCCGAAGCGAAGCGAGGTTGAGTCCCTAGTAATCTATATTCATATTGCACTATAAGTAAATCAGGTACTTTGAAACTGATTCATATGACAGATATAATCACATCACACAGAAAATATTATTACTTGATTAAAGAAAATATTAGAAGGAAATATTCCTAGGGATTACCTTCTAAGGATACCCTTAACCTATGCTCGTATAAAAAAATGATTTAAAATTTGAACTCGGATTCACACGACACGGAACACACGAAAAAGAACTTTAAATTAGTATAAATAAAAATCTTATTCATAGTACCTTATAATCTTTCAACGTCACATGCATCGTATAAAAAGATAGAAAACGTTTGAAGGATAGGTTCATATTTTTTACTTATCTTGTCATACTCGTACGAGTATATTCATCATACAGAAAAATCTTATTAAGTTTTCCATTTATGTGATATCTAATGGACTAACTTTTATCCGCGGTTTTGCATCTTATTATTTTAAAGAACTCTCTTGCTCTTTCTTACTGAGCTTTTAAATCTCTATGTTTTTTTAATTATATTTAAATAATCCTACTATTGTTATAAATACGAAAGTTTGTGAGGATGTGTATAGATATGGATATATGTTACTCTTTCATGCAAAAACTACTGAATGAAAATTAATGAAACTTTACAATAATATAGCTCATACGTCAGAATATGAGATAGTTTTTTTTTGTTTTTTCGAAGCAAGGGTGAACCGCTAGTAATTAATAATTATTACAATAATATTAGACACTGACAGTTTTATGTAATACAGCTAATATTAATTATTGCTGCCTCGGTGTAGTAGTGGCTAGCATGTACGGCTGCATATCCGGAGGCCCTGGGTTCGAATTCCTGGTCGGGCTAATTTCTCCTGTGCATCTGGCTCTGGCATCTAGTCTCAGTGAGGAGGAATCGGTCGGGAGGAAATTATTATTATTAATAATTATAATTACTGCTATACAGTGCGGGCGTCGGTCGCACGGGCGTGTTCATAACGCTGTCGACGGTGCTCGAGCGCATGCAGTACGAGGGCGTGGTGGACGTGTTCCAGACTGTTCGCACGCTGCGCACGCAACGCCCCGCCATGGTGCAAACTGAGGTAATGTAAACTTGTCTTCTTCTTTCTTCTATTCTTCTTCTTTTTTCTATTCTTCTTCGAAAAATTTTACCATTACCATAGACTGTGTCATTATTTTACTAAAAAAATATAATATCAATTTATTTTAGTAAAATAGCATTTATTTCTAAAACTATTGTTTTTTTAGCGAGCGTATCAGACATATATCCCCTGTTGGGTTAAAAGTTTTTGTTGTAGTGTAGGCCCGAAACAAAAGTCAAATTGTTATAGGGATTGAACTTATATGTATGTACATTGCACATAATATATCTTTGGTGTCGACAGCAGTTTTGTCCAAACCACTTTTCTGTGATCTCGGTCGGGAGTATAAAGTAAAACGTACAAATAAGCAAATACGCAAATTTACATGTGAAATTACATTATTAACTTAACCAGTGTAATATGTTTTATTTACTTTTAAACTTAAAATGAACCAATTTCAGACGTATTTACATACAATTGAGTGGTAGATATAAATATCAATATTCATGAATATTGGGACCAAATAGTTGCACATCATGTAGCAATAAATACGAGCTGTTATACAGGTTGTCGATTTTAAAGCGTCCTTTGAAAAAAATGCATTTGTGTGATTTGAACTCCTACACGACTCAAAAATAGAACTTCATTCAAAATTTACTTGTATTTTTGTATTAACTTAGGCATAAAAGATTTTAGAAACGAAAATGTTCGAGTGTCTAAAGCAAAAAGATGACGGGAATAATTTTAAGCATTTGCGAAAGTTATGTAAGTTCGTAATAAGAATTTGAATAGTTTCTTACATGACATATTTCAACTTTTGTAAATCAAAGCTACTGGAATACACAGTGCTTATATTACAAATATATATATATATATTTTTTTCACAATTTTTATTTTTGTAATTATATAAGTAACCAAAGTTTATTACCTAATCACTTTAAGTATTAACATAAGTAGGTACCTGGACGACCGAGCTTCGCTCGGAAGAAATATAAAGATTGCGCTTTTCAGAAAAGCACTATGTGGATAAGCTTAAAAAGCAAAACCTTATCTAAATACAAAATTTGACCCAAATTTTTCCAAAGTAACGTTTCCGAGGTACACGAAATAAATTTATATATAAATATATAAGTATTGCTCATTTAATATTATAGTACAAAAAACGAAAAGAAAGAGGGAGAAAGAGAAAGATATTATACACTACTCGCTTGTGTATACGACTGTCGCGCCTGCGCACTTTTTCTTACGCACTGTTCATTACGCTCTTTTTCTTACGGTTTTACTATCACATTTTTTTCAGTTCGGTCGCGCAGCAAAATCCCTATCTCCTCCAAGCCTTCTCTCCAAGAACTTCGTTCCAATAATATACTAGCAAAAACCGCGGCTACGCCCGCGTACAATCTGCAAAAAAAAACTCTATGGCTTTATGTTATACAGCGACTTACCCTCGCTTCGCTCGGGTTCGTCGCTATTTATATAATATTGTTCGTACAAAAATACTATAATCGCAATTAGAAAATTTGGTAAGAGGGTAAAAAACACTTTAAGGTGTATCCTCATACCTATAAAATCTACAAAAGACCATTAAAATCGGTCGAGCCGTTTCGGGGGAGTGCGATCACAAACACCGTGACACGTGATATTTATACATATATTAAATAAATACGAAAAACTACATTGGGAAGCCTTCAATACAAATTTAATGATTTATTATATGAACAATGTTGTTTCATATCCTTACCTAGACAGTCTCTAAAACTGAAATTAGATATGTATATGTAACCGATACCTTATTATAAGCCACTTTCATTTGGTAAATTTTCAATGTTAACAACAAAACGTTATATATTTTAGCTAAATTTAACTTTAGTAAATGTACACTGTACAGTCGGTCCATCTTCGGTTGAAAACTTTCCACATTCTTCAAGGTGCTAAATTACAGTTCTAAACGACGTGGCTTAGTTACATTCGATCGATATTAATAGAATTTAACTTTATTATATACTTATAGAATGATCTCGAAATAACCGATTTTTATGTTAACTTAACATTTAAAAGAAGATTTCAAGAATACTGTGTTTACTCTCATCGTTTTTGTTTAATATGTAAGGTTTCGCTATTTTAATCTATACTAATATTATAAAGAGGTAGAGTTTGTGATTTTGTGAGTTTGTGACGTTGTAGGGGGTAATCTCTGGTTCTATTGAACCGATTTAGATGAAATTTGGTAAGAAGATAGTTTGAGACCCAGGGAAGGACGTATAATACTTTTAATCCCAGAAATCATCCTTTAAGAGGGTGAAAATGGTGATGAGTTTGTATTGGGAAGCAATAATAATAAACCAGTTATTATTTGATTATACTGGCCACACTGATGATGTGAACGCACAAATTATGATACCTTTGTAAATTAGGCAGTTGAAAATGACGAGATTGGTCAGTCCGAAAAAAAAAAACAAAAATACAGTTAAAAATAGAAAGGAGAAATAAACAAAAGGAGGGAGTTGATCGGTGGGGAGTGGACAGGGGTGGATGCGGTCTGTGATTTTTAACTGGAGTAAAAGAAATTGTTGAGAATAAGTGTTTTCTAATAAATTATAACTAAATCTAGTCAGTATATACCTATAAACTTTGAAACATGATGCTGGCTCTTCCCGAGATATCCTACACATAAGAGCCATAATTGCATATTATGTTAAATTGCAAGCGATAATAATTAATACTCATATGGTAACGTTAGCAGACTAAATTATTATAAATACAAAAGGTTGTATGTATGCGTGCTTCAAAATATTCACATATTAGATAACCTCTTAGGGCTTCGAAACAAATATAAAATATTATAATAGGTGTATATTTTAATTATCGTTTGTATGTATGTATGTTCGTCCACGCATCTCTCCAGATCTAGTAATCTGATTGTAATACTACTTTTTTATTTGCTTTCTTTCAACTTAGGGCGAATGAATGAATAAGGGCGTTTGTTTGTGTTGAGTGTGTTTGTTTCTTCTTCACACTAGAAACTCGTCGCAATTAAGTGAAATTCAGAATAATGATAGCCTGTATGTCCTCTCAATAACAGTATATTTCAAATTTTCGTATTTTATAATATATATGTATGTTATAAAAAGGTAATTACGAAACTACGTTAATTTTTAAAATACGTAAATTAACTCATGTGGAAATTATGACAAGTATTTCATTACGGCTATATTCTAGAAAAACCTTATTTACCCGCCAACCTTAACATCTACGTGCATCTATTCGCTCTCCAAAAAAAAATCTAGTGAAAATTAAACCATAAAAAAATTAAAATTCGTACCTACATTCTATTTCTACATTTTTTGAGCACTTTCCTCAAATGACCGCGCTTTTTAATTAAATTCAATGCGCTTAGCGACGAGGCACGACTTAGAGTGCATTAATTTTAATTTTCGCCTATTTTACGTTAGTTGTTTGCAACTAAAGTTTTTTTTTTGAATGAATATTCTATGTTCATCCAGCACTTTTAGAGATACCTTTTTTTAAATCAACCTCATTTATTATGATCATGATAAAATTTTATGAAGCCCGAACGCGATCTGGTTAAAATTCATATAGCGAAATATTTTTATTAAAATTTTAATATAAATTGTGAATACTACGGGTGTACCTACGTACTTATTACGTGCACATAACTAATTTAAAATGTTTAAATAAATATACTGATCAATTTTTAATCAATAAATGAAGCGCGAAAATGGGTAGCTAAATCTAAATTAACTTTTAAAGGTCTGAATACACCTTCCGCGGGGAATTTTCCACGTCGGCGATGGCTGTAAATTTTGCGTATCGACTAAGTAATTATTTTTAATGGAATTGGCTCACAATGTAAAAGTCGCGTTTGTGTAAACCTGCCTTATAAATTGGTAGATCGTACGATGATAGCGAGTGAACATAACAGAATACTCTATTAACTGGCAAAGTGTATGTCCAACATAAATGTTGGTTTCCCCAGTTTTAAAGAGGTGTTTGTGAAATTTCATTTATGGAATTAGTCGTTAAAATTATTATCTCCTTAAATTACTGTGACAAATTTACTTTTTCCATTTAAATTACCTTTTCATTCAGTGCATGTGCAGTAATAACTCTGGCAACATTAGGTTGCAAGAAAATAAATGACGAGAAATTTTGCCATTTAAACATTATAAAATTATGAACTCGGCGTCAAGCTCGTTGCATAAGTTTCTTTGAAGGTGTAGAAAGTATACTGTTATTAAATAAAATAAAAAGGGGAAGCGCTACCGTCTTTAAACATGACCTTCGTTTGATTAAAAATGTACTGTGAAATGTTGGCTTAGTAACTTATTTTAATGAAACTTGACTTAGATTCATTATAAGTCGAGTCTTGCGGTATCTAAGTGAAATATATTTCATAACGCAGTTTGCTAAGCTGTTCTAATAATACATATGAGAAACCCAAATAAGCTTCGTCAATTTAAATTTATACGGAAGTCTGTGTTGTCAGTCTGTGAGGAAGCTACCGTCTTCTCGAAATGTATTTCTGTTGGGAAAATCCAGCAAGAAACTCATCAGTTCTTTTCTTAAATTTCAAAAGTTTTATCTAAAAGCATATATTTTTAACTGAAGCTTTGAAATATTATACAGGTTAGGTACATTTGGAATTTTATTATCTATACATATAATAAAATTGTAACTAAGCTGAATCTGTACATTAAATATTTTTTGGAAAATCTTATTGAAATAGATATTATTATTGATACAGAGGCCGAATCTATAGTTTTTAGAATTTTTATCTGTCTGTCTTTCTGTCTGTTATCGCATCACGGGAAAATCACTGGAGGGATTTTGATGAAATTTAGTATGATGATAGCTGATTATCCGGGTAAACATGTAGGATACTTTTTACTGTGGGAAAATATCTCTGAGAAATCTATACTAAACGTTAAAACGTAACTAGGGACGAACTCTAACGGAGCGAGGGTGAGTCGCTAGTACATACATATTTTTACATAGGTACGACTCCTAAATTATTTGATTATTTTTTGATAATCAAAGCTTGCACTAACAAGCTATTCTTTACAAGTTGTTACTATTTAGTGTGTGCTGTATTTTACGCCTCTTTAAGTTTTAACGAATCTATATACATATTATACTTATAATATTTACCTTAGATTCAATTTTCACATATGCTTATATTTTTACTAACTAGAAAGGCCTACGTGCATGCGGTGAATTTGGTAAAACCATCTTCTTCGATCTTATAGGTTATACTCATAAAAATCTATATTCTCTCTTAGAATAAAAGTAGTTAGCTAAATCTACCAGTGATAATCATTTCAATAATATCAGCTTCGCTTTTCCTTATACTAATGCGAACAAAAAAAATATACAAAACCATAAGAGCAATATCTTTGGTCCATAAAACATGGTAATTGATTAAAATAATTAATATTAAACTTTCGTTTTCCTGCACGTGTGAAATCTAGAACTACGGAACTAAAACAAATATTTATACATTTTTTGCATTCTATTTATTAGGGACAGTTACAGGCTACCTACATATGTATGTAGCTTTAACATAAGAACCTCGATAACGTTGAAACTTAATACATTATACTCAATTTTCGACCAAGGTGTAATATCACTGTACATAAGTATCTAATCAATTTAGTACAGATATTCTATTTAGCCCTTTTTAACGTCCCACTGCTAGGCACGAGCCCCCCTCAAGGGGGATCAGGCCATAGTCCACCACGCTGGCCAAGTGCGGGTTGGCGGACTGTGTAGTTATATGTGTATGTCTTTTGAAAACTTGCTAGGTTTTTTCAGACATGCAGATTTCCTCACGATGTTTTTTCCCTCACAGCAAGAGTGGTAATCATGTTAGAAACGATTCGCTCATAAAAATATCGGAGGTGCGAGACCCGGGATTTGAACCCGCTTCATTCGGTTTCCCAAGCGAGCCATCCCTACCACTGAGTTACCACTGCCTTAGTATAGATATACATATTAGATCTTAAAAATTGTAATAATCGTTATGTTTGTTTCAGGACCAGTACGAATTCTGCTACCGCGCTGCGCTGGAATACCTCGGCTCGTTCGACCACTACGTCAACTGACGCTGAGACATACTCGTCTAAAGCGACCCTAAGAGCCTTGCAGTATGTAAACGCCTTAATATTGTCTATCGTTCATTGTTGTTTTGAAACGCGTGCCGTTATACGTATTTTTAAATTAATATTTCCATGAATTTTTCCAAATTACCAACATAAAATTACGATTTTACTGATCCAAGTTATGGGAATATTTAAATATGGCAATGAATCTACTTTACCTGAATTTTCAATTTTAAAAGATTATCCTTGAAAGCCAATTTAATGGCGGACTATGCTCGCAGCAGACGCTGAGATATTAAAATTATGATCTTTCTATTACCATATTGGTAGCGACATTATATATCTTATATGGGTAATTTGAATGAACTTTTAATAAAACTAAAGTTAATTGAGATTTCTATTGGTTTTTTTTTTTAATTATAAACTTTTTGAAGTAAAACTTCTTTAGGCGTGACTGAGGGGTAAGTCAATACATTGGAAAAATGAGTGTCGCGGAAGTGAAGGTCTTTATTACTGATAATTTAATTGTAAATTTGTATTTTTATAATAATTATTAGTTATAAAAATATATATTTATTATTAATAATTTTATAATAATTATTACTTATTAAATTAATATTTATTATATAAAAATTATTATATTTATATTTTAAATTTGATTTGTTTTAATTTAATTGCGGTATCTGCCACAGCGCCAAAGAAGTTTTACTTTAACCGTGCGTAAAGGTTATACGCACAATTTTTTTTTTTTATTATTGGCACGCGTTACAAAATGTTTGAAAATGAATAGAATGTCTGTTAAATTTAATACGTAATCTATTATATGAATTAAATGCAAGGCTCTAAATATTTCAAGAGGCAACGTTAGAGAACTGACTGATGTAACCACTTTGTTCACTTGCTATGAGGCTAAATGTATGAGTGCCTACGAAAAGTTACTTATGATGTATATTTACGAATGTGACCATTACATGATTGTGAGAAGGGTGTCTTTATGGACTATAGACCCTATTACTGACCCTATAACGATAGTTAAAAAAAAAAAAACTTTACGCACTGGCTGTTCGAGCTAATAAACAACATAGAACATTTAAAATTTGTCGATGCATTTAAATATAAAATTTGGAATATTATATTTAAATTATGCCATGATTTAGCGAAATGTAATTAATTAGATATTGAAATCGGTGCGCTTAGAAGTTACGCGACATTATGTAACAACCGATCACTAACATACATACATATTACTTATACATATATAATAAAATGTATAAATAGTTATTGCAGCTGTAATTAGAAGTTTATTTTTCATATCGGGTGTTAAATACGTTAAGTAGTGTAAATTGTGGTAACATGTTTCATTAATGCAATATAACAAACATCTCTTTAGACGAATCGGCTGTGTCGTGTGAAACTCTGTCGTGTGAGTAGATTGTAATTTTGTGTAAATAGCTTTAAATTTTGTTCGACCTACGAGTATTTTGTTTCATCGTCCAGTTTTTATTCTATATGTTAAATTCCGCGATAACTCTATTTTTGTATTATTCCGAACTTTATCTCGCAAGACATAATCTTTGGTGGCCATCCATTTTTTTTTTTTTAGTTTATAGATGTAGGACGTATTTTTTATCACTGCCACCCTTTAGTGAAGACGGTGATCCAATGACATATCTATTATTAGGTAGAAAAAAATATTTTGTCGGTGTGTTGTAATGTTTTAATGAAATGTAAGGTAATGATTCGGTTTATCGAATTGTAAAGCTAATTGAATGGTTTTGTCGATTATAAAATCGATTTAATATCTAGTGTGGAGTTACGAGTCACGTAGATAACTGTTATGGACGTTGACAGTCTTTGTTTCCTATATAACAACGATATCGTTCTGTTAATGTATACATTAATGCGAACGCCCGTTTTACGCAATGTAATTAATTTCGCGCTTCTTCGCGTCGTACTTTAGGTTTCTATCTCCTTCATGTCGCATCTCATCACACTATTTTAAGCTATCTTTAAGTGTAGTACGTTATATCTTTTACAGTAACCCCCTTGCCTAGTATCGTTAAGATTATTAGGTTTTCCACTCGTTTTATACAAACTTATACCTTGTATCGATCTACGTGTAAGTTAAAGTTGAGCTTTTAACTTAGATATGTATATGCGTTCTTAACATGAATAAATCCTATTAAATTCGTATAAGTCTCCATATACAAAACGATATATCGGCGTACAATCGTATCGATTATTATGACGATATTTCGAATATAACTTATTAGGCTGTCATGATAAATAGTTCATTAAATCGTTCGTTTTGTCTATGGCGTGCGGACGTCTGTAATCTGGTCGGTTAACACGGTCGACATCAACTGCCAATCGTTCGGGTAGCTATAAAAACGTAAGGTATATCAATAATATGAAAACGTACGTAGATTTTAATGAGAATATTGTTAAATTGAGGTTATAGTGAAAATTTAATACTCGTTGATGAATCGCATATGTAGCAGGTCGCTTGCACGCTAGGACTGGGAGCTGTTATTACATTTTCTTTAGGGCTTTTACTGTGTTTTAAATTACCTTTTAAAGCTCATTCTTTCCTACCACATTGATTTTAATTTAATTTTCATATTGATTTTAACATTCAAGTTAAAATTCAGTCAAAATTCACTTTAATTACAGAGAATTATCAAACCCAGTGAAAATGAACCAAGTTAGTAAGTTATATTTGTTTAATATAAAAAATACGTAATTAAATGACTAAATAGTGATTGACCATTTTTTACAATACGATTTTTTATTGTATCTTTTATTTGCAAAATCATGTTTTTACAATAATTGTATATTTTTTATTCTGTTTTAAAGGCAGTTAAAGTTAGAAGGTTCCGTACGCACATACTACTCAATCGATCTGTCCATACTAATGTAGTAGAAAATTGTTGTTTTTTTTTCTAAACCAAATAGTTGTATTCATAAACAGTGCAATTGTAAAGTGTCAATCGTAGCACCAATATTCAAATATAGTGCATTTAAAAAAAATAGGACATAATTTGTAAGAATATTTTTATTGAAGAAAAATCAACTTTCAATAACAAATAATTAAATAGTATTATTATTTAATTAAATTCATCAAGAGATATTGATTTTACGATTGACACTAGATTGACTTGCCATAAAAAGGTGCTGTTTGAAAGTAATTTCATTGTTTAGTACAAAACGTGTTACCCCCCCAATGAAGAGTCGTTTGTTCCCCGATATTTGTTAATTTGTATGTAAAAGACTGATTTAATGATTTCCTTGTGTTCTTAATTAATTTGTATTGTACCCTTGCTATTGCTGCTAATGTATGTTTATATTTTAAGGTGTAATTTTAATCTGTATACGTTTTATTTTTTAGCGAATACGACAAAGGTCTTGAAATGGGGAGCCAAAATTATTAATTCAAATAATATACAATAAAATAATATTCACAGTCGAATGCAATTGTAGATGTAAATGTGAAAGTGTATTTTTATAATATGTTAAAAATAAAATCACTAAAACAAATGTTAAATAAAATAAATTTTTTATGATGATTTTTTTCCCGTAATAATTTTAGTTCCCCATAAGTTAAGGAATGAGCATTGAGCTACCGTACATTGTTGGTTTATTACTAAATTCGTGCTAATTTAGGTCGCGTTTTTAGTATTTTAATGTATTCAAACCCAAATTAATTGAAAGGAATATAAAAATAACAATGTACTGTAGATCAATGATGATGCGTAATTTATTTCGAATATTCGGTATTGCTATCCCCAACCCAGTAGCCGCCTTTTGTATATTTTGAATTGCGAAGTGGGCACGGTGCTGCCAGCTTAAATATATTTTAATGCGATAGAAAATGGCGGACGCGTAATGGCGGGACGGTGTGTGTTTAGAAGTAGAATGATTATTTTATAAAGAATTATCCCGCGCTGCGTCCCGGGACACGGTGGATTCGCAAATTATACATAATGTATATGAGAAATAAATTTATGTCAGGCGATAATGAGGTTTTTCATTTTACTAACTGCCCTACTCTTCAATAAATAAAATTGCATGAAATTACCTGTTCTTTTTTTTAAGAAAACATTAGTAGAAATATACAAAATCTACCTATATACAATACCACTATATATCACTATATGAGATCTAACAACATATATTATGTATATATATATATATAAATATATATTATATGCTCATATACACATAGGAGAAATAATGAGATCTTACGCACTAGTTCTGCGTAGTAGGTACAGGAATAATTATGATTCTCATTTGATGTAGGTACATAGGAATGAACCCGCAACTAACAAATTAAAAAAGTGTTTCTTGGCTGCACCAACGCGGCCAAAGTAATGGACGAGGTCAATGTTTTTTTTAATTATATAAAATACATAATATGAATGATGGATATTTGTTACTCTGTCACGCCAGAACGGCTGAACGAATCTGAATAAAAATTGGCATAGCGATATATTATAGTCTGGAATAGCATACAGGTTACATTTTATCCCGATAAATGTACGATTCCCGTGGGGTAGATTTATTTTTTGCTTACGAACCCGAAGCGAAGCGAAGGCGAGCCGCTAGTTTTACTTATAAATAAAATTAAAACCACTTACCTTTTTCGCTATACATAAAACTTTCAAAACAAAAAAAAACAATACTTACCAGTAATATATACGAATACACAAAAACAAACGTTTCACTAAAGCCTGCTATTAGATAGAAGCATATTCCCACCACGTCTTCCCAACGTCGTTATCAGATAATCCCATTACCTAAGTATTGTGACATAAATTGACTCGATGAATACATATTGCTCCGTTAATTATGACATCACGTTTTCTAAGAACATTAAACTATAGATATCTTACACTGATGCTTTTACTTAACTTTGAATATCAATGTGGGGTGAGGGTTATATTTAGTTTAACATTTTAGATAAATATATGTACGAGTATGTGATGGTTTACTTTGTGCTATCTCAAATATCTACATTACCATCATATATTACCGTAGTTTGTTTTGTAATGTTACAAATAAGCAATATTTTTAATATATTACTTATATATTAATTAATACCTTTTAGCACTACAAATAAAAATGTGTTTTGTTTCGTCTCCACGCAGTAACGGGCAACGGCTTAACGGATTTGAGTGAAATCGGAATAGAGATAGTTCATATCCTTGATTAACACAAATTTTTACCGGTGGTAGAACTCTGTCAAGCCTGAGGAGTCCGACTGGATGGGTACCACCCCCTTATCTATTTCTGCCGCCAAGCAACAATGATTGCATTGTTGTGTTCCGGTTTGAAGGATAAGGTAGCCAGCGCAATTACAGGCAAGAGGCATATCATCTTAGTCCTCACAGTGACAACGCACCAGTGGTTCTGCATTTTTGTTACTTAAAACCTAAGTGCATGAACCGTAGGTGTTATGGGCGACAGTTACTACTTTCCATCAGGTGGTCTGTCTGCTCGTTTGTCACTGAATCTCATAAAAAAAAAAAAAAAAAAAAAAAAAAAAAAAAAAAAAAAAAAAAAATTTTTACTTATTACTTACCTACTTAAAATTAGGTTTTTTAAAATAGCCTATAGTAAGTAAATACTAAGAACAGCGTACTTTTCTATTTGTAAGGAAGTACCTATTACATTTCAGTAAATGAAGATATCCCCTGTTTATATACTATCTCTTTTTAAAAATGTAAAAAGCGCCTTAAAACTTATTAAGTACCTACACTTAAATCATATTAATAATTTGATAAATACAATACCACATTATACACATTAATTCAAAAAAATCCAGACCATCTCTCGTATTTTATCTGTATTTAATAAATAAATTTTATACAAAAAAACCACCCCTCTAACCTAACCCTATCTCCGTGTTAACTCACAAAGTGACTCTCTTGATTTGAATAGGCATATGCTTAGATAGCTTAAATCGCTCGACTCAGAATACGTATTACGGATTCTCAATTGAGACGTCATGTTTGAATATCAATGACCTATCCCGGGGTGAAGCCTGAAGGTATCTTCCGTGAATTAATATTGTTTGTGGAACACTATATGTGTGGAACACGTGCGTGGTTATAAGTTTTGATATTATTTTACTTAGATAGTTTTGACTGCTTAATAGAAGCATATTAGTTTCAAAGTCCTGTGATATTAAGACTACATACTATGTAGGTACATATTATAATATCTTCTTCTTGCATGGCTTTTTCCGCACTTAATCAATTTTGTCCAATGTGCGTGAGCTTTTGCTATTTAGTGTGTTATTCTTCCCACCCCAGGGCGTCCCTGTAGTCTAGCAGTCTGCCGGTGTCCTGGATGATATCCGGGAGTGATCTCCTGGGGCCTAGTTTTTCTGCACGTAGGTATTTCAATTCACTACATTCAATCAGAATGGAGTGTCATCCCCTCAAAGGCACGCTCTATATATCGCTCTATAATAATATAATAAATCATCTCATTTTAACTTTCTACTGTCTCTCAAACATACAGATTTTCTCATGATATTTTCCTTTATCGATAGACGAGTAGTAATCATGTTATCATTCGCACATGAAGATATCAGAATTAGAAGGTATTTGAATTCGCATCACTTGGTTTTCCAAGCAAGCGCGTTACTGTTGCGCTACCCACTACCTCTAGGCTTAGCATATTGTACGTAATTTAATTCTTTGTAATGACTTTAAGGCGTGCCAGTTAATAACAATTTACCTCGCCAATGTAGGAACGTATACGGGGCAAATATACGAACTATCATTTTTACGTACATATGTAGATTTATAAATAAACATTATATCCATATAATCAATATTAAGCGACACACGTGCTGTAATAAAAACCTCATCCTCCGGAGACAGAATACATCCCACACGCAATGATCACACCAAAATAGAAACTCCTATTCCATAAACAACTTTAATCAAACTATTGCGAAGTAAGAATGTTAAACAGATTTTGTATACAAAATTTATCTAAAGGCATTTAAAAAGTAATGTTTAACTTTATGTTTTACTCAAGCGATATCCTCGATAGCATGTCCTTTGTCAGCCACAGTAAGGTCTCGACCCATTGATCTCTTAAGCCTCATAAGCTTGTATGTTAGTCGATAGTCTGAGTTTTTGGCTATAGAAAGATGATCTGTATATAAATTATGATATAATATATCTATCTAATATATTTAAACGAGCAATTCTTGTACATTTATATCTTTATTTCTTTATTTATTTATACCAGCGATCTCTGAAACGGCTCTACCGATTTCGCTGAAATTTGGTGTATGGGAGCTTTCAGGGGCGCAAAATTGATCTAGATTAGTCTCATGTCTGGGAAAACGCATGTTTTCGAATTTTCATGCAGTTTTCTTTTTGCATCATTCCACGCAGAGTATGCTCGATAATTTCTTACGCTCGGTTGTAAGCATCGTTAAGCGGTCAACGCGTAAGTTAGACATCACATATGTCCGGGCGAATCCTAGTTGGAGTACAAAGTTTTTTTACTTTTGTTTTTGTATTTATTCAAGTTTTTAGATTTTTTTATCTAAAAAATACGATATGACAAAAAAGAAGTCCGAGCGACGCTCGGTCGCTCAGGTACTTTTTTATAAAAACGTATTTTAAATACATTTGTATGTGCTAATTATTTCAGTAATTACAAGAAAAACCTTATTTTACTAATTCAAATCTAACAAGCTTAAAACAGATATAGCTGTAAAATATTATTTAAAATGCTAATCCATATTAATACTATAAGGGTTTGTTTGTATCGATGCGTAATCTCTTGAACTATCAATCCGATTTTAAAATTTCGGCATGCATCAAACAATGATACATAAACAACGGCTACGGTTAAAAATTAGTATCACAATATACGAATAGTATTAAATGTTTATATATAGGTATAAGTATATTATTTGTATAACTAGCGACTCACCCTCGCTCCGGGTTTGTCCTTAGTTACGTTTTAACGTTTAGTATAGATTTCTCAGAGATGAGATATTTTCCCGCAGTAAAAACTAAAAAGTATTCTATATGTTGAACCGGATAACAAGCTATTATCTTACTGAATTTCATCAAAATCTGTCCAGTGGTTTTTTCATGATAAGTTCCCAAACAGACAGACAAACAGACCGACAAAAATTCTAAAAACTTCAGCCTCTGTATCGATAATAATGACTATTTCAATGGGATTTTCCAAAAAATATTTTATGTACAGATTTGACTCAGTTAGAATTTTATTATATGTATAGAAGGTAAAATTACGAAGGAATAACAATAGTTGTTAATGTAATCAATAACTTACCATAAAGCCGTTTGTCCGTACCTATCCGGTTATGTTCTTCGAGCTAACTCATCGCAAACTTTGAATGGGGTGTCTGGTTGGATAGTTTAAACCGCCCCAGTTCTAATAGATATTACTGTTGTAGATTGAGTCGTCATATTAGCATATCAATGACCGTTCCCAGGTTGAAATACCTCCAAAGCTTTAAACTGATCTAGAATTTAATATTAGTATTATATTCATACGAACTTATATACATACATTGACGACACGTTTGGCTCAGTTTGTAGTGACCCTACTTGCTGTGCCAGCGGTCGCGGGTCGAATCCCGCTAGGGGCATTAATTTGTGTGATGAACATGAATGTTTGTACTCCAGTCATGGGTGTTTATATTTATAATATGTTTGTGGGATTTGGAAGATGAGTATGCGTAATTTGTGTTTTAAGAATAAAAAAAGAGGTATGATATAAATTTAAGAATGGAATGGAATGAAAGATGAAAAAAAAGAATAGAAGGATGGTATGTCATAATGACGACATGACGGACGCGTACACATTGTGTTATGATTTTTAACCGACTTCCAAAAAAAGGAGGAGGTTCTCAATTCGACCGTATATATATATCACATCATATATATATTTATATATATATTTATGTTTGTTCGGGCATTTTTTCGTCGTTTATGGACCGATTTTGATAATTCTTTTTTTGTTGGAAAGGAGATATCCCAAGAGTGGTACCATGATAAGGAAACCAGGATCTGATGATGGGATCTCAGAGAAATCGAGGGGAACTTTCGAAAATTGTAGCGGCGACTAGTGCGTTTGATAACATTTTCATTAGGTATTTTAAAGCTCTACTATTTAATGAAGGTCTGGAGTCGATCAGATGATGGACCCGAAAGATAGTCGAAGGAACTCCTCAACGATTTACAGCAATTACCTGGTGTTTGGGCTTGATTAATTTGTATCGATGATACGTCTACACTAAAAATGGAAAAATAAAAACTTAAAAAAAAAACGACTTCCAGGCACTGAAAAGTAAAAAATAACTAAACGGGGGTTTTCATTTAGAATAGATAAGATGCGTTGGGGTAAAGTCGGACTATTTTTCGATAAGTTAGAATGGTATTGAGAAACTTTTTAGTGGCAGATGAGGAGTTCAGTTATTACAATGATATATTTTATAAGTTGTTTAAAAATACATTTTTATATGTTTATTTTTTTATTTCTTGCTTGATTGAAGTGAAGGATTAAAATTGGAAAGGTCAAGTAAAGAACGGACCTAGATGGGGCAAGCACGGACTATCTTGTAAAATGAACAATAACCCTCGAATTTTAAGATTCATGAAATTAATACGTCCGATCTTAATAGGGTTTTTAGAACAAGCAATAATAATTGGGTAAAAAACATATTTAAAAAATTGGTGGCAGTTTTTTTTTTTTTGTATAATCGTCCGATCTTACCCCATTTAAATAAATATAACGCTTTTGAGGTTCTCAACCTTTATTTTTTAGATTCAAATATTTCCTTTTATTATTTTTATATGTAATATATGTAACAAAATTGTTTAAAATAATAATTGAGTTAAGAGCCCAAAAATCATTTACTGTAACAGATTAACAGTATTTACTACATCTATAAGTTTCTTAATAATTAAAAATTAAACAAATCATCATAGTTAAATCAACATTTATTAACAACACTTTGCATAAAAATTGACATTTTTAGCTATTTTAAACTTAATAACAGCACTTCAGTCTTTGTTTCAAAATGTGATGGACATTTTACGTGTAGGAACATTTAAAGAATAAATAGTAATTTGTGTTTATAACGCTTTTATTAGTATCCCCAGATCCTACATGTATGTATTTAAACTTATATATGTGTAGTGTATCAACTATCTGGTATCCATAACACTGGCCTCGTAGCTTACCGTAGAACTAGATGGTGCTGTGTGTTAATGTCCCGACATATATATTTATTTATTTATTTATTTATGTGTTATATTTATACGAACCCCATTAGACAACCAGTGACAGAGAAGTATTGAAATTTGTATTACAGAAATTTGTAATGATCATCCCAATAATATTGCATATTTTATTTATTTATTAGCTAACTAGCGACTTACCCTCGCTTCGCTCGGGTTCGTCTCTAGGTACGTTTTAATTATTTTTTAGCAGAACCCTAATGCCTTTTATACCATATTAGTAGCCTAAGTTACTCCTTATAACATAAACTATCTGCCAGTGGAAGTTCTATCAAAATCGATCCAGCCGTTTCGGAGATTGGCCGGAACAAACAGCCACATGGACTGCCGAAAAGATGGACAGACAGATGAACAGATAGACAGAGAAAATTTTTAAAAATAGAGTTTTTCCTATAAGTACAGTATATATATAATTTCTTACGCTTTTAGTAAAAAGCTATTATTTCGATATTATAAACAGACACTTCAAAAACAGACTCTTTAATTAATTTATCTGTATAGATTAGTTATATACATATATCTATTCAGTTTGGAGCCGAAAAGTTGGCAAGGTCTACGAACTTCAACTCTGCCATACATTTGTTTTCAAAAGAAATAATAGCTTATACGTCCTTTTAGGTTCTTTCGCAAAAACTGTTTTTTGGCAACTATAGTGATTTAGCAGCACTTATCTAACATTCTAAGCTAAGGGTCTAAATTTCGATAACAACCATACAGTTTGTTGGCATGGTTTAATCAGGCTTCGTATGCACAAACGGTTTCAGGACTTCCTATTGTAACTTTGAAGCTACCACTATGTTTTAATCGGCATTTCCAGCTAAATACTGTTATACCTACTACCATTAGGAAAGTCTGCCTAACCTATTTATTTATAATACAATTATTATTATTAAAAAAATATAAGTTTGACAACACGTTTGGCTCAGTTTGTAGTGTATTTGCTGTGCCAGCAGTCGCGGGTTCGAGTCCCGCTGGGGGCATTCATTTGTTTCATGAGCACAAATACTTGTACTCCAGTCACGGGTGTTTGTATTTATAATATGTATGTATTTAAAGTTATGTGTCACCTATCTGGTATTCATAACAAGCCATACTTACCATGGAACTAGATGGTGCTGTGTGTTAATGTCCCAACATATTTATAGGCATATCTTATTATTTTTGCTCTACATAAATAATATATGCTTAACTAATGCTAACTACTAGTTATACAAAAATATAAGTTATGTGCATAAAAAAATAAAGTATCATTCTTTTCTTATAGAGAAATTCCTTTATCTAAATACACTTTCATTATCTGCATAGGGAATAACTAAATAAGACCAGAGGCTTAGGTTACATGCAATATGACAGTCGTCAGTCCGTCACAAAAGGCAATTAGGCAAAAGCGCCATAAGCAAGAAAATTGAATTGAATTGAAGCTCGGTAAACTGGTTATATTTAATAAAATATCACAACGCACGGTATCAACGCACAGGTCAAAAAACCTCTAAGGCTAGAAAATTGAAATTTCGCACACGTATTCTTCATATGACAAAAGCATCCACTAAGGACTGATTTTTCAAAATTCAACCCCCAAGGGGTTAGTTGATAAAAGTTTGTATGAAACTTTTTATTCCTTGGACATATTTGCATGAAATTTCGCATTTTTCTAGTTAAAACGCGAGCGAAGCCGCGGGTTCTGCTAGTATACAATAATACAACTTATCACTAAATTGTAGAAATTAAGCAAAATATGACAATGGATAGGAAACACTGAACCAAAGCTGATTTAATTATTTTAGTCATTAAATAAAAGTTTAACTTAATAAAGACTTAATTAACTGCGGGGCATTTTAGTCAAAGAGAAATAGATCAAAGAAATGATTAGTGTCTACAGAACGCACGGAAGTAGAAAATTCGAAATATTTTTCACATTAGTACTAATTTATTTAGTAGTTGATTATGCTTATGTGAAAGCGAAAGAAAAAAGCAGCATAAAAAGTTTTTATTTAGCCTCATTTCTTAGGTTTTTTATATGTACGTACTGTTTTGTTTTGGGAATATTTTATCACTAAAGTATTTTTGCCGAGGAATAGAGATTTAAGTTTGTTCTTTACTATATATTAACTAATTAAACTAACGTGTATGGCCAATTTAAATATTTGAGCTACGAGACCACCCACATTGTATCAAGTACTCGGACTGCTACACAGTACATACTGTAATAACTTACGTAATGTTCTACCATTTACCCTTAATTAAGTTAAAACCCTTAAGGTTTACTTTCTACCACATGTTCAAAAAATAAATTTCATAAATTAAAAAAATCTTGTATCTTAAACAAGATCATAGTCTTCACACTCACTTTATTAATTTCAGTCCCAATTCATCTCTTCAATAATCGCTTTTCCTTAAGTACATTCTGTGAAAAATGTTTCATTATTTTTCGTAAAATCGGCTTTAAGCTCCATTTTACCGTTTTAAAAGTTTTATTATCGTTTCCTTTCATCGCTGAAGGCACTTTACGTATTTCTAAAGGAGGCTGTAATATGATTAATCACTTTTCATGTTTTAAATCGATAGGGTGTGTGTTTAAATTACCGGCTTAACGTTGGGTGCCGTATTGGCCACCGCGCGAAGTAATCCCGCCATAAATAACTGACTGACGTTTGTCTGTGGTACACAAACAACAGATTATATTTATTGCGGCGTGTTTATCTCTTTTTAATATTTAAAATACTGTGACAACTCGGCGTGTGGCGATATTCTCGTATCTCTCGTGTGGTAGGGAAATCTATTCTTGATTGGAATGAAATTATTTTACATATTATACGTCTTGACGATTGAAACATGTGTTCTCACTGTCCTAATATAGATTAGGCGTTTATTTCAAGTATAAAATAATTCAATTTAATTTCCTTGTTAATGGCTCCAAAGCGTACCGGTTGAGAGTATAAAATAAAACATGATCTTAACAATGTCATGAATGAAAATTTGCATGTTGAAAAAACATAATGCTTATTATTTTATTTATTTTAAGACAGAAGCTATGTCCATTCTTCGCTTAAATCCGTTGATCCGTTACAGAAATAAAAAAATACCAAACACAGTATGTACTGGCAATTGTAGCCGAGTGGTAATGCACTCGCTTGGAAAATCAAAATATAAAGCGAGTACAAAACCCGGGTTATTGATCTGATGATGATATTCTTATGTGTGAATTATTCTCAACATGATAACCATGCGATGCAAAAATTTTTCTGAAGAAACCTTATCTAAAAGACGCTAACTAGTCTATACATATAATAAAACTGTAAAAGTCAAATGTCTGAACATAGAAAAAAAAAGCTAAAAACCGAGTCAGGAGGGTGTAAGAAGAGAAATAGAACAAATATAGATTTTTTCAAATATATTGTTTCTCTATCTGTTTGTTTGTTTATATGGGCTAATCTCCGAAACTGTTAGACCGATTTAAATAAAATTTTGCATGGTGTTACTTAAATCCCCAGTCAACATTTTAAATACTTTTCATCCCGGGAAATTAAATAGTTCCCGTGGGATAGTTAAAAAACTATAGTGACTTATACAGCTTAGGTCACAAAAACTACTGATTGGATTTTAATGAAACTTTACAATAATATAGTTCATACATCAGAATAACAAACAGGCTACTTTTTATCCTGGAAAAGTGTACGGTTCCCATGGGATAGGTTTGTTTTTGTTTGTCAAGAGACGAACCCGAGCGAAGCAAGGGTGAACCGCTACTATTTAATACGACATATGAAGTCAACCAACACGCACTTGGCCAGCGTAGTGGACTATAACCGGATACTCCTCGCATTGAAAGAAAGTTGGGCATGGGCCCAGCACAAAGAAATTTGAAATGGCTGAAAACCCCGCACATACGCAATTATAATATTAGTCATGGTGTGATAAAGAAATAATACAATTAATAAATGTAGCTGTATAACTTTTCTAATAAGGTTCTTGTTGTTCTACTCATGAATTAACTAGGTCTAGTCGTCACGTATACACTTTATCAACTTGGATGAAAATCTTCATATAAATAATTTCTGTTTATTTCATTAAATATCAGCACTTGGTTTTGCTATTGTAGCAACGAAAAACGTACGTAACGTAAATGCTAAGTAACAATTTACCTACTGTACAAATATACGAGTATATCAAAAGCGAAATACCACTCACTCACTAATTAATCATGAAATCTCAGGAAATATAAATGCTACAAAGTTGACATTTGGCAAGTATATTGCTCAAAGAAAATAGGTACATATCCGCTAAGAAAGGATTTTTGTAAATCCACCGCCTAAAAGGTTACAAAATGGTTGGATGTTGATATGAAAATCAGTTAGGTTTAAAGTTAAAAAATATATATATTTTGATTAAAAATGACGAATATATTAATTCAGTTTCGAAACAAAGGAGCAGAACCGCTGTGAAACGCTAGTTACTATAAACAGATCAAATTAATAGATTAAATATTAAGTGACTCTTTTCACATCAAACATTGAATAAAATATATTTGACCCTTATTCGTATCTTGGAAGAGAAATATGCAATTTGTCGGGCCACATAATTAGAGGGCAAAATTTGCTCCTTAATTCTTAAATAAGAAAGGCAAACGATGTCACGCAAAATAAGGCTTAATTTGACTCAAGTAATGGATATTACAGTGGGGTTCTATTTTGTAAAATGTAGGCTGAAATACTTCAAGCGGCATGACGTTCGATGTAATTTTTACTCGCGAATAAAAGTTTATCTTTCTTGTTGTTACTTTTTTAGATCTAAAGGTCTCTCCACATGTTAAGCAATTTAATTCAATTTCTTTTTATTTTAGAATTATAATATATAAAGAGGCAGTGGTAGCCTAGTGGCAACGCGCTCGCTTGGGAAACCGAGTGAAGCGGGTTCAAATCCCGGGTCTCGCACCTCTGATATTTTCATGTGCGAATCATTTTTATCATGATTACCACTTGCCTTACGGTGAAGGAAAACATCGTGAGGAAACCTGCATGTCTGAGAGAACCTTGCAAGTTTTCGAAAGACATGTGAAGGCCTGATTCCCCTCGTATTGAAGGGAGGCCCGTGCCCAGCAGTGGGACATAAAAAGGGCTGAATACAATATAATGAAAAGATGCTAAATGTATAAGAATTTCTAGTATTATGATGTATGTATATGTATTTCCAAGTCAATTTTATAATCTTCTCTAACGAATTCGAACTACACGTTTCATTAATTGCGGACGACTATAATATAAATGTTGTTATACATTGCGTTTGTTTTTTTTAATGTAGTACATGTCATTTCAGGAAAACACTGTCATTTCAGCTCTATTTTCAGCAGTCCCAACCCAGTGAACGAGTCACGATATCGATGAGTCAAAAGTTCAGCCAGGACATATAATTGTTAATATGTTATACAAATATATGTATATATAAAAATGAATCACCGAAATGTATGTACGCGCATAACTACCGATCGACTATACCAAATTGGATAATTCTTTTTTTTGTGTTTTTTATTGTCAGGACAAACTTTGTATAGAACAAAAATTAAAAGAATTTTTTTTTACTAAAATAAGTTTTAATAGTTTTTATCCCGGAAATCATCCCTTAAGGGGGTGAGAATGGTGATGAAGGTTTGTATGGGGAAGCAAGCTAGGGACGAACTCGAGCGAAGCGAGGGTGAGTAGCTAGTATATATAATAAATAAAAATATAATATATAATAGAAGCCAGGCTTTCTTCAAATGGAGTCAAGGTGAATAGGTCTTTACTGGGCAAAGTGTGTAATAAACAGTTCAACAGTTAAAATTAAGCTCATCAATTGTTTGACTAATTTAAAAATACATACAGATATAAATGTGTGGAATTCATTGTAGTTGATACTTATAAAACCTACCAAATTATCGTATTTTAATTTTGTAAATAAAAATATAACTTTTAAAAGAGCAACTATCGAGTTTCTTGTCGGCTCTTCTTAGAACTTTGCAGAAATATCCTCTGACCCGGTGGTCAATTTAAACGTAATTCAAAAGTACTTATCAAATGTATTTAAATAAAGCGTATTTATATCAATTGATTGATAAGAATAATTAAACATTATTATACATTTTAAGGCAGTGGTTGCCGGGTGAAGCGGATTCAAATTTCGGGTCTCGCACCTCAGATATTTTCATGTGGGAATCAATATCAACATGATTGCCACTTGTCTTACGGTGAACGAAAGCATCATGAGGAAACCTGCTTGTCTGATAGAACCTAGCAAGTTTTCGAAAAGACATATGAAGTCCGCCAACCCTCACTTCGCCAGCCTGATGGCCTGATCCCCCTCGTATTGAAGGCCGTGTCCAGTATTGGGGCGTTAAAAAAAGATCACCAATCTCATTGAGGCTAGCTAACTAAGCAGGAGATATTATAGCGCACAAGTGTACGCGCAGACACAAGCGCACTCTCTATAAATGTCACTCTCATACTCCGGTGGGACGACACGAGACACGAGCGGTGACAGTTAAGATGCAGGACCGACGGCTTTACGTACTCTCCGAGGCATGGGGGTGAAACACCGCCAACTTCCCAACTCCGGACTGTTATTGAGGCTTACTATACAGAAAGACTCTTGGCCCGACTCGAACCTCGGACTACCGGATGTGCCATACACGCTAGCCACTACACCACCGAGGCAGTTAATTAAAGAATAAATATTATAATACTTTCAATAACAAACAATTATTTATTAAAGAAAATCTCACATAATGCCCTGTTCACTTTTAGAATCTATTCTCGAAAGGAATAACGAAATACTTGGTGGGGCATTAATTATTTATTAGTTAAGAGCCGTCTCCCGGCGGGTGACGAAGATCTTTATTAAGTGCCACAATTCATTTGGTGGGGGAGATAGATTAATAGCTTCGTGTATAATAAACATTATTGTCCTTGTAAATGAGTTCGTTTAATATAATATCCGGGGCTCAGGTATGCTTCTGTGCAATTATTTTGAGAAATTTTGACATGCCATTTTGTATTGTATGTACTTAATTATAAGGAGAAATAATTAATTTCTATATAAACCGGCGTTTTAATAGCATAAAATTCTTATTTCTTTTTTAAGTTATATAATTCAAGTTTTAACACAGGTTTGGTATAACCATTATGAGTCTGATATAAGGTTCATATTTTGATATTCCAGACTGACATTTCGATTTTATATAATAAAAATAATAGTTCTATAAATAAAAGTAATACATCAACTTATTGTTTTTTTTTTATTTTTATATGATTTACTGTGATAGTATACTAGAGGCATAGTGATTAGTGATACTAGAGACATCTATCGCAACTCATAACTACATAATAATACATAATAGATACTTAATCAGATATTTTCGAAGTCGGTGTGCTTTGATTTGTATCGGCTGGCACCGACTTCGAAAAAATCTGATTAAGTATCTATTCTAAATGAAAACCCCCGTTTAGTTATTTTTTACTTTTCAGTGCCTGGAAAGTCGGTTTTATCACAGATGATATACTAGTAATAGTATGATCTCTTCTTTGATATAATATTAAATGAGCTATTCTTGTATATTTATATATAAATTTATTTCGTGTATCACGGAAACGGCTCTGACGATTTAGATCAAATTTTGTATTTAGATAAGGTTATGCTTTTTTGGTTTATCTATAATGTGTCTTTTCTAAATATGAGCCCTGATAACGCCTAAAAGATTAGTAATCACTACAGATGATGTTCGTAAAATATGGATAACACGTCATATATATATATGACAGAGAAGTGTATATCTTTTCTGAAAAACGAGCCGAGCGAAGCTCGGACGCCCAGTAATTAACTTTAGATAAAATATTTAAATCAGCAGGGTATTAACGGTCTCATTTATGAACGTAAAATCAATATGTTTTAGGATTCCATCTCAAAGAGCCTAGATAGAACTTACCTTATTACTAAAAACGACGCTTTCCGACCGTACGTCTAACGGTCCTTCTGTCCATCCGTCTGTAAGTCTATCTTACGTTTAAAATACATCTCTTTATAATAATAGCTAGCTGGTTTATTTTTTTACAGATTACTTCTTCCTTAAAATACCAAAAAAAAACATTATATTAAGTTGTGGGTCTGGGAAATCCCCTAATTTAAATGCAACGAAATTATATAAGTTAGGATAAAAGGATAAAGTTTTTTTTTAATTCTTTTTGCTTTTGCTCTTTCATAAAAATATTCATGGTGCATACAAGCACAAAATTGATGTGATTATGATATAAATTTTAATATAAATCAATAATACCGTTAATAAAAACTGGCTAAATGCAATTTGGATTCGCGCTTTAAGGTTCCCATCGTAATCCAAAGAACCGTGTCCCGATTTGGGTCATGGTGCGTCCATTCGGATAGGGGTTCACGAGTACATTCACGGTAAAAGAGTTTCATTGTTATTCAAAGTGGGCATATGATTATAGGCAACCCAACACTGGTGACTAATTGACGTTTATATCTGTGAAGATTCTTCATCGGTACTGTCAAATCTTATAAATATGTCTCCCATTACTATTGATGGAGGTTTTATTGACTGTGTCAGATGCCTTGCATACCCTAAATACCGAATAATAGTTGCTATGTGAGCGCAACAACCTACGGTTCGAGCATCATTTTTGCAGTTACAAATAGGAAGGATTGTATTGAGTCTTTTCCTTCTATGTTTTTGTCGGCCAGGACGTAAACGTAGTATTTTGTTTTTTTTATATGTCTAGATTGAATCTTTCCTTTAAGAAATACTATGAAACAATAATATTTTCACAAATGAAATGGGTTCCTGCCACCCTAATGTAACGCAATCGACTTTCTTGCTAACAAGTTATGCCCACCAAATACACTCATAAGAATGATATATTCTATTGATATAGGCTATGAACTATTTAATGATATATTAGCTACTTCGGGACTCGTCATGGCCCAGAACCCGTAGTATCCGGGACACGGTTCTTTATATTATTGGTAAACACGCAACACAAATAGATTGTTTACTGGATGCTGGTAAGGAACCCTCGTCTCGCAAGTTCAACTCACCTTTGACCTAATTTATTTCAGTACATACATATATCACGTCGCATCAGAACGATATTGAGAAGTCACTGGAAAGCGATTTTCAATCCGATTAGGATTTATTAAAATAGGCCTTCAGATGTACTTGTTTAAAAATGAACTCTTTATTGGATTTCGAAATTCTAAGAGTAATATAATATATTTATTTATCTTATGCTTCAGGCATAAGAATGAGACCTGAAAAAAAACTGTTCATAAAATCATATTGGTGGTTTTTGTAGAGTTATTTTTAGTTTAATACAGTTAGATATACTCCGTGGAATTAAAAAGTACCGGTTAGTCTTCTAGTGAAACTAAGTACGACGTATAGAGGTAAAGCTTGTACAAAGTATTTCTAAGTCAATCTAGAGACCTTTACCTCCCTAGTTACCTTTCTTCAACCGACAAATATCCGCCGGAAATTACTTAATGTACCGGAATAAAAAGTCTTTAAAATAGCACTATCCAGCTCATACTGGTAACTCTATGCAAAAAATAACTTGTAAGGAATTTAGACTTGTCGATCTCGCTATTTAAATTTACGCACTAGTTCGATACACTTAGTTAGATCTAACTAGTTAGCGGTGTATATTATATTGGTAAATAAATATACTTCCCGATACCTAGTCATATCCAGTCGGGAAAGCGTAATGATGTTGACTTACCAGAATTATCTAGATCGACATTTTACTATCTCTACTAATATTATAAAGAGGCAGAGTTTGTTTGTTTGAACGCGCTAATCTCAGGAACTACTAGTTTTATTTGAAAAATTCTTTTTGCATTAGATAGCCCGTTTATTGAGAAAGGCTCATTTAATTATATAATATATACATAGTATATCTATTCTATACTAACCGTTAAAACGAACCCGAGCGAAGCAAAGTTTGTTTATTATAATTATATTTCAATACTGATTTAAATTTTTCAGCTTTTCCAATGCGCGTTATTTTCATTTTAACTTTAGAAAATGAATATTGTGATATTAATTTATAAAACAAACCAATAAGGATGAACGATTTCATAAAAACAATTGCTGAACGGTGTTAAAAAACAACAGCAACTGTTATTTCAGTCTTTCGCCATTTTATTTCGAATATTATTTCTAAGCATTTTATTTACTTTGTTTTAATAAATATTTATATAAATATTTAAATAACAGTATCTGCCGTTCATAATGTATTATAATATTCAAAAAAAATATTATGTTTTATATTGCCGAGCTTGAATTTACATCAAAATATTTTCATAAAACTTGTCAGGATCGTTAGGAGTTGAAATTTGAAACAAATTAAGCATTATCCTCAATATTAATTGTATCAATTTTGACTCTCCCTAGTATCAACACAAAGCCTGTAACAAAAACATAGAATATATCGCTTTTAAGTTTCCATTAGGCTACGGAAATATAAAAGCAATATTTGAAAGCAATATGACGGAAACTTAAAGGATAAAACGGACTTCTATTGATTACCGTTATGTCTGTCTGTTCGTATGTCACAGCCATTTTATTTTCCTTGGAAAGCTGATAAATAGGAATGTTCAATCATTAGATTTCAATTATTGTGCGGTCAAATTAAGAAAAATAAAACATAAGGGTGGATACTAACTTCATATATTCCATACATATAGCTGAGGGTAAAAAAAAAGATTGGATGAGATATTTCTGAATAGTCTTTAAAATTTTAAATTCTAAGTGAAGTTTTTATTTTATTTTTAAATTTGAACATATATGCTTCTAAAGTCGTAAACATTTTATACGCACTAATAGAGCTTCTAAACTTTAAAGAAAATTATTTTAAAGAATTTTAACATCTCCGTTTCATTCAGTCATCATTCATTCAACACCAAATTTAACTTAATTTCAATTTTCACGTAGACAATTTAATTAAAAAATAGATAAATACTTTATTTTAACATTTTACAGATTACGAATGTACGTTAAACAAAAAAAATAATAATCCATGTTACGGAACCCTCGGTGTGCAAATCTCGCATACCGATTTTATATTAGATATTGAAATAACTCAATAATTAATAAAAAAATTATTAAAGTTTATAAATCTTATTTGCTGTTGAAAACAAAATTGATACAGTAACCGCATGTGTATGTTCCAAAGGGAAATATACTGCTTCAAAAACTTTTGAATGATATTTTTAACTAAGTACTTTGGTCTTTTATTCTTTTTTATTTATAAATTACTCTGAATTTTACTTTTTACAGCTTAAATCAGGTTTACTATTACCTAGATATTAGTTACCTATTTATGAATGCTTAAACGAGAAATCAAAAGATTTTTAATAAAATCTAATTTGTTAAATCGTAACTTAATGTTATTTATTACAAAAATAACTCTTAAATAAATACACCAAGTAACGTACTAAGAAGTTAGTTTATAAAATACCTTAGCAGTTTCTGGGTGATTTTATTACTGACGGTAACTAAGCTTTTAAAGTTGAAAGCTTCGGTGCTCCCTCTAATGGTCTATGCTCATACATTCTAGCTGGAATTAATACTCATTTGCTGTTTTGTGATTAGGTCATAAAGTATAAGTACTATATTTATATTTCAGAATATATTACATTAATTTTATATTTAGTAACTTTATGTTGTATTTTCGTACTTAAATATTTTTAATTTTACTTCTTATATTTACTTCAAAAATAATTTATTAAAATTATTTTTGAAGTTATACTTCTTTTGGCATGTTTGGAAAAAAAATGAGAGTAAAATTTTTACGATACCCGCGCAGACCAGCAGGCAAAAAGCGACTTGATGAAGTTAGCTGAAAGCGACAGGATGAAACTAGCAATTCTTTTACAAACAAAGAGTTGTGACATACGGGATGAAATCTTTAGCTATTTTTGTTTTGTTACGTAAAGAAGTATAACCTCTTACGAGCGTACATAAGTACGCACACACGTTTTTATTTTCCTAAATATTTGACGATTTTTGTTAATATGATCTGAATAACTTCTTATAATGGTTTGAAGTTTCTACGCAGGAGGTCACAGATTTAATTCCCAGTTGTGACAAATATTTGTATCGCCCATAAATCTATTAGACGCGGTCTAGGTATCCCGTTGAGGTATATGTGTAGTTAATTCTCGTTGGATCTTTAACTTCAGATGAACTAGTAAAGATAACAGTAAAAATTAGTAAGTAGGCTTGTTACTTTTCATAACAGATTTATGTTAAACTAGCAGAACCCGCGGCTTCGCCCGCGATCAAACTACTAAAAAATAAACTTTTTCGCGATACATACTTTATTACTTGCAAAATCAAGTTCGTATAAGTTTTATTATTTCTTAAAGATATATGGAAAACAAATTAAATTTTAGCGATCGTAACTCAAAATATCCAGTATCTTAAAAGATATTAAGCGTACATATATTCTGTAAATAAATTTACACTTTAGGTATTTAGTAAGCTCCACTACCTGTGTTTTTTGCATATTTTTCTTCTCCATCTTTCCAAAATTAGAGGAAGAGAGTACAATGATACAATCACATATAATGTTTACAACTCTAACTCTAGGTTTTTTAACTAACATACTAACAGGCTAACATCTACGTTATTTTTAAAGACTTAGTGCTATGTACACCTGAAGCTTACAGTCTCCCTTCTTCTTTTTTAAGTTACACATATAAAAGCAATTTTATGTTGCTGTAGCTTTTTGCCCGCGGCTACGCTCACATGGACTGAAAAATTTGCTCAGTTTTAATTTCCATTGAATTTATATGTTGTCATATCGAATTTTGAATATTATGACTCGAGTAAAACTCGAGATTCACTTAACTTAGTCTACGCTAAAAAAAAACAACCACAAATATACCACACTGATGAATTTTTTATTGCACGAACATTTATTACTATTACAGTGTGTTAGTTTAATACATTAATATAAATCCATTAAAATATGTAAAGCTTATTCGAAGTGGTCTCCATTGGCTGCAATACAGTCCTTGAACCATTGAGGCCAGTTATCAATAGAAGCACGCACTCTTTCCATGGGAAAATTCTTCACTGCCAATCGTATGGATTGTTTTAGGGACTCCAAATTATCATAGCATTTAGAGCAAGCCATACTCTCTAAAACTGACCATAAATCATATTCCAGCGGATTAATATCGGGACTAGATAACGGCCAGTCTTCAGCTCTGATGAAATCCGGAACGTGGGTTTCTAACCGAGATTGCGTGGATCAAGCTTTATGACCGGCGCCGAGTCTTGCTGAAAGAACCATTCTTGGTTATGGAACATGGTGTTGTTAAGGGGCTTGACCTTCTCAAGAATGGTATCTTGATACACTTGTGCCGACGTTTTGATACCTTTTTCACAAAAATATGACTCAGCCACTTCTTCATAGCTAACACCCGACCAAACCATCACTGAAGTCGGATAATGCCCACGTTGTATTCTGTTGACTAATTGGGAAGCTTTCTTAGAGCTTTGAGCATAAGTATGGTCATTTTGTTAGTTAAAATATAGCTCAATTTTAAAAAATTTCTCATCCGTAAACAAAAATTTTTTGTGACCTAGGGAGGTCACAGAAAATTTTTGTACGCATAGGGATGCGTACCGTTTAAGTAGTTGTTTTAATTTTACCATCCTATTCTTTTTTTAAATTATCAGTTAAGAAATGACCAGTGCATCTCTTATAGGCTGCAAGTTCTAAACTATCTTTTAAAATACGCGACATGGTTCTAGGTGCTATCTTCATCTCCCGAGATAATATCTTTTGCTTTCGGACAGGATTTCTTCGAATTTTTTCCCTTACTGCTTTGATCGCCTTTTTCGTACGAACACTACGTGGACGGCCAGATCTTTTTCTGTCACAAACAGAAGAGGTTTCATTGTACCTATCAATAGCCCGGTACACAAACATTTGACTAATACCAAGCGTGTTGTACCAAGCATGGAGAGTTTTAAAAATTGTATTTGGCTCCATACCTACTTTGTGTAATGCAATCACAGCGATTCGGTTCTCTTTATCACCCCACTCCATTTTAATATCACAAAATATTTTACAACGTATTGGCGCGAAAATGAGAAAACAATGAACAATCATATAAAAATAAAAGATTTCAAATTCAAATGTAATATTTTTAACCGACTTCCAAAAAAAGGAGGAGGTTCTCAATTCGACCGTATATATTTTTTTTTATGTTTGTTCGGACATTTTTTCGTCGTTTATGAACCGATTTTGATAATTCTTTTTTTGTTGGAAAGGAGATATCCCAAGAGTGGTACCATGATAAGGAAACCAGGATCTGATGATGGGATCCCAGAGAAATCGAGGGGAACTTTCGAAAATTGTAGCGGCGACTAGTGCGTTTGATAACATTTTCATTAGGTATTTTAAAGCATTCCTATTTAATGAAGGTCTGGAGTCGATCTGATGATGCATCCGAAAGATAGTCGAGGGAACTCCTCAACGATTTACAGCAATTACCTGGTGTTTGGGCTTGATTAATTTGTATTGATGATACGTCTACACTAAAAATGGAAAAATAATAACTTTTTTAAAAAAAAATAAAAACCGACTTCCAGGCACTGAAAACTAAAAAATAACTAAACGGGGGTTTTCATTTAGAATAGATACTTAATCAGCTTTTTTTTCGAAGTCGGTGCCAGCCAATACAAATCAAAGCACACCGACTTCGAAAATATCTGATTAAGTATCTATTCTAAATGAAAACCCCCGTTTAGTTATTTTTTAGTTTTCAGTGCCTGGAAGTCGGTTTTTATTTTTTTTTAATGTTTGTTTTTAATTGTAACAGTATTTATGGCCAGACTATGTAGGTATAGATAAATTGTATACCAAATTAACACATAGGCTTTATATCAGCACACCATATGAGCGAAACCGCAGGTAAAAACTAGGTAATAAATTGAAATATCGCGTTTTAACTAAAAGTAAAATAAGCTGTATCTTTAGCTAATGGACTTAATTGAAAATTTCATGATGTAATTTTAAGAGACCAAGAACAACATGAGTACCCATTAATATAATCAAATCAAACTGCTGTTATAATTAATGTAAAAGTTTGTATGTGTGTTGTTTTGTTACACTTCAATAGTGAAACGACTGGATTTAGATGAAATTTGGTATAAAAATATACTATGACCTGAAGTAACACAGGCTTATGTAATTAGGGACCTAGTAAAGAAAGTAGTATATGGGAATTACAAATACACAGTAACTAGATCCAGACTAATAATATAAATGTGAAAGTTTATGAGGAAGGATTTGTGGACGTTTGTTACGCTTTCACAACAGAACGGCTGAACGGATCTGAATGAAATTTGACACAGAGATAGATTATAGTTTGGAATAGCACATAGGCTACTTTTTATCCCGGAAAAATGTACAGTTCCCGTGGAATTGTTTTGGTCTAGAGACGGATTCGAAGTGAAGCGAGAGCGAGTCAATAGTTATTAATAGTGCTAAGACATTAATCATCTACATTTTTTCTTTAGTAATAACAATTTTAGAAAGTCTACTTTTCTAAGCCCCTAAGTCTCTAACTAGATTACACAGCCGATGACCGTTTCGTAATAATCTCGCACGTGTTGGAACGTCAGCGGATTTAACTTGTGGAATAGTTTTGATAAATCTCATCGTCAGGGAGCTACACTACTAATTCTGGCATCACGGAGCAAAATTTCATCGAAACTCGTTAACTATGATCGTATACATTCTTATTTATAAGCATTTAACAGTTAACTTACGCGTAAATACATTTATGTATAATTTGTTGCGATTTCGAATTAATTAAATTAATGACCAGTAGTTACTCGCTGTTGATATATGAAACACAATTTGATATATTTGATTATTTTATTGTTTAATTACTTGTAATAGTGAATCATCCTCACTTCACTGAAAACATATTATTTAAATTAAATTTTATACCTATTATATACTTCATTTTAAAAAATACTATCAACTTACCATCTATCACTCGGGTACATGCTCTGCCTCTTTTTGGCAAATTTGACTACTAACAGTAGCCTATTTTTACTCCAGGTTCTAAGTATAGCTGTATGCTAAATTTCATCTAAATCTGTCCAGTCGGTGGAGCGAGGAGTCACAAACATACATACGTATGAACTTTCGGATTTATAATAGTAGCACGATAGTATAATAAATCTATACTAATATTATAAAAAGGCAGTTTGTTTGCTTGTTTAAACGCGCTAATATCAGGAACTACTAAATACTAATCTAATTTGAAAAATTCTTTTTGCATTAGATAGTCCGTTCATTTAGGAAGGATATAGACTTTATCATCATACCTATCACCCAAGCAGAGCAATGACCATAAACGTCAACAAATCGGGCAGACTTCCATACAATATTACTAATAGCATAACGCCAAAGAGGTTTTTTTTGTAGTTTTAGCTCGAGCGAAGCCGCGGGTTCTGCTAGTTTAACATATACGAAATAATCTTGTTCAGTTAAATTATCTATTCTAGGTAATATTATAAATGCAAAAGTGGAAATTAAAAACTTATGATCGACTATTGTTAGAATGTATTATTTTCTTAGGGTAGGTAAGTGGCATACGACCATCGCTATCCTCTGAACATCACTATGAGTAATGAATAATAAATTAAATCGATACCTCAGTTCCAAAGTGTAACAACTAAATAAAAAGTAGAAAAACTTCTGAATAGCTTAAGAATTATTTTATTTTTCTCCGTTGCATTATGGGCTTACCTAACACTGTTCATAATAATATTACATTTTAAATTGATTTAAGAATGTAAAAAAATATACTGGTAGATGTATAACTAGTCGTATAATATCCTAATTATCTCTTAACAACCCTTTTCTTGATTGTTACTCTTTGGAACTGAGTTATCGAAATACATTAAGTGTAAGTTGTTTTTTTTTAATTATATATATATATATATATATATATATATATATATATATATATATATATATATATATATATATATATATATATAATATATGAATATTATATATATATATATAATATTCATATATTATATATATATATATCATTCATATATTATATATATAATATATGAATGTCATATATTGTTTTTTTTAATTCCAGACGAGAATATTTTCTTGTTTCATGCTTTTTAGAGCGTAATTTTTAAGTCGTCACGTTCGTTAAACTCATTCAGATTCATAACTCAGCATTCATATTCACTAATATGAATCACAAACAGCTATCTTTATAGATCATATCTTTGTAGCATCATTTTTAATATTTTTATATTTCTAAAATATTTATGTAAAGTTCTAAGTTAATAACATTTTTATCAATAATTAAAAATAATGTTTGTCGAATGCTTGAAATGTAGACGTTTAATTACTAAACAGTCCATGTCTGATATAAAATAAGGTAACTTCATTTCAATTTGATAATCTAATCTAATATATTTAAACGAGCAATACTTGTATATTTATTTATTTATTTATACCGGCGATCTCGGAAACGATTTCGCTGAAATTTGGTATGTGAAGGTTTTCGGGGGCGAAAAATCGATTTAGATCAGTCTTATGTCTGGCAAAACGCGTGTTGTCGAGTTTTTATGCGGTTTTCTTTCGCAGTATTCCACGCAAAATATGGTCGCTAATTTCTTACGCTCAGTCATAAGCATCGTGGTCAAGCGGCCAAGGCGCAAGAGTGACAAACTCAGGTGTCCAGTTTTTAGGTATTTTTATTGAAAAAAATCGATATAACAAAAAAGAACTCCAAGCGAAGCTCGGTCACCCAGGTACTAAAGTTTTAAAGATGCAACATAGCCTTTGTTCTATACATACCTATATAAAGCAAGTGTCATATTTTGTAGTGGCTACCTAAATACGTACACAAGTATACATTTCGCCAAGTTGTAATGAAATTTAATTGCCGCGAATTCTTTCGTAGTATTTTAGTTTATCATTGTTTCATGTTGCAACGAAACGCAACGATGTGATTTTTGATTAAAATATAGTATCTATCGGAGAAAGCTACTTTTTATCCCGCTACATCAAGTAATTTCTGATATAACAATATTACCTAACTTACCTGAGAACGAGCTCGAACCTACTGACAGCGACTGACAGTAACAGTTAACGTATAACAATTTGATGTTTTTGATTTTGTTTGTAGGTCCTGATTTTACAACAAATCGCTCTGTTTCTATATATAATAAGATCTAGTGCATTTTAGATTCCTTTTCACCCGTCATACTAAATATAACGTGTTTTCTCTATTCTAAGCGACATTGACAAAATAAATTGTACCAACACGGCACTCCTAGAAGCCACTAAGCAAACAAATTGAATTGAATTGTTTTTTTTAACTCGATTGTTAATAAAAGCCTACATATAAAGTCGTATGAATAAAACATGCTAATGATCACAGAGTAGGTACCTACATCAAAGGTTCACGTAATAAATTAACCCGCTCGCATCGGAATCTACAAAGGATATGAATCTCATTAAAATTAGAAATGAACTTATCAAAATAATCTATCCCACAGATTAAAATACGTTTCCGACACCCTTTAAATATGGTCAAAAGAAATGGGACCCTCTTTAAACAGGTATTATATACGACTTTTCTTTATCAGATTAATTTTAAATAGGTTTTATTGTCGCTAAACCTCATGGGTGATGTAGAGTAAAAATAATCAGACACTGCTCACTAAATGCTTTTTGAAATACTCGATTTTTTTTTTTATTATTCATCAGCCCAAAAACCATTTTTAACGTTATATACATATATATTATATGCCAAGCGATATACCTTCTACCTACACTACATTTCTGTATAATTTTGCTGTTCACTAAAATATCCAACAAAACATATTGTTATAAGTGTTAAGTACTATAGATTTTTTTTAATACTTTCTTCAGTTCTCTTCAAACTGACACCTTGACAGTTTTTCCGCAAACTTATAGCAAAGTTTACGACTTGCTGTAAGAAAATGTATCGTTCGTATACAGAATAATTAAATTCATTTATATATAAGTTGCCCAATAGAAAAGAACTAAATAACGCAAACGATAATTATAGCGGCCATCTTGCTAACACCCTACTCTGTGCTGGATTAATCGCATTAAGTAATGCATAATTTATTTCCATTAATTACATGGTTGTGTAAAAACAAGTGGGTGAATAAAGGGTGAGGGGAAGCGACATTTTAATCGTTACTTCACTCTGGACATTTTCAATGAAGACTTTCAAACTTCACTCTTATTAAATGCGAAAAATATTTAGCGTTTACAGTTTTTAAATGCTTTTATGGTGAAAACAGATTGAAATCAAAGTGTTGTTTTCATACCTCGACCGATTCTATTATTCATTATTTAACAACACATACTTTTCTTTGCAAGATAGATCACTACATAGTATAAAACAAGTCGCTTCCCGTTGTCTGTTTGTCCCTATGTATGCTTAGATCTTTAAAACTACGCAACGGATTTTGATGCGGGTTTTTTAATAGATAGAGTGATTCAAGAGGACGGTTTATATGTATAACACATACATATTATAGTACAGAAAAGCCGAGAAATTCAAAGATTTGTATTTCATACTTACCTTTAAAACCTTTAAAACGTACCTAGGGACGAACCCAAGCGAAGCGAGGGTGAGTCGCTAGTAAATAGGTATTTGGGTAATTTTGCTACATTCCACTTACATATGTGATATGACCCACTGTTTTGTGTCATAGGTATATCCAACAAGGTAAACGAACCTCCTTCTTATAAATAACACTTATTTTTAGTTTTATATTTCTAAAACAGTTTCCACACATAACATATTTTTTATATAAAACTTTTGTACTGGAAATTTTTGTTGTCTCAAGATGAATTCTATTCTAAATTTTTACAATTTTATTAAAAATCGTGCCGAGTTACAATCATATTTTCGTTTAGATACTATATTCTATATCACATAAAAGCATCCTTTGTAACTCTCGATTGAACTCTATTAACTTCCGGTAAAATTCGTTAGTATCAGCCCACACGAATAATTTAAGGCCCCTTAGGACCAACGAAATATTTCATGCAAGGGGAAGTCCCACCACCCGCTAAGCGAGCTGCGCATTGAATTGATGAATTTTACTTAGATTTTTAAATAAATAATTTATAATAATTACAATATGAACGACTTTTCAGATGTTGTTACGAAAGTATAAGTTACCCTTTGGCATGTGTTGTTAAAAATCAAAAAACATGGTATTTGATGTATGGTATATGATAGTAAGGCAGTGGTAGCCCAGTGGTAATGCGCTCGCTCGGGAAACCGAGTGAAGCGGGTTCATATCCCGAGTCTCGTTCCTTTGATATTGTCATGTGCGAATCTTTTCTAACATGTTTGCCTTACGGTGAAGGAAAACATCGTGAGGAAACCTGCATGTCTAAGAAAACCTAGCAAATTTTTGAAAGACACGTTAAGTCCGCCAATCCGCACTTGGCCAGCGTGATGGACTATGGTCTAATTCCCCTCGTATTGAAGGGAGGCCCGTGTCCAGCAGACGAACGTTTAAAAGGGCTGAATACATATGATAGTACATATATATCATTAAATTACGTTTAGATTCAATTCAGATCACTCACTCTTAACTCATCAATTCACATTTTATTCGAAACTGATCGTCGACTTGGAATTCATTCCTCCGACTCCCTCAACGATAACTGTCGAAATAATTGATTGATACGTGTTCGTGTATTGAAAATAAAAGACCACCTTTTATAAGGTAGATACTTTTTATATCTACAGTGTCTACTGAGACATTATAATTTTTATTATTTTTTAAAAACAAATTTTCTTTTCACTTTATTACATCAAATTAAATATTCTTTATTGCACACCAAAAAAATTTACATGACATATATGTACATATATTAAGTAGACTTAAGTTTTCATTTCTTGACTTGCATTGCAATTCGGCATAATTAGTTTGTTAATTAGCACGTACCTATGTTTCCGACCATATAAGCCGTACGTGACCACAGCGGGTCATCGTATTCTAAGTACTTACATTATAATACCATTTCACACTTCAACCACTGCCTTTAGCGCGTTCCATGTATCTTATTCTTTGCCTAATTCTACAAATTCTTGTGTCACTCTATTATAAAAATATGAAATAGAAATCACATCTTAATATGGTAAGCTAAGTGGTAAGGCGGTTGCACGGAAACAAGTGAAGCGGGTTCAAATTCTGAGTCTTACATCTCTGATATTTTCATGTGCGACTTATTTTAAACTTGATTAAATTTGAGTTACAATGAAGGAAAATATCGCGAGGAAACCTGCATGTCTGAGAAAACCTAGCAAGTTTTCGAAAGACATGTATAGTCCGCCAACCCGTACTTGGTCAGCTGGACTATGGCCCGATAGCAATGAAAGCCTGGGCCTTAAATATGACTTTAAAAATGGCTGTGATCAATATGATCGAGCTAATCCGATGACGGAATCAAAAGGTGAATACTGAAACTCCCTTCAACGGCCCTTATAAGTAATTTGGGTTTTTTTAAATCATTTTAACAAACCACATACATTACGGTTGGTCAAAAACATATCTTATTTAGTTTTAAAATATATTTATTAAAACTTTACCCATATATATTAATTACCATATACAAAAACTCTAGACATACTATAATCGTCTCAAAAGTGTCTTCAAAAACGAATCGGAATGGGTCCTTTTTTTAATTGTCTTTTGTTCATTGCTTTTCGGATGACAAAATTAAATCGCAAGTTGTTTCGTTTAAAAAAGTACTTTATGTGGTGTGCATAAGTTCGAATTTGTGTTTAGATAGAACTTTCGATTTTTGAATTTCATTCTTTGTATTGACTTAACATCACATGCCGACGCCACTTCTTGATGGAATATTTGTCAGAAAATGTGTATCTGTAGGGTTCCGTATCCGAAATGGTGCCGACTGCCAACGGAACACTATCATTAAACCTCCGCTGTCCGTCCGTCCGTCTGTCAGAGGGCTGAATCTCATGAACCGCAATAGGTAGAGAGATGAGTGAGATGTATTGCTATTGCCGCTATAACAACAAATAATAAAAATAAAAAAGAAAAATACAACAAACATTTTTTTAACGTTCGTAATCGATCATCGAAGTTAATATACTACAGACATAATAAAAGTCATATTAATAAAAAGTACATGAACGATGGTACGGAACCCTTCATGTGCGAATTCGAGTCGCACTTGACCAATTCATATAATATGGTAGAATAAAAAACAAGTACATTTCCAATATGATTTATTTCCATCATTTTAAACATAATCAACATAATCACAATAGTTATTAATGCAACATAACTTGTCAACACAATTGCAAAAAACTCAAATATTTTTAATTAAATCTTAAATGTACTAAAACTAACAATAAGACAACGACATGCCGACGGTATTGTCTGTCATATATAAAATCATTAGTCAAGTGAAAACTCGTTTTATTAATAAAAGTTTCATTTTTACTGATCTTTAAAAAATGTGCTACTTAGGAAGAACTTTTCTTTTTTTTTTAAATAAAAAAAAATAGCAATAATAATCATTAATCTTTTTAGATACATTACATTTATCATATAACAAACCTATGTTAATTTATTTACTAAGATTTGGTATAAATAAAGATGTCTGATATTAATTTTTATAATAGACTAGCAAAGCGGAGATAACTTCGCTTCACTCCGATTCGTCCTTAGTGAAAAACAAAAACAAAACTATCCCACGGGAACCGTATATTTTTCCGGGTTTATTCCGGGAAATATAGTGAACATGTGATACTCCAGACTATAATCTATCTCTGTGCCAAATTTAATTCTGATCCGTTCAGCCGTTCTGGCGTGATTGAGTAACAAACATCCATCCAAACTTTCGAACTTATAATATTAATGGGATGAGATGAGATGAATATAGTATAGGATAAGAACAAAAAAGCGAACTAATGAAGTATCCTTTTGAAACAGCTTAAGTTCCAAAAAAAACTATAATAAAAATCATTACCAAAGATACATTAGCCTCCGTTTTACAAAAACAAAAAGAGGTAAAACTCGCCATTTTATTATTATAACTTTATAAGTAACATAAAACACTTTCAACTTTTAATGAGATTTCATTTCAATTTCACCATTTATATTTAGACATTTTAAATAAACAAGAAAAACTTCAAGAAGGAAACAACGTCACTCAATATTTGGACCTTTGATTTTTCTATATACATGTGTATAGTACACTTATATACAGTATAGTAGTAATAGCATGGAGTATCATCAGGAACAAAAAAACTTAGTTCAGATAAATATAGATAGATGGCGCTTTAAGATATAAAATTAATAAGACAAAAATAATTAATTATTATTAGTATTAGTATTTTGCTATCTGTGTTACTATCAAAAACGTAAGCTTTAAGTTTTTCATACAACCACAAAAAATAATTATTATTTACATTTAAATAAACTTATTGATAGACAAATCCGAAATAAAATTTAGAGGCCCTAAACTTGAAGAACCTTTAAATCATAACACAGGTCACAAATTCCTAATACATTTAGACGTTTATAAATAAAAATAGCTTAACATTCTCAGTGGTAATAACATCAGCAAAATAAAAATAAATGTTTCTAATACCGTCGTGGCATGTCTGTCATAATTCCTTAAACATAGTGATTGCGCTTAAAAAGAACCGTGTTGTTCTTCATCTTTTTAAAACTGGCCTGGAAATAAAAAAAGACATTATATATCAACAAATAAAACAAAAAAAAACAAGAACAAAGAAAAAACAAAAACAAATCTATCCCTCGGAAACCGTATATTTTTTCGGGATGGAAAGTAGCCTTTGTGTTATTCCAGACTGTAATCTATCTCTATGCCAATTTCATCCAGATCCGTTCAGCCATTCTGGCGTGAAAGAGTGACAAACATCCATACATACTCACAAACTTTCACATTTATAATAAAAAAAATAATACGGATACCAGCAATCTGCAATGACTACAATCACATTTTCAATGTGTCATGTAAAGTTAAAAATGATAAGATTTATTAAAAAGATAATATACAGCTTTGATTCATATTTTTTCAACAGCCAAATATTACTTAAGGCATTATATTGGATTACCGACTTTTAATATAGATATAAAAAAAATATTATATCTTACATCTTATACATATAATAAAACTCTAACTCGAGTCGAATCTGTACATTAAATAATACTGAAAATCTTTGTTGAAATAATCATTATTATCGATACAGAGGCCGAATCTATAGTTTTTAGAATTATTATCTATCTGTCTGTCTATCTGGGAAAACATCGCGAGAAAACCACTGGACAGATTTTGAAGAAACTTAGTATGATGATAGCTATATCTGGGTCAACATATAGGATACTTTTTTCTGCGGGAAAATATCTCATCTCTGAGAAATCTATACTAAACGTTAAAACGTAACCAGGGACGAACCCGAGCGGAGCGGGGGTGAGTCGCTAGTACAGATATAAAAATAGTTATTGCGAGTGTTCCTTAGAAGATAAGACTGCTATCGCGGACTTTTCTGTACCCCTTTTTTAAGACCTATAATTTTCTAGTACATTGATTTGATGTACATATATCTTAAGATTTTCATGTAGTAAAAGGTATCCTAAAGGTTGACCTAAGTAATACTGTAGTGTATGCGCAAGCGATCCTGCAACGCCCCATTGCACTGCGGCGAAGGGTTCCGCTGTGGGTTTTAGTGAGTAAGAGTCTCACAGTACCTTACCCATTGACGGCCGGTAAGGTCCCCATGATAGGTTTCCCCAGCGTCAACAAAAAAAAAAAAAGTAATACGTTATCACGACACAAAATTTAGTTAAAATCGATTCAACACTTTGTGTGAAATGCACAAATATACAAACAGATATATTTCAACAGCTATTGTTTTGGGAATTATATTCTGCACACAATACATAAGTCACTGTTATTAAATCTTAAAAATCCGTTTGCTCTTGCAATTAGAAAAAACTATACATTTGGCCTCTTAAACATTTATAAAGCACTAGCGACTCACCCTCGATTCGCTTGGGTTCGTCCCTAGACAAAAACAAATCTATCCCACGGGAACCGTACACTTTTCCGGGATGATAGCCTATAGCCTTCCTCAGTTAACGGGCTATCAAATGCAAAAAGAATTCTTCAAATCGGATCAGTAGTTTCTGAAATTAGCGCGTTCAACCAAACAAACAAACAAACAAACTCTTCAGCTTTATAATATTAGTATAGATATAAATATAAACAACTCACTTCTTTTGAAATCCAAACATGCTCAACAAGGTTGGTTGATTATTAGGCAGAGATGTGGTTTTCTTCAGTCCGGACACTCGACATGTTGATTTTTTAGCCATATTAACATTATTGACACAATTTGTGCTTTTTCTAAACCTATCTAGTGCTGGTTGCGATTTGATTGGCGATGTGAGTTGCTGCTGAAAAAAAACATTGGTCAAAGAAATAATTCGGAACAATTCATTCATCCTAACAAATCTTAATGGAACAAAAAAAGTTTTTGGAAAATGGGAGAAATTAAAACTAACTCCAATAGAATATTATTTACACCAGTTTAATAATATATATGACATACATATATATATATATATATATATATATATATATATATATATATATATATATATATATATATATATATATATATATGTCAACTTAACGTTTTCTTCTTCTTTCCAACGGGCGAATTAAACTACATATAAAAACTCATTGAATGTTTTTGTGAGATTCAGTGACAAACGAGCAGACAGACCACCTGATGGAAAGCAGTACCTGTCGCCCATAACACCTACGGTTCATGCACTTAGGTTTTAGGTAACAAAAATGCAGAACCACAGGTGCGTTGTCACTGTGAGGACTAAGATGATATGCCTCTCGCCTGTAATTGCGCTGGCTACCTTATCCTTCGAACCGGAACACAACAATGCAATGATTGTTGCTTGGCGGCAGGAATAGATAAGGGGGTGGTACCCATCCAGTCGGACTCCTCAGGCTTGACAGAGTCCTACCACCGGTTAATTATATTTAGCCAATTTCTAATCTATTAAATAATTTTATGTTGTAATGAAATAACTTCTTTAAGAAAATGCATGTATACAATTTTTTTGTATCTTGTTAAATATGTATATTAAAGCAGGTTCAATTCTGCATGACATTAATTTCTTTATGTCCAATCATGTTATATATATATAAAAATTAAAACAATATGACTATACAACTATATGTTTGTTCAAATATCATCAGACTTTGGCTGATTAAGATAATTCACTTTTATTTAACTTATAAGCTTTTATTTAACTTAAAATCATCTTTTAAGAAATTTTACGCAGACTTATTTTAATTTTTGGCTCCCGACGAATGCTTTACAGCAATCAAGATCACGGGTGAGAATAAATCCGAAAAAAAGGTCTTTGACGTTCTTGACGAGTTGAGAACCTCCTCTGTTTTGTAGAAGTCGGTTGACAATGTCAAATATTGGATTGAATAATGGAAACAACTTGTATAAATGTAAATTAAAAACATTTTCTCTATCGTTATGAAATATAGTTTATACAGATAAATAAAATTGGAGTGTCTGTTTGTAATATTAAAATAACCGCTTTTTACTAAATGCATATGGATGAGGACACGATACATATACCAAAACAATATTTTTTACAATTTTTGTCTGTCTGTCTGTCTGTCTGTTCCGGCTAATCTCCGAAACGGCTGGACCGATTTTAACAGGACTTTCACTGGCAGATAGCTGATGTTATAGGGAGCAACTTAGGCTACTTTTATTTTAGAAAAAGAAAACCCATGAAATTGTGAACAAAATCCGCGTACGGCGTACGCACCCGAGCAAAACGAGGGTAAATCGCTATGTAATTTAAATGAATATCTTAGGAGTAGCAAGCTACTATTTATGTATGCCTAAACATAGCTAACCGGGAAAACGTACCTAGGGACGAACGCGAGCGAAGCGAGCGTGAGTCGCTAGTAATTAATATAACTTACCTGGGAGTCTTCAATGACGTTATCACTATCCACAATACTCTCACTGAAACCAGTATCACTGGATGTTTGTGTATCAGTTATCATTTTAAACGGATTCCTAGATTTTGGACTATTATTCACTAAACTATTGCTTGGACTGTTAGTGTCTACACTGTTACTTGATGGACTTAAAGAATTCTCTTTCTGGGAAGACGACATCATCTCTATATCGGAACACGCTGTATCAATTTCAAATTGATCGACAGATTTTGATTGAACTTTGAATGGATTTACACTTTTCTCGGGAGATTCTTCAATAACCACTTGCTCTATATCAACTGAATTGAAAAACTTGCTTTCAATTACATTATTATCTAATACAGTCCTTGGAAAACGACTTAATTTCTTTAACACTGAATAAGTGTTATTCTGTAGGCACTTTTTGAATGAGCGTTCTTTATTTTCTAGTATTGGCGATTTAGCTTTTTCGTTAGTAGATGTATCTAATATGGCAATATTGTGTTCATCTTGCGTGTCTGTGTATGCTTCTGAGTCTTCTAACTTTTGCCTTTTACTCGTTGGCTGATTGCAATACATACTACTCAGAGCTTCAATGGATAAACTGAAATTAAAATTATTATTATTGTTTTTATTGCCTGTTGGTATAAATAGATATACAGATAAAGATAATTTCACTGAAATACAAAAATAAAAATAAAACAAAATACACACATACAGTCAATAATAAACATTTACATGTACATAAGGAATGATATTTTTCAAGTGGATGTGAATGGCTTTAAGTCCACATATTCATCTCAATATTAAAGCATTCATTCATTCATTCATTCATTGCATTGGGCATTCTGATCCATGCATTATGACAGGTCTTATTAAGGTCTTATTAGCCCCTTAAGCTTCTGGGGCTTGTGCAAATTGTGCCCTGTCCAAACCTACCTAAAAATCTAATTCACTATTGTTTTTTTAAACGCATATAGCATCTGAGCGACCGAGTTTTGCTCGTTTTTTTTTTGTGTTATCGTGTTTTTTTTTTTTCGGAAAAGTTGCATTTTTTCCAAAGAAAGACCTATATAGATAGATAAACTTAAAAAGCCAAAATTTTATATAAATACAAAATTTGATCCAAATCGTCAGTGCCGTTTCCGAGATACACGAAATAAAATAAATAAATAAATATGTTGGGACATTAACACACAGCACCATCTAGTTCCATGGTAAGCTATGAGGCCTGTGTTATGGATACCAGATAGTTGATACACTACACATACATAACTTTGAATACATACATATTATAAATATAAACACCCATGACTGGAGTACAAACATTCGTGTTCATAACACAAATGAATGCCCCCAGCGGGACTCGAACCCGCGACCGCTGGCACAGCAAACAGTGACACTACAAACGGAGCCAAACGTGTCGTCATACATTTACACATATACAAGAATTTATAAGATAAAATTAGATTAAACAAATACATTTTTATATAACATACCTTTGATCTTGAGTCTCCGGCACATATTTACTAACTAAGGTAACAACTTTCTTTCTTTGTCTCGTCTGTGTAGAGATTATGGGTTCTTGTTTTTTCACCTTTTTCGCCCATGGAGTTTCATCACTCAAATATTCTATATACACAGGATCCCATATACTGGGATGGGTTGATATACCTTTATCTTTCCAACTGGACGTTTTCACTGGTTCATTCTGTAATTATTACATTGAAAACTAGCGACTCTCGCTTCGCTCGGATGCATCCCTAGGTACAGTTTAATTTTTAGAGCGGAACCCTAATTCTTTTTCTAAAATAAAAGTAGCCTAAGTTACTCCTTATAAAAGCAGCTATCTACCAGTGAAAATATAAGCAAAATCAGTCCAGCCGTTTTGGAGATTAGCCAGAACAAACAGACAGATAAAAAATCAAAAAATGTGTTTTTCTTATAATATAAGTATTGTATATAATTTCATAGTCATTTAGTAAAACACTGTTATTTTGACATTACAAACAGACACTTCAATTTTATTTATCTGTATAGATTACTTATACACTCGTTGATATAATGACTAGCATGTACAGCTGCAGATCTAGAATTCAATGCCAGGTCAGGCCAATTATATATAGAGGTTTTCTTAGTACCTTTTCGGGATGTAAACCTATTTCTTTTAATAATTTTATTTTAATAAAAAATAATAAATGGATACATATAATTATATATTTAAAGTATAATAATATATTTAAAGTAATTTCTCTTAGTCATAAGCAATGTTCATACCATATTATGCAGATCTGGATCCCAGTCGTCTAACTTCTTCAATGTGAAAGGTTCTAAATTGCCCAAGGCCAATTGGTAAGCAACTTTAGGATCTAACAGCTCACCAGCGTTCACGCATAGCGCCATTTCTATATCTGGTAAAAATATATAATTTTTATTGAATAAAGTGACATGAACGAAAAATATATTACCTTAGTTGAACTTTATTTTTATATATAGTGACTATTTAATTTAATTTTAATCTATACTAATATAAATATAACAGTTTGTGAATAATCGTTTGTTAACTTTTTTACGCCAGAGCGGCAGAACGGATCTGGATGAAATTTAGCACAGAGATAGATTATAGTTTGGAATAGCACATAGGCTACTTTTATCCCGGACAAATTTACGGTTCCCATGGGATAGGTTTGTTTTTGTGTTTCCAGAGGCGAACCCTAGCGAAGCGAGGTTAAGCCGCTAGTATTTAATAATAACATAATTTACTTATGTGCAAATGTCATTAATATTCCGAAATTTCATAGTTTTTAGTAAATAAAAAGTTTTAATTCATAGTAGTAATAGAAGAGATCCTAATTATTATACAGGCTATTACTTGAGGGCTAATAATATAAATCATAAAATACATTCGCACTTATGAGGGAAAGGGGAGGGGGGGATTGTGTTACAGCTATATATAGTGGGACTGGAAGGGGAGAAGGGTGGGGGGTAAAATGGGGAGCATTAGAAAAGGCTACAATTTTGCTTGACGTATTTTATAAACGACCCCTAAGGATAACACAAATATAAAAAACTTTTTTGATAATTTTCGAAACTAGTTTAATTTTTATATCAAAAAATTTAAATACTCTCAAAATACTCATCACCTTCATCATCTGGTTCGGTAAGACGAACCATTCTCCTTTCAATAGGATCATACACGTACTGATGTTTGAATGTAGCCTCCGCTTTTAAGAAATTTTCACGATACTCATCTGTTACAGTTAGAGTAGATCTGTTAAAGAAGCTTGGCAATTTCCTTAGTGCCTGTAAAATATAAATTTACTTTATAAATTAAAATTGTATGCAACATAATTGTTTAAAGAAACAAATTTATTATCTCTTAATAGTGATCTATGTTAGCCGCGCCAATAGATAACCGAATTTAAAATGGCGTCTGGGTACTTGCAGTTCGACAGATGATAAAGTCAGAAATACTCTATTAGCAATAGTGTGCAAGTGAGAGAGCATGATCGGCGCCGCCATTTTAGATTCGTTTCTTTATTGGCGCGGGTTTATAACTATCTATGATTACAGCTATACTGCTATATATATGAATTCCTTTTTTCTTTCAACATTTTTATGCCGCATCTTTTTATTGAGTTTTTATTGAATTTAAATGTTGTTAAAATGACACTAAAACTGAGCTTACAATCTAACAATATCGTTCCTAGATGAAATTCAAATTCAAAATATTTTATTCAGCATCCATCCATCCTGTGCGATTCTAGAACAGTCTATTGTGTGCAGTTTCATCTGATAAACATGGTATTGGCTACCTCAACAATTATCTTTAGAAATATATATATGGGCATACTTAGTGTTATTTATTATTAGTGAATGTATCATTATGATAGCTATATAGTACATGTATCGAATTGTTTCAAACACCATATGGTCATTTTTTAAATTAACCAATGTAATTGTAATTCCAGTCATTTTTAATCTTGACTAAACAGACGTCTGCAGTTTAAGAATTGTAATAAATACCTTAAGTATATTTTTTACATTATTATTTTTATTTATAATATATATATAAATATATATAAATGTGAAAGTTTGGATGGATGTTTGTTACTCTTTCACGCCAGAAGGGCTGAACAGATCTGGATGAAATTTGGCATAGAGGTAGATTATAGTCTGAAATATCACATAGGTTATTCTATACAATTTAATAATAAGGTAAAGATTTGTATTTATTGTATATATATTGTACTAACATTAGCAAAATTATTATCCTGGGTAGCCACAACAAACTGCCTTGCTTTTGCCAACCCAATCCCTGGTAAAGATGCGAGATAGTCACACCCAGACATTATACACATTTGTCTGAACTTGTCAAATGTATACTTTTCAATAGGACACTTCATAACTAGAGGTAGTTTTGCTGTATCTACTAGTGTGCCAGTTCCGTCAAGATCCATTTTAAATAGAACCTGTAGAAAAATAATAAAATATATAATTGGAAGTAAATTTATTGATAATGGAAAAATGAAAAATAATATATAAAAACTGATAAATAATAATGATATATAAAAACATAAATACACGTTTCTTCGAAATTTCTCTTCAAGAAGTGATGTCAACATGTGACGTTAAGTCAAACCAAAGAATAAAATTAAAAAACCGAAAATTCTAATTGTCTAAACACAAATTCAAACTTATGCACACCACAATAAGTACTTTTTTAAATGAAACAACGTCTGTTTTAAATATGTCATCTGAAAAGCAATGAACAAAAGAGATTTGAAAAAAGTGCACGATTTCGAATTGTGCATTTCTTTTTCTTTTTAATTGTGTATCTTGAGTTTTTGTACATCAATAGATAAAACAGATTTGATATTTTTATTGACTGATTAAAAGTAAATAACCCCATTGAAAATAACAATAACAATCAACATTAACAATCATCTACTAATTGGATTACTCTAGTTTTGCTTTGCTCAACCTAGGATGAATATATTTTATTTAAGATTACATGTTCTATGTCCAGTAAGGCAGTGGTAGCCCAGTGGTAATGCATTAGCTTTGGAAACTTAGTGAACTGGATTCAAATCCCGGGTCTCGTACCTCTGATATATTCATGTGTGACTCATTTCAAACACAATTACCACTTGACTTAACAGTGAAGGAAAACATCGCGAGTAAACCTGCATGTCTGAGACAACCTAGCCAGGTTTCAAAAGACATGTGAAATGGCGGCACTTGGCGAGTATGGTGAAGCCTGATCTCCCTCATATTTAAGGAAGGTCCACCCCCCAGCAGTAGACCGTTAAAAAGGGGTAATTACATATTATAAAATATCAAAAGTTTTCATCAAAGATAATTTAATTCACATACTTTTGTGCATCCAAATAGTATCAAATCTGAGTCTTCAGTAATAACTAACTGCGCATAGTTCTTTATATTCAAGTATGCTAATTGAGCGTCAGCTTCATACGGTGCCACTATACAGTCCACATTGCGGTTCCTACATTCCTTAATTAAAGCTAAAGCCATTTGGTGCGTGATATCTACACTTCTTCTTATATGTGATCTGGCTTCTTCTATCTGTAATAGTGTAGTGAAAAGAAAAAATATCATTGTATATTATGCTGTTTTAAAAAAAATAAAAACAATTGACAAAATTTAATGCAAAAATATTTAAATATAAAGTTAAAAATACATTAATATAAATTTTAACATTTACCTTTCCTAAACTTAACAATTCTGCTGCCCTTTTTTTACATATATCCCGAGATCTGAAATCATAGAGAAACTCTAATGAGAAGAATTTTAATATTATTAAGAAAAATATATTGTGTTTTGCCAGCTGTTCAACCCTAGTAGAAGGCATGTTGTATGGTATGTATCCGTGAGGTAAGCTATTATAACATAATCAAATCTAAATATACTTTATATCAAAAAGAAGTATTTTTGAATAACAAACACTGTTGACACTATCTCCATTCTTATTTCACTCAAATCCTTAGAACCATTACAATGTGAACACATTCACAAATTTTAAATTTAATATTAATGTCATTTTCTTTCAACACTCTGACTTTCTTCTCGTTATCCACACCCACCCACACTATGTGGATTTAGCACAAATTATTTCCTTTTTTGAATAATTATCCTATCAGCCTTCACAATCATCCATAATCTTAGTACCTATATTTTCAAACACACAACACCTTACACATACATATATTGTTTTATTCCATTCCTACTTTTCTCTATACTCTCTTACTTATGTGTCTTTCTTAGAAGAAAGGAAGATGGCTTTCTTATGATATCATAATACCCACTAACTTATTTTTCATCATTTTTGCTGTCACTGGTGCCACTGGTGAACTTCCTCTAATTAACCTATCAACGACCGTCGAGCCACCGGTGGTCCAGTTACCAATTAATTTCTTAGAATTTATCCAGGTGTTAATTCATTCCTAATCTTGTCCCTCCTAGCAATTCCGTACATTTATCTCAGTATTCCTATATGTGCCACATGTATCATGCATCCTATCTTCATTCTGTTGAAACATTTTTCTTTGTGAAATATATAACTTTATTTAAGTCTTAAAACTTACTCTCTCCTCTTAGTTTCTGTCATGGCTTTTGCAGGAAGATGACGTCCGTCAAATACTAAAATCGGCTTGATATTCTTAGAAAGCAGCATCGTCACATATTTGAGGCAATACTTAACATAGCTAAAACACAGTTACAATTTGTGTATTTCTAAATATGAATTTTTAGTTTAGCTTTCTTTTAGCTTAATAAAATAGGTAAACTTACACGTCGGTATCTTCTCCTCGTACCAGCTTATCAGCGCAAGCGAAAGCGCCTTTGTGAAGCCAACAGTAAGTATCTATAGCAACCGTAGATCCACTGAATTCACTAATATTAGCCCTTCTTGAAGCTTTCTCCAAAAAAGGTATCAAACCAGTAATACCCATCTTGTGATTGAAATAGTACTTTCGTTATCCGTATTCATACATTATTTTTTATAAATATTCACATTTATTTTTTCATATTTGTAATATAATACTATAAAATACACATTATCTTAATATTGGGAAATAAAAACTAATGTTTTAACGACGCTCAAACCTCAAAGTATTCTTCATCAAACAGTCAAGAATCAACACAAAAACAAATGAAACGTCAAATGTCACATTTTCCCGCCTTGCGGTAATGTCAAACCATACCATGTACCTAACCTAACAAGAAAATAGAATTTAGAAATCAATGTTACATACATAGATGAAATAATAAGTTATATTATATTATGATAGAAAATAGGACTCTTTATAAGTATGTATCTTTTATGCATATAATGTGGTGTAATGGCTACGTATTGTGAAATTATGTTCATATATTATTTTGTCTAACATAAGTCCCTTAATGTGAAATACGGCTTTTTTTTATGAGATTCAGTGACAAACGAGCAGACAGACCACCTGATGGAAAGCAGTACCTGTCGCTCATAACACCTACGGTTCATGCACTTAGGTTTTAAGTAACAAAAATGCAGAACCATAGGTGCGTTGTCACTGTGAGGACTAAGATGATATGCCTCTTGCCTGTAATTGCGCTGGCTACCTTATCCTTCAAACCGGAACACTACAATGCAATCATTATTGCTTGGCGGCAGAAATAGATAAGGGGGTGGTACCCATCCAGTCGGACTCCTCAGGCTTGACAGAGTCCTACCACCGGTGTGGCTATTTAGTAAGGAGGCTGATGCTGTAATACACATACTTAAATTTACTTTTTACCAATATACACCCTTCCTATATTTTTACCACACTCCATGCGAAACTTTTATGGTTCGAACTTCGAAACAGTGCTGTAAAGCTTTTTCTGTCATTCAGGACGCGAGTCGCTTTCTCTTTCGCAGTTTCAACTCAAAATGCCTTGTTCCTATTGAATATTAATATTTAATGCATCTCAATGGGTAGACAAGTCGCACGACACAATATCCTACGAAAAAGTAGGATGGTTTAACACTGGGATGCTAGAAACCTCTCGATAGAGAATTCAGAATGAGCCCGGGCTTTATCTGAAACTCGGATGTTGTATTCCTTATGATTTTAAAATGAGTTCATGAATCTTAACCAACGATCTGATCGAACCAAATTATCGATTTTTTCCAATACTGTCGTCCGTTTTTGACGTAAACGGTAAAACCCATCGATCAAAAAAAATACTAGATACACAATGCCAATTAAGAAGTTCGCTTAAAACTATCACCAATTGTGTGTAGGTTATAAATCTTGTTGAAATAAATATATGACAATGTAAATTGAACCTTGAAGTCAATATAATATAAAGTTGTTTTCATATAAAAATTAAAAGCGCGCTCAAATGTTCAAATGAGCGCTCATTCAATAAGGACATTTTTTGTCGTTGATAGTGCATCTAAGATTTTTTTGGTCAATGGTGAAACCTAACTAATAAAGATTGAGTAAAAAAGAACAACTCTAATAAGAACGAAGTTAGTATCACTGGTGAGGCGTATAAACAACTGGCGATCACTGACTGGCGTATGCATACTTCTTCAGTAGAAGCGTCAGTCTTGTTATTTGTAAGTCACACCTCGTACGTATTAAGATGAGTCTTAAATAAAGACAAAATAAATATTTATATTCTACTTTTAGGTATATTGTATAATACTTTTTACTATAATTAAAAAAATTTACTACTTATTGAATTACAAAAAGAAATTAAATTAAGGGTTTTGCGGGTAGATTGATGTTGTTAATATTTAATCAACATCTAATATGTTGGTACTATAACAATACTTTGACCTCTTGGTTTTATTTCAAAGTATAAAATCAGAGACCGGTCGTAGCGGGTACCGAAACATCAGAAATTAATGTTTGAAATAACTTAAAATGAGATTAAATCCATGTGTTATATCGTCGGCAGTTGCAGTTGCATTAACGTGTGTTGTGTCTGCGGCCGCATACTATTACAAAAGTCGAAACACTGAGATCAATGAGGTGATGGTATTCTGTAAATTACAGTTCAACGCATATAATTACTTTGACAAATTAGTCAGTTTTATAGAAAGAGCAAAGCGTAATGTGAACGTTTGCATGCCCGGCATCCACAATCCAGCAATTCAAGCCCGATTGGTTAATTTGATAAAACAGAAAAATATCAAAGTTAATATCGTAATTGATCGATCAGGATACAATGAGTCCACAGAATTCTTCATCAAGGAACTTATTGAAGCCGGTATGTTTCACTTATACTTAAAATTTAAACACAATTTTTCTTTTAAAAAATTAATAACTTTATTATGTATTTTCAGGAGCTGAAATTAAATGCAAGGTAAATGAACCAGTGTTTACGATGCAACACAAATTCTGCTTAGTCGATGATAAGATTTTGATGACGGGAACGCTCAATTGGGGTAATGACCGATCTTTCGACCATTGGAACTACGTCTATATTACTAGCAAACAACAGTTAGTTGAACCAGTGAAAAATGAGTTTTATCAAATGTGGACCATCTCTAGTGATATACAGTCCATTTTTGACATTTATTGTGACAGTGACGCAGAAACTATTGAAATTCGCAACCCTGATGCGACTTCAACTTCAGATGAAAGTGGTGACCAACACGACACTGTCACAGTTGACAGCCCTACTGAAACTATAAAAAAACAAATGACAGCCGAAAAAATAAGTTCCATCTCAATGAATTACCCTTGTATTGAAGCTTAGTAATATATTTTTTTTAATGAATTCAAATCCTTATATTTTATATGAATCTTAAATTTACTAATTTACTTTTATTATTTATAAATTATAATTGCATATTCTAATAATGAAGCTGTTATTTCCAAATGAAAATAAAGTTAATAATTTTATATTTTATACATGCCCTGTTTAAATACAGAATTTTAAAAATTATTTTATTAAAAAGACAATTTATATTTTGTTTGTAATAAATTTATATTATACCCTTGTTTTTAGGGCATTGCTATTATTGTCATCTTTTCTCATCTCTAATATTCCATGTTTAATTTCCCCATAACTTGAAACTACTTTTTTTTTGAAAAAAAGTATTTCTTCTATTTTATATAATAATGTATTTTTTATTATTTACTGTTACTCTCTGCTACTATTTTGAGTTATTGTTGTTTCTATTTATTATTTTAATGTATGCTATCTTTTTTGCAATAAAACAAATGCTTTCAAGTTTTAATTAATTTATTATTTTCCTAATTAAATACTTTTACTTAAATTAAATCAATCATGTTGAATAGTACTTTTTCCTGTTTTTTACATATTACACATCTTTTGTATGTTATAAAAAGTGTACTTTTGTTGAAGCAAACAAAATATGAGTATTATTCTCCACCTCTCAGAGCCTTATATTTAGTAATTTCATTAGGAAAAGTTTTGGATAATTCAGAAAGTAAGTGACTTTTAAATCTTTTGTAGGAATCAATTTTTCCTTTCACTTCTTCATTTTTTGCAAGAGCTTTGTCAATGCAATCTTTTGTATACAGTTGAGGATTTCTTCCTTGGTCAATGTAACTGAAATATAAAAGAATATTTTTAGTATCTGTGAAAATAAAAAATACTATCAAATATTATTTAAAGCTTAAAATATTTTATTCATGAATATAAATGTACTTACTCAAAAACTTCAGTAGGCACTAAAATATCGTGCACTTGAGCTTTTAACTTATCCACCTCCTGTAGTCCTGTGACTAATGATTGACTAAAAGAAAAATAAAAAATGTACAAAAGTAAAACTTTTAAATAACTAAAATCATTTCAAGGCAAAGAAGATTAATGATTTTTTTTTTGGTAATAAATCACTACCTAAACTTTATGATGATAATTTTTAACAAAAAACTACTATTATTAATAAATTTTCACATTTGAAATTTAAATTTATTGAATCTACCACCTGCTCAGAAGGCAGTTCGGCTGAGAAAAACCAATGAGAAAATAGCTTTTATTAAACATAATATTTACAATATTGCAATGTAATAATCGTTCTTATTCTATGTAAGTATCACATAATAGTTATTCCATACATTTTCATCTGAAAAGTATTAAGCGACGGAATAATATGCTTTGCTCAATCATATATTTTTAATTTTTTAAATTGTTTAAATGGCAAGCTTAATATAGATTTTATTATTTATATACGTACACCATGCCCCATTTTATTTATTGGATAAGATTATTATCCTTCGCGCGATTAATAAATAAAAAACAGCTTTAGTAATTAACAGGTCCTACTTACATTTTTTGATTTAACACACTTTGTCCCTGCGGTTGAAAATCACTTACAATAATACGTATTTGTCTTACATTTTCGATAAACATCTCAAGTTGAGTTTCAAGATTTTCAAGTGAGGTAGACATCTTGTATTGGTAATACAAAAACTGGTTATAAGATCCAAATCAGCAGTATATATTGTTAGTTAAACAACAAATTGCTAAGCAATAAGTCAATAAGCAATTTCACATTTCAATTTTCAATGTCAATTGTCAAACACGATCTACTTACAGGTATAGACTATACAAAGCACAGACTATATAGAGTTACTATGTACCATAGACGAGTATGTTAACCGTTGCTACCATGGTAAGATATTTTCTAATAATGCAATAAAATAAAAAAATCTCGTAGATAAGTGCTAATGATTAGTTCTGAAAACAACTACCTACAAGAGAAATCTATAATTATTCTCACTGCGCATTGATAAATAGATTAAAATTAAATGTGACATTGACGTTTAAAAATTATCTCTATTCAATAATTCACAGCTGCATTGTTGTTGTATTAGAGTTTATATTTATTTATATATTATGACAATATACAAAATACCCAATACTATGAATGATATAGGATAATAAGAGTGATAACTTAATCGAAGCAATGTTGAAGGATAGAATAGGTTTGATTTGGTCATGAAATGAAAACAAATAGCTTATATTGATGTTCTTCGCCACTATATTTGCAAGCGTGGAACGTTATTGTAGAAGAATTTAAAGCAAGTAAACGTTACCTAATTATTTATATAATAATAGCAATCCTATATCAACTACTTTAATATTTACTACAAAAATGTCATAATTTTGAGATCGTCCTAAATCCTAATAATTATGCAATCACTAGCTTATGACATAATGTTGAAACTGCAATAATATAAATTTAAAATATTATAAATTTATTTTCAGCATTAAGTTTGAAACAAATGCAAGATGGTAAAATATCAATCTAAATTGAGTGTAACCCAAAGTGCTATAGCAGGAGGTATATCTGGTGCATTCACAAGAGCCATTGCCCAGCCACTAGATGTTTTAAAGATCAGGTTTCAATTGCAGCTTGAACCTATCAAAACAGGGTCAAAATACAGTTCCATATTACAAGCAGTAAGATCTATTATTAAAGAAGAAGGTATAACAACTCTATGGAGTGGTCACATCCCTGCTCAATTATTATCAATATCATATGGAATCATACAGTTTGCAACATATGAAAAACTAACACAAATTTGTCGTCAAACTGATCAGAAGCTTTATAACACTCACAAACATTGGATAAATTTTTCAAATGGTGCTATTGCTGCCACTGCAGCTACAATATTTTCTTTTCCATTAGACACAGTAAGGACAAGATTAATAGCTGAACAAAAGACTAATAAGGTATACAAAGGATTCTCAAATGCATTTATTATGATAAGTAAAAACGAAGGACCTAGGGCTTTATATAAAGGAATAGCTCCTACAATTGCTCAAGTTGCCCCTCATGCTGGTATTCAGTTTACTGTATATAAATTTTTTACTGAGAATATATTAAATAGAATTGAGTTTTTTCAAAGAGCAAACAATGTAAGTTCTATTATTGAATCATCCCTAATAGCTAATATATTAGCCGGTGGATTTGCAGGCTTTGTGTCTAAAACTGCTATATATCCATTTGATTTAATCAAAAAAAGACTGCAGATTCAAGGTTTTCAACAACATAGAAAGAATTTTGGTAGACAAATGTATTGTAATGGAACTATTCATTGTATAAAATTAACTATTTCGGAAGAAGGATTTTTAGCTTTGTATAAAGGATTTGGACCTAGTATTTTCAAAGCTGTCTTTGTTTCTGCATTACATTTTACTGTATATGATGAAATAAAATATCATATTTTAAAGTTAAGTGTTTGAAATGGTATAATATAAATGTAATGAGCTGTATATTGTAATGTTTTTTTCTCCCTATTGTTTGGAATTGGAAATCAAGACTACTATGTAAAATAGATTAATCTTAAATAAGCACTAATAACATTAAGAATATTTGAGTCATACCAAAAAATAGTCCATGTAAATATGTATTGAAATAAAATAGTTATTTGCATCAGTTGATATTAGTATTTGCTGTATTAAAAAAATCCTGTGATACAAATATAATATAGTGTAGTGTCAAGCTTATTTGCCTTATTGTAAATATGTTTGTAGATATGTATTTATAAATAAATTTTCTTTTTGTTTTGCATTTTTTTTTTACTTTACTATATTCAAAATAAAATAATTCTAATATATTAGATATTTTATTATCATTACAAAATAGACTATCTTGTAAAATATATGCTATCTTAATTTGCACAGCAATTCAATCTTCATACACACTAAATCATTTAACCATAAGATATAACATATCCCATGTTTCTCATTAATGTATCCTTAATCGCTGGCTGCAATTCCTTTTTCATGTAAGTAGTTAGCAGAGTTCTTATGCCTTTAGTAAATATGTCCTCCATTTCACGTGAAATATCCTCAACATCATCTAAATCATCTTCGGGTCGGAAAAGTTTACTTCTTTCGTAATTCATTCTGTTATTGCTTGCTTCGTAGAGAATATCCCAGTTATTGAAGGATCTACCTTCTCTATCGTCCATATTTTCTTCAGTTGTCGAATCTTCTAAACTTGGTTCAAAACTAAATATATCTGATCGTTTTTTTCGTTTTAATGGCAAATTATCTTTGTTTCTAACGGAATTTCTATTTATATACTTCTCGCAACCATATGCATATACACTAATAAAGCCCGGTTCTACGAATTCTGAATCCGTTTTAACATTAAACTTTCCAGGTTGTTGATTCAAGGGCTGTGTATGGAAACCAATTCCAGCTTTTCTCAATCTAAGAATCATGTTGCAGCCATTACTAAGGCGAGATTTGGGGTATGAGTATTCGTATTGTGAATCTGCATAGTTTCTTCTAAGTCTTCGACTGGGTGGAATCGTTCTGTCGAGGTCATGCGCTTCATATAAATCTACATTCCCACTAATAGTTAGATCGTGGAATAAAAGCATGGTGTCAAGAGATACGTTACGTGGATCAAAATAACATCTTTCGACACGAACCCAGTTGCTATTCTGTGGTAATCGCACTCGCATTCTAGTTACATACATATCGATAGGGGCACTTCTCATCGATTGGTATAAGCTGTAGCCATTTAGGTCAATGCTTTGGCTCTGAAAGTAATAAAAATAAATAACATTATAACATTTTACCTATAATATACTTTACGTGATTTGTTTGAATAAAACTTTATTTAAGTACTAGCGACTCACCCTCGCTCCGCTCGGGTTCGTCCCTTACGTTTAGCATAGATTTTTCAGAGATGAGATATTTTCTCGGAGTAAAAAGTATCCTATATGTTGACCCGGATAACCAGCTATCATCATAACAAATTCATCAAAATCTGTCCAGTGGTTTTCTCGTGATGCAGCCAAAGACAGACAGACAGACTAAAATTCTAAAAACTAGATTCGGCCTCTGGATAATAATGACTATTTCAATAAGACTTTCCAAAAAAATTTTATGTACAGATTCGATTTAGTTAGAATTTTATTATATGTATAGATAAATTTGTATATGCAATGTTGTTAAACTGAAAAGAATAAAGAATACGATGTCAATGTAAGTAGGAAGTACTTAATGAACTTGAGTTCTGCAATTAGGTACTGAAATATAATTTATGTTTAAAACATTTTAACAACGATCACATGTAAATTGTTTTTTATTTAAAAAATATGTGGTCTTTGAATCTCGTCAGGTTACTAAAAAAAACCTTACATAATTTTAAAACGAATGTACCTGTTTTTTGTTTAATGTTTTTACTATCAACTAACATGGTCTTTATGTTGGAAGAGTAGCAAGTATGCTACGAAATATAGAATTGTATTTTACATTACTGCCTTAGTGATAATTGTAATTCATTACATGTGGCATATCCAAGTTTTTTGGTTGATTTCGTTTTCTTCGTTTCAATTGCTCCAAAGCTGACTCCAAGCGAGATGAGCATCGTTCTCCGGTCACCGGTGCCGACGTGAGAGGAAGCAGCCCAGACCCCATTGGTCGATCGTACCGCTTCATCTCGAATAAAGGAAGGAATCTTGCGTCTGCGCAAAGGATACATTAACCCATTAGCCCACTCCACATACTACACATTTATAATTGATAATCTCTGAAACTACTGAACTGATTTTAATATCTAAATAAAATCACACAGAATCATATAGTTCTATGGTAAGTTACAATTTACAAAGCTTGTATTATGAATACCAGATATATAACTTTAAATACATATTTAATACATATTATAAATATAAACACCCATGACAGGGAAATTTTAAATAAGAAAAGAAAGAAAATATTACACATGACAGAAGTACACACATTCGTGCTCATCACACAAATGAATGCGCCAGCGGGACTTGAACCTGCGAGCGACCGCTGGCACAGCAAATAAGGTCATTACAAACTGAACCAAACATGTCGAACAACTTTCTCGATTGAAAAGCTTCGTTCTCCAAAAGTAACATCTAAGGCTTTATTGTATTTAAAATTTTGTTAATTGTAGTTATAATAGGTATAAGTGTGTCAGCTAAATTATCACACAGGAACCTAGACGAAATGATGGTTGGTTACTATAGAATTAAGTTAATTTCTTCTTTTGATAACAACTTTTGTATGGTAAACCACAGTAAAATAGTATCTTGGTAAATGGTAAATAATACAATATATTAATATCACACAAGTAAACTGCCTCGGTGGTGTAGTGTACGGCTGCACATCCTGAGGTCTTGGGTTTGAGTCCCGGGTCGGGCCAAGTTTAGTTATTGAGTCTTTCTGTATAGTAAGCCTCAGTAACAGCCCGGAGTTGGGAAGTTGGCGGTGTTTCACCCCCGTGCCTCGGAGAGCACGTAAAGCCGTCGGTCCTGCGCCTTAACTCTCACCGGTCGTGTCGAGTAGTCGTTCCACCGGAGTATGAGAGTGACAGGAATAGAGAGTGCACTTGTGTCTGCGCGTACACTTGTGCACTATAATATCTCCTGCGCAGTTGGCTAGTCTCAATGAGACTGGCCGCCGTGGCCGGAATCGGTCAGGAGAACATTATTATTATTATTATTTTCACACAAGTACCAGTCTTGGCCAGTGCCATCTATCTATTGATTAATTAAATAGTTAAAATAATAATAATTAAGTTGAAATATTACTACGAGAGCGTGTAATACTGCCTTAAATACTATATCCGGCCCATAAGCTCTTGTTCAGAAAATAACGTTAAGGTCGGTAAACCAAACTAATCATTTAAAGTTTAACTTATTAGTTTGGTTTACAGATTTCATTTAAATTTTAAACCATAGAAACCAAAACGCTTAAAGTTTTATGTAACAACTGGCAGCGTTTCACTCAAAATCATTTTTTTAATTGACCTAGCACGAAAATGTACCTGTATATTTCTACTTGTTTACTAAGAATATTGATTTTATTAGCAAGTAGCGACACACCCTCGCTTCGCTCGAGTTTGTCCCTAGGTACGTTTTAACGGTTAGCATGGAATGATAAACTATATTGTATATACATACACAAAATAATTTCCAGCTGTTTTTTTTGGGTTTTCCCTAAATTGTTTTATTCTTAAACCACCCCTTACACACCCCCCATAAAAAAAAAAAGAATTATTCAAATTGGTCCAGCCGTTTTTGAGTTTTACCATTTGCGACACTAACGAACGATTTTTATATATACATACATATATATTATATATAGATTTAGAAAAGCCCTTGTAACTTTCCATCTTAAAACGTTTTTACACTTTAACGTTCAAAGTATATAGTACATAATAGTGGAAACGTGCATATAAAGCAAAGGTATAAAGATAAAAAAGGAAAGTGCACTCGCAATTATTTTCCATAGCGATCCACCTTTTCACTTCTATTGTTTCGTGCTAACAACCGTGAAATTATAAATTTAAACAAATATATTCTACAAATAAAACAATATGTCTTAATTGTTATTTATTTTAGTATTAAGTAATGATTCAATGTAAAAAAAACAGTGTCATATAGAAGGTGCCTCTAACAACTATACGAAACATCTATACCTATGAGTAATTTAAAAATGGAAAGCGTGTGAATTTATAAAATTACAAAACGTGGGTATTTTTAAATTACAATAATAAAGTTTATATAACACATTCTATTATTATTTAAGTTGGTTGTATTAAATCGAGACGAATCCGACGAGTTAAATCGATAAAAAATTACATTTTATAATTGGCGCGTAACACTATTTTAATTAATTTTAATTACTATTTCGCTCAGTGATTCAAATTCGGTCATAATTATTTTGTTACTGATAAGTGATAACATTAAAGTTCTTCAACAGCTATATAAACAAAAAAGAAAATTGGTTGACAGACAGATGAGAAAAAGTTAGGGAACTGTTTCGCTTTTGCAGTTATCGAATATGTTTTGACATGTTTTGCACAATGAAGAGTTTAAAATGGAATTATAATAACGACCGTAAATATAATATACGTAAACCTATTTACTTAATACAACTAATATGTCATGAAAATGTCTTTGCAGGTTTGTTTTCGTTAACTCGGTAACGATATATGTGTATGCAGATATTATGCAACATGAATATTTATGCAGATGAGAAAATTAATGGATGCTGTCCATTAATTTTCAATGTGACGAATTATGATACTATTAACAAAGCTCCATAAATCAATTTGTAGTCATTTTACTAGTAGTACCTACTAATCAAGTTATAAAAATCAAAATTTCCAAAATAGTTTGCTAAGGTTCTGTTTGTTACCTTTGCTAATCTTGAGTGAAATTTTATCCACAATATTTTTTTTCCATAGAAATCAATTGACTTACTTTTCTCAGATTCCGGACCGGGTAATTCATTATCACTAGCCGAAGCCGTTTTCGCAAACAATATGAACATCCACCAAAATTTCACCATTTTCACTATAACAAACAAACATGAAATTCAAGTTTTAAATTCGAAACAAATTCTTTTAACGTTTGTTTCTAAAGAAATAACTATTAAAAAAAATTAGTGCGTAACTAGACAATGGCTTCCTCTCACTGTGAACCCAAAATGTGAAATAAGATATGGAAGTCAAGAGACAATAAGAAGTGCAGCCAGTGGAAAACAATCCCCGCTCAAAGTAAAGTTAATATCTTCTAGATGTTTTCCGCGACAACTAAGTTGAGGATGCTACTTTTGCAATGGTGACACCATGGCGACTGCAACGTTATTAGAGCGAGGATGATGAACGAGAAGATTGTACGACATTTAAACACTAGCCAGTAGTAATAAGATACATGAACTGTCTATTTATATAAATTTGTTGTTTTGTTATAATTAAGTTTAACAAAAGAGTTCAACGCGAGAACATTTCTCTTTCAGTATCTGGTGAAACGTTAGGAAAGAGAATATTAGGGATTTAACAAAAGATAATGCTTTGATAATGATGTTTAATCTTTGGAAAGATAAGTATTTTGAATATTATGTTAACATTTCAGAAGAAATCGTGATAGAAGTTTTATGCAGAAAAGCATAAAAGCTTTAATGTGTTATGTATTATAAAAACGAGTTTTCCGTAGAATGAGATATATTTTACTTCGGTAAAAAGCTCTATTTCCATACATAAAAGCAGATCTACCCATCGCTCCATTTCTACGTAAGAGAAGGAAAAAAACACATTTTCACAATTCAAAGTACATATGTAGTTTGGGTATCAGCTTCGAGCCAATATTTTTTTTTTTTAACGTATAGTACAGATTTCTCAGAGATGAGATATTTTCCCGCTATAAACAGTATCCTAATTGTTGACCCAGATAACCAGCTTTTATCATAGCAAATTTCATCAAAATCTGCCCAATGGTTTTCTCGTGATGCATTCCCAGACAGATAGAAAAAAAATCTTAAGACTATAAATTTGCCCTCTGTATCGATAATAATGGCTATTTCAATAAGATTTTCCAAAAAAATATTTAATGTACAGATATGACTCAGAATTTTATTAGGTATATGAACTTATAGATTTATCGATTATAATAATCTGAAATATCGATTAAACAATTATATGGGTATATATTATATACATACGTAACGACGACTGTAATATATGTAAAAAAAATACAATTAAAAGATAACAATATTTATAGTTATACATTGTCACGGAAAACGTCTCGTAAGTACGCATTGTATTTCATACATACAGCATTACTCACTCTTTAACCTATATTATGTATCTAATTTTCTGTGTTAGCGCGTGTAACTAGACTGTGACGTAATTATGAAAAGAAATTGGGTTGGGGGGTTTCGAATTGTTCATAATGTCAACGAAAGTTCACTGATCTTTGCTGGCTTTATAAATTGTAGGCTAGTTTTATCTAAGTACTAGCGATAGTGTTAATCAAACATTAGGCTCGTTTATCTTAATATATTCTTTGAATATACTTCCATAAAAATTTCAATGGAAAATCACCCATACATGTTTACTATGACATACCTGTATAAATAATGTTATCGCTTTGATAGCGTCGTCTCCATTCTAAACAAAATGCAATAGATTTAAGTACATATCTAATTAAATTGTTACGGGTTTCTTAGTTCTGAATATAGATGTGTTAGGTACATTTGGTAGCAGTTTCAAATAATTTTGAGTAATTTAGTGTAAAAATTGGTTAATGTAAGAGCTCTACGAAAGCATAACGAGGTTTTGTCAACCACGAATATTTACGAAAGCATATAGTAATACTTAGAAAAATTTATACGTAAAATAAATACGTTTTATTATTTAAGATCTAATAAATGGAATCTAAGTTTTTGTTAGATATATTTAAACATTCATATCGATTGTTGTGATTTAGCAGTAATCAGTATCTATGGGTATTTAGTATTTTTCCGTGCGGATAATAGGTGTGGCCGATCACAACGTAAGATTTAATTTAATTTATTTGGTAAAATATTGTTATATGTATCGATAGAAAAATTATGCATCCAAATGCCGCATTTTAATTAGATATGCAATAATCGTTGATAATATGCTAGATAGTAGATACCCAGATAAATATGCAAAGTAAAACGTACATACATGATGATAATATACAACCCGTTCACTAATCATGACTCATGATCATAAAACCTAAACAATTTAAAATCGTAATTAAAGGGACTCTTAATAGCCAGTACGGATTAAAAAACATCCGGCTTAATTTTTGAACTACATTTTAAAGTACAGTACAGCTATTTAAATTATAATCGCCTTCTAGTCCCTGACCTGAAGTGACCAATGTTGTCGGTATTGAATAATTGAGGAACTCGGGCGCATTATCCGCTGCTACTAGCATCCTGTGGGCCAATCAATATGACATGGAACAGTTTAAATAAATTGTTATTTGTTACTATTATTTTGTCTATTCATATAATAAAATTCTAACTGAGTCGAATCTATATCTTAAATATTTTTTGGAAAATCTTATTGAAATAGACTTTATTATTGATACAGAGACCGAATCTATAGTTTTTAGAATTTTTGTCTGTCTGTCTGTCTGTTACTGCATCACAGAAAAACCACTGGAGGGATTTTGATGAAATTTGGTATAATGATAGCTGGATATATCCGGATCCGGGTCAACATATAGGATACTTTTTACCGCGGGAGATTATCTCATTCCCACGGGAGTACACGTTATAACACAACCCAAAAAATATTTATGATCAGAATTTCTTGAAACTTGGTAATAATAATGCTCTTCAATACAATTAAATAAATACATGTTTTATCGTTTTTTGAAATTCATCTCATAAGGAGATAAAAATTTGTATGAAACCTACCTTTTTAAAGTTTTTTTGTTGAAGTTTTAGCGCGAGCGAAGCCGCGGGTTTTGCTAGTTCTATATAATATATTTTATTCTATACACTATAATTATCTAGATTTAAGAAACTCTAGTAAGGTAATTGGTTTTTTTTTATTGGTGTAGCTTTTTCCGAAACGAGCTTTTGCTTGTACACATTAATTATTTTCGTAATTTATAAAAAATAAGTAGGAGATATTTATATAAGGATACTAAAATATAAAAGAATAATAAATGAGACAATATTACTACTCATTTTGTTTTCTCAGATATATAAAAAAACGATTATTATATACTTGTAAATATGTACCAATTTATAAGGTAACAAGGGTTTGTCAATGGTCAGCGCTAGACAATAATGTAACATTACTTTTATAGCGATCTTATGCACTGAGGTGACAAGTTTATATCAAATCAAATCAAATCAAAATATACTTTATTCAAATAGATTTTTACAAGCACTTTTGAATCGTCAATTTTACTTTTTAAATTTAAAATAAATGTCAGTATGTGTATAATATTTTTTATATTGACCATACCCTTGTCCTCTAGTCTAGTCTATAAGTCTATATTGTTTTAGTGAAATATCAGAATCAAGGAGACTGACTGCTATGTTTTATGTCTGCTCTTTGCAAGCCAACTAAGGAACCCACCTAAAAATCTAAAGAAGACATGTTTAGTATACGTCAATAAAATATTACAGAATTACAGCATCATATAGGTACCTACTTCATTTCTTTTTCATAATCACTGAACTGAATTTATTTGCTTATTAATGTCAAGATAAGAGATAAAGAACTAAGCCACTTCGCCGTACTCTTGTTATCAAGTAAATATGTAACTGTAATGTTATGATGTGTAAAGAAATTTAATATTTCAAGTTGTTTTTATTTTATTTATAGCGCGATGATTTTTTTCGAGCTAGCAATACTTATAAGGATTGGAAGTACTTGTCTATACATATTCGACTATTTTATTAGAAGAAAATTTATCTAAGCTCAGTATAATGTAATGCCTATGTATTTCAATATATATTCAATATATACATATAATAAAATTGTCACTAAGCCAAAAGTCTTAAAGCTAAAAATCTTATTGAAATAGACATTATTATCGATACAGAGGCCGAATCTATAGTTTTTAGAATTTTTGCCTGTCTGTTACCGCATCACGAGAAAACCACTGGACAGATTTTGATAAAATTTGGTATAATGATAGCTAGTTATCCAAGTCAACTATAGGATACTTTTTACTGCGGGAAAATATCTTATCTCTGAGAAATTTATACTAAACGTAACTAGGGACGAACCCGAGCGGAGCGAGAGTGAGGCGCTAGTAAATAAATATATTCTTTGTAACTAATATTCTTAATTCTACTGAGCAACTGTTATAATTTCTTATATCTTTGTATATGTTTCTCATGTAAAAGACTTGATCGTAATGAGTAATAATGTTCTTTAAACCGAAATTAATATTTGTATTTAAAATGTTGCTCACTGAATTTTCCAATATCTACTTGATAATTTTCTTCAAGATTTTACTTAGTATCCATTCATTAAAAGCAGTTATTTTCATTTTCGCTAATCACCTAAGCGTATAGTTATTACAATTGTATTTTCATACTTTTAAAAAAGAATTAAAAACTCATGTTTGTCAAAGGTATCGCAATAAAATGTAAAGGAGCTCGTGCGTTTCAAAACTGTATAAATATTACGAAAGCATTGTTATGAGTTCAAGACAATAACATCATTAACTATTTGAATACTATTGCATGTTCACGAAAAAAAAAATGTTCATACATATCTAATCTGTTTTGTTTTAATTTACTTCTTTGATGTGAAGATAACAATTTGTTGACTGTTTTCTATGAAGCAATTTCTTGTATTGAGTTAGTTACATATACCTAGGTATATCATACATACATCGCACACCTAGATAAAGAGTAGCACAACTCCAAATAATCCAAATTCGAGTTATTAAGTACTATTATAGGAATCTGTGTTTTAAAACTCCTAATTTTGTCATGATTACTAATTTAACACGAAAAAATAAAACTATTTTTTGATTTGTTGGTATTTAATATATAGTTGGTCAGTTGGTTGTCCAAATAAATATTTCAAGTGTTTGATATTGAGTTGGTTACATGTTTTTATTTGTCATCCATGGTTACATGTGATACTTGATGACAAGCCATTGATCAAAAAATACTTTCGAAAATTATATACAAGAACACATATAAGATTATTTTTAATATATCAAATAAAAAAAGAATAAAACGTTATTTTCTATTACTGAAAAAAGAGATACTTTGAGTTGTGCTACTCTTTATCTAAATGTACGACATGTAAGTAGGTGTTTGGTAATATTATACATACTTATAATTTAATTAAGGAGTACGTTTAATCATTAATATGTAAATGTTATTTTTTTTAAAATAGAACTGAGGCTAAAAGACTAAGAAACAAATATAAAAAAATGTTGTAATATATGTATATAATGATTTAGGTTTTGAGTTTTGACCAACTTCAAAGAAAACTCAATTCGGTTAGAGTTTAGACGTAAAGGTTTTATGACTACTTTGTTACTATAATCTCTACATTAAATATTTTTTGAAAAATCTTATTGAAATAGACATTATTATCGATACAGAGGCCGAATATATAGTTTTTAGAATTTTTGTCTGTCTGTCTGTCTGTGACCGCATCACAGAAAAACCACTGGAGGGATTTTGATGAAAGGTATGGTAATAGCTGGTTATCCGGGTCAACATATAGGATACTTTTTATTGCGGGAAAATATCTCATCTCTGAGAAATCTTTACTAAAAGTTAAAAAGTAAGCAGGGACGAACCCGAGCGGAGCGAGGGTGAGTCGCTAGTAAATAATAATACTTAGTACTAATAAAGCACATAATGTGACCTTAATTTTAATGTTTTAGAACAATTTATACAGTAGTATGAGTACATAATATGTACGTATTAAAGTTATGAAAGTGCATGTTATAAAGTTCTTTTAAAAAGACAATAAGAACTATTTGGTATGGTATTTTTGTAGCGGCCAGTTGCTTGCAGATGGATGGTGCAAGTCGACCATTGTGAGCGAACAATGGGGAAAGCATCAGAACATAGTCGTCGTTGGAGCCATTAAATATTAGTTTTTTTTGTATTCCTACATAATAATATGTTCTTGTTAAGAAATAAATAAATATTAAATATGTTTATTCATTTACCTTTTATGGTATCTTATCCTAAAAATTTAGGTCTTGGTTCTTTTGTAGAAATGATATTGTGTACCTACTGCATAAACGGGCAAGCTGTGTTGATGATGATAGGAATATGATAAAAGTATATTTGTTAGAAAAATTACCGCATGTTTGTTTCTCATCTCTTATGAGCTTAGAATAGAATATACCTACCTAGTAACATTATAGGTCTTAAAAAACTACGTTTGTTTAATCTGATTTACAAAAAATTTTTAATTGTGTGTTTCAATTTTTACCTATATATTTCAAATTTAAAAATAGTAATATAACTATAATTTTAATTAATTGAGAAAGCCTAAAATATATACCCATAGCTTGAGCATTTCATTCTATAGAATACAAATAATTATAGAAGACAAAGTTAATCTCATCGTCATCGTTGAGCTTAAACGCTTGTATCAGCAATTACAATAAAAAAAAGTTTTTATGAAAACGTGTTAGAAGTGAAACTTCATTGGTTATTTTTTTTTTTATTTCAAATCTCTAAGATTAATAAATTAATAAAAAAAAAATATTACACTCATCGTCATATAAAAATATGATTCAAACGAATATCACACAAAGAGGAGAGAATAATATGATATCTCTTTTTATCTAGTTGGATTCTTACATCTATCACGGGAACCCGAGCGAAGCGAGGGTGAGCCGCTAGTTAATAAATATTTTGTATATTTAAAAATAAATCAGTAAAAATAGTATTTTTTGAAGATAACAAAGAAAAGAACATCATATTATGTTATATCATTTTTCAGACAATAACAACGGTTACTATGGCAACCATGAAATGAAATTTTACTGTCATGCACGCAAAGAAGTTTCACTTTAATAAATACATAGATAATTTTATTTTTACCATATTATTGTTATACATGCCTGTTTCGTGACTCCAAAAATTCGTGGACTCTACATAATTGTCATTGTCCCATAAACTATTGTTCATTTCTAGACAAATTTATTCGCATATGTAAACTTTGAACGGCGTAATCAGGAAGCATTACACGCGTTGTTATCAAAGTAATGTCGTAAAACTTACCAAATACCTAACTAACATTACATTGTTATAGTTTTGTAATGTTAGGTAAGTAATCTTTATTATCTATAACTGTACAATATGCAATGTGATATTTTAATAGTAATTGATCTATAACTTAAATATAGATATAGACCTACGAGTAATTAGGTGTTTATGTATTAACATTTAACTTTTTTAATATTTAAAAATATTGCGCCGCAAACGTCATATCTACTTTCGACGTATTTTTATTATTGGGTGCTTTTATCAAAATAAGAAAATAGTACAGAATTAACATTTTAAATTATTGATTATACACATAATACATAATCTATATTTTAAGTTAACATAAAATTGTATTCATAAGAATACAATTTTTAAAAGAAACCCATTAAAAAGTTCGACACAAAGTAGAATTTTAAAGTTAATAAAGGTAGATTTTATCTCTCTTTTTATCTCAAGATGACATCAGGAAGTTATGAAATAAAACTAAACGGTTGTGAATTTAAGCCGATTACATTCAGATGTGAGCAAATTGTAAAAACTAACTAAAGTATCTACCTATTAAACATGTGGTCTCTTTTTTGTTCCCATCTTTAGTGTATTTCAACAAAGTCATGATCTTTTTATAGTTACCAAGAACACAAAATAGAACATGTGGTTTACCAACATAAGTAAGCTGCACCTATTCTGTAAACTCATTTACGTCCGATTTTATTATTCATGCGTCTGGTATGCTTTACGATATTCCTCTTAGTACAGCTATAAATAACTATTTCAAACTTAAGCTTTAAACCTTCTTTTGAACTGTTCATTTAACCTTTGCAACATTAGCATATTTTTCATTATAGGTATTAGGCACCATAGGCATTTTATTTTACAAAACACACATTTACAAACGACACGTTTGGCTCAGTTTGTAGTGTTCCTACTTGCTGTGCCAGCTGTCGCGGGTTCGAGTCCCGCTGGAGTCATTCATTTGTATAATGAGCGCGAATATTTGTACCCAGTCATAGGTATTTATATTTATAATATGTATGGATTTAAAGTTATACATATATGTGTAGTGTATCAATTCTCTGGTATCCATAACACAAGCCTCGTAGATTACCATGGAACTAGATGTTGCTGTGTGTTGATGTCCCAACATATTTATTTATTTATTTCAAGAAAATGAAAAAAATATATCATATTTTTTTACTAAAAACTGAAATTACTGAGGAATACCTTCGTCTTCGTAAAAAAGTACAAAATAAAAAAAATATGAATAGATACTTACATATTAGTATAAAAAAAGATTGAAATTAATATTATCTAATGGAAAACCGAAATGTATGCATTAATTATGAATTCCAATAAAAGAATATTATTTATTTACTATAATATAATAAAAATATCAATTTTCACACTAACTATAATAATTTACAGTAGGTACCTAGTAGTGTGATTTCACGTCACAATGTGTAATGTGTATTATTATATTCTTTATTGCACTTTAAAACAAAAATTACAAGTCTTTAGAGAGAATATGAGGCAAAGGTGGACTTATCTCTAACAGAGATCTCTTCCAGTCAACCTAGGAGGTGAGAGAGATTGTCGTTTAGCGGAGCAGAAAAGTGCAAGGTAACATGGAAATAAAGTTAAAAAAAAAAGAAATCACAGTATATATAAAAATAGCATACTACATGACAATAGCGTACTACAAGTCTTAGTATAATAAATAATACAAACATAAAAGTATATAAACTACATAGATAAGAATAATAATTATAATACATATATTTTATACCATACAATATACTACAATATACATACATACAATACATATAATTACGTGTTAAAATATAATGTTGATGACTACTAAGTGACTTTAGATAGAAAATATTCTTTTAGGCGATATTTAAAAGATGCAATGGAGGGACTTTCCTGAATAAGTTTAGGAAGTTTGTTCCATAGTAGAGGAGCACGTACCGAAAACGAATTAAATCCAAAGCCGGTATTACACTTTGGCACATTGAGCATTGATGTGACGCACGAACGTTTACTGCGTGTGGAAGTGGGAAGTAAGGTAATTCGGGAACAAAGATAAGGAGGGGCGTTTGGATCGTGGAGAATATTAAATAGGGTGGACAGGATGTGCATATCACGGCGAAGGCGAATTGGAAGCCACTTAAGTTGAGCGCGAAAAACAGAGATGTGATCATGCTTTCGCAAGTTGTAAATGAAGCGTATGGCTAAATTTTGGAGGCGCTCCAGTTTATTAAGTAGCTCCTCAGTCACATCCAAGTAACAAACATCAGCGTAGTCAAGGATAGGCAAAAGAAGGGATTGCGCAAGCATAATTTTGGTTTTGAAAGGAAGAAAACTTTGGAGACGTTTGAGAGCGTGGAAGGTGTAATGAATTCGTCTGCTGACTTCGTTAACATGAGCCGTCCAGGACATATTGCAGTCCATGATCAAACCGAGGTTCCTTACCTTATCACAGTAAGGAATTGAAACCCCTGAGTAAATAATTTTCGGTATTAAATTCCACTCAACTCTGCTTCTCAGCCGGCGGCTTCCAATGATAATGGCCTGCGATTTGACTGGATTAACAAGAAGGCCGAAGGACTCCGCCCATAGCTGAATAGCAGCAAGATCACAATTCAACGCTTGAGTAGTCTCATGTAACTCAGTCAGCTTAAAGTGTCTGTATAGCTGTAAGTCATCTGCATACAGATGGAAGGGAGAAGAAATTACACGTGCTATATTATTAATAAAGATAGAAAACAGTAATGGTGATAGTACGCCGCCTTGAGGGACGCCAGCTGTGAGATCAAGCCAATCTGATGATATATCATTGCATTTCACGCACTGCTGACGCCCGAAGAGGTAAGAGCGAAACCAGTCTATAACGGGAGAAGAAATGTTAACCGCGCGAAGTGTGCCAAGAAGTATGTCAAAATCTACAGAATTAAAGGCATTGCTAAAATCCAGCAGAACGATTGCAGTTAGCTTGGTATTATCCATAGCACACCGAACGTCCTCAGTTACATTTAACAGTGCTCCGACAGTGCTGTGGGATGGACGAAAACCTGATTGAAAAGGGCAAAGGAGTTTGTGGGAGGACAGATATGAATAAAGTTGGTAATGCACAATGGATTCAAGGACTTTGGATAGTATGGGAAGAATGGATATTGGACGATATTGTGATAAACTAGTAGGATTTGAGGTTTTAGGTAATGGTAAGACAAGAGCTTGCTTCCATAATGACGGAAAAACATTGCACGAAAGTGAAGAGTTAATGATGTGAGTGATCACAGGTGCAATGTCATCCAGCACAGGAAGAATCATGTCAAGGCTAAGGTTATCACTGCCAATGGCCTTAGTGGATAAAGAGCGGACATACTTCTTAACAACATTATCCGAGACTGTATTAAAAGAGAATTGAGGTAGGTCTGGTGGGGTATAATTAGACAAAAGCGAAAGAGTTGCGGTTTTGGTTTGAGAATCTAAAGTTACAGGGGGAGTAGTAAAATGTTTATTCATAGCCTGGATATCCACAGGACCTTGACAAGTATCCGTGGTTTTGCCGACCCCTAGTGACCATAAGAATCTCCAAACTTGCGCTTGGCAAAGATCCTGAATTGAGGAGTGAATAAAGCGACGTTTAGCATCCCTACACATTCTGTTGCAGATGTTACGTAGTTTTTTGTAAGTGTTCAGATTTTCCAATGATGGGTGTTTTTTATTTTTAGTTTTAGCTCTATCACGTTTAACCATAGTCCTCTTAATAGTAGGTGTTAGCCATGGAGCAGGAGCGTGTTTCATTCGTACAGGTCTTACAGGTGCATGGATGTCGTATAACTTAATCAGCTCAGCAGTTAAAGATTCTACCATTATGTCAATGTTGTTTGTTGCAAGTATAAATGACCAGTTAATTTTTTTCACATCCTCTCTCAAACGTTCAAGGTCCATATGCTTAAAATTACGCTGAAGAACAACTTTGTCTCTAACCTTTGGAGGGCGCACTTTATAAGCTAGAAAGATTAGGTCGTGATGAGAAAAGGGAGCTGTCATTTGACCGTATGAGATAGCAAGGTCAGGGTTAGAAACAAAGATTAAGTCAATAAGCGATGGCCTACAGTTTGGGAAATAGTGTGTAGGATTAGACAGAGGAAGAATTTGCATGTTCACAGAAGAGATTAACGATTGTAACGAATGTGCTCTTACATCATTTTTGAGTAAACACGTGTTGAGGTCGCCCATGCATATGGCATGGTCGTAGCTAGGAACAAGGTTTTCAAGAATACCTTCTAAGTTGTATTAAATAATTACTAAAATATTATACCTTCGTCTCTAGCTCTACATCGTTGATGTCTTTTTAATAGTAGTCGCACTTTGATAGTAAAGACTTCAACGAATTGATTTAAAAAAATTATATAATTGCGAAATTATATATAATTCTTATTATGATATAGGTAAGTAATTTTAAAATAGAATTTATTTCAATGGTAAAGACTTACTAAACACAATGTGCCGTAAACATTATATTAGATTTTGATACAAAACTTTGAGTTTCTTATTACGTAATATGATTAGAAACAATTTGTGATGTATTTTTAGTTTTATTGTTTTTATTTATCTAAATATCATTTATTTACAGAAATTATAAACAATTGTACCTATATAGATAAATCAAAATCAAGTACATAAGTAGTTGTTTAACAAACAATAATAATACGTATATAGATACTAGCAAACATCTACAATTCAAGGTCCATTGTAATTAAATAGCACTTGATTTGTTCTGCATTAAGTATTTGCCTTCCCGTAAGATGTAATTAGGCACGTGATGTGTCTGCAGGCTAATTTAGTCAAGCTCTATTATATTATTTCTGTTCATTATTCAAACAACTTCCAGTGCAGCTGCGATGCGAAAAAGCGTGAATAAATTCCTACCAATCAGAAAGCAACTGCATTTGTATTTGCAGCGTTGCTTTATTTAGCGTGTATTGATAGAATCTCCAATAGTTAGTCTTTATTTGACGTGATTGAATTATGTGTAAGCCGAATATACGGAAAAAAGAATTGAATTGAATATTACGTACACTTAAACACAGAGATTATGGGGAAAATCAAAATACACATATTATTGTGAAAAATGTTTGCTTTAAGCTAATTTAATAAGTATATTTTAAACTAGATGTCACCACTTGTATTTTGTTGGAGTCCTCATTCGTCACAGTTTTGACACCTCGTCTTGTAAGTGAACTGTGAAGTCATGTAGTGAATGAATTTCATAAAAATAGTTTTGAGTTTTGTGCGAAACGACCTTAGGTCGATAAATAAAATGTTAATTTAAAACGTGAAATATTTATACAGTGTTCTCTTTGAAATTTAAGAAAATGAATATCGAGATTGTTTTGTTATTGATCCGTAGTCCATTGTTAGAAGATCGCACAAGGTAATCGTCTGTTTGTTTAAGACAAAAGGCAGAGGTTTCGTCCTTCACATATTAGAGCATCGTTATCAATGCACGTAACCGATCGGTTTAGTTAGAGGTGATTATTGAAGTAACTAAACAGTGCATGTAAGTACTTACGCCGAGAGCACGTCATTTGTAAAATCACAAGCAGACGTATCTTTACATATTACTAATTTTGTATACTCTACGCTGGTGGTGGTCTCTTTCGCTTTCTGCTCCAAATTTTTAAAAGTTATCAGGTAACTCGACAAGCTTACTAATGGGTGATATCATATAATAGTGTTCATTATGGCTAATGTAAGGAATAAATTTAACTCGCACAAAACTTCATCTAGAGCTAAAAGGAATACTAAAATTGATAAACTCAAAACATTATTAATAGGTTTTGACAATGATAAGATTACAGAGTTGGTTATGAGAGATCAAAAATCTTCACAATCAGATGATACCATAGAACTTGCTGAAAATATAAAAGATAAAGAACATGATACAGTGCTTTTTAAGGATTCAACTTTTAAAAGAGAAATAAAACTCTCAAAGGATAGACTATTGACAAAGCATGGACATCTCAAGCATAAAAACAAAGATAATTTTAGGCTATGCAATAATATATTGAAAAATGAATTGTTGATTAGTGATAATAAAGAAAAACAAAGCCAGTTATCTCAAAACAACTTAAACAATAATAATCCAGTTACAAGTGACCAAAATAAAAGGAAAACAGATAAAGAAATTGAAAATAATGATCAAGGTAAAAGAAGGAGTTTAAGGGAAAGTGAAAAAAGTGATCAAAGTAACAACTCATCACCAATTAAAAGAAAGTCTGATGATGGTTCAAAAAATAAACAAAGTAATTTAAAGAAGAAAAAAGATGATATAATACTGAATTCCGATTATTCACTGAATCTTCCTCCAGTGAAAAGAATAAGAATAACAAAGAAAGGACTTTTTATTTGTGATTATTGTAATAAGAAATTTGATAATAAATGCTCTATTAGGCGACATATGTACATACATTTATCCTCCAAGAATTTTTCTTGCAGTCAATGTAAAAGGGTTTTCCGGAAATCAATATATTTACAAGCTCACATCACAAGACAACATCCTAACTGGAATCGACATTATATGTGCAATTTATGCAATAAACCCTTTCTTCTGAAAGAAAATTTAATTGTACACATGGCTACTCACAATTATACTGACACTAAATTCAAATGCTTTTATTGTAAAGAAAAATTTACTCAACAACACAAACTAATTGAACATGAGCAGACGCATTTGGTCAGTGGACGGTATGATTGTATAATTTGTGAACAGAGCTTTGAGTGTAGGAATAAGTTATCCTTGCATTTCAAGACACATTTAAAAGTTAAAGATTACATTTGTCAACATTGTGGTAAAGAATTTTTACGGATGAATTCTATGAGACGTCATGTACAGATTTCCCATGCTGGTATAAGAATTCAGTGTCCAATATGTAAAAAGGTGCTTAAAGGCCATCTATCGGAGCACATGCGCACGCACGAAAAAAAGCGTCCTCACAAATGCCCAGACTGTGGACAATGCTTTACTCAATCTACTCAACTGACAGTCCACAGGAGATCTCATTCTGGAGCACGGCCATATCCTTGCCGAATATGCAATAGGCCATTTACTCACTCTAATGCTCTTATGTTACATATTCGTCGACACACTGGAGAGAAACCTTTTGAATGTGCCATGTGCCCTTTATCATTTTCACAATTACCCCATATGAAAGCTCATATGCGTAAAATTCATGGTAAAGAAAACCCTTACAGATGTAAAAAATGTCAGCAATTTTTCAAATTAAAGAATGAACTCGAAAATCATGCAAAAAAATGCAAAGTAGGGGAAAAGGAAATGTCATTTGAGGAGAAATTACAGGCATCAGTGCAAGTTGAAGAGGAGGTGGTGGTGGAGTCTCCCATGAGCTTAACTCGAATGAGATTCCTATTGGCACTACTTCTCACTATGATTGCTACCAAAGAAAAACTCAAATATTTAGGTGCGTAAAAATTTAATTAATTATACACCGATAAAATGCACTCATATTTTATTCTTTTTAATGGTGTGAATTATTTCGCTTTCTGTGTGCGCCCTATAATATGAGTCCGTTTTGAAAATCCTATACAACATTCCATTACATTTATCATACAAATAAAAGAACATTTTGCCACATGAGACACTACTCATGTAAACAAAAATAAACCCTATGTAATAGACATCAACGGGAACACCGCCATTATACGTTCATTGACTTTTGGACACATATAACAATTATTTTATGTAATACTTTATGCACAGTCATTGTTTTCCCAATGTTTTAAACTCATTAAAATGCAGGTACATAAAAAAAAAACATTGGTCACCGCCGTCTTCCCTCATGATTTGCAATTATTTTGTTCGTGTGTTGTGTGCTGATTGTGCTTTTGTGCAGTACTGCGTCGACTACTTGTTCGCACCACTTACCATAGCGAACAATGACCATTTCCGATTTTATTTTAGCGAACATTAAAACTATTATATAACGAGGAAATCCAGTCGTCAGGCAGGATGTTGGGTAATATATTTATGAGTGAGTTCATTTACCATTTCGTTTATAATTCTGGTGCTGGTTGGTGAAGGGCTTGAATGTGAAGTCATGACCGCAATAAAATTAAAAAAAAAAACAGTATGTGCTATTGCTAGGTTAAGACTTGCTTTTTGGAAATTGAATTGACAATATTTATAATTCACTGGTTAGGGTATTATTTAAGTTGGTGGATGAAATGCCATGACAATTATTTTTGTATATATATGTGCATTTAAAGCAAATGTTTTGCAAAAAGATGATTTAGAACTGCAAAATAAATTCTGATAATAATTTCTTTTGTATATATGTATCCTTCATAGGTATACTAATTTTTTATATGTAAATATTAATTGATTTATTTTATGACAGGTTTCAACAAACGTTTAATAGATGATTTGCTTGTTGAGTCACTTGAAGCTATGGGTCACGTCCCTTGTAAAAATGAATCCCTGGCTCCTTTAAAACGATTGAAGACGAATATTGAAATATTGTTAAATGGAACAGTACCGAAGGAGAAGATGGAAAAATTCCGAAAAGAAAACAAGAGCACAGAAGATATATTAGAGCTTCTAACAGATGAAAAAAAATAAGAAGGTAAAAAAGTAAATTTTAATTCATAATATATCATAAATTATAAAAATAGTTGTGTGAATTACAAATTGCAAATAATACAGTCTTATAAATAGATACAAATTAGAATTATGGAAATACAATCTTTATATTTAAAAAAATAGGTCAGTAGTAATGGTGAAATAAATGTTGTGATGTGATTTGTAAAGAGTATCAGTTATTCTGTCAATAATTTAATTTGGTCCTAAACATCACATTTTGTAAAAATACTAACTATTATAATATTCGTCTTTTGTAATAAGAACACAGGAATAATTATAGTATTTCATATTATGCATATTGATTTTATCTATGGAGATATCTGAATTAGTGAGGTGTTCTAAGACAAAGCTAAAATAAGACTTGCCATTTAAACAAAACGTGATGATTCCAAAGCTTGATATTTATTAAATTTTAATTCTATCATATTTATTTTAGGTTATTTCTTTTTAATTATTATATTTATGATTAATATTAATAATTGATTTGGTTGAGTTATAGTTTAAACAAATCATAATAAAGTTATTTTGACAATTGTATTATGTTATTGGAATATAACTTTTATTTTTTTGACATATGATTTACTTTTGTATGTATGGATATGAATCCTTAAAAGCTTAATAATACACTGCCAATGAGTAAGGCAATAATAAAAACTTGTAAAATGAGTAGGTCACAAGCTATTGCTTTGACATTTTGAAATAAGTTAAATGTATGTTTGTGCCATTGTTGTTGCATGTAACATGTGATTGGACATTAATTTATTTTACAAAATTTTCTTAAATGTTTAATAATATTTTATTTGATTTATAGTGTAGGTTTTATATAATTATGTTAAAATATTACTAAGCCATTTTGTTTTTGAAATAAGTTTCAATTTTTTTAATTCCCAGTGCCATTCTTTGTTTGTTTGCATATTATTATTAGAAGTTGTAAGATGTGTGTATGTGTGTGATAGATTGGCAATATTTTCTAATTATGTCAAAATGATATTTAAGCATATCAATGAATGTTTTAGGGATAAAGTTACTTGATAAGAAATATATAATTTCTACTAATAATAATAGTTGAGATGTTGCTTTAAGTATATTGTTGGAGGAGCAATTTAAATAAATTAGAATGTTGCTAGAATAAAATAAACAATTATATATAATATGTAGCATCTCTATATAGTTTGTGCTTATATTATTGTTAGTCTACAGCGCTAGTTTCCTCTCATGGTTTTAATTCTTAAACACTAATATTTTTTTATGTTTAATCTCTTATTTTAACAACTCCAACCATATTATAATTTTATTTTGATTCTGTAGGTACCTTTTGTTGTAATGGTTTAAATGCTAATCAAACTAAGTGAATTATTTAAAAAATATATATACTTTAAAATACACACAGCCAAACTTGTCCATTTTTAAGTCAATCTACCGAAAAAAAAACAAGATACAAAGAATGTGATAATGAGAGTATATATATAAATCATAAGTACTTATCATTCATAGCAAAATTATTCTATAAATATAAATCATACAATACTTCAATATATTATCATAAGATAAAAAATATCTATAAATTGTAAACTATGCAAATAAAGTCTTAAAATTGAAGGTATATAAAATTTATATTAAAATACAGTACATATATATATATATATATATATATATATATATATATATATATATATATATATATATATTTACTAATATACATCATCTTGATTAGCATCTGAACCATTTCAAACTATTATGTTGTGCATGCATTATTCATATTGCTATATGATGCCATTTTAATATTAAGTAACTAATGTTCATACCAGGCATGGAATATTTTACTTGTAATGGAAATATAAATGTTTTCTCGTGTTTAGTTTTTATATGATATGCTATAGATATAAAACATTTTGTAGAAGATTAGTTCTTGCCAACATTTTTATGTTTTACAAAGTATGTAGCCAAAGAAATATTAGGTTTTTTTTCTCTGTTCGAGAATTTGGTATTGCTATAATATTTTTATATATTTTAATATTAAGATACAATTTAAACTCCTTAATACAATTCATATTTTGTTATAAGTATTTTAAGGCATATTTTTTTAACTGGCTTAAATTACCAAAGAGAAGTTAAAATAGATCAATAAATGTTTTAATGTAAAATGTGTTTTTCTTTTATATTTGACTATATTAATACAATATTTTATTGTGAATTATTAAAATTATAACTAACTAATGATGTTTATGAAATTAAGATTACATTGAATAAAAGAAAACCCAATCCAAATAAATACCTATAAAACTACCTCGTAAAATCTATAGAGTCAACTTTGTGTAACTACTTTTATAGTAGTGATTTTAGACATTCCATAATATTATACTAAATTTAATTTGGGCCATAAAAAGACGCTCAAATGTTTTAAGATACAACAATTTTGGCCTAATATTTTCCATAGCATTATTGATAACTAATTTAAAAATAGAAATACAAACCGCCTTTAGTACAAATTTTATCAATATTAAAATACTTTATTCATTTCTTACGAAATTATGCCAGTATGAAAGTTTTGAAATCATTATTTTAAGCTAAGATGCAGCTTTTAATTTTCATTGATGCTCTCGTAGTCCATTGCTTGTTCTTTTGATTTAAAAATAATAAGTTTGTCTATGACATCGTACAAGCATGAAGCAATGTCAAATCTGACATTTATCTTGTGAACAACATATAAACTAAAAAAGACTATTGTCATAAATCATAACAATACGTCGACATGCCGAGTGTGATACATTGCAAACGTATCAATTTTATAAAAAATAGTTGTACACAATAAAAAACCACCACCATGGGTACCACAGGTCAATCTATTACGCTTGCCAACAGTATTATCGGAGTTGGTGTACTTGCTATGCCTTTTTGTTTTCAACAAGTAAGTTCGCTTTTGTTATAAGTTAATAACCTTGCAAGTGGAAGAGAATATTCGAAACCAGATTTAAATAAAAGTTACAAAAGAATATTGATAATGAATATTGTTTTTCTTACTATATACCGAATATAAATTGAGCAACAATTTTGTTTACCTACGACTGTTTAACTTATTTACTACTAGCGACTTACCCTTGCTGCGCTCGGGTGTGTCCCTGGGTACCTTTTAATTTTTTTGAGCGAAACCTAATTCTTTTTCTAAAACTTTGACATTACCTAAGTTACTCCTTATAATATCAGCTATCTGCCGATGAAAGTCTCGTTAAAATTGGTCCAGCCGTTTCGGAGAATAGCCGGAACAAACAGACAGACAACTACAAAAACAAAAATTTAAAAAAAATGTGTTTTCTTATAAGTACCATATATAATTCCATATGCATTTAGTCTAAAGCTGTTATTCTGATATTACAGACACTTCAATTTTATTTATCTGTATAGATTGTTGAAATAATAATTAAAGTTAATTGATACATAAATTGCTTTTTTTAGTGTGGTGTACTACTAGCTACATTAATTTTAATTTCTATGGGCTTAGTATCAAGATTATGTTGTTATTTTCTTTTGAAGTCTGCAATTATTACTAGAAGAAGAAACTATGAATTCCTTGGTAAGTTTATTTATAATATTGTTAAACTATATATGTATATTAATTGTTAAAGTAATAATTAGCAGATTTTATTGACTATTTTACACTAAAAACATAGACTCATTACTGTTTTAATTTTTATATTTAAAAATATTTGTAACTTTTTCTTTATTGAATAAATTTTATTCTAACCATTGAAGCTTACTATTTATTTGAGCATGAGACTTCTTACTATGTATTACACACATCATTGTTTCCAAAGTATTCCCTGTTTTTTAGCATTCCATATATTTGGACCAGCTGGGAAAATGGCAGTTGAATTGGGCATTATAGGTTTTTTAATGGGCACATGCATAGCCTACTTTGTAGTTGTTGGTGATCTTGGTCCTCAAATTATTGCTAAAATGTTAAATATTAACCAAAGTGATATTTTAAGGTAAGAATAAATTATATGGCTCTTACAATTATTTTTAAATTCTTTGTATTCATAGAATAAGTTGTCTTAGAAATGGAGGGATCCGTACATATAGTTTTCTTTTTTCACTTACAGAACGTCTATAATGGTGATAGTATCCCTAGTTTGTGTGTTACCACTAGGTTTATTGCGGAATGTTGACAGCCTTAGTAATGTCAGTGCTGCGACTATTGCATTTTATTTTTGTTTAGTTATAAAAGTGAGTACCTTTCCTTTATGTTACTTTACTTGGATTCTTTAATCCCTAATAATAAAGCTATAAATCTAACAATTAATATTATAAATCTGCCCGTAGTATCACACTAGAATTGTTTCTAAACATTTATTATATTAAAAATCTTATTATCTTTCATGGTCACATACAATATCAATACAATAGGTTGACCTGGACCCAAATTTATTACTAAAACTGTGCCACTACAATTAAAAAAAAACCTAGTAAGAAATCAATTTCATTATACTTTGTATTTTCCCATTAGACTGCATAAAAGTTTAGATACTAGAAAAATGTCAAATGTTCATTTTATTAATTTCTATCTGTAAAAAGTTTTTTTTTCATTTCTTATGTTCTTAAAAGTTGCGTTAAAGTAAGGGTTGTCCAAAATAAACAATGAATTTATTATAATTTTTTATTAATTATTTTAATAAAGCTGCAGCTCATGTCTACCCTGGCACAGCTTACATGATTACTCTGTCTAGACGCCTTCCTTACCCGATTTTACATGTGTTATGCCTAAGAGAAATCGGGGCAGGTTGGTAGTTATAAATAAACATTCAAAACCAAACTTTTTTTTTATTCAGTATTAAATAATCGCAATATTTTACTGAACTTCATGAGTCTTCCATCATTTTGGAAAAGATCTGGAGTCTAAGTGAATAGGTAAATATATTTGCAGGTTATAGCCGAAGCAACCACACAATTGTTCACAGGGGACTGGACATCTCGTATAGAGATGTGGCGGCCAGCTGGTGTGCTGCAATGTGTGCCAATATTCTCTATGGCACTGTTCTGTCAGACGTTAGTTGTTTTTATTTTGTCTATGGATTTAAGTTTTTTTTTTTAATTTAAAAATTAAAATGTTTAAAGAACTCAATATAATATGACACCAATATTTTCCATGACCCTGTTCTGTCAAACATTGGTTGTTTTAATTTTGTCTATGGATTTATTTATTTTTTATTGAAATGCTTATTGTAGTCTAATTTAATCAACAAATCTAGCTAGGTAACTAGAAACAAAAGTCCAAATCGAACATGTTATATATTTAAATTTTGTTTTTCCATTTTGCTTAGTTAAACTAGTTATTTGTAATTTAAATTGTTTTAATATTTTTTTTTATAATTTTTGAATATTTTTTATTATAATATTATTTTAATTTTCTTTTCTAGGCAGTTGTTTGAAATTTTCGAGTCTTTACCGACGTTGTCACTAGAGAAGATGTGCTTAGTCACTAAAAACGCCATTAATATCTGCTCAGGCGTATACTTCACGCTTGGCGTGTTTGGTTACATAGCGTTTGGAGCACAAGAGATTTCTGGTAATATTTATTTTCTTTTTTTTAAAGGTGATCGCCATTTTTAATTAGTTCATCATTTAAAAGTTTTTGTCACTTAGGCCACTTAGAAAAAGAATGAGCGTTCAGCGTAAAAAAAATAAAAATCCATGATATTGTTATCAAAATTCGCATACATATAGCTAGTAATAAATATATTTTCTTTCCAAAACACAGGTAACGTCCTCACATCATTAAGTCCGACACTCGCCAGTGACGTCATAAAGCTGGGTTTCGTGATGTCTCTGGCGCTGAGCTTCCCGCTCATGATCTTCCCGTGTCGCGCCTCGCTATACTCCTTCCTGTACAGGCGGGTGAGTGTACACAATATATACGGGAATAACTTAGGGAATATAAAATTTTCTTAGATTTACCACGAATATTTAACATTTTGATTTTTGGCGTTTATTTAGTCTCTCCCGTGACCGCGATTGCTGTAAAGCACGCGAAACGTCGGAGCCAAAAATCAAAATAAATTCGCGAAAAATTCGTAAAGATAGTTTAATTCAAAATGTAGGAAAAACCCAAGCCCTGGGTAAAGAGAAGTATACCTATGTCATTCGATGACTTTCGATCACGTGCGTATGCCATACGCAGATTTTATTCACAATTTCATGGCTTTTAATTTTTTTCGCGGAACCCTGATTCTTTTTCTAAAATAAAAGTAGCCTAAGTTACTCCTTATAACATCAGCTATCTGCCAGTGAAAGTCTCGTCAAAATCGGTCCAGCCGTTTCGGAGATTAGCCGGAACAAACAGACAGACAAAAAAATTGTAAAAAATGTTGTTTTGGTATATGTACCGTGTATACATCCGTATGCATTTAGTAAAAAGCGGTTATTTTAATATTACAAACAGACACTCCAATTTTATTTATCTGTATAGATTAGTTACAAGTGTTCCTAATAAAAAACGTATTTAAAATATTATTATCAAAGGGCTAATACTAAATGTTGTTTTATAAATATTTTAAGGCTCATCCATCCCACGAACACGCAAATGCCTACAGCGGTCATACGAGCAATTCCGCGATCCCAACGGGTGCCTTCCGCTCCCTTACCCTCGGGATCGTGGGGTTGGCGCTGGGCGTGGGATTACTGTTGCCCACTGTTGAGCTAGTGCTGGGACTGCTGGGTGCTACTGTGGGGGTGCTGGTGTGTATAGTGCTACCTGCTGCAGCGTTTTTAAGAGTAGTGGGAAGAGACCATCATGAGCGAACTTTGGCTAAGGTAGGAATGTATAAATAGATAATCTTTTTTTCTTATCTAGCCAGTCCATCAAGCGCAGGCGACTGTAAGACACAGAAATTAGGACATTTTGATTAGATTGGTTTAGAAATCAAGAGCCATCTGAGTAGGAAATATTATAGTGTAGTTTGTGTATGCGCAGACACAAGTGTACTCTCTATTTCTGTCTCTCTCACACTCCAGTGTGAAGATAATTCGACACTGTTCCACACGGGGTGTAACATCGCTATCTGTTACTGAAACGGCAAGCGGCATTTACTGAGAATTTCTTGACAGAAAAACTTAGTAAATAAATTTGGCTCGACCCAGGAATCGAACCCAGGACTTCAGGATTTTCAGGAGTAAGATGCTAGCCACTAGAACACCGCAAATATCAATGACACGTAATTCAAATCAAAATATACTTTATTTAAATAGACTTTTACAAGAACTTTTAAATCATCAATATATTCATTTTGAAAATTTAAAATATGTACTACATATGTAAATAAGTCCGTAAATCTACCATCGGTATTATTATTCATATACTTTTCGACTCAATTTTATCTTAACATAATATATAAAATGATGCATGAAAATAAGGCAGTGGTAGCCTAGTGGTAACGCGCTCGCTTGAGAAATCGAGTGAAGTGGGTACAAATTCCGGATCTTCTACCTCTGATATTTACGGTGAAGGAAAACAGTGAGGAAACCTGCATATCTGAGAGAACCTAGCAAGTTTTCGTAAAGACATCACATGTCCGCCAACCCTCAGTTGGCCAGCGTGGTGGACTATGGCCTGAATCTCCTCGGATTGAAGGGAGGCCGGTACTCATCCATTAAAAAGTACCAGATACACAATCCCATGCAAAATTACTTTTAAAACTGACACCAATTGTGTTTAGGTAATTATTCTAGTTGAAATAAATATACAACAATGTAAATTGAATTGTCATTGATTGTGTATCTAGTACTTTTTTGATCGATGCCCGTGCCCAACAGTGGGATGTTAAAAGGGCTGAGTGTATATATATATATATTATTGTCCTTAATCCCTAGTTCACAGTAGTCCTCGGCGTGATCATCCTCATCCTGGGCACGTTCGCCAACCTGCAGGCGGCGGAGCAGTCGCGCGACAAGTACGACGACCGCTTCACGCAGGAGCGCATCGACCAGATCGTCGAGGAGTTCTTTCATGAGAGGGAGAAGGATGGTGAGGATATTTAACTAATGGTTTAATTATAATTATAACGATATAGTAATCTATATCTGTACATATAAAGCAGTAACTTAGTAATCTGGATGTGAAATATTTTTTTAAAACAATGACTGTAACATATTGTGTACGGAATGTAGACCCCAATACAATAGTTATTCAAGCAAAAAGCACTGGACCGATTTTAACTAAATGTTGTGTAGTGATAACTTATTACTCGAGTCAACATTTAATTACAACATACCTTTTAGTACAGGAAAATCTTTCATTTCCAAGGGAAAACACAATAACTGGTTCGAGTCATCCCTAGAAATTTACATGGCTTACTGAACATGTTAGGTTTAACAAGTTTTAACTTAAAAAGGCCTACAGGAAAGTCTGCAATATCAAGCACGAGTCTATTTCATAAGGTTTTGGTATTGTGAGTGTATCACAATAACTATTTATTTTTAAAAAGTACCTATTTAATTCTATAATTTTTCATTTAAACTAAAGTACATACTTCGACTTCGAAGTAAACCTCTCCTTCGACTTCGAAGTAGTTATTCTACAATTAGAGAATTGCCCTTATAGTGACAGTTTTGTTTTTCTTGAATCTTATATTTGGCCCCTCTTGAGGAACCATAAACCTATTTATAAAAATCAAAATTTGATTTACAAGTAAAGTGACAAATGCATACAGAAAATATACATTATGAGAATTGAAAATGAAGTTGACTCGAATCGTGAAAAATTATTAATACTCATAAACCTAATGATATTATCAAAATATTTTAACGAAATTTAATGGCTTGCAAATTCATTTGCTTCAAAACAAATTAATGATTTAACTACTTATAACATTTCCATTATTTACTATGTGCATACACATTTATATAATTATATTTTTGAGTTTGTTCTCTTTTAGGTCAAAATGTCATCTAATATTCTAAATCTCTTGCACTTTCAATAATAACTGATATACTGAATATTCTTACCTTTTTTTTTTAATTAACTAAACAGTAAGATTAATCAATTCTGTTGCTAAGGCATAGTAGATGCTGTTATCCACTGTGTGTAATAAAATAATTACTTTTTTCCCCCTACAGGTATGTTGGCCAAACCTCCAAGACAGGAACAGCTTATTTCACATGAAGGTTTGTATAAACCTAAGAATCCCGTGATTAAAGATTCTGAAGTACAACCGCCTAACCCAGTTCCGCCTGAATCACACCCTAAGGAGGGAATACCTCAAAAAAATATTGTTAAACAAGTACTAGCACAAAAGAATATTTTAAACGAAGCATCTGAGTCGCATCCGAGAAATGTTAATTTAAAATTAAACGAAGAAAAAGTTGCCAATGGCGCTAAAGTCGTTGAAGAGAAAAAAGAAGTGCCTAATTTAGAAAAACTCAAAGAAGATAAACTTCAATCAAGTCAAGAGAAAATTGATATAATGAAACATCAACAACTAATAGAAACGATAAAACAACACGGCGAGGAACAGAAAGAGCTGATTAAAGAGCAAAAAGAAATATTAGATGAAATTATGAAAACTAAAAAGGAGTTGCAAAAGAATAAAAATGAAGTTGACAGCAGCGAGGCTAAGAAAATAGCGGTTGAGAGTATACAAAAAATTGCTAACATGGCGATACAAAGTTTAAGCGGCGTCACTGATAAACCAGTAGATAAAGTCGCCGTGAAAGAAGGAGATCCATTAAAGATAATCGCAAATATAGCTGTCAATAAAATAGCTAAACAGGCTGAAGAAACTCTAGACGCAATTAAACATATAGACGAAGCAAAAGATAAAAAACAAATTGTACCAGAAGCAGAAGTGAAAAAAGATAATGCAAATATTCAAAACAATATAAATAATAATCAGCAAAATATACCGGATATAAATAGTAAACCTAAAATTGAGTCTATCGAAAAGTCTGCATCAGAGAAAAATATTGTTGAAAAATTAAGTAATGGCAAAGCGAATGGTAAGGAAGTGCAAGCTAATATCAAGCAAAATGCACTTGAGAAACAGTCCAATTTGAAAATAGATTCTGTACAAAATAAACCAAAATCAGATATTAAAGGGGTCAAAGTGGAAGTTGATAAAAACATCGTAAAAGATACTGTAAAGGAACATTCTCATTTACCAGATGAACCACAATCGTACAAAGAAGGCGAAGACTCACAAAAAGTGCTTAAACTGCAAAATAACGTACAAAATGTTCCATTACTCATAGCTATGAGCGAGAATAAAACATTGAAAGATAAATTTGTAGAAACACAAAAAGAAATTATTGATAAAAATGGTGTTATAAATTTTAAAGAAACAAATATCAATAATAATGAAGATGTCAATTCAAATATAATTCCACGTAGAAAACGTGAAGTTGTAGATTGTACAGAAAAAACGACGTTAAAGCCTGAAGATAAGCAAATTTGCGAGAATTTGGATAATGAACCAAATAAAGTGCCGCAGGAAGTGTATTTGAAGAATATTGATTTAGGGGAAGTTATTTTGTCCAACGATCTCCCCGTCAAAGCTATGTTGCATCACATTAGGTCTCTCAAGAGCATTCCAGATAAAAAGAGATAATCGTTTCATTAATTAAAAAGATAACTCTATTTTATTATAATTTCAGTTCTTTATGCCATTTTTTCATTAGTATTGAAATTATTGGTGTTATTTATTCGAAATTCTACTGCCATGTTTTATTAGAGTTTTTTAAATTAAAATTCGAGATTTTTAAATAAAAAATGAAAAAGTAATGTATTAATTTTTCATTTTTAAAAAACAAATTGTGTTTTTTCCAATTTTTCAAGTTATATTTCTAATTATATAACAATATCTGAATTGTTTTAATGCATTTAATAATGTTAACCACGTTAAGTTAAACAAGCATTTATGAACTGTAATAACTGATTAAGTCATAATATTGTAAAAGGCTGTGTCTTTCCGTTGTAACTTTCAGGCTGTCTCGATTTTTATAAACTAACATCGATCAAAAAGAACTAGATATACACAATCCCATTCAAAAGTTCTCTTAAAACTGTCACCAATTTTTTTTGGGTAACTCTAGTTGAAATTAATATACAACAATGAAAATTCAACTCAAAAAGCGATGTTTAAAGTTGTTTTCACAAAGCTATGTATAAAAAGCAAAAAATTTTTACGATCGAGACTAGCTTGTCAACATACATCAAAACAAATTTAATGTCACACGTATAAAGCAGAATTACAAAATGCCAAAAAAAACCACCAAATGTAACAGAATCAACCTGAAAAATTTAAGTTGGAATGCGATAGTATGATTAATACGTTTAGAAAGTCTTTGCAATTGAGATGCTTTATAACTTCTGCTGTTTATTACGGCTTAATTGAAACTGTTTTTACGGTGATTTATTGACATATGAGTATTTACAATACAGTGATAACAATTATATAACGATAATATTAATACTTAAAAATACTACGAAAATATGAAAATCCATCCTTTTTTAGCGTCTTAGATGTGCGATTTTTTAATTTCACTGAGGTATGTTTACCGTTGAAGTGTTCGAATGCTACTAAATTAAAAGCGCACCCAAATGGTGGAGTGGGCGCTCATTCGGTGAGGACATTTTTCGTCGCCGATTGTGATCGATGTAAACTAATTATGTGTATCTCTAGTTCTTTTTCGTGATCGATGTAAACTAATTAAAAATGTTCTCATAAATATTTAATATTTATTCAAATTAGCAGAGAAAGTTAGATATAAAGTAAATAACTGTCTGTGATCTCATACTAAGTGAAATCTGTGGTTTATTGCTTTTGAGATTTTTCGCTTTTAAATTGTAATAATGTAGTCGATGTTGAGTTGATTATTTCACTTATAATAACTTACTAGCTAATGATAAATATACGATACATATTCAAAACCATTTACGACTGTACAGTCGCAACTAGTATTAACTATTAATACTTTCGTATATATACGTGAATATTTGACATTAATAAAACTATCTTTTCGGATTTTTTTTTATTTATTAGAACGTAAAATCAAATACAAAATTCAAAACGTCGGGAACTAAAAATCAAAATAAATCCACGATAAAGTTCGAAAAGATAGTTTTATTTAAAATTAATCATTAATTTATTTTTCAGTAAAATTTTGTCCGATATCGTTAGTCAAAAGGAATATTTTTTGGTCAGATACAACTTTCATAAAATATTGTCATTGACCATGAAAGCTTAAAAATTTATGTTAACGGTTGTAAATAAACAAAAATGTATTAAAAACGGTGAAAACTGAGTTATTATTTTAAAATACCCTGAATTAAAAGGAAAATAAATAATGCGTACTGTTAATGTAATATTTTATTTGTATAAATGCAAAACCCGATGAAATATATTCACTAGTAAATATGAAAAAAAAGAAATAAATAACACGTTACTCCTTGCTTTCCTTATCTTTATCTGCAGCTTTTTTGGACCTGAAACAATATAAAATTTATATAATACATAATAAAATTGCCGAATCTGTACATTAAATGTTTTTTGGAAAATCATATTGAAATAGACAATATTATCAGTACAGAGATTTTTAGAATTTTTGTCTGATTGTATGTGACCGCATTACGGAAAAACCACTTAGAGGGATACTTTTTACTGCGAGAAAATATCTCATCTCCGAGAAATATACATATACTAAACGTTAAAACGTAAGTAGGAACGAACCCGAGCATAGCGAGCGTGAGTCGCTAGTAAGTTAAATAAAAACCTTAGTTTTTATTTAACTTACTAGCGACCTTTAACTTACTTTAGTAAAATAAAAACCTTAAAATAAAAAAAAACATACGTATATAAAACATGATATCAAGCAATTTCGGCCACGGCGGCTTATCTCACAGCTGAACTGAGAGGTTATTCAAAAACATATATTTTTATTACTTAAAGATTTTATTAGTAACCATTAAAGTTCTGACTGATTGTATTAAATATTTTTCATTCGATTATGCATTAAATGACGCCACTCGTCTAACGAAGGCCTCTACACTCTACGCAGGGAAATCGTGTGTGCCTCCGCACAGAGCGTGGGTGAGCCGCTCCCGACTGTCATACTTACTTTTATACGACAGTCGGGAAACGGCTTTTTTAGTTTATTGATTTTATTCTACTAAACAATCCTTCTTGTTTTCTCCATTTTACGTGACATTGGCGAAGTAATCTGTGCTCAATTGTGCATCAATGCCAAATGCCAATGTGCCAAATGTGCATCAATGCCATTAAAAAGAGAATTGAATTAGGGTTACAACTGTAACCTGCCACGAGATGGCACTACAACGTTTTAACTTCGAAACTTCGCCAAGGAAATTGGTAACTTGTATTTGACAACTTTTCCGTTAGAATCAACGTACAATCCACCTGGTGTAAGTAATTCTATACTTTTTTTTTATTGTACTCAGTGATAAACGAGCAGACAGTCCACCTGATAGAAAGCGATACCTGTCGCCCATAACACCTACGGTTCATGTACTTAGGTTTTACATAACAAAACTGCAGAACCGCCGGTACGTTACCACTGTGAGGACTAAGATGATATGCCTCTCGCCTGTAATTGCGCTGGCTACCTTATCTTTCGAACCGGAACACAACAATGCAATCATTGTTGCTTGGCGGCAGAAATAGATAAGGGGGTGGTACCCATCCAGTCGGACTCCTCAGGCTTGACAGAGTCCTACCACCAGTAGGACTGTGATGATGATCTCTTTCGTAGATAGCTAGTAACTCAGCAGATATAATCAATTAGTCAGTCATCACTGGGATTGGGTGAGGAGTGTATAATAAAAGACATACTTCTTAGCAGTATCCGTCTTGGTCTGGCTGGTGTTGGAGGCGGTGGAGACGCGGCGCGGGCGGCGGCCGGGGGCGGCGGGCGCGGGGGCGGAGGGCGACCCGTCTGAGGGCGAGCCTTGTTGACTGGATAGATCAGCTTTCTAGAATTGTACATAGATTAAACCGCTAATTAAACAACGCCATTCAATGAAAAGGCTAGGCTGGTAATTAAACGGCTGACCAATAGTGTCCGACCGACTTATTTCGACGTTTGCTAAGAACCTTGTAAGGTGTCTTTTTTGCCGAAGGTGGCTGAAACCGAAGCTTCGGTCGTATACTATTGATTAAGCTATTTGGCGACGGCATATATATATTTTGATACACATGTTACATATAATTCAATCTTTTCTCGATCAACATACCCGCTGATCAGTAGAAGTCCGTCGTCCCTTGGGCGTGTGTAGCGCTTCGACGGCGCGTGCGAAGGAAGCGCGGCGCCCGCGGAGAGGACTCTCGTACGCTTCGGGAGTCGCGCCTGTAATGTTACATTTGTGATACTATTGACTAATTATATTATCATTTGCGCATTAAATATATTAAATACTTATACATTACAATATATTATGTATATATATAGTGTATGATACTTATAATACCGTTATAATTTGATTCAATTCAATTCTCTTGTTAATGGCTTCAAAGCGTGCCAGTTGAGCACAGATCACTTCGTCAGTGTAACGTGAAAGTTATAAAGACCTATCAAGTGACGTTAAGAGAAAATATTATACTTAACTCAAAAATATATTTTTCCAATAAGAAAATATTTTAATGATATTATAATGGGCATTAACAAAGGTTCTATTAAAGCGTTTTAAAATTACTGCCATCATATAAAGGCGTATCATAAAGGCGTAAAAAGAATTATACCGAGATGAAATATTTTCTAAGCTGCTATTTTAAAAATATCAAAAGAATATAAAATATATTATGAAGTACTTATATATATTTTATTATTACTTATATATACAGTATATACCCCCTAAATATACATTAAATAAAAAACAATTACATATATCTATTGTGTACTTATAAAAAAATCGACATTATATCATTCTATATGCTTATTATCAAAAATTAAAATTAGCTTTGTTATAGCAAATTATATATAATACACATATATAATTTATATATATAAAATATATATAACACTTAATAAAAAAAATGTGTCATGTAATATAAAATAAATAATATAAAATTTGAACAAAATATAATGCAAAAAAACTTTACCAATATCTACAGACACACTTCTAACCACTCTAGCGGGTTTCGGCAAAGACTTAGTCTCAGAAGCGGCTCTTGCCATGCGAGCTGGAAATGTGAAGTTGTAAGAAAAGCGTGTTAAATTAAAGTGTTTATTTAGATATTTGCGGCAGCTGCATAGAATAAATAAATAAATAAAAGTAGTTTTATTTCTTAGTCATCTTTACAATAGTTATGTTCCAGACTTCCCGGTGTCTTTTTTTTTTTTTATGAGATTCAGTGACAAACGAGCAGACAGATCACTTGATGGAAAGTTGTGTCTGTCGCCCATAACACCTACGGTTCATGCACTTAGGTTTTAAGTAACAAAAATGCAGAACCACAGGTGCGTTGTCACTGTGAGGACTAAGATGATATGCCTCTTGCCTGTAACTGCGCTGGCTACCTTATCCTTCAAACCGGAACACAACAATGCAATCATTGTTGTTTGGTGATCCAAGGATACTTGTGTTGGGAATGATATATAATAGAATAGAAATAAAACTACTTTATTTAAAGACGTGAATTTCAAATAAAACTATTTTTTCGGAATTTAGTTCTTATCTCTTTAGTCTCCCCCGTGACCATGTCTGATGTAAGCAAGCAAGCGAGAAAAAAAAACCAAAAACAAAAAAATCCGAAAACATACTTTTATATAGAGTATTTTAAAGTCAGCAGTGTGCAAGCATGTTATGGAGAAAGCGTAAAAGAACCGTTTCACTTATTGATATGAATTTCACTGAATTTCCACTAACAATAAATATAACTTGTAGAATTTCATAAGTGAACGTCAAAAGACACCACCACCTACAAATTCATACAAAGCACGTAGCTAGGATAATAACTATCGAAAAAGTCTGACAGTGAAACGCTTATCTGTTATAATTTTGTAGTATTTTATTTCTATTTTCTGTGTTACTGTTAAATACTGATGATTTTTTTATGGACTCCTTGTCCGAAATAAAAAAAATTTTTTTATTAAAATCCGTTAAATAAGTAATTTCAAACTAAGACACGCTTATTAATAATCAAATTACCTCTCAATAAAATAAAAAAAAAGAAATGTTAACTAATAATATATTGATATGTAGGTAGTAGGTGCAGAAGGTACATATCCGGCCTTTTTTAACGTCCCACGCCCAGCAGATGGCCTCCCTTCTATACGGGGGGAGGGGAATCAAGCCATCAGTCCACAGAAAGTACACAAAATCTAAAGCCATGCACATATTTAGGAGATATTTCATACCAAAAGCATACAATACTCACATCGTCTACCGAAGGTGGTGTCTACGGCGAGCCCCAACTCGTCGGGGTCTGGCGAGCCTATTAGCGGGGAATTATTAGGGGACATCGACAGCCAAAAAATATATTTTACACGTTAAAGCATTATTAATAATGTCGCTTAGCTATCGCTTTGAACTCTAAATAATTATTAATTTAAAATTATTTTTATTATTTATTAGTATATGTATAAACTTATTTTTGTCTTAAATTTATATATTTTCAATGTATTCACTACTACAAAAAACTATAGAATAGTGTTTGGAATGTAAAATTCTAAAATCATTTAAAATATACATAGAATTTGATGAAGATACTTAATAATATGATTAAGAGTATTTTTGTATAAATTGATTATTAGTTTAATAAACTTAAATTACATATCCATTTTTTGTACTGAGTTCAACTATTTTACGTTACGAATATTGATTAAAAAAATAATAATTTATGAATTAAATCATTGAAATAATTTTTGTTTATTATAAAAATGTTCGCTAAGCGACTATTAATTGAAATAGCAATTTACAAACATGCAAATAAAATCAAATAAAAACAAAAATAAAAATCGATCATTAGCAATACCACATTAAATTATAAAATATTTAAAAATCAAACTTGTAATAGGTAAATATAGACTAAGGAGATTGTTACAAGCACATAAAAGTGAAACATTTAAAACATCTTATTTGAACTTTAAATTAGTTTGTGTTGTATGCATTTTATTTTATAGCGGCTCACCCTCGCTTCGCTCGGGTTCGCTTCAAGACAAACAAAAACAAATCTATTCTACGGCAACCGTACATTTCTCCGGGATAAAAAGAAGCCTATTTGTTATTCTGATGTATAAACTATATTATTGTAAAGTTTCATTAAAATCCAATCAGTAGTTTTCGTGTACTTAGTATAATTTACTATAGTTTTTTTAGTATTAATTGGTCATTGAAAAATAAGCCTTATTACTAAGTTACTTATAAACTACGCAACATTAAATTACAAATATATATTTTTTTTAATTAGGTAAAAATAAAAAATCAAAGACTTTAAACTTCAAATCGGCGTGCAAACAGTGCCGGTACAGCAATCATACACATCGATAGACTAACTTTATGGTACTAGCAAATTAAAATAAAAATAAAAAACAAAAGAAAAAAAAACAAATAGTTAATAAATACAAAATAGCTAATAACACTTTAAAAATATGTAGCTTTATTGTAGACGCTACGTTGGTACATATTATACTCCCTTCGATATTTTTTTTTTACTTTATATATATATATATATATATTGTCAGTGCTTATATTACTCTTGTGGCTGTTTTCGGAACTAACGACAGCAATTAGTATTATATACCAGTAACAGTTTCCATTATCGGCTATAGTTACATTATATTTATATTAATATGGAGTATATTAATAATATATTTTATATTGATATAAATCTATACAAATAAAAATGAATCACCCTAATATAATGTAATTCCAATCGACTGCACCAAATTGGATAATTCTTTTTTTTGTGTCTGTTATTGTCAGGACAAGTTTTGTTTAAGAGAAAATGAAAAGAATTTTTTTTTACTAAAATAGGTTTTTTTTTGAAATCTCATGATATGAAAAGTGAGTGAGTGAAATAGTTTTTATCCCGGAAATCATCCCTTAAAGGGGTGAGAATGGGTATAAAAGTTTGTATGGGAAAGCAAGCTAGGGACGAACCCGAGCGAATCATTTCTGCGAATTACCGTTAATACATAAGTATATGTTACTGTAATAACTAAAGTTGAAACAAATAATATTAGTAAAACTCCATGATACTAGTCCAAATAGTTTGTTGAGAACACCTTATTTTAGGTTTGGGATATCTAAGCAAATCCTAGCTTTTACTTGAAAATCTTAAACTTATTAGTATCAGCTATTAAAATGCCAATAGTATACCAAAATGTTCAACCCTTACCTTCGAAGTCGGGTTTATTCAACAAATTAATCCTATCCATGGTCTGAGGGTCCATGGAGTGCGTGGACGAGGCGTCATCATCATCAGCCTCAGATCTGGAAGCCACACTTACTCTTCTTCCAGGTGTTTGAGGAGTTTGGGGTGATTTGGGTTCCAGCCAGGACTCCAACACCGCTTTTTGGTTACGGGTTAATCTGTAATAATGTTTGAATATTTATAATGTGATTATGCTTAATAATCATATTAAGGACAATTTTTAGGGGATTTTTAACGAACTTCAAAGAGGATTTTAGAGTTATAACTCCTGTATTAGATAAATATTTGTATTCACCTTACAAATGCGGGTGATAGTGCGATGATATGACAAAGAATTATTGCACATTTAATATTATAAGATATGCAGTAAGATTTGTAAAGTCAATATATTATAATTAAATATGAATACAAAAAGTAATATTTTAAAACTTGAGTGTTACCTTCCAGCACCTAGTTCGTGCATGATATCATCATTGTCCGCTTTAGATTCTTCCGTGGCCACTTCTGGTATAACAGACAAGTCCGGCTTCGTACTTAGTATGGACTTGCGTCCTTTCCGTACTTTAGTTTCTCCCTCCTCACTCATTCTACTTCTATTTGATTTCACTGACAAATCAGAAACAACACTAGCATTGTCGTCTTCTCTCTTACTTCTAGAACGAGTAGAACGACGTCGGGGAGTCAAAACGTCTTCTTTAATATCTTCTACTTTCTCTACTTCTTTTGATGCTCTTCGAGTGGCTATGCTCTTAGATTTCACGGAAGATTCAGATGCAACACTAACATTGTCATCTTCTTTTTTACTTCTAGAACGAGTGGAGCGACGGCGTGGAGTCAACTCTTCGGTTATAGAATCTTCTAATTTCTCTGATAATTCTCTGGACGCTCTTCGTGTTATTATTTTTCTTACATCTGAAGGAGTTTTTGCTCGTCTTGGCGTACTAACTTCGACTGTTTTGCTGTCTGGTGTTTTTTCCTCTGTAGTTTCTTTGTTAATGGACTGAGCTCTTCTTCTAGTCAATGGTGTTTTTTGTACTTCTGTGTCTGTTGATTTCGTAGAAGATGTAGATTTTGTACGCTCTCTTGAGACTGGTTTTTCCTTTGCAATCAATTCTTCACTCTGCATTGGTTCGTCAACTATTTGTTCTACATTCTCTTGCGTTTTCATTTCTTCTTTATCTTTTGATTTTTCTTTAACTATTTCTTTATTTTCTTCTATTTCTTTAGGTTCTTCCTTTTCTTTATATTCCTCTTTACTTTTAGGTACATTTTCTTGTTTTGAAATTTCTTTTTCTGGTAAAACTGAAGCTTGATCTACTTCCATATCTTTGGAAGGTATTTTCGTTTCTTCTTTAGCTTCAATTACAGATGTTATTTCACTTGCTAATTCTAGTGTAGGTTCAATCTTCTCATACTCCGCTTTTTCAACTTGATTATCTTTAACTTTTGGATCTAAGGAATGACTTGCATCAACCACATCTAAACTTTTAAGTACTGGTGTTTGTTCAGCTTCAATTTTCTCAACCAATGGAATATCTTCTTTTGATTCAGTTATAGGTTGCATCACTTCAACTACTACTACTACTTCGACAGGATCTATAAATTTCATTTGAAAAAAAGTTAGATTTATATAAAAAAACATAAAATTAGTATTTAAGATAAAATAATTATTTATTAAAGTATGTTAAATACTTAAAACTTTTAACCTTTATCAAAAACAGTAATAATCTAATATATAAAAATCTCGTGTCACGGTGTTTGTGGTCGTACTCCTCCGAAACGGCTCAACCGATTTTAATGATTTTTTCTTTGTATATTTGGTATGTATGAGAATAGATCGTTAAGCACTTTTCACCCTCCTACCACCCCCCCCCCCCCCCACCCATTTTTTTTTTCGCGATTTTAGTATTTTTGTATGAACAATATTATATAAATACATAGCGACGAACCCGAGCGAAGCGAGGGCATAGCGACGAACCTGAGCGAAGCGAGGGTGAGTCGCTGTATAACATATAGCCAAAGAGTTTTTTTTTTGTAGGTTGAACGCGGGCGTAACCGCGGGTTCTGCTAGTATAATTATATATTTTTATTTAATTTAAAATCGAACTTTGACAACTTACCTGTTTCCATAGCTTCAGTGCTACTTCTATTATCTATTTCTTCTTTATTTTCATCTGAATAATTGAGATTTACAGATTCAGATTCCACAATAGAATTATCATCAGTAAGTATTGACATATTGGGAACTTGGTTAAGGTTTACTGGATCTTCTCCCATTGAAGTTTGTTCTACTTCTTTTTTGTCTTCCGTGATTTCTTCGGGATTTTCAATGATGATCTCTTCTTCAATAACGGGGGCTTCAATTTCTTGAATTTTAACCTCTTCAACGAACTCTGGCACTTTTTCTTCTGTTGGCATTTGTTGGTTAATTTGCAAATTGTTAGCATCTGATGATTCGTCAGAGTCGTTTATGTATATAATTTCATTTTCACTTTCAGATGTTGATTCCTATAAAAAAAAATATATAAACGTCAAAACAAATATGCATTGTCAATAATGAGAAAAAAAGTTATTTTAACTATAAAACTATATTTTTTTTTTGATATTTGAACCAATTCCATGCATATACGAAGAATATAATACTTACTTCTTCTTCTTCACTTTCCTCACTTTCTTCTTCAGCACTCTCACTGGACTCTTCAACAACTTCCGAATCAGATTCAACTCTGCACTCGTCCGACATCTCTCCTTCTATCTCATTTATCTCCCTCTCTATTTCTACTATTTTCTCTTTCTCCTTCATAACTCTCGCTGTTTCTTGGCATTTCCAGTTAGTCTCCACTTCACTATCACTAGTCATGATACTAGAATCTACGCTTTTGGTTTTTGACGAGTCGATCGTACTCTCATTACCAAGCACGGGTTTGCCGAAATCGCTTTCGCTCAATTCGAAAGATATTTTAGGTAATTCCTCTACTTTAGTTCCTTTTTTTTCTTGAACGCTAGTCTCCATACTACTTTCAACACTATGAAGTACAGAGTTTCCAAAATCTTCATGCGTAGTTGTAAATGCGGGTAAAGACTTCAATTCAGTTTTCATTTCTACCCTCTCTTCAATGCTAGATTCAGTCACACTACTCTCATAACTATGAAGCACAGATTTCTCCATATAAATTTCATTGATACTTGTGAAGGCTGGTAATGGCTTGATTCCAGAATCATCATCGCTTTTGGAGATTTCTTTTGTTGTCATTGATAAGCTTTCAGTTGAGCTTTGAAGGATAGATTTGTTTTCTATTGGTGAGAACGTAATATCCATGAAACTTGGTGTGTCTTTGGACGATTTCATTGGAGTGCTTTCTACGGCGCTTTCCGTCTTCTCTTCAATGGTTTCAGTGTCCATTTTTTCTATTTGTTTTGTTTTTGCAAACGCGTTAGCTTCCAAGACTATTCTGGACAACGATTTTTTGTTTCTAGAAGGTTCTTTCTTTGGTGACATCAACTTTTCAGGAGTTTTCGAACGGCTCCTAAAATAATATTTATGTAATGATCAAATTATTATAGTTATGAAATAGTTTTTTTTTATATGAACCTTATTAGAAATATAAATTTCTTACCTCAAACTTCTTGGGCTGGTTACAACAGGTTGTTCTGGTACTTCTACTTCAGGAGTACGTGAGCGACTTCTAAAGGATCATAAATATAATAGACAAATATGAATGAAAAACTTTTGTACGGTGGGAAATTATTTTGTTTTTAAGAAATTATAATTTTAAAAATGGATTACTCACATAAACAATTATTATAATTACTATAGTAGCAGAAAAAAATAAAAAAACTTGACATATCACATTTGAAAGGAAACTTATAAGCTGTGAGATGAATTATTACAAGTAAATTTACATTATTACCATATTTGAAAAAAAAAAAAATATATTTATGAATGCATATTTTTTTCGAATAATGAATTCGAAAATTCAGTTTCTTTTTTGTGTACCTCAAACTGCGACGAGTGGGCGAAGCAGGCGGTGACTCTGCCGCTACCGGCAATTCTTTGATCGCCTCCAGTCGAGGCGATTCTTTAACTGATCTATCTATCCTTTCTGGCGTACGTGATCTGCTTCTAAATATAAAAATAAAAACGTTCTCAAAATATCTTTATTTATTTATATATTAAGATAATTAATAGAAATAATAACAGTATTACAAAGATAATTTACATAATAAATTAAACACAGTATAATTGTTTAACAAATGATTGTTTATGCTCGAAATGATTAAGTTTTACAAAGTATCTATTTGACACGATAATAAGAACATGTAAAAATTACTTTCGAAAATCACGATTTTCAATACAGCAAAAAACTTTCTATCTTCACTTCGCTCGGGTTGTCCCTTAACGCCTAACAGCAGCCTATTCAGGTCATAGACCACCTGTGTTAAATTCAACCAAATTCATCCACCCGTTTCAACGTGAAGGATTAACAAGTGAAGCCTGCAAAGAAGTCTGGCTTTTTAAGTAAAACTAACTTTTCGGATTTTTTCGCGGATTTATTTTGATTTTCGGTTCCCGACGTTGCGAATGCTTTACAGCAATCATGCTCACGGGAGAGACTAAGGTGTTAGATGTCTCAAATGCATTATACAGTTGTTACAGACAGCCTACCCACAAAAGAACAAAATGTATTCAAAAAATTGAAAAATCGCACCGAAAAGATTTTAGAAAAGATTTAGTTTTATTTAAAATGTCAAATATTCGCGTAAATCTTAGAAAGTACTAAGCCTGCCTTTGAAGAAGACACACACGCACACACACACACAGACAATAGTCCAATTAGTCACTAGCGTAGCGAATAAAAGAATGTCACAGGCCTACCTGAGCTGACGGGTGAGGGTGAGGGCGAGGGCGGGGGCGGCGGGGGCGGCGGGCGGGGGCGCGGGGCTGCCCTCCTCCTGCGCGGGCTGCTCGGCTATGGGCGGCAGCGCGCGCGGCGACAGCTCCGGCGTGCGAGATCTGCTCCTGATCATATGGTATTATATATATATATATATATTTTTTAAGTAAAACTTCTTTACGCACGCTTAATTTGGGGGGTAAGCTGGTGAATGCGTTACGAACGAATGTAAGTACGTTTGTTGCCATCGTAACTGTTGTTATTGCCTGACAAATTATATATAATATTATATTCTTTCCTTAAATGATATTCTATAAATAGGTATATGATTGTAATATGCGTTATTTATAGTATCACATCTAGCCTAATTATTGAAAACATAAATTTAATTTCATAAAGAGTACCGATAACCTACAGAAGTTTTACTTCTTGCGCGTGTACACATTCATACTCGCAGTTTTTAATTTTTTTTTGGAAACAAACTTTGTTACAAAATATATAAGATAACAAATTATTAATAAAGATTCCGATGTTAAGTAATACTTGTATCAAAATTTGAAGAGAAGATGCAAAACATATGTAAGTGATAATAAAAAACTAAAAAATTGAAAAAGAAAGAGAGAAATAAAGATGAAATAATATGCGTGAGATTTAAATAAAGGTGAAATATTTTTTTTATAATCTTTCTTCCTTTGGAATAAAAACCTATATATTTTAATGTAAATGTTTCTTTTTGATAAAAAAAAAATAATTATTAAAAAGTGCAAATTATGTGGGAAATACAAAGTAGTTGAAATGAAGAATGTGTGAAAAATGAAGACTTTTTCTTAAGCAAGAGTCGTCTTTTTTAGCGATAAATTGGCAGCACTGGCTCTGTTATATCATACTTTGACGTCGCGCCAAGCGCGCAAAACGGCGGGCATTTAAAATATCCGTATCGGTATGGTATTTTAAAGTTTTTTTATATTAAATTTTAGTTTTTATGGAGCTGGATATATTTTTTATAATTATAAAAGATGTAAGCTATCGTATAAAAAAAAATAAAAAAAAATCAAGCGTATTCTCTACTAGCACATAACAATATCAGCGTTACTAAACATGTGTTTATATCCGTATTATCTGTCGTATTATTACCTGATGAATTTGGAGTATTTTTTTTAATTATGTTAAGACGTAATTTAATAGAAATTAGAATAGTAAAATTAATAAAAAAAGCAACAACCTTTAAGAGCGGGTCAATTATACATAAATAAACTGCGCGAGTATGTCCATGAGTACACGCTAGTTATATATAAGAATGCATCAAAATTACCTCCTCAGCGGCGTGACTATCGGGGAGTCTTGACGTTCAGGTGTCACCGAGAGACTTCTGAAATAATACAAAACATTATTACTTTTTAATTTATATTGAAATATGAACGCAGTCCTCTATATTGTATGAAGTATATCATATACTAGCGACTCACCCTCGCTTTGCTCAGAGTAGTCGTTAGGTACATACGTTTTAACAGTAAGTACAATGTACATACGTAGGTATAGAAAAGTAGGCAGGTTATTTTATATTTTTTCTTAATAATTTCTTAGATTTACGCGAATATTAGACATTTAAATAAAACTATCTTTTCGCGGATTTCGCGAAAAAATCCGAAAAGATAGTTTTATTTAAATATATTTTTTCTCTTTATTAAAACTTTCCATGTACCTTAAGGAACATGAACACGAAAAAAATATTGCTGTATTGGCCGAGTCGTTTTCGAGTTTCGCGCTTAGCAGCATTCATGTTTATATATATAGAAGATATACCTAACCTCTTTGTATACATATTTACATACTATTTTGTTAATTAAAAATAAATTTCTACAGCTGTCATCGTTTTAACGCTCGGTCCTTTTATTTGTACTTTTACCTATTTTAACACATTTACCATAATCCTATACTAGTTTTCATTAATTTAAAATGTACACAAAAACATAGCCAAAAAAAAACAATGTAAATAGTCGAGATTTATATAAAATATTGATTGAAGAATATTCAATGGTATACACACCTATTACCAACTGAGGCACTATCACTAACACCAGACCGAATACTGCGTCTTCCTTTCGGCGTCTTAGGCACATAACTTTCCTGTCTCTCTCTAAACTCCAATTTCATTTCTATGTTCTCTCTCTCCGTAACCTCCACCTTAATCTCTCTCTCCTCTCTCTCTCTGGAAGGAGAGCGTGAGTGTCTGTCCCTTTCCCTCGCACTATACCGAGGGTTGATGAGAGTGACAGGTATATCTGCTATGCTTTCTATAGAGGAATTCGGGTCGTCCGATAGACTGCTATTCACTGATATAGAAAGAGATTTCCTGTTGAGAATAAAATTTAGTTTAATTTTTAATATCACATATATAAAAATTGGTTTATACTAGCGACTTATCATCGCTTCGCTCGGGTGCGTCCCTAGGTACGCGGATTTTGTTCACAATTTCATTGGTTTTAATTTTTTGCATGGAACCTTGATTCTTTTTCTAAAATAAACGTAGTCTTGACTTTTTACAACATTAAGCTATCTGCCAGTGAAAGTCCCGTCAAAATCGGTCTAGCCGTTTCGGACAAACAGACAGACAAAAATTTTAAAAATTGTTTCTTTCTAATTAGTACCATATATAATTTCATATACATTTAAGAAAAGCTGCAAACAGACACTTCAATTTTATTTATCTATATAGATATTAAAGTATATAGTAAGTAGGAATTAATACCTTGCTCTGACATTGTCTTTATAAGACTTTCTAAATTTGACCTCTTCTGCAGCAAATTTCTTTGGCGGCGATTCCATTGGATGCGACTCGCTCTAAAATTGGGTAAGAAATAATTATATTCATAATAAGCAATATTTGAACAAACTTTTTTATATGAAAATTTGAATGTTAAATAATAACTGATAAATTATGGTAGTGATATGCTAAAAGTTGACAATGGCTGAGGCACAATAGATCTTTAGATGCATATAACTCAGCAACTATTGGCTTGAATTAAAAATTGGCTTGGTTTTCATTTATTATAGAACCCTAAAATATTGAAGGCTAACTCCATTTCAAATATCACACAAATCCGTTATCATAATAACACATTTACTTATAAACTTTTGCACTTACAAATATTAGTTGGTTAAATACATACCCTCAGTTATACCCTACCCTAAACACCCTTATTATGTAAGAAAGTAAAATACTATATATATATATATATATATATATATATATATATATATATATATATATATATATATATATATATATATATATAGTAGCATACCCAATCACGCTACTATTTTTGACTTCGGCAATTTTTTTGGCAGACTCTTGGTCTATATAATAGTCTAAGATACATATATAGACCTTAATATAGAGAAAGGGCTGAGCAATATTCTCATGAAATTGACCACTCTATTCGCTGGGTGCAAAGTAGGGGGTGGGGGAACTCGAATCGATCACAGCGCGCACTTTGGCAAAAAAAGGAACATTCGGTGGCAGACAAATTGTCACTTTTGTTTGAGTAGCAAAATTTACTTTACGTATCATTTAAAAAATAAATAAACTTCTTCTTTAAATTTCTTTCACATCTTGCACATGTTGAGCTAAAACTAATTTTCTTCCTTTTATTGTCGTTTGTGGTTGGAAAGTGATGTTGTGTGTTATTGCTCGGAATCCAGTTTTTATAATTAATTTGGCCATGTTTAACTGAAAATACATAAAAAGAGTTCACTACTTACAACAATACAGTCATAAATAATCATCTGCAATGTTTATAAAATGTATTATTCGATTACATTTGCTTATTTCTGTACTTACTTCTCGTGAAGTCAGCGATGAGAAAGTCCGTGTATACTATCTGTAATTTATTTATTGTCACTCTAGACGGGTAATACAAAACATCAACGTTATTATCGACACTATAGATTTACATGATCGAATAGAATATATATAAATTACGATACTTTCTTGAAATTATTTGTTTGTTTACTTAATGACAGCCGCCCATTTGACATTTCAATGTCCGCCATAATTGTGAACGCTAGTTGGCGCTGTCATCGCGCACCCAGCGAATTGAGACTTGTTTTAGTTGTTGTATTTATTTTACTTACTGTTTTTAGCTGACCCACGGAAAAATTTTTAATTTAATATTCACTCTGTGCAATATATCACATTTCACATTGAAAATAAATTTTTTTCAATTTGATTTTATTTTTTCAATAACTATTTGACATCCAATACATATTTATTATCTCAAAAGAGCCACCGTAAGTTGTATCGTTAGATGGCGCTGGAGTCACGCACCCAGCGAATAGAAAGAGAGAATTTTGAATTTAAAAATGTAATGTAAAAAAAAAAACATTTTCACATTTTATTAAAAATTATAATATTATGTAAAATGGTTATAAATATTTATCTACATTAATCGTATTTCAATTAATACAGAAGACTTCTAGCCGCACATTCGTGTTGTCTCTGTCGCACCTTTCCGCCATTTTTAGCTGACGGCTGGCAAAGAACACTCAGTACACTCACTGTCTATAGATACATACCATAGGCGAAGCTCTATGCCCATAGTCCTCATGCTCGGTGCTATCCTCCGACTCCTCCTTCACCTCCTTGACGGGCACCGCTACCGGCGAGGGCGTGGACCCTGCCTCTGACGACGTCGGTATTGTGAAACGGAGATGCCTGAAATGATTTTATAAATATTTATTGTATCAACTATCTGGTATCCATAACACAAGCCTCTTGGCTTACCATGGAACTAAATGGTGCTTTGTTAATGTCCCAACATATTTATTATATTTAAATTAATGAAAAATTTGATACTATCTATTTGATACTATATGTTATAGATGTAAGCACTGAACTAGGTCGATGTCAGCGCCTCTAGCGTATGAAAAGAGAACTTTTGATATATTAATGGACGTAATTGTGTCTGTGTCACGGATATAATTAAATTCCAAATTATTAAAATACTGTTCCAAATCGTTACAATTGATTTATTTAAATACCATATATGTAACAAAAGATAATGTGTAAATAAAAAAAGGACTAACAGGATAGGAAATATTCTTTTACTAAAATCTTAATTGTATGATGTATCCTAGACTTTTTTTTACTAGCGTATCACCCTCGCTTCGCTCGGCTTCGCCTCTAAACAAACAAAAAGAAATCTAACCCACGGGAACCGTACATTTTTCTGGGATAAAAAGTAGGTATTTGTTATTTTGATGTATGAACTATATTATTGTAAAGTTTCATTCAAATCCAATCAGTAGTTTTTGTGTACTAAGCTGTATAAATTACTATAGTTTTTTTAACTATCCCACGGTAACACTTTAATTTTTCGGGATGAAAAATATCTAAGATGTTGACCGAGGATATAAGGTACCATCATACGAAATTTCATTTAAATCGGTCCAACGGATTCGGAGATTAGCCCGTACAAACAGACAAACAGAGAAACAAAAAAATTTGAAAAAAAAAAACTGGATTTGTTCTATTTCTCTTCTTACATTCCCCTGACTCGCTTTTTAGCATTTTTTATTCATGTACAGACGTTCGCCCTCTACAGTTTTATTATATGTATAGATGGTACTCAGGAATAAATGATCATTCAGCCCACCTGATGGAAAGCAGTACCTATCGCTCATAACACCTACGGTTCATGCACTGAGGTTTTATGTAACAAAAATGCATATATAATAGCATCGCTAGTATAATAATAAATAATAAATAAAGTATAAAAAAATAGCACTTACTTATTAGCATCGCTGCAATGTGTATGGTTGCTCGCGGTCTCCAGCTCCTCGTCGCTGTCGCCCAGGTAGCGGGAGTCCACGGGGGACGGAGCGTCTTGGTTCCGACTTTCTAATCGACGATTCTAGACAAAATTTGGGAATCACGTATTTGATGATAAACTAATGACTGTATTTCATTAAATAGTACGATAGTATATTCCGAAATAATACCTATACTTTCATCAGCGTCAACACGTTTTTGGGAAATAATGGTTAATATTGAATGTGATTTACAAAAATAAAATTACTACATCAAAACAATTAAAACAAAAGTTCATTTCAAACTAATTAATAGATGGCGCTGCCAGGCGTGGGCAGAAAATAATATTTTATAAATTTTTGTTAGTCATAAGAATCCTATTTTACAAATTTAACTATATTCTTCAATTATTTTAAGAAAATTATATAAGTATTACTATTCTTTTTAAGCTATATAATTGTCAAAAAATATGATTGCCCTGTTGTGTATAAATTTATTAAAACAAACCTAATAACATAGTTTATAAGTGTCGTGATGTATATTATGGATATTTTTTGAAATAAATTATTACTATTATTATCTAATTGAACATTAAACCTTTATAAAGTGAATGTATAAGCATCCATGCTTAATACAACTTAAAATACAAAAACTAAAACATAAATAGTACCTTCAAAATACTATGTGGTGTTTCAGCTCTCTCATACTGTTTGTGAGGGCTCTCCACTTCGGGCATATCGAGCAAGCTCGCCATTTGGCGGCTGAGGGCATCACTGACTTTGAGGGTGCAAGGGACTTTGGGCGTTCGGGGAGTGCCCGTAAGGTCGAGTTTTGCGCGCTTTGGCGGTGTAGCTTCGCAACTCTTTTGTTCCAATAGGAAACTGTAAGGTTAAATTAATTATATGAAATTAGTTTATATTAAGCTAAGATGGGTAGAGGGTACCGAGAGTAACTAAGGATACTTTTATTTAAAAAAAAAGATTATTTCACGGATTTATTCTGATTTTTGGTTCCCGACGTTTTGAATGCTTTACAGCAATCGTGGTCACGGGAGAGACTAAGGTTTTAGATTCTCCCGTATCTTTCCCGTGACCATGATTGCTGTAAAGCATTGGAAACGTCGGGAACGAAAAATAAAAATATATCCACGAAATAATCCGGAAAGTAACTAAGAAAGTATTATTTAAAAAAAAGGATTAATGTTCCACTTAAAAAAATTAAAACGTACCTATGGACGCACTCGAGTGAAGCAAGAGTAAGTCGCTAGTTTAAAATAAAGTTAAAAATAGTATTTGAGTGAAATATCTAGTAAGGATACATTTGTTCATATACTATATGTAACCTAAATAACTATAAAAAATAAAATAAGTATTACCTTCTTGTCTTATATGTTTTAGGGGTACAAATAAATGGCGTTTCTTCTATGTTTAGAGCGCGTTTGATGCCTTTTCTTAACTTCGGCTTATTGATCCATGTCTCACTTGCATTTTCAATTGTATCCTGTGAATTATAAAAGTATACATATTTAAATATTCATATAATAATAAGAATGTAATTATTTTTTATTTATATTTGGAAATTAAATTGTAAGATATAAAAAAAAAGAAGTTTTTTTTTTAACATTATAACGTTTTTATGAGGATTTTTAGGTGATGAAAATTTACATATTGATTGTAAATATGAGAATAAAAATTACCTGTATGAATGACGATTTGTATGTAAATGTATTTTTCGGTGATTGTGCCTGAACATACACCGACATTGGCTTAGGCTTGACGACTGAAATGAAAATAATTTTGAATGTACACTTCTTCTTTCTTTATACTGTGATATACTATAATACTTATAGCAAATACAACTATACTAAATTATTACATTGTAATCATATTCATTTTTTAACTTGTAATAAATATTTAAATAAAACTATCTTTTCGGATTTTTTCGCGGATTTATTTTGATTTTTGTTTCCCGACGTTTCGTTCAAGTATAAAATTAAAATTATAAAAATGTTTAAAATTAAAATTAACAAATATTGTAAGGTACTTTGATGCCAATTTTCAATATTTTGAATTAATTTTTGTTAATTGTGGGTAGGCTGTCTGTAACAACTATATAATGCTTTTGAGACATCTGACACCTTAGTCTCTCCCGTGACCATGATTGCTGGAAAGCAATCGAAACGTCGGGAAACAAAAATCAAAATAAATCCGCGAAAAAATCCGAAAAGATAGTTTTATTTAAATGTCTAATATTCGCGTAAACCTAAGAAAGTATTTTGTAATAAATACTTTTCATTGCTTTAGTGCTTATTTGTTCAAACGACCAACACTACAACTAATAAAAAATGCCAGTTAGAGGACCTAAAGTCGAAACATATATTATTTGTAAATCCAAGAAAATATCAAATAAACAGGTTTAATTGCTATACATACTATGGGGCTCGAACATGTCGGTGGCGGCGCGCGCGACGGCGTGCGACACGCGGGGCAGCGCCGCGCACGCCGCCTCCACCAGCGCGTCGCGCGCCCCGCCCTCCGCCCCGCCCCCCGCGCAGCCCCCCGCGCTGCCGCCGCGGGCCTTCGCCCTCTCGTTGTGTTGTTGCGCTTCTAGGTACCTACGGAGATGTTGTACGGTGCAACAGTAACATATTACCATTCAACATTTTACTCGACACGCGTAATTCATAATTATTTTATTTCATAAAAATCAATTTAGTTCGCGTACCGCTAGCAAGTAAGTTACGCGTGCTCACAGGTCCATATCATTTTCATTATCATTTTATTAATAAGTCTACAGACAGTAAATAATATCAAGTGTTAATTCCAAATGTCTTTCGTTTTAACAATCTAATAGTGTATTAGTTAACTAGAACCGTGTTGATTATATTTCAGCCCTTTTTAACGTCCCACTGCTGGATACGGGGAACCTATACGAGGTCAATCAGGCCATAGTTCACCACGGTGGTTTAATGGTGTTTTTTATAATAATATTATTATTACAATATATTATTGTACTCATCCTCGCTTGGCTTCGGGTTCGTCCTTACACAAAAACAAAGTATCCCACAGGAACTGTACATTTTTCCGGGATAAAAAGTAACTTATGTGCTATTCTAGAGTATAACCTATCTCTGTGGCAAATTTCATTCGGATCCGCTCAGCCATTCTGGCGTGATAGCGTAACAAATCCATTCATCCTCAAAAACTTTCACATTTATAATATTAGTATGGATATAGATTAAATGATAAAACGAAATAACAGTACCTTGCCTGCTGTAAATAGTACATGATGAGTATGTCAGAGGTTTGAGGCTCATTGCAATCTTTCAGATAATTTATAAACACTTCTTCTTCGAACGGTAACAGCGTAGCTTGAAGAACTTTGCATAGCTGGCCCGTATTACGACATCCTTAACACAAAAATATTTAAATTAAGTTAGTATATATACATTTTAGATTTTAAAATGAAATTTAAAAGTGAATCAGAAATAATTTATGGAGACATAAAAATATATAAAAAAATTTAAAGACCAAGTTGAGAAATATTGGTTATTGCATGTATGTCATGCGATATCTCCCAATTGCGAACAAATTTGGATGATTTTTTTGATGAATTGTACGTTGACGTATGACGAGACGTTTGGTTCACTTTGTACTTGCCACGCCCCACTGACATACCAGCGGTCGCGGGTTCGAGTCCCGCTGAGGGCATTCATTTGTGTGATGAGCACGAATGTTCGTACTCCAGTCATGGGTGTTTATATTTATAATATGAATGTATTGAAAGTTATATATGTGTAGTGTATCAACTGTCTGGTATCTATAACACAAGCCTCGTAGCTTACCATAGAACTAGATGGTGCTGTGTGTTGATGTCTTTTTTTATTTTTTGATTATTATTTTTATTTTTACTTCCGATCGCTTTTGCTAGGCTATTCAAAAGATTACGATAAAAATTCAAACTTACTTTATAAAGCAACACTCGAAATAAAAAAAAACACCATATACATGAGCACAATAAAAATTCATAGTAAAATAAAGAAAATCAACAAATATTATAAACATAACCAACCTTTGTAAAAGAAATTGAGCAGATACGTCTTATCATCAACCGAACTGGCATTCTGGACGCACATTCTGATCACATCCAAGGCTTCGAACACCAATCCTCTCGCCAGATACAGATTACAGCAAGATTGCCAATCTTCCAGTTTATCATGATCGTTCACTTCACTACTTTGTATCGGTGGTGGTTTCCTCACATGCAGGTATTGTAGTGCCGCTTGAGTTTTCTTTTGGGCCAGTAGAGATGATAGGACGACGTGGTGTTGCCAGTCTGATAGCGTGTTGCCTGTTAGGCATTGGAGTTGGTCAAGTGCGAACTGTAACGATTAATGTATATATTTATTTTTTCAAATCATTTTAAAAAAAAATATAAATATTTTAATTCTACTTTCTTAGATTTAGACGAATATTTGATATTTCAAATAAAATTATCTTTTTGAATACTTTCGCGGATTTATTTTGATTTTTGGTTCCCGACAATTCAAATGCTTTCTTTACAGCATTATGGTTATGGGAGAGCCCCACCATCGAAGATTTAAAATATTTAAATTCTGTTAATTTTGGCATAACAATAAATAAAGTGTTACATATTTGAAAAAAAATATTCATAACAGAAAAGGATCTTTGCGTAAAGTATAATTTTGTACAATTACATATATGGTATAATTAATAAAAAAAAGAATCTTACATCAAAATCTCGATGATCGAGATGCCAGAAGGCTTGCGTAGCTTTAATGGCAGTGTTGCTGAGCCCGAACATTGTCGGGAACTGCATTAACCGACGGATTACTGCCTCGTATCTGAAATTTAAATTAATATTTCCATACTTCAAATTTAATATTAATACTTATCTGTAGTATATGTAGCTTATGGTGACGTTTATGACCCTTCCAGGAATAAATAAGATGTTATAATATTACTTTAGTACATATTTAGTGCATTCAGTGATCTACTTGAAAAGCTAGGGTTAACATAAATTATTTTGTTATCTCTAAGCAACCATATTAATCGTAGGTGCCCCTGCCGGCTGTTAAGTAGCAGGAATTGTGAGACTTTTAGTCGCTAAAACCATAGGATATTGCAGAATTGCATGGGCGCACACTATAACACTCCCATCGAACGTTTTCATTAATTGAACTAAAAGTATCTGCACACCAAAGTCGTCAGACTGTTAAGCTTAACATTACCTTATTGACCAAATATATATATAACCGTCATGCCCGTGAAGCTTTCATTAGTTTACCATAGTAACCGTTGCAATTTTAAATTATTACCACAAACAAATAACCACACCTGATATCATCGTACAGCATAGAGTAATCAAGCAGCAGGTACAGCAGCAGCGAGTGCTTGTGCTCCTCCGCGATGTCGGGCAGCAGGTAGAGGCGCAGTAGCGCGTACAGCGACGGCGGCGGGTACAGGCCGTCCTTGCTACCCGCTTTTATCCACATTCTGGGAGAAGTTAAATGAAATTAAGCTTTATTCAAATAGATAAGATTAGAACACAAGAACAAAGTATCTTCTCCTTAAGTAGAGACTAAAAGTGCCATTGGACATGTTGGGAACCGGTCTCACGTCGCGAGAATGAACGCGCGGACGGTGGGGTGTGGCAGTTCGGACTCACTCGCTTGCACGAGCCCACCGCTAACGGCCGCCTCTCATTATTTATTTATTTATTTTATTTGGAAGACAAACAGTATTTAGTTACATATAAAACCAAAGAAATAAAAACCTTTACATACACCAATTAAGTCTTCACAATTTACAAATTCTTAAGGTAGGTAAAATACATGTTAGCTTATTAAAAATTAAAGTATATAACAAGAACAGGGAAACGATCACGAACAGACACTTTTAGTTAAAGTTTTGAACTTATTTAAAGAAAGGGAAAATAAATCCATGTCATTAAATATTTCATTATGCAATTTGCATTATACAATTAGTCTTATATCTATTTTATTATTAATGGCAATAAAACCATCAATTATACAGTCCACTATTTTATTTAACGTCCCATTAGGACCCTTACAGGACACATTCTTAGATATACTATTTTTAAAACTAAGTTCAAATTAAATTACTTATTAGACTTTTTGGCTAGATCGTAATAATATTAGGTTACAATATTTTAGTAATGTTATGTAGAAAAAATAAAATAAAAAATAGATAAGACAGTTGTTATGGCGCATAACATTTCGTAATGACACGTTTGGCTCAGTTTGTAGTGACCCTACTTGCTGCGCAAGCGGTCACGGGTTCGAGTTCCGCTGGGGGCATTCATTTGTGTGATGAGCACGAATGTTTGTACTCCAGTCATGGGTGGTTATGTATGTGTAACGTATCAACTATCTGGTATCCATAACAAGCCTCGTAGCTTACCGTAGAACTAGATGGTGCTGTGTGTTAATGTCCCAACATTGTATTGTATATTGGACTCATTTTCCGTACTTAGACTCGCGTTTGGTCCGTTGTACGTTAGTCCCAACATATATATTTATTTATTTATAGGTACAGGTGGACTCCGGGTCCCCGACTCCGGGTTACAAGGGTGGTCCCAGTGGTCAAATGACCCAGGGTACCGCCCGCCCGTCGAGCTCGAGCGGAAAAAGCTCATCCGGCGCATCGGCTCCCCCCAAAACGACAAAAACAAGGACCAAGGTCCCATCTGACATTACCCAACGCCAGTCGATGCTCAGTCGGACACGCCTGAACAGTGGCACAAGCGAAGGGGAAATGTCGGAAGGGGGCCCCAAAAAACCAAAATCAAACAAGAGGGACAGACTAGATGACACTATCTCACCGAAAGTGTCATCGAAACGCCCCAGAACAACCCACACAAAAAGGGAAGGTGAGGGCAGCTATGCACAGGCAACACTAACACACCTGTGTGTAGCTATCACCACAAACCCGCGAACAGACCTAACAGAAACCGAAGCCACTTACATCAAAGACCAGCTGCAGAAGGCCATCTTTACTGTAGCTGGGAACCACAATGCCATACCCTCAAACCTACCCTTCGCTCCAGTGTTCCTCGGCCGAACCACCCTCCATGAAGGAGTGGTGAAGCTGAAGTGCTGGGACGAAGAAACACTAGCCTGGCTGAAAGGAGTTGTTCCGACGCTCAAGGCCCCGAGGGAAGGTTTTAGCCTGACCCTCATAGAACAGCGTCAGCTCAGGCCTAAAGTCAAAGCCGCCCTATACGTCCCCGATTACCAAGGAGACGCAAACTACCTACACAAGATACTGATGAGTCAAAACCGGCATCTGTATGCTATCAGCTCTTGGCAGCTGATACAGTACGATGTCACAAAAGGAAATCGTCCTGGGATGCTCCTGTATCTAGGAATTCCCAGAGAGGAAATACCTAAACTCCTCGCAGAGGGCCGTAGGGTTGCATACTCCCATGGGTCCATCTACATCCGGTTCTTCACACCTGAAGGACTGAGTGATGTACCACCTGAGGAGGAACCCAAAAGGGCTGATGCGAACAGACCCACAGATAGACACACAGATAAACACACTGACAGACCAAACACAGGAGCTTCGAGCCTACAGACAGACGTACGGACAGACAGACAAGAGACAGTTAAGGAAGATACCCCTATACCCCGACAGACAGACAGACCAGTAAGACAAACCACATCCTCCCCGACAAACAGACCAAACCCCCAACAGACAGACAGACCTGACGGACTCGACATATTGACGAAGACGCTCGAGGCAGACACCACAGACTCCCAAAACACACAATCCGCCGCTGCACCCCGAGACGTGGAAGAGGTGATGACGCCTTTGTCACAGGTGTCCACCTCACCAGTGTCATGGGAGGCACTGGTGGAGTCTGATTAACACCCGCCGAGATGGCGACAAACAACAGACGGCTAGCTGCCGTCATACAAGCCAACCTCCAGCACAGTCATCAAGCCTCGGCTCTTCTACGTAGGCAGCTGGAGGTTGAGAGGGAGACCATTGCCCTAATCCAGGAGCCGTGGATTAGACGCAACAGCGTCTACGGTCTCGCACTCAATGACGGTAAGCTATTCTATCATGCACCCAATGAAAAACCCAGAACAGCCATTTATTGCCCTAAAGCGATAAATGCAACACTTTTAACACAATTCTGTTACAGAGACCAAACCGCTATCAGAATACAAAACGGACTGATGAGTCCGAACTCCGCAGAGCCGACACCATTGATCATGGTGTCACTCTACTTACCCATTGAAGAATCTATACCACATACTATAACTGAAGATCTAGTAAACTACTGCGAAAGCAACAAATTGAACATAATCATTGGAGTAGATTCCAATGCTCATCACACCCTTTGGGGTAATGCTACAAACAATAAAAGAGGTGAGGACTTACTATCTTACCTAAACACCACCAACCTAACCATAGTAAACAAAGGCACAGAACCCACATTTGTGACCAGCAGATTTCAGACAGTTATAGATCTAACTATAACAAATCTGGAGACTGCTGACCACATCGAGGACTGGAAAGTCCCAAATGAATTAACACTATCGGACCATCGATACATAAAATTTAGCATAGAACTAACAAAACACACAGTGAGACTCCCAAATCTCCCCAAAATAAAGAAACTAAACAAAACAAAATACCGCAAAACACTAAGCAATACACTATCCACTGTTGACTGGGAACCTATAAGAAGCACAGCCGACATAGAAACGAGCGTGGCCAATCTAACAAACACTATGACATCCAGCTGTGAAGCTGCATGTCCAAGTAAAACGGAAACCAGACAACCACCCAGAAACGAATGGTGGGACAAAGAACTGGAAAGGAAAAGACAAACACTGAGACAACAATTCAACAGAGCAAGAAACACCAGGAAAGACGAAGACTGGGACAAATTTAAAGAAACTCAGTCCAAATACAAAAAAACCCTACGGTACAAAGACAACAAATCCTGGCGCAACTTCTGCTCCAGTATAGAATCAGAAAGTGCAGCAAACAGGATAAGAAAAATAATATCCAGAGACAGAAACTGTGCCCTCGGCACTATCATAAAACCCGACGGCACATACACATGTTCGGACACAGAAACAACAAAAGTCCTAATGGAAACACACTTCCCAGGATGTAAACTAGAATACAACACCCCACAGAAGGAATCACACACAATTATAACACCAACAATTGAAGACACTAAAATAGTTGACCTGATAATCACCAAAGACAAACTCAAATGGGCTATCGATAGCTCAAAACCATACAAATCACCGGGAGTAGATAAAATCTATCCCGTACTCCTGCAAATAGGTTTCGACCTAATAGAAACCCAGCTAATGGACATATTTAAGAACTGTCTACTACAAAAATACATACCCACACTCTGGAGACACGTCAAGGTAGTCTTCCTACCAAAGCCAGGAAAGGCAGACTACTCACAACCAAAGGCTTTCAGACCTATAAGCTTAACATCATTTCTACTGAAGACACTAGAAAGACTCTGCGAAAGATACATCAGAGAAAACATACTGACAATAAACCCTTTGAACAAAAACCAACACGCTTATACAGCTGGCAAATCCACAGAAACAGCTCTCCACCAGGTTGTAAGTACCATAGAAAACAATCTAGCAAACAAAACAAACACATTAGGAGCATTCATTGATATTGAAGGAGCCTTTGACAAGACAACATTCACAAGTATAAATTTAGCATTAAACAAATACAACATACCAAAAGTCATAACACGATGGATAAACGAAATGTTAAGCAAACGCTTAATTCACACAGAAAACAACAAAAACCTAACAGGAACAGTATCCAGAGGGTGCCCACAAGGCGGTGTACTCTCACCACTACTATGGAACCTTGTGGTAAACAGCCTCCTCATTGAACTAAACAATAACGACGTACAGGTCATTGGCTACGCGGATGACATCACCATCCTGATAGAGGGCAAAATAGACTCCACCATAGGTGAACTGATGCAAAGCGCCCTCAATATTACGGAGAGCTGGTGCATACAAAATGACCTATCAATCAATCCCACAAAAACGGAACTAGTGCTTTTCACCACGAAACGCAAAACAAACCTCACAAAAATGCCAACACTATTCAAAGAAAAACTAAAACTGACAAATGAAGTCAAATACCTGGGAGTGACGCTAGATAGCAAACTCAACTGGAACACACATGTAACCAACAAGATAACCTCAAGCCACAAGATACTAAACCAATGCAGGCGCATGGTAGGAAAGCAATGGGGCATCACACCGAAGACGATGCTCTGGCTCTACACCATGGTCGTCCGACCATCCCTCACATACGCCGGCATAGTTTGGTGGCCAAGAACTGAACTACATACAACACAGAATGAGCTCCAAAAGTTTCAAAGAACAGCGACACTAGCAGCAACTGGCTGCATGAGAACTACTCCATCGGAG